>CM077153.1:96395223-97687303 GCA_039583875.1 Platanthera guangdongensis | reverse complement strand
CCTTACACTCACACTTGTACATGTAGGGAGATGAATTGGTAGTGAAAGGATAGTGTAGGTCCGTGGCCTAAGGGCTTACTGGTAGAGTTAATATTCACTTGGTATTGATTTGGAAGTCCGGGGAGCTGGATGCTCGGGGACTTGGAAAAAAAGGAGACTTGATTAGTCCAGGGAGCAGTGGGCTCGGGAACATGGTGAACTAGTAGGCTTGGTAGTTTAAAGAGCTGGAGGCTCGGTACTATAATTAGATACAAACTTTCATGGTTGCATGTGCATAACAGTGGTGGGTCCTCTGTATTGGACGATCGATCACACGTCGTCAGTACGTTGACTCGGGAGACTAGCTTGTTTGCTAGGAATAGTACGGAAACGTACGTGAGGGGCTAGACGGGGTAGTGTGATTACCAGTCTAGGAGTGGGGAGGCTCAACCCACTGTCTCTGTTTTGCCACGACGGAGGCACATGAGAGTTTAGCTAACTCCAAAAAGGGGAACTAAAGGTCTGTGCGCATAGAGTCGTGTGTGTGAGTTGCACTTGCATGTGCATACCATAACATACTTGTCATAGCATAATCATTGCATTTAACCCCTGCCACCTATCGTATAAAATGGTATGAGACGTTTTATACGATAGGCCCCGTAAAACGACCCCTTGGTCTATAGGGGTAATCCCTATAAATCAACCGTTATATTTCTAGTTGCTCTTACTTACTCTTCTTACTGCTTTTACTTACTTGCTACTCCTTACTGTTTACTTTTGATTACACACTTGTTTACTCATGTTTAATTATTGTGATACCCCTGCCATACCTTATTATTTTATTCCTTAGGGTAGATGTCACCTGTTTGATTACGCCATGTTTTTGGTCCTCCTTTTCACTCCTTTCCACCCGGTGCCTAGGAGCCACGGGTAGAGGGGTGGGGGATTGTTGACTGAGTCTAGTTTGACTGACGATCGTTTGACCACCATATTTTAGGTGCTCCAGATGGGAGACAGGGAACAGCCGCAGGAGACGTGACACCAGCAGGGTACGGTGCAGATGGAGATGGGCCAGTGTAGCTCGGGTGGACATGCATCCGGATCCGTAAGTGGAGCCGAGTATTAGTAGCTTTATGTTTATGAGTGGATTGTAGTGAGGCTATCATGTACCGGGCTTAAGCCCGTTTTCACTTTCTGGTGTGGACTATTTATTTGTCATGTGATTTCCTCCTTTATTCTATTGTGGACTTGGATGCTTACATTTTCATTCATAATACATTCTGTCGATGGTGATCGATTTGGCCAGGGGATCGGCGTTTTGTGGTGATGACCTTCCCGGGTGCGAAGGTGTCACCGCAAAGCAGCGGTTCTGGGCCTAAGACCTCGGTGGTTGTTGCAAAAAAAGGGGGTCTTACACTACGTGTCGAGATCGACAAACTTCGTGTCGAGTATTGAACCAATGCATAAAAACCATCGTAACGCTTCGCCTAAGCAGGACACGTGTAAGGACACGGGCGTGTCCCTACCCGTGTCATTTGATATAAAAGGGGAAGTGATAACCCTAGACATTTTAACTCCTCATTCCAACCTTTGTTTTAAGAGAAACTCCTGTTGAGAGAAGGAAGTCGCTGGATCTAGTTCTAGAGGAGAAGATCCGTCATCGCCGTGAAAAAGAAGATGCCGCCGAGAAGAGTCACGAGATCCATGGGCGGAAATGGTGGAAACGTCAGAAATGAGGTGAGCTTCCTACCCTCTCCCTTGGTGCTTGATCTTTAGTTATTTTCTTAGGAGAGATATTGACACAAGAGAGTTGATGGAGAGAAGGAGTTTTCTAGGAATGGCCATGCTAAGACATGTGTTCTAGGTTTTAGATCTCTTCAACCTCGCCTCTCTCCTATGTGATGATGGGTGGATGGTTTCATGAAGAATCATGGCCTCATGAGGGTGAATAAGGGAGGAGGAAATTTTGGAGTGATTTTGGAAGATCGACTTGGAGAGGAAGAGGAATCGATCCTGTTCATTCTCTTTACAAAGCATGCAGAATCTGTATTCTGCGTGCAGCTATCCTCTTGGCCATTTTCATGTAGGATGTGTCGAGATATGGGCTTTCGACTAAACACAAAAGTTGAAGCCCTTAAAAATACCTTTCCAACGAGTGATTGCACGTCTTCATGTGAAGTGTGTAGCCACAGGAAAGTCTGAACGAACATGACGTCCGATAAATCCTGCATGCAGAAATTGTGTTCAGTACGCAGCGAATTTCAAGGCTGATTTCAAATAGGATACACTAAAATCTGGGTTGTGGGCTGAATATGAAAGTTGTAACCCATGGAAAGACCTTTCCATCGAGTGGTTACACGTCTTCACCGAATTCAAGTAGCTTCGGGAATCTCCGGTCGAATTTGCTGTCCAGATTTATACTGCACTTAAATTCTGAGGTTTATATAATATGAATTTGAATTCGGTGGAATCGATGTTGCTAATTAACTCTAGATTTTGATGAACTATTTTATGCTGACCACCATAGTGCTATGAATGATAAATCTTATTAATTAGACTTCATAAAACTGAATTGTGGAGCAAGCTTTAATGCATGATATGACTTGCTAAAATTGATAGATTATTACAAATGCGCACCATATTTATAATATGATGAATGAAATGACTGGATACAAATTGGTAGATTATTATTAATGCGCATCATGTTGGTAATATGTTAAAACCATTTGGAATGACAGATCGAAGGATAAACCATGGCCATGAGCTTGTATGATGGTTAGAATGAAATGTAGTAGTCCAATACTTAGAGCGTAGTCTCCCTACGGGTAGTATTATGGATGGTTATAAGTGCGGTGTTGACTGTCACTAGTTGGGTTCGAGTTAAGATGAGGTATAGATGGATGGTTGGGTTGTGCCCTCATGCTTACTTCCGAGGCCCCTTTCATGCCACGGTGTCGTGGCATTTACATGCGGTGTGAGTCGACACGCGGTGTCGTAATCTTGGGTTAAGGATAGTGTGGCAGGTCTACGGGCTCGCCGATCGTCACACCGACAGGAGTTGACAGTTAGACTTTGGGCGGTTGGGCTTGGTCCTCGGTGTCTATGTCCCGGGGCTCCTTCCGTGCCAGTTGAACGGTTAGGCTTGGTCCTCGTGCTTACTTCCGAGGCTCCTTCCGGGTCACAGAAGGTTAGTTCGGGGCTTGGTCCTCGGTGCACATCTACCCGAGGCTCCCGCTGTGCCATAGTACACATGGGCTACACTGTTGTGTTCTTAGCATTGAGGCGTACGGAGGCCTAGGTGAAGTAGTGTGGATACCTGCCTAGTAGTAGAGATGCCCGCTCTACTGTCACCGCCAGGCCACGACAGCTGATGCCTGAGAGGTTAGCTACCTGCTCGAATAGTGGGAACTATAGTCTATGTCGGCATAGCAATTGCATTTGTGTGATCATAGGTAAGTCATTGCATAGCATACATACCATTACATAGCATTGCACAAACAAGACCCTCATCGTATAAGTTTGTATGGGCACTCTTATACGATGAGTTACTTTTATGTAACCCGATCCTTAACTTATAAGCTTGTATGAGCATCCTTATAAGTTAAGTTACTT
Source organism: Platanthera guangdongensis (assembly GCA_039583875.1). Lineage (NCBI taxonomy): Eukaryota > Viridiplantae > Streptophyta > Magnoliopsida > Asparagales > Orchidaceae > Platanthera > Platanthera guangdongensis. The sequence goes on along the minus strand of CM077153.1, from coordinate 97,683,712 downwards.
TCCTGCTGTAGTTACTTGTACTTGTTGATTTACTAATTGCTTAAGTAGAACTGCTAGTCTGTAATATTGTTATTCAAGTAGAACTGCTAGTTTATAATGTTGTTATTCATGCACTATTACCACCTGCTTGTACCTGCTTTACTACTTGTATTATACTTGTACCCTTGTTCCTTTATCCGCCGGTGCCGCGGAGTCACCGGGAGAGCAGATGTGAAGCCAATTAGTCTTTTCGACTAACGGTTGCTACGTCTTCCTTTTTAGGAGGTCACCCCGCAGGTAGAGCATCCGCAGACTTTGCAGCAGGACAGCCAGGCCAGGACGATAGGGCCTGATGTGACGGTGTCGTTGCTACTGTCGGTTACGGATGTGAGTGACGTGAGATTTTGATGTAGCTCGTTTGGGAAATTACTATCTGTACTCTGATATTGTAGAAGCATGTTTTAGCTTCTCTTGTTTGATGTATTTGTACATATATGCTTGGTGTGGATTTGGCTTCTTCTTGCTTATATTATGGTTGGGTTGGCATGTTTATATTGATATTGGTTATAGCCGGCGGAAAAGCTGTCTTGTGGTACATGTTAGCATGTGTGCTAACGCTACCGCAAGGCGGCTATTCTGGGCATAAGACCCCCCTTCGTGCCATGTTTTGGGATCCGAGAGGGGGGTCTTACACTTTGTGGATGACACCATAAAGAATCTCAGAAATGATCTGACAACAGAGCTCAAATCCATCAGATTTGAGGTTAACCTGCTGAAGGTCCAAACTATCAAATTCTTCTTAAGAGCATCTCCTGTAGTCACCTTCACTGAAAGTAAGCTGAATGAAATCAGTAACATCCAAAATGGGTTATGGAGAATTAGACTATCACTGACAACAACATGCTAGAAGTCCATAATGCATAGAAAGAATTGATTGAAAAGCACAAAACTATTCTTGAGAGAAGAATGGATGTCTGTGCTCAAGTTTTAGATGATCACCTGCCTAAGCATAAATGTCATGTCACCATTGGTGCCAACTATTTAGATGATCAACAATCAAAGGCCAGCACCTCCCTGACTAAGAATATCTGTGAAGAAGTCAAAAAGGGGAGAAGGGTGTGAGGGAAATACTAAAAATGCAGTTTGGACCATAAATGTTATCAGAGGCTTAATGGGTCTTGAGCTATTATCATATGAAAACATTGACACTGCTGCTATCCCTGAAAATCTGAATGTTGGTCAATATGTTGATAAGTATGATGGCCAATACTATGACCAGAATGCAGAATAGAATGATGCTCAAGTTGATGCTAAGTATGACATCCAAGATGGTACATTGTGGGATGATCCTTTACAATAGCTGACATTCCTACATTCCAACATTCAGCCTATTGTTGATCAAGATATGAGGTCCAAAGGAAAATTTGTTGCTGAGGATGAGCAAGATGTTGTGATGAGCAAGGAGAGATATAGGGAAGACATGGAAACACAGCCTGATTTTCGACAGTGGAGTCCTCAATCAAGGACTATAATTCTGTCTGCCTGGGATCTTATTAAGAACAAGAACACTGAAAGGGGAAAGCTCTACAGCTCCTTAGAGTGGGCCAAGCTGGATAAAAATGAAAAGGACAAAAGATAGTTTAGAAAGGATAAGTGGCTAGTAACTTTACCACAAGATGTTGTGGAGCCCATCAAGTATTCACAAAGCCTTATAGCTACTTCCAGAGGTAGAAAGAAAAGAAATCAGAAGAGAAAGCAGGGAAAGCAACCAAGAAGCAAAGTAAGGGCATAATGATAAGAGAACCTCAAACTTAGAAAAGTTTCTTGTCTTTCTAAAAGGGCAGTAGGAAATGTATTTTGTCTTATGCACACTGCTAAAACATGACTTTGATTAATGAAAATCATATTTATGGTTGTGTATATATTTTATGTGTTTTCTTCTATAATGTTATATTTGCTGCTTATGTGTTAGTGTATATCATTGTCTAAGGTTTTGAATTCTTCAAATAGGGAGAGATTTTTGGGTCCATTGATCATAATGTCCTAGATTTAAAGGACTATAGGACAAAGGTATGCACATGTTTGTATCTGATGCATGCTATAAGTTCTATCTATGCTGGTGGTTACTTGTTACACTGATTAGACATGTTGTCTAAGTAATAATGACAGGTGGACACATAGAAGAATGTAATGTCCCTGATTTTTCGATGTTTATTTTAAATTTCTGTAGTGACATAATAATGATGTTAGGGGGCTACGTTGATGTGTAGTTAACTGGCGTCATTGTTGGAACGTGATTTTGCTCATCGGAATCCGAGGTTTTGACTCAGTGGATTTTAGCAGGTTGATGTTGTTTGTAACTTCGGAGAATTTTAACCCGAGTTTGGTCTGTCGAGTCCTGATTTCAACTTCGTCATTGATTTCGTAGAATCAGAATTTAGCCTTGGTGCGAATTTTGTGGAAATCCGTGATGATACGGGTTTTCTGGTCGTTTGGACGTTTAGCAATTAATAATAATATAATAATATATATATAAAAATACTTATAATCGAACCATATTCATCGTCTTCTTTCCAAAGCCGTCAGACCGAAAATGCGGAAGAAAGGAGGCGACGGTCCTCGTGAGGTTTCCGACCGCTATTGTGGGGGCTCTGATGCGCGAAATCTTCGTTGGAGGGTAGATTCGGAAAGCTCTCGCCTAGATCTACGCCTGCACGGTGAGTTTTCCCTATTTCTTGGATTTTTGGCGTTAGGGTTTTTGACCGTGACTCTGGTTTGCCCCGAAAAGTTTCAGGAATCGTTGCATAGGAGTTCTTGCAGCCGATCCTTGGAGCGGAGCGTTCGTGAGGCCGGATTTCGCAAGCTTTGAGGCAAGTGGTGATTTGATTCCTCTTGCTACTTCTTGTTCAATTTTCCCCCCTCTTGATTTTCCTCCATACAATGTAGGGGTAGTGTAAAGTTCGGCCAAAACCGATTCACCGGGTAGCGTAGGATTTCTGGCCAAGGAAAATTTGTCAAATATGTAGGAGTTATCCTGACTAAAATTTGTCGAGTATGAGGGAACCTGACTGAGTAAAATTTGCTGAGTTTGGGCGTTGGTCAGAGTAGAATTCGTTAAATATCAGTGTAGGTCTAGGCATATTCGTCGAATAGGATAGTCATGGAGTGAAGGTTTTTTCGTCGAGTATAATTTGTCGAGTGGTTTTGGCATCGAGTCCGTCGAGTATTGACAGTTTTGTTGTCGAGTGAAGTCTAATTTGTCAAGTATTCTTGACGAATTCGTCGAGTGTGGTCTAGGCATTGAAAGCGTCAAGTGATCAGGTGACCAAGCCTTTTTCGTCGAATTTTTCCTTGAGGTAAGGGAGAATCGTCTAGTATTATCAACGAATTCCTCGGGTACGTAGAGTAAGATCAGGCCGATTCGTCGAGCATCACTAGGTTTAGTTTTATTACGCCAAGTAGAAATCGTCGAGTGTCTCTTGTATTCGTCGAGTATATTCGATGAATCAGCGTGGAATCAGGATTTTCTCGCCGAATTAGGTCCAATTCATCGAGTATTGACGTAGATGAATTTTCAGGATTTTCCTTGCTCTTTGTCGTTGAGGAATTTTGATGATGGGCATGATTTTTATCGGTGTTTTGGATGTGAAGTTGTGGCTAGGTTGGCAATGGATAAAGCACACCAACTTGATGTCGGTCATGAATCATTACACATGGTGGTTGGTAATTTTCTTTTGGATTGTTGGGTAGTGTTGGACAATATGCCCACCACCACAGTGCTTTTTTGAGATTTTTTGACTGTTGGGTTGTGTTGGACAATGGGCCACCACCACAGTACCTTGTGGAGATGTTTGGGTCTGATAGATCGTGTTGGACAATGGGGCCACCGACTCAGAGCCATTTTTACCAAGTGTTAATTATTCACGTGTCTAGAGCTGTTCAGTCTCTTTCTTCTTATTATATAGACATCTTATTATGCTTACTCTTGCAGATCTTATCAAAGCATGGCTTCATTTCACACTTGGTGTAACTTCTCTTATTACACTGTTTGAGAATTCTTCTTTGTTTATTATAGTATGACTTTTTTGCTGATGTTTGACAGCTATTATTGTATTTGGGTTGGTAACCCTTTGTCTCCTTTTGATTATTGCTACTATTGATCTTTGATCGCCACTTGCATATTTTTGCTGAGGTATTCTTTTCTTTTGAATGCCTCGAAATCGGAGCAGTAGTCGGTGGTGTAGCTAGAGTTGGTAGTTGTGGGTGTTCTGCAATTGTTGCAGTGATTCTCTCCTCATTGTTATGAGGTAGCTTTGTTATTTTGTTTTTAGTTCAGACATGCATGATGTTTGATCGGTTCGTGTCAGGTTGTAGACGCCCACCAGGGATTATTGTTGAATATTGGTTTATTTGCTAGTTTTTTCTATTTCCTAAATTATTTGTTAGATCAACTTTCTCCCTAGGAAGGATTTATGATAGGATTGCATGTTAGTTATTTCAAGGTATAAAGTGTATCTCATCCTCATGGCATCCTTTCTAACCGCAAAGTCAATATATTTTAACGACATAAAAACCTCTTCCTGTACTTATATTAAATCCAGAGGTATGCATAACATGAGTTGTCTTTTTGGATGTTTTTGCTCATGTAGGATAATAATTGAACTTAATAAAGTATTTTCCGCAAAGTAAATTTTTTTCGTGGACTAGATGATCCACCACGCCGATGGATACGACCATACAAATTGAATCCATGTTTTGCCATAACAAACTTGAGAATTTCGCAAAGAATATTAGGAGTTGGACATTGCCTGAGCATCTACAGTTATCCCCCACATGGTGTGGCATCAAAGCACATGTTATCTCTTACTCTGATATAATGATTTAAGTTGAGAATATGCGGGTTGTGATAGTTGGTATCAGAGGTGTAGTTTTAGTGGTCTTGTTCCATTTCATAGACACACAGATGTGTCATCAGTACGTCTTGGCTGAAGCATGAACACTACACTCATATGCATGATAAGAAGTATACGGGGCATATTATGTAGTTTGGGAAGCATAATAAGTGTTTGTATATGGATCGTCATAGGAAGCAACATGTGACTGTTATATAGTATGGGATGCATAAAAATCATCACATGAATGCCCATTAGATTTTGCTTTTTTCGTTACATTCGATATTATGTAATATTTATGCGTAATTTCATACGAAAGTCGCTTATAACATGCATTAAGGCCTTTATTAGATTGCATAACACAACATGCAGTACATAACAATAGCATAGCACACGTGTCAAGCTAAGATTTACATGATGACATAGGAAAGCACTTGGATTTAAACTAAAAAAGAATAAGAATTCATGCATTTATAGCTGCACATGAGTCAATAGGATGACGTAATATCGTCCTAAGAAAAGGATAACATCATTAATGAAACCTAGAGCAAGTTGGCAGCATGAGTCAATATCTATGCATGTTTAGTCTGAACTAAGTTGAGTTGGTTAGCGTTAAGTTAGGTTTTGATTTGATGTTCGTTGTATTATTAGGACACCGCCTATGCATGTTGCGATGAGATCGTCCCCAGTCTGAGGTCGAGTCGTCAGGTGCGCAAAGTGAGTTGTGATTGAAGGGCTGCGATAGAGCAATGAGGCTCTATCCAGGCAGATGGTTGAGATGCAATCGCAATTCAGTCACTATTGACTATTGTTTCAGGGCAGTAGCCTAGAGTGCAAGACCCTACAGTGGGGCAAGTCATTCCTATTCCACCTACTCCTTTAGTGTCTCCAGTTCTGCTGCCACCATAGATGAATTTCATTTCGTATTTTAGAGATTAGGACCTCCTACCTATGACGGTAGCGCCGATTTCATGGCATTAGATGACTGGATCGTTGTTATCGATGATATGTTGTAGTATTCAAGAATTAGTGCTGACCAAAGAGTGATGGTCACCACATACCAGCTGAAGGCCTTGCGAAGAGCTTGTGGTTAAGAGAAAAAGAGAACCTTACAGATGGATGTTCGTGGGAATCATTCAAGGAGTTGTTGCTAAGGAATTTTTGTTGTCGGTCGAGCAAGACCATTTGATGAACAACTTTCTACATCTGAAGCAAAGATAGCTCACAGTCAGTGAGTACGAGATAGAATTCAGCAAGTTGAGCAAGTTTGCTTCGGATTTAGTAGCCTCTAAGCGAGGAGAGTAAATCGCTTTTGATGTGATCTTAGGAGCGACATCCAACAATTATCTAGCGCGTATGGATCTAAGATTTATGCTGAGGTAGTAGAAGCTACTATGAAAGTCGAAGCTATCGATAACTCCAAGAATCGTGGTATGCAAATGAGAAAGGACAAGAGAAAGTTCTGAGGATAATAAAAGCTCTCGAGAATCTTGTCCTGCTTCGACGAAAGCAAGCAAGGAGGCGTGTGTAGTTTTGGTGGCCTGCCAGGCCATCCATTCGAAAAGTATTTCAAGAGGTTGGGTGCTCAGAAGCAGCAACAAGTGCTTGCAAATAAGAGTGTACCAAAGGAGATCTAGTTTGTGCCTCGTGCAAGCAGAAGGAGCATGATGTTGCCCGTTATTGGAGTAAGGATAAGTTATGCTTCTAGTGTGGACAAAAAGGGCATTTGAAGTCATGATGCTCGCAGTCTCAGCCCCGCTGCATCCAGTTACACTTCAAGCCTTGTCGCCACCGTAGCTAGATAAAAGGAAGGGCAAGCTGAATGTGATGACTTTGGAAGAAGCACAGGAGTCCACCAAAGTATTCTCAGGTTAGATTCTAATCTAGTTCATTACCTCGTATCTATAGTTTTGATTTTGTTCTGCAGTTACGTATATGATTTTATACCCACTCGTTTGTGTCTAGGAAATTCGTAGAATGTCATTGTCTGACTCTCGATCAGCTTGGCGATTTGTTTCGAGTTAAGTTTCCCTCTAGTAACACGGTGGTGTCGGACCAGGGTATCCAGAGTTGTCCTATTCCTTTAGGCGATTTCCTAGCTTTTGCCGATATGAAGGTGTTAGACCTAGAGGGCTTTGATGTGATCTTGGTCATGGAATGGTTGTCCAGATATGATATTGCTATCCAATGCAAGGTAAAGCGTTTGGACTTCATGATGGACAGCGGCCACCCCAAAAGTGTGTACGGTTTTCCGCGCCAGGATTCCCCGATTATTTATATGGTATGTGCTCGGAAACTCTTAGACTCTAGTTGTTGTGCTTATTTGGTTTATGTCTTGGAAACCATTGGTAGTTTACCACATGTCAAGGATATTCCTGTTGTGCGAGAGTTTCCTGATGTTTTCCTTGTTAATCTTCCTGGTCTTCCGCCTGAGAGAGATGTGAAGTTTGTTATAGATCTATAGCAGGGTACTCGCCTTATTTCTAAGGCACCGTATCGTATGGAACCGCATTAGCTGGAAGAGTTGCGTACCCAACTAGATGAGTTGTTGCAGTGTGGATTCATTAGGCCAAGTTCGTCACCTTGGCGTGCTCTCGTCTTGTTTGATATGAAGAATGATGGATCTATGAGGCTGTGCATTGACTATAGGGAATTGAATAAGGTAACTATCAAGAACAGGTATCTCTTACCGCGGAGAGATGATTTGTTTGATCAGTTGGGTGGATGTATGTTGTTTTTGAAGATTGACCTTCGCTCAGGATACCATCAGTGAGACGGATGTTCCACATACCGTCTTTTGTTCTCGGCATGGACATTTTGAGTTCTTGGTGATGTCCTTTGAATTAACAAATACACCCTCTACGTTCATGGACATGATGAACAGAGTGTTTAAGGATTTCTTGGTTCAATTTATCATTATTTTTATTGATGATGTCCTGGTTTATTCCCGAAGTGCTGAGGAGCATGCCCAACACTTGCATTTAGTTCTGTCTGCATTAAGAGAACATAAGTTACATGCAAATTTGAGTAAGTGCGAGTTTTGTCTAACTTAGGTGTCCTTTTTGGGTCATGTTGTGAATAAGGACGAAATTTTAGTTGACTTAGAGAAGATAACCGATGTTATGGATTGGAAAAACCTACCACACCTAAAGAGATAAGAAATTTCCTAGGATTGGCAGACTATTATAGATGGTTTGTGGAAGGATTCTCTGCGTTGTCTACGCCTTTGACTAAACTTACGCAGAAGAACACAACTTTTATGTGGAGCAATAAGTGCGAAGTAGTCTTTCTGGAGTTGAAAAAGAGATTGTGCATTACTCCAGTATTGTCTTTGCCTAAAAAAGGATTGAAGTATATTGTTTATATGGATGCATCACACGTCAGACTTGGTTGTGTTTTGATGCAAGAAGGAAAAGTGATTTCATATGGGTCGAGGCAATCAAAGATTCATGAGAGGAACTACCCTACTCATGACTTGGAGTTTGCGGCGGTGACTTATGCCCTGAAGTTGTGGATACATTTGTTGTATAGCACGTTGTGCAATATTTACACGAACCATAAGAGCTTCAAGTAGGTCTTCACTCAGAAGGAGTTTAATTTGCGCCAGCGTAGATGGTTGTTGTTTGTCACGGATTATGATTTTGAAATTCTATATCATCCGGACAAATCTAATGTGGTAGTTGACGCCCTCAGTAGGAAGACCGCGCAGATCTTTAACCTTTCTATGGAATCCTTTGTGGAAGAGTTTTTATTAATGGGCATCTTTGTCAGAAGTAGCGATTCTCCAAGCAGCCTAGAAGTGGCGTAGCCTTCTTGTATTACACTTACAAGGCTTCATCAAAAGGACGACCCTGATTTGCAGCATATTCGTAGTAGAACCGAAAAAGGGGAATTACTTGACTTTTTAATTGATGATGCAGGTACCTTGAAGTACCACGGTAGATATTTTATTCCCGCTGTTGAGGATATTCGAGCAAAGTTGTGTAGTGAAGCGCATGGTTCTAGTGCTGTCTAACACCCTAGTTCTACATAGATGTATAAAGATCTGAAACAGATCGTTTGGTGGTATGGAATGAAGAACGGTATAGCCAAGTTTGTGTTTGAGTGTTTTACCTACAAGCATTTTAAGGCAGATCATGGACGGCCTGGTGGCAAGCTGACACCTTTGGATATTCCAAGATGGAAGTGGGAGAGTATTTCTATGGACTTTATTACCGGCCTGCCGAGCTCTCCCTAAGGAAATGATTCAGTGTGTTTCATAGTTGATAGATTGACGAAGTGTGCTCACTTTGGGCCATTCAAGATTGGTTAATCCATGAAGAAGATTGTATTTGGAAGAGCTCATTAGATTGCATGGAGTGCCAGTAAGTATTGTGTCAGATCGAGATTCCAGGTTCACGTCTCGCTTTTGGAAAAAGATTGTCGGGAGGATTAGGTACCGAACTCAGATATTCAACCGCTTATCATTCACAGACTAATGGTTAGACGGAGAGAGTTAATCAGATTTTGGAAGATATGATCAGATGTTACATCTTGGACCATGGGGAGCATGGACAAGTGGATAGATTAATGGAATTTGCAATAATAATAATTATCATGAGAGTTTGCAGATGGCCCCTTTTGAGGCTTTGTATGGGAGGCATTGTCGAACCCCCATGTTTTGGGCTGAAGTTCGTGAAGGACCATTGTTGGGTATGGAAGCCTTAGAAGAGATGAGTACTTTCATGACGCATATTCGGGAAAATATTCGTATAGCTCAGGAGTGTTATGAGAAGAACGCTAACATCGACTAAGGGTTGATCTAGAATTCAAAGTTGGGGACATAGTTTTTCTCAAAGTTTCTCTGATATCAGACATTAAGAGGTTTGGAAGGAACCACAAGTTGGATCCCAGGTATGTGGGGCCTTTTAAAGTTATTAAACGCATCAGACTGTCGGCTTATAGGCTGGATTTGCCGGCTAATTTTTCTGGTGTGCATGATGTGTTTCATGTGAGCGAGTTGCGGAAATGTGTGGTTAGTGACCAGTATGTCCTTGACTCGGTGACCCAGTTGCAACCTAATATTTCTTATGTCGAGGTGTCTGTTCGCATCCTAGATACTCAGGATCAGGTATTGCGAAAGAAGAGAATAACCATGGTCAAGGATCTTTGGCGAAACCAAGACATTGAGAGCACGACTTGGGAGTTGAAGTTAGCTATGAGAGAGGCTCATCCTCATCTGTTCTCCTTGTTTCTTTTGGTAAGTGTTTCTATTCAATATCCTTTGGTTATTTTCTTTCTGTATTAGATTTGATTTTCTATCAAGTTTCAGGACGAAACTTTTTTTAGGAGGAGTGACTGTAACGCCTCTGATTTTTCGATGTTTATTTTAAATTTTTGAAGTGACGTAATAATGATGTTAGGGTGTTACGTTGATGCATAGTTAACAAGCATCATTGTTGGAGTGTGATTTTGCTCATCGGAATCTGAGGTTTTGACTCGGTGGATTTTAGTAGGTTGATGTTGGTTGTAAATTCAGGGAATTTTAACCCGAGTTTGGTCTGTCGAGTCCTAATTTCGACTTCTTCGTTGGTTTTATAACATCAGTATTTAGCCTTGGTGTGAATTTCGTGGAAATTCGTGATGATTCGAGTTTTCCAGTCATTTGGACGTTTAGCAATTAATAATAATATAATATTATATATATATATATATACCTATAACTAAACCCTATTCATCGTGTTCTTCCCAAAGCCATCAGACCGAAAATGCGGAATAAAGGAGGTGGCGTTCATCGTGAGGTTTTTGGCTGCTGTTGTGGGGGTTCTGGTGCGCGAAATCTTTGTCTGAGGGTAGATTTAGAAAGCTTTCACCGAGATCTTCGCGTGCGCGGTGAGTTTTCCTCGTTTCTGTGATTTTTGGCATAAGGGTTTTTTACCTTGACTCTTGTTTGCCCTGAAAAGTTTCTGGAATCGTTGTCTAGGAGCTCTTGTGGCCGATCCTTGGATCGGAATGTTTGTGAGGCCGTATTTCAGAAGCTTTGAGGCAAGTGGTGATTTCATTCCACGTGGTATTTCTTGTTCAATTTTTCTCCCTCTTGATTTTCCTCCTTAGAATGTATGGGTATTATAGAGTTCGACCATAACTGATTCAATAGGTAGCGTAGGATTTCTGGCCAAGGAAAATTCGTCGAATATGAAAGAGTTAGCCTGAGTAAAATTCATCGAGTATGAGGAAACAAGACTGAGTAAAATTCACCAAGTATGTGAGTTGGTCCAAGTAAAATTCATCGAATATCAGCGTAGTTCTAGGCATATTTGTCGAATAGGATATGCATGGAGTAAAGGTTTTTTCGTCGAGTGGTTTTGGCATCGAGTGTAACTCCCTGAAAATCATTTTTAAGCTGATCGCATTCAAAAGGAATTTTGGTGCCTGTATAGGGGTACACGACCTAGGACACGAGCGTGTTCAATGCCGTGTCTTTCATTGTGTTTGGCCGGCAGTGTCCAGAGAAGGACACGACAGAAAACACGGGTTGTACGCAGACACGGGCGTGTCAGGGGTGACACGGGCGTGTTCATACCCGTGTCCCCACCCGTGTTCAGCAGGGACATGACAGTTGACATGACGGTTATATGTGACACGCCTCCAGTCACAGGCGTGTCGAGGACCCGACACGGGCGTGTCAGGTTGAGACGCGGGCGTGGATTAGCCCGTGTGGTTTTTCTATGTTCGATGATCGTGCCTGGATCGAGGCACACGGCATGGGACACGACCATGTGCAAGGCCGTGTTCGGCCCAGGTTTGAGGAATTTTGTACAGATCTGAGCCGTTCGTTTTCTTTAAGTAAGATCTGATGGACCCGATGTGTTCCTCCTCTGTTAAGGCCGGGAATGGTGGTTTAACTGCTCATTTCTCCCTTAAGCTTTCTTTTTCTAAGGAGTTAGAGCAAGGAGGAAGAAGGGGGAGGATTCCGGCCGCCGGCGGAGCATCGGAGCACCATTTAGAGAACCGAGAGCGGATTCGTGGAGGAAATTCCGTTGCGAAGACTTCTATCTGGATAGTTTTCCATGGCGCAAAAGCGTACTACAAGGGTAACGATTCTCTACTTGAGCATGTGAAGCTCTCTTCCTTTTTGCATAGGGAAACCCGCTCCCGCAAGTGTGCAGCGAGTGTGCGGTGTTCTCTGGGGTTGACGTGAATAGTCCCCCTTGTGTTTCATATAGAGTCCGGAATCGAAGTACGGACATAAGCATTGTGTGTGAAGCCTACCCGGACATGTTGGTCTAGATCGGTGATGTTGCATTTGTTATGGTTTGCCGGAGAAGACTCCGTGCTTTGGGTTTTCGGGTTTCTACGCGGTAGATTGCAGCAGGGATCCTTGGGGATTAACTCCAAGGCGCACCTGGAAAACTGAGCGGAATCATTGTTCTGCTAACTTGGCGGTCAGGGAATCGGCCTTGAACATAACTGAGTTATGTGATTGTTTGGAATATCAGGATCCGAGAGAAGCTTGGCTCGTGCATACATCTTAAGGTGAAGTACGCAGTGTGAGCAACGGGCAAGTGGAATCAGACTTGGGCTATGTGGTTCGGTGTGAGAGACCCGAAAAGGGGACTGACCGTTGGCATAGTCAGGAGCCTTAGACGGTGGTCAGAAAGGCTAGAATGTTCACGAGGTTGCCATCCTGGGGGTGGTGGTGACGACGCTGAAGTGTCAGGATTCACCGATAATGTGCCCTGAGTGCACGGGGTGTTTGGCCGTGCCAGCCTACACATGTGGCGTAGTATGTTTGTTCTATATTGTTTTGCTGGGCTAATGAATTGCAGGGAAGGAGCACCGCCGTCCCGAGTTAGGGGCGGAGTCGTTATAATTTGGTCGGCTTTGCCTGACCGTTGCTTTGTTTGCCACCGTGCGGTGGAATGTTGCTTGCAGGTGCTGCGGAGCCGAGTACCAAATAGCGTGCTGGAGCCCATGTTGCTGTGCTGTCCCTCGAAGGCCAAAGTGAATAGTTGTTCTTTATTTTGTCATGTATGGCCGGCTTGCGAGCCGATGTATGGAAAACATTATATTGCTAAGTGAACTCTTGTAAGGCCATAAGGCCAAGTACCTTTTAGTTTATTTGTATTTCATTCCAGTTGTAGTGGTTGTGGACATTCATGATTATTGGATTACTGTTATGGGTTCTTTCAACTATTTAAAAGCTTCCGCTAGAATGCTCTGTATTAAGACGTGCAGTCTTAATTGGATAGTTTGGTTATTCATACGTAACCCTTCCGACTGTCCGTGGTATATGGCGTCGGGTTCCAGCTGGACCTTCTGTTATATGCCATACGACGTATGGGGGTGTTACATCGAGTCTGTCGAGTATTGATAATTTTGGTATCGAGTGAAGTCTAATTCGTCGAGTATTCTCGATGAATTCGTCGAGTGTGGTCTAGGCAACGAAAGCATTGAGTGAACCGGGGACCAAGTCTTTTTCGTCGAGTTTTGCCTTGAGGTAGGGGAGAATCGTCAAGTATTATCGACGAATTCCTTGGGTACGTAGAGTAAGATCAGGCTGATTCGTCGAGTATCGCTAGGCTTAGTTTTATTACGCAAAGTAGAATTCATTGTGTGTCTCTTGCATTCCTCGAGTATATTCGACAAATCAGCGTGGACTCAAGATTTTCTCGCCGAATTAGCTTCGATTCGTCGAGTATTGACTTAGATGAATTTTCAGGATTTTCCTTTCTCTTTGTCGTTGAGGAATTTTGATGATGGGATTGGGTTTTATCGGTGTTTTGGATGTGAAGATGTGGCTAGGTTGGCAGTGGATAAAGGACTACCAACTTGATGTCAGTTCGTGAATCATTATACATGGTGGTTGGTGATTTTCTTTTGAACTGTTGGGTTGTGTTGTACAATGTGGCCACCACCTCAGTACCTTTTTGAGATGTTTGGACTATTGGGTTGTGTTGGACAATATGGCCACGACCATAGTGCCTTGTGGAGATATTTGGGTCTGATAGTTCGTGTTGGACAATGGGGCCACCAACTCAGAGCTGTTTTTATCAAGTGTTAATGATTCACGTGTTTAGAGCTGTTCAGTCTCTTTCTTCTTATTATATAGACATATGTTATTATGCTTACTCTTCTAGATCTTATCGAAGCATGCTTCATTTCGCACTTGGTGCAACTTCTCCTATTATACTGTTTGAGAATTCTTCTTTGCTTATTATAGTATGACTTTTTTGCTGTGGTTTGACAGCTATTCTTGTATTTGGGTTGGTAACCCTTTTGTCTCCTTTTGATTATTTCTACTATTTATCTTTGATCGCCACTTGCATATTCTTGTTGAGGTATTCTTTTTTTGAATGCCTCAGGCTCGGAGCAGTACCCAGTGGTGCAGTTAGAGTTGGTAGTTGCGGGTGTTCTGCAATTGTTGAAGTGATTCTCTCATCACTGTAGTGAGGTTGTTTTGTTGTTTTGTTTTTAGTTCAGACATGCATGATGTTTGATGGGTGTCAGGTTGTTGACGCCCACCAGAGATTATTGTTGAATGTTGGTTTATTTGCTAGCTGCTATTCTATTTCCTAGATGATTTGTTTGATCAACTTGCTCTCTGGGAAGGATTTATGCAATGATTGTATGTTAGTTGTTTTCAAGGCATAAAGGTATTATTATGCATATCTCATCCTCATGACATCCTTTCTAACCCCAAAGTCATTACATTTTAACGACGGAAAAAGATCTTCATGTACTTATATTAAATCTAGAGGTATGCATAACATGAGTTGTCCTTTTGGATGTTTCTGCTCATGTAGGATAATAATTGAACTAAATAAAGTATTTTCTACAGCGTATATTATATTTTTATCCGTGGACTAGATGATACACCGAGCCGAGAGATACGTCCATACAAATTTAATCCAAGTTTTTGTCGTAACAAACTTAAGAATTTCGTAAAGAATATTTGGAGTAGGTACTTTCCTAAGCGTCTGCAGTTATCCCTTGCACGGCGTGACATCACAACACATGTTATCTCTTACTCTGATATAATGATTTATGTTGAGAAAATTCAGGTTTTGATAAAGAATGCTGACAATAAAGAAATCTGTCTAAGTCCACATGTGTTGAGTTAGGACAGTTCACTCAACGCCAGATGGCCAGAAGCGTTGAGTAAAGACTAGACAGTCAAAGCCTCAACATTGCCAATGCAGAAATCTGGTTAATTCCAAAAGCGTTGAGTGGAGACAGTTCACTCAACACCCAGAGCCAAATGCGTTGAGTAAAGCTCATGTAGTCAAAGCCGCAGAAGAATCTGCCAAGAATTCTGGCTAAGTCTAGAAGTGTCGAGTAAGGATAGCTCACTCGACACCAGAAGATCAGTAGAGTTGAGTAAAGCTCATGCTGTCAAAGTCACAAAAGATGTAGATAGAAAATATGTCCAAGTCCAAAAGCGTTGAGTGAAGGCAGTTCACTTAACGTCAACTCAACAGAAATTCAACCAAGTACAGAAGCGTTGAGTGAAGGTTGTTCACTCAATGCCTCAGAGAGATGGTGGGCAAAGGCAGAAAGCATTGAGTGTAGAAGCTTCACTCGATGCCTTCAAACAAAGAAAATCGACTAAGTCTAATTGCGTTGAGTGATGAAGGTTCACTCAACGCCTAATCTGTTAGACAGCTAAAAGTCTATATTCATTGAGTGATGACTGATCACTCAACGCCTGGTATTGCAGAAAACTGACTAAGTATTTTGGCACCGAGTGACAAGCATCCACTCAACGCCTATGCTGAATTGTCTGAATTTGACTAAGTCCACAAGTGTTGATGTCAGCAGAAATTCAAATGTTGTGGGAAGTGAACAGTACACGACAAATGGCGTTGTTTGCCTATTGTATAACATTTAATGCAAACGTAGAGCTGCAGCTACCAACTTCTAGTAGTCCCAATTCTTAAAGAGTCGTTGGACGACGAGATAAAAAAATGAGATCAAAGAAGGAGAAATTAACTTTTGGAAAGTGTTGAACTTCATCTTCTTCATGTCGACCAAGTTACAGTGCCTGAATAAGTTACTCATACTGTTGATCTAAAAGTTCAAGAAAGTTAGCTGTTGATCTGCACAACTTCAACAGCAAGTTCAGAGAGCTTTCTCTCTGAGGTAGAAGAAGCAACAAAGCAAGCTCTTGTTGTAGTGACTTTATAGTTCCATCAGGCCTAATCTTGAAGGTACATTCTTGGAGCTGTGAAAGAGGCAGGACCGAGTCATCTTAGTTCTAGAAGAGAAAGACACAAAGTTTACTTCTCTGTTGTCTTACTTCAACGACAACGATTTCATTCTGTAGGATCTTAATAGATCTGAGTTATAAGCCTAAATCATAAAGGCTGAGTGGTAGGGCCTGTGTGCCTGAGGTAGGATCCTTGTGTGGATCTGAGCTGTAGGGCCTTTGTGCCTGAGTTGTAGGATTCAGTTGTGAATCTGAGTGGTAAGGCCTTTGCCTTGAGGTACGATCTGGTTTAGATCTGAGGTAGGAGAGTCATTCTCTCTGAATTGTAGGGCTATTCTCCTAGCATGAGTAGTAGAAATTTGAGAAAAGTCTGAGGTAGGTGATCTGTGGATCACTGAGCTGTAGGAGCATTGCTTGCTCTTATTGGTAGGGCCATAGGCCTGAGGTAGGACTTATTGGAGTCTGAGAGATCCTGAGAGATCTGAGTTGTAAGCTCATTGAGCTGAGTTTGGAGAAGTTGCCTTATATAACAATCTGTTAGAAAGGTGGGAGGGACAGTGGATGTACCATAATCTGGGGAACTACTATAAATTACTTGTGTGCTGGTTTTGTAATCTTGAAAGCTAACTTAAAATAAATCACAACACATCAAAGAATAGAGAGTGTTTAAAAAGACCTAAAAATATATTCACCCCCTCTAGCTGATTAACTACTCTTTAAACTAAAGTCTTTCATATACGGCAAGTGCACCGACCGTACAAGTAACATAAAATACTAGATTATCCACAAGTATCAATCTCAGATGAGTGCAGCAAGGGTGCGTAATTCAATTTATTAGAAAAGTGATTGTTAGAGCGGGTGTAGCGCAAATGGTTTTGTTTTGGATGGTTTAAGAAAACAAAAACTATTATAACTATGCAAGTCGCCTTCACCGCTTCGCAAGGGTGGTTACCCAAATGGGTAAAGATGTAGAATGGAGAGGATTGCGTGAGGGTCGTAGGCACCTCCTTGTAACTCACACTCATAGAAATTGCTAAAGTGGCTCACACAAAATGGAAACGACAACGAAATGAGATGGATGCGCTCCATACTAGCATAAACCACAAAACACCACATAGACATGGAAGCTTGCATTAAAGCATTTTGGTTTAATACACATCACAAACAAAGCTCAAATAATCAAAAGGAAATGTACTACAAAATAGGAGGAAGAAAAATACAACCAATGCACGAAGACTCGCCTAGGTTCACGGTCGGAATCGAGGGTTGTCAAGCTTCATCCGTGCTCGGACTTCATCTATCATTCGGTGTCGAGTAGCGTTGTCACCTACTCCCAATAACCCGTCTTCTTCGTCAATAATCGCCGGTCATGTTCTTCGTCGTAGAACTCATGAGGTGTAGCGAGAAATCCATTGAAACGGAGCTTGGAGGTTAATAAATAATGGAGGAGGCCAGAGAGGATGCCCTAGCCTTGGATTTGCAAATGAATGATAGCTGGAACTTCTCCACTAGGTAGGCGGTAAGAGAGGTACAAAAGGGGCGAATTCGGGCATCCCGGACGCGAGGAAGACAAAAGATCGAAAATTAGGCCGAATACCTGCGACTTAAATAATAAACGGTCAGAATTTAAGAGACGCATGACAAAACACACGGTCGTGCGTTTGATCGTGCGATTATAATAGCACAGGAGCCCCAATCTGAGGTAACAAGCAGATCGTGTGTTTTTGAACTCGTGCGAGCCAACTGCTCGTGCGCGAACAAATCGCACGGGGCTGGACAGAACTCGATTTTCCAGGTATTATAGGGAGGTCAAGCGTTTTCCTTCACGCACGATTGAATCCAATCCTGTATTAAGAGAAATGCACGATGACTGCTCACTAAAAAGGACCTGTAGCAATCACACGACTGAAACGCTCGTGCGTCAAAGAAAACGCACGATCGTGCGATATCTACATGCAACAATTTAAGCATTGAGGGAACAACCCTCCTGTAAACAAACATTGCAGTCTAGAGCACACCTCCAGTACAAGCATAATTATGACAAAAAATTCCAGAAAAATATGGGGATCACCATGTGCCTACACCCAACAACGGGATGCATGCTTGCACACCTCAACGGTCCTAAAAGTGCACTTTGTGTACTTAAACGATTCAAATAGAATATGAACGAAAACATGCTAAAAATGCAATGCACGTGCTTGAAAACTACCCCAGATGAGTTTGAAAAACCTGATATAAATTGGACGCATCACAACCCCAGACTTAACCATTTGCTCCTCTCGAGCAAATCATCTCATAGTGTAACGGAAAATGACTACTTGGCTTAGTAATTGCAAAAAATGAAGTACCATGCAAAATCATCTACTCATGCACATAAAAGATAAAGTAGAGGAGTTCCTAATTATGCAACGTAGCTTACAATTATCGAAGGGCGTATCAACATATTATTTTTACTCTAAAATAGGATCTCAGAAAATCATTCGGTCACGCGTAGATGAAAGTAGACAGGACAGTGAGGTGAGAATTATCAAGGACCTGGGCTCAGGATAACCAGTTGGACTTTGGGTTTATATAAGGGCTTGTGTTTAGGTGAGGTATACAATGATAAACATGACGGATCACGCATAAAACCTAAATGAGCTAGCATAACACAAACTATCCACACGTCACAATAATAAACACAGGGGCGCAGCGCACCCCCAGTCTTAGACTTGACTATATGGGTGTGTGCACTGCCTACTCCCAAAACAAATTTTTTCACAAGTAGATTTTTCAATTAAATTTTTTCACAATTTCACCTCTTTTTTTTTCAAAAAAAATTCATTTCCACATTTTTTTTTCTTTCAATATTTTTCAACAACTTTTTTCATCAATAATTTTCAAGAGAGCACATCCACTTAATCATCACAAGAATCACCGCATGAAAACTCCCATCATGAAAATAATGACACCTAGAGCTCAGACATGGGTGTGCCATTAGGATCAGCTTTTAGGCTTTGTTGAGAAAGATGTGGCATTGAATCAAAAGTATAGGATAGACACAATATGGCTAACAAGGATTAGACGTTAGGAATAGAACAAAGCTCAACCGGGCCAAAATGATGGATTACATCACACTTGCGCAATTGAACTAACCTATACCCATGCCTCGAGAATAGCTTGGGTAAAGTTTTAAGCCAATGAGAAAGACTAAACATCCCCCCGACTCGAGCAATACGCGTCTACCGAACGTCCATACACTGTAGTACACTACCGTTTGATTTCGCTGGATCATCTAATTTTAGAGTAGAAAAAACAATATCTATGCTCAACAAAAAATATAAAAAAAAATCTACGAGCATAAATAAAAACTATCTCTACACAAAATTTTATACGAGACACGAGCACCTGATTAAGAGCACTATAGTAGTCAACATTTTACCCTGCCCCACAATCCCAAGCCAACACCATTATTTTACAATTTGCTCATGTGAAATGGAATTTGATCCAAGACGCGCTAGTGGTCAAGTGCGCACTGAAGTGGGTGCACTGGTGTGTTGTGAATATGAATATGATAATTATAAGAAAGGAGGGGCTTCTAATTTAGAGTAAAATGTGCGTGTGCATGGGAAACTCGTAATCACATCCCACAGCCAGACTGAATCGAATCATAATATCCAAATTACAATAATAAAATGAAGAATATGAAGTCTATGGAGGCGTTACCCATACTCTGAATAGAGTGTACCAGAAGACAGCAACAAACCCCAAAACTAATTAGAAACCAGAAACAAAACAAATTTTTTTTAGCTGTCGGCACCACCTTTGGAAGGAGCTCAGATCCCAGAACAAATATTACGGACCAAAATCACATAATAAAAATAGCAATCAAGCCAAACTCTGAGCTATCTGTCTATCTCCCAGAAGTGCTATTATTTACCAAATATTACTACACCAAATAACTGTACAATTGGTTATGAAGACAAAGTCTAACAGCAACAAGTAGAGATAAAAAAAAGAGAAGAAAGAAACATGACAAGCGACAAAATGAGGTAAGGAGAAAGAAAGGCAAAACTACATCCCCTAGAATCTTGCAGTGTGATACAATGAGCCGCATTCGTAATGATGTTCTCGTCAATAATCTTCAAACGATGACCATTCACTTTGAAAGTTCCATCCTTGTCACCATAAACCTCAATAGCACCAAATGGCGATACACTCTTGACCGTGCAAGGCACACTCCATCTTGATATTAACTTCCCTGGAAAAGTATAAGTCTAGAGTTGTACAAAGGCACCCGGTCGCCAGGCTTGAACTCCTTGGGAACAATATGCCGATCATGCCAATGCTTAGTTCGTTTCTTATATTTGCAAGTGTTCTCATAGGCGAGCAACCTGAATTCATTGAGCTCACATAATTGACTGCATTTTTTATTAGCGGCAGTCGTGACATCCATATTGAGAAATTTTGTGGCATATAGTGTTGGACTTTTGTTTTGTTGACCAGTCAACTTTTGAATTTTAATATTATTTTTTTATGTATGAGTAATTAATAGGAGAGAGAAATTGTATTCAATAGGAGAGAGAGATTGCATTTATGAGAGGGTAGTTGAAGAGTTTTTCTTTGCCTATAAATAGGCATGTATGTAGTTCATTTGGTTTTGATGAGAAAGTGAAAATTCCTCCACATTTCCGAATTTCTCGTCTGAGAGATGATAGAGAGAGAGGCGCCGTAGCGCTGGTGTATAAGTCAGGCGGTTAGTCAGTCTAACCGGGCGGCTTGGTGATCTCGTCGCGAGAAGGGTCTCGCGACTTGTGTGCTCGCGGGAGGAGTGCAGCTCGCGAGAGGGACCTGCCCGCTGGATATCTCGCGTGAGTGAAAGGGGGCGCTAGTTGTGTGCTCGCGAATAGCGGTCTAGCCGCAAGCCAGGGAGGTCTCCGGCAGTTGGTCTCGCCGGTTTGGTAGCGCCGTACCCGCTCGCGTAGGTGCTGCTCGCGTGGAGTTGGAGAGAGCAACCCGCTGCAGCTCGCCTGGCAAGGGTGCAGGTCGCCTGGGTGGAGTTCGCGAGAGGAGAGGTCCATTCGCCGGGTGATAGGCCGCGCGGGTAGGCGGTTTGTGGTGGCGATCTCGCAATTTTGACTTGGAGTTGTTTTGGTGTTAAGTGGAATCGTTTGTGGAATTAAGATAGAGCGGGAACCCATACACGTTTCCAACAAGTGGTATCAAAGCGAGGTTAGGAGGTTGGGATCCCCTGGAAGTTTGCTCGGACGGTCAAGTGATAAGGAGAGATGGAGATGGGAGGTGCCATGCCAGGGCAAGTCCCCAAGTTGACAAAAACCAACTATGGAAATTGGAGCATCCAGATGAAGGTGTTGCTCGCCTCCAAAGAGTTGTGGGAGGTAGTAGAGGACGGCGTTGAGGTGTTTACTGCCGAAGCAGAAGCGGCATTGACTAACGCTCAGAGGACGGCCTTGAGAGAGTCTAAGAAGAGAGATAAGAAGGCTCTCTTCTTACTTTACCAAGGTGTGGATGAGGCGACCTTCGAGAAGATCTCAGATGTGGGGACATCAAAGGAGGCATGGGAGGTTTTGCAACGCTCCATGCAGGGAGTTGATAATGCAAAGAAGGTGAAGCTGCAGTCCATTTGAGCTCAGTATGAAGTGATGAAGATGCAGGGTTCAGAGAAGGTTGGTGACTACGTGACCCGTCTGCGGACGCTCACGAATGAGATGAAGAGGAATGGAGAGGTGACTGATGATGTAAGTTTCATGGAGAAGCTCCTGCGATCTATGTCTAAGAAGTTCAGGCATGTGGTGGTGGCGATTGAGGAGTCAAAAGACCTCACCCTGATGACAGTGGATGAACTTGTTGGCTCATTACAAGCCCATGAGTACCGCATGCTGCAGGATGATGAGGAGTCGAGTGGTTTGGGGAAAGCACTCCAGACTCAGCTTAACTTTGGAGAAAACTCAGGAAGAGGAGGAGGCAAGCGTGGCCGAGGCTACCCCGGAAGAGGTAGAGGAGGAAGAGGTGGAAGAGACTTCGGAAGAAATCAGTACAACCAGAAGGAGACGGAGCAACCTCAGGGGTGGAGACACGATGGAGGAGGAAGAGGAAGAGGCCAAGGGAGAGGCCAAGACAGAGGACAAGGAAGGGACCAAGGCAGAGGACAAGGAAGGGACCAAGGCAGAGGTCAAGGAAGAGGAAGGGGAGATATGTCCCAGACTCAATGTTACAACTGTAACAAGTTCGGGCACATGAGTTACGATTGTTGGGCTCCAAGGAAGGGAGGAGAAGCCAACCACTATGCTGAGGCAAGTAACACGGGTGGCGACCCGATGATGTTCCTTACCATCCAAGGTGCTGCAGGAGGGAGGAACGAGGTGTGGTACTTGGATACCGGCGCAAGTAACCACATGTGTGGAGATAAGGAGTTGTTCACCAGCCTTGAGGCAAATAGTGGTGAAGTCAGTTTTGGCGACGCCTCAAAGATATCTGTGGAAGGAAGAGGAGTGATAGCAGTCACAATGAATGAGAAGGAGGTACAGATCAACGATGTCTTCTATATGCCGGGCTTGAGGAGTAACATCCTAAGTCTTGGGCAGCTAGTGGAGAAGGGCTATCGGGTCCTACTGAGGGATAGTACTTTAGCTATGAAGGATAGTCAAGGAAGAGAGGTGGTGAGAGTGAAGATGGCGACGAATCGCCTCTTTCCTCTAAGTATGGATGCCAAGGAGACGGCATGTCTTGCGAAGACAGGAGAAGAAGAGGAAGCTTGGCTGTGGCACCACCGGATGGGCCATTTGGGGTTCACAGGCCTGAAGCTACTATCCCACTCCAAGATGGTAGAAGGGTTGCCCATGATCTCGCCTCCTCAGAGGGTATGTGAGGCATGTACTAAAGGAAAGCAGAAGAGAGAAACGTTCGAAGGTGGAAAGTCTCGGAGGGCAACAAGGCAGCTGGAGCTAGTTTATTCAGACATAGCAGGTCCGTTTGAGACGACCTCAGTTGGGGGCAGCCGATACTACATTACCTTCACGGATGACTACAACCGGAAGTGTTGGGTGTACTTCCTGAGAGAGAAGGCCGAGGAACTTGACAAATTCAGGGAGTTTAAGGCAATGGCTGAGAAAGAGAGTGGGTAGCCACTAAAGGCACTTAGGACAGATAGAGATGGGGAGTACACCTCTAGGCTGTTTGATGACTTCTGTAGAGAGTGGGGGATCTCTCATCAGCTGACGGCGGCGTACTCACCTCAGCAGAATGGAGTGGCCGAGAGGAAGAACCTTACCATCATGAACATGGCGAGGAGTATGGTGAAGGGCAAGGGGCTGCCGAAGAAGTTCTGGGCGGAAGCGGTGCAAGTGGCAGTGTACGTGCTGAACCGTTGTCCAACAAAGAGTGTGAAGTTCAAGACTCCATTTGAAGCTTGGAGTGGGTGGAAGCCCAGTGTGAAGCACCTAAGGGTCTTCGGGTGTGTGGCTTATGCCCATGTCCCAGACCAGAGGAGAAGAAAGTTGGATGACCGGAGCGAGAAGTGCATCTTCGTAGGCTACGCTCCTGCGAGCAAGGCATACAAGCTGTACAACCCGGTGACAGAGAAGGCCATCATCTCAAGGGATGTGGTAATTGAAGAAGACAGCTGCTGGAGCTGGGATGAAGAGGTGAGGAGCATCAAGGGGATGTTCTTCGATGAAGATGAAGAAGAGGATGGTCAGGAAGCAGATGCTGAGATGGGGGAAGCTGAGCCACCATCGCCACCCAGCAGGGAGCCAGGGGGAGCTCTCACTCCCTACTCTAGTTGAGCAAGCACTAGTAGAGGTGGTTCCAGTGGAGCAAGTACCAGCGGTAGCAAGGCGGATCGTCCTCAACCTCGGATGAGGAGGTTGGAGGAGATCTACGAGGAGACGACACCAACTACTAACAAAGTTTTCTTTATATTGTCTCTTAGCAGATGTTGAGCCATACTCGTACAAGGAAGCAACCAAATAAAAAACTTGGAGGAGTGCTATGGATGTGGAGATAGCCTCCATCAAGAAGAATGACACCTGGAAGCTGGTGGATCCACCTGCATGCCACAAACCCCTCGGGGTGAAGTGGGTGTATAAGGTGAAAAAGAATAAAGATGGAGGCGTGGAGAAGCATAAGGCGCGACTAGTCGTGAAGGGCTACCGACAAGTCTAAGGGGTGGACTATGATGAAGTTTTTGCCCCAGTGGCAAAGATCGACACTATCAGGATGATCATCGCACTGGCAGCGCATCATGGGTGGAAGATCATGCAGATGGACGTGGTCTCTGCCTACCTGAATGGTTACCTAGAAGAGGATGTGTACATCAAACAACCCCCAGGATATGTCGTGAAGGGACAGGAGAAGAAAGTGTGCAAGCTGGACAAGGCCCTATATGGTTTGAAGTAGGGGGCTCGCGCCTGGAATGGGAGGATTGATGCATACCTCCAGAAGCACGGTTACATGAAGTGCCCCTATGAGTATGCTTTGTACACCAAGGTGGAGAAGGGTGGAGACATGATGATCATATGTCTATATGTAGATGACATGATCTTCACCGGCAACAGCCCCGTAATGTTTGAAGAATTCAAGAGAACCATGAAGAAGGAGTTCGAGATGACTGACCTGGGAGAGCTCAACTATTTTCTGGGAGTGGAGGTTGTAACGCCCCGAAACTCAAATGAGCAAAGGGGGACGTTTTGGGCCAGTTTGGGTTCTGGCAGCAGGCACACGGCCTGGGACACGGGCGTGTCCCAGGGCGTGTCAAGCGTGTGTCGACACTTAGCCGCGAAGACGTCGAGATTGACTCGATGATTCGTCGAGAGTGGGCATACGGCCTGCGACACGGGCGTGTCGCAGGGCGTGTCGACCCGTGTCGACACTTAGCCGCGAAGTCGTCGAGTTTTACTCGACGATTCGTCGAGAATGGGCACACGGCCTGCGACACGGGCGTGTCGCTGGGCGTGTCGACCCGTGTCGACGATCGTCCCGCGGAGTCGTCGAGATTCACTCGACGATCGTCGAGACAAGGCACACGGCCTAGGACACGGGCGTGTCCAAGGCCGTGTCATCAAGTCGTCGATCTTCACTTGACGAAGTGTCCCGTATACACGGCCTGGGGCCCAGGCGTGTCAAGGTGACACGGGAAAGAACACGGGCGTGTCCTAGAACCCGTGCAGTGCTCGGGTTGAAAATGGGGAAAAATCATGGGGTACACGACCGGCCACACGGCCGTGTGAGGTGGAACACGGGCGTGTCAGCTCGAACACGGGCGTGTTCGATACCCGTGTGAGGTTCCAGGTGATTCGATTTTGACGGCGAATGCGGCACACGGCACTGGACACGGGCGTGTGCCAGGCCGTGTTCGGTCCAGATTGGGCATTTCAGCCCCGAATCAAAGCCGTTCGTTTCCTTATGTTGAGATCCAACGGCTGGGGGTTGTTCCTGAAGGGATATACCCGAGTTTTGACTTAGAAAACCCTTACTTTTCTTCACTTATCATCTCTCTAAATCCTTAGAGAGAGAGAGGAGAGCCAAGGGTGGAAGAAGAGCTAGATTCCGCCATTGGAGGAGCTTCGGAGCTCCGAATCGCAAGCCGACTCCGGATCCACGGAGGCAACGCTAGTGCAGTGATTTCTATCCGATTACTTTTCAATGGTGCCAAAGAGAAACTCAAGGGTAACGATCCTCATCTTGAGCATGAATAGCTCTCTTTCTTAGCATAGGAAGCCCGCTCTCGCGAGTTTGCGGAGAGTTGGAGGCGTTCCTTCGGGTAGATATGTAAAGTCCCCGTTGTTTAGAGTCCGTATGCGAGAACGGACATAGTCATGATGTGTGAAGCCTACCCGGACATGTTAGTCTGGATCGGTGATGTTGCATTGCATAAGGCCGGAGAAGACTTCGTGCTATTGGTTGTTTTTCGGGTTTTCTACGCGGTAGATTGCAGCAGGGAGCCTTGGGGACTAACCCAAAGGTGCACCCGGAAAACTGGGCGGATACGAGATCTTGCCAACTTGGTGGCCTGAGAGCCAACCTGAACATAACCGAGTTATGTGACTTGTGATAGAATGGGACTCGGTCGAAGTTTGACCCGCGCAAATGGCTTAAATTGCCGTTGCGATGTGAGCACGGGTTAGATGGAACCGTACCCGCTCTATGTCGTTCGGTTAAAGAGACCTAAGGTTACGTGGCACTTGTCGTTGGCATAGATGTGAGTCTTCGGCGGTCAATGGCTTAAATTGTCGTGACCCAGGCCAAGAAGACAAATTGCTCATAGGTTTGGCCGTCTAAGTGGCGGTGGTGAGTCTGGAATGTTAATGGCTTTAATTGACGTGACATCAACAGGTTCACCGAGAATGTGCCCTGAGTGCACGGGGCGTGTGGCCGTGCGAGCCAACGTCTGTGATGAAATGGCTATTGATATACATTGCTCGCTTATGCTAATGAAATGCAGGGAAGGAGCATCGCCGCCCCGAGTTGGGGGCGGGATCGTTATAATTTGGTCAGCATTGCTGACCGTTGCCTTGTTTTGCCACCGTGCGGTGGTTTGTTGCTTGCAGGTGTAGCTGAACCAAGCGGTCAATAGCGGGCTAAAGCCTTTTTTGCGAAGCCGGCCCTCGAAGGCCCAAATGGAAATGTTTACTGCTTTATTCATGTGTGACTGGCCTGCGTGCCGTGGTTTGTAAAACATGTAATTGGAAGTGAAACATTTTGTAAGGCCTTAAGGCTTATTTTGAGTATTTTGTATAACATTCCTATTCTGTACTAGTGGACATTCATGCTCTAATGCTGGGTTCTTGTTTACAACTTTATAAACTGCTTCCGCTATAATGCTCTGTGTAGGACGTTGAGATTGGTTGGATGGTTTCCATAAGTAACCACCCGGTCTGTCTGTGGTATATGGCGTCGGGCCCCGACCGGACCTATTGCTATATGCTATGCGACGGATAGGGGGTGTTACAATTTGGTATCAGACTACTGGTTTTGGTCGGGCTTAAACTGAATTCGTGGACGAATTCTTTTTAAGGGGTGGTGAGCACATTGTGTGCGTCATCATTATAATGGTAAAATAACCCATGAATGTCCACTTAGGAATGAAAATACTCGTGTTTGAGGAACCTGCGTGTTCCTATAATTGATGTTTGCAATACTATTTGGTCGCTTAATGGTGTTTTGTACCACTATAGGTGACCAGAAGTGGTGTTGGGCCGTCAGAACGCCGAGTTTCTGAGGCTAGTAGTGCACCGGATGTTGCTCCTGCAACACCTCTGTCGGCTGAAAATATTCGATTGGTGGCTGAAGCGGTGTTGGCCGTGATTAATGCGCAGCCTGGAAGGCAAGCGCAGCAGCCTGCTCCTGTGTTGGAGCAAGTACCTCTTCAAGAGGCTGAGCCGAAGAGGGTGGAGCAAGTGGTTGTGGAACCGGTAGTGCCAAGGAGGGCAACTGAGAGGCAGCTGAAGCATGTAGTGAGCTTTAACCCTCCGTTATTCTCGGGGTTGGGAACCCCATCTCAGGCTGAAGACTGGCTCTCCAGGGTGAAAAGAGTCATGACAGTGACAGAGACGGAGGAGTGGCAAATGACCACCATCGATACGTTCCTTTTGGACGGTGAAGCGAGGATGTGGTGGGAAGGATTGGAGCTGCATCATTTGAGAGGTAGACAACTGGTAGACGTTCCGATGGAAGAGTTCTCGGGATTGTTCTTAGCAAGATACCTCCCTTCTACTCAGAGGATTTCGATGGAGAACGAATTTCCGAGGTTGGTTCAGGGTGAGAGGAGCGTGGATGAATATCTCCACGAGTTTACTCGTCTGAGTCGTTATGCTAGCTCCACCATCATGGATGAGGAGCACAAGACTAATCGTTTCTATGAAGGATTGAGAGATGAGTTGAGATTACTACTCTCGGGGCCGTTGACGCAGGGTTTCTTAACCTTGGTCAATACTGCCCGGTCCTTGGAGAAGGACATGAAAAATGTACAAGCGAAGAAAAGCTTGGGTGAGAAGAAATCTGAATACAAAGTGCCGACTACTTCAAAGTCCGGCTATCGGCGGTCTTTCAAGAAGCATAGGACTTCGGGTCCAGCTCCTTCTGGCGCTTCTGGGGCGACTACGGGTCGGACCCCGGGCGCGTGTTTTACTTGTGGAAAGATGGGGCATTTCGCCCGTGATTGTTGGAGCGGACGTCCTAAGTCCGAAAGAAGGCCGGGAGCTACTTATGAAGAGAAGGGAAAGACGGTGGAGTCGACCGCATCCCATTATGCTCCGGCCCAACCAAGGGTCTACAATCTTGGCCAACAGGAGGCCATTAAACAAGCTGATGTGGTAACAGGTATGGTTTAATTTATAGCAAGTCAATTTCTTTAAATACTTGTTATGCACATGTTACCTTACCACTACTTGTTTAGGATTTGTATTGATTTGTGAAAATCCGGCACGAGCACTCTTCGATACGGGAGCCTCACACTCCTTCTTGTCCGAAGGATTTATATCACGCATCGGAGTCCCTTCTTCGATGACGAAGGATAAGTTGGATGTGTTGTTGCCCAATGGGTGTTCGATGCGAGCGGATAGGATCTGCGATGTTAAGATTCGTATTGGGGAGCAGGAGTTCGACCTGCGGGCGTCTTTACTTCCGTTAGTGGAGTTCGACGTCATATTTGGCATGGACTGGCTCTCGGAGCAACAGGCCCATATAGATTGCGGTAGCAAGGAAGTCAAGCTGGGAGCAAGTCGTGAAACGACTTTTACGGGCTTAAAGGGGTCGAGCAAGACATTGATGTCTGCTCTTCAGGTGGTGAAGGCGGTTCGTGCTGGTGCAGAACTGTTCTTTACACTAGTGGAGGTTGCAAAGCCGAAGCCCGCGTTGGATTGTATTTCAGTGGTATCGGAATACCCTGATGTGTTCCCCGCGGATCTTCCTGGAGCCCCGCCTCAGCGGGAGATAGATTTTACGATCGAGCTAGTGCCAGGTGCAAAGCCTGTGTCACGATCTCCGTATCGGCTAGCGCCTAAGGAAATGGCGGAGCTGAAAGTTCAACTGCAAGAGTTGTTGGAGCAAGGGTATGTGCGCCCGAGTTCTTCGCCTTGGAGCACACCGGTCCTCTTTGTTAAGAAGAAGGACAGAAGCTTGAGGCTATGTATTGATTATCGGGAGCTAAACAAGCTGACAGAGAAGAACAAGTACCCGATCCCCCGGATTGATGATCTCTTTGATCAGTTAGTCGGGTCGACGGTGTACTCGAAGTTGGATCTCAAGGCTGGGTACTATCAGCTGCGAATAAGGGAGAGTGATATCCCAAAGACATCGTTTAGTACGAGATACGGGCATTATGAGTTTACGGTCATGCCGTTTGGGCTGACTAATGCGCCGTCAGTATTCATGGATTTGATGAACAGGACGTTCAGGGAGTACTTGGACCATTTCGTGATCGTCTTCATCGACGATATTTTGGTGCACTCGCAAAGTGAGGAAGATCAATTCAAGCATCTTCATTTGGTGTTGGAGACGCTAAGGAGAAATCAGTTGTATGCTAAGTTCTCGAAGTGCGAGTTTTGGCTATCCTCAGTAGCGTTCCTCGGGCATATAGTGAGTGGAGAGGGTATTGCTGTGGATCCGGCGAAGATTGTTGCGATACGGGAGTGGCCTGAGCTTGCTACTGTAGCGGAAGTCCGGAGCTTTCTGGGGCTTGCCGGCTATTATAGGCGCTTCGTAGAGAACTTCTCGCGGATAGCGTTACCCCTCACTACTTTGACGAGGAAGGAGCATAAGTTCGTTTGGACGCCGGAGTGCGCGCGAGCTTTTGAGGAATTGAAGTGTCGGTTGACCATGGCGCCTGTGCTGAGTTCGCCGGTTGGGACCGAAGGCTATGAGATATATAGCGATGCTTCGGGCAGCGGTTTGAGTTGCGTACTACTGCAACACGGAAGTGTAATAGCTTATGGCTCGAGACAGCTAAAAGTGCATGAAAGGAACTATCCGGTCCATGACTTGGAGTTAGCGACCGTGATTTTTGTCTTGAAGCTGTGGAGACACTATTTGTACGGTGTGAAGATTGATATCTACACCGATCACAAGAGCCTGAAGTACCTTATTGATCAGAAGGATCTGAATATGCGGCAGCGTAGATGGATGGAATTCCTGGGGGACTATACATTCAAGATCCACTACGTGCCTGGCAAAGGGAATGCGGTTGCGGACGCATTGAGTCGCCGAGCCCCAGCTCAAGCCAATTGGCTATCGGTGCATGATGAGCGGTTGGTGCGGGAGTTGGAGGCGTTGGAGATTGTTTGTGTGGACAGGCAATCAAGTGCTGAAGCAGTTCTGAATTGGACTGAAGTCCAATATGACCTGACTGATCGTATTCGGCAGGCTTTGGATATGGATGCTCATATGAAGCAGTTCATGGTAGAGGCTCTGGATGGGTCAAATTCCCAATTCGTCGTGGAGGACGGATTGCTTTGGAAAGACGGTCGTCTGTGCGTCCAAAGTGTGGGCAAGTTACGGGTGGAGTTGTTGTACGAGGCGCACCATACCAAGTACTCGATTCACCCGGGGAGCACGAAGATGTACCGTGATGTGAAGAAACTGTTTTGGTGGCCGGGTTTGAAGAAGGATGTGGCGCTATACGTAGCGAAGTGCCAAACCTGCGCCTTGGTAAAGGCGGAGTGCCAAAAGCCGGGAGGATTTCTTAAGTCCTTGCCTATTCCAGAGTGGAAATTCGACGACATCTCTATGGACTTTGTGCACGGTTTGCCAAGGTCGCAAAAGGGGAACGACGCCATTTGGGTGTTTGTTGATCGATTAACGAAGGTGTCGCATTTTATTCCGCATAGGAAGGATGATCTGGTGGAGAAGCTGGCAAAGCTTTATGTGGATAACATAGTACGGCTTCATGGTGTGCCCCGCAGCATCGTGAGTGACTGAGATGGGCGGTTCACGTCCAATGATTGGAGGCTGGTGCAACAAATGTTGGGAACAAAGTTGAAATTCAGCACAGCCTTCCATCCGCAAACGGATGGGCAGACCGAGAGGGTCAATCGAACCATGGAAGACATGCTTCGCATGTGTGTCTTGGATTTCGGAAAGCAATGGGAAGACCACCTTTATTTGGTGGAGTTCGCATACAACAATAGCTACCAAGCGAGTATTCAGATGGCGCCCTTCGAGGCCCTATATGGTAGAAGATGTCGCACGCCGTTGTCTTGGTTAGAAACGGGTGAGTCAAAGTTGTATAAGCAATCGGAAGTGGAGGATGCTACTTCTTTGGTGAGAACCATTCAGGAGAGGTTGCTTATCGCTCAGGACCGGCAAGCAAAGTACTATAATGTCAAGCACAGGAACGTGGAGTTCGCTGTGGGCGATTATGTATACTTAAAGATCAAGCCGTTCAAGGGTGTCTCGCGGGTGCGACGATTGAAAAAGCTAAGCCCGAGGTACCTTGGACCGTTTGAGGTTCTGGAGCGAGTTGGTGAAGCGGCCTATCGGTTGAAGCTCTCAGTGGAGCTTAGTGGTTTACATGATGTATTCCACATTTCGGTGCTTCGGAAGGCGGTGCAAGAGCCTACGCAAGTGATCGCGGTTGATCAAGTGCCGGTGGATAGTGGGCTAACGACAAAGGTCAACCCCGTGCGGATCGAGGACTCGGAGGTCAAGCGGCTACGCAATAAAGAGATCAGGATGGTCAAGGTCCGGTGGGACAATTGCGGTCGTGAGGAGCTCTCTTGGGAGCGAGAGCAGACTATGCTTGACGAGTATCCGGAGTTGTTCCGCTCAGGTACAAATTTTGGTTTTGTACATGTCTTTCCTTTATTTAATTTCGTGGGCGAAATTCTTTTAAGAGGGGGAGAGTTGTAACGCCCCGAAACTCAAAGGAGCAAAGGGGGACGTTTTGGGCTAGTTTGGGTTCTGGCAGCAGGCGCACGGCCTGGGACATGGGCGTGTCCCAGGGCGTGTCAAGCGTGTATCGACACTTAGCCGCGAAGATGTCGAGATTGACTCGACGATTCGTCGAGAGTGGGCACACGGCCTGCGACACGGGCGTGTCGCAGGGCGTGTCGACCCGTGTCGACACTTAGCCGCGAAGTCGTCGAGTTTTACTCGACGATTCGTCGAGAATGGGCACACGGCCTGCGACATGGGCGTGTCGCAGGGCATGTCGACCTGTGTCGATGATCGTCCCGGAGAGTCGTCGAGATTCACTCGACGATCGTCGAGACAAGGAACACGGCCTAGGACACGGGCGTGTCCAAGGCCGTGTCATCAAGTCGTCGATCTTCACTCGACGAAGTGTCCCGTGTACACGGCATGGGGCCCAGGCGTGTCAAGGTGACACGGGAAAGGACACGGGCGTGTCCTAGAACCCGTGCAGTGCTCGGGTTTAAAATGGGGAAAAATCATGGGGTACACGGCCGGCCACACGGCCGTGTGAGGTGGAACACGGGCGTGTCAGCTCGAACACGGGCGTGTTCGATACCCATGTGAGGTTCCAGGTGATTCGATTTTGACGGCGAATGCGGCACACGGCCCTGGACACGGGCGTGTTCCAGGCCGTGTTCGGTCCAGATTTGGCATTTCAGCCCCGAATCAAAGCCGTTCGTTTCCTTATGTTGAGATCCAACGGCTGGGGGTTGTTCCTGAAGGGATATACCCGGGTTTTGACTTAGAAAACCCTTACTTTTCTTCATTTATCATCTCTCTAAATCCTTAGAGAGAGAGGAGAGCCAAGGGTGGAAGAAGAGCTAGATTCTGCCATTGGAGGAGCTTTAGAGCTCCGAATCGCAAGCCGACTCCGGATCCACGGAGGCAACACTAGTGCGGTGATTTCCATCCGATTACTTTTCAATGGCGCCAAAGAGGAACTCAAGGGTAACGATCCTCATCTTGAGCATGAATAGCTCTCTTTCTTAGCATAGGAAGCCCGCTCTCGCCTAGTTTGCGGAGAGTTGGAGGCGTTCCTTCGGGTAGATATGTAAAGTCCCCGTTGTTTAGAGTCCGTATGCGAGAACGGACATAGGCATGATGTGTGAAGCCTACCCGGACATGTTAGTCTGGATCGGTGATGTTGCATTGCATAAGGCCGGAGAAGACTCTGTGCTATTGGTTGTTTTTCGGGTTTTCTACGCGGTAGATTGCAGCAGGGAGCCTTGGGGACAACCCAAAGGTGCACCCGGAAAACTGGGCGGATACGAGATCTTGCCAACTTGGTGGCCTGAGATCCAACTTGAACATAACCGAGTTATGTGACTTGTGATAGAATGGGACTCGGTGGAAGTTTGACCTGCGCAAATGGCTTAAATTGCCATTGCGATGTGAGCACGGGTTAGATGGAACCGTACCCGCTCTATGTCGTTCGGTTAAAGAGACCTAAGGTTACGTGGCACTTGCCGTTGGCATAGATGTGAGTCTTCGGCGGTCAATGGCTTAAATTGTCGTGACCCAGGCCAAGAAGACAAATTGCTCATAGGTTTGGCCGTCTAAGTGGCGGTGGTGAGTCCGGAATGTTAATGGCTTTAATTGACGTGACATCGACCGGTTCACCGAGAATGTGCCCTGAGTGCACGGGGCGTGTGGCCGTGCGAGCCAACGTCTGTGATGAAATGGCTATTGATATACATTGCTCGCTTATGCTAATGAAATGCAGGGAAGGAGCATCGCCGCCCCGAGTTGGGGGCGGGATCGTTATAATTTGGTCAGCATTGCTGACCGTTGCCTTGTTTTGCCACCATGCGGTGGTTTGTTGCTTGCAGGTGCAGCTGGACCAAGCGGTCAATAGCGGGCTAAAGCCCTTTTTGCGAAGCCGGCCCTCGAAGGCCCAAATGGAAATGTTTACTGCTTTATTCATGTGTGACCGGCCTGCGTGCCGTGGTTTGTAAAACATGTAATTGGAAGTGAAACATTTTGTAAGGCCTTAAGGCTTATTTTGAGTATTTTGTATAACATTCCTATTCTGTACTAGTGGACATTCATGCTCTAATGCTGGGTTCTTGTTTACAACTTTATAAACTGCTTCCGCTAGAATGCTCTGTGTAGGACGTTGAGATTGGTTGGATGGTTTCCATAAGTAACCACCCGGTCTGTCTGTGGTATATGGCGTCGGGCCCCGGCCGGACCTACTGCTATATGCTATGCGACGGATAGGGGGTGTTATAGAGGTAAAGCAGAGTGAAGCTGGGATCTTCATCTCACAAAAGAAGTACGCAGAGGAGATCTTGAAGAAGTTCAGGATGGAGAACAACAAGCCTATTTCTACTCCTGCCAACCCAGGACTGAAGTTGAGCAAGGAATCGAAGGAAGGAGCGGTGGACCCAACTATGTTCAAGAGCCTGGTCGGAAGTCTAAGGTATTTGACTTTCACTAGGCCGAACATCATGTATGCGGTCGGGGTAGTAAGCAGGCACATGGAGGAGCCCAAGCAGGACCACTTCACAGCAACAAAGAGGATCCTGAGGTATGTGAATGGGACTCGAGACCATGGCCTGAAGTACTCTACTGGCGAAGAGCTGAAGCTAGTCGGGTATTCGGACAGTGATTATGGAGGTGATGTGAATGACCGGAAGAGTACTTCCGGGTATGCTTTTCATGTGGGAACGGGAGTGTTCTCATGGAGTTCGAAGAAACAGGCGACGATTGCCTTGTCTTCATGCGAAGCAGAGTACATAGCAGTAGCGGCCTGTACCTTCCAGGCGATCTGGCTGAGAAACATCATGGAGGAGCTACATTATCCGCAGGATGGGCCTATGACAATGTATGTTGATAACATGTCGGCCATCCAACTCGCGAATAACCCGGTGCTGCATGGGCGGAGCAAACACATAGAGACAAGGTACCACTTCCTCCATGAGCAAGTGGAGATGAAGACGGTTGAGGTGGTGTACTGCCCAACCGGAGAGCAGATCGCGGACATATTCACTAAGGCGTTGAAGGTGGAGACATTCGAGAAGCTCAAAGGCAAACTCGGCATGGTCTGCCAAGTTTGAGGGGGAGTGTGTTGGACTTTTGTTTTGTTGACCAGTCAACTTTTGAATTTTAATATTATTTTTTTATGTATGAGTAATTAATAGAAGAGAGAGAAATTGTATTCAATAGGAGAGAGAGATTGCATTTATGAGAGGGTAGTTGGAGAGTTTTTCTTTGACTATAAATAGACATGTATGTAGTTCATTTGGTTTTGATGAGAAAGTGAAAATTCCTCCACATTTCCGGATTTCTCGTCTGAGAGAGGATAGAGAGAGAAGCGCCGCAGCGCTGGTGTATAAGTCGGGCGGTTAGTCAGTCTAACCGGGCGGCTTGGTGATCTCGTCGCGAGAAGGATCTCGCGACTTGTGTGCTCGCGGGAGGAGTGCAGCTCGCGAGAGGGACCTGCCCGCTGGAGATCTCGCGTGAGTGAAAGGGGGTGCTAGTTGTGTGCTCGCGAATAGTGGTCTAGCCGCAAGCCAGGGAGGTCTTGGCAGTTGGTCTCGCCGGTTTGGTAGCGCCGTACCCGCTCGCGTAGGTGCTACTCGCGTGGAGTTGGAGAGAGCAACCCACTGCAGCTCGCCTGGCAAGGGTGCAGGTCGCCTGAGTGGAGTTTGCGAGAGGAGAGGTCCATTCGCCGGGTGATAGGCCGCACGTGTAGGCGGTTTGTGGTGGCGATCTTGCAATTTTGACTTGGAGTTGTTTTGGTGTTAAGTGGGATCGTTTGTGGAATTAAGATAGAGCGGGAACCCATACACGTTTCCAACATATAGCGCCTTGTGTTCCAACTCGTCTAGAAGATGACATGATTTGCCATACACCAACTAGAGGGGTGACATTCCAATCGGCATTTTGAAGGAAGTTTTGTAGGCCCAGAGAGCCTCATTAACCTTCTTAGCCCACTCCTTCCTGCTGGAATTGATGGATTTTTCCAAAATCTGCTTCAGTTCTCTATTTGAAATCTCCACCTGCCCGCACGTTTGGGGATGTTATGCCAACGCCACGTTGTGGTGGACACCAAACCACATCATCAATTGAGTGAACTGTTGGTTGCAGAAGTGACTCCCGCCATCACTAATTATCATACGGGTGCACCAAAGAGAGAAAATATATTCTTGTGGATGAGGTGCAACATAGTGCGGGTATCATTCAAAGCAACAACCCCCGTCTCAACCCATTTCAACGATTATCAATGACAACAATGATGTTCAGCTTCCCATGAGACAGGGCAAATGGTCCCATAAAATTGATCCGCCATACGTCAAACAGTTCACATACAAGCATATTTGTTGGGTATTGTATTCACAATTACCTGGATTTGAGGAAGCCACCTGTCAAGCTAAGATGAATTCACAATGTATTTGATGAAACCTCTTAAGTTGTGCTTGCAGTTATTCCACGCTAAGTGCACACCAATGTTAGGGTGCAGTAGGTCAATATACACGGGTCTGCACGACGTAATCCCTCGTTGAGCAGATCAGTGTGTTGGCCTACGTGTACTCTCTCTATTGGAGTGCACTTACTTCAAGTACAGGGCCGTGTTCATGCAAGAGCAGACAAGGAGCAAGGATGGGTCAAGGAGCAGCTCTTGGGTGGAAAGACGAAAATTCGTCTAAGTATAATTCGACGAGAATCACCAAGTGATTCTCGCCGATTCGGCGAGAATCACTAGTGATTCTCGCCGAATCGTCGAGAATCATTAGTGATTCTCGCCGACTCTATCCGGCTACCTCAAAACGGGGCCAAGTAAGATTCGGCGAGAATCACTAGTGATTCTCGCCGAACCCATCGTTGAGCAGATCATGGCCAAATAATATTCGTCGAGAATCAACAAGTGATTCGGCGAGAATCATCAAGTGATTCGGCGAGAATCACTAGTGATTCTCGACGAATCGTCGAGAATCACTAACTGATTCTCGCCGATTCGTCGAGAATCACCTTCGATTCTCGCCGATTTTGACTTAGCAATTTTTCTGGAAGCTGCTGGACCTGATTCTGCCGCTGGGACTGTGTTGAACCGGAACTAGGGTTTCCTTCAGGTGGGACCCACAACGGTCTTTTAGGAGTATACTTGTGTATAAATACACGCGTATTCTTGAACAGTAAAGTAGCGAAGAAGAAAAGAAATACACGAGCCGCGACATGACCTAGATCGCTGTTTCCGCTCCGCCGCCGCCGCCGTCGCCGCTCGCGCCGAGTTGTTCGCCGTTTGATCGTGGTTTCGCCCAGATCCTCCTGCGACAGAAGCCTAGCCAAGCTTAGCGTCTCACGTGTCTAACCGGAGATCTCTTGTCTCTTGATTTGTAGATCGGGAAAATCTTCCCCATCCGAATCGATCGAGACGATTGATCCTAGTGTGACCGCTGGTAGACCTAGCTAGCTTCGCTACGAAGTTTGGATCTCCAAAGTACAGCAGCCGCACATCGTTGTCGCCGCCGATCCCGTGAACCTAGCCGCCGCCTATCTTACCGCCGCCGGTTCCGGGGAGATCCTCTCCAAGAGAGATCTAGGGTTGTGGACTCTTTGTGGACTTCAAGAACACATCGTCTACAAAGAGGGACACCTTTGTCTCCAAACGTAGTTTGTATCTTTTGTACATTCTAGTTTTACTTTTGTTGTAAAGGAACGTAGGTTCCTAGTTGTAAGGGATTATGGCTGTTTGTATTGCTATGATTATGGCTCGCGTCCCGCCACACCTACACAGTATCCGGGCCCAGGTTCTGGCTTCACCCACTACCCCTTCCTTCTCCGATGTCTGCTCGATGTTACTTCGCGTACCCCCTCCACCGGAGGCTCCTGCACCCCCCTCGCCGGCCCTTCTTCAGCAGGCCCTTCCTCCTTTACTTCCACAACCCTCTTTTACTCGGGGTGGACGTACGGGCTCCCGTGGGCGGGGCCGTGGTGGCCGTGGGCGGCCCAAGTGCACCTACTGCGGCCGGGATGGCCATACTGAAGCAGTCTGTCACAAGAAACATGGCTACCCTCCTCGCCCGCCTACTGCCGCTGTTACTGATAGCTCTCCTCCGACTGGTACGGATCTTGAGGCTCTTCGCCTTCAGCTGCAACAACTCCAGGGGCTCCTCAACCCACCCTCTGCTTTCATTGCCTCCACCTCCCATGCAGGTATTGTCTCCTCCTCCACTGCAGGTACTGCTTGTCTTTCCTCCGGATCTCGCTGGATCCTGGACTCGGGAGCCACCCACCATATCACTTCCATGCGGTCGCCCCAGTTCTCTGCTGCTGCTCATCCCCCGTCTATTACTGTGGCCAATGGTGCGCTTGTCCCGGTCTCCGGCTGCGCTGATCTCTTCCTCCCTCCCTCTCTCTCTCTTCGTTCTGTTCTTTATGTGTCAGCCTCACCTTTTAATTTACTCTCTGTTGGTCGTCTTACTACTGATATGAATTGCTTTATCACCTTCACCTCTTCTGGTTTTTTGATACAGGATCGGCAGACGCGGATTACCATTGGTAGGGGTCGACTGCAGAACGGGCTCTACCTCCTCGATGTCTCTCCCACATCCCTTTCCTCTGTTTCCTCGTCTGATTGGCATTGTCGGCTTGGGCATGCCCCTCTACCTATCCTCCAGAAGGCGCTTCCAGACCTTTCTCTTCCTGCTTTTAAATGTGATTCTTGTATTATTGGCAAACAGCCTCGCTCTTCTTATCCCGCTCATTGTACTAGGAGCTCTGCTCCGTTTGATTTAATACATTCTGATATTTGGGGACCGTATAAAGTTTCTAGCATTTCTGGTTATCGTTATTTTATAACATTTATTGATGATTACTCTCGCACTACCTGGTTGTATCTCCTACATGATCGCTCTGAGCTTCCTCGTGTCTTTCAGGCGTTTGTGTTAGAGACTCGTACGCAATTCTCTACCACCATTAAAACTTTCCGCTCTGATAATGCCCGGGAATACACTATCCACGAGTTTGCCACTCTCTGCGCAAACTTCGGTATTGTTCACCAGACCTCTTGTCCCTACACCCCTCAACAAAACGGGGTCGCCGAACGAAAGAACCGTCACTTGCTTGATGTTGCTCGCTCTCTCATGCTTCACATGCATGTTCCAAAAGTCTTCTGGAACTTTGCGGTGTCCACTGCATGTTTTCTTATCAACCGTCTCCCCTCTCCGGTTCTCCAAAACGCTACCCCCTTCAGTCTTCTTTTTCCCTCCACACCCGCCTTCCCCCTCACCCCCCGGGTTTTTGGATGTACCTGCTTTGTCCATCACCTGGGCCCCACTCTTGACAAACTGGATCCCCGTGCGGCCAAACACATCTTCGTCGGCTACTCCCGCACCCAAAAGGGTTATGTTTGCTACTCTCCGCTCACCCGGAAGGTCTCTGTATCGGCTGATGTTACTTTCCGGGAGGATCAACCCTTCTTCCCCCCCCCCTTTGCCCCCACTTCTACCACCACCTCCTCCAACACCCTCCCTCCCGCGGCCGGTGATTCCCGTCCAGTCACCTCCCACCATCCCTCCGCCTCCTCCCACCCTTGACCCTCCTCGACCCCCCGTCATTCGGGTCTATACTCGTCGCCCTCTTCCTCCCGTTACTCCTCTGCAGTCGGCTTCGACCTCGGCTTCTCCGTGTTCTGCTGCTCCGGTGTCGGCCTCTACCGCTCATCCAATGGCGGACTATGTTTCTCACCATCGTCTCTCTCCACCTCTTCAGACCTTGGCTACTTCGCTATCCTCGGTCTCTATTCCTACTTCTGTCCAGGACGCTCTTCAACATCCTGGGTGGCGTGCGGCCATGGAAGACGAGATGGCTGCTCTTTGGGCCAACCAGACTTGGACCTTGGTGCCCCTTCCTCCCGGCCAGAAACCTGTTGGGTGCAAATGGGTCTTCGTCATTAAACATGCTCCTGATGGGACCATTGATCGCCTCAAAGCTCGTTTGGTTGCTCGTGGCTTCACCCAGCAACAGGGGCTGGACTATGACGAGACCTTCTCTCCGGTCGCTAAGCTCAACACGGTCCGCATTCTCATTTCTGTTGCAGTCCATCGCCAATGACCCTTATTTCAACTCGACGTCAAGAACGCTTTCCTGAATGGCGACCTTCAGGAAACGGTTTATATGCAACAACCTCCCGGGTTTGAGACCACGGGGGAGTCACAGGTTTGTCATCTTCTCAAATCCCTATATGGTCTCAAACAATCCCCTCGGGCATGGTTCGACAAGTTCAGCAAAGCTCTCCGGGAAATTGGCTTCACTCGCAGCTCGGCTGACTTCTCATTGTTTACTCGCCACCAGGCCACTGGTACGGTTCTCCTATTGGTATATGTCGACGACATCATTATTACTGGCAGTGACTTGGACAGCATACAGGCCGTTAAGCTACATCTGAGCTCCGTCTTCCAAACTAAAGATCTGGGACATCTTCGGTACTTCCTCGGTCTGGAAGTGGCCAGACGGTCAGATGGGTTGGTTCTCTCTCAGCGCAAATATTGCATGGATCTTCTTCATGATGCAGGCTACTCTGGCTGCAAACCTATTAACACTCCCATGGATGCAAATCACAAAATATGTGCTCAGAGCTCGGATTCTGATTCGCTTCTACCAAATCCAGAATATTACCGTCGTCTAGTTGGGAAGCTTATCTACCTAACAGTTACAAGACCTGATATATCTTTCGTTGTGGGACTTGTGAGTCGTTATATGCACTCTCCTCGAAGCTCTCATCTCCAGGCTGTGGAACGCATTCTCAGATATCTTAAGACAGCTCCTGGCCAAGGACTTGTATACAAAACCTCATCTTCCATTCCTACACTAGTGGCATATTCTGATGCCGACTACGTTGGCTCCCTCGACGATCGACGATCTACTAGCGGGTTTTGCACCTATTTTGGAGGACATCTGATTACTTGGCGAAGCAAGAAACAAGCAGTGGTTGCTCGATCCTCAGCAGAAGCAGAATATCGGGCAATGGCTGTTGTGGTCTCTGAACTCACATGGATTGAGAGTCTCCTTACCGACCTTGGAGTTAAACTACCTTCACCAGCTCTCCTCCTATGTGACAGTCAAGCTGCCATACATATTGCTAAAAACCCGGTCTTCCATGAAAGAACGAAGCATATTGAGGTAGATTGTCATTTCATCCGAGAGAAAGTCCACATGAAGAAGATCGAGCTCAAGCATGTTCCGGGTACTGAACAGGTTGCTGACATCCTCACCAAAGCTCTACCTAGTACCCTCTTCTATCAGTGCCTATCCAAGCTTGGCGCATACGACTTGTACGCTCCAGCTTGCGGGGGAGTATTGGAAAAGCCCATGTAAAAGGCTCATTTGATGGCCCACTTTATTTACTTTCTTTTCTCCTCCTTCTTTAGTCCCACATCATGTATAGGATTTATTCTTCTCTCTTCTCTCCTATATATTTGTATTCTCTCCTTGTATTTATATACTGGAATAATACATACAAGCTTCGGGCACTATCAACAAAAACAAAACAGAATTGGTAAAGAAAAACTAAAGTAAAAAAACGCAGATAATGATGGGGTGCTTCCTAGAACGCTTTGCTTAATGTCCTTGAGCTGGACCAAATACATGTAATAGCAGTTTATAATACTGTTCAGGCATCAAAATCAAAAAATTCAAAAATAATACAAGCATATTCTATAGTACCACCATCATAAAGTTTCATACGTCAGTTGACTTTGAACAACCCCTTCTTCTCAACAAAGCTCAACCAATCCAAATGGGAAGCCACGAGAAACCGTGAAGGACACACCACCTAGATTTCAGCTTGCCCGGAAAAATCCCAAGTTTTGTGGGCTCGAGATTGCCAAGCCACATTTCAGGGACTATGCTGGCATCATCCTCGAGGGGGACTGATGCAGGACGGTGCGTAGGGTTTACGACCTGTCGGCTATTTCTAGGAAACCCTAAATGCAGGCAACGAAATATGACTTTTTTTTTAGTTTTTAAAAGAAAAATTGAGCGGGCGTTGCACGGAGTTATGAAATTAGACAACGTAATTTTGTAGGCACGAAATCACTACGTTGTTAGAAAATGAAATTTCTTAATAAGATGGTTCAGTTTAAATCCGGGAAGGAAGCTCGCAATTTTCGTTCCGTTCCCTTTTGTCGTAGCACAACGGAAATCGTGAACTCCAAATACGTTTCCGTTTGGAGTTTTCGACGTAGCGTTTGCTGACGAAATTCGGGCGAAAACCCAACAATGAGTCTAGTTATCCTAAGAGAAAATATAGACACTCACAAAGGATCAGATAGAAACAAGTTACCCACGGAAGAGGTGTCTTCCGTATTCGAAGTCGATGGCGATCACGCGAGAAACTCCTCGTCACCTTCGATCTCCGCTCCGAGGTCGGCCGCTATCGCATACGGGCACCAAGGAATTAAATCGCTCCCTCACACGAGGTGGTTCCACGGAATCACTCACAAAATAGGAAGCCACAAACTAACAACCTAAAATTCACTCGCTCTCACACAAATGGATCCACGAAATCTCAATCACTCAAGGTGGCTCCACGGAATCTCTAAACACAAGAGAAATGAACTCCTCTCATCCAATCCTAAATCACTATATTCCCTAATGCTAACAACAGTAACATTAAATGATTAGTGTTCATCTTCACTCATGCGGAAGCAAGGCACAGCAGTACTTAACCTTAAGCAATCACAGGGAACTATGTTTGAAACAGTGAAATCGGATTTAATTTCACTATTCACCATCCTAAAATTATACGGCAACAACTGAAGCTGCAGCAACCTGCAGCTTTTCTTCTATTTCTAAACCCACTCCACGGCAACACTTATGCTGGAAGCAAGCACGGCACAATGACATTCATCAACATTCCTTTGCTCTAACACACCTATACAGGGAGCACATAAGCATCCTCTAACGCCTAAACAGGAGATCCATAGCAAGCTCACTCTCACAGGAAGCCCAAAGCAAAGCACAACTTTTCATATATCAATCACTCTTCATCAACACCAAAAAAAACACAAATTACAGCTTTTCCTTTATAGGACTCGAACAAACAGCAAGAGGGGGGAGAAGAATTAAACAGTTACCCTCCATCGGCGGCCATGGCGGAGCTTACTTCGTGGAGATGAAACCGTCGGGAGGTGGGCTCGTGCAGGCAGTTGGTCGAAGCACTCGGAGAGGCGGCGCGTTGTCCTGCGCGGCTTTGACTTGGCTGGATCGTGGGGAGGACGTGCGCGGAGCCTCGCCTGGAGGTGCAGCAGCCGAGTCCTTGCGGGATGTGCGATCCGCCATTTTCGCTCGTCTGGATCGGGAAGAG
Organism: Platanthera guangdongensis; assembly: GCA_039583875.1. Classification (NCBI taxonomy): domain Eukaryota; kingdom Viridiplantae; phylum Streptophyta; class Magnoliopsida; order Asparagales; family Orchidaceae; genus Platanthera; species Platanthera guangdongensis. The sequence goes on along the minus strand of CM077153.1, from coordinate 97,640,436 downwards.
CTACAGTGCAAACATCGGGAAGAGGCATGGCTGTGCTGTTGACCTAATAACATATATATATATATATATATAATATATGTTCAGTACATTAATAAGTGTATATATACATATATATAGGTTTATATATATATATATGTATATATAATAGTAGAGGTAAAATAATACTCCAAACATAGCGACGCGCGCGGGCGTGCAACAATATGGCAACGCGCGCAGGCGTGCGACCAACTAAAAATTGACAACATGAAACTTGCAAAAAAATAAAATGCAATAAACATAAGTTAAAAATGCGACGTCGGGCATTCTTCGGCGATCTGACCCAGGTTGGTCTCCACCAACTCTCCCCCTCTCGAAATCACTCATTTCTGGTGAGTGGTCCGAGTGGCAGTACCGGAGAAGATCATCAACCATGCCAACGAATCAAGTATCTCTGAAAACCATCATCCGTAGTGGTCACGATCCAATATGTGCTCGGGAACTGGAATAGAATAATCTCCTGGTGTCCATGCTCAACCTGAAACTGGCAGTGAAAATGGAAGGAACTACGATGGAAGTGTCAGTAGCGGAATGGACGTAGGTATGTCCTGAATGTGGCTCCTCACTCTCACTCACCAACCCAGAAGAATCAAATGGAGGAGAAGGCAATGGAGATTCTAAAGACTCAAGCGAGTAATCGTAGAATTAAGTCAGATTGGCTACGTTAAAAACAAGATTTGCTCCCCAAATGGAAGGCATCTCAAGTTCATACGCATTTTGCCCAATCCGATTTACTACTCGAAAGGGTCCAGTTCTACGATAGCTAGCTTCTTTACGGTACCAGAAGGTAGCTGTTCCGGATTTAGCCGAACCATAATCAAGTCATTCATTTTAAATTTAGTAGCTCTTTTATGCCCTTTTTAAAATTGAGTTGCATAAAATCATAAATACTATGTAATTTCCGCTCAAAATATTTTTTATGCAAATCATGCAAATGCAAAGATGACTACTAACACAACGAACACCACAAACCGATGGTTTCAGATATCCAAAGCAACTCCTGAGAGAGGTACATGATCAGGAGGCTCAGAGGGTGGATCATAAAAGAATTCATCGCGGGAGCGATGGACACGCAAGTGCAAACCTGAGACATCAGTGATCAGATACAATATTAACGTATCAGCGAGTGCACCCTCGAACTCGACTGTGTCTCTAAAGATGGAAGCATCCCAAATGTGCGGTGAACCTATATGCGGATCATCTGGTGGTTCACCAGGAGGGATATAATAAAATTCGTCGCAAATGCGACGCGTGCAAACGTAAGCTCCAATAACAGATGGAGTGCTCTCAGATAAATGTGCACGAAGTGTGATAACCGTAATAAATGTGCTAAGGGAAAGTGAGACATTAGGAGGCTCACCAGGTGGGACATAGAAGAACTCATCGCAAATACGATGGTCAGTAAGTGGTACGTCCCATAACTCATCTAGAGTGCGAGTCACCAGATGGCTATACCTAAGCACTATCGACATCAGGTGAGACAATGGAGCAGGTATCCATGTCTTAAAATTTGCAAATGTACTACTTAGAATCAGCTCATCCACACATGGACGTGGTGGTTCATCTGGAGGATCAATAGGAGGGTCGTCAAATGACCCATCAGTCGAGTGATGGTCCTCCAGGAAGGAACCGTCAGAAGGGGTCATACTCTCAGATAGGGTAGAAGTGACTACCTCGTGATCACTACTAAGCTCTCGGCTCCCAATTGTAATGTCACTTGGTGCGCCATCAGGTGTGGTGATGTGACTTGATGCGTCATCGGGTGTGGTGATGTGACTCGGTGCGCCACTAGGTGAAGTGTGCAAGGAATCTACACTCAAAGGAGAGCTAGTAGAAATCGAATCAAGGACGGGTTCACTAAGTGGAGCAGACTCATCTGGGGTCTGACTCCACACATCCTGTATCAGGATATCAGACAGAGTGGGTGATATCTCTCTGGTGTGGGCAGTGACATGCTCTTTCTGACCCTCAATGTCTATCATCCTGTTCGTCATCGGAACACTAGGTGCGGTGTACTCTTGACGATAGTGACCTCTATAGGACTCGTGAGTGTAGTCGTGATGATCGTCCATAACATAATCATGACGTGCTCGTGGATGATCACGTGTCCTATGAACATATGGTGAAGGTCGCACATATGCAGTCTCAGATTCCTCATATAGTGGTGATGTATAGTACTGATAACTAGAGGGATACTGAATCTGATCCTCATAATAAGGTGTCGATGGACCAATAGGATCCACTCGGGTACGAGTATAGTAACGACGATGGTCATCATACGGATCGTCTCTATAATGAGAACGTGTTGGTGGGGCAACACGATCTCTGGTAGTGGTATACGGTGATCGAGTATAACCATCGAAGTGTCGTAACGATCTCTGTGACGGATCACTATGGGGGTGGGTGATAGTGTAGTCCTGATCCTCATATAGTGGATTTCTCCTAAATGTAGACCTTTCCACATAGTGATGTGGAATATCATAATGTGCGCGGACCGAATGCTCATCTCGAATTTGAGGCGGCATTGACGCTCGAGGGGGTATTTCTAATCTACTCACCCTACCTCTAAGGTGTGCTAACCTTTCACGCATCTGGCATGTACTCTCAGTTAAGGTCGTTAGTTGGTGGGCGAAAGGTGTAAACCACTGGGGCGGTTCATTCCCTTCGTGTCCACGACTCGGGTGATCACGTTCAGTTTGACGCATTCTATCACTACGCCGATACATGCTAACAAAATTAAATGCAATGATGATAAAATAATCTCTTTTTTTTTTTAAATTGAAAATGAAATGCGGGTTCCTATACGACGCAGGGCGGATCCCAAAACTTAGGAAAATTTTGGAACCTCCCTCTGATACTAATTTGATGCAGGACGGTGCGTAGGGTTTACGCACCTGTCGGCTATTTCTAGGAAACCCTAAATGCAGGCAACGAAATATGACTTTTTTTTTTAGTTTTTAAAAGAAAAATTGAGCGGGCGTTGCACGGAGTTATGAAATTAGACAACGTAATTTTGTAGGCACGAAATCACTACGTTGTTAGAAAATGAAATTTCTTAATAAGATGGTTCAGTTTAAATCCGGGAAGGAAGCTCGCAATTTTCGTTCCGTTCCCTTTTGTCGTAGCACAACGGAAATCGTGAACTCCAAATACGTTTTCGTTTGGAGTTTTCGACGTAGCGTTTGCTGACGAAATTCGGGCGAAAACCCAACAATGAGTCTAGTTATCCTAAGAGAAAATATAGACACTCACAAAGGATCAGATAGAAACAAGTTACCCACGGAAGAGGTGTCTTCCGTATTCGAAGTCGATGGCGATCACGCGAGAAACTCCTCGTCACCTTCGATCTCCGCTCCGAGGTCGGCCGCTATCGCATACGGGCACCAAGGAATTAAATCGCTCCCTCACACGAGGTGGTTCCACGGAATCACTCACAAAATAGGAAGCCACAAACTAACAACCTAAAATTCACTCGCTCTCACACAAATGGATCCACGAAATCTCAATCACTCAAGGTGGCTCCACGGAATCTCTAAACACAAGAGAAATGAACTCCTCTCATCCAATCCTAAATCACTATATTCCCTAATGCTAACAACAGTAACATTAACTGATTAGTGTTCATCTTCACTCATGCGGAAGCAAGGCACAGCAGTACTTAACCTTAAGCAATCACAGGGAACTATGTTTGAAACAGTGAAATCGGATTTAATTTCACTATTCACCATCCTAAAATTATACGGCAACAACTGAAGCTGCAGCAACCTGCAGCTTTTCTTCTATTTCTAAACCCACTCCACGGCAACACTTATGCTGGAAGCAAGCACGGCACAATGACATTCATCAACATTCCTTTGCTCTAACACACCTATACAGGGAGCACATAAGCATCCTCTAACGCCTAAACAGGAGATCCATAGCAAGCTCACTCTCACAGGAAGCCCAAAGCAAAGCACAACTTTTCATATATCAATCACTCTTCATCAACACCAAAAAAAACACAAATTACAGCTTTTCCTTTATAGGACTCGAACAAACAGCAAGAGGGGGGGAGAAGAATTAAACAGTTACCCTCCATCGGCGGCCATGGCGGAGCTTACTTCGTGGAGATGAAACCGTCGGGAGGTGGGCTCGTGCAGGCAGTTGGTCGAAGCACTCGGAGAGGCGGCGCGTTGTCCTGCGCGGCTTTGACTTGGCTGGATCGTGGGGAGGACGTGCGCGGAGCCTCGCCTGGAGGTGCAGCAGCCGAGTCCTTGCGGGATGTGCGATCCGCCATTTTCGCTCGTCTGGATCGGGAAGAGCTACAGTGCAAACATCGGGAAGAGGCATGGCTGTGCTGTTGACCTAATAACATATATATATATATATATAATATATATGTTCAGTACATTAATAAGTGTATATATACATATATATAGGTTTATATATATATATATGTATATATAATAGTAGAGGTAAAATAATACTCCAAACATAGCGACGCGCGCGGGCGTGCAACAATATGGCAACGCGCGCAGGCGTGCGACCAACTAAAAATTGACAACATGAAACTTGCAAAAAAATAAAATGCAATAAACATAAGTTAAAAATGCGACGTCGGGCATTCTTCGGCGATCTGACCCAGGTTGGTCTCCACCAGGGACTCCTCCGAGGCCGCCTCTATGATTACTCGTATTCCTGATAGCTACCACTTGGGAGATTCTGAAAAGGCTTTTGTTGCTCTTCTAGCTAGAAGCCCGAAGATTGTTGTTTCCAGAGTTGATCGTATTGCCAACAAAGCAGCAGACTTCATATCAAAAAGGGCCTGCAATGAGGTTTTTCATGGGAGAGAGGTATGCCTCTACCCCAAGATTTCTTGTTTTTACTCCACTCAGACATGATGATGTAGCACTTTTTATTATTAATATGTATAGGTGCATGCCACCTTTCACGGAAAAAACCTAAGTTGGGAGTTGTATAGCAAGACAAGGACAACTTTCTTGAACTCCTTGTGGAGGATTCTCTGGTCATGTCATTTCTTTGTCCGCTCCTTGTAAATCCACGCATTTTCATAAGTTTTATGTCAGAATTCTTCCAAAGTGCAATGCGAGATAAGTCTCCTACCTGACTCAATCAGGTTAAAATTTAAATATTTTGTAGCCCAAAATGCACGGTGCTTAAGCTCAACTTATATGTGGCATGTCATGCCATACACAATTCTAAACGGATACATGCCAATCATAGTTCTAAAAGTTGTGTGGTAGGCCCACAAAGAATCATCGAGTTTGTGGGCCCAGCCATTCCGGTTGGTGTGCACAAGTTAGAACCCGCCAACACATTAGTTCATCTCAAAACTCAGGTATTGAGATGAAGGGTGGCGGGGTACATGAACACAAAGGGGAGACGTATGCAGGCGGTGTGGGATTAACCCCAACCACAGGACAGCGGGGATATTCCGCCACAAGGGGGCCCACCGGGGTCAACACCCAGACCTAGAACGCGATGGGGAAGCCAAATACGCGGTCCCACACACACGTGTCCTGCTGGCTAATATAATCTCAACACACCCCCGCAGCAGGACAACCTGGCTCTGATACCAAGTTAAAACCCGCCAACCCATTAGTTCATCTCAAAACTCAGGTATTGAGATAAAGGGTGGCGGGGTACATGAACACAAAGGGGAGAAGTCTGCAAGCGGTGTGGGATTAACCCCAACCACAGGACCGCGGGGATATTCCGCCACAAGGGGGCCCACCTGGGTCAACACCCAGACCTGGAACGCGATGGAGAAGCCAAATACGCGGTCCCACACACACGTGTCCTACTGGCTAATATAATCTCAACAGCACAAATTTTTCAATTATGGGTTTTAGCTCAAGCTTAGATACTTCCATTTGCCTGTTAGTTTGTGGGTCGGTGGGTGTAGGCTAGTGCAATTTTGTGGTGCAGGCCAAATTTTTTAAGAAGCTTGAAAGGTCGGTTGAAGAAGTGATTTCTCAAACACTAATGATTGGTCGAGGCGTGCCGAAGCGAGAAAATATATTTTTATGACGAAATTTCAATACTACCTTAGCGTCGTTGGTTGGGAAGGCCTCAACCTACTTGGAAATGTAATTGGCTGCCACATGAATGTAAATTTTCCCAAAGGACGTTCGGAATGAACCCATGAAATCGATACCCCAAACATCAAATAACTCAGAGAACAGAATACTATTCAGGGGCATCTCATTCCCTTTTGAAATATTTTTGGAGCGCTGACACTGATCGCACTTTGCGACATAGGCAAGAGCATCCTTGAAGATTGGGCCAGACAAAGCCTGATTGTAGCACCTTCTGGGAGTTCTGCTTGGCCCCATGTGTCTCCCAGCCTCCCCGTCGTGGCAGTGAAAAAGGATGGAAAATCTCCTTATCGGAGATGCATGTAATTGCAAATAATGTTGTCAACACGCATATGAAATAAAAATGGGTCCTCCCAAAAGTAGTTTTTTATTTCATTGAAAAAATTCCGCCTTTGCTAAAGGTTAGGTTTGGAGAGAGTAGACCACAAGCAAGAAAATTGGCGAAATTAGCAAACCAGGGGGGCGCTACCGCAAAAGCGTATGTGAATAACTCTTCATCAAGGAATGATTCGTCAATATCAACGATGTTCGAGTTCGTGTCCCTCTAGGCAGGAGAGATGATTACGAACTACATTTTGACGCCTTTCCCCGTCGTGGCAGTGATCATTTTTTTCTTTAGGCTTCATTTGGTTCAGCGGTGGCGGATCGATCGGGCGGGTGGAAACGGAGTGTTCGAGTCGGAGGGGGAGGTGGCTTCTCCAAACGGAGCTTTTTGGGGCGTTTCTCAAGACGGGAGGGTGGAAACGGAGCAAACGCCGTCGGAGGTTCATTTGTTTACCCGCCTTCCGGCGGCGTTTGCCCCAAACGGAGCGGCAAAACGCCGAACCAAATAGAACCTTAATGTAGAGAAGGAACGGAGGCAGTCGTCATCAAAATGAAAAGGGACATCTTTTGCTAGAATATTGCAACGGGGCTTAGCAATTTCAGAAAATATTTTGATGAACCGGCGGTAGAAGCCTGTGTGCGCCAGGAAACTATGGATTCCCTTGACAGAGGAAGGCGATGGGAGCTTTTGAATAGTTTCAATCTTTGCCCAATCCACTTCGATTACTGCGTTGGAAATCTTGTGGCCTAACACAATGCCTTCCTTGACCATAAAGTGGAACTTCTCCGAGTTTAAAATGAGATTTGCATCCTCGCAACGCTGGAGCACTTTAGAAATATTGCAGAGGCAAATCTCAAAGGTCGAACCAAAAAGAGAAAAGCCATTCATGAACACCTCTAAGAAGTCCTCCATCATATCTAGGTGTGAGCATGAAAAACCGCAAACCGCAAAAACCGCCCACACCGCAAAAACCACACCGATTTTTAAACCGCACAGTGTAGTTTAGGTGCGGTGCGGTTTTAAACTTTTACAAACCGAGCGCAGTTCGGTGCGGTGCGGTTTTTGGATTTTGAAAACCGCAAAAACCGCACCGCACCGAATATTTTGTGTATTTAATTTTTTATAATTATGTGACGTCACATTTAAGTATATTAAGTAAGAGTTGATATATTTATACGATATATTACCGTCAAAGTTATTATAATTATGTGAGATATTTTGAAAACCGCACCAAACCGCACCGTGCACACCCCTAATCATATCATGGAAGATTGCAATCATGCAGCGCTGAAAGGTGGCGGGAGCATTGCATAAACCAAAGGACATCCGCCTGATTGCAAAAGTGTCAAACGGGCTAAGTTATCAAAGGCGCAAGACGCACCGAGGCGCAAAGGTCCTCTGGAGCCTAGGAGCAGACGCGCGTCTGCGGCACGTGAGGCGCACAAATTGGGGAAAAAGGAAATTGAGCGAATGGGGCGCCCAATTCACTGAAATTGAGCGAATGGGGCGCCCAATTCGTTGAAATTGAACGAATTTGGCGTCCAATTCACTGAAATTGAGCGAATTGGGCGTCCAATTCACTGAAATTGGGCGAAGACGCCCAATTCGCTGAAATTAAGCGAATTCGCCCAATTTCAGCGAATTGGGCGACAATTTGCTCAATTTCAGCAAATTTGGCGCCCAATTCGCTCAATTTCAACGAATTGTGCACCCAAGTGTACCTAGGGGTGCCTCGGGTGCGTCTGAGATCATGTTTTTGCTCATCTTAATTTTTTTTAACACCTTGAAAGGCTCAGGCACGCCTGGTAGTCTGTAAGGCGCCTGGGTGCACCTGAGGCTCGCCTGGGCGGGTCTGGGGCACATCGTCCGCCTCAGCCGTGCTGAGGCAAGGCGGGCTGCGCCCGGCGCCTCAGGAGCGCCTTGGCGCGCACCTTGACAACTGTGCAAACGGACAGTTGAACGTGGTCTTCTCCTAATCATTTGGACTGATGGTGGTTTGATTATATCCCGAATACTCATTCATGAAGCAGTAGAATTTGTTGGATCCCTAGTTTGGATTTGGGCTAGGTTCACTAATTAGGATGAGTTTTTGACCCATATTGTATAGTCAGGGTCAAGTATTTGAGTCCTAAAGTTTAGGCTAAGTCATTAGGTTCAACATTCATGTACCAGCCAGCAGAAGACTTCAGGAGACTCAAGACTTAGAAGAATTCAAGTTCAAAATTATCAGTTCGAAATTCTTCGAACTCAGCTCGACGATCGTCGATCGCAGATCGACGATCTTCGATCGCAGATCGACGAACTCAGAATCAATTCTCTGAGTTGAGCTCGACGATATTCGAGCTCAGATCGACGAAGTCTGGAGTTCAGCTTCAACAGATTCTTTCCAGTTTATTTACGCTGAACTCAGCTCGACGAAGACAGATTCTCAGCTCGACGAACTGTGAACGCGGAATTGGCAAGATATTTCCAGAATGCAGTTCGCTGAGCTCAGGTCGACGAACAGGATTTCTCAGCTCGACGAACTTGGAACTCCGGTCGACGAAATCTGTTCAGAGCTCGACGATTTCTGTCCAGTGCTAGACTTAGAGTTTTTCTCTCTTTTCTGTCCTTATTTCCTATATTATTTAGCAGTGATTTCCTGAGTAATTAATGCATATATTCCCCTGAATATAGCCGTTATTTGCAGCATTAATTATGTTTTTCATCATGGTTAATTACTTGTTAAATTTATTGGGGCAGTTGGGGAAACTCATTAAAGACAATTTTCTCCGGTCGTATTTCATTCTCCAGACAATCAGCAATCAATACATGAAATTCAAAATTCAAAAGAGAATTTTGACAGAGAATATAAAAAAGTTTTTTTTTCAGACGGTAGATTAGAGAAGAATTACAGAAACATACAGAAGATCATCTGCTTCTTCTCTGTGCAGAAAACAATCAGTTTTCTCCTTGCTCTTACTGAAAACTGAAGAAGAACAACAAACAGATATCAAGAGTCTTCTTCAACTTTTCTCTAGGAACATTCAAGGACAACAACTTTCAATTAGTCAGAAAGTTTTTGGACATCATTTCAAGACAAGGAAGAAGACCTACACCCAGAGCAAGGCTCCAAGTGATTTCAGAAGGAGTCTTGACAACAGCAATCCACTAGTTTTCTTTGTTGATTAGAGAAAGAGAAGATACCATCACTTCTCTTATCTCCTGTACAAAGGGTTTATTAACTCTCTTCAAAGGTTTATTCTTTATTTTTGGGCACCCGATCAAAAGCTCAAAGGCTTGTGAGATCTCTCTGGAAATAAATTTTGTGGTGGCAGTCAACTGATCAAAAAATCTGCTAGTGGATTCCTATCAGGGTGGTAGAAGAGTGAATGTACCCAGTTTGGGGAACCACTATAAATTTCTTGTGTTGTCTGGTTGTTTATTTTTCTTTTGTTCTTGCTTTGTTGTGTTAGATTAGTTTGCTGTGATAGATTGTTGTGTTGTGATAGTTTAGCTTATTTTATATTTTCTATTACTACGATTGGTATCAGCTACTTTACTCTGATAATATTTAAAACAGTCAAAAAGTTTTAATTACTCTATTCACCCCCCCTAGAGTAAATCAGATCTACCTCCTTCTTTCAATTGGTATCAGAGTTGTGTTCCTTTGGTTGTACAAGCTAATACTTGAACCAAAAGATCCTTATTAGATCTGATTTTCTTTTTTCTAGTTTTTCTGATTATTTCAAAGCATAGCACAGAATAAGGATTATGCAAACACCAGACCTTCAGTGTGCAACTTGAATAAGTTTGTCATCTGAAAGGCAAGAATTAGGTTTTTCATGAACTCTATTGATGAAGATATATACAATGCTATTTTGACAGGTCCCCCTTAACCTACAGCTGCTACGACATCTACCTCTACTTCAAGTACACATGTTGTTCCACCACCTGAGTAGACAAATGCACAGAAGAAGGACAAGATAGTTGATGCTAAGGCCATGAATATACTGGCTCAAACTATGTCAAATGACATATTCCAGAAAGTGGCTGAGTGCACTTCTGCTAAGGCTATCTGGGACTCTCTTAACCAGATGGTTGCTGGTTCTGAAGATGAGAGAAAGGACAGGAGATCTAACCTCATCTCTCAACATGAAAACTTCAAGAAAGAAGAATCTGAGTCTGTGAGTGATATATATAACAGATTAAGCTCGATCATCAATGAGCTGAAGACTTTGGATAAAGACATCACTCTCACAGAAGTGAATGACAAAATCCTCATGTGCTTCCCAAGATCATGAGATTCCAGAATATGGTCAATGAAGTAGGCCAGAAGCTTAAATGATATTTCTACTGAATCACTTCTTGGAAAGCTCAAATCATATGAGCAACTGATAAAGTCAAGAGAAGCTGCAGAGCAGAAGACTCCTCCAGCAGCAAGAAAAGAACAAAGCATAGTTTTCAAATTTACAGAAGAAACAAAAGCTCCAACAGCAAGTGAAGAACTCCTGAGTCTCTTAGCCAAGAGATTTTACAAGATGTCAAAGAAGGACTTCAGAAGAAAGTCATCTAGGCAAGATGACAAACCAAGGTATGACAAGACACCCACTAAAAAAGTTGTTTGTTTTGGATGCAGGAAACCAGGACACTTTATTTCAGTGTCCAGAAAATCAAAAGAAGGAGAGAAGAAGAGAAAAAGACTCCAGAAAACAGCACTACAGCAAGCCCTCTTCCAACAAACATAAAAGAAAGGAGAAAAGCTTGGTGGCTGAAACTTATAGTGACACTGAAGATGAATCTTCATCCTCTAGCTCCAGTGAAGATGAAGAGGAGGCAAGGGCAAGGGAAGTTTGTCTTATGGCTATCAATGGCTCCTGCAGCCCATCTGAAGCTGAGCAGTCAGATAATGAAAAATCATCTGAGTCTGAGGCAGATCAGGTACTATCTTCTTTTGATTATAATTCAGATAATTTTAAAACTGAATTCAAATCATTATGTATTGATTTAATTAACTCTGAAAAAGAAATTAAAACACTCAGAGAAAAATTGTCTGCTCAAGAACACCTTATTTCTGAAAACTGTAAGTTAAAAGATGAATTAACTTTATCCAATGAACAAATCATATCATTAAAAACTGAATTGTCTGAGGCAAGACAACTTGAAGAATCCCTAAATGGGAGAAGCATCAAGTTGATAGACATCACAAGCACAGTGAATGTCAGGCTAAATGGCAAGCTGGGCTTAGGTGCTTCATCAAGCCAACCCTTACTGATTCAAAAGAATATCTTAACAACAGCAATAAAATTTGTTTCAGAAAAATATAAAAAAAGATAGATAATAATAATGTTAAACAAACAAAAGTAAAACCAAAGAATAAGAAAAAGAGAAAGGTTAAGAAAAATCTCAACCATAACAATGTTCAGCAGATTTCGTCGAACTCAGATCGACGAAATGCGTACAGTTCGTCGAACTCAAGTCGACGAACTCTGAATGCAAATATTCACTATAATTATTCGTTGAACTACGATCGACGAAACCAGTATGGTTCGTCGACCTGAGGACGACGATATTGGGGCCCAGAGAATGAATACTCTTATTCTCTGAGTGTAGTTCGACGAACTCATCCCCATTTGTCGAACTCAGATCGACGAACTTACCAGAATTCGTCGAACGCAGTTCATCTTAACAGAAACTTTAATTCTTTCAGAACTAATAATCAACCAAGATCTTCCATTAATCAATTTAATCAATGGATAATTCCTCCAAAAAGATATCATCCCTTAGGTTATAAATATCAACCTGAATACTCATACATTTCCAGTTTTAATTATGTAAAGAAAGAAGGACCCAAGGTAACCTGGGTCAAGAATAGCTAATCTGTTTTATTGCAGGTGAAAGAATATCTCATTACAGAGCAACAGTGGTATCTGTATAGTGGCTGTTCAAAACATATGACTGGAAACAAGAACAACTTAATCAACTACAAGTCAAAGTTAAGACCTAAAGTAATATTTGGTGATTCCAATTGTGGCCAGACTGAAGGATATAAAAAGGTCAAAATTGGAGCAGTCACATTCCGGAATGTTGCTTATGTAAGTGGACTGAAGCATAACTTTATCTTCATAAGTCAGTTATGTGATGAAAGATTTCAGGTATCATTTAATAAAACTTCATGTATTATTACTTCAGTAGATAACCTAGTAGTGTTAACAGGAACTAGAGTATGAAATATTTATGTAGTTAATTTTATAACTGACAAAACTGAAATATGGCTATTTAATCAAACTAGCAATAATAATGAACTTTGGCATAGGAGATTAGGACATGTAAACTTGAAAAATATTGTTAAACTCTCTAGGGACAACCTTGTTAGAGGATTGCATTCTTGCCCCTACAAGAAGGAAAGCTTTTGCAGAGCTTGTCAGTTAAGCAAGCAAACTAAAAACAGTTTTAAATCTGTAAATAAAAGTGACTCACCTAAAATATTGTACTTGTTACATATGGACCTTTTTGGCCTTATTGCTGTACAAAAACTTGGAGGGAAATCTTATACTTTAGTAATTGTAGATGCCTTCTCAAGATTCACTTAGTTATTCTTTCTGAGATCTAAGTCAGATAACTTCAAGATTCTTACAGATTTTCTCAAAAACATACAGATTGAGTACTCTACTCCAGTTGCATTGATCAGAAGTGATCATGGTACTGAGTTTGAGTCTCTTCTTATTCAAGACTTCTGTGAGAAGGAAGGTATCAGACACTGTTTCTCAGCTCCTAAAACTCCTCAACAGAATGGGGTTGCTGAAAGGAAAAATAGAACCCTAATTGAATCTGCAGGCACATTACTTGCAGATGCTCACTTGCCCATATCCTTTTGGGCAGAGGCTGTGAGTACAGCAAATTATGTACTGAACAGAAGTTTGATACACAAGCTCAAGAATAAGACTCCTTATGAGCTACTTAAAAGAAAGAAACTTAAAGAAGACTATTTTAAAATTTTTGATTGCATTTGTTACATTCATAATAATAATAAGAAACACATTAGAAAGTTTGAAGCCAAGACTGAAATAGGAATTTTTCTTGGATATTACCAAGTAAGCAAGGCTTATAGGATTTATAATAGATCAACCATGAAAATAGAAAAATTTATTCACATTTCTTTTGATGAAACTAACATGTTTTATAAATAGAAAGAAATTTCTACCAATAACATTTTGCAGGTACCTCACTTGTGTGAGAGATTGGATGATCTAAACCTCACCCAAGAGGCTCCATCACATCCTTCTCCACAAGTTGAAGAAGAGAGTGAAGAAGAAAGTTTGAAAGTGGCTGAACTTCCTCCAACAGCTATTATAATTCCACAAGAGAAATTAACTCCTCAAGCTGTTGTTTAACCAAATCCTTCTACTGAATTTGTCACACTTAGAGATCACCCTGTATCTCAAGTGATTGGAGACATTTCAGTTGGTGTGCAGACAAGACATCAACTCCACCAGGACATGATGCGTGTCTGCTTCATATCTCAAACTGAGCATCAATCCATTAAAGATGATGAGCATGATCCACACTGGATTATTGCAATGCAAGAGGAGCTCAACCAATTTGAGAGATGCAGAGTTTGGGATTTAGTTTTAAGACCCAAAAACTACCTAGTCATTGGAACTAAATGGATATTTAGAATAAGCTAGATACTCAAGTTCTTATCATAAGGAACAAGGATAGACTAGTTGTTCAAGGATACAGACAAGATGAAGGCATAGATTATGATCAGACATTTGCACCTGTTGCAAGGCTGGAAGCAATCAGAATTTCCTTGCATATGCTGCCCACAAAAAGTTCACTGTATACCAAATGGATGTCAGGAGTGCATTCCTCAATGTTGAACTTAAAGAAGAGGTTTATGTAGAACAACCAGCAGGTTTTATTTCTCTCACTCATCTATCTTATGTTTTCAAATTGCATAAGACTCTCTATGGTCTAAAGCAAGCTTCAAGAGCTTGGTATGAAACCTTAGCTAGCTTTCTCTTAGAGCATAAATTTTCTAGAGACATAGTAGATATGGCTTTATTTATAAAGCATCATCATGATAAAATATTGTTAGTACAAATATATGTGGATGACATCATATTTGGTTCTACAGATTTTAAATTATGCAAAAGATTCTCCAACCTTATGCATTTCAAGTTTAAAATGAGTAGCATGGGTGAGCTCTCCTACTTCCTTGGTCTCCAAGTGAAGCAGTCACCTGATGCCATCTTCTTATCCCAATCTAAATATGCTAAGGAGCTAATTAAAAAGTTTAGAATGGTTGATGCTTCAGCAAAGAAAACACATATGGCTACCAATGCTGTAATTGATTCTGATGAACATGGGAAACTTGTAGATCAGAAATTATATAGGGTCATTATTGGGTCCTTGTTATATCTTACAGCAAATAGACCAGACATTATGTTTGCTACATGTCTTTGTGCTAGGTTCCAAGTGAACCCTAAAGAATCTCACCTTATTTTTCTAAAAAGGATTTTAAGATATATAAAGAGTTGCCCTAATTTAGGACTCTGGTATCCAACTGAGTCAGAATTTGAGTTAATTGAATTCTCTGATACTGACTTTGTTGGATGTAGAGTAGACAGGAAGAGCACATCAGGGACATGTCAGTTCCTTGGTGATAGGCTAGTGTCTTGGTTTTGCAAGAAGCAAACATCTGTGTCCACCTCAACAGCAGAAGTTGAGTATATTGCAGCTGGCAGTTGTTGTTCACAGATGCTGTAGATTCAAAACCAACTCCTAGATTATTGTGTCAACTTAAATAATTCAACTCTACTGTGTGATAATACAAGTGCAATTTTTATTGCACAGAATCCAGTGCATCATAGTAGGACTAAGCATATAAATGTAAGACATCATTTCATTAGAGATGGTGTAGACAAAAAGAAAATTAATCTCAGCTTTGTCTCTACTGATTTGCAAAAGGCAGATATCTTCACCAAACACTTGAATGAGAAGAAATATCTGTTCTTTATGAATCAGCTAATACCAGTTAATACTACTTAGTTATCTACAGAAGTAATAATACAGGAGGTTTTGTTAAATGATACATGAAACCTTTCATCACATAACTGACTTATGGATATAAGGTTGTGTTTCAGTCCACTTACATAACCAACCTTCCCGAAGGTGACTGCTCCAATTTTGACTTTTTCATATCCTTCAGTATGGCCACAATTGGAATCACCAAATATTACTTTGAGTCCTAGCTTTTACTTATAGTTGATTAAGTTGTCCTTGTTTCCAATCATATGCTTTGAACAAGCACAATCCAGATATCATTGTTGTTCTGTCGTGTGATAGTCTTTCACCTGCAATAAAACAGATTAATCATTCTTGACTCAGGTTACCTTAGGTCCTTGTTTATTTACATAATTAAAACTGGAAATGTATGAGTATTCTGGTTGATTTTTATAACCTAAGGGGTGAAATCTTTTAGGTGGAATTATCCACTGGGTGAATGGATTAACATATTGTCTTGATTGATTAAATGTTTTATAGGAATTAAAGTTTCTGTTATAATGAACTGGGTTCGACGAATTCTGGTAAGTTCGTCGATCTGAGATCGATGAATGGGGATGAGTTCGTCGAACTCCACTCAGAGAATGAAAATATTCATTCTCTAGGCCACAATATCGTCGATCTCGGGTCGACGAACCATACTGGTTTCGTCGATCGTAGTTCAACGAATAATTATAATGAAAGTTTGCGTTCGGAGTTCGTCGACTTGAGTTCGACGAACTGTACACATTTCATCGATCTGAGTTCGACAAAATCTGTTGAACATTGTTATGGTTAAGATCTATTTTATTCTCTCTTTTTCTTATTCTTTTGTTTTAATTCTGTTTGTTTAACATTATTATCATCTATCTTTTTCTTGCCCTTTTTTGAAACAAATTTTATTGGAGTTGTTAAAATATTATTCTGAATCAGTGGGGGTTGGCTTGATGAAGCACCTAATCCCAGCTTGTCATTAAGTCTGGCATTCACTGTGTTTGTGATGTTCATCAACTTGATATTTCTCCCATTTAGGGATTCTTCAAGTTGTCTTGCCTCAGCCAATTCAGTTTTTAATGAGATGATTTTTTCTTTAGGTAGGGTTAATTCATCTTTTAATTTGATATTTTCAGTAAGCAGGTTTTTTTGATCAGTCAATTTTTCTCTAAGATGTTTAATCTCTTTTTCAAAATTAATTAAATCAATGCATAAAGATTTAAATTCAGTTCTAAAATTTTCTGAACTGAAATCAAAGGAAGACAATACCTGCTCTAACTCAGGTTCAGATGGTTTTTCACTGTCTGATTACTCAACTTCAGATAGACTTCTTGATGCATCAATGGTCATCAAGCAAATCTCATTTGCCTTAGCCTTTTCTCCATCTTCACTGGAGCTAGAAGATGAAGATTCATCTTCAATTTCACTCCAAGTTTCAGCCACAAAGCTTTTCTCCTTCATTTTATGCTTGTTGGAGGAGGGCTTGTTGTAGTGCTACTTCCAGGGTTCCTTTTATCTTCTTCTCTCCTTCTTTTGGTTCTCTGGATACTCTGATATAAAGTGTTCTGGCTTACTGCAAGCAAAGCAAACAACTTCTTTAGTTAGGGTCTTGTCATACCTTGGCTTGTCATCTTGCCTAGATGACTTTCTTTTGAAATCTTTCTTTGTCATTTTGTAAAATCTCTTGGCTAAGAGACTCAGAAGTTCTTCACTAGCTGTTGGAACTTCTGATTCTTCTGATGCCTTGAATGTTATGCTTTGCTCCTTTCTTATTGCTGAATGAGTCTTCTGCTCTGCAGCTTCTCTTGTCTTTATTAGTTGTTCATGGGACTTGAGCTTTCCAAGAAGAGATTCAGTGGAAATCTCATTAAGACTTCTGGCTCCTTGATTGGCCATATTCCGGAATACCATGAGCTGGGGAAGCACATGAGAATTTTATCATTGACCTCTATGAGGGTTATGTCCTTGTCCAGAGTCTTCAGCTCATTGATGATTGAGCTTAGTCTGTTATACATGTCACTCACAGATTCTGACTCATCTTTCTTAAAGTTTTCATATTGTGAGATGAGATTTGATTTCATGTCCTTTCTCTCATCTGCAGAACCAGCAACCATCTGGTTAAGAGAATCCCAGATAGCTTTGGCTGATGTGCACTCTGCCACTTTCTAGAAGATGTCATCAGACATTGTTTGAGCCAAAATATTCATGGTCTTGGCATCAGGTATCTTGGCCTTCTTTTGAGCATCTGTCCACTCAGGTGGTGGAATAGCATGTGTACTGGAAGTAGAAGTATATGTAGTCTCTCGAACTGGTGGTCCTGTCAAAATAGAATTAAAAATATCTTCATCAATAGAATTCATATATAGTCTAATTTTTGTCTTCCAGATAGCAAACTTGTTCAGATTGCAAACTGTAGGTCTGGTGCTTGCATAATCTTTGTTCAGTGTCATGATATAAACTAAACAGAAAAACTAGGAAAAAGGAAAATCAGATCTATCAAGGACCTTTTGGTTCTAGTATTAGCTTGAGAAACCAAAAGAACCTGCTTTGATACCAATTGAAAGATAGGAGATAGATCTGATTACTCTAGAGGGGGGGTGAATAGAGTAACTTAAAACTTTTGGCTGTTTTAAGAATTTATCAGAGTAAAATAAGTGATAATAGAGTAATATAAAAGGAATGTAAACTAAGCTACACTAAACTATCACAGCACAGCAAGAACAAAAAAATGATCACACACAGACAACACAAGAATTTTATAGTGGTTCCCCAAACTTGGTACATCTACTCTTCTACCACCCTGGTAGAAATCTACTATCAGATTTTTAATCAGGTGACTGCCACCACAAGATCTATTTACAGGGAGATCTCAAAACCCTTTAGGCTTTTGATCAGATGCCCAAAAATCAAGAATAAACTTTTGAAAGAAATTAATAAACATTTTTACAGGAGGTTGAGAGAGTTGATGGTGTCTTCACTTTTCTCTATACAACAGAGAAGACTTGTGGATTTCTGTTGTCAAAGCTCCTTCTGAAGTAAAGAATGGTTCAGAAAACTTGAAACATTGCTCAGGGTGTAGGTCTTCAGCCTTGTCTTGAAAAGATCCAGGAATTTTTTGACTGATTCAAAGTTGTTGTCCTTGAATATTCCTGGAGTAGAAGTTGAAGAAGATTCTTGATATTTGATGATTGTTTTTCTTCAGTCTTCAGAAAAAATAAGGTGAAAAAAGAATGTTTTCTGCACAGAGAAGAAGCAGATATTCTTTTATATGTTTATGTATCTCTTCTTTGTATCACAGTGTGTCCTTTTTGATTTTCTTGCTTGCTTGTATTACCTCTGTCTTGTATCTTGTATGTTGTTGTCTGAAAGAAAAAATTCTCTCTAATATATTATGTTGTCGAATTCTCATCTTGAATTTTGAATTCTAAGTATTAATTGTTGGCTGATTCTGGAGAATAAAACGGCTGAAATATAATCTTTAATGAGTTTCCCCAACTGTCCCATTAAAATAAGCAAGTAATTAACCCTGATGAAAACCATAATTAATGTTGTCAATAAAGGTTATATTCAGGAGAATATGTGCATTAATTACTCAGGAAATCACTGCTAAATAGTAAAATAAATAAGGACAAAAATGAGGAAACCTCTAAGTCTGGCTCGTGACAGAATTCGTCGAGCTCTGAACAGAATTCGTCGAGCTCTGAACAGAATTCGTCGACTGGAGTTCCAAGTTCGTCGAGTTGAGAAATCTTGTTCGTCGTCCTGAGCTCAGCGAACTACATTCTGGAAATAACTTGTCAAATCTGCGCTCCAAGTTCGTCGAACAAATAATCTGTCTTCGTCGACCTGAGTTCAAAGAAAATAAACTGTAAAGAATCTGTTGAAGCTGAACTCCAGATTTCGTCGAGCAGAGAATCTGTCTGACTGAAGAGATCGTCGACCTGAGCTCGAATATCGTCGAGCTCAACTCAGAGAAATAACTCTGAGTTCGTCGATCTGCAATCGACGATCGTCGAGCTGAGTTCGAAGAATTTCGAACTAATAATTTTGAACTCTGAATTCTTCTAAGTCTGAGTTTACTGAGGTCCTCTGCTGGCTAGTCCATGAACGTTGAACCTAATGACTAGCCTAAACTCTAGGACTCATACACTTGACCTTGGCTATACAATGTGGGTCAAACTTATCCTAATTAGTGAATTTAGCCCAAATCCCAACTAGGGATCCAACACAACCTTACTTTAATTTTTATTACAACTTAATTTTGTTTCTAATGCATAATTTCTATGTTATGATTGTGAATTCTTATATTAATTTCAAATTTAATTACAATTGAATGTTACACTACATATGAGCAATGCATTTCTATAAATTCCTACAATAGGCCAAGTATACTAGCTCATTAGAGTTTCTTAAAGCACATACACACCCTCTGCATTCGTTTTGTGTCACATATAATAGAAGTTGTGTTGGATATGTACAGTATTCTCAGTAGATGCATAATCATAATCCAAAAATATTTCCTCAGCAAGGAAAATTTTAATTATTAAGGTCATCATGGTAATTCGGTTCAAGTAGAAGCCCTAAATATATAAAGTTTTGCTTTTGCTAAAATTCCTGCTTTTGAGATGTGCGGGAACTTTGTACTCTCCTCCTTGTTATAGTGAAACTTCTCCCTACCTCCCTTGGATGTAAGTCAGTTTAGCTAACCATATAAATCTAGTGTGTTTTGGTAGGTGATTGTCCTTGCTTCACTGTGTTTTGCTCTAACAAAATCTCCAATTATTATCGTCCACTAAAGACAGCTTTTATAAAAGGTGCAGATAATTTAATGTAGAATGCAATAACGAAATGATTAACAAAGACAACTAGAAAAATAGCTAGCAAATACTCCTAAAGTCTGGAAACCATTGAAAAGAAGCTATCTTCATACACTTGCACAATTAGGCATGCATACATGTTAATTTTGCTGAAGATTTAATAATTTCAGTAGAAAGTAGAGTATTGGATAAGATAACAAAAATAGGTGAATGGTTTAAGCAACACTGAGGCTTTGTTTGTTTGGGGGGTGGGGTTTTGGAGCCTTGAGAATGAAAGTTATGGGAAAGGAGCAATGGGAATGGAGGGGGATGGCTGCGATGGTGTTGAAGGCCAAAAATGACGTTTTGGAGCATTGAGAATGGAGAATGGAGGTTTACCAAACAACTATTTTGAGCGGTGGCATTTTTTCTCTGCCATAAATGGAGAAAAAAAGCCCAAACAAACAGAACCTGAATCACTAGTAAAGACCAATTGTTTTTCACCTATGCTTTGAAACCCTCAACCTTGCAATATCAGCAAAAAAACACTATTTAAAAAGTGTTCATACCAACATCGCCTTGCTTAGCTGCTATATGCAATGAATCATAACCATTCTTAGCTTTAATTCCAGCAGACACGGTGTCATGGTATTTCATCAGCTCACTGACTATCTCCTGAAATCCATACTCAGAAGCAACATACAATGCTGTCTCTCCAGATTGATTTTGCTTCAAAAACTCTTCCCGTGAGTCCTTGCCATTCAATCTCGTAATCATATCCCTCATCAAAGCTAAATTTCCTGTTCTAGCAGCCGAATGCGGAGGAGAATCTTCTCGTTTAGCTGTCAACTGCCTCCTTGTCTTCCTTTGACTCCAGTTACAACTCTCTTGTTCAGTTGTAGACTCCATGTCACTTCCCTACGTATGAAATAAGCCTCTTATTCAGAATTTTCTTCTCTAAAATCAATAACCAGCCAGCACTGAAATCTGCAACAGAAAATCATCACAGCAACCATATAACTGAATTTTGATTCAAAGTACTAGAAGCATATAATGGTTTATTAACAGCAAGGCGTAGTTTTTTTTTCAGTATAGCGTGCATCCATAACTACTTTCTCACAACCCCTCCCCAGAATTTCTTCTTGCATTCCAACTTTACATCCATAATTAGGGAAGTCGATAAAAGTTCATGCAGTGGAGTGCCTTCATATAACTCAGACGAATCAAGCATCGCAAGGACATTTTAACATACAGTTGACGCATATGGTGATTTTTAGTTTCTCTAAGAAACACAAACCCTGCATAACGGCCCGAAAGATGATCAAAACACTTCAAAATTATAATGCTTGAACAATTTCCCTAGGCTCAAGAACTAATAGGAAAAAATCTGACCTAGAAAGAGCGTCAATGGAAGGCTTCTATAGGCTGATAAAAACCCAAATGAGTAGTATAATCAAATAACAGGTGGATAAAACGAGAAATACCGTACCTTCCTCCTAATCCCTAAAACCCGAACCCGAAATCCATAAGGCCGTGGAAATGAAACCACGCAGAGGCCATGATGGCATTGGGGCGAGAGGGAAGGAACGCATTCGCCATCGAGGTAAGAAATAGTGGATGACTGGATGTGATGGCGACGGCAACTCCTTTGACGGCTTGAGTGCTTGACCAGAGAAAAGAGACCGCGAAACGAAGCGGCTATAGCAGGCATTTGCGTCTACAAATTTGCAAGGCAACTATTAGGCCCCGTTCGTTTCCTATGTTTTCATAGGTGAGTTTTGGTTTTACTTAAATGAAAATCAAAAATCAAGTTCATTTAGATATTTTGAGACAAGCTTTTGGTTTTATTTGAAAACCGACCGGTTTTCACCAGAGATAAAAATAGTCTAGCCTAAAACTCACCTCATTCGGTCGGTTTTCACCCGCCTCTATCTTCTCCCCCCTCCCAATCGAGCGAGATATCAGTGTTGGAGCAGCGGAATCCAGCAGCCTGGAACTGCCGATCTCCCCGGCGGCAGCCCTGCGGCGATGGCGGAATCCAGCGGTCGACTGCTCCTCCGTGAACAAGTCCGTCGTCGTCGCTCTGATGTCGTCGCCTCCCTGGAAGGTTCTGATCCTGGAGCGTTCAATTCTGGACTGGAAGAGAGGAATCCTGCGGCTGACTCTGGACGGGAAGAGAGGAATCTGGCGGCCGGCTCTGATCGAATTTTTTTACCCTAAATTGGGAGATGTTCGTCTCTCCCTCCGTGCTTAAATTGGGATTCAGGTTTAAACAAGATCTTGTTTACCTATCATCCACCTTCTCCTCCCAGGGTTGCTTTCTTGGGTTTGACGAGGTAATCTGTTGCTCTTACCTCTTCTCGTCCATCTTTTTGTTTGCTCAAACTCTTGCTAGCGGTTATTGCCCACTTGAATTGACGAGGTAATGCTTGAGCCCGATTGAACAGGAGATGTATATATATTTAAAGGTCCTGTTCTTCTTTGATGTTTGTTAAAATCTTGATGGAATCAAGGTTAATTTCATGCACACGAATTGAGGAGATCAAGCAGGAACTTGACCATGTTATGTTTGATAGGATCTAAGCTGATATATTTGGTCTCGAAGATAATTTGCATTTTAATTATGCCTCATGTTTGATTGCATATATATAAGTCCAAATTAATTTAAAAATCAATTCTTGTGTCCAAAAATCTTTCTATAGACGAACAAAAAAATTGACATTTATCAATTTCTGGGCCTGAAAACTTTCCTGTAAACGAACAGCAGAATTGGTTTTGACAGAAAACTAAAACCTTCCAGTTTTTAGTTTTCAAACAAAACCAATTCCTGTCAAACAAAACCTGCGAAACGAACAGGGCCTTAGGGTTTTTGGCATTTAACACCCTCCAATTGAGGGTGTTTGGCACATTGCACCCTCATATTAAATCTTTGGCACTTTGCACCCTCTAAAACCTCAAATGCACTCTCATTTTATTAAAAATCATTTATTTTAAAACCCCAAAATGCACCCTCTAAAGCCCCAAAATTCAATTGGAGGGTGCAAAGTGCCAAAATTTTAAACCTGGGGTGCAATGTGCCAAACACCCTCAATTATAGGGTGTTAAGTGTCAAAATCCCCAACTATTATATATATTATAGCTCCATTTTCGCATGGGCTGTGTGTTTCAGTGTTTGATGCTCCCAACAGCCTTAGGCCGCTGCTTCTCATGTTCATTTGATATGCTCTTTTTGCAGGGTTGCGATTTCATTGCATCTATACGGGCATCATATATTTGGTTTCTTGCCAGAAGGTTCATTCTTTAAATTTGACTTTTTTTCAAAAAATTTTACGGTCTGTTCGGCCCTCTGGAATTGAAATTGCAGAATTGGAATTGGTCTGTGAGACACCTTGAGATCGGGATTTCGGTTCCCCACATGCGAGGAAGTGGTCCAGATTCCGAAGTTCTGCGGCGTGCTGATTTCCCAGTTTACTCCCTTGGGAGTGGTGCGCCTCATGGGGTTGGTTGTCTTCTTTCACGTGCAGGGCGGGAACTTTCTTTGGATTGCTTCAGGGACTGGTGCGATGTACGCTCTGATGGTGGTGAGCGGGTGGATATTTGCAGCAACAAGAGTTGGCTTGATTTTGAGAATCGTACTCACCGTCGCCATGGAAATACTCTGTTTGGTTATGTCAGGAATTCTTAGGGCTTACCGGAGCTGTGGAACGCGTTGCCTGACCGTTGTCATCGCCAAAAGGGAAAGGAGCGGGAGTTCGCTCCAGTACTTGGATTTTCTGAGCCTCGTGAGTTGGCGAACCATTTGTTTAGCATTTCTTCGTTCGTAGAAGAGAAGCACTTGTTGCGGTGTGACATTTCTTCAGTCTCCGGGCGGACCGCTGAGACGTCTTTAGGTCGTAGTCGGAAACGGAAGGTCGTTGTATTTTCTCGAGGTGGTGGTAGCTCGTCGCCTTATTTGTCTTCTCCGAGTGACGACCGTGGTGGTTCACCTCTCGAGGTACAATTGCTTGGTTTGTCTGCCCCCCATTCTTTCCCTGCGGAGGCAGCGGCTCCGAGGCTATCTTCTTATTTGAAGGCGATGAATGAAGTGGTAAGCGAGCTTGATCATTTTTGGTTTTTTTATTGTTGTATTGTGCTAACTTCTCTCCATCCTTCTTCTTTTGCAGATTGAGGCCCAGGTTCAGATTGTCGTTACCTGGAATGATATATGAGCTTGAAGGATGGATTTCTGGCCCTTCAGGAGAAGTTTCAAGCCACGGCGAGTTCTTTTGTTACCTTAAAGGATGATCATGACTGAGATGTTTCTCGATTTCGCCGGATTGGATCGGAGCTGAAGGCTGATGAGTCCGATTTATATAGGATTTTTTGGACTCATCGGGGCCTGTTTTCTCACTCGTGCACTGTATTTCTACAGGTTATCGGTTATATTTGTTTCGTTCGGTCAATGACCACACTGTGCACCGCTTTGGCCCGTGGGTGTGCAATTGTGCATTCTGTTGTCGGGGGTATGTACTGGGGTACTCCCCGTGCGGCTTTGAATATTCTTTGTTGTATATTTGGCGTTGGGAGCTTTTGGTCCAGCTTTGGTTTGTTGTGCAGGTAGTGCGTTTTCCCCAAGGCAGAAATTTTGATTTGTGAAAAACGCACGGTCGTGCATTTCTTTAGCGCACGCTTTTTGCCCGATTGTGCGTTTTGTTGAGCTGGAGAAGAGTCGAGTGGAGCTCGACGAAGATCGTTGAGCTGAGCTCGACGATCTTCACGCACGGTTAACGTGTAACACCCCAAAGCACAGAATTTAGTAAAATTTCGGTGACACGGCCTGGGACACGGGCGTGTCCCAGGGCGTATCCTTCTTGGGTGAGTAGTCGACGAGTGGTCGACAAAATTCGATCGACGAATGTCGAGTGCAGAGTACACGGCCTGTGACACGGGCGTATCACAGGGCGTGTCCTCGCGGGTCGACGAATTTCAGCTCGATGAAGTTGAGCTGGGGCGTGTCTAGTGTCGTGTATGGGCACACGGCCTGGGACACGGGCGTGTCACAGGTTGTGTCCCTCTCGGGTTGATCTCGATTTTGTGCAGCCTGAAGAACACGGCCACAGACACGGGCGTGTCTAAAGGCGTGTCAGGTGACACGGCCCGTGACACGGGCGTGTCACATGAGCGTGTACTGGATTGGATAAGTCGGTTGAGCACCGCTTGAGGTACACGGCCTGGGACACGGGCGTGTCACAGGGTGTGTCAGGAAAAAAATGTGATTTTGTGGAAAAATCGTGGCTGTCCAAATCTTCAGCTGGGATCTGATGGCTGAGGTGCTTCCCTGATTCGTTAAGGCCGTGGATGAGAAGGAAGTTCTCATTTTCATTTTGGCCTTCATCTTTCTAAAATCCTAGAGAGAGAAAGAGAGGAAGAAGGAGGAGGAGGAAGGAGAGCCGGCCACCGGTGGTGCTGCGGAGTTCCGACGAGAAATCCGAGACCAGCGTTGTGGAGGAAAAGTCGTTGCGGTTCTTTCTAGCCAGTTAGGAGCTTATGGCGCTGAAGCTATCTTCGAGGGTAACGACTTTTCTTCCTAGTCATGTGAAGGCTTCCTTTTTGGCATGTGCATATGATTCCCCCACCAGAGGGTGGTGTGTTATGAGAGTCTCTTGGGTTGATTCATGGAATCCCCAATCATTTGGCATATAGATCCGGAAAAGGAGTACGGAATAGGCATGCTGTGTGAAGCCCATATGAACAGGTTGGTCTAGATTGGTGATGTTGTATATACGCACCGGAGAAGACTCTGTGATAAACGTGTCATTTAAGGATTCGACGGGTTAGACTTGCGAAGGGCAGTAGCAGGAAGTACTGGAGTAGTAGTCTAGGAAAATACCCTTGTGATGTTTGTGCTATTGGGTTCTACCTGTGAAGGGTAGTAGCAGGAAGTACTGGTGTGCCCAGGAAATACCCTTTGTAATGCTTGATGTTCATGAGCCTGTGAAAGGAGTAGCAAGAAGTACTGGTGTGCCCAGGAAAGACCCTCTGATGTTGTGATATGAATGGGTATGATAGTAAGTACTAGTGTGCCCAGGAAAATACCCAGGCTTTATGCCAAACAGTAACGGTGAAACCGACCCACGCCTTTGATTTAGCCGCGAGTACGTCGTACTCAGTGATGGCAAGGCGACTTGAGCAACGGGGGGGGGGGGGGGGGGTGATCTGACCTGCGCTATGTCCGTCCGATGTGAGACCTGAAAGTGCGGTCTGTTGGAGCGCTTAGCAAGAGTCTTAGGCTTGCGCGCCATGACACAATGGGGGGCTACGGGCCAATCCCGGTGCATTAAGATTAAAGTCCTCGGCTACACGCTATGGAGCAAAATGCTCAATAGTTACCGTTGGGTTGCGACCCTGATATGGTGGTGGGACCCTGGTTCGCCAGTACACCAAGAATGTGCCCTGAGTGCACGGATTGTCGGGCCGCGTGGCTGACAGTTGTGATCGAATGTATGTGCGTGAGAGCACATTGTATGATATACATATCTGCCTATGAAATGCTATGTCTGCAGGGAAGGAATACCACCGCCCCGGGAAAGGGGCGGGGTCGTTATAATTTGGTCAGCCGAATGCTGATCGTTGCATATTTGCCACCGTTGGGTGGGCTGTCCTTGTATAGGTGATGGAGAGCCAAGCGGGACACATAAAGGCTGAAGTTCCTGTTGCTATTGTGTAATGCCCCGAAACTCAAAACTGCGATGGGAGGCGTTTTGGGCCAAATTTGGAATTTGGCACGGGGCACACGGCCTGGGACACGGGCGTGTCCCAGGGCGTGTCGTGTTTGGGTCGACAATTTAGCCGAGAGGTCGACGAATTCTGGAGTCGACGACTGTCGAGCAGCGAACACATCCTGAGAAAAGGGCGTGTCTCAGGGCGTGTCGAGCTCGTGTCGACGATCTGCCCGGGAAGTCGACATTTTCGCTCGACGATGTGTCGAGATAGGGAACACGGCCTAGGACACGGGCATGTCTAAGGCCGTGTCGGGTGGTCGACGAACTGTGCTCGACAAAGTGTCGAGACAGTGAACACGTCCTGGATCCCAGGCGTGTTCGGGTCTGACACGGGCGTGTCAAATAGGACACGGGCGTGTCCAAGACCCGTGTGAGTCTCGGGTTGATTTTGGTCCTGTGTTGATGGAGGAACACGCCCGGGGACACGGGCGTGTACTGGCTAACACGGGCGTATCAGGTCGAACACGGGCGTGTCGGGTGCCCGTGTGTTTTTCGAGACGCGTCGATTTTGACGGCGAATGGGGGACACGGGCGTGTCGCAGGCCGTGTTCGGCCCAGGTTTTACATTTCAGCTACGAATCGTGGTCGTTCGTTTCCTTATTTTGGGATCCGACAGCTGGGGGATGTTTCTACTGGGATATACCCGGGAATAGGGTTTCAAATCCCTCACTTCTTTCACTTAAGTCTCTTTATAAAGTCTAGAGAGAGGGGAGAGCAAGGAAGAAGAAAGGAAGCTAAATCTGGTTGCTAGTGGAGTTTTGGAGCTCCAAATCGCGAGCCGACTTCGGATCTACAGAGGCAAGGAGATTGCGGTGCTTTCCATCTGCATACATTTCCATGGCGCCAAGGAAAAATGCTAGGGTAACGATTTTCTACTTGAGCATGTGAAGCTCTCGTTTCCTTTGCATAAGAAGCCCGCTCTCGCGAGTTTGCGGTGAGTTGAGGCGTTCCTTCGGGTAGACATGAATAGTCCTCGTTGTGTACATGTAGAGTCCATAATCAAGAACGGATATAGGCATGATGTGTGAAGCCTACCTGGACAAGTTGGTCTGAATCGGAGATGTTGCATTTCATAAATGGCCGGAGAAGACTCCGTGCGGATGTTTGTTTTTCAGGTTTTCTACGCGGTAGATTGCAACAGGGAGCCTTGGGGATTAACTTCAAGGTGCACCCGGAAAACGGGGCGGATGCGTGATTCTGCTAACATGGTGGCCTGGGAGCCAACTTGAACATAACCGGTTATGTGAAGTGTGTGACAGAAACGGGACTCGGAGAGGTTTGACCCACGCATATGGCTTAAATTGACGTTGCGACGTGAGCAATGGGTCAGGCGGAACCGTACCCATTCTATGTCGTTCGGTGGGAGACGTTGGCATAGATGAGTGTCTTCGGCGGTCTATGGCTTAAATTGATGTGACCCATGCCGGGAAGACAAAATTCTTGCAAGACTGGCCGTCCAAGTGGCGGTGGTGAGGTCGGGGTGTCTATGGCTTAAATTGGCGTGACATTGACAGGTTCACCGAGAATGTGCCCTGAGTGCACGGGGTGTGTGGTCGTGCGTGCCCATGCATGTGATGAAGTGTTTATCTATACTGCTTGGTTATGCTAATAAAGTGCAGGGAAAGGAGCTTCACCACCCCGAATTTGGGGGAGGGATCGTTATAATTTGGTCAGCATAGCTGACCGTTGCTTTTGTTTGCCACCGTGCGGTGGATTGTTGCTTGCAGGTACTGCGGAGCCGAGCGGTAAATAGCGGGCTAAAGCCTAAGTTGCTGAGCCGGCCCTCGAATGCCAAATTTTGAGTGTTTACTTGTTATATTCATGTGTGACCGGCCTGCGTGTCGTGGTATGGAAGACACATTTTATTTGAGTAAACAATTGTAAGGCCATAAGGCCGTGTTCTTGTGTTATGTACTTCATTCTTAGTGGTTTTTGTAGTGGACATTCATGCTGGTGGCTGGGTCCTTTTATTTTGTAACTTTTAATAATTGCTTCCGCTAGAATGACTCTGTATAAGACATAGGTTATTAGTTGGATGATATTCCATTGAGTAACCACCCGGTCTGTCTGTGGTATATGGCGTCGGGCCCCGGTCGGACCTACTGCTATATGCTATGCGGCGGATAGGGGGTGTTACATGCTGCTGCTAGCCCTCGAAGGCTAAATGAAAATACGATGTTTGATTATACGGGGTCGGCCTGCGCACCAATGTTTGAGGTCACTGTTGTGTAAAGCCCTGCAAGGCCATAAGTCCAGTTGACTTTGTATTTGCTACGATTCCTGTTTTATATAAATGTGGAACTTTTATGTGGTGTACATTCTTGTGGGTGAGTTCAGTTTCGTGTTATAGGCTTCCACTAGAATGTAATGAGTTAGGATGCGCAACTTTGGTATCACTACGTGACTTCCCCGCCTGCTTTATGGTATATGCTGTGGGGCCACGGGCGGACCTTCTAGTATATACCTGTGAACGAATGGAGTCGTTACATTGTTGGTATCAGCTGTCTCGGTCTTTCCCTTTCAAATTCGTGGTTGAAGTCTTTTGTGGGGTGGCGAGCACGTGTCTGTGCGAACAAAGTTAACACTAATGAACTCTGGAATGTCCACCTTGGGAATGCAAATACATGTTTTTGAGGAACCCGCGCGTTCCTATTTTGTTGTTTTGCTTGTGTGTGGTCGCTAATGTGAGTGTCTTGTTCACCTATAGGTGATGCGGAGTGGTGCGGGGCAGTCGGAGCCCCAACGTTCTGATGAAAGTATGACACCAGCTGAGGTGCCTACACCTCCGCCTTCTGCAGAAACGATGTGATTAGTTACTGAGGCTTTGTTTGCCATGATTCAAGCACAACCGATTGGGCAGGCGCAAGGGCAGGTGCAGCCAGCATTGAGGCCAGAACAGGTTGAGGCGAGGCCAGAACCTGTAGCGGCTGTGGATCCTCGAGCAGTTGAGAAGCAGTTAAAGCAGTTCATGAGCTTCAACCCGCCTACGTTTACGGGCCTGGGATCCCCTATGCAGGCTGAGGACTAGTTATCGCGCGTCAAGCGGATTATGACGGCGATTGGAACAGGGGAACATCAGAAAGTCACCTTAGCCACCTTCTTGCTGGAAGGAGAGACTCGTTTATGGTGGGATGAGATGGAACTACACCACTTAGCAGGTCGACCGCTAACACAAGTGTCGATGGAAGAATTCTCCCGACTCTTCCTGGCAAAGTACCTCCCGGCGGCACAACGTATTGCCATGGAGAACGAATTCCAAAGGCTGACGCAAGGAGAAGGCAGTGTTGAAACGTACCTGTATGAGTTTACACGCTTGGGGCGGTATGCGGGTTCTATTTTTTGCTGACGAGCAAAGGAAGACTAATAGGTTCTATGAAGGACTGCAGGACGAGTTACGGTTCCTGCTTTCTAGTTCTGTGAACCAAGGCTTCCAAACGTTGGTCGACACTGCGTGTGCGCTGGAAAAGGATATGAAGAGGGTGCATGGGAAGCGGGCCTTGGATGTGACACAGCCGGAATTCAAGGTGCTCCGACCTGGAAAATCATATAAGAAGAGATGGGGCAAGAAGTCCAAGTCGTCTTGACAAGCTCCTTCTACCATTGCATCGGGAGCAACGTCTGGGGCCACTTCAAAGCTGGAGACTCGTACATGCTTTAATTGTGGACGGGTGGGGCATATAGCCCGTGAGTGTCGGGTACCGACAAAGAGTGAAAAGGAGGCGGGAGCGTCATATGCGGAGAAAGGAAAGGCAGTCATGGAGTCCTCTGCCTCGCAGGCGCAGCCCCGAGTCTATAATTTTGGCCTGCAGGAGGCCATTAAGCAGAGTGACGTCGTCACAGGTACGAGTTAAGTTATTGTATTGCTTTACTTATTGCATGCTTTGTATTGCATATTTGTATGCGGCATGTGTGTGTGACATGATTGTCACAGGATTTGTGATGATTCGGAACAAGCTGGCATGAGCACTGTTTGATACGGGTGCTTCGCATTCTTTCCTGTCGAAGGAGTTCATAGTGCGGCTTGGGATACCAAGTCGTGCGAAGATAGATAGCGTCAGGGTGGTGTTGCTGAATGGTTGTTTGATGCTCGCGGATACTGCTTGCGATGTGGCGGTCCAAATAGGAAGTCAGGATTTCTGTTTGACTACATCTATATTGTTAATGCACGAAAATGTAAAGGGAGTCGAGCACCACCAGCTAACAGTTCAAGCACGGGGGAATATAAAGGGAAAAAGAAACTGCGAGTAGCAATCTACTAAGCAGACGAGAGCAAAAAGAACAACGGAACCGTGAGCCACGACAACAACAGACTTCGCCCGTTGTGGCCTGAATGCCTTTCTGGCGACGGGCTTTCCTTTGATTGAAGAGGGGTGGTTACAGGGTTGATTACAAGTGGAGCAAAGGAAAAGGGGAAGAGCTGAGCAAGCTGGAGTCCGCAAAGCCTGAGATTCGAGTCCACAGCCTTTAACAAGTAGGCCCCTGGCACGAGTCAGTGTGCTTCGGGTGCACCACTTCCCCCTATTTATAGGATGGGGGCCTGCCCAAACGGGCAGGGCTAAAAAAAACCAGCTGCCCGGGGTATAGGAGAACCGGGCAGCGGTGACGGGAAGCAAAAAGAAAGAACACGCCAGTCCGCGCAAAGGGGGCGGACTGGGCTCGCGGGCTGGAGCTTCCATCTGCTGCTGTAAGGCGCGATAATACTGGAGGACAGCGGCCTGGGCGGACTGGATAGTGAGTCTGCCGAAGTGGAAACAATCCAAATCCAAAGGCATGGTGAACTGGGCGGACGGAGCATTGAGTCCGCCGTTGGGGGGATCAGCCTTGGGACGAATGAATGCTGCTGCTCTGCCGATCTTGATGGACTGCCAAACCGAGTCCGCCTCTGACAAGCCAGGGACCTTGGAACTATGCCGAGGCATCGCCGGGCCAGGCGGACTGCCAAATTGAGTCCGCGGCTAATGAAGTAGGTGACCTTGGAATCTTGTACGTGTTGCGGACTGAGGGGTTAACATAATCCCCGCACATTTTTAAGTTTCAAGAAAACTTCGAAAATGTTTGCTTAACCGCCGAGTCCGCAAGTCTCATTAATGTTGTCAGTGCTATAAATATCGCTGGAAGGGCTGGAATTGTCAAAAGTATCAACGACACGGGGCGTTACTCACCTCTTGCGGTCTCAACTTTGCAGTCCGGCATGACGAGACTCGACGCTTTCTTCACTAGACTTACTGCAAAAAGTGAAAAACCAATAACGCCAATGAAAACTAAGAAAGTGATAAAGATAGTGACGAGAGGGGAGCCTGTCCGCTCTACTGGAGAGAGCTTTCATAGAAAGAAGCCTGCTGAGGAAGCAGCCCGCCATGCTGATGTGCCTGTGCGCGAGAAGGGAGAAGCCACCGCATCTCACACTGAACAGCCATCAACAAGTGCGGATAAGACATTGAATCCATCATACTCTGCCCACACTCAGAAAACTGTGAACTCGGCGGACGCGGTTTGCGCGAATAATGAAACCGAAGTATCATCCCCGAACGCCCAACATCCCATCGTTAACCGTGATGAAGATAGGCGGTCTGCGAGAGAGGAAGTTGAGGAAGACGTGCCTTCAAAGGCATTGGTTGCTACAAACCTTGAGACAGTCCGCGAGAGCCAGCCAGACTTAGGGAAGGACGCCGCAGATTCTACTGAGCAAAAGGCCCCTTCTGGAAAGAAGATGAAAAGGGACAAATCCACTCTGCCGAGCGGGTTGAAAAGAAGCTGCGGGCGATGAAGAAGAAAAATATCTCCGTGCGGACTGGGGATGCAGACTTGCAGCACAGGCCGCGTGAAAAAGAAGTTCCTGAAAGCGACCTTGTTACGCCAGCGGCCCAAATCCAGGGAGACAATTCCCTCTCCACGGTCAATTTGTCAACTGAAGAGATACTAAATTCCATAGACGTCGAACAACTTGATCTTATCAACAAATCCTTGCTGGATGTGCTGCATCCTGAGGTGGAAATCCTGGGAGTTAAGATCGGCGAGCTCCCCTCTTTATCCGCTGCTGAGGAAAAAGAGAAGGAAAAACTGAAAGAGAAGATAGCAGAGCAGAAGAAGCAAATCGCCGCCCATGTGGCTACGGTCGAGGCGGCCTCGAAGTAGGCCGCGGCGGACAAAAAAGCTGAAGATCTGCGGACTGCTGCAGCGCTGCTGCGGACAGGTAAACTCCAACCGACGCCTAAATATTTTAAGCGTCAGTGGCTTTACAGGTCGCCGCAACGGAAGTCGAGGCCAATCAAGATCGTCACCGAGACCGATGATATTGTTGTTTAAACAAGCTCTGCGGCTGAAAAAAGAATCAAAGTCCATCGTGAATGGAAGAAACGATTAAAAGCCTTTGATCCGGAGCGGGGAAGGCGGCCTATCTTCGATAGCCGGCAACTCGTTGTTGCTTTTGCCAAAAGTGATCATTTCTCTCCATTCTTTGAGTCCGCTGCGGGCTGTATTTTAATATGAAATTGACCTCCTTTGTTGCAGGCAGGAAGTCACCACCGGGCTCTATCGAGAGTGGGGAGATTGTGACCACGCCGAATACCGCAGCTGATGCGGCCGCACATGATGAGTCCGCAAAAGGCGAGCAGCCCAGCCTGGATAACATCGCAGAGTTAGAAAAGAAGTTTCAAGCTGAAATTCAAAAAATCAGAACAGAGTTAAGGAGGGCGGAGGAGCCCGAGAAGGCTGCGGCGGAGCGCGAGAAGGCCTTAAAAGACCAGGTGGCCAGCATCTCAAGGGTGTTGGAGAGATCTGACAGGGACAAGAAACGACTTGCTGATGATGTTCGCTTCTATAAAGGAAAGTACTTGGCGATGACTCAGGAAGAGAAAGGCATGCGGGTTGCTGAGGTCGCAGAGCAGAGATCGCGATTGCCAGATCGCGTCGCTCCAGAGGCAGCAGCACCAGAGGGTAGCCAGCGCGCCGCGGACGAGGAGCTAAGGCCGGCAACGGAGCCGATGATCCCTCTGAGCCGGGTAGACCGGGAGGCCGCGCACATGCACCGGACTATTAACTCCGTTCATCATCACATCTGTCGCTTGTATATTGAAATTCTTCAGATAAGTGACCAGGCAACACACTTGTGCCGAGACAGGACGGAGCGGCCACCGCGATCTGAAAATAGAGACCGCTGAGTCCATTATTAAGACGAATTATGTAATGTATTAAATTTGAAAAATTCTTAGTGCTGTGACTTGTAATGAACAATGCTATGCTTTATGAGGACTAAATGCGATATCAGCATATTCTGACGTTAAATTGCATTTATTTCTCCTGCGCTGTGGCGAATTGTGCGGACAGAGGCTGTATCCGCTTCTAGGAATCTAACTCATGAACTAGTCTGCGGGTGGGAAGTATCGCGAGCTGGGCGGACTGAAACTGTGTCCGCTTTATTTTGCGCTTTGAACTTTGCTTGGCAGGTATTCTGAAGACTGGAAATAGCAAAGAGAGCGGACTTGAGTTTTGTGTCCGCGTTGTTTTTATTGTTGTTGCATGAAAAAGCTGTGGTGCGAACTTTGCGGACTCGATAATCGAGCTGCGCGGCCTGGCCAAAAAGGTGTCAGGCCTCCGCTACTATAAATATTGCCCTGTTGTCTCTTCTATGCAGGAAAACGGCTGTAACAGAGGATCATGCGTCCTGTAGACATGATGTCCGCCAGAACTGATGCCGCGATTGCTTTCCATGCCGTCGATCACAGGAAATGCACTTTGACGGAGGCCGACCTTGAGGCCTTCGTTGAGAGACATATGGCAGACTCGACTCTGCTTGTCCGCCTTCCGGTGCGTGAAGAAAGATTGAACTTCTCAACCACGACTCAGATCGCTATACCTGTCGACCACTTCGATAGCGGGTTCAGATTCCCACTGCTATGGGAGATGGTAGAGATATTCGAACTCTATGGGATGGTGCCAGGCCAGCTCGCGCCCAACACCCTCGCTGCCATTTATAGCTTCATTTCTTACCTGCGGTCTGAGAAGATCACTTTCTCCCGTAACATCTTCCGCAAGATATTCTCAGCTCGCTCAATAACTCCGTATGGAGGCCTCCCTTATAAAGGAGTGATCTATTTCTATTGCAGAGGAATGAAGGTCATGGGTCTGCCCAACAAGATCCATAACTGGACCTCGAGGTTTCTGATCTTCGAGGGCGACCTCGGGTTTGCTCAAACCTATCCGCAGGAGCTCGCGGACTCCGCCTTCAGGAGTGTCCGGCTCGATGCGGTGGAGCTCGCCATTGTCGAGTTCCTTGCTAGAGCCAGGCTGGACATAGAGCACTACATCCTGCTACTGGCGAGCTTGGGTGTCGTAAATCGCGAAGAAAGTAAGCTTCTGCAGACTCACTCTTGTATCTGCCACGACCTGTAAGCTAACATGTTCTTTTTCTTCCAACGACCTTGTCCGTGCCCGCAAACCTGCCACAAACGCCAAGTGGACTTACACCTACACAGAGGGAAAGAAAACAGGAAGTCGCAAGAAAAAGGAAAGAAAAGGGGGATCCCGCGGCAGACTACTCCTCTTTTGAAAGCTTTGTGATGCAGGGCTTTGGAAACCGCCAGAAGGATCTGAGGGGGAACCCGATGATCCACTAGCACAATAAAAACAAGCATGTCCGCCTGTCGACAACGCTACGCTCATGGAAAAGTCCGAAGATAACCCACCACGCTCATGTCGCGATCTCCGCACTCTATGGGAAGCGCAACTTGAGTGACTTGAAGAAGGTTGTTGCTGCCGACCTCCCTCTGCTGGCCGCCCATACAAGTGCGAACAGCGCCGTTACCAACCACTTCGTCTGTTCGCTGACAAGGGATCTGTTTAGGCAGAATGACCAACTTCAGGAAGAGGTGAAGTTGTTAAAGGAAAGAAACAAGCGGCTAGGGAAAAGAGTTGTTGCGCAGAAAGAAGAGTTGGCAGCAAGTTTGGCTATTTTATGGCGCTCAGTTTGAAGTCTGCGGCGAGCTGACATTTGTGCCTTTGCCTTTTGCAGGTCGCGTATGACTTGGAAAATGATAGCTTCCAGGCCGCCATGCTCCCCTTTGTGAAAGAAACCGGTGAGATTGCTATCGAGCGATTTATTCGTGGTGGCTTCGCAAAAGAAGGGGTGGACGTCGTCCCTTTCCTGCAGCTCTTCCCCGAGTTAAAGGAGCAGGTCGAGGCAATGGAGCAGACTGCCAAAGGAAAAGATGTCATTGTTGAGGAAGAAGGAGAATAAGAAGGAGAAGAAGATGGAGAAGAAGAGGAAGAAGAAGAAGAAGAAGGAGAAGAAGAAATCGGAGAAGGCGGAGAATCCATGACAATTGCTGACGACACTGGTTCGAGCCAGCAAGGCGGAGATCAGTCCGCCGAATCCGACGCCTCTGCATCTACCTCTGCTGGCAAGAGCTCGCATAGTGAGTCAGCGGCCAGCACCGGTTCAGATGACAGTAGTGGAAGTGGCTCGGAGGGCTATTCTCCAGAGGTTGATGTCGAAAGCCTAAGTCCTGAACTCCCTGCAGAGAAGAAACAGAAGATTGCTGAAGCAGAATAATGTATTTTTTGTTTTTAAAGTTTTTTGGGAATGTGGCGGACTTAATCTTGGAATCCGCCGAATATACAAAAGTTGTAACTTGATTTTTGAAATACAAAAGGATATTCCGGTATCAACATGTTTCTTCTGCAATTTTTTCGTTTCTTTCCCTTTCTCAAATGTGATCTAATGTTCAAGAGAAAACTCCATTCGTCAGTCCGCATATTGTAGAAACTACCCGTGCGACATAAGTTTTCAACTTCTCAATTAGAAAACCTTATCGAATATAGCTCGCCACAATATTAAAATTGACGTCATCCTCTAACTTGCTAAAATAATATAAAGTATCGGCGGAATCTGGCGAATTTCATTAGTAGTCCGCAATTCCCTTGTCCAAAACCGAAGACCCTTCAAGTTTAATGACAATAAGCATTGCAGACTTATATGTATTGTCAAACTACGAGCTGAAAAGATCAATCCCGGGACCAATCCTGCGGACCGGGCGGTTACAATTTCACAGTTCGCGCACATTTGAATAGAAATGATCTATAGCTTGTGACCAAGCGGGCAGGTGCGGCCGGAGCGGCATAGCTTTTCACACCGGGCCACAAGCTATACGATCAACCCAAGAAAAACTGCGGACTGAGCGGATACCATAATGCAGTCGGCATTGAATAGAGGAAATGATCTATAGCTTGCGACCAAGCGGGCAGGTGCGGCCGGAGCGGCATAACTTTTCACACTGGGCCACAAGCTATACGAACAACCCACAAAAACTGCGGACTGAGCGGATACCATAATGCAGTCCGCACTGAATAGATGAAATAATCTATAGCTTGCGACCAAGCGGGCAGGTGCGGCCAGAGCGGCATAACTTTTCACACCGGGCCACAAGCTATTCGATCAACCCAAGAAAAACTGCGGACTGAGCGGATACCATAATGCAGTCCGCACTGAATAGATGAAATGATCTATAGCTTGCGACCAAGCGGGCAGGTGCGGCCGGAGAGACATAACTTTTCACACCGGGCCACAAGCTATACAATCAACCCAAGAAAAACTGCGGACTGAGCGGATACCATAATGCAATCCGCACTGAATATATGAAATGATCTATAGCTTGTGACCAAGCGGGCAGGTGCGGCCGGAGCGGCATAACTTTTCACACCGGGCCACAAGCTATACGATCAACCCAAGAAAAACTGCAGACCGAGCGGATACCATAATGCAATCCGCACTGAATAGATGAAATGATCTATATCTTGTGACCAAGCGGGCAGGTGCGGCCGGAGCGGCGTAACTTTTCACACCAGGCCACAAGCTATACGATCAACCCAACAAAAACTGCGGACTGAGCGGATACCATAATGCAGTCAGCACTGAATAGATTCTCTGTGAAGAGTAAGCTGCAGTCTTGTGACCAAGTGGGCAGGTGCGGCCGGAGCGGCATTGCTTTTCACACCGGGCCTCAAGATTTGCACACTCAACGGAACGGTCCACTGCCCTCTTTCCTGGAGTACAGTCTGAGTTGATCTTTTTGGCAGGTGTGGCCGGAGCGGCATTACATTTCTCCAAGATCAACCAGGCTGTGGGTCTCCTGCAGGCACTGCTTGAGGGTACCATAGAGTGTTCGAGGGTCACAGACTAAGATGACCCGTGGGCAGGTGCGTATAGCATTGCTTTTCACACGTGATCATCGAAGTTGTAACGATATCCCTAAAGTGGCATGGTAGAGCTTAACACCCACCCTGTCCCTCCATAATGCAGAGGTGGGGTCAGGTACTAGCCGGGATCCGAAGTTCAATATCCTACCGCACTAGAACCTGCAAGCTCCCACTACACGATGCGAAATCTCCTCACAACACGTGGTCTTTGTGGTGTTACGCTAATGACAACGGTTCTAGGGGAGGTTTGCTGAACTCGGTGATGTCTCCTGGTATCAGGCAACCGTTATTATTGTTCGGGAGGCAAAAGAGAAAGCACTAGAAAAAGTGTCAGTATGAATTCTTTGATCAATAAAGGGCTTTTGCAAAGTTAGCATAAGAGTGAAAAGAGAGTTCAAAGATAGAACCGTTTTGAAATCTTCCTTGCTCAATATGCTGACTGTTACTATTCAAGAAATACAAAACACTTGAAGAAATGTTAGCAAGCAGCTTTCACTCATAATGATTGTTGAAGAGATTACATAGAAAGGAAATAAAAGGAGGTTCAGGAATAGAACCGCTTGAGATCGTCTCCGCTCCATGTATGTGGCATATCCTCTCCCTCATATGTTTGCAAGCGGTAAGCGCCGCTCTTTAACACTTCTTTGACAATGAAGGGGCCGACCCAGCTCGGATTAAGCATTCCCACTGAGCTGGCTCTTGCAGCAGTGTCAACTTTTTTAAGAACCAGATCTCCCACTTGAAAGTGTTTGATCCTCACGTTCTTATCAAAGTATCAGGCCATCCTGCTCTTGACTTCTTCCTGCCTTATTGCTGCTGCCTCTAATTTCCTCAATGTGCTACAGGCTGAACTTCATCTCTTCATTGTTCAGTTCAAGCCAGCCCTCAAAACCTTGCCTTGCAAGCAGAACTCTAGGTGATGAAACTTCAAATTCAACTAGAATGAGGGCCTCTGAGCCATGAGAATGTTTGAATGGAGTTTCACTAGTTGCAGATGAAGGTGATGTTCTAAAGGACTAGAGGACCGATAGAAGTTGATCAGCCCAACTGCCTTTGAGATTCTGCACTTTCTTCTTGAGTAAATTGAGGACCTGCTTGTTGGCTACTTCAACTTGGCCGTTGCTTCTAGGATGATGGACTGATGCAAACCACAGTTCTGTTCTGATCTTCTTGCAAAAATCAATCATCTCTGCGTTGTTGAACTGTGGCCCGTTGTCGGTGATTATTGTCATTGGTATTCCATGCCGACAGACAATCTCTCCCCAAATGAAATTCTTGACGACCTGAGTTGTTGTCTTTGCCAATGCCTTTGCTTCAATCCACTTGCTGAAGTAATCAATCATCACTATGATAAAACGTCGTTGTCCGCTTGCCATGGGAAAAGGACCAATGAGATCCATCCCCAAACTGCAAAGGGCCAAGGAGTTATAATTGATCTGAGTGACTAAGCAGCTTGATATTGAAGTGGAGCAAACTTCTGGCACTGAACACATTTTCTGGCGTAAGTCTCAGAGTCCCTCTTCATGGTAGGCCAGAAATATCCCTGTTGTAGGATCCGTCTTTCTAGCGTTCTTGCTCCCGAGTGACTTCCACACTCGCTAGAATGAACTTCTTGCAAAATAGTCAGAGCTTCTTCTTCTGAAACACACCTTGCCATAGCAGACAAGAAGGTTTTTCTATAGAGGACTCCTGCCACCAAGTAATAGTGAGCTGCTTTTATTCTGGACTTTTTCTGATTTTTGATTGAATGATGAAAGTTCCCTGTTGACAGATAAAGAATGAATGGATCCATCCAGGAGGGACGCTGATCAACCTGCATCAACTCTTCTTCATCCACTGTCGGGCGGAAGAGTTCGGAAGTTGTTCCTCCTGATGGTAGTCCATACTTGGCAAGAACATCTGCCTCCTCATTTTCTGTTCTAGGGATGTGCTCAATGGTAAAGCTTTTGAATTTGCTGACTTCTATTTTCACAAGAGCAAGATATCTCTTCAGGATTGGCTCTCTGGTCTCAAAGTTACCAAGGACTTGTGACGCCATCACCAGAGAATCAGTCTTGATATGAACATGATCAATTCCAAGTTCTCTTGCATGTCTCAAGCTTGTTAGCAAAGCTTCATACTCGGCCTAGTTATTGGTTACTGGAAAATAGAACTTGATTGCCTGCTCAAGTTTAATGCCGTTTGGGTTGATCAAAACCACTCCTGCTCCAGAAGAATTTCTACCTGAGGCACCATCGACATAGATGGTCCAAGCCAAAGGAGACCTTTCTGCATGATCAGAACCGGACTCTGCTGTGTCAATTAAGAAGTCTGCTAGAACTTGAGCTTTGATAGCTGTCCTGGGCACATAAGAAATTTCAAACTCACTCAATTCTATCGCCCATTTGGCTAATCTTCCAGAATGTTCCGATTTCTCCAACACACTTTTCAAAGGTTGATCAGTAACAACTTGAATTGAGTGTGCCTGGAAATAAGGGCGGAGTCTGCGAGCAGACATAACCAGTGCTAAGGCTAATTTTTCCAGAATCGGATATCGTGTCTCTACTTTTTTCAGGATATGGCTGACATAATAAACTAGGAACTATTTCCTGCTCTCTTCTCAAAGAAGAACAGAGCTGACCGCCTCAGGGCCAACTCCTAAGTACAAGAAAAGCATCTCCCCTCACTGGGGACTCTGGGGCAAAGGTGTTGAAGTCAGCTGCTTCTTTAACTATTCAAAAGCCTGAGAACACTCTTCTGTCCACTCAAATTTGGACGCTCCTCGAAGAGTTTTAAAGAAAGAAGCACTCTTGTTTCCAACCCGAGAGAGGAACCTCCCGAGACCGGCTAACCTCCCCCCTAACTGTTGAACTTCCTTAGGTGATCGGGGGGGGGGGGGGGGTAGCCATATCAAGAATAGCTTTTATTTTGTCTGGATTGGGGGCAAGTCCCTCTGGAGTAAGGAGGTGACCCAGGAACTTCCCCTTACTCGCCCCAAAAGTACACTTCGACGGGTTGAGCTTCATCTTATATCTACGCAGAGTAGCGAACGTATCTGCTAGATCTTGCAGGTGCAGCGAGAAAGAGTTGCTTTTGGTCAAAAGATCGTCTACGTACACTTCTAGGTTTCTTCCTTTCTATTGCTTAAATACATGGTCCATCATGTGTTGGTAGGTTGCACCAGCATTTTTAAGCCCAAAGGGCATCACAAGGTAACAGTAGAAACCATCATTAGTAATGAATGACGTATGAGGAACGTCAGGTTTATGCATTCTTATTTGGTGATAACCAGAAAATGCATCTAAAAAACTCATAAAGGAGTACCCTACCGCAGAATCAACTAAAGAATCTATCCGAGGCAAGTGGTAACAATCTTTGGGGCACGCTTTATTAAGTTTTGTGAAATCTACACACATGCGACACTTCCCTCCTGGTTTTTTAACCATTACAACATTGGATATCCAGGTAGGGTATTGAATTTCACAAATAAAATTTGCCTTGAGGAGCTACGTGACCTCCTCTCTTATTGGTTCAGCAAGCTTTGTTGCTACATCTCTTTTCTTCTGCTGCACTGGCTTGGAGTTGGGATCAACATTAAGGTGGTGGCAAGCAACATCCGGATCCATGCCTGACATGTCCTCCGTTGACCAAGCGAAGACATCCAGGTTTTCCAATAAGCAAGAGATCAACTTAGCCTTCTGATCTTCAGGCAACTCCGAGTTGATGGAGAGCTTCCTCTCCTCCACCTCAGTAATGGGGACTACTTGCGTCACCTGGGCAGGTTCCAGGTGAGCTCCTCCATCTGCAGCAGTTTCTGAACTTGGAGAGGCTTCTGCAGCTGCTAGTAGAGCATGGGAGGACTGACTTCAGCCATGTTGACAGTGCGAACATAACATTCCCTTGCTCTCCTTGGGTCACTCCTGACCCTGCACATCCGTCCATCAGCAAAAAACTTGATCGCGAGGTGGTAAGTTGAGACCACCACTTGATACTTGTTCAGTAAGGGTCTGCCGAAGATGGTGTGATAACTGTTGGGAGCGTCAACCACTATGAATTGAACCTGCTTGGTTGCTCCTCCAAGCTTTACCGGTAGGGTGACGCTTCCTTCAACTTCTTTTCTCTCACCAGAGAAGCCGTAGAGTGACCCTTCAGTGG
Organism: Platanthera guangdongensis; assembly: GCA_039583875.1. NCBI lineage: Eukaryota > Viridiplantae > Streptophyta > Magnoliopsida > Asparagales > Orchidaceae > Platanthera > Platanthera guangdongensis. The sequence continues at coordinate 97,598,072 of CM077153.1, read as the reverse complement.
AAAGCAGAGGCTTTCCAGTCTTTAGGGCCTCAAAGGTTGATTTAAACAGTAGGTTGACTGATCTGCCAGTATCGATGAGAATCCTGTCAACCGTGAAATCTCCAATAACCGCCTTAATCACGACTGCATCATCAAACAGATTTGCTATTTGAGACAGATCAGCTTGGCCAAAAAGTGATGTCTTCGCTTGGTGGAGCAGAGGAAGAGGAAGTGGCAACCTCTGCTCGAGTGACCCTGGAAATTGAGGACTTCCGAGTAGACTCGGTTCATGTCCCACCATGAATGAAGAAGAGTCGCCCCAGGACTCCTTCATCATCCGCGTCAAAGAATTCAACTGGAACTTTGATTGGCCCCAGACGGCCTTCATCCTCTACCTCCACACACTCCTGATAGGCTTCAGCTACCTCCTTGCCCTTGGAGGTAGATGACTTCGAAGAAAAGTCTTTCTTACTCAAATAAATCTTGCCCTCAGCATGCAGTTTTTCTATCAGCAGACGAATGGCCTTGCAATCTTTGGTTAAGTGACCCTTCTCTTTGTGAAACTGGCAGAAATGTGCATTATTCCTTGGCCTCCACTCTCTCTAAGGCCCTTGTTTCTTCTCATTTGATTTCTTCTGCAAGATCTGGATGACTTAATCAAGATCCAGACCTGTAATCTTCTCCATAGAGTTGATATCACACTGGCTTGGAGCAGGCAGGGCTGCTTGCTGAAGAATGGGGAGCGCTTGCAGTGGTATGGCGGGAGTGGCGGCCAACGATAGTCTCTGATCTTGAAACTGTTGATGGCCGAGAAAGGGTTTCTTGTGGCCGAAATTCCGGCCCCTTTGAGAAGGAGGCTGGAAATCAGGGCGAGGAGGTTTGTTGTGATGGTGGTTGCTATGAGAAGAAGAGCCGGAAGCATCCCTTCCTTCAACCTTAGATGTTAGGGATGAGACATAGGTCGGGTTGACGTTCTCTCCTTCAATGAAGCGATTAACCATGACTATCAACTACTGGTATGTTGCTGGTGCCTTCATTGTTGCTTTAAACTTTAAGGGGCCTTCCCGGAGGCCATGAATCAAGGCAACTTTGTAGTAATCGGGGTTCACGTTCCTCACCCCTTGAATCTCTTTCTGGAAGCGATCAACAAACCGTGCAACCGACTCGTTGCCCATTGCTTGATCTCGAAGAGAGCAGCCGGTCCATCTTTTCTCTTTCTTGAGGTAGCAAACCTCAGCAACAGTTCATTGCGAAGCTCAGCGAAGTAACAAATCCTGCCTGAAGGTAGCTCATAAAACCACTCTCTCGCCTGTCCTTCGAGAGTGGTAACCAAAAGTTTGCACTTGATGGCGTCGGAGAGGCATCTCAGTGCAACTGCCCCTTCGAACGCTTGGAGGTGGGCGACTGGATCAGTCTCCCCTGAGTAGAATGGAAGACGGGGTTACCTGAAGTTACTTGGAGCCGACTCCCATTGGATTCGATCGACGAAGGGAGACAGAGTCTCAAACTCAGCAGGGTAAAAAGGGCGGACTGAAGCTGGGGAGTCTGCGGGCTCGGCAGACTGGCGATCAGTGAAATGGAGCTGGCGGGCAGGAGTGCCCCTTGCTGCTTCCCTGAAAAAATTCATGAAGGAGGCGAACTGCTCTTCCTGAGGCCGCATAGGAGCGACGGAATGAGCGGGATGGTGAAGAGTGACTGGAGATTGCCGAATCGGAGTTCGGCGAGCTGGGGACTGGCAGACTGGCAAGTCCGTAGGTTCTACTGCGGCTTGGGGAGCAAGCCGGTGGGTCAACACAAGCAAGGCCTGACTGATTGTATCAAGACGCTGATCGGTCTGTCTGTGGGATTGCTCGGCCTCAAAACGAGCCTGCTCGATGGCATCCCAAAGATAATCTTCTGAAGCGCTAGAGCGGTCTGAGTAGCGAGCTCGGCGGTCTGACATGTCTGTCAGCTGTATTCGAAATACTACTCGAATCTGAAGGTCGCGTGTTAACTGTTGATGCAAGAAAATGGAAAGGGAGTCGAGCACCACCAGTTAACGGTTCGAGCACGGGGGAATAGAAGGGGAAAAAGAAACTGCGAGTAGCAATCTACTAAGCATACAAGAGCAAAAAGAACAGCGGAGCCGTGAGCCACGACAACAACAGACTTCGCCCATCGCGGCCTAAATGACTTTCTGGCGACGAGCTTTCCTTTGATTGAAGAGGGGTGGTTACAGGGTTGATTACAAGTGGAGCAAAGGAAAAGGGGAAGAGCTGAGCAAGCTAGAGTCCGCAAAGCCTGAGATTCAAGTCCGCAGCCTTTAACAAGTAGGCTCCTGGGCACGAGTCAGCGTGCTTTGGGTGTACCACTTCCCCCTATTTATAGGATGGGGGCCTGCCCAAACGGGCAGGGCTAAAAAAAACCAGCTGCCCGGGGTACAGGAGAACCGGGCAGCGGTGACGGGAAGCAAAAAGAAAGAACACGCCAGTCCATGCTAAAGGGGCGGACTGGGCTCGCGGGCTGGAGCTTCCATCTGCTGCTGTAAGGCACGATCCTGCTGGAGGACAGCGGCCTGGGTAGACTGGACAGTGAGTCCGCCGAAGTGGAAACAATCCAGATCCAAAGGCATGACAAACTGGGCGGACGGAGCATTGAGTCCGCCGCTGGGGGGATCAGCCTTGGGATGGATGAATGCTGCTGCTCTGCCGATCTTGGCGGACTGCCAAACCGAGTCCGCCTTTGACAAGCCAGGGACCTTGGAACTATGTCGAGGCATCGTCGGGCCAGGCGGACTGCCAAATTGAGTCCGCGGCTAATGAAGTTGGTGACCTTGGAATCTTGTACGTGTTGCGGACTGAGGGGTTAACATGTATTGCCGATATCGAAATTCGATGTGATCTTTTGTATGGATTGGCTCGCGGAGCAGCATGCCTTGATTGATTGTAATGCCAAAGAGATTCGTTGGGCCAGAATACCGAGCATGAGGCTAAGTTTGCGGGGATGCGAGGAGTGGGCGGGACGTTGATGTCTGTACTCCAAGTAGTCAAAGCTGTTCGGAAGGACGCAGAGTGCTAATTCACGCTGATTCAGGCTATTGAGCCTAAGGCGGGTGTGAGCGATGTTCCGGTGGTATCAGAATTTGCAGATGTATTTCCCAAGGATCTCTCTGGGCTACCACCCCAGCAAGAGATTGACTTCACGATCAAGTTGGTGCCAGGTGCGAAACCTGTGGCCCGCTCGAGATATCACATTGCGCCAAACGAAATGACGGAGTTGAAAGTCCAACTACAGGAGTTGTTGGAGCAGGGTTATATTCGCCCAAGCATGTCACCTTGTAGCGCGCCTGTTTTGTTTGTGAAAAAGAAAGACGGTGGTTTGCTGTTATGTATTGACTACCGTGAACTAAACAAGCTCACTGAGAAGAATAAATATCCGATCCCACAGATTGATGAATTGTTCGATTAGCTGGTGGGATCAACCGTCTACTCCAAGTTGGATTTGAAGTCTGGTTACTACCAGTTGAGGATTCGGGAAGGTGACATTCCCAAAACCGCATTTGGAACACGTTACAGGCACTATGAGTTCACAGTAATGCCGTTTGGGTTGCACAATGCGCCATCGGTGCTCATGGACTTGATGCACCAAATGTTCCGAGAGTATCTGGACCTGTTCGTGACAGTATTCATTGATGATATTCTGGTCTACTCTCGATATGAAGCCGATCATGAAAATCACTTGCGGTTGGTGTTGCAAACATTAAGGAAGAATCAGCTCTACGCCAAGTTCTCGAAGTGCGAGTTTTGGCTATCGTCGGTGGCTTTTCTGGGCCATGTGGTAAGCGGAGAGGGCATAGCAGTGGATCCGACAAAGATAAGGGCCATATAGGTGTGGCCAGTGTTGTATTCTGTGGCTGAAGTCAGGAGCTTCCTTGGACTAGCAGGCTACCATAGAAGATTTGTTGCAAACTTCTCGCGGATCGCTTTGCCTCTAACTACACTGACGAGAAAGGATCAGAAGTTCGTTTAGACGCCGGCGTGTGCACGAGCTTTTGAAGAGCTGAAGTGTCGGTTGACCACGACGCCTGTGTTGACGTCGCCATGTGGTACTGATGGATTTGAAATCTACATTGATGCATCAGGGAGCGTCTTAGGCTGCGTTCTTCTATAAGATGGGAAAGTGATTGCTTATGGCTCTCGCCAACTGAAAGTGCATGAGAGAAATTATCCCGTCCACGATGTTAACCCCGAAATCGGCGATCCTTCCCAAGCCGGCCAGCTCCCTCGTCACGGCCTGCCCCGGGTTCCTCCTGGAGGCCGTGATGCCCTAGGGAGGGCGGACAGAATTCTCTGTCCGCTCAGGCCGCACGGCTTGGGCGATCTCAGCGGTCTGACCCCCCAGGCTGCGCGCCTTGTTCCCTTGGTTTGCAGGGACCGCGGACTCCTCCGGCAGTCCGCCCCTACAGGTAGCGTTCCTCTTCAGCCTAACCGCAGCTTTGTCTCAACAGATGCTCCTTTGCCGGATTCGGACTCCTGTCCGCTCAGGCCGGCAGCAACCCGCAACTTAGCTCGCAATTGACGGGATACATCCAATATTGGCGGACTCAGAAGTATATCTGCCCAGGCCGACAACAGGTCACATATCCCTTCACCTAGCAACACGGGTAGCCGACTCCTCCAGCTCGCCTACAGGGTGCGGACTCCAACTCTGGATACCCGCCAAGACCAGCAGAAACGACCAAGTTCCTCACGAGCTGGGCGGACTCGAAGTGCGATTAAGACTTCCAGTCTGCCTTCATTGGTGAACCCCAATAGCCTCAACAGCCAGGCTCCCTCTCCAACGCAAGCAGACTCAGCCTTGCATGTCACAACCCGCATTTTCTCAACGATAATATCGTATCAGAGCAAGAGAAAACACGTGCCGTGATGCCACGTCGTGCAGGGGATAACTGCACACGCTCATGCAAGACTCCAGACCTTTAAATTTTAAGGAAAATCATTGATTAATTATAAAAGAAAACCAGTTATATTGAAAGACCGTATCCCTCGGTACGGTGGATCAGCTAGTACACAAAAAAGGGTATATTTATACACAGCAGAAAAATACTTTGGGTCAATTAAGTTGACACCCTAAATGAGCATAAGTGTCCCCGAGGGACGACTCATGGTATGCGCGACTCTAAAGTGAATATAGTATATATATATGAAAAATAGTCTTTTTACGCTAAGGAAATATAGCGTCTTTGTTTTATAAATATGTTATGCATGATGTACATATAATAATGCCTTTAGGGTTTAAAATATCTAATATGCAACATAGCATAAATCCTTCCCAGAAGCAAGTAAACAACCACAAATAGGCAAAAAAAATAAAAAAATAAACTTCAGTTTAAGTTCATACCCAGCATCGCAAGAAGCCACCAGTGGGCGCCAACAACCTGACATAAACCAACTGGTGAGTATGTACGTCTTTACAGAAAGGTAAAGAACTACCTCACAAAATCGGGGATCCGCTAACTCAGCTACCCAAGAGGCCACCAACCAGCTCCTCCAAAAGAACTAGCCGCAGAACTGGCTACAACCAGGACCTGAGGCATTCAAGAAAGAACACCTCAGCAAGAAAATAATCAAAAGGTAAATAGAGCATTAGATTAATGAGCAAATAAAAGAAGGGTTTACCAACCCGGCAACAAACTGCTATAAGCAAAAGAGAGGGCATGACAGTAAGGAAAGAGTACTGTCTAAAGCACAGCAGAGCGCACCAAGTGCGAGCAATAAAACCAAAATGCCCTACCAAAAGAGCCTGCAACAGCATCAAGACATATACATATGTACCAAAAGAAGAAGTCACAAAAGGGAAAGGAACTAACAGTCCTAACACGCGTGTTATGGCAGAGGTCAAAACATGAATCTGAATACATAATCAAAACCAGATCCATAAAGGGCTAAGGGGTCAAACAGTGGCAGCACTAGGGTCCCACACACACCAACCCAAACCGGGGCAAAAGGCGGTGGCCACAGCTCTCCACATAAAACCACCCCTCCAGAGGCCACCAAAACTCCGCCACCTGCCACAACCCAAGAGTCGGCGTGCAACAAAATTAGCAGAACACCCAATACCCCCCTAGGGAAAAGTCACACTAACAATCCTAAGAAACACACGAACCCAAGGCAAAAACGTCTGGTCCAACCGACGCGGCCTTGCACGCCTAACCCGAACCAACCCCGAGTCTTACCTGACCCCAAAACCAGCGCAGCAACCAGTGTCGACACGATGTGTCGACACCACGACAAGCCGGTGTCGACACAAGGTGTCGACACAACCGCTACCGGTGTCGACACCAAGTGTCGACACCACTGCGACCGGTGTCGACACAAGGTGTCGACACTACCGCTACGGGTGTCGACACAAAGTGTCGACACCACTGCGGCCGGTGTCGACACAAGGTGTCGACACTACCGCTGCTGGTGTCGACACCAAGTGTTGACACCACTGCGGCCGGTGTCGACACAAAGTGTCGACACTACCGCTGCTGGTGTCGACACCAAGTGTCGACACCACTGCGGCCGGTGTCGACACAAAGTATCGACACTACCGCTGCTGGTGTCGAAACCAAGTGTCGACACCACTGCGGCCGGTGTCGACACAAAGTGTCGACACTATCGCTGCTGGTGTCGACACCACTGCGGCCGGTGTCGACACAAAGTGTCGACACTACCGCTGCCGGTGTCGACACAAAGTGTCGACACCCCGACTGGCCGGTGTCGACACAAGGTGTCGACACCACAACTGGCTGGTGTCGACACAAGGTGTCGACACCCCGACTGGCTACAGGCGCCAGACCCAGCAACCAACCAAAACGAGAACGAGGCCCCTCTCTAAAAATTTCATCATCCATCGGCAATAGCAACTACTCGAACTGAACCATACCAAATCCGTCCCTAATAGACACAATCCCTCAGGAAAAACTGAGATTTAACTGGAACTTCTCTACACTAACCACGGTATAATCGGGGACGAACCCTAGCGTACACCTAAGATCTAAGCAGGAGAGAGATAAAATTTAATAAAGAAGAAAATAAGGATCGGCTATGGCAAGGATGAGGGAACATCACTTGCCTCAATACCCAAAAAACTTGGTCGGCGACTTCCCTCACTCTCGGATCCAGCCGTAGAGCACCAAGCCGAGGAACAGGAAGAACACAGATCCAGGCGAGAGCAATCTAGATCCACTCTTGAAATCGAATTTCGACCGCTAAATCTCCAGGAATCGGCGTCCGAAGGCTAGGGTAGTCCGGCGGTTTTCTTCCTCTCGCACAGGCGGCGGCTCCTTACAAAAGGGAAAATGAAACAAAAGCAATGAACCGAGCCCTAATTTCTAACCTAAGGCTATATATAGGCATCAGTTTTAATAATAAACAATCAATACATACTAATTACTTACACGAAATATCAAAACGACACGAAACCCGAAACATCTCAAAAATTGATGAAATTCACATCGCAGCTAAAAACCCACGCTACGAACACAACTGCGAAGTCGAAATTAGCATTCGACGAACAAAACCCGGGATGTCACCACCCGAAGCCAATACACAAGCATTCCCTAAGAGGCCCAACCGAGTCATCCAACAGACTCCGGCTAGCTGGGGAATCTTGCTAACAGGCTACAACAAGGCTACACAAGGAACCCTAAGAGCTAAGACCACGCTCTACAACGGTAAAGGGCCGGAAACACGTCATCGTAACGCCAGCCAAAGATCGAACAAAACACAGAAAAACCGGGGGCGTTACAGCCACTCCCCCTAAAAGAAAGTTTCGGCTCGAAAATTTACTCACAACACTCCTATATAGAAGGAGAGAGAAAGAGCCAGGAAAGGGCTATATATATAAATAAAACAGAACATACCAGGCACAAGATCAGGGAAACAGATGAGGGTGAGCCTCCCTCATAGCCGACTCCAGCTCCCAAGTCGCGCTTTCCACATCCTGATTCCTCCATAAAACTTTAACCATAGGAATAGTTTTCTTCCGCAACGCACGAACTTGAGAATCCAAAATGTGAACAGGCACCTCCACATAAGAAAGATTCGGCTCCAACTGAGGCACAGAATCCAAAACCTGCCTGCCATTTATCACACATTTCCGCAGTTGACTGACGTGAAAGACATCATGCACGCCAGGGAAATTTGCGGGCAACGCCAGTCTATAAGCTGATATCCCAATCCGCTCAACAATCGGAAACGGCCCCACGTACCTCGGGTCCAACTTCCTGTTCTTGCCAAACCGCTTGACTCCGATCAACGGGGAGACCTTTAAGAACACCGAGTCTCCCACAACAAATTCCAAGTCCGATCTGCGCCGGTTGGCGTTCTTCTCATATCTCTCCTGGGCTAACTGAAGCTTTTCCCGAATAAGCTTCACAGCGGTTTCCATCTCCTCGAGCGCTTCTGGGCCCAACAAAGGTCTCTCGCCAAGCTCAGCCCAAAACAAGGGAGTCCTGCAGCGCCTCCCATACAAAGCTTCAAAAGGAGTCATTTGCAAGCTTTCTTGATAACTGTTGTTATACGCGAATTCCATAAGCCGCAAGCGCTCGTCCCACGCTCCTCCATGGTCCAGAATATATCATCGGATCATATCTTCCACAATCTGATTTACTCGCTCCGTCTGACCGTTGGTCTGCGGATGATAAGCTGTGGAGTATCTCAAATCTGTACCCAACCCTTCTTGAAGGCTCTTCCAAAAACGAGACGTAAACCTGGAGTCTCGATCTGATATGATACTCACGGGTACACCATGAAATCTAATAACCTTATCCAGATACAGCTCGGCTATCTTCCTCATCGTATAATCGATCTTAAATGGTACGAAGTGAGCACACTTCGTCAATCTGTCTACGATCACCCAAACTGAATCATGCCCTTTAGGAGATCTCGGTAAGCATGTAATGAAATCCATCGAGATACTCTCCCACTTCCACATCGGAATCTCCAAGGGAGTCAGCTTGCCACCAGGCCTCCCATGGTCGGCTTTCACTCGCCTGCAGGTGAAACACTCTGAAACAAATCTGGCTATGTCCCTCTTCATCCCACACCACCAGGTAATCTGCTTTAAATCATGATACATCTTGGTAGACCCTGGATGGTAGGCAACACTAGATCCGTGGGCTTCTCTGCACACCATATCCCGGACATCTCCAACTGCGGGGATGCAAAACCTGCCACGATACTTCAAGGTAACCGCATCATCTATATAGAAATATGGTAGTTCACCTTTTTCAGCTCGAAGATACAAATGCAGAAGATCGGGATCATCCTTCTGATGCAGTCTCGTAAGCGCAATCCACGAAGGTTCTGCCACTGCCAAGCTACTTTGCGAGTCGCAGCTTCCCACAGAAATGCCCATCAAAAGAAACTCTTCTACTAGACGCTCAGCGGAGAGATTGAAAATCTTCCCTGACTTCCGACTCAGGGCATCGGCCACCACATTAGCCTTGCCCGGATGATACTGGATTTCAACATCATAGTCGGCCACGTACTCCAACCACCGCCGCTGGCGCAGATTCAATTCTTTCTGAGTGAAGACATACTTCAAACTCTTATGATCCGTGAAAATCTTGCACTGCGCTCCATATAGCAAATGCCTCCGCAATTTCAGCGCATAGATCACAGCTGCAAACTCCAGGTCATGCGTAGGGTAATTCCTCTCGTGAGTCTTTAGCTGTCTTGACCCGTATGGAATCACCTTCCCGCCCTGCATCAAAACGCAGCCCAGACCGACATCCGACGCATCCACATATATATCATACTCACTACCCTCCGTAGGCAAAGACAAGATTGGAGCCGAACATAGCCTTCTTTTTAGTTCCTCAAAAGCCTTCTCACACTTGCCATCCCATATGAAGGCTGCATTCTTCTGCGTCAACTTGGTCAACGGCGCAGACAAGGTAGAGAATCCCTCTACAAATCTTCTATAATAACCAGCCAAACCCAAGAAGCTTCTGATCTCTTTGGGAGTAAAAGGTCTCGCCCATTCCATAACAATAGCGATCTTTTCTGGGTCCACTGATATTCCCTTCTTATTAACCATGTGGCCTAGAAAAGAAACTTGAGGCAACCAAAATTCACATTTGCTCAGCTTGGCGTATAACTTATGGCTCCTCAGGGTCGCCAAGACTAGACGCAAATGTCGATCATGCTCCTCCGCATCTTTAGAGTACACCAAAACATCATCTATAAAGACAATCACGAATTTATCTAGAAAGTCCTTGAAAACTTTGTTCATCAAATCCATAAAAGCTGAGGGCGCATTAGTCATACCAAATGACATAACCAAAAACTCAAAATGCCCATGACGAGAGCGGAATGCCGTCCGCGGAACATCTGACTTCCGAATCCTCAACTGGTGATAGCCCGAACGAAGATCTATCTTGGAAAACACGGCACTACCACGCAGTTGGTCAAACAAATCGTCGATTCGCGGCAAAGGGTACCTGTTCTTAATAGTAACCTTGTTCAACTCTCTATAGTCGATGCATAACCTCATCGACCCATCTTTCTTTTTAACGAACAGCACTGGTGCACCCCAAGGCGAAGAACTCGGCCTTATGAAACCTTTTGCCAACATCTCATCCAGCTGGATTCGCAACTCTTCCAGCTCTCGCGGGGCCATCCGGTACGGCGCCTTTACAATAGGACGCGTGCCTGGCTCCAAATCTATCACAAACTCGACATCTCAATCGGGTGAAAGACCGGGAAGATCGTCAGGAAACACATCAGAGAAGTCACACACCACAGGAATCTCTTCCAAGCGTGACACACTAACAACCGACCCTACCAGAGAGACCACACATGCAAAACAGTCAGAATCAAGCAACTTCCGAGCACACACCGCAGAAATGATTGGAGACTCCTGGAGAGAATATCCATAAACGCTCCCTGGTTGACCGTTGTCCTTGACTAAGTCCAAGCGCTTACCCTTGCACTGGATAACTGCATCGTACCTTGACAAACAGTCCATGCCCAAAATAACGTCGAAATCCTCCAGGTCAATCACCTTCAGATCTGCCTTTGCTAGAAAATCTCCCAACAAAATCGGACAATCGAGGACACCCAGGTCCGTAACCACAGAGTCACCGGAGGGGAACTTAATGCAGAAGGCACCACCAACACGATCCAGGCCCAAACTGAACCGCTCCACGAAAGCTCTAGCCACAAACGAGTGGGTAGCGCCTGAATCGAAGAGAATGTGCGCCCAGCAGTTCTTTACCTTAAACCGTCCTACGAATTGCACACGCATCTAAGGCAACAAGCGCTAAAACGGAAACTACAACCAAAAAGGGAACGTAATGAAACGACTGGGGAGGAGTCGAACCTGAGATAACCTGGGTCGAGGTCTTCGCTTCGTCTACCGAAAGCACATTCAGCTTCCCCTTTCCTTTATCCATTTGCTGAGGCGGTGGCAAAGCCTGGAGGGGAACTGGCTGCAGAACAGGCTGGAGCTGTGGACACCTTGTCTTGAGATGACCCTTCTGCCCACACTGAAAACAGACTTTATCCTTTAACCAGCATCGGGCAACTTCATGCCCCTTCCTCCCACACAAGGCACACACCAAGTCTCCCCTGGAAACACCCTGAATCGGGTGCACCTGCTCCTTCTTCTGCGCTCCCAACCTTTTGAAACACTTCTCAAAGGGGTGGCCTGGCCGACCATAAAAGCTACAAATCTCTTTGATCTTCTTTCTCGAGACAGCATCAGGTTCCTGAGGGCTCTTCCCTCCACCGGACTTCCGCTTATCCTTCCTCAACTGCTGGCCTCTATTCTTGGCATTCTCAATGGCCTCAACCCTCAAGGCAGCTTCAACCACGCTGGCATAACTGACTGCTCCATAGGCATTCGCTAACTGCTGAATGTTGCTCCTTAGTCCACCCAGAAATCGCTTAACTCAGTCTGCCTCAACACTCACCAGACCCGGAGCAAACCGACTCAACTTACTAAACTCAATCTCATACTCACTAACCGTGAGTTTCCTCTGCTTTAAATGAAGAAAGTCATTCATTAGCCGGTCCCGCTCGATTGAAGGCATAAACTTACTCAACAACATCACCTTAAATGACTCCCAAGAGCATCCTGCCACCAAGCTCTCTTTCTCCCTCAGCCACCAACTCTTTGCTAAGCCCTTGAGCTGGTAGGCAGCGAGCATCACTCTCTGATCGTCCGCAATCCCAGAGTAAGAGAACATCTCTTCAATGGAAATCAGCCAGTCATCCAAAATCATGAAATCCGCTTGCCCATCATAAGTAGGGGGCCTAAGCCGCTGAAACTGGGATATGAATGTCATCTCCGGGGGCACCACAACCAAAGGCACGGGAGGAGCAGGAGGGGTAGGAACAGCTACCCCCTCAGCGGGGTCCTGAACTCTCGGAGTCTGTCCCGCCACCGCCGCCACAAGAGACTGAATCTGAGCCTGCATAGCCACTACCTGCCTCGATAAGGCCTCGTTACTCTGCCGCAGGTTTTCTACCAACGCCTCGCTCTGCGCTCCTGACGTCTCACCCTCGGATTGGGGGGTCGATCTCGTCGCAGGACGTCTCGTCATCCTATAATCGCACAAGCTTTAGACAAAACCTAGCCCATCAGCTAGAACAAAACTACCCGGTACAGACAAACACACTTAAATATGAACTTCAACTGCAAAACTTGCTCTGGGAGTTATTTTTACCATGATGATGTTATGCTTAACCTAAGATGGCTCACCACCATCATACTAACTCATGTGCCTAAACCATGAATGCATGTATTTGTATTTTTTTTGACGTAAAACCATGTGTGTACATGTGTCATCTTGCAAATCTTTAGCTTGGCACGTTGTGCTTATGAAATGTTATGTTATGCGTAATGTGCTATGCATTCCAAAAAGGCCTTAATGCATTCCATGGGCGGCGTACACATGAAAATGTTATGCATCCCATACTACATAACATTCCCATGCAACGAAAATAAGAAAACGTGCTAGCCGCATTCATGTGGTGAGGTTATGCATCCCATACTACATAACCCTCACATGTTGCCTCTTATGGTGGATCCATATACAAACACATATTATGCATCCCATACTACATAATATGCCCCGTATACTTCTTTATGCTCATGAGTGTAGTGTTCGTGCTTTAGCCAAGACGTGTTGATGACATATCAGTGTGTGTATGATATGACGCTAACCACTAATGCAAACAAGGGAAAGGTTGCCCAACCATTTGTCAGACAACCTCCCTCTGATACCAACTGTCACAACCCGCATTTTCTCAACGATAAAATCATATCAGAGCAAGAGAAAACACGTGCCGTGATGCCACGTCGTGCAGGGGATAACTGCACACGCTCAGGCAAGACTCCAGACCTTTAAATTTTAAGGAAAATCGTTGATTAATTATAAAAGAAAACCAGTTATATTGAAAGGCCGTATCCCTCGGCACGGTGGATCAGCTAGTCCACAAAAAGGGTATATTTATACGCTTCAGAAAAATACTTTGGGTCAATTAAGTTGACACCCTAAATGAGCATAAGTGTCCCCGAGGGACGACTCATGGTATGCGCGACTCTAAAGTGAATATAATATATATATATGAAAAATAGTCTTTTTACGCTAAGGAAATATAGCGTCTTTGTTTTATAAATATGTTATGCACGATGTACATATAATAATGCTTTTAGGGTTTAAAATATCTAACATGCAACATAGCATAAATCCTTCCTAGAAGCAAGTAAACAACCACAAATAGGCAAAAAAAAAATAAACAGCAGTTTAAGTTCATACCCAGCATCGCAAGAAGCCACCAGTGGGCGCCATAACCTGTCACGAACCCACTGGTGAGTATGTACGTCTTTACAGAAAGGTAAAGAACTACCTCACAAAATCGGGGATCCGCTAACTCAGCTACCCAAGAGGCCACCAACTAGCCCCTCCAAAAGAACTAGCCGCAGAACTGGCTACAACCTAGACCTGAGGCATTCAAGAAAGAACACCTCAACAAGAAAATAATCAAAAGGTAAATAGAGCATTAGATTAATGAGCAAATAAAAGAAGGGTTTACCAACCCGGCAACAAACTGCTATAAGCAAAAGAGAGGGCATGACAGTAAGGAAAGAGTACTGTCTAAAGCAGAGCAGAGCGCACCAAGTGCGAGCAATAAAACCAAAATGCCCTACCAAAAGAGCCTGCAACAGCATCAAGACATATACATATGTACCAAAAGAAGAAGTCACAAAAGGGAAACGAACTAACTGTCCTAACACGCGGGTTATGGCAGAGGTCAAAACATGAATCTGAATACATAACCAAAACCAGATCCATAAAGGGCTAAGGGGTCAAACAGTGGCAGCACTAGGGTCCCACACACGCCAACCCAAACCGGGGCAAAAGGCGGTGGCCACAGCTCTCCACATAAAACCACCCCTCCAGAGGCCACCAAAACTCCGCCACCTGCCACAACCCAAGAGTCGGCGTGCAACAAAATTAGCCAAACACCCAATACCCCCCCTAGGGAAAAGTCACACTAACAATCCTAAGAAACACACAAACCCAAGGCAAAAATGTCGGGTTCAACCGACGCGGCCCTGCACGCCTAACCCGAACCAACCCCGAGTCTTACCTGACCCCAAAACCAGCGCAGCAACCAGTGTCGACACAATGTATCGACACCACGACAAGCCGGTGTCGACACAAGGTGTCGACACAACCGCTGCCGGTGTCGACACCAAGTTTCGACACCACTGCGGCCGGTGTCGACATAAGGTGTCGACACTACCGCTACGGGTGTCGACACAAAGTGTCGACACCACTGCGGCCGGTGTCGACACAAGGTGTCGACACTACCGCTGCTGGTGTCGACACCAAGTGTCGACACCACTGCGGCCGGTGTCGACACAAGGTGTCGACACTACCGCTGCTGGTGTCGACATCAAGTGTCGACACCACTGCGGCCGGTGTCGACACAAAGTGTCGACACTACCGCTGCCGGTGTCGACACAAAGTGTCGACACCCCGACTGGCCGGTGTCGACATAAGGTGTCGACACCACAACTGGCTGGTGTCGACACAAGGTGTCGACACCCCGACTGGCTACATGCGCCAGACCCAGCAACCAACCAAAACGAGAACGAGGCCCCTCTCTAAAAATTTCATCATCCATCAGCAATAGCAACTACTCGAACTGAACCATACCAAATCCGTCCCCAATAGACACAATCCCTCAGGAAAAACTGAGATTTAACTGCAACTTCTTTACACTAACCACATTATAATCGGGGACGAACCCTAGCGTACACCTAGGATCTAAGCAGGAGAGAGATAAAATTTAATAAAGAAGAAAACAAGGATCGGCTATGGCAAGGATGAGGGAACATCACTTGCCTCAATACCCGAAAAACTTGGTCGACGACTTCCCTCACTCTCGGATCCAGCCACAGAGCACCAAGCCGAGGAATAGGAAGAACACAGATCCAGGTGAGAGCAATCCAGATCCACTCTCGAAATCGAATTTTGACCGCTAAATCTCCAGGAATCGGCGTCCGAAGGCTAGGGTAGTCTGGCGGTTTTCTTCCTCTCGCACAGGCGGCGGCTCCTTACAAAAGGGAAAATGAAACAAAAGCAATGAACCTAGCCCTAATTTCTAACCTAAGGCTATATATAGGCATCAGTTTTAATAATAAACAATCAATACATACTAATTACTTACACGAAATATCAAAACGACACGAGACCCGAAACATCTCGGAAATTGATGAAATTCACATCGCAGCTAAAAACCCACGCTACGAACAAAACTGCGAAGTCGAAATTAGCATTCGACGAACAAAACCCGGGATGACACCACCCGAATCCAAAACACAAGCATTCCCTAAGAGGCCCAACCGAGTCATCCAACAGACTCCGGCTAGCTGAGGAATCATGCTAACAGGCTACAACAAGGCTACACAAGGAACCCTAAGAGCTAAGACCACGCTCTACAACAACAAAGGGCCGGAAACACGTCATCGTAACGCCAGCCAAAGATCGAACAAAACACAGAAAAACCGGGGGCGTTACATTGCAGCAACCGCGGATTCGACGGACTTGGCGGACTCTCTATGCAGTCCGCCCTTTCCTTAGTTAGCACCAACTTCTCGACAGCAGTACCAGTTTCCTCCTCAGTCCGCAGGCCTTTCACAGGCTCAGCCAGTAGTAGCAGACTTCTCCCTCAGTCCGCAGTCTTGGTGCGGACTCAGTCAGTAGTGGCGTACTCCTTCCAGCCCGCCAGGCATCAGATCCTCTAGAAGGCAGTCCCAGTCCGCATAACATCGTGCGGACTCGCCGGACTCCGCGGGCACTCTCCAGCTCGCGCCCCTTACAGCTCGCTCAGTTCAGCAGCGGCGGACTCAGTGGATTCTCCTTGCAGTCCGCCGCTTATCCTCCGGCATCCGCCACCCCAGCAGTAGGCGGACTGTCCAAGCTCAACAGTGACGGACTCCTCAAACCCGCATCGCAGTCCGCCACTGAGTCTCCCATTTTGTCGACAGCAACTCCGGCTTCAGTACCAAGTCCCAGTCCACGCGGCCTATCACGGACTCGGCGGACTCCGTCTCCTTCTCGCTCAAGTTACCGTCTCACCGGGGGTAACGTCACCGCAAGCCGTTACCTCCTCGGGCCTATAAATAGCACCCCATGCCTCTCGTGGGGAGTGGATCGCATCGTCGCCAAGGTGCTCATGCTCGAAGTCAGCCAGCAAGCCCACCTCCTGCAGACTCCGTTTTTTAGTCCGCACCCATCTCTGCGCCTTAGTCGTGCGGCCTGCCAGCTTCGCTCTTAATTCCGCGCGGTCTCCTCTGGCATTCTTCTTCCTTAGCCGCCAGCTTCCTTCTTGTACCCTTTATTGCTTTGTTGTAAAGGTGCATTAGCAAGTTGTAACTCTCGCTATTAATAAAAGGAAAGCCTGTCGCAAGAGTGACGTTTAAGCCGCGACGGGCGAAGTCTGCTGTTGTCGCTGCTAGCGGCCCCCTCTCTCTCCATTCTTCCTAGCTCAACTCAGCTCCCTCGGCAACCAACTTGCAAGCACAACCGTCATAGTAACCGTCTACTCGACAGCTCCTGATCAACCTCCTCCTCTCATCAGCCTTCCCGGCTGCTCTCAGCACCCTCTCCTCTATCCCCACAACCTACTTGACAAGTGTTTGCTCCACTCTCGAGCACTCAGAAGCTTCCTTCATTCCTCTTCCCCCGCAACCTTCGTCCTCTTCCTCTCCTAGCTTGTGAGATCGAACACCCCCTCCGTGTTAGCTGTCCGGTGCCGTTTTCGTGCATCAACAGTTAACACGCGACCTTCAGATCCGAACAGACGGTGAACAACGACAGTTTCCCATGTCAGATCGTCAACCGTCCAAGAACTTTGCTCCAAGTCCCAGAGATGATCCTCTCTGGGAGGCCTTTGAGCAATCGCGTCGTGAGAATGCTCAGCAGTTCCAAGCAATCAACCAAATGCTTGCTATGATCACGCAGCGACTAGACTCTCAACCGGCAGCTGCTCCAGTTGCTCCAACTACTCCAATCAACCCAACACCAACATTAGATCATCAGCAAGCTTGTCCTCCAGCTTGCCCGCCGGTCTATCCTCCTTACACAGCAACCTTCCCGCAAGGGCCTGCAGCTCCTCTGTGACCTCAAGATGAAAAATTTACTGCTCGCCAAAACTTCTTCCGGGAAGCATCCTGGGGAAGTACTGCTAGATTTCTCAATTTTCAGGGAAGTCACCCTTACCCTGCATCTCCTGCATTTGCTACTCCTGCAGCAACTTTTCCTTTTTATCCTCCTGCTTCTTTTGCAGCAGCAGCTTATGCCCCATTTTTTCCTTATGCTGTAGGAGAACAAGAAGAACCTTCACCATTCATAGAGAATGTTGGCCATGAGCCAACTCCAGCTAACTTCAGAGAGCCTCGACTGTCAATCTACACTGGAGAGACTGATCCAGTGAAGCATCTTCAAGCCTTCGAGTCAGCCGTTGCTCTCAAAACCCTTTCAGATGCAACCATGTAACGCCCCCACCTGTCACATGACATATAACGGTGGGTCCGGCCGGGGCCCCACGCCAGATATCACAGACAAGCGAAGGAAGTACATGTGGAAATCAAAATCTATGCGTATCCTTAACTCATTCATTCTAGCGCAGCATTGTTATGTAGCATGAACTCAAACCAGAATGTCCACCAATATATAAAGACCACATTTATATATAACCACACCAGGAATGTATACAACCCACACACCCTGGCCTTATGGCCTTACAGGTTCCTCTTTTCCACATCAATAATTTCGTACATCGGCACGCAGGCCGGCCACACATGAAATCCAAACACATCTCTTCGCATGGCCTTCAAGGGCCTATAGCAGCAAGCTAGCCACTCTTTCCACTTATGCAATTCATGCCACAGCACCTGCAATTAGACATCCAAGCCAACACAGAAAACAAAGTAACAGTCAGCATTTGGCTGACCCATTATAACGACCCTACCCCCTTCCCGGGGTAGTGGTTCCTTCCCTGTATGCAGTGCCATTATCTATCATCAAGCATCATCAAGTAACATATATATATATCAGTTTCTTTATCCCACTAGCAACACTAGCAAACACATTACATCACAAACGCTGGAATCCACCAGACGCTCCGTGCACTCGGGGCACCTTCTTGGCGTACCGGAATCCACCAGTCATACACCGCCGATCAAATGTTTTAACTTGTTGGTTGACCGGTCCTAGTCCACCAGTCTCGCAAGCTGGCGACATCCCGCCCAAACCACTCAGAGGTGCAACCTCACAGCATAACAACCAGAGCAGATCGACCCACACCATGTGGTGTGGCAAGCCGGGTTTATCCAAGCTCCCCAAGCATTACCACCAATCGACCCCCCTCCTATTCCGATCGACCCACCCATGTGGTGCAGCAAGCCGGGTTTAACCCGGCTCCCCAAGCATTGCCACCAATCGATCCCTACCTAACTAGATCAACCCACCCTAGTGGTGTAACAGGCCGGGTTTATCTCGAGCTCCCCAGGCATGCTACTAATTGATCATTTCATTACCAGGAGCTTTGCCAAAGCCTCCTCACATTCAGCATCACATCCATACATTCATCACAATAGAAATCCATTTACATCGTACCAAATCCACGGAGTCTTCTCCGGTTTACCCATGAACATCACCAATCCAGACTACCGGTCCAGATGGGCTTCACACAATATGCCTATGCCGTACTCCATATTTCCGGCTCTAGATGCAGACTCAACAAAGGAATCGCTTCCGCAAATCGACCTATTGGTGGAGGATTCCAAGCACATGCATAAAGGAAGGACTTCGATGTCCAAGAAGGAGATCGTTACCCTTGAAGATCGCTTCGGTGAAATGAAGTAGCCGGATGGAAATCACCGCCTTGGCTCTGCCTTCACGAATCCGCTCTCGGATCTTCGCTCCGCACTCCGCAGCTCCTCCAGCAGCTGGTAGACTCCTCCCTTCCCTCTTGTCTTAGGCCTTTCTTCTTCCCTTTCTTGGAATAACATGGAGAAGAAGAAGAAGATGAAAAGAGGGATTAAATCCCCTTTTTCTCGGCCTTCACCATACCTGGACAGAGCCCAACCATTGGATTCAGGAATAGGGAAACAAACGGCTCAGATATGGCCAGAAAAGCTTGAACACGGCCTGACACGCCCTGTGATACGCCCGTGTCACAGGCCGTGTCCCTCTAAGCGGCAGACAACCGACTCAATCCAGCCAATACACGGCCGTGTGACACGCCCGTGTCACATGCCGTGTCCCCGACACGCCCTCAGACACGCCCGTGTCTGAGGCCGTGTGCCTCAACGAAAATAATCCCAAAACAACCCGAGACTTCACACGGCCTGGCACACGCCCGTGTTAATGGCCGTGTGCACCTGGACACACTCGTGTCCCGCAAACACGCCCTGGCTCAAGACGCCGACCTGAGTTCGACGACCACTGACACGCCCTGTGACACGCCCGTGTCACAGGCCGTGTCCTCACTTGAAACTCGACACTCGACGATCGTCGAGCAAAATTCGTCGACATCAAGACCGATCGATGACACGGCCTCGACACGCCCGTGTCGCAGGCCGTGTCACCCATGCCTGAACCCAAATTTGCTCAAATGACCCAGAATTTTGGGGTGTTACAATCCTCCCCTCCTTCAAATAATTTTGTCCTCGAAATTTGTCTCCAATCAGCCAATCAGCCACAAAACAATTGATTACGCACATTTGCGAGCCGTAGATGACGTTACTGCTTGTCTCATACCAAGCCATCGCACCAACTTCAAACATACAGCACAACAAACATTCCTAACTTCCACTTGTGCACATTCAGCCACAAAGACCTCAAAACAAAGCAACATGATTTATTTATCTTCTCACACCAAGTGCACCAAGCTGTTATAGAGATGTACAACCTCTGTTATTCATCACAACTATATATCAATATAGTTTACATACTCAACCATGGACAATTCAGCAAGTTCCGATTCAGTCAACATAGTTTACATACACTTCACTTCCGCTCAGCCTCCCGATTTTGAAATTCGCGATTAAGAGACAAATTAAACACCCGAGGCTGAATTTCACCAACTGCGCTTTGCGGCTCTTGCACTTCCATCGCATGCAATCGCGGTTGCGTCCGGGGTGCAGATGATTCGACCACTGCTTTACCCTTTTCTTCATATGATGCACCTGTCTTTTTCTCACTCCCTGGAGGGGCATTCCAACAGAATTTTGCTATGTGTCCTTGCTGCCCACATTTATAGCATATACGCGTATCAACACGTCCTGGCCCATAAGTCGCCCCCGAAGAAACAGTCGACGGAGCTGATTCCGCCGGCCTAAATCTTTTCTTCTCTCGTCGTCTAAACTCCGATTGATCTGATGGCGACACTTTAAACTCTGACTTTTCCGCTGCTAGTCTCTTATTCTCTTGTACTCGCTTCATATCCTTCTCCAAGGCACGGGCTGTATCGACCAACGCTTGGAAGCCTTGGCTCACTGAACTTGGAAGTGCCAACCTCAATTCATCCCGCAAGCCTTCATAAAACCGATTTGTCTTTCGCGCTTCCTCCGCAAAGGTAGATCCCGCATATCTCCCCAATCTCATAAACTCATGCAGGTAGGTATCAATATCTCGCTCACCCTGCACCAAACGGAGAAACTCATTTTCCATCGCAATCCTCTGCGACACTGGCACAAACTTGGCTAAAAATATTTGGGAGAATTCCTCCATGGAAACCTCTGTTAAACCTCGACCTGCCAAGTGATGCACTTCGATCTCATCCCACCATAATCTCGCATCTCCTTCGAACAGAAAAGTGGCCAACGTCACTTTTTGCTCCTCGACCGTCCTGATTGCGGTTAGGATTCATTTTACCCTTGCCAACCAATCTTCTGCCTGCGTTGGTGAAAGCGCTCCACCAAACATAGGTGGATGAAAGTGCATAAAACGTGTTAATGAGTCGTCACTTGCTTGCGCCTCCACCACCACTGCAGCATGCTCCTGCCTTGCACCAGGCCTTACCTGTCCAGTAGGTTATGCTTGTAACACTGCAAGCACTGTCTCCGTCACCACCCGTATGGCTTCTACCGAGGGAGGCATAGGCACTTCCACGGGTGCTGCACTCTCATCCGACCGCTGGGGCTCCGACGGCCCAGCTCCATCCCTCGCCACCTATCAATGCACAGAACACCATTAATACTTCCAATCATAACGGTACTGCTACATTGCCTACACACTCACGCACATCATGTGCATGACATACATTCCTAGTGGACATTCATGAGTTCAATTATATTCTCTCATCCCAAACAATCGAAACCTGGCTCTGATACCACTTTGTAACGCCCCCACATGTCACATGACATATAATGGTGGGTCCGGCCGGGGCCCCATGCCAGATATCACAGACAAGCGAAGGAAGTACGTGTGGAAATCAAAATCTATGTGTATCCTTAACTCATTCATTCTAGCGCAACATTGTTATGTAGCATGAACTCAAACCAGAATGTCCACCAATATATAAAGACCACATTTATATATAACCACACCAGGAATGTATACAACCCACAGACCCTGGCCTTATGGCCTTACAGGTTCCTCTTTTCCACATCAATAATTTCGTACATCGGCACGCAGGCCGGCCACACATGAAATCCAAACACATCTCTTCGCATGACCTTCAAGGGCCTATAGCAGCAAGCTAGCCACTCTTTCCACTTATGCAATTCATGCCACAGCACCTGCAATTAGACATCCAAGCCAACACAGAAAACAAAGTAACGGTCAGCATTTGGCTGACCCATTATAACGACCCTACCCCCTTCCCGGGGTAGTGGTTCCTTCCCTGTATGCAGTGCCATTATCTATCATCAAGCATCATCAAGTAGCATATATATAGATCAGTTTCTTTATCCCACTAGCAACACTAGCAAACACATTACATCACAAACGCTGGAATCCACCAGACGCTCCGTGCACTCGGGGCACCTTCTTGGCGTACCGGAATCCACCAGTCATACACCGCCGATCAGAGGTTTTAACTTGTTGGTTGACCGGCCCTAGTCCACCAGTCTCGCAAGCTGGCGACATCCCGCCCAAACCACTCAGAGGTGCAACCTCACAGCATAACAACCAGAGCAGATCGACCCACACCATGTGGTGTGGCAAGCCGGGTTTATCCAAGCTCCCTAAGCATTACCACCAATCGACCCCCCTCCTATTCCGATCGACCCACCCATGTGGTGCAGCAAGCCGGGTTTAACTCGGCTCCCCAAGCATTGCCACCAATCGATCCCTACCTAACTAGATCAACCCACCCTAGTGGTGTAACAGGCCGGGTTTATCTCGAGCTCCCCAGGCATGCTACCAATTGATCATTTCATAACCAGGAGCTTTGCCAAAGTCTCCTCACATTCAGCATCACAGCCATACATTCATCACAATAGAAATCCATTTACATCGTACCAAATCCACGGAGTCTTCTCCGGTTTACCCATGAACATCACCAATCCAGACTACCGGTCCAGATGGGCTTCACACAATATGCCTATGCCGTACTCCATATTTTCGGCTCTAGATGTAGACTCAACAAAGGAATCGCTTCCGCAAATCCACCTCTTGGTGGAGGATTCCAAGCACATGCATAAAGGAAGGACTTCGATGTCCAAGAAGGAGATCGTTACCCTTGAAGATCGCTTCGGTGCCATGAAGTAGCCGGATGGAAATCACCGCCTCGGCTCTGCCTTCACGAATCCGCTCTCGGATCTTCGCTCCGCACTCCGCAGCTCCTCCAGCAGCTAGTAGACTCCTCCCTTCCCTCTTGCCTTAGGCCTTTCTTCTTCCCTTTCTTGGAATAACATGGAGAAGAAGAAGAAGATGAAAAGAGGGATTAAATCCCCTTTTTCTCGGCCTTCACCATACCTGGACAGAGCCCAACCATTGGATCTAGGAAGAGGGAAACAAACGACTCAGATATGGCCAGAAAAGCTTGAACACGGCCTAACACGCCCTGTGACACGCCCGTGTCATAGGCTGTGTCCCTCTAAGCGGCAGACAACCGACTCAATCCAGCCAATACACGGCCGTGTGACACGCCCGTGTCACGTGCCGTGTCCCCGACACGCCCTCAGACACGCCCGTGTCTGAGGCCGTGTGCCTCAACGAAAATAATCCCAAAACAACCCGAGACTTCACACGGCCTGGCACACGCCCGTGTTCCTGGCCGTGTGCACCTGGACACACCCGTGTCCCGCAAACACGCCCTGGCTCAAGACGCCGACCTGAGTTCGACGACCACTGACACGCCCTGTGACACGCCCGTGTCACAGGCCGTGTCCTCACTTGAAACTCGACACTCGACGATCGTCGAGCAAAATTCGTCGACATCAAGAACGATCGACGACACGACCTCGATACGCCCTGCGACACGCCCGTGTCGCAGGCCGTGTCACCCATGCCTGAACCCAAATTTGCTCAAATGACCCAAAATTTTGGGGTGTTACAATCCAAGTGCAAGCTTCTTGTCACAACTTTTGATGCGCAAGTGAGGGACTGGTTCTATGGCCTTCGTCCTCACTCCATCACTTCCCTTGCTGATCTGTGAAGGGAGTTCTTGCTCGGGTTCTCTACCTCAACCAAGAGAAAGAGCGGTCCTGAAGCCCTCTTTGAGATCAAGCAGCGCAGCGATGAAACTTGGTCTTAGTTTGTTGATCGATTCCAAAGAGAGATTTTGGACATCGAGGTTGCTGATCAATAAATGTATATAGTAGCTCTTATCCACGGTCTCAGTGAAGGTCCTCTCAAAATTGAAGCCAATGTCCGTGCTCTAAGAACGTACGAAGAGTTGATTTCCTTAGCCAACTCATACATCTGAGGAGAAAAGAGCAACCCAGGCTTCGTCTCCAAGCTTACATTAGAGAAAGATCCTTTTCACAAGTAGCCTCCGAGGTCTCCTCATAATCATTTCCCAACTCACTCAAGAAAGGAGAGAAGGTTTTAACACCATCGATACTCCTTCCCGAGCCGTGATCGTGCTCAATACCCATTACTGCCACTAGCTCCGTCTTCGCAAACAGCAGCAGTTCATCTATAGCAAGACAATGACTTGCATGAGTCTGATCTCGATGAGGCCATGCAAGAAGTAATCCAAATTATGAAAGATAGGGCCATCTACAAGAAGCCCTATCGACCAACCGATCAAAGGTCTAAAGACTAAGAGCCTTACTATGAATTCCACAAAGAGCCAGGCCACTTGACCGAGTACTGCAGAGCACTCCGCCAGCTTGTGCAAAGGATGCTCCGGCAGGGTAAGATGCGTGACCTGCTTCCCAAAGAAGATCGCCCTGATCTAGCAACCTCAAAGGGCAAAGAAGTTGCAGATGTTCCTTGCTCCTCAAAAGGAGTGAACCTAATCGAAGAGCCTCCTCTCCTCATTGTTAACAAAATTGTCGAATGCTTCGATGCCGACGACGAGGGTGTGCTTGGAAGGCTATTCTAAGCCAACAATGGACATCACTGTTCCACAAAGCTCCTCACAACCTTGATGAGTTATCTCAACTCTTACCCTTACTCTTTTCGGACATTTTCATTTCAAAGTACTTCTCAGTGTTCATTACTGTTTTTCGACAAAGCTTTTATATGTGATCTTATACTGACACAGTTCCCTTCTTGTGATGCTTCCTTCTCTATCTTTTCTATTTGCCAAAGATATCACTACACCCGTGAGATATTGCCAAGTCCGAAATGCTCCCTCCGTAGATTGTTCTCTGGCACGACCGCTTCGACCATATATGGCGGGAGTATACCCATATGTGTAGTGGGAGACGTTCAATCTACGATGTTGGGCTTCAGACTTTAGATCCTAGCCGACATCAGACACAGAGTGTGTTGTTGGGTACATTGGAAAATGTGTACCAGATTTGAAGTAGCCTCACCTTACTCAATGATATGCATCAAGGTGTATTTGATGTTGTTTTGAGTTTATATGTGCAGGTTAAGTAAATGCAGGAATGCAGAAAAATTTCTAAGTCCATGTGTCGACACCAAGAGAAGCTGTGTCGACAATTATGAAGACTTGTGTCGACACTGGAGAAAAGCTGTGTCGACACTTGGAGTTTATTGTGTCGACACCTGAAGAAACTAAGTCGACACCTGAAGAAACTAAGTCGACATACAGAGGCAGTGTCGACTCACAAAGAAGTTTAGTCGACATCAGCTGTGTCGACATGCAGAGGCAGTGTCGACACACAGTGAAGCATTGTAGACATCAACTGTGTCGACACCAAGAGCCAGTGTCGACACACAGGAATACTTAGTCGACATCAACTGTGTCGACACCAAGAGGCAGTGTCGACACACAGAAGACCTTGTCGACATCAACTGTGTCGACACACAATAAAGTTTCAACTATGTTAAAGAAGAGAAGTGATTGTGTCGACACACAGAATCAGTGTCGACACATTCTACAGAAGGCTGTGTCAAGAAGCATTAACAACAATAAAGGAGATGTGTCGACACCACCAAGGCTTGTGTCGACACTTAGTTCACTTGTGTCGACACTTAGTCTACTTGTGTCGACACATGATGAAGTTCAGTCTCGACACTTTAAGACAGAGATAGTATTTCAAGAAGTGACTGAATGACTTGACAGCTGCCATTTCTAACCGGTCTACTGCAACTGTCAAAGCTATCAGAAGTTTGTTAAAAACCGGATCAGCCGGTTATCATGGAGAAAGTCTATATAAAGGCATTCTCCTTCAACAGAAGATAACTAATAGAGAAAAAAAGAGAACTAATAGAAGTAATAATACAGAAGATTTTCGTCAGAAGATCTAAGAAGAAGTTGGAGAGAGAGAGAGCTCCATCTACTGATGTGCAGTTGCTGAACCAGGCTGCCAAGAAAGATTCAGATTGAGATCTAAATCACAAGTCAGAAGTTGATTGAAGATCAACTTCTCAAGAGTTCAACCCTACTGAGTTCAGATTCAAGAAGCTTTGAAGAAAGCTAAGAGAGGTTGTTCTCTGCCATCAGATTCTTCCAAGAACTGATCAAGAAACCATCCATCCATTCTCTCTCTACCAGGGTGGTGGTAAAATACATTTGTTAAATAAATTTTCTGTAGGATCTATTCTAGATCTGAGCTGTAAGCCTGTGTTATAAAGGCTGAGTTGTAGGAGATTTAGATCTCTGAGTGGTAGGCCTTGTTGAAGGCTGAGGTAGGGCTGTGAGCCTGAGTTGTAGGAGATTGTAACTCTGAGTTGTAGGCCTTGTGTAGGCTGAGGTAGGGAAGATTGCCTGAGCTGTAGGAGCCTTGTTGGGTTCTGAGTTGTAAGATCTGAGGATCTAAGGTGAAGAGCAGAAGTTAGGCCGAATCTAGTACACTGCTAGATAGGCGAAGGGGGAAAGTGGATGTACCCAGACCTTGGGGAACCACTATAAAAACTGTGTGCACTCTGTGATTGAATATTGCTGTGAATGATGTGCTGTGTTAGCTGTAGAATTTGCAGTTTCTTATTATTTAACTAAACAGATTTTCTGCCTTAAAAGAAAAAAAAAGGAATTACACCTATTCACCCCCCTCTAGGTGGTTAGGCACTAATTCGTTCAAGTGGTATCAGAGAGAGGTTCCTCAAAGAAGGACTTAATAGTCTGAGTTAGATCCTTAAGGCAGATTCAAGATCAAGAAAATGGGTTCAGGAGAAAATCATAAGGAACTAGGTTCTATGAAATTACCCATATGCAGGAAGGAGATATTTGGAATATGGAAAGAAAGGGTCAGGCTATTTATGGAGGCTTCTGATCCAAGGATCTACATTACAGTAAAGGAAGGTCCTTATATTCCTATGAAGATTTCAGTTCTAGATGCAAACCAAAGAATTCCCAAGGATTTTTCAGAGATGACTAAGGATGAGATCATCCTGGCAACTATGGATAAAAGAGCCCAGAATATCATAGTAAGTGCCATAGATGATGCAACTTTTCAAAATTTGATTCACTTCAAGACCTCCAAGGAAATGTGGGATACTTTGATAGTCTACATGAAGGGTTCTAAAGAAGTCAGACAAGATAGAAAGTCTATGCTGAACCAAGAATATGAGAGTTTCAGACAAGGAAAGTCTGACAGTATAACTGAGTGTTATAAAAAGTTCTATAGAATAGTAAATGAGCTGATGTCATATGGAAGAATCTTCAGTACATATGAACTGAATGATAAATTCCTAAGATCCTTGACAAAGAATTGGGACACTAAGATTTGTGCCATTAGGGAATTGTCCACACTTGCAGATATCTCACCTCCAACTTTGTTTGGAAAATTGCTGTCATATGAGATGCAGTTGATGGCAAGGAAAGTGGAAGAGAAAAGTGCAAAAGGGGAACATAGAGAAAAGTCTGTGGCCTTCAAGGTTGAAGCCACTAGGAAGAATAGGTGGATGTCTTCATCACCTCCTAAGATAGTTGCTGAAATTGCTTCAAATAATTCAGACAACCAAAGTTCAGACAGCAGTGACTCAGATGAAGACTTTGCTGCCTTCACAAGGCAGTTTCAGAGATTCCTGAAGAAGAAGCAGTGAAAGTCTAAGCCCTCCACATCTCAGCCTAAGGGTGACTATTATCAAAAGAGGAAGTCATCCAGGAAGGACAGGAGCAGGTCTAAGCCAAGCAAATCTACAACATTAAAGATAGTTTGCTACTGCTGTAATAGGCCTGGACATGTTGTGGCTGAGTGTCCAGATAAAAGAAAAGAGTCTGCTGATAAAAAGAAGACTCAAAACTAGAGCAAGAAGGAGAAATCCTTTGTTGCTAAGAAGGAGAAGAGCTTGACAGACCAATCATCTTCAGAGTCAGAATCTGAAGTTGAGGCATACATTGGTCTATATGCAGCAGATGAAGAAGATGAGTTTCTGCAAGTGCTGAACTCTATCTATGAACAAGAAGACCATCAGTGCAAGGGACTGATGGCTTTGTTAGAAGAAGACAAGTTCCAGGATCAGCCTGGTCCTAGTAAGGTACAATGTTTTTCTAGAAATTCAGATTGTAGTATTAGGTCAGAGTCAGCAACATCTGCATCAAGTGATGTGGATGGGTCTGAGTCTGAAGGTGATATTCATCAGCTGATAGATGAATATGGGGACTTATTGCAGGCACTAAAAAAAAGCAAAAACCTGGCCAAAACTCAGGCTAAGGAAATTACAGATCTTAAGATGGCTGCATCTGATTCAGAGAAGATGTTGGATCAAAAGTTGAATGAGATAGCCAGACTGAAAAACATTACTGTTATTCAGATGGGTACTATCACATTTAAAAATGATCAGATTAAAAGTTTGGAGAATAGACTTCAGAAAGAAAATGAGATTGTAGCTAGTTTTTCTAAACCAAAATCTGTATTACCCTTGATTGATGAGTTTGTGTCTTAAAAGGGTAAGGCTGGGTTAGAGTTTAAGAAAACTGCATGGACTGCTAAGTTCAATTCTAGAGGCAAAGCCCCAACACAAAACAACAGACATGCTGCACATAATTCAGCTAAAGTTGTACCTAAACATAGGTATAATATGTTTGAGTGCTGGTGTTGTGGCAAGATAGACCACTTTGCCTTAGATTGTTGGCACAATATCAGTGTCAAGGAGAGTAGCAGTCTACCTGTCAGAAAAGCTGCAGGCAGATTTGTTAAAGTTCATACTAACTTGTACCAAGGACCCAAAAGTTATTTGGGTTCTAAGGTTAAGTAATCTGTGTTGCAGGTGAGTCCAAGTTGCCATGCCCCTATATGGTACTTGGACAGTGGATGTTCCAGGCATATGACTGGAACAAGGGGATTGCTGAAGGACTACTCACCTATGTTGAATGGGCCTAAAGTAATCTTTGGTGGTTCTGAAAAGGGAGTCATCAAAGTTCTATAGGTATAAATGAGAGAATGGACAAGCTTACCATTACAGAAAATTCAACTGCAAATCAGGAAGTGGAAAATGGTGGCTGCTGTCCAGGGGGAGTACAAGACTCTCCAGATGCTGATGAAAATAAGAGGTGCAACATAATGAAGAGACTGGAGGTGTTCAACCTGAAGATAGACTACCTCCAGCTATTAGACACTTAAAGGATCATCCAGCAAATCAGATAATTGGTGATCCAAGACAAGGAGTACAAACAAGGAGCAGGAATATGAACACAGTCCTTTGCTCTAGCTTCTTATCTCAAGTGGAACCCAAGAAATTTGAAGAAGCTGTTCTAGACCCACATTGGATTGATGCCATGCAAGAGGAGCTGAATCAGTTCAGAAGGTGCAAGGTCTGTAAGTTAGTTCCTAAACCAAAAGACCACAACATCATTGGAACAAAGTGGATCTTTAGGAACAAACTGGATGAGAGTGGGATCATTGTGAAGAATAAAGCAAGACTTGTTGCAAAAGGATACATGCAGGAAGAGGGTATTGACTTTGATCAAACCTTTGCTCCAGTGGCTAGGTTGGAAGCTATCAGACTATTCCTAGCCTATGCAGCATATCAAGGTTTCAAAGTGTTCCAGATGGATGTGAAGTCTGCATTCTTAAATGGAGACTTAAAAGAGGAAGTATATGTGGAGCAGCCCTCAGGTTTTGTTGATCCACTCTATCCTTCTTATGTCTATAGACTTAGGAAAGCTCTGTATGGGTTGAAACAAGCCTCAAGGGTTTGGTATGAAACCCTGTCTAATTTCCTCATTGAGAATAAATTCTCAAGGGGGAAAATAGACAAGACTCTATTCCTTAGGGAATCCAAAGGAAAGATAATCCTAGTCCAAATATATGTTGATGACATAATATTTGGGTCTACTGAAAGTAACCTTTGTAGAAAGTTCGCAAAACTTATGCAAGAGAAATTTGAAATGAGCAGTATGGGAGAACTTAAGTTCTTCTTGGGTCTCCAAGTAAGACAGACTGAAGATGGCCTGTCCATATCTCAGTCTAAGTTCACTCAGGAGTTAATTAAAAAGTATGGTATGGAATCATCCACTATCATGAGAACTCCAATGGGGACAAGTGTGTCTCTAAGCAAAGATGATTCAGGGAAACCTGTAGATGAAACTTTGTATAGAGAGATAGTTGGCTCCCTTCTGTATCTGACTGCTAGTAGACCAGATATCATGTATGCTACATGTGTCTGTGCTAGGTACCAATCCTGCCCTAAAAATCTCATCTGACTGCAGTCAAAAGGATTTTGAGATATCTTAAGGGCACACCTAATCTAGGCCTTTGGTACCCTAGGAATGGAGATTTTCTACTGACAGGCTATTCAGATGCAGACTTTGCAGGTTACAAAGAAGATAGAAAAAGTACTACAGGCACTTGTCAATTTCTAGGAGGAAGATTGGTGTCTTGGAGCAGTAAGAAGCAGACTAGTGTGGCAATTTCCACAGCTGAGTCTGAATATGTGGCAGCAGGAAGTTGCTGTGCACAACTGTTGTGGATTCAGCACCAGCTAGAAGACTATGGTATTCAGGTAAGTAGAACACCTTTGCTTTGTGATTCTACAAGTGCTATATCAATTGCTAATAATCCTGTTTCACATAGTAGGACTAAGCATATAGAAATTAGATACCATTTTCTTAGAGAACATGTAGAGAAAGAGGACATCTCACTAGAATTTGTCAAAATAGATTATCAAATTGCAGATATGTTTACTAAGCCTCTAGATGAAACTAAATTCAATAAGTTTAAAATTGAATTAGGAATGTTGAACATAGATTAGTTTAACAAAATTGGCTAAGTAAAATTGTGTCGACACAAGGAGTTGTCTGTGTCGACACATAGAAGTGGTGTCGACATTCCAGAGAAATGATGTCGACACATCTAGAAAATTGGTGTCGACACTTCAGAGAAATAGTGTCGATACATCCAGGAGTGGTGTCGACACATCCAGAGATGGTGTCGACACTTAGGATCAACACAGATTTCGTCGAGTGGAGAATCGACTGATCGTCGAGCGCAAAGGAATAAGTGTCGACACATAGAAGTCAACACTTATGTCGAGACATTAGAAGTCTGTGTCGACACTTTTCAACAGTGTCGACACATTAAGAGAATTATGACGTGCCTTTTCACCTTCGTTTTTAGAAAGGTATAAATAGGTCAACAACATTGTTTGTCGACACGCTCTCCATAGTTTCAAGACCAAATCTTTGTGTCGACAAATTCTCTCATCTAAATTCAAGATTTCTCTCAACCCTAATGGCGCACAAGCTTGAAGACAATGTCAATGAAGGATATGAGCTGGTACGCAACACCTTTGACCATGCAGAACATGAAATTAAAGCTGTAGTAACCCTAATTACTGAGAATGGGTTGGAGTTTCTAGTTTCTGAACCAACTAAGATTTGGAATAAAGAAACACTAGAATTCTTTGGTGCTGCTACCCTAGATCAAACTGGACTCAAAATTAGATCCACAGTCCATGGAGTAAAGGTAAAACTCACCCAGAAGAGTTTAAGGAAAGTTCTTCACCTGCCAAGAGCACAAGAGGAAGAAGATGTACCTGCATCTAAGCTAAGGGAAGCACTTCAATGGTGTGGACTGGATTCCACCATAAAGATTGGCTCAGCTTTGAACAGGAAAGACATGAATATGCAAGAGAAGTTTTTGTCTGAAGTTGTAGGAAAAGTGATTCTCTGTAAGCCAGGGGGCATGATAGGATTTCTGCCTATATGTTCAGCCTGATGACCAGGATCATCTACACACTAAATACTGATTGGTCAGCAGTAATATTTGAGAAGATTAAGGAAAGTATGAAGAAGCCAAATCTGGGAAGAATTGTGAGCTTGTATTTAGTTGCAACAATACCAGAAGTAATGGACCAGTCAGCTGGGACTAAGATAAATCACATGAGAAGGATGGACATCAGGATTATATCCAGATGGGATAGGGTTCTAACTAAGGATATGCCTGAGGAAGAAAGGCAAGAGATTCCTGAACAATCTACAGTACAAGATATTCCTGCACAAGACCCTACAGATAGTGCACAAGTGCAGGGGGAGCCTCATGTTGAGGAAGAACCAATACACTTGGAAAGTGATATTGCTACACAAACTATACTTGAGGTAATACATGAGGTTAATCAATCAATTCTTAATGATAAGGATGAAACTATAACTGAATCTTTGATTGATGTTGACCAACCAACTCAACTACACAGTCAAGCACAAGATGTCATTATGGAGGATACATCTGCTGCTGCTGATGTTCCAGAGATAAGAGTTTCTCTAGTCCCTACTCAACAAGAGTTCACTCTTGAAGAGTTGTTCCCTGATTTAGGGCAGACTGAGTTTGAGGGGGAGAAAGCAGACTTTGAGGGGGAGAAAATTAACCATGAGGAGGAGCAAGTAAGGTCTCAGGGGGAGAACACAAGAACTGAGGAGCAGCAAGGGACTCAGGGGGAGCAACCTAGGACTACACAGGTATTGCCTCCTAATCCTAAAGATAGAGTTGATATAGCTAGTTCCACAGCATCTGGGGATGAAGAAGCTACAAGAGCTAAGAAGAGGAAGCTAATGGTCTTCAAAAGGAGAAGCCAAAGCTACAAGAAGACACTACAAACTGTTGCTCCACAATCTGCCCCAACAGCTGATTATAGCTCCTTATTAGTCTCATTGCAAGAAAAGCTAGATGAACAGAGGATAGCCATGGAGAAATACATGGATGAGACTCACAAAGATCTACAACTCTCCTTGGCTACAGATATTAAATCAATAAGATTTGAAGTTAATCAGCATACGAAGGAGATGACTGATTGTTTTCACAAAGGAGGAAATGCTGTGGTTTTCCTAGCCACACATCAAGAGAAAATCAAGACTCAGGTTGATGATATAGCTCTTAAACAAGGCTATGTTCTAGAGAATCAGATTAGAATGAATGATAATCTGACAGCATCACATAATGTGATTGTTACAGAACTGAAGAATGTTGCAACTGCCCAGACTGAGAACAAGGCTAAAGCCAAGATAGAGTTAGATAAGGGGGAGTTTGATACGCAATTACAGGAAGGTCTAGTTGCTGCCAAAATAGCTATTGAGCACTCTCAAAAGACTATTTCTGCACAACTACTAAAGTTAAAGTCATTCTATAAAGATGGTGTTAATTTTCTTGATGAACAGGTCAGATTTCAAAAGGATGATCTCAGGGATCATGTTGCCAGAAAAGTCATAAAGGGGGAGAGAGTATTAGTCAAAGCTGGCTCTGATCATGCTAAATAGATATCTAACAGCATCAGAGCCACCCTTGGATATCCACCCCTCTGTGATGATGACAATGTGGCTGAGTCTGGTATACAACCTGCTTACTTAGAAGGGGTTCAAGCTGTAGTTGCTCAAGTTATCTATCCTCCAGCTGATTTTGAGATGATTCACCAGTTGATTTTGAAATGATTCACCAATAAGTATAGTCTATGTACAGCCCTCCAGAAGGTGCTCAAAATATTATTCTTGAGAAAGTAGATAAGCCAGTGTCAGAGGCAATTTTGCAAGAGCAAGAAGCTCAATTGTCTAAGAAAAGATTCAGAGAACAGGCTGAGTTGAAGCCTGATTTTGAGTAGTGGAGTCCTACTTCTAGGAACATTATACTGACTGCTTGGAAAGCTGTAAAACGATAAGACCAATGATATGGACAAATGGTACTCTGCGCAAGAATGTCAAAAGCATGAAGCCAGGCAAGAAGCCATTGTTCAATATAGAAGAAAGGCAAAACTTGGGAAACTACCTCCTAATGCTCAGGAGCCTAACAAATATTTCCTTAAGCCTTTTCATTATTTTGAAAGACAAAGAATAAGGGCTGAAGAGCAAAAGAAGAAAGATCTTAAGGGCAAGAAGCCAGCTGATGATACTGATGCTCCTGTACAAGCCAAGATCCAAACAGGTAAAGGCATAGTCATCAAGGAGCCTGAGTAGCCTTAGGATAGATTTACTAGATTTTACAATTTTATAATCTTTAAATCTATGTAGACTTTTGATAAAGAAACTTTTGTAGTTTGAACAAAACATTGATGAATGCTCATTGTGTTAGCATTATTATTCTGAGATGATATATTATATATGTTTTGTTTAGTAGTTATCATGTCATATAATATTTTTATATATCATAATGTGTATTTGTTATGAATGGTGTATATCATTGACTAAGGGTTACGACTTCTCCAAATATGGGGAGATTGTTGGGTACATTGGAAAATGTGTACCAGATTAGAAGTAGCCTCACCTTACACAATGATATGCATCAAGGTGTATTTGATGTTGTTTTGAGTTTATATGTGCAGGTTAAGTAAATGCAGGAATGCAGAAAAATTTCTAAGTCCATGTGTCGACACCAGGAGAAGCTGTGTCGACACTTATGAAGACTTATGTCGACACTGGAGAAAAGCTGTGTCGACACTTGGAGTTTATTGTGTCGACACCTGAAGAAACTAAGTCGACACCTGAAGAAACTAAGTCGACATACAGAGGCAGTATCGACTCATAGAGAAGTTTAGTCGACATCAGCCGTGTCGACATGCAGAGGCAATGTCGACACACAGTGAAGCATTGTCGACATCAACTGTGTCGACACCAAGAGGCAGTGTCGACACACAAGAATAGTTAATCGACATCAACTGTGTCGACACCAAGAGACAGTGTCGACACACAGAAGACCTTGTCGACATCATCTGTGTCGACATACAGGACTTGTGTCGACACACATCAAAGTTTCAACTATGTTAAAGAAGAGAAGTGATTGTGTCGACACACAGAATTAGTGTCGACACATTCTACAGAAGGCTGTGTCAAGAAGCATTAACAACAACAAAGGAGATGTGTCGACACCACCAAGGCTTGTGTCGACACTTAGTTCACTTGTGTCGACACTTAGTCTACTTGTGTCGACATATGATGAAGTTCAGTCTCGACACTTTCAAACAGAGACAATATTTCAAGAAGTGACTGGATGACTTGACAGCTGCCATTTCTAACCGGTCTACTGCAACTGTCAAAGCTGTCAAAAGTTTATTAGAAACCGGATCAGCCGGTTACCATGGAGAAAGTCTATATAAAGGCATTCTCCTTCAATAGAAGATAACTGATAGAGAAAAAAAGAGAACTGATAGAAGTAATAATACATAAGATTTTCGTCAGAAGATCTAAGAAGAAGTTGGAGAGAGAGAGCTCCATCTAATGAAGTGTAGTTGCTGAATCAGGCTGCCAAGAAAGATTCAGATTGAGATCTGAATCACAAGTTAGAAGCTGATTGAAGATCAACTTCTTAAGAGTTCAACCCTACTGAGTTCAGATTCAAGAAGCTTTGAAGAAAGCTAAAAGAGGTTGTTCTCTACCATCAGATTCTTCCAAGAACTGATCAAGAAGCCATCCATCCATTCTCTCTCTATCAGGGTGGTGGTAAAATACATTTGTTAAATCAATTTTCTGTAGGATCTATTCTAGATCTGAGCTGTAAGCCTGTGTTATAAAGGCTGAGTTGTAGGAGATTTAGATCTCTGAGTGGTAGGCCTTGTTGAAGGCTGAGGTAGGGCTGTGAGCCTGAGTTGTAGGAGATTGTATCTCTGAGTTGTAGGCCTTGTGTAGGCTGAGATAGGGTAGATTGCCTGAGCTGTAGGAGCCTTGTTGGGTTCTGAGTTGTAAGATCTGAGGATCTAAGGTGAAGAGCAGAAGTTATGCCGAATCTAGTACACTGCTAGATAGGCGAAGGGGGAAAGTGGATGTACCCAGACCTTGGGGAACCACTATAAAAACTAAATGCACTATGTGATTGAATGTTGCTGTGAATGTTGTGCTGTGTTAGCTGTAGAATTTGCAGTTTCTTAATATTTAACTAAACATATTTTCTGCCTTAAAAGAAAAAAAGGAATTACACCTATTCACCCCCCTCTAGGTGGTTAGACACTAATTCTTTCATGTGTGCTAGGGGAGCCCCATATGTTAGCTCTGCTGTGCTTCACAAAGGATACATTACAGTTACGATGATCTTTGCTTGACAAGCAATGACGATCGAGCGTAGCCTTGTCTCTTTGATCATCTCACAACTGTGATGGCCGAACACTCTCTGGTACTCTCAAGCCGTGCCTTCGCGGGATCCCACAACTCCACTTATCAATCCAACCGGGAAACGTGAACGTCATAGACCATAAAGGGTTCTTGCTGGAAAATTATGAGGATTATTAAAAAAAAATTTGATTTTTGAAATTTGAAATTTTGAAATTTGAAATTTGAAATTTGAAATTGGAAATTTGAAATTTGAAATTTGAAATTTGAATTTTAAATTTTGAAATTTGAAATTTGAAATTTGAAATTTTGAAATTTGAATTTTGAATTTTGAATTTTGAATTTTGAATTTTGAAATTTGAAATTTGAATTTTGAAATCTGAAATTTGAAATTTGAAATTTGAAATTTATTTGTTTTTAATTTGAACTTTGAAATTGTGGAATTTCAATGCATTTCATGAAAACTAATTTTCTAAATATTGATCTGCAACGAAACATGTGAGTGCGTACGTACGTGCCACATAAGAGTGGGAGAAGTGCCAATTAAGAAATTGACGAGAACCTCCCTCTGATACCAAATTGATGTAGACGTACGCGTTAGAGCCGAATTATAACTACAGACGCACACGACTATCTCTTCACGACTAATTCTACGCTCACACAATTGTTCTACGCCGCTCCACGCTATTACATTCATTAAATTTCACGCTATCGTATGGGTAGCCAAACCGTTTCGAGATCAAATAAGGGTGATAGGCCGGTATCCGATCGAGGTAAAAGGACCAATATTGGATCCAGACGAGCGAAGGTTGTACCCAAAGAGATCTGTTGAAGTATTAGACCGGGCGGCTTAGCGGTCTGATCCAGCGGTTTGTTGACCGAGCGGCTTAGCGGTCTGATCCAGCGGTTTGGTAACCGGGCGGTCTATCAGTCTACCTCTGCGGCCTGTTCTATCCTGCTGGAGTTGCCGAGCGGTTAACCCATCTGTCTAACCGCGCGGCCTGTGCGGTCTCCATTATTCTAGCCGCTCAGTACTGTAAATGTTTAGTCCCACATTGTTTGTATACTCTCTTCTTATCTCCTCCATTCTATATAAGGGAGGTCATACCTTTGTAAATGATATCTTTTTTGGATAATAAAATTTCAATTATTCAAAAGTTTATTCGCTTGTTCTCTACTTTTCGCTTCTTTTCGCTACTTTCTAATATGGTATCAGAGGACACGGTCATTTCCTCCTGATTCTGTGCGCTCTCTGTTGTTCGCGGCTTGTTTTCCGCGTTCCGCGACTTGATTCGCGGCTTGCCTTCTCTTCTGTCCGCGCGGCTTGTTTCTATCCGCGCGGCTTGTTTCTGTCCGCTGCCCTGTTCGCGCGACTTGCTTCTTCTTGGTTCTCTTCTCCTACTGCTCTTTGTCGCAGCGACCTGTTTTCTTGTCGCCGCGCTCCTTGTTCTTTCCTGCCGCTCCGACTTCCTAGTCGTTACGGTCTGTCCGCGTGTGTTGTCTCTCTACTCGCGGTTTGCTGCTGTGATCTGCCTGACCGTGCGGGTTGTTCCTTTCTCATCCGCATCTTGGTCGCGGTCACTTGCTCTTCTCCTCTCTTCTGTTCGCTCGGCCTTTTCAGTCCGCGCGACCTCTTCCCCGCTGTGCCTTTGACCTCTTTCTAGCCGCTGCTGTTCACGCGACTTCTTCTGTTTCCTAACCGCTCCTGTTCGCGCGGCTTCTTCTGCTTGCCGGGTTCTATGACTACCTCCGGTCTCACCACTACTCCTGCAGTTCCTTCTCCTCCTCCTCCTTCGGGCAACCTTGGCACCCTTTCCAAGCTTGTTAGCTCCAACTATCCCGATTGGAGCGTTTCTTTCACCTTTCTCCTTCGTTCTCAACGCAAGCGTCATCACCTCACCGATCACCCTCATCCTCGCACCTCTCCTGAGTTTGATGACTGGGATGCGAGTGATGCTCTTGTTCGCACCTGGCTGGCCAACAGCCTTTCTGATGAGTGCCTTCCCGTCATTCGCCATGATGAGACGGTCAAGGCCGCCTGGCTTCACCTCGCTGCTCTCTATTCTAAGGGGGGCCAGACGTCCCGCATTTATACTCTCTATGCGGACCTCTTCGCCCGCCCTTCCATGTCACCGGCTGCGGCTTATCAGCAGGTTCAGGCTCTTGGTGCTGAAATCCTCCAGAATCGCCCCTTCTCCGCGGACTTGGCCGACCAGCACAAACACTTCCAGGAACTCCTGGTTATTTGTTATCTTCTTCGTCTTCCAGACTCTTATGATATGATCCGCCAGCAGATCTTGGGTGAGGCAGAATCTCCTACTTTGGATGCCACTGCGGCTCGCATTGCCGCTGTTACTTCGCTCCTCCAGCGGCCTCTGTTGGCCTCCCCCCCTTCCCAGGACTCCTTTGCTCACCAAGCTCAGAGGGGGGCCCTAGTGGCCGTGGCTCCTCTGGCGGACGGGGTTCCTCCCGGTTCCTCTGCTCTCACTGTGGTCATACTGGCCATACTGTTGACCGCTGCTGGCAGAAACATCCTCATCTTCGCCCTTCCGGTGATGCTCCTTCTTCGGCCTCCGCCTCTTCTAGGCCGTCTGCCTCTGTGGCCACGACGTCAGGTAGTGCCCACGTCGTTACCCAAGGTAAATGGCTGATTGACTCCGGTGCCACCAATCATATGACGGGCAACCCTCATTGCTTCTCCCGTCTTGAGACCCATGACCGCTTACCCCCAGTTTGTGTGGCGGATGGTTCCCCGTCCCCGGTTCATGGGACGGGCATGGTTCAACTCACTCCATCGCTTTGCTTGGAGGATACCCTCTATGTCCCGAAGTTCCCGTGCAATTTGTTATCCGTTACTACTTTATGCCGGCAACTTCAGTGCTCCGTCTTATTCACTCCCACTACTTGTTCTTTTCAGGACCCGAGGACCCAGCAGACGATTGCTACTGGGACTGAGAGCGGCGGCCTCTACTTCCTCGACGATGTTTCCGCTCTCTCTGCCTACTCCTCCTCCACCGATCTCCTTCAGTGGCATCTTCGTCTTGGACATCCTCCTCCTCGGCTTATTCGTCAGCTTCTGCCCCACTTACCTCCTACCAGTTCTCCGCTCAACTGTGATGCGTGTCAGCTTGGCAAACATCATCGCTCCTCCTTCCCACCGAAGCAAGGCCGTGGCTCCTCTCGTATTTTTGATCTTATTCATTCTGATGTATGGGGTCCTGCTCCTACCCTCACAGTTGGTCGGGGCAGTTCCTATTTTGTCACTTTTATCGATGATTTTACTCGATGTACCTGGGTGTATCTATTAAAAGATCGCTCTGCACTATTTTCTGTTTGGCAATCCTTTTACTTTATGATTAAGACTCAATTTGCTATTTCTATTAAAGTCTTACGTTCTGATAATGCCAAGGAGTATCTCACTCATGAGTTCTCCGCGTTCTTTCACAAACATGGCCTCCTTCATCAAACGACTTGTGTTTACACCTCCCAGCAGAATGGGGTGGCGGAGCGTAAAAACCGTCACCTGCTTGATGTTGCGCGTACTCTCATGACGCAGATGAACGTCCCTCGCTCCTACTGGGGCTACGCTGTGCTCCTCGCCTGCTATCTCATCAATCGCCTTCCCTCCACGGTTCTCCACGGCCAGACTCCCTTCTCCCTTCTCTACCCCCACCAGGAACCTTTTCCTCTTCCTCTCCGTGTCTTTGGCTGTACGGCCTTTGTTCACGCTCCCTCCGCTACCCGCGACAAGCTTTCCCCCCGTTCCACCAAGTGTGTCTTTTTGGGATACTCTACCACTCAAAAAGGCTATTGCTGCTTTGACCCCCTTCTCCGCAAGCAGTTTGTCTCCGCCGATGTGACTTTTTTCGAAAATGCTTCCTATTTCTCTCCTCCCTCTTCTCTTCCTTCTCTTCCTTCTGATATCTCCGTTCCTTCCACACCTCTCCACGTTTTCCCACCTTCGTCTCCTCCTCCACCCACTCCTTCCCAGTCCGTCTCTCCACCCACCCCTCCACCCTCCTCTCCGCTGCCGTCTCTCTAGTCCCGGGACAGCCTTCTCCGCCACGGACGCTCCGGTCGCTGACGCTCCCGTCGCCGACGCTCCCGTTGACCTGGATGTTCCCATTGCCCTTCGCAAAGGGGTGCGGGCGTGTACTCAACACCCGCTTACGGCTGTTGTTTCCTATGATCAGCTTTCTCCTTCTCGCAGGTGTTTTGCCTTGGCTATCTCTGCTACTTCTACTCCCCGTACCTACCAGGAGGCTCTCGCTCTCCCTCATTGGAAGTCTGCCATGGATGAGGAGATGGCTACTCTTACTGAATGGGGTACCTGGACCCTGGTTCCTCCTCCCGTGGGCACTGATGTGGTTGGCTGTCGCTGGGTCTTCGTTGTGAAGTTTCGCCCCGACGGCACTGTGGATCGCTACAAAGCCCGGCTGGTGGCCAAGGGCTTTACTCAAACTTATGGCGTTGATTATTTTGATACCTTCTCTCCGGTTGCTCGCCTCAGCACCATCCGGGTTCTCTTTTCTGTGGCTGTTAACCAGGCTTGGGCTATTTCCCAGCTTGATGTGAAGAATGCCTTTCTCTATGGCGATCTTCAGGAGGACGTCTATATGGAGCAACCTCTTGGGTATGTTGCTCAGGGGGAGACACGTGTCTGTCATTTGAAGAAGGCCATTTATGGCCTAAAGCAGAGCCCTCGGGCATGGTTCGACAAATTCAGTGGTATTGTGGCTACCATCGGCTTTCAAAGGAGTTCGGCCGTTCACTCCTTATTCATTCGCAAAACGGCCTCGGGACTGGTGGTTTTGGCCGTATATGTGGATGATATTCTCCTTACTGGCGATGACCGAGATGTGGTGGACTTGACGAAGAAGCACCTCCGTCAGCACTTGGTCACGAAGGATATGGGCTCCCCAAAATACGTTTTGGGGATAGAAATCTCTCGGAAACTTGACTCCTTGGTTCTCTCTCAACGGAAGTATGCACTTGATATTCTACGAGACGCAGGATTGACAGGTGCCAAACCAGCTCGTTTTCCCATGGCTGTTGGAGAAGACAAAACGTGGACGGATGATTCGCCTCTTCTATCTGATGTCACACGGTACAGACGTTTGGTAGGCAAACTCATCTATCTCACGGTGACTAGACCCGACATCGCCTACGCTGTAGGCAAGGTCAGTCAGTTTATGCAAGCTCCCAGGGAGTGCCATCTTCAGTCCGCCCTGAAGATTTTAGAGTATATCAAAGCAGCACCGGGCAGAGGGTTACTCTTTCAGAGGAATGGTCATCTGAGGGTTGAGGCCTACTCAGATTCAAGTTACGCGGATGACAAAGGCGATCGTAAATCCACATCAGGTTTTTGTACCTTTGTTGGAGGTAATCTCGTGAGTTGGAAGAGCAAGAAACAGTCCGTTGTTTCCAGATCCAGTGCCGAAGCAGAATACCGGAGTATGGCGTCAACCACGTGTGAGTTAAAGTGGTTGCGGGCTCTCATGCTTGACCTGGGCGAGGTATATGACTGTCCTCTCCCTATGTTCTGTGACAACAAGGCCGCTATACACATATCCAGAAATCCGGTCTTCCATGAGAGAACAAAG
The DNA here is from genome assembly GCA_039583875.1 of Platanthera guangdongensis. Lineage (NCBI taxonomy): Eukaryota > Viridiplantae > Streptophyta > Magnoliopsida > Asparagales > Orchidaceae > Platanthera > Platanthera guangdongensis. The sequence goes on along the minus strand of CM077153.1, from coordinate 97,555,945 downwards.
CATATAGAGGTTGACTGTCACTTCATTCGGGAAGAGATTTTGAAGAAACAGATTTGTACTCCTTTTGTCACCTCTGACAAAGAGTTGGCAGATATCTTCACCAAGCCGGTTTCTACTTCCTTCTTCCGCATTTGTGACAAGCTGGGCATGATTGATATCTATGCTCCAGCTTGAGGGGGAGTGTTGAAGTATTAGACCGGGCGGCTTAGCGGTCTGATCCAGCGGTTTGTTGACCGAGCGGCTTAGCGGTCTGATCCAGCGGTTTGGTAACCGGGCGGTCTATCGGTCTACCTCTGCGGCCTGTTCTATCCTGCTGGAGTTGCCGAGCGATTAACCCATCTGTCTAACCGCGCGGCCTGTGCGGTCTCCATTATTCTAGCCGCTCAGTACTGTAAATGTTTAGTCCCACATTGTTTGTATACTCTCTTCTTATCTCCTCCATTCTATATAAGGGAGGTCATACCTTTGTAAATGATATCTTTTTTGGATAATAAAATTTCAATTATTCAAAAGTTTATTCGCTTGTTCTCTACTTTTCGCTTCTTTTCGCTACTTTCTAATAAGATCTACCGAAAATAATCACGAATTTGGAAAAGATAGATCTCTCCCAACAAAAGAAAACGAGGGTTCGCCAAACCCTTTACGAAATTAAGTTGATTAAGAAAACAACGCAAAACAATTAAAGCTAATCACGAAATTTCAAATGATTTCAAAATTTAATGCCAGAAATTCCACCACAAGATTATTTAAGGAAAGAAACACACGAAAGTGAAAAGGTTCGTTACCTAACCGGAATGGGTGATTCCGATTCACTCGGCGAGGATCGTTCTTCAATGGCTCCACCAGAATCACGCCGGTAGGAGTGAAATTCGTCCGCCTTCGTCGCGTTACGCTGGAAATGGAAAGTCCCGTCGAAATCTTCTTAATATGGAAATAAATATCTTCAAGTATGGCAAGAGAGAAAAAAGGTGGTGGATTGGAGATATTAATGAAAAGTGATATTCCCAATATGGATGGTTAAGGGAATTTATGGTAGGTGATATTTTGGTTATGGTAAGAGGAGGGAGAATATGGTATGATTTTGGAATGAGCTTCGAAGGGTATCTTTTGGATTTAGGAAGGAATTTATGAGGGAGGGGTCGGTTTTGTTTTTGTAGTGGAGGTGGCGGCTTGTCTTGGTGGAGGCGGAGGCAGCTTGGGTTGGCCCTGATGGTGGTGTTTCGGGTATGAGTAAGGAGGAGGGTGGTCGGCTCTTGTTGGAGGGAAAAGGAAGAGGTGGCGGCCTTGGGAGTTGTGGATGGTGGCTCGGGTAGGAGAGGAGTGGTGGCCGGGTTGGAGAAAGAGGGAGGGAGGATGAAAACTGAGATTTGAGAGAGGGGATGAGAGGTGGCCGACAGCTAAGGAGAGAGAAGGTGGAGCAAGAGAAAGATCGGCCAAGAGATGAGGAAGGAGGAAGCTTCAAGAGGTAAGGGTTTTCAAATTTCGTTTTCATTCAATTTACTCCAAATAGAGGGGGGGGGGGGGGGACATGCCTATATATAGGCTACAACAACAACAATACTCCAACTGGCTACATGCATCCAAAACATGAAAACATGAAAATAAAACACACACATACATCATGATTTTATATCATAACCATAATGTACATATTACATGAAATAAAAGTGCAATTATTAAAAATAAAACGCACACATCATGGATTAATAATTAATAATAATTTGATAACAATTATTATTAATTATTAATAAATCGGCTTACGATCCGGATGCTTATTATGGCGATGCTCTTCACGGTCATTTGTTAGTGCGCCGTCTTCAAGGTGTTGCGCTCCGTAGTCTCCATCACCCTTCTTCGGAGCTAAAAACTCATCGATCAGGGGACGAATAGTCTTCAGCTTGGAGTAACTTTCCATAAGTTTTCACTCCACCAAGAGCTTTTCCTCTAGCTCGTCAATGTATTTCTCCTTTAGACTCAATGTTTCAGCAGAGGATTTGAGGTCCTCTTTTAAGGAGTGGACTTCCTCTCTGAGAGGAAGTAATTTTTCAATTTCCTCCTTAGATTGGTTTCCAGTGCCTTGAGGGAGGCAAGGGAGGCAATCTCATTTGCTTGCTTTCTGACTACCTTTCGGCATTTGTCGAAAGCTTCAAAAGATTTTCATGTTGAGCCATCAGGTCAGCTTCATCTTCCTCCGAAGAGTTGTCCTCATGACCATTGGTTGATGTTTTCAACACGGAGAGGATCATGTGCGAGTTTACCTTCCCATGGTACTCTGAGTCGCCAACTTTTTGTCTGATCGAGCCATAAGCCTGAATTAAGCTTCTTCATTCTCAGAACATGACTCACTCGAGTCATTATCGCTAAGAGTCTTGGACTTCTTGGCGACGAAGCTTTTTCTTCCTTCCTTTTTCCTTTGAAGGATCTCTTGTCATCCTTCTTGGAACCTGCCTTTTTATTATATGGACACTCGGCAATCATGTGTCCTAGCTTGTTACAACTGTAACAAACAACGTCAGAGGAAAACTGTTTACTGGGTTAGATTTATACCTATCCTCTTTGTTGTAGCTTATCTTAGCACAATCACCATCACAACATGATCTTCTGAACTCAGTGGAGGATGAATGATTCTTCATCTGTCTCCTATTACTGAATAGTTTCTTAAACTGCTTAGAGATGAGGGAGAACTCCCCATCAGATAGCTCAAAGTCTGATGTGCTTGGCTCAGAGTCTTCTGGGGTGTCTGGAGCACGTGTCCTTGCTGGTGACATGGCTTTAGACTTCCTCTAACCTTCAGCCTTCAGGGCAACTGAGTTCTCTATACTTAAAGTCCCGCTGCTTTGCTCCTCCTTCTTTCTAGTGTTCATTTGAAGCTCGTAGGAGAGCAGCTTTCCAAACAAGTTTTGAGGGTAAATCTCAGGAAGCTTCAAAAACTCCCTAATGGCTACCACTTTAGTGTCCCAGTCCTTTGTCAAGGATCTGAGAAATTTGATGTTCAATTCACCATTAGTGAAGGTGAGGCCGTAGTTTCTGAGACCGTTGACAATCTTGAAAAATTATTCGAAGTTATCCGCAATAGTATCATTTGCACCTTGCTTGAATGCTTCGTACGCTTGGTTCAACATTGATCTGCGATCGCTTCTCACTTCTTCTATACATTCCATCAGAACACCAGGCAGTCTCACATCTCCTTGGCAAATTTCCAGTGGAATAAATTTTGTAACATCGAATCGTCCACTATACTAGCTATGATATTCTTTGCCTTTTTGTCCAAGGAGGCTAGGGCAATTTCAACTATAGGGAGATCCATCATCTTCTTGTGGATCACGATAGCTGGGTTCAAAGTTGAGGCTTGTGTAGGTATATGTGGTCCTTCCACAATCTTAAAAATACTCGGATCTGCCGCTTCCATGAAGAACCTGACTCGTTCTTTCCACATGAGAAGTTCTCTTTGGTACACACTAGAAACTTCATAGAAGACATGTCCTTGCTTCTGTCCATGGACACTAAGCGAAATCTCTTGACACTAGATCTAGGATCTTGTTCAAGGTTTAGCCTTATATCGAACAAAACGCCCCTCTGATACCAATTGAAAGTTTCTAGCGGCTACATAAATCACCTAGAGGGGATGAATAGGTGATGTCTGTGTCATTTCGCGGAATGAAAATACTTGAAAAATTAAGCACACGAACACTGAGATTTTATAGTGGTTCCCCAAGTTGGGTATGTCCACGTTCCCGCCTCGCCTATCTACTACGAAGGGCAAGATTCGACTACTTCACCAAACTCAGATTTCAACAGATCTTACACCTCGAAGCCGCAACTCCTACAACTCGGAGACGACGCTCCTACCACTCAGAGAACAACCTCTCCTACAACTCGATCCACAAACAGATCTACCACTTGATCTACAAATGGATCTATAACTCGGAGAAAAATCTCCTACAAATGAAAAGGAATATTACAAAGTAATAAAGATTACAAGTCTTCACTCCGACGTTCTTCGATTGTGTAGATCTTGAGATTTTAGAGAACTCGGAAAATAGAAATCTTTGAAAACCTTGAATCTTGAATCTTCAATCGACTAGATCTGGATGAATTGGAATCTTTAGAGAGAGTAGTAATCCAGTCATATAGATCGATGAAGATTGAATCGTGCAACATTCGCTGTTGTCGGCCAATCAGAGATGTCGCGTACCACATAGGAGGCCGACATATCGTTCCTTTTTTTGGAAAGATTCTCGATTTGAAATTGAGAGAAAATTAGCACGATTAGCAAGATTAGGAAGATTAGTAATCCACCCTAAATATATATAAACATCTTCAATAACAATAGCTATAAAATAATTTCCAAAAGAAAAACTTCTGAAAATTACTGTGCATGGCCGCCGCAAACCGAGCCTGGAGAAAAACAAACTGTCGGAAAAATGTCCTAAGTCATATTCGTCGAGTATCGCTAATATACTCACTGAATAGTCATTGATATACGAAAAATTAGAATTAGAGAAATCCAACTCAAGCTAGCCAACCACTCAACGTCAAGGCTGGAATCATACTTGACGAATTCGTCGAGTATCGGCTAGTATACTCGACGAATTCGTGGAGTATAGGCTAGCAGACTCAACGCTCTCAACATTGTCGACTCACTCGATGCCATCCATGCACACGACGCTTCTGACACAACGCACTCGATTCCAAGATGCACTCGATGCTCTCAATGTCTAAATGCACTGGACAAAATTAGCTTAAGAAAAAATCAGAGAAGTAGGCTTCAAGTTGATTCGACAAATTTGACGTGTACTGATAACTATATTCGACGAATTCAGCGAGTATCGTTAGATACATTCGACAAATTCGACGAGTATACTTAATAATACTCGACGAATTTTACTTAACTGTTTTTCCAGTCTTTCTAGATATTTCACCACAAGTATATGAGATGAATTCAACGAGTGATAGTAAGTATATACAACGAATTTGACGAATATCAATGATACTCGACGAATTCGACGAATATCTCTTACGATACTCGACGAATTTTACATGGGTAAAATTCTATTCTATTGAATTTTATATCTTCTTCTTCCTTGAACCTCCCCATGTACTTGGAATAGAAGTACACTCCAACAGAGAGATTACACGTGAGTCAACACAATGGCCTATATAGTGAAGGATTACATTGTATAGTCTTGTGTTTACTTACCCACTGTAACCTGACATTGGTGTGTACTTAGCAATGTAAACCTACAAGTACATAACTAAAAATACACTATCAAATACAGTCATAATTAATCTTTAGCTTAACTGGACCCTTCATCAAATCAGGGTTAATGTGGATACAATACCCAACAATCTCAAGGGAAAATTACTGGCTGATGTAATTGGGAAAGCCCTATTTTGCAAAACTGCCTCGCATGACAAGATCTCCAAGAGAATGTTCAAGTTGATGGCAAGGTTAATCTTATCCAAGAAAACTGATTGGATAAAAATACTATTTCAAAGGATAGGTGACTGTAAGGCAGAGCCAAATATGGGAATGATTCTTTCTCTGTTTCTGTTAAAGATTGTTCCAGGGATCCTTAATATACGGCCAGGAACAAAGATCCATTACATGAGGAGGATGGACTTGAAAATGCATGATAGATGGGATAGATTTATGTTGTCTCATGCTCAGACTATTGCCAAGAAGAAAAAGAAAGTAGTTGCAATTCTAGAGGAAAGTACTGACAGCAGCTCATCAGAACGGGCTGAGGAAGAGCCTCATGATCCTCAACTTTCTCATTCTACTAAAGAGACCAGGAGAGATACATGTGCTCAGGAATCATTTTCCTCTAAACCTGTAACTATGATTCTAGTGAGCAGAACTCACTCTAAAGAAATTCAGCCTGAGGCTATGGAAATACCTCCAATTATGGTTGCAGAAAAGGTTGTTGAAGAAATAATGAACAAAATTTTTGAAGAGATAGTCGGTGAGACTGTCAAAACTTCAGCTCCTATTGAAGAATAATCTGTTCTCATAGACCAATATCAATAACATAGATACAATCCTCTAAGTGAGGGGTAACAACTTCTAGAGCAAGTCATGGAAGATGCTCTTACTGAGGGGGAGCATATACAAATTGTGCAAGTGAATATTCAGAATCCTCTTGGTACTGATCAACCTAGAAAGTCTATGGAGAAAGATACTGAAATCAACACAGTAGTAGATCTAAATGTCCCTGTGGACATGGCAGAGATTTAGGGGGAGGATCACACTGAACTCCCTTCTTAATGTACAGTCTATGACTTTGACTCCTCTAAGTCTGAGGAAGGGAATGTTGCTGATGATAGCCATGCCAATCAACGTTCTTCTAAGATTGAAAAGGTTGACTCAAAAGAAAGAGAAGATGTCAGGCCAGAGCAACACGACATCTATGATGAAGGTACAACCCATCAGGGTGATCAAATGTCCCCATTCTTCCAAGCTCAACTGAAAGGATTACTGGATACCAGAGAAGGCAATTGGAGAACTTTATGTAACGTCCCGATTCGCACTAGGCCCCTCGTACGCGTTTTTGGAGTCAGGAGAGCTGACTTGGGTTCAGGGAAATGCTGGCAGCTGGGATGCACTTGTGAATAGGAGGAGAAATCAATACAGAATAGGACACATGTAGAGATACGGGCGTGTCCCTGCCCGTGTGGGAGTGGCCAGCTCTCGAGTCGATGACTCGAGTATGACCAAAGAAGGACAGGGGTAGTGACGCGGGCGTGTCACTACCCATGTGATGGGACACGGGTAGAGACACAGGCGTGTCCCTACCCGTGTCGAGATCGACGAACTATGTGTCGAGATCGACGAACTTCGTGTCGAGTATTGAACTGGCGCATAAAAACCGTCGTAACGCTTCGCCTAAGCAGGACACGGGTAAGGACACGGACGTATCCCTACCCGTGTCACTTTTATATAAAAGGGGAAGTGATAACCCTAGCCGTTCTCACTCCTCATTCCAGCCATTTTTCTGAGAGAAACTCCTGTTGAGAGAAGGAAGTCGCAGGATCTAGTTCTAGAGGAGAAGATCCGCCGCCGCCGTGAAAAAGAAGATGCCGCCGAGTCACGAGATCCATGGCCGGAAATGGTGGAAACGCCAGAAATGAGGTGAGCTTCCTACCCTCTCCCTTGGTGCTAGATCTTTAGTTATTTTCTTAGGAGAAATATCGACTCAAGAGAGTCTTGATGGAGAGAAGGAGTTTTCTAGGGATGGCCATGCTAGGACATGTGTTCTAGGTTTTAGATCTCTTCAACCTCCCATTTCTACTATGTGATGATTGGTGGATGGTTTCGTGAAGAATCATGGCCTCATGAGTGTGGATAAGGGATGAGGAAATTTTGGAGTGATTTTGGAAGATCGACTTGGAGAGGAAGATGAACCGATGCCGTTCATTCCTCTTTACGAAGCAAGCAGAATCTGTATTCTGCGCGCAGCGATCTTTTTGGCCATTTTCATGTAGGATGTGGCCAGATCTGGGCTTTCGACTAAACACAAAAGTTGAATCCCTTGAAAATACCTTTCCAATGAGTGTTTGCACGTCTTCATGTGAAGTGTGTAGCCACAGGAAAGTCTGAACGAACATGACATCCTATAAATCCTGCATGCAGAAATTGTGTTTTGTACGCAACAGACTTCAAGGCTGATTTCAAATAGGATACACTAAAATCTGGGTTGTGGGCTGAATATGAAACTTGTAACCCATGGAAAGAACTTTCCATTGAGGGGTTACACGTCTTCACCGGATTCCAGTAGCTTCGGGAATCTCCGGTCGAATTTGCTATCCAGATTTATGCTGCACTTAAATTCTGAGGTTTATATAATATGAATTTGAATTCGGTGGAATCGATGTTACTAATTAACTCTAGATTTTGATGAACTATTTTATGCTGACCACCGTAGTGCTATGAATGATAAATCTTGTTAATTAGATTTCATAAAACTGAATTGTGGAGCAAGCTTTAATGCATGATATGACTTGCTAAAATTGATAGATTATTACAAATGCGCACCATGTTTATAATATGATGAATGAAATGACTGGATACAAATTGGTAGATTATTATTAATGCGCATCATGTTTGTAATATATTGAAACCATTTGGAATGACAAATAGAAGGATAAACCATGGCCATGTGCATGTATGATGGTTTGAATGAAATGTACTAGTCCAATACTTAGAGCGTAGTCTCCCTACGGGTAGTATTGTGGATGGTTGTAAGTGCAGTGTTGACTGTCACTAGTTGGGTTCGAGTTGAGATGAGGTATAGATGGATGGTTGGGCTGTGCCCTCGTGCTAACTTCTGATGCCCCTTCCATGCCACGATGTCGTGGCATTTGCATGCGGTGTGAGTCGACACGCGGTGTCATAATCCTGGGTTAAGGATATTGTGGCAGGTCTACGGGCTCGCTGATCGTCACACCGACGGGAGTTGACAGTTAGACTTTGGACGGTTGGGCTTGGTCCTCGGTGTCTACGTCCCGGGGCTCCTTTCGTTCCAGGTGAACGGTTGGGCTTGGTCCTCATGCTTACTTCCGAGGCTCCTTCCGGGTCACACAAGGTCAGTTCGGGGCTTGGTCCTCACTGCACATCTACCCGAGGCTCCCGCTGGGCCATAGTATGCATGGGCTCCGCAGTTATGTTCTTAGTGTTGAGGCGTACGGAGGCCTAGGTGAAGTAGTGTGGATACCCGCCTAGTAGTAGAGATGCCCGCTCTACTGTCACCGCCTGGCCACGGCGGTTGACGCCTGAGAGGTTAGCTACCTGCTCGAATAGTGGGAACTATAGTCTATGTCGGCATAGCAATTGAATTTGCGTGATCATGGTTGAGTCATTGCATATCATACATACCATTACATAGCATTGCACAAACAAGACCCTCATCGAATAAGTTTGTATGAGCACTCTTATACGATGAGTTACTTTTATGTAACCCGATCCTTAACTTATAAGCTTGTATGTGCATCTTTATAAGTTAAGTTACTTTCCTGCTGTAGTTACTTGTACTTGTTGATTTACTAATTGCTCAAGTAGAACTTCTAGTCTGTAATATTGTTATTCAAGTAGAACTGCTAGTTTATATTGTTATTATTCATGTACTATTACCACCTACTTGTACCTGCTTTACTACTTGTATTATACTTGTACCCTTGTTCCTTTCTCCGCCCGGTGCCGAGGAGTCGCCGGGGGAGCGGATGTGAAGCCACTTAGTCTTTTCGACTAACGGTTGCTACGTCTTCATTTTTAGGAGGTCACCCCGCAGGTAGAGCAGCCGCAGACTTTACAGCAGGACAGCCAGACCAGGACGATAGGGCCTGATGTGACGGTGTCGTCGCTATCGTCGGTTACGGATGTGAGTGACGTGAGATTTTGATGTAGCCCGTTTGGGCAATTACCAGCTGTACTCTGATATTGTAGAAGCATGTTTTAGCTTCTCTTATTTGATGTATTTGGACATATATGCTTGGTGTGGATTTGGCTTCTTCTTTCTTATATTATGGTTGGGTTGACATGTTTATATTGATACTGGTTGTAGCCGGCGGAATTGGCGTCTTGTGGTACAGGTTAGCCCGTGTGCTAACGCTATCGCAAGGCGGCTATTCCGGGCATAAGACCCCCCCTTTGTGCCGTGTTTTAGGATCCGAGAGGCGGGGGGGGGTCTTACAAATGGTATCAATTTGCCACGATCCTCAACTAAAGAAGTCATTCAATAATGGTACCACCCCCGTTCGATTAGTCAGTTTGCTGACAAACTGACTTAGCGGAAGTAGTGGTGGTGCCCATATATAATTCACATTAAGTTTTCCAACTTTGACCCTATGATTAGCCAACCTGACCTTAGGTACGTGCCTTTATACATCGATCTCCTAGGGTTTGGACGACCCTAGGTATGTAAACCTATTGTATAAAGTCTTGCGAGATCCCCTAGGGCAAGCACTTTTGTTTATAGCAGATTTTGAATCTAGCGGAGATAATAGATATGGCAGATTTCCTAGGGCAACCACTTTTGTTTATAACAGGCTCGAGCTTGGTGGAGATAATGGATATGGTAAAGTGGTTGGAAGCAGGTCCGGGTGTTCAGACAAGCATTAAGAGACTCGCTGAAGGAGTAGTTGAAGCATGACCCAACTTCAGGACGAGGACTACGAGGAAGAAATCAAGCATTCGTCCTTAGTCTGCCTAAGTTGTCATAGGAATCTGGCTTGAGCCTTCACAATTCTGATACTTAGGCGTAATGGTTAGTGAGAAACCGACCTATACGCTGTTTGATACTGGTGCCTCACTCTCCTTTGTGTCTGAGGACTTCATTAAGGACATGGAGGGCATACAATACTTTACTGGTATAGCCCGACGAGTGCACCTACCGGACGGCTCAGAGATGATTGCAACCGCTAAGTGCGAGTTCGAGATATTTGTTGAAGGAGAAGACGCTGGATATGAAAGATGTACGGGTAGTGCGGGACTTTCCCGAGGTATTTCCTGAGAAACTGCCAGGACTACCCCCGCATAGAGAGGTTGACTTCCAGATTAATCTAGTACCGGGTGCCAAGCATGTATCCAAGGCCCCTTACTGAATGGCCCCGAAGGAACTCGCAGAGTTTAGAGTTCAACTACAAGAACTAGTGGAGTCAGGGTTCGTTCGCCCCAGTTCGTCACCCTGGGGAGCCCCTGTATTGTTCATGAAGAAGAAGGATGGAACCCTGCGTTTGTGCATAAATTATCGGGAACTCAATCGGTTGACGGTGCAGAACACTTATCCGCTACCTTGGATCGACGAGTTGTTCGATCAACTAGTGGGAGCGCATTGGTTTTCTAAGCTGGAATTGTGCTCAGGGTATTATCAGTTGAAAATACAAGAAGGGGACATCCAGAAAACGGCCTTTAGTTCAAGATATGGGTTGTACGAGTTCACTGTAATGCCATTTGGGCTGACAAATGCCCCTTCGGCCTTCATGATCCTAATGAACACGATGTTTGAACCTTATTTGGATGTCTTCGTCATTGTCTTCATTGACGACATCTTGGTCCACTCAAAGACGGAGGAGGAGCATGTTGAGCACTTGACCTTGGTATTGAAGAAATTAAAAGAGCACGCCTTGTTCGCCAAGTTCAGCAAGTGCGAATTCTGGCTTAAAGAGGTTGCTTTCTTGGGGCATGTGATCAGCGGGGCAGGACTAGCAGTGGATCCATCCAAGGTGAGTATCAGAAGGAGTGGTCGCCTTTGAAGTCGGCGGCCGATGTGAGGAGTTTCCTTGGACTTGTCGGGTACTACCGCAAGTTCGTAAAAGGATTTTCAAAGATTTCTCTTCCTCTTACTTCATTGACGAAGAAAGGTGTGCCATTTGAGTGGACACCCCAATGTGAAGCGGCGTTCCAGGAGCTGAAGGACAGACTTACCTCCGCCCCCATCCTTGCACTTCCATCTGGGAAGGAAGGATTTCAAGTTTACACTGACGCATCATATCAAGGGATGGGAGCGGTGTTGATGCAGCATGGACACGTGATTGCTTATGCTTCAAGACAACTAAAGAAAAATGAAATCAATTACCCGCTTCACGATTTGGAGCTTGGAGCAGTGGTGTTCGCCTTGAAGGTTTGGAGACATTATCTATACGACGTCCACTGCAAGATCTTTTCAGATCACAAAAACTTGAAGTACGTTCATACTCAAAAGGAGTTGAACTTGAGACAACGACGGTGTTTAGAATTTCTATGTGACTATGAGTTCACCATGAACTACTACCCCGGAAAGGCGAACTCGGTGGCCGATGCATTGAGTAGGAAGGTACCAGGATCTAGCCCAGAGGCTCGATTGATGATTATGGAGTTGGCTCGGATGATTGAGGAGATGGATATTACTTTGGTGTTTAAGGCTCCTTCGGCAGAGTATACAGATTACTTGGCAAGCATGAGCATAGTTTGTGATATCCGGGACAGAATTAGAGTGGAGCAAGGAAGGGATGTGGCTCTGGCCCCGGCGGTCAAGGAAATCAAAGATGGGACTTCTGACAAGTATACACTAAAAGACGGCCTCGTTTATTTCCGTGGTCGGCTATACATTCCCAAGGGCAGTAGAATCCGAGAGGATATCTTGAGAGAGGCATATTGCTCTCAGTACACCCGGGTATTGCCAAGATGTACGCCGGCTTGAGGAAGACCATGTGTTGTCCGGGAATGAAAAAGGATGTCCGATATTTTGTTACACATTGCGAAGCTAGTCAAAGGGTAAAGGAGGAATGCAAGAGTCCCGGTGATTTGCTATAATCATTGCCCATCCCTGGGTGGAAGTTTGAGGATATCTCCATGGACTTTGTCCATGGGTTACCTCACTCATGCTCAGGAAATGATTCAGTGTGGGTGATAGTTGATCGCCTGACAAAAGTAGCCCGGTTTGTCCCAATGAAGAAAGAAGCTCATGTGGATGTCTTAGTACGCCTCTTTGTGGAGCAATTCGTACGGTAACATGGCGTGCCTAATACGATCGTGTCTGATCATGATGGTCGGTTCACCTCCAAGGAGTGGAAAGCGGTACAGGTGTATTTGGGCTCGCGCCTTACCTTCTGCATCACATTTCATCCTCAGACGGACGGGCAATCTGAAAGGACCATCCGGACATTGGAAGATTTGTTGAGATTATGTGTGTTGGATAGAGGAGAGCCGTGGGAAAAACTCTTACCGTTGGTAGAATTCTCCTACAACAACAGCCACCAGGCTAGTATCGGCATGTCTCCTCATGAAGCTCTTTATGGAAGGAGGTGTAGAACCCCCTTGTCTTGGGTGCAAGATGAAGACCCGAAGGCTTTGGGTGTTGAATATATTGAGGATACCGATGAGGTGGTTCGACTGATTCAGGATTGCATGTTGGAAGCTCAAAGTCGGTAGGCAAAGTAATATAATGCAAAGCACCAGATGGTGGAGTTTCAAGTGGGTGATAAGGTGTTCCTGAAAATCCGACCGATGCTTGGAGTATCGCATGTGCGTGGAGTGAAAAAGCTCAGCCCGAGGTATGTTGGGCCATATACTATATTGGAAAGGATTGGCCCGTTGACCTATCAGTTGGAGTTACCGCCTGAGCTAGAGAACCTCCACGACGTGTTCCATGTGTCATCACTTCGAAAGGCGCTGCTGCGGCCCGACCAATATATCCCCACCACTGATGGTGTAGTGACGACTGACAGGTATGTGTGACTAGAGCCGGTGCGGATCGTAGACAATGAGACAAGAATTTTGCGTCGTAAAAGTGTTCCTTTGGTGAAGGTGCTATGGTCTAATCATGTGAAGGAGTACATATGGGTGCCGGTGGATTTGATGCAAAGACGCTACCCAGAATTATTTCCTCAAGGTAATTTTGTTTGAAGGCATATTTTATTTCTGTATGCTTTTCTCCCCATAGCCTTAGCCTGATTTCAGGGATGAAATCTTTTATTTTGTTTATAGGATTTGTAACATCCTGATTCGCACTAGGCCCCTCGTGCGCGTTTTTGGAGTCAGGAGAGCTGACTTGGGTTCAGGGAAATGCTGGCAGCTGGGCTGCACTTGTGAATATGAGGAGAAATCATTATAGAATAGGACACGGGTAGAGACATGGGCATGTCCCTGCCCGTGTGGGAGTGGCCAGCTCTCGATTCGATGACTCGAGTATGTCTAAAGAAGGACACGGGTAGTGACACGGGCGTGTCATTACCCGTGTGACGGGACACGGGTAGAGACACAGGCGTGTCCCTACCCATGTCGAGATCGATGAACTACGTGTAACATCCCATTTCCGACTAGACCCCCAAGAGTGATTTAGGTCATGTCAAAACCCTAGGAAGCCCAAGGGACCAAGTGAAGAAGGCCAAGGTGAAATCACCTTGGTCTGCCTATAGCTCAGCCCTATATCAGCAAGGGAAGATATGAACCGTCAGATCGTATAGGAAGAAATAAACAGCCAATCAAATTCCCTGAAAACAACTCTTGCGGGTCTGACACGCATGTGTCGGCCCAGACACGCCCGTGTCGCCAGGCGTGTCGTTCGCCCGATGATCGTCGAGCTCATTTCGTCGAGCTCAGATCGATGATCGTCGAGTTCAATTCGTAGAACAGGGGGGGGGGGGACATGCTCCCGACACGCCCGTGTCGCCAGGCATGTCGTCAGCCCGACGATCATTGAGCTCAGGTCGATGATCGTCGAGCTCATTTCATAGAACATGGGGGGGGGGGAACATGCCCCCGACACGCCCGTGTCGCCAGGTGTGTCGTCAGCCCGACGATCGTCGAGCTCAGGTCGACGATCGTCGAGCTCATTTTGTAGAATAGGGGGGAACACGCCCCCGACACGCCTGTGTCTCCAGGCGTGTCGCCAGCCGGATGATCGTCGAGCTCATTTCATCGAGCCCAGCTCGACGATCGTCGATTTCATTTGGCAGAAAAGGGGGAACATGCCCCCGACACGCGCGTGTCCCCAGGAGTGTCGTCAGCCCGACGATCGTCAAGCTCATTTCATCGAGCTCAGCTCGACGATCGTCGATTTCATTTTGTAGAACAGGGGGGAATACGCCCCTGATACGCCCGTGTCGCCAGGAGTGTCATCAGCCCGACGATCGTCGAGCTCAAGTCGACGATCGTCGAGCTCATTTTGGCAGAACAGGGGGAACACGCCCCAGACACGCCCGTGTCGCCAGGCATGTCGTCAGCCCGACGATCGTTGAGCTCATTTCGTCGAGCTCAGTTCGACGATCGTCGAGCTCATTTTGTAGAACAGGGGGGAACACGCCCCCGACACGCCCGTGTCTCCAGGCATGTCGTCAGATTGACGATCGTCGAGCACAGGTCAATGATCGTCGAGCTAATTTTGGCAGAACAGGGGGAACACGCCCCCGACATGCCCGTGTCGCCAGGTGTGTCGTCAGCCCGACGATCGTCGAGCTCATTTCATCGAGCTTAGCTCGATGATCGTCGATTTCATTTCGTAGAACAGAAGGGAACACGCCCACCCGACACGCCCGTATCGGATGATACACGCCCGTGTCACAGCCGTGTCACCAGGCGTGACACGGCGGTTCTGGGCAGAATTGCCGTGAGGAGGAGAGAGAAATGAGGATGGAGAGGGAAGGAACGGTTCGTCAAAAGCCACATTTAATGGCTGAATTCAATTTCCCAGGGAAGGGAAGAAGTTTCCAGCCGTTTCTCCTGGCCATCAGACCTGATTCAGCCCCCCTCCTCCATGGCCGAGCCTAGCCATTAATGGCTTTGAAGGACATTAATTCTCCAACCCCTCCTCTCCCATCTGAGGCGTTAAACACCACCAGTGGGTTGAGAGAAGCCCTTCCTAGTCCTTACCCGAAGAAACCAAGCCTCCCCACCTTGCAGTTGCAGAAACCGAGCGACATAATTTTCAGAAATGGCTTCCCGGCAATCTTCACGACTTCAGGCCGCCGGCAAGGTACAATCTTTCTCCTCTCTATGCGTGCTAGATCTAGACTTGTTTAGGTTGAGAAATCGGGCTCAATTGAGCCTGATTAGGAGCTTGCATTTCAGATTTTTCATGGAAAAATGGAGGTGTTGAGTTCGCCGGAAAACGCCGCCTCCGGCGGCATGGTCGCCGCCAAACGCTAGCCACCACCTCAACGGAGGTAGTGGTGGTGGTGGCCGGCCAGGGAGGTGGTCGGGGTGGCCAGAAAGTCAGCTAGAAGAGCCTCCAGGTCGGGCCAATCTTGGCCCTTGGCTGGAGGTTGAGGATGAGCGGATGCCGTCCGTTTTGATCAAGTGTTTTAATTATATTAATTGATTTCCTGGAAACTATTAACAGTAGATGGTTTTAATTATTAAAAATACTTAGAGGCCCCTAAGAAAAAATTGTCCAACATAAAAAATGTACCCCTTGATGTCTAGTATAATTTAAAATTGGTTTCACTCAATTTGGAGCTTTGGTTAGACCACAACACTCATTTTGGTGCAATCTATCCATAGGGCTGTCCAGAGATTAAAATGAATGCCCGCTCTTCATCCCTTGTCCAAATGACCTGAAATTTGGGAAGGGGGTTACCCTTAGCCATAACTAGAGTCTGTCCAAAAATGGGAATTGTTGGAGATACTTTGCCTAAGGTTTTTGTTTTAATTTAATAAAGCTAGAGTAATTTATTTAAGTAGCCAAATTACATCCAAACCCTCCCAAATTTTGGTGAGTGGTCCCTGGCTATAAAACCTAGCTCTGTACAAAATTCCAACTCATTTTGGATTAGTTTTGTGTAGGAAATCACCTATCCTTAGATAGGCATTAATGAGGCGTTTTTGTGTAAAAAGTGCACTAATAGTTTGGAACGGTCAAATCACCTCAACAGAGGCTGATATTTTGACCACTGACTTAGAAGGGTTATTATAACCCACTTGGAGAAAAATGGTGTGGATTAGGGTTGATTTACCCTAGGATCCAAACTCAAACCCTAAAGGGAGGGTTTTGAGGGTTGTGAAGGACATGGGGGCAAATGCCCTCGTATTGCCTTGAAACTCAGTAGAGTTGATGTTAACATAATATAAATCATCTGGATGGAATCTCGGAGGATTTGGAGATAGGTAGTGACCTCAAAACCCTAACCTTAGTTTTAGGGTAAAATCTCAAATGAGTAAAATTAGTCACTAAACATTATTTAAAAGCTGTGAAACTCAGGTAGAGTGAGTTTTGGAATGGGCAGAACCTACAACAATTTTACTGGAATTTTATGATGTCTATTTCTAGCACTTCATTGGTAAATTTTACTATAGCCCCAACTGACGTTTTAATTATTTAGATCTTTTTATTCATTTAAACCCCATGAAATCTTGGTAGTAAGTGTTTTAGGTCAGAATGGTGGCTCCTGAATTTTTGTATAATTTTGAGTTGAGTAAATCTAGTACTTCATTCACAAATGTTAAAAAGAGGTTTTATGGTTTAAAAATTAATTATGGATGATATTGCTGTTGCAAAATTATGAGACTTAGGAATTGAGATTTTTAGGCCATTATACGCTAGTAGACATTTATTCATGATTTTTAGAATTTTAGTTACGACACTTTCTTTAGAAGTCCACCTTATAGAGATTTTTGATAATTAATTTATTCAGAGATTAATACTTGCTGAAAAATTATGAAACTTGGCCAATGCTATTTTTAAGCTTGTATCTGCATAGTATAATTAATTTATAATTTCTGTATGGATATTTTCTGTACTTGATTCATAAATAACGAAAGATAGAAAATATTATTAAAATAGTTTAGTTCCCTTTTGATGATAGAAAAATTATGATACTTTGGATTTACCATATTGAGGTAATATAATATTTATAATAATTTTGTTGGACATCTTTCATGAGTACCTAGGGTAGTTTATGTTCAAACCGATAGCCCTTGGAATTTTTGAGGAAATTAATTAAATGCCGGATAAATTAGAAAAATTATGATTCTCTGATTCTAGACTAAACTTGTTATGATATAACTCTGGTAAATTTTATAGGAGATTTGGAAGACAAACCAGAGTACCTCCTTTATACATCTCATATAGTATAGGGTGGTCTGCATATAGTAACTGCGGAAACTGAACTAGAGTGGGTAATGAATTTGAAGAGTTGAATCCTTAGTAGGTTGCTGGTTTGGGTAAATAAATGAGAGATCTGATCAAGGGTAGAAATCAATAATATTAAGTGTCTTGCGAAAGGGAGCTTTGGGCGTAATCTCATCATAGTTCCTAGTGCCTTCGAGAGCCCTTCACGGGGAATACCTTGGGCAGTCCTGGGCTAACGTAAACCTTAGGAATAATTTGGGCAAGAGTAACCCTAATAATAGTCTCACCTTACACTCACACTTGTACACGTAGGGAGATGAATTGGTAGTGAAAGGATAGCGTAGGCCCGTGGCCTAAGGGCTTATTGGTAGAGTTAAATGGACTCGGTATTGATTTGGAAGTCCGGGGAGCTGGATGCTCGGGGACTTGGAAAAAACAATGGAGACTTGATTAGTCTAGGGAGTCGTGGGCTCGGGAACATGGTGAACTAGTAGGCTTGGTAGTCTAAAGAGCTGGAGGCTTGGTACTATAATTATATACAAACTTTCATGGTTGCATGTGCATAACAGTGGTGGGTCCTCGGTATTGGACGATCGATCACACCGTCGTCGGTACGTTGACTCGGGAGACTAGCTAGTTTGCTAGGAATAATACGGAAACGTACGTGAGGGGCTAGACAGGGTAGTGTGATTACCAGTCTAGGAGTGGAGAGGCCCAACCCACTGTCTTAGTTTTTCCACAGCGGAGGCTCCTGAGAGTTTAGCTAACTCCAAAAAGGGGAACTAAAGGTCTATGCGCATAGAGTCGTGTGTGTGAGTTGCACTTGCATGTACATACCATAGCATACTTGTCATAGCATAATCATTGCATTTAACCCCTGACACCTATCGTATAAAATGGTATGAGACGTTTTATACGATAGGCCCCGCAAAACGACCCCTTGGTCTATAGGGGTAATCCCTATAAATCAACAGTTATATTTCTAGTTGCTCTTACTTACTGCTTTTACTTACTTGCTACTCCTTACTATTTACTTTTGATTACACACTTGTTTACTCATGTTTAATTATTATGATACCCCTGTCATACCTTATTATTTTATTCCTTAGGGTAGATGTCACCTGCTTGATTACGCCCTATTTTTGGTCCTCCTTTTCACTCCTTTCCACCCGGTGCCTAGGAGCCACGGGTAGAGGGGTGGGGGATTGTTGACCGAGTCTAGTTTGACTGACGGTCGTTTGACCACCATATTTTAGGTACTCCGGATAGGAGACAGGGACAGCCGTAGGAGACGCGACACCAGTAGGGTACGGTGCAGATGGAGATGGGCCAGTGTAGCTCGGGTGGACAGGCATCCAGATCCGTGAGTGGAGCCGAGTATTAGTAGCTTTAGGTTTATGAGTGGATTGTAGTGAGGCTATCATGTACCGGGCTTAAGCCCGTTTTCACTTTCTGGTGTGGACTATTTATTTGTCATGTGATTTCCTCCTTTATTCTATTGTGGACTTGGATGCTTACATTTTCATTCATAATACATTCCGTCAATGGTGATCGATTTGGCCGGCGGGATCGGCGTTTTGTGGTGATGACCTTCCCGGGTGCGAAGGTGTCACCGCAAAGCGGCGGTTCTGGGCCTAAGACCCCGGTGGTTGTTGTAAAAAAATGGGGTCTTACAAGTGGTATCAGAGGAAACCTCGATCCGATAGAACGTAGTCCACAAAACATGGGACACCCCGCACGGGCTTAGTTTAAGGACAAACTAGCAGCGGAAGCAATGGTGTGCCCATGGGAGGAATCACATGCAATGCTCACCAGTAACAAAGAGTTTTAGGTCAATTTACTAAACAGGCTGACTGTCCAAAATACCTATCCGCTCCCAAGGATAGACGAGTTGTTCGATCAGCTGGAGGGAGCCCATTATTTCTCGAAGCTGGACTTGAGGTCAGGCTACTACCAGCTGCGGATCCAGGAGGAGGATATTCCGAAGACGGCTTTCAGTAGCAGATATGGGCTGTATGAGTTCATCGTGATGCCCTTCAGGCTCACGAATGCTCCATCAGCGTTTATGAGCCTCATGAACCGGGTCTTCGAGACTTATTTGGATGTGTTTGTCATAGTATTCATAGACGACATCCTTATCTACTCTAGGACGGAGGAGGACCATGCACGACACATGGCACTGACTTTGGAGAGATTGCGGGAGCATCGCCTCTATGCAAAGTTCAGCAAGTGTCAGTTCTGGTTGGAGGAGGTGGCTTTCCTGGGCCACATTATCAGCGGAGCTGGGTTAGCGGTGGACCCTGCAAAGGTACATGCAGTCAGGGATTGGCCACCACTGAAGACGGCCACGGACGTGCGGAGTTTCCTGGGGCTTGCCGGTTATTACCGGAAATTTGTGGAGGGGTTTTCTCGGATCGCCCTTCCACTCACTTCATTGACGAAGAAGGACTCACTTCATAGCATATGTGATGTAGCAAACACCGGTTTGCGCACAATTAATACCGCGACCCTATATGCGTAGACAAAATCACAACAAAAGCGCGAGGAAAATACCCGGGCAAGAGAGAAACACTTGCCCCAATGGAGGTTCGCTAAGCCTCTTTAGATCTCCCAAGGACTATGAAGTCAATGTTCGACCAAGCGAAATGGACCTACCCGATCCGATCGATAGGTGTTGTACCAAAAGAGATCCACCCAAATCAAAGGGGTCCGCAAGGGGGTGGTCTCTCCCAACAAAATCACGAAACAAAAAAAAACGCAGTTAAACAACGCACGCAACAATCGAAACCTAACTCAACACCTAGCGGGCACTCAAGTATCCCGCCAACGAAGTCTCACTATCACAAGAAAATTTCAATACTTCGCGGCGAGCTCGCGGGCACAACGCTTGAGCGAGGAGATTCTTCCGGGTGAGGAAAAGCCCCAATGAAACTCAACAACCACGCGCGTCCCTTCCGATCAATTGAGCGGGAGACAAGCGACGCACCCTCAACGTTCCAATTCGCTCGTTGTTTCCGATCACACACAATTCCAATCACAACCACAAGAACACAAAAAAATAGAGATGAAGCACACACGGAGTGGAGGAGGGGAGTCGTTACCCAACAAGGACCCGCTGAAATTTCCGAGAGGGAAACGCCGTTGCGAAGCACCATGGAGCAGCGGTGGCGTCGCACCACAAGGAGGCCGGAATCACGCCGGAGGGGCGGTCGGCGTCGGGGCCTCGCTGGAGTCCGGCCGCGCGGATCAAAACGGGAGGTCGGAGCGGCGGAGTCGCATTCGGCCAGGAAGAAGGAGGTGCTCGCCGGTGTCGCGCTGGATGGGAGGGGCTCCGCCGCCGGTGTCGCGCCGGAGGGGAGGGGATTCGCCGCCGGTGTCGTGCCGTGCGGAATCCGCGAACCCTAGCCGCTACTCCTATCACGGGAGAGAAAAAGGGAACCTTTTTTTTATCAAGATAATTTCATTACCCTAAAACCAAAATAGAGGAGTATTTATACTTCCAACATAGAGCACTCCTACACCACACATGTCCTAGATCTCATCCTAGCCACTCAAATGTTTGGACTTAAAATAAGTGCAGGAAATAAAAGCAACTAAAGCGGGCTCTTGACCACCTAATATTTCGGTCGAGCCAGATGGGACGGGAAAAGCAATAACTAATTAACATAAAAAAATACTAGACAACTTTAGAGATTGCGGAGCATGGCGCGATAAGATTTCTGTGTGTTGGGGTGAAGGTTGTAGCCGCGCGGTGCGTCGTCGGGTGGAACCGGGTCGCCGCCATCAATCCTCCCCCGCTCAAAACCACTCGTCACCAGTGAGTGGTCCAAGCGGTAATGGTGTAGCATGTCCTCGTCAAGGCGCTCCATCTCGTCGGCGGTCACCCAAGTAGCGTTACAAACCGGGCGGTCCTTCCAACGAACCAAGTAGCGGTGCACACCGCCATTTGAAGAAGCCAAGACGTCGTAGTCTAATATGCACGCCGGGACGGAGATAGTCCTCGGAAACCTGGGAAAAGCATTAGGAGCAAAAATATGATCGACCGTACCCCCATGTGAATGTGTGGTGGGTACGTTCGATGGGGCAACATTAAATGGTGGGGGGTCACTCACTATCCCATGAGAATGGCCGGAAGGAGAGGAAGAAGAAGAAGGGGAAAATAGTTCTTGCGGTGCTTCATGAAAAAGTGTAAGATCGGAAACATTAAACACGAGGTGTATTCCCCAATCGGGAGGCAAGTCAAGCACGTACGCGTTATCACCCAACTTCTTTTAAATCTTGAAAGGTCCGGCATGCCGGTTGGCTAATTTCTTGACGGCACCCGTGGGAAGCCGCTCGGGAATTAACTTGACCAAGACTAAATCTCCGACGTCAAATAGTTGTGCCCGTTTGTGAACGTTCGCGTCCGATTGATAGACCTTGTAAGTAGTGACTAGTCGTTGGTGGATCTCTTTGTGCAACGCATGATGGTGATGAGCAAAGTCATGTGCAAAGTGACTTGTTTTATAAGTGGGCGGTAACGGAACCAAGTCAAGCGGCACACGGGCGTTGTAACCGTGCACAACTTCATTAGGCGAGAGGCCCGTGGAACGATTTTTGGAATTATTATACGCCAGTTGGGCATGGGGAAGGATGAGATCCCAAGTCCCCTTATGGGCGCCCACGAGGCATCGTAGCAAATTACCTAAACTCCGATTTACCACTTCGGTTTGACCATCCGTTTGGGGGTGGTAAGCCGCGGAAAAGAGGAGTTTGGTGCCCACCAAGATCCATAGTGTTTTCCAAAAATAAGAAGTAAACTTGACATCCCGCTCGGAGACAATAGTCTTAGGGAGTCCACGATGACTAACAACTTCTTTAAAATAAAGTTTGGCAATGTGAGACGCGTCGTTGGTGCGGTTGCATGAAATAAAATAAGCCATTTTGGAAAAGCGATCTACAACGACCAAAATAGAATCATGTTTGCGTTGTGTGAGGGGAAGACCCAAAATGAAATCCATGCTAACGTCATCCCACGGGGCGGAAGGTATGGGAAGCGGCGTATATAAGCCCGTGTTTTGCTTTGAACCTTTAGCTAGTTGGCATGTGTTGCAACTGCTAACGACTCGATTAACCATACGCTTCAAGCCGGGCCAAAAGAATTTTTCCTCAACCAAGGATATGGTTTTGTCGCGGCCAAAGTGGCCACCTAAACCACTGCCGTGCATCTCCCAAATGATAAAGAGGCGGAGGGAGGAATCCGGAATGCACAACCGCGAGCCCTTGAACAAATAGCCATCACGAAGGACATATTCGGAAATAGTGTGAGTAGTGGGGGTTTGGAGAGAGTGAAAAATGTCCTTAAAGTCCTTGCACTCGACATACTCGCGACGGATACGTTCAAATCCTAAGACTTTCACAGCAAGGGTAGTCCAAAGTAAACTAACACGGCTAAGCGCGTCAGCAACACGGTTATGCTTGCCCTTGCAATGTTTGATCACAAACGTGTACTCTTGTAGGAAAGAGACCCATTTGGCTTGCCGCGGGCTAAGCTTCTGTTGAGAGTTAATATAACGTAGCGCGTCATGATCCGAAAGTAGGATAAATTCTTTGGGCAAAAGATAATGATGCCAATGGCGTAGACTTTGGACTAAAGCATAAAACTCACGTTCGTAGTTTGAATAATTAAGTTTGGGCCCACTTAATTTCTCACTAAAGAACCCAACCGGGTGGCCTTCTTGACTTAACACGCCACCGATACCCGCACCCGAGGCGTCACAAGAGACCTCAAAAATTTTATTAAAATCGGGTAACCGGAGAACCAGTGCCTCGGTCATCAAAGTTTTAATCTTACGGAACGCACAAGAAGCGGAGGGAGGCCAAGTAAACTCACCAAGTTTCATACATTCGGTAATCGGAGCCAGAATGGCGCTAAAATTGCGAATGAAGCGGCGATAAAAGGTTGCTAAGCCATGGAAGCTACGAACGTCACAGATAGATTTAGGTTCTGGCCACTCAACAATCGCTTTAATTTTTGCGGGATCAACCTTAATACCTTCCGCACTAACGATATAACCTAAGAATGAGACGGAGGAATCCATGAAGTGACATTTCTTGAGATTGATAAAAAGTTTTTCTTTCAAGAGAACTTCAAAGATTTGTCTTAAATGGTCGAAATGATCATTGGTGGTCACGCTATAGATTAGTAAGTCATCAAAATAGACCACTAAAAATTTACCCATAAAATTATTGAAGAGCTGAGTCATCATACAGGAAAATGTGCTTGGGGCGTTGGATAGCCCAAACGGCATTACCAACCATTCATACAAGCCGTCCTTAGATTTAAATGCGGTTTTCCATTCGTCCCCTTCTCTAATTCGTATTTGGTGGTATCCACTTCGGAGATCAAGTTTGGAAAAGATGGTGGCACCACTAAGCATATCCAATAAATCGTCCAACCGGGGAATCGGAAATTGGTATTTAATCGTGATTTTGTTTATCGCCCGGCTATCGATACACATCCTCCAAGAGCCATCTTTTTTGGGGGCAAGAAGTGCCGGCACCGCACAAGGACTCAAACTATGGCGGATAAGGCCTTTGCAGAGCAAATCAGAAATTTGGGCTTGAAGCTCGGCGTGCGCACTAGGATTAAGACGATAATGAGGGAGATTGGGGAGAGATGAGCCCGGAATAAAATCAATGGCGTGTTGGATACTCCTAAGAGGCGGTAATTCGGAGGGGAGTTCTTCGGGGTGGACATCCTTAAACTCGTCAAGTAACGTGATGATATCGGCGGGTAAAGATGACGTGGGGAGTGGAATGCCGTTAGCTTGAAGTAAGACTAACGCATAGAGTATACCACCGAAAAAACTAGTCTTTTCAAATTCTTTAGGATGAATGAGAGTGAGAGGTTGCTTGACGGCGGGAACGGTTGTGTCCTTGGTGTGAAGGTCCTTAGGGGCGGCGGGACGTAACGTGATGCGTTGGTCTTTAAATTTAAATTCATATGTGTTCGCACGACCGTAGTGATTGACATTATAATCGTAGAGCCAAGGGCGGCCTAGAAGGACATGACAGGCGTCCATAGAAAGAACGTCACACCAAACTTGGTCGACATAATCTTTGATGACAAGAGGTACTAAACAACGCTGGGTAACCAGAATGAAAGTCTTATTGACCCAAGCGACTTGGTAAGGAGTGGGGTGTGGCGCGGGAGTCAATTTCATTCAGAGAAGTGCGGCTTCGGAAACCACATTCATGGAACTCCCACTATCAATAATGAGCTTGCACGACTTCTCACCGCTTTTAAAATATAAGGAGAAGATGCTAGAGCGCTTCCAATCATGACTACTATGTGGGGTAGTCAAGATGCAACGCATAACCGCAAGATTGTTGGAGGTATAGTCATCTTCCATGTCGCTAGGAATATCGGGTTCCTCAACATCACTAAACTCCTCATAGACGATATCGTCGTCATCGACCGTGGGTTCGATTAATGTTACTAACGTTTTGCGGGTAGGACATTCAACCGCATAGTGCCCGGGTTGGTTACAAGCATAGCACGTAACATTAGCCTTGTTGGTCTTACCGATAGGAATGCGTTCGCCCGATGTGTCGTTTGCTTTCCTAGCGGTGATGATAACGGATTTGGAGGAGTCACCCAAAAAATTCTTTCCACGTGAATTAGGAGGGTTTGTGGAGGACGTTTTGGAGTGGAAAAAGGTTTTGGAGGCGGATGCTCGTTGAGTAGTGGACACGGAAAGGTGCTTTTCAATGTCAAGTGCCGCATTCAAGGCGGAACTTAAATCGTGGTGATCATATCGCCGGATTTGATTTTGGATTTCTGAACGAAGACCCTTACGGAATCGGGAGACGGTAAGCTCGGGCAATTCCTGAATATCACACCGGATCATCAATTCGTTGAGTTCGCCCATATACTCACTCACCGAACGATTGCCTTGGCGCAACGAAGAGAATTCGTCTAGCATGTTTGTGCGGTGGTATGCGGGAACAAAGTGATTTGTGAGTAAATTACGCATTTGTGGCCAAGTGTGAGCGACGCCACCGACACGACGCTCTTCGTTTAACCAAAATACTTGAGCACGGCCCGCTAATTTCATGCGAGCGACTACCACCTTTTGGTGGTCGTCTAAGTTGTGCCATTCAAAATAACACTCAATTTTCATGAGCCAATCCTTGAAGGTGTTAGGATTGCCGTACCCGTCAAATGTGGGAGCATCGATTTTAATTTTGCGGGTGAGATCATTGTGCCAATCCCCATTGCGGTCGTCGTCGCCAATGTCATTGTAGTGACGTGGTTGGCGTGGTGGAGGAGGACGTGGGGGGGGGGGGGGGGTTATGAGGTGGCGGTTGCGGGGGGAAACCGGTTTGGATCGTTTGTGTGAAATTGGTAAAGGCCGTAGTGAGTTGAGCGATTTGATCAGTGAGATCACGATGAACGGCCGCCAATTACGCTTGCGTAACTTCACGAGTATCCGGAATGTCGCCCATATTATTGGACGCGGATGAGTGTGGGGGATACTCGTTCCCCGAACATGTGTGCATAAAAGTGAGGTGAGTTCAAGAGGACCGGCAAAGATTAAGAAATCTTTGCACCGAAGTCTGATATTATTGGACGCTTGCGTAACTTCCGCGTGTTGGGGAGAAGGTTGTAGCCGCGCTGTGCGTCGTCGGGTGGAACCGGGTCGCCGCCATCAATATGCCTCCCGCTAGTTGAAGACCCATGAGAAGAACTATCCAGTGCACGACCTGGAGATGGGAGCAGTTGTATTCGCATTGAAGATATGGCGACACTATCTCTACGAAGTCTACTATGATATATACTCAGATCATAAGAACCTTAAGTACGTGGACACGCAGAAGGAACTGAATATCAGGCAGAGGCGGTGGTTGGAGTTTCTATATGACTATCAGTACGAGATGCACTACCACCCGGGGAAGGCGAACGTGGTAGCAGATGCACTGAGTAGGAGAGCCGCCACAGCGTGAGCAGAGCCTCACCTGATGTCTATGGAACTGCTGCAGAGACTAGAGGACATGCGCATTACTCTGGTGTCGTCTGATGATACACGCCCCCGACACGCCCATGTCACCAAGCGTGTCGTCATCCTAACGATCGTCGAGCTCAGGTCGACGATCGTCGAGCTCATTTTGTAGAACAGGGGGAACACGCCCCCGACACGCCCGTGTCGCCAGGTGTGTCGCCAGCCGGACGATCGTCGAGCTCATTTCGTCGAGCCCAGCTCGACGATCGTCGAGTTCATTTGGCAGAACAAGGGGAACACGCCCCCGACACGCGCGTGTCGCCAGGCGTGTCGTCAGCCCGATGATCATCGAGCTCATTTCGTCGAGCTCAGCTTGACGATCGTCAATTTCATTTTGTAGAACAAGGGGGAACACGCCCCCGACACGCCCGTGTCGCCAGGCGTATCGTCAGCCCGACGATCGTCGAGCTCAGGTCGACGATCATCGAGCTCATTTTGGCAGAATAAGGGGAACATGCCCCAGACACGCCCGTGTTGCCAGGCGTGTCGTCAGCCCGACGATCGTCGAGCTCATTTCGTCGAGCTCAGTTCGACGATCATCGAGCTCATTTTGTAGAACAGGGGGGAACATGCCCCCGACACGCCCGTGTCGCCAGGCGTGTCGTCAGCCCGACGATTGTCGAGCTCAGGTCGACGATCGTCAAGATCATTTTGGCAGAACAGGGGGAACATGCCCCCGACATGCCCATGTCACCAGGCATGTCGTCAGCCCGACGATCGTCGAGCTCATTTCATCGAGCTCAGCTCGACGATCGTCGATTTCATTTTGTAGAACAGAAGGGAACACGCCCACCCGACACACCCGTGTCGGATGATACACGCCCGTGTCACAGCCGTGTCACCAGGCGTGACACGGTGGTTCTGGGAAGAATCTCCGCGAGGAGGAGAGATAAATGAGGATGGAGATGGAAGGAACGGTTCGTCAAAAGCCACATTTAATGGCTGAATTCAATTTCCCAGGGAAGGGGAGAAGTTTCCAGCCGTTTCTCCCGACCATCAGACCTGATTCAGCCCCCCTCCTCCATGACCGAGCCTAGCCATTAATGGATTTGAAGGACATTAATGCTCCAACCCCTGCTCTCCCATCTGAGGCTTTAAACACCACCAGTGGGTTGAGAGAAGCCCTTCCCAGTCCTTACCCGAAGAAATCGAGCCTCCCCACCTTGCAGTTGCAGAAACCGAGCGACGCAACTTTCAGAAATGGCTTCCCGGCGATCTTCCCGACTTCAGGCCGCCGGCAAGGTCCAATCTTTCTCCTCTCTATGCGTGCTAGATCTAGACTTGTTTAGGTAGAGAAATCGGGCTCAATTGAGCCTGATTAGGAGCTTGCATTTCAGATTTTTCATGGAAAAGTGGAGGTGTTGAGTTCGCCGGAAACCGCCGCCTCCGGCGGCATGGTCACCGCCAAACGCTAGCCACCATCTCAACAGAGGTCGTGGTGGTGGTGGCCGGCCAGGGAGGTGGTCGGGGTGGCCAGAAAGTCGGTTGGAAGAGGCTCCAGGTCGAGCCAATCTTGGCCCTTGGCTGGAGGTTGAGGATGAGCGGATGCCGTCCGTTTTGATCAAGTGTTTTAATGATATTAATTGATTTCCTGGAAACTATTAACAGTAGATGGTTTTAATTATTAAAAATACTTAGAGGCCCCTACGAAAAAATTGTCCAACATGAAAAATGTAGCCCTTGATATCTAGTGTAATTTAAAATTGATTTCACTCAATTTGGAGCCCTGGTTAGACCACATCACTCATTTTGGTGCAATCTATCCATAGGGCTGTCCAGAGATTAAAATGAATGCCCACTCTTCGTCCCTTGTCCAAATGACCTGAAATTTGGGCAGGGGGTTACCCTTAGCCATAACTAGAGTCTGTCCAAAAATGGGAATTTTTGGAGATACTTTGCCTAAGTTTTATTTTAATTTAATAAAATTTGAGTAATTTATTTAAGTGGTCAAATGACCTCCAAACCCTCCCAAATTTTAGTGAGTGGTCCCTGGCTATAAAACCTAGCTCTGTACAAAATTCCAACTAATTTGGATGAGTTTTGTTTAGGAAATCACCTATCCTTAGCTAGGCATTAATGAGGCGTTTTTGAGTAAAAAGTGTGCTAAGAGTTTGGAACGGTCAAATCAACTCAACAGAGGCTGATATTTTGACCACTGACTTAGAAGGGTTATTATAACCCACTTGGAGAAAAATGGTGTGGATTAGGGTTGATTTACCCTAGGATCCAAACTCAAACCCTAAAGGGAGGGTTTTGAGTGTTGTGAAGGACATGGGGGCAAATGCCCTCGTATTACCTTGAAACTCAGTAGAGTCGACGTTAGCATAATATAAATCATCTGGATGGAATCTCGGAGGATTTGGAGATAGGTAGAGACCTCAAAACCGTAACCTTAGTTTTAGGGTAAAATCTCAAATGAGTAAAATTAGTCACTAAACATTATTTAAAAGTTGTGAAACTCGGGTAGAGTGAGTTTTGGAATGGGCAAAACCTACATCAATTTTACTGGAATTTTATGATGTTTATTTCTAGCACTTCATTGGTAAAGTTTGCTATAGCCCCAACTGACGTTTTAATTATTTAGATCTTTCTGTTCATTGAAACCCCATGAAATCTTGGTAGTAAGTGTTTTAGGTCAGAATGGTTGCTCCTGAATTTTTGTATAATTTTTAGTTGAGTAAATCTAGTACTTCATTCACAAATGTTTAAAAGGGGTTTTATGGTTTAAAAATTAATTATGGATGATATTTCTGTTGAAAAATTATGAGACTTAGGAATTGAGATTTTCAGGCCATTATATGCTTGTAGATATTTATTAATTATTTTTAAAATCTTAGTTACGACACTTTCTTTACAAGTCCACCTTATGGAGATTTTGATAATTAATTTATTCAGAGATTAATACTTGCTGAAAAATTATGAAACTTGGCCAATGCTATTTTTAAGCTTGTATCTGCATAGTATAATTAATTTAAAATTTATGGATGGATATTTTCTCTACTTGATTCATAAATAACGAAAGATAGAAAATATTGTTAAAATAGTTTTAGTGCCCTTTTGTTGATAGAAAAATTGTGATACTTTGGATTTACCATATTGAGGTAACATAATATTTATAATAATTTTGCCGGACATCTTTCATGAGTACCTAGGGTAGTTCATGTCCAAACCGGTAGCCCTTGGAATTTTTGAGGAAATTAATTAAATGCCGGATAAATTAGAAAAATTATGATTCTCTGATTCTAGACTAAACTTATTATGATATACTTCTGGTAAATTTTATAGGAGATTTGGAAGACAAACCAGAGTATCTCCTTTATACATCTCATATAGTATAGGGTGGTCTGCATATAGTAACTGCGGAAACTGAACTAGAGTGGGTAATGAATTTGAAGAGTTGAATCCTTTAGGTTGCTGGTTTGGGTAAATAAATAAGAGATCTGATCAAGGGTAGAAATCAATAATATTAAGTGCCTTGCGAAAGGGAGCTTTGGGCGTAATCCCATCATAGTTCCTAGTGCCTTCGAGAGCCCTTCACGGGGAATACCTTGGGCAGTCCTGGGCTAACGTAAACCTTTGGAATAATTTGGGCAAGAGTAACCCTAATAATAGTCTCACCTTACACTCACACTTGTACATGTAGGGAGATGAATTGGTAGTGAAAGGATAGTGTAGGTCCGTGGCCTAAGGGCTTACTGGTAGAGTTAAATTCACTTGGTATTGATTTGGAAGTCCGGGGAGCTGGATGCTCGGGGACTTGGAAAAAAAAGGAGACTTGATTAGTCCAGGGAGCAGTGGGCTCGGGAACATGGTGAACTAGTAGGCTTGGTAGTTTAAAGAGCTGGAGGCTCGGTACTATAATTAGATACAAACTTTCATGGTTGCATGTGCATAACAGTGGTGGGTCCTCTGTATTGGACGATCGATCACACCGTCGTCAGTACGTTGACTCGGGAGACTAGCTTGTTTGCTAGGAATAGTACGGAAACGTACGTGAGGGGCTAGACGGGGTAGTGTGATTACCAGTCTAGGAGTGGGGAGGCTCAACCCACTGTCTCTGTTTTGCCACGACGGAGGCACATGAGAGTTTAGCTAACTCCAAAAAGGGGAACTAAAGGTCTGTGCGCATAGAGTCGTGTGTGTGAGTTGCACTTGCATGTGCAT
Organism: Platanthera guangdongensis; assembly: GCA_039583875.1. NCBI lineage: Eukaryota > Viridiplantae > Streptophyta > Magnoliopsida > Asparagales > Orchidaceae > Platanthera > Platanthera guangdongensis. The sequence goes on along the minus strand of CM077153.1, from coordinate 97,525,194 downwards.
ACCATAACATACTTGTCATAGCATAATCATTGCATTTAACCCCTGCCACCTATCGTATAAAATGGTATGAGACGTTTTATACGATAGGCCCCGTAAAACGACCCCTTGGTCTATAGGGGTAATCCCTATAAATCAACCGTTATATTTCTAGTTGCTCTTACTTACTCTTCTTACTGCTTTTACTTACTTGCTACTCCTTACTGTTTACTTTTGATTACACACTTGTTTACTCATGTTTAATTATTGTGATACCCCTGCCATACCTTATTATTTTATTCCTTAGGGTAGATGTCACCTGTTTGATTACGCCATGTTTTTGGTCCTCCTTTTCACTCCTTTCCACCCGGTGCCTAGGAGCCACGGGTAGAGGGGTGGGGGATTGTTGACTGAGTCTAGTTTGACTGACGATCGTTTGACCACCATATTTTAGGTGCTCCAGATGGGAGACAGGGAACAGCCGCAGGAGACGTGACACCAGCAGGGTACGGTGCAGATGGAGATGGGCCAGTGTAGCTCGGGTGGACATGCATCCGGATCCGTAAGTGGAGCCGAGTATTAGTAGCTTTATGTTTATGAGTGGATTGTAGTGAGGCTATCATGTACCGGGCTTAAGCCCGTTTTCACTTTCTGGTGTGGACTATTTATTTGTCATGTGATTTCCTCCTTTATTCTATTGTGGACTTGGATGCTTACATTTTCATTCATAATACATTCTGTCGATGGTGATCGATTTGGCCAGGGGATCGGCGTTTTGTGGTGATGACCTTCCCGGGTGCGAAGGTGTCACCGCAAAGCAGCGGTTCTGGGCCTAAGACCTCGGTGGTTGTTGCAAAAAAAGGGGGTCTTACACTACGTGTCGAGATCGACAAACTTCGTGTCGAGTATTGAACCAATGCATAAAAACCATCGTAACGCTTCGCCTAAGCAGGACACGTGTAAGGACACGGGCGTGTCCCTACCCGTGTCACTTTTATATAAAAGGGGAAGTGATAACCCTAGACATTTTAACTCCTCATTCCAACCTTTGTTTTAAGAGAAACTCCTGTTGAGAGAAGGAAGTCGCTGGATCTAGTTCTAGAGGAGAAGATCCGCCATCGCCGTGAAAAAGAAGATGCCGCCGAGAAGAGTCACGAGATCCATGGGCGGAAATGGTGGAAACGTCAGAAATGAGGTGAGCTTCCTACCCTCTCCCTTGGTGCTTGATCTTTAGTTATTTTCTTAGGAGAGATATTGACACAAGAGAGTCTTGATGGAGAGAAGGAGTTTTCTAGGAATGGCCATGCTAAGACATGTGTTCTAGGTTTTAGATCTCTTCAACCTCGCCTCTCTCCTATGTGATGATGGGTGGATGGTTTCATGAAGAATCATGGCCTCATGAGGGTGAATAAGGGAGGAGGAAATTTTGGAGTGATTTTGGAAGATCGACTTGGAGAGGAAGAGGAATCGATCCTGTTCATTCCTCTTTACAAAGCATGCAGAATCTGTATTCTGCGTGCAGCTATCCTCTTGGCCATTTTCATGTAGGATGTGTCGAGATATGGGCTTTCGACTAAACACAAAAGTTGAAGCCCTTAAAAATACCTTTCCAACGAGTGATTGCACGTCTTCATGTGAAGTGTGTAGCCACAGGAAAGTCTGAACGAACATGACGTCCGATAAATCCTGCATGCAGAAATTGTGTTCAGTACGCAGCGAATTTCAAGGCTGATTTCAAATAGGATACACTAAAATCTGGGTTGTGGGCTGAATATGAAAGTTGTAACCCATGGAAAGACCTTTCCATCGAGTGGTTACACGTCTTCACCGAATTCAAGTAGCTTCGGGAATCTCCGGTCGAATTTGCTGTCCAGATTTATACTGCACTTAAATTCTGAGGTTTATATAATATGAATTTGAATTCGGTGGAATCGATGTTGCTAATTAACTCTAGATTTTGATGAACTATTTTATGCTGACCACCATAGTGCTATGAATGATAAATCTTATTAATTAGACTTCATAAAACTGAATTGTGGAGCAAGCTTTAATGCATGATATGACTTGCTAAAATTGATAGATTATTACAAATGCGCACCATATTTATAATATGATGAATGAAATGACTGGATACAAATTGGTAGATTATTATTAATGCGCATCATGTTGGTAATATGTTAAAACCATTTGGAATGACAGATCGAAGGATAAACCATGGCCATGAGCTTGTATGATGGTTAGAATGAAATGTAGTAGTCCAATACTTAGAGCGTAGTCTCCCTACGGGTAGTATTATGGATGGTTATAAGTGCGGTGTTGACTGTCACTAGTTGGGTTCGAGTTAAGATGAGGTATAGATGGATGGTTGGGTTGTGCCCTCATGCTTACTTCCGAGGCCCCTTTCATGCCACGGTGTCGTGGCATTTACATGCGGTGTGAGTCGACACGCGGTGTCGTAATCTTGGGTTAAGGATAGTGTGGCAGGTCTACGGGCTCGCCGATCGTCACACCGACAGGAGTTGACAGTTAGACTTTGGGCGGTTGGGCTTGGTCCTCGGTGTCTATGTCCCGGGGCTCCTTCCGTGCCAGTTGAACGGTTAGGCTTGGTCCTCGTGCTTACTTCCGAGGCTCCTTCCGGGTCACAGAAGGTTAGTTCGGGGCTTGGTCCTCGGTGCACATCTACCCGAGGCTCCCGCTGTGCCATAGTACACATGGGCTACACTGTTGTGTTCTTAGCATTGAGGCGTACGGAGGCCTAGGTGAAGTAGTGTGGATACCTGCCTAGTAGTAGAGATGCCCGCTCTACTGTCACCGCCAGGCCACGACAGCTGATGCCTGAGAGGTTAGCTACCTGCTCGAATAGTGGGAACTATAGTCTATGTCGGCATAGCAATTGCATTTGTGTGATCATAGGTAAGTCATTGCATAGCATACATACCATTACATAGCATTGCACAAACAAGACCCTCATCGTATAAGTTTGTATGGGCACTCTTATACGATGAGTTACTTTTATGTAACCCGATCCTTAACTTATAAGCTTGTATGAGCATCCTTATAAGTTAAGTTACTTTCCTGCTGTAGTTACTTGTACTTGTTGATTTACTAATTGCTTAAGTAGAACTGCTAGTCTGTAATATTGTTATTCAAGTAGAACTGCTAGTTTATAATGTTGTTATTCATGCACTATTACCACCTGCTTGTACCTGCTTTACTACTTGTATTATACTTGTACCCTTGTTCCTTTATCCGCCCGGTGCCGCGGAGTCACCGGGAGAGCAGATGTGAAGCCAATTAGTCTTTTCGACTAACGGTTGCTACGTCTTCCTTTTTAGGAGGTCACCCCGCAGGTAGAGCATCCGCAGACTTTGCAGCAGGACAGCCAGGCCAGGACGATAGGGCCTGATGTGACGGTGTCGTTGCTACTGTCGGTTACGGATGTGAGTGACGTGAGATTTTGATGTAGCTCGTTTGGGAAATTACTATCTGTACTCTGATATTGTAGAAGCATGTTTTAGCTTCTCTTGTTTGATGTATTTGTACATATATGCTTGGTGTGGATTTGGCTTCTTCTTGCTTATATTATGGTTGGGTTGGCATGTTTATATTGATATTGGTTATAGCCGGCGGAAAAGCTGTCTTGTGGTACATGTTAGCATGTGTGCTAACGCTACCGCAAGGCGGCTATTCTGGGCATAAGACCCCCCTTCGTGCCATGTTTTGGGATCCGAGAGGGGGGGTCTTACACTTTGTGGATGACACCATAAAGAATCTCAGAAATGATCTGACAACAGAGCTCAAATCCATCAGATTTGAGGTTAACCTGCTGAAGGTCCAAACTATCAAATTCTTCTTAAGAGCATCTCCTGTAGTCACCTTCACTGAAAGTAAGCTGAATGAAATCAGTAACATCCAAAATGGGTTATGGAGAATTAGACTATCACTGACAACAACATGCTAGAAGTCCATAATGCATAGAAAGAATTGATTGAAAAGCACAAAACTATTCTTGAGAGAAGAATGGATGTCTGTGCTCAAGTTTTAGATGATCACCTGCCTAAGCATAAATGTCATGTCACCATTGGTGCCAACTATTTAGATGATCAACAATCAAAGGCCAGCACCTCCCTGACTAAGAATATCTGTGAAGAAGTCAAAAAGGGGGAGAAGGGTGTGAGGGAAATACTAAAAATGCAGTTTGGACCATAAATGTTATCAGAGGCTTAATGGGTCTTGAGCTATTATCATATGAAAACATTGACACTGCTGCTATCCCTGAAAATCTGAATGTTGGTCAATATGTTGATAAGTATGATGGCCAATACTATGACCAGAATGCAGAATAGAATGATGCTCAAGTTGATGCTAAGTATGACATCCAAGATGGTACATTGTGGGATGATCCTTTACAATAGCTGACATTCCTACATTCCAACATTCAGCCTATTGTTGATCAAGATATGAGGTCCAAAGGAAAATTTGTTGCTGAGGATGAGCAAGATGTTGTGATGAGCAAGGAGAGATATAGGGAAGACATGGAAACACAGCCTGATTTTCGACAGTGGAGTCCTCAATCAAGGACTATAATTCTGTCTGCCTGGGATCTTATTAAGAACAAGAACACTGAAAGGGGAAAGCTCTACAGCTCCTTAGAGTGGGCCAAGCTGGATAAAAATGAAAAGGACAAAAGATAGTTTAGAAAGGATAAGTGGCTAGTAACTTTACCACAAGATGTTGTGGAGCCCATCAAGTATTCACAAAGCCTTATAGCTACTTCCAGAGGTAGAAAGAAAAGAAATCAGAAGAGAAAGCAGGGAAAGCAACCAAGAAGCAAAGTAAGGGCATAATGATAAGAGAACCTCAAACTTAGAAAAGTTTCTTGTCTTTCTAAAAGGGCAGTAGGAAATGTATTTTGTCTTATGCACACTGCTAAAACATGACTTTGATTAATGAAAATCATATTTATGGTTGTGTATATATTTTATGTGTTTTCTTCTATAATGTTATATTTGCTGCTTATGTGTTAGTGTATATCATTGTCTAAGGTTTTGAATTCTTCAAATAGGGAGAGATTTTTGGGTCCATTGATCATAATGTCCTAGATTTAAAGGACTATAGGACAAAGGTATGCACATGTTTGTATCTGATGCATGCTATAAGTTCTATCTATGCTGGTGGTTACTTGTTACACTGATTAGACATGTTGTCTAAGTAATAATGACAGGTGGACACATAGAAGAATGTAATGTCCCTGATTTTTCGATGTTTATTTTAAATTTCTGTAGTGACATAATAATGATGTTAGGGGGCTACGTTGATGTGTAGTTAACTGGCGTCATTGTTGGAACGTGATTTTGCTCATCGGAATCCGAGGTTTTGACTCAGTGGATTTTAGCAGGTTGATGTTGTTTGTAACTTCGGAGAATTTTAACCCGAGTTTGGTCTGTCGAGTCCTGATTTCAACTTCGTCATTGATTTCGTAGAATCAGAATTTAGCCTTGGTGCGAATTTTGTGGAAATCCGTGATGATACGGGTTTTCTGGTCGTTTGGACGTTTAGCAATTAATAATAATATAATAATATATATATAAAAATACTTATAATCGAACCATATTCATCGTCTTCTTTCCAAAGCCGTCAGACCGAAAATGCGGAAGAAAGGAGGCGACGGTCCTCGTGAGGTTTCCGACCGCTATTGTGGGGGCTCTGATGCGCGAAATCTTCGTTGGAGGGTAGATTCGGAAAGCTCTCGCCTAGATCTACGCCTGCACGGTGAGTTTTCCCTATTTCTTGGATTTTTGGCGTTAGGGTTTTTGACCGTGACTCTGGTTTGCCCCGAAAAGTTTCAGGAATCGTTGCATAGGAGTTCTTGCAGCCGATCCTTGGAGCGGAGCGTTCGTGAGGCCGGATTTCGCAAGCTTTGAGGCAAGTGGTGATTTGATTCCTCTTGCTACTTCTTGTTCAATTTTCCCCCCTCTTGATTTTCCTCCATACAATGTAGGGGTAGTGTAAAGTTCGGCCAAAACCGATTCACCGGGTAGCGTAGGATTTCTGGCCAAGGAAAATTTGTCAAATATGTAGGAGTTATCCTGACTAAAACTTTGTCGAGTATGAGGGAACCTGACTGAGTAAAATTTGCTGAGTTTGGGCGTTGGTCAGAGTAGAATTCGTTAAATATCAGTGTAGGTCTAGGCATATTCGTCGAATAGGATAGTCATGGAGTGAAGGTTTTTTCGTCGAGTATAATTTGTCGAGTGGTTTTGGCATCGAGTCCGTCGAGTATTGACAGTTTTGTTGTCGAGTGAAGTCTAATTTGTCAAGTATTCTTGACGAATTCGTCGAGTGTGGTCTAGGCATTGAAAGCGTCAAGTGATCAGGTGACCAAGCCTTTTTCGTCGAATTTTTCCTTGAGGTAAGGGAGAATCGTCTAGTATTATCAACGAATTCCTCGGGTACGTAGAGTAAGATCAGGCCGATTCGTCGAGCATCACTAGGTTTAGTTTTATTACGCCAAGTAGAAATCGTCGAGTGTCTCTTGTATTCGTCGAGTATATTCGATGAATCAGCGTGGAATCAGGATTTTCTCGCCGAATTAGGTCCAATTCATCGAGTATTGACTTAGATGAATTTTCAGGATTTTCCTTGCTCTTTGTCGTTGAGGAATTTTGATGATGGGCATGATTTTTATCGGTGTTTTGGATGTGAAGTTGTGGCTAGGTTGGCAATGGATAAAGCACCACCAACTTGATGTCGGTCATGAATCATTACACATGGTGGTTGGTAATTTTCTTTTGGATTGTTGGGTAGTGTTGGACAATATGCCCACCACCACAGTGCTTTTTTGAGATTTTTTGACTGTTGGGTTGTGTTGGACAATGTGGCCACCACCACAGTACCTTGTGGAGATGTTTGGGTCTGATAGATCGTGTTGGACAATGGGGCCACCGACTCAGAGCCATTTTTACCAAGTGTTAATTATTCACGTGTCTAGAGCTGTTCAGTCTCTTTCTTCTTATTATATAGACATCTTATTATGCTTACTCTTGCAGATCTTATCAAAGCATGGCTTCATTTCACACTTGGTGTAACTTCTCTTATTACACTGTTTGAGAATTCTTCTTTGTTTATTATAGTATGACTTTTTTGCTGATGTTTGACAGCTATTATTGTATTTGGGTTGGTAACCCTTTTGTCTCCTTTTGATTATTGCTACTATTGATCTTTGATCGCCACTTGCATATTTTTGCTGAGGTATTCTTTTCTTTTGAATGCCTCGAAATCGGAGCAGTAGTCGGTGGTGTAGCTAGAGTTGGTAGTTGTGGGTGTTCTGCAATTGTTGCAGTGATTCTCTCCTCATTGTTATGAGGTAGCTTTGTTATTTTGTTTTTAGTTCAGACATGCATGATGTTTGATCGGTTCGTGTCAGGTTGTAGACGCCCACCAGGGATTATTGTTGAATATTGGTTTATTTGCTAGTTGTTTTTCTATTTCCTAAATTATTTGTTAGATCAACTTTCTCCCTAGGAAGGATTTATGATAGGATTGCATGTTAGTTATTTCCAAGGTATAAAGTGTATCTCATCCTCATGGCATCCTTTCTAACCGCAAAGTCAATATATTTTAACGACATAAAAACCTCTTCCTGTACTTATATTAAATCCAGAGGTATGCATAACATGAGTTGTCTTTTTGGATGTTTTTGCTCATGTAGGATAATAATTGAACTTAATAAAGTATTTTCCGCAAAGTAAATTTTTTTCGTGGACTAGATGATCCACCACGCCGATGGATACGACCATACAAATTGAATCCATGTTTTTGCCATAACAAACTTGAGAATTTCGCAAAGAATATTAGGAGTTGGACATTGCCTGAGCATCTACAGTTATCCCCCACATGGTGTGGCATCAAAGCACATGTTATCTCTTACTCTGATATAATGATTTAAGTTGAGAATATGCGGGTTGTGATAGTTGGTATCAGAGGTGTAGTTTTAGTGGTCTTGTTCCATTTCATAGACACACAGATGTGTCATCAGTACGTCTTGGCTGAAGCATGAACACTACACTCATATGCATGATAAGAAGTATACGGGGCATATTATGTAGTTTGGGAAGCATAATAAGTGTTTGTATATGGATCGTCATAGGAAGCAACATGTGACTGTTATATAGTATGGGATGCATAACAATCATCACATGAATGCCCATTAGATTTTGCTTTTTCGTTACATTCGATATTATGTAATATGGGATGCGTAATATTTCATACGAAAGTCGCTTATAACATGCATTAAGGCCTTTATTAGATTGCATAACACAACATGCAGTACATAACATAGCATTAGCACACGTGTCAAGCTAAGATTTACATGATGACATAGGAAAGCACTTGGATTTAAACTAAAAAGAATAAGAATTCATGCATTTATAGCTGCACATGAGTCAATAGGATGACGTAATATCGTCCTAAGAAAAGGATAACATCATTAATGAAACCTAGAGCAAGTTGGCAGCATGAGTCAATATCTATGCATGTTTAGTCTGAACTAAGTTGAGTTGTTCTAGCGGTTAAGTTAGGTTTTGATTTGATGTTCGTTGTATTATTAGGACACCGCCTATGCATGTTGCGATGAGATCGACTCCCCAGTCTGAGGTCGAGTCGTCAGGTGCGCAAAGTGAGGTTGTGATTGAAGGGCTGCGATAGAGCAATGAGGCTCTATCCAGGCAGATGGTTGAGATGCAATCGCAAATTCAGTCACTATTGACTATTGTTTCAGGGCAGTAGCCTAGAGTGCAAGACCCTACAGTGGGGCAAGTCATTCCTATTCCACCTACTCCTTTAGTGTCTCCAGTTCTGCTGCCACCATAGATGAATTTCATTTCGTATTTTTAGAGATTAGGACCTCCTACCTATGACGGTAGCGCCGATTTCATGGCATTAGATGACTGGATCGTTGTTATCGATGATATGTTGTAGTATTCAAGAATTAGTGCTGACCAAAGAGTGATGGTCACCACATACCAGCTGAAGGGCCTTGCGAAGAGCTTGTGGTTAAGAGAAAAAGAGAACCTTACAGATGGATGTTCGTGGGAATCATTCAAGGAGTTGTTGCTAAGGAAATTTTTGTTGTCGGTCGAGCAAGACCATTTGATGAACAACTTTCTACATCTGAAGCAAAGATAGCTCACAGTCAGTGAGTACGAGATAGAATTCAGCAAGTTGAGCAAGTTTGCTTCGGATTTGGTAGCCTCTAAAGCGAGGAGAGTAAATCGCTTTTGATGTGATCTTAGGAGCGACATCCAACAATTATCTAGCGCGTATGGATCTAAGATTTATGCTGAGGTAGTAGAAGCTACTATGAAAGTCGAAGCTATCGATAACTCCAAGAATCGTGGTATGCAAATGAGAAAGGACAAGAGAAAGTCTGAGGATAATAAAAGCTCTCGAGAATCTTGTCCTGCTTCGACGAAAGCAAGCAAGGAGGCGTGTAGTTTTGGTGGCCTGCCAGGCCATCCATTCGAAAAGTATTTCAAGAGGTTGGGTGCTCAGAAGCAGCAACAAGTGCTTGCAAATAAGAGTGTACCCAAAGGAGATCTAGTTTGTGCCTCGTGCAAGCAGAAGGAGCATGATGTTGCCCGTTATTGGAGTAAGGATAAGTTATGCTTCTAGTGTGGACAAAAAGGGCATTTGAAGTCATGATGCTCGCAGTCTCAGCCCCCGCTGCATCCAGTTACACTTCAAGCCTTGTCGCCACCGTAGCTAGATAAAAGGAAGGGCAAGCTGAATGTGATGACTTTGGAAGAAGCACAGGAGTCCACCAAAGTATTCTCAGGTTAGATTCTAATCTAGTTCATTACCTCGTATCTATAGTTTTGATTTTGTTCTGCAGTTACGTATATGATTTTATACCCACTCGTTTGTGTCTAGGAAATTCGTAGAATGTCATTGTCTGACTCTCGATCAGCTTGGCGATTTGTTTCGAGTTAAGTTTCCCTCTAGTAACACGGTGGTGTCGGACCAGGGTATCCAGAGTTGTCCTATTCCTTTAGGCGATTTCCTAGCTTTTGCCGATATGAAGGTGTTAGACCTAGAGGGCTTTGATGTGATCTTGGTCATGGAATGGTTGTCCAGATATGATATTGCTATCCAATGCAAGGTAAAGCGTTTGGACTTCATGATGGACAGCGGCCACCCCAAAAGTGTGTACGGTTTTCCGCGCCAGGATTCCCCGATTATTTATATGGTATGTGCTCGGAAACTCTTAGACTCTAGTTGTTGTGCTTATTTGGTTTATGTCTTGGAAACCATTGGTAGTTTACCACATGTCAAGGATATTCCTGTTGTGCGAGAGTTTCCTGATGTTTTCCTTGTTAATCTTCCTGGTCTTCCGCCTGAGAGAGATGTGAAGTTTGTTATAGATCTATAGCAGGGTACTCGCCTTATTTCTAAGGCACCGTATCGTATGGAACCGCATTAGCTGGAAGAGTTGCGTACCCAACTAGATGAGTTGTTGCAGTGTGGATTCATTAGGCCAAGTTCGTCACCTTGGCGTGCTCTCGTCTTGTTTGATATGAAGAATGATGGATCTATGAGGCTGTGCATTGACTATAGGGAATTGAATAAGGTAACTATCAAGAACAGGTATCTCTTACCGCGGAGAGATGATTTGTTTGATCAGTTGGGTGGATGTATGTTGTTTTTGAAGATTGACCTTCGCTCAGGATACCATCAGTGAGACGGATGTTCCACATACCGTCTTTTGTTCTCGGCATGGACATTTTGAGTTCTTGGTGATGTCCTTTGAATTAACAAATACACCCTCTACGTTCATGGACATGATGAACAGAGTGTTTAAGGATTTCTTGGTTCAATTTATCATTATTTTTATTGATGATGTCCTGGTTTATTCCCGAAGTGCTGAGGAGCATGCCCAACACTTGCATTTAGTTCTGTCTGCATTAAGAGAACATAAGTTACATGCAAATTTGAGTAAGTGCGAGTTTTGTCTAACTTAGGTGTCCTTTTTGGGTCATGTTGTGAATAAGGACGAAATTTTAGTTGACTTAGAGAAGATAACCGATGTTATGGATTGGAAAAAACCTACCACACCTAAAGAGATAAGAAATTTCCTAGGATTGGCAGACTATTATAGATGGTTTGTGGAAGGATTCTCTGCGTTGTCTACGCCTTTGACTAAACTTACGCAGAAGAACACAACTTTTATGTGGAGCAATAAGTGCGAAGTAGTCTTTCTGGAGTTGAAAAAGAGATTGTGCATTACTCCAGTATTGTCTTTGCCTAAAAAAGGATTGAAGTATATTGTTTATATGGATGCATCACACGTCAGACTTGGTTGTGTTTTGATGCAAGAAGGAAAAGTGATTTCATATGGGTCGAGGCAATCAAAGATTCATGAGAGGAACTACCCTACTCATGACTTGGAGTTTGCGGCGGTGACTTATGCCCTGAAGTTGTGGATACATTTGTTGTATAGCACGTTGTGCAATATTTACACGAACCATAAGAGCTTCAAGTAGGTCTTCACTCAGAAGGAGTTTAATTTGCGCCAGCGTAGATGGTTGTTGTTTGTCACGGATTATGATTTTGAAATTCTATATCATCCGGACAAATCTAATGTGGTAGTTGACGCCCTCAGTAGGAAGACCGCGCAGATCTTTAACCTTTCTATGGAATCCTTTGTGGAAGAGTTTTTATTAATGGGCATCTTTGTCAGAAGTAGCGATTCTCCAAGCAGCCTAGAAGTGGCGTAGCCTTCTTGTATTACACTTACAAGGCTTCATCAAAAGGACGACCCTGATTTGCAGCATATTCGTAGTAGAACCGAAAAAGGGGAATTACTTGACTTTTTAATTGATGATGCAGGTACCTTGAAGTACCACGGTAGATATTTTATTCCCGCTGTTGAGGATATTCGAGCAAAGTTGTGTAGTGAAGCGCATGGTTCTAGTGCTGTCTAACACCCTAGTTCTACATAGATGTATAAAGATCTGAAACAGATCGTTTGGTGGTATGGAATGAAGAACGGTATAGCCAAGTTTGTGTTTGAGTGTTTTACCTACAAGCATTTTAAGGCAGATCATGGACGGCCTGGTGGCAAGCTGACACCTTTGGATATTCCAAGATGGAAGTGGGAGAGTATTTCTATGGACTTTATTACCGGCCTGCCGAGCTCTCCCTAAGGAAATGATTCAGTGTGTTTCATAGTTGATAGATTGACGAAGTGTGCTCACTTTGGGCCATTCAAGATTGGTTAATCCATGAAGAAGATTGTATTTGGAAGAGCTCATTAGATTGCATGGAGTGCCAGTAAGTATTGTGTCAGATCGAGATTCCAGGTTCACGTCTCGCTTTTGGAAAAAGATTGTCGGGAGGATTAGGTACCGAACTCAGATATTCAACCGCTTATCATTCACAGACTAATGGTTAGACGGAGAGAGTTAATCAGATTTTGGAAGATATGATCAGATGTTACATCTTGGACCATGGAGGAGCATGGGACAAGTGGCATAGATTAATGGAATTTGCCAATAATAATAATTATCATGAGAGTTTGCAGATGGCCCCTTTTGAGGCTTTGTATGGGAGGCATTGTCGAACCCCCATGTTTTGGGCTGAAGTTCGTGAAGGACCATTGTTGGGTATGGAAGCCTTAGAAGAGATGAGTACTTTCATGACGCATATTCGGGAAAATATTCGTATAGCTCAGGAGTGTTATGAGAAGAACGCTAACATCGACTAAGGGTTGATCTAGAATTCAAAGTTGGGGACATAGTTTTTCTCAAAGTTTCTCTGATATCAGACATTAAGAGGTTTGGAAGGAACCACAAGTTGGATCCCAGGTATGTGGGGCCTTTTAAAGTTATTAAACGCATCAGACTGTCGGCTTATAGGCTGGATTTGCCGGCTAATTTTTCTGGTGTGCATGATGTGTTTCATGTGAGCGAGTTGCGGAAATGTGTGGTTAGTGACCAGTATGTCCTTGACTCGGTGACCCAGTTGCAACCTAATATTTCTTATGTCGAGGTGTCTGTTCGCATCCTAGATACTCAGGATCAGGTATTGCGAAAGAAGAGAATAACCATGGTCAAGGATCTTTGGCGAAACCAAGACATTGAGAGCACGACTTGGGAGTTGAAGTTAGCTATGAGAGAGGCTCATCCTCATCTGTTCTCCTTGTTTCTTTTGGTAAGTGTTTCTATTCAATATCCTTTGGTTATTTTCTTTCTGTATTAGATTTGATTTTCTATCAAGTTTCAGGACGAAACTTTTTTTAGGAGGAGTGACTGTAACGCCTCTGATTTTTCGATGTTTATTTTAAATTTTTGAAGTGACGTAATAATGATGTTAGGGTGTTACGTTGATGCATAGTTAACAAGCATCATTGTTGGAGTGTGATTTTGCTCATCGGAATCTGAGGTTTTGACTCGGTGGATTTTAGTAGGTTGATGTTGGTTGTAAATTCAGGGAATTTTAACCCGAGTTTGGTCTGTCGAGTCCTAATTTCGACTTCTTCGTTGGTTTTATAACATCAGTATTTAGCCTTGGTGTGAATTTCGTGGAAATTCGTGATGATTCGAGTTTTCCAGTCATTTGGACGTTTAGCAATTAATAATAATATAATATTATATATATATATATATATACCTATAACTAAACCCTATTCATCGTGTTCTTCCCAAAGCCATCAGACCGAAAATGCGGAATAAAGGAGGTGGCGTTCATCGTGAGGTTTTTGGCTGCTGTTGTGGGGGTTCTGGTGCGCGAAATCTTTGTCTGAGGGTAGATTTAGAAAGCTTTCACCGAGATCTTCGCGTGCGCGGTGAGTTTTCCTCGTTTCTGTGATTTTTGGCATAAGGGTTTTTTACCTTGACTCTTGTTTGCCCTGAAAAGTTTCTGGAATCGTTGTCTAGGAGCTCTTGTGGCCGATCCTTGGATCGGAATGTTTGTGAGGCCGTATTTCAGAAGCTTTGAGGCAAGTGGTGATTTCATTCCACGTGGTATTTCTTGTTCAATTTTTCTCCCTCTTGATTTTCCTCCTTAGAATGTATGGGTATTATAGAGTTCGACCATAACTGATTCAATAGGTAGCGTAGGATTTCTGGCCAAGGAAAATTCGTCGAATATGAAAGAGTTAGCCTGAGTAAAATTCATCGAGTATGAGGAAACAAGACTGAGTAAAATTCACCAAGTATGTGAGTTGGTCCAAGTAAAATTCATCGAATATCAGCGTAGTTCTAGGCATATTTGTCGAATAGGATATGCATGGAGTAAAGGTTTTTTCGTCGAGTGGTTTTGGCATCGAGTGTAACTCCCTGAAAATCATTTTTAAGCTGATCGCATTCAAAAGGAATTTTGGTGCCTGTATAGGGGTACACGACCTAGGACACGAGCGTGTTCAATGCCGTGTCTTTCATTGTGTTTGGCCGGCAGTGTCCAGAGAAGGACACGACAGAAAACACGGGTTGTACGCAGACACGGGCGTGTCAGGGGTGACACGGGCGTGTTCATACCCGTGTCCCCACCCGTGTTCAGCAGGGACATGACAGTTGACATGACGGTTATATGTGACACGCCTCCAGTCACAGGCGTGTCGAGGACCCGACACGGGCGTGTCAGGTTGAGACGCGGGCGTGGATTAGCCCGTGTGGTTTTTCTATGTTCGATGATCGTGCCTGGATCGAGGCACACGGCATGGGACACGACCATGTGCAAGGCCGTGTTCGGCCCAGGTTTGAGGAATTTTGTACAGATCTGAGCCGTTCGTTTTCTTTAAGTAAGATCTGATGGACCCGATGTGTTCCTCCTCTGTTAAGGCCGGGAATGGTGGTTTAACTGCTCATTTCTCCCTTAAGCTTTCTTTTTCTAAGGAGTTAGAGCAAGGAGGAAGAAGGGGGAGGATTCCGGCCGCCGGCGGAGCATCGGAGCACCATTTAGAGAACCGAGAGCGGATTCGTGGAGGAAATTCCGTTGCGAAGACTTCTATCTGGATAGTTTTCCATGGCGCAAAAGCGTACTACAAGGGTAACGATTCTCTACTTGAGCATGTGAAGCTCTCTTCCTTTTTGCATAGGGAAACCCGCTCCCGCAAGTGTGCAGCGAGTGTGCGGTGTTCTCTGGGGTTGACGTGAATAGTCCCCCTTGTGTTTCATATAGAGTCCGGAATCGAAGTACGGACATAAGCATTGTGTGTGAAGCCTACCCGGACATGTTGGTCTAGATCGGTGATGTTGCATTTGTTATGGTTTGCCGGAGAAGACTCCGTGCTTTGGGTTTTCGGGTTTCTACGCGGTAGATTGCAGCAGGGATCCTTGGGGATTAACTCCAAGGCGCACCTGGAAAACTGAGCGGAATCATTGTTCTGCTAACTTGGCGGTCAGGGAATCGGCCTTGAACATAACTGAGTTATGTGATTGTTTGGAATATCAGGATCCGAGAGAAGCTTGGCTCGTGCATACATCTTAAGGTGAAGTACGCAGTGTGAGCAACGGGCAAGTGGAATCAGACTTGGGCTATGTGGTTCGGTGTGAGAGACCCGAAAAGGGGACTGACCGTTGGCATAGTCAGGAGCCTTAGACGGTGGTCAGAAAGGCTAGAATGTTCACGAGGTTGCCATCCTGGGGGTGGTGGTGACGACGCTGAAGTGTCAGGATTCACCGATAATGTGCCCTGAGTGCACGGGGTGTTTGGCCGTGCCAGCCTACACATGTGGCGTAGTATGTTTGTTCTATATTGTTTTGCTGGGCTAATGAATTGCAGGGAAGGAGCACCGCCGTCCCGAGTTAGGGGCGGAGTCGTTATAATTTGGTCGGCTTTGCCTGACCGTTGCTTTGTTTGCCACCGTGCGGTGGAATGTTGCTTGCAGGTGCTGCGGAGCCGAGTACCAAATAGCGTGCTGGAGCCCATGTTGCTGTGCTGTCCCTCGAAGGCCAAAGTGAATAGTTGTTCTTTATTTTGTCATGTATGGCCGGCTTGCGAGCCGATGTATGGAAAACATTATATTGCTAAGTGAACTCTTGTAAGGCCATAAGGCCAAGTACCTTTTAGTTTATTTGTATTTCATTCCAGTTGTAGTGGTTGTGGACATTCATGATTATTGGATTACTGTTATGGGTTCTTTCAACTATTTAAAAGCTTCCGCTAGAATGCTCTGTATTAAGACGTGCAGTCTTAATTGGATAGTTTGGTTATTCATACGTAACCCTTCCGACTGTCCGTGGTATATGGCGTCGGGTTCCAGCTGGACCTTCTGTTATATGCCATACGACGTATGGGGGTGTTACATCGAGTCTGTCGAGTATTGATAATTTTGGTATCGAGTGAAGTCTAATTCGTCGAGTATTCTCGATGAATTCGTCGAGTGTGGTCTAGGCAACGAAAGCATTGAGTGAACCGGGGACCAAGTCTTTTTCGTCGAGTTTTGCCTTGAGGTAGGGGAGAATCGTCAAGTATTATCGACGAATTCCTTGGGTACGTAGAGTAAGATCAGGCTGATTCGTCGAGTATCGCTAGGCTTAGTTTTATTACGCAAAGTAGAATTCATTGTGTGTCTCTTGCATTCCTCGAGTATATTCGACAAATCAGCGTGGACTCAAGATTTTCTCGCCGAATTAGCTTCGATTCGTCGAGTATTGACTTAGATGAATTTTCAGGATTTTCCTTTCTCTTTGTCGTTGAGGAATTTTGATGATGGGATTGGGTTTTATCGGTGTTTTGGATGTGAAGATGTGGCTAGGTTGGCAGTGGATAAAGGACTACCAACTTGATGTCAGTTCGTGAATCATTATACATGGTGGTTGGTGATTTTCTTTTGAACTGTTGGGTTGTGTTGTACAATGTGGCCACCACCTCAGTACCTTTTTGAGATGTTTGGACTATTGGGTTGTGTTGGACAATATGGCCACGACCATAGTGCCTTGTGGAGATATTTGGGTCTGATAGTTCGTGTTGGACAATGGGGCCACCAACTCAGAGCTGTTTTTATCAAGTGTTAATGATTCACGTGTTTAGAGCTGTTCAGTCTCTTTCTTCTTATTATATAGACATATGTTATTATGCTTACTCTTCTAGATCTTATCGAAGCATGCTTCATTTCGCACTTGGTGCAACTTCTCCTATTATACTGTTTGAGAATTCTTCTTTGCTTATTATAGTATGACTTTTTTGCTGTGGTTTGACAGCTATTCTTGTATTTGGGTTGGTAACCCTTTTGTCTCCTTTTGATTATTTCTACTATTTATCTTTGATCGCCACTTGCATATTCTTGTTGAGGTATTCTTTTTTTGAATGCCTCAGGCTCGGAGCAGTACCCAGTGGTGCAGTTAGAGTTGGTAGTTGCGGGTGTTCTGCAATTGTTGAAGTGATTCTCTCATCACTGTAGTGAGGTTGTTTTGTTGTTTTGTTTTTAGTTCAGACATGCATGATGTTTGATGGGTGTCAGGTTGTTGACGCCCACCAGAGATTATTGTTGAATGTTGGTTTATTTGCTAGCTGCTATTCTATTTCCTAGATGATTTGTTTGATCAACTTGCTCTCTGGGAAGGATTTATGCAATGATTGTATGTTAGTTGTTTTCAAGGCATAAAGGTATTATTATGCATATCTCATCCTCATGACATCCTTTCTAACCCCAAAGTCATTACATTTTAACGACGGAAAAAGATCTTCATGTACTTATATTAAATCTAGAGGTATGCATAACATGAGTTGTCCTTTTGGATGTTTCTGCTCATGTAGGATAATAATTGAACTAAATAAAGTATTTTCTACAGCGTATATTATATTTTTATCCGTGGACTAGATGATACACCGAGCCGAGAGATACGTCCATACAAATTTAATCCAAGTTTTTGTCGTAACAAACTTAAGAATTTCGTAAAGAATATTTGGAGTAGGTACTTTCCTAAGCGTCTGCAGTTATCCCTTGCACGGCGTGACATCACAACACATGTTATCTCTTACTCTGATATAATGATTTATGTTGAGAAAATTCAGGTTTTGATAAAGAATGCTGACAATAAAGAAATCTGTCTAAGTCCACATGTGTTGAGTTAGGACAGTTCACTCAACGCCAGATGGCCAGAAGCGTTGAGTAAAGACTAGACAGTCAAAGCCTCAACATTGCCAATGCAGAAATCTGGTTAATTCCAAAAGCGTTGAGTGGAGACAGTTCACTCAACACCCAGAGCCAAATGCGTTGAGTAAAGCTCATGTAGTCAAAGCCGCAGAAGAATCTGCCAAGAATTCTGGCTAAGTCTAGAAGTGTCGAGTAAGGATAGCTCACTCGACACCAGAAGATCAGTAGAGTTGAGTAAAGCTCATGCTGTCAAAGTCACAAAAGATGTAGATAGAAAATATGTCCAAGTCCAAAAGCGTTGAGTGAAGGCAGTTCACTTAACGTCAACTCAACAGAAATTCAACCAAGTACAGAAGCGTTGAGTGAAGGTTGTTCACTCAATGCCTCAGAGAGATGGTGGGCAAAGGCAGAAAGCATTGAGTGTAGAAGCTTCACTCGATGCCTTCAAACAAAGAAAATCGACTAAGTCTAATTGCGTTGAGTGATGAAGGTTCACTCAACGCCTAATCTGTTAGACAGCTAAAAGTCTATATTCATTGAGTGATGACTGATCACTCAACGCCTGGTATTGCAGAAAACTGACTAAGTATTTTGGCACCGAGTGACAAGCATCCACTCAACGCCTATGCTGAATTGTCTGAATTTGACTAAGTCCACAAGTGTTGATGTCAGCAGAAATTCAAATGTTGTGGGAAGTGAACAGTACACGACAAATGGCGTTGTTTGCCTATTGTATAACATTTAATGCAAACGTAGAGCTGCAGCTACCAACTTCTAGTAGTCCCAATTCTTAAAGAGTCGTTGGACGACGAGATAAAAAAATGAGATCAAAGAAGGAGAAATTAACTTTTGGAAAGTGTTGAACTTCATCTTCTTCATGTCGACCAAGTTACAGTGCCTGAATAAGTTACTCATACTGTTGATCTAAAAGTTCAAGAAAGTTAGCTGTTGATCTGCACAACTTCAACAGCAAGTTCAGAGAGCTTTCTCTCTGAGGTAGAAGAAGCAACAAAGCAAGCTCTTGTTGTAGTGACTTTATAGTTCCATCAGGCCTAATCTTGAAGGTACATTCTTGGAGCTGTGAAAGAGGCAGGACCGAGTCATCTTAGTTCTAGAAGAGAAAGACACAAAGTTTACTTCTCTGTTGTCTTACTTCAACGACAACGATTTCATTCTGTAGGATCTTAATAGATCTGAGTTATAAGCCTAAATCATAAAGGCTGAGTGGTAGGGCCTGTGTGCCTGAGGTAGGATCCTTGTGTGGATCTGAGCTGTAGGGCCTTTGTGCCTGAGTTGTAGGATTCAGTTGTGAATCTGAGTGGTAAGGCCTTTGCCTTGAGGTACGATCTGGTTTAGATCTGAGGTAGGAGAGTCATTCTCTCTGAATTGTAGGGCTATTCTCCTAGCATGAGTAGTAGAAATTTGAGAAAAGTCTGAGGTAGGTGATCTGTGGATCACTGAGCTGTAGGAGCATTGCTTGCTCTTATTGGTAGGGCCATAGGCCTGAGGTAGGACTTATTGGAGTCTGAGAGATCCTGAGAGATCTGAGTTGTAAGCTCATTGAGCTGAGTTTGGAGAAGTTGCCTTATATAACAATCTGTTAGAAAGGTGGGAGGGACAGTGGATGTACCATAATCTGGGGAACTACTATAAATTACTTGTGTGCTGGTTTTGTAATCTTGAAAGCTAACTTAAAATAAATCACAACACATCAAAGAATAGAGAGTGTTTAAAAAGACCTAAAAATATATTCACCCCCTCTAGCTGATTAACTACTCTTTAAACTAAAGTCTTTCATATACGGCAAGTGCACCGACCGTACAAGTAACATAAAATACTAGATTATCCACAAGTATCAATCTCAGATGAGTGCAGCAAGGGTGCGTAATTCAATTTATTAGAAAAGTGATTGTTAGAGCGGGTGTAGCGCAAATGGTTTTGTTTTGGATGGTTTAAGAAAACAAAAACTATTATAACTATGCAAGTCGCCTTCACCGCTTCGCAAGGGTGGTTACCCAAATGGGTAAAGATGTAGAATGGAGAGGATTGCGTGAGGGTCGTAGGCACCTCCTTGTAACTCACACTCATAGAAATTGCTAAAGTGGCTCACACAAAATGGAAACGACAACGAAATGAGATGGATGCGCTCCATACTAGCATAAACCACAAAACACCACATAGACATGGAAGCTTGCATTAAAGCATTTTGGTTTAATACACATCACAAACAAAGCTCAAATAATCAAAAG
This sequence comes from Platanthera guangdongensis, assembly GCA_039583875.1. Lineage (NCBI taxonomy): Eukaryota > Viridiplantae > Streptophyta > Magnoliopsida > Asparagales > Orchidaceae > Platanthera > Platanthera guangdongensis. Next base: position 97,504,872 of record CM077153.1, on the reverse strand, counting down.
GAAATGTACTACAAAATAGGAGGAAGAAAAATACAACCAATGCACGAAGACTCGCCTAGGTTCACGGTCGGAATCGAGGGTTGTCAAGCTTCATCCGTGCTCGGACTTCATCTATCATTCGGTGTCGAGTAGCGTTGTCACCTACTCCCAATAACCCGTCTTCTTCGTCAATAATCGCCGGTCATGTTCTTCGTCGTAGAACTCATGAGGTGTAGCGAGAAATCCATTGAAACGGAGCTTGGAGGTTAATAAATAATGGAGGAGGCCAGAGAGGATGCCCTAGCCTTGGATTTGCAAATGAATGATAGCTGGAACTTCTCCACTAGGTAGGCGGTAAGAGAGGTACAAAAGGGGCGAATTCGGGCATCCCGGACGCGAGGAAGACAAAAGATCGAAAATTAGGCCGAATACCTGCGACTTAAATAATAAACGGTCAGAATTTAAGAGACGCATGACAAAACACACGGTCGTGCGTTTGATCGTGCGATTATAATAGCACAGGAGCCCCAATCTGAGGTAACAAGCAGATCGTGTGTTTTTGAACTCGTGCGAGCCAACTGCTCGTGCGCGAACAAATCGCACGGGGCTGGACAGAACTCGATTTTCCAGGTATTATAGGGAGGTCAAGCGTTTTCCTTCACGCACGATTGAATCCAATCCTGTATTAAGAGAAATGCACGATGACTGCTCACTAAAAAGGACCTGTAGCAATCACACGACTGAAACGCTCGTGCGTCAAAGAAAACGCACGATCGTGCGATATCTACATGCAACAATTTAAGCATTGAGGGAACAACCCTCCTGTAAACAAACATTGCAGTCTAGAGCACACCTCCAGTACAAGCATAATTATGACAAAAAATTCCAGAAAAATATGGGGATCACCATGTGCCTACACCCAACAACGGGATGCATGCTTGCACACCTCAACGGTCCTAAAAGTGCACTTTGTGTACTTAAACGATTCAAATAGAATATGAACGAAAACATGCTAAAAATGCAATGCACGTGCTTGAAAACTACCCCAGATGAGTTTGAAAAACCTGATATAAATTGGACGCATCACAACCCCAGACTTAACCATTTGCTCCTCTCGAGCAAATCATCTCATAGTGTAACGGAAAATGACTACTTGGCTTAGTAATTGCAAAAAATGAAGTACCATGCAAAATCATCTACTCATGCACATAAAAGATAAAGTAGAGGAGTTCCTAATTATGCAACGTAGCTTACAATTATCGAAGGGCGTATCAACATATTATTTTTACTCTAAAATAGGATCTCAGAAAATCATTCGGTCACGCGTAGATGAAAGTAGACAGGACAGTGAGGTGAGAATTATCAAGGACCTGGGCTCAGGATAACCAGTTGGACTTTGGGTTTATATAAGGGCTTGTGTTTAGGTGAGGTATACAATGATAAACATGACGGATCACGCATAAAACCTAAATGAGCTAGCATAACACAAACTATCCACACGTCACAATAATAAACACAGGGGCGCAGCGCACCCCCAGTCTTAGACTTGACTATATGGGTGTGTGCACTGCCTACTCCCAAAACAAATTTTTTCACAAGTAGATTTTTCAATTAAATTTTTTCACAATTTCACCTCTTTTTTTTTCAAAAAAAATTCATTTCCACATTTTTTTTTCTTTCAATATTTTTCAACAACTTTTTTCATCAATAATTTTCAAGAGAGCACATCCACTTAATCATCACAAGAATCACCGCATGAAAACTCCCATCATGAAAATAATGACACCTAGAGCTCAGACATGGGTGTGCCATTAGGATCAGCTTTTAGGCTTTGTTGAGAAAGATGTGGCATTGAATCAAAAGTATAGGATAGACACAATATGGCTAACAAGGATTAGACGTTAGGAATAGAACAAAGCTCAACCGGGCCAAAATGATGGATTACATCACACTTGCGCAATTGAACTAACCTATACCCATGCCTCGAGAATAGCTTGGGTAAAGTTTTAAGCCAATGAGAAAGACTAAACATCCCCCCGACTCGAGCAATACGCGTCTACCGAACGTCCATACACTGTAGTACACTACCGTTTGATTTCGCTGGATCATCTAATTTTAGAGTAGAAAAAACAATATCTATGCTCAACAAAAAATATAAAAAAAAATCTACGAGCATAAATAAAAACTATCTCTACACAAAATTTTATACGAGACACGAGCACCTGATTAAGAGCACTATAGTAGTCAACATTTTACCCTGCCCCACAATCCCAAGCCAACACCATTATTTTACAATTTGCTCATGTGAAATGGAATTTGATCCAAGACGCGCTAGTGGTCAAGTGCGCACTGAAGTGGGTGCACTGGTGTGTTGTGAATATGAATATGATAATTATAAGAAAGGAGGGGCTTCTAATTTAGAGTAAAATGTGCGTGTGCATGGGAAACTCGTAATCACATCCCACAGCCAGACTGAATCGAATCATAATATCCAAATTACAATAATAAAATGAAGAATATGAAGTCTATGGAGGCGTTACCCATACTCTGAATAGAGTGTACCAGAAGACAGCAACAAACCCCAAAACTAATTAGAAACCAGAAACAAAACAAATTTTTTTTAGCTGTCGGCACCACCTTTGGAAGGAGCTCAGATCCCAGAACAAATATTACGGACCAAAATCACATAATAAAAATAGCAATCAAGCCAAACTCTGAGCTATCTGTCTATCTCCCAGAAGTGCTATTATTTACCAAATATTACTACACCAAATAACTGTACAATTGGTTATGAAGACAAAGTCTAACAGCAACAAGTAGAGATAAAAAAAAGAGAAGAAAGAAACATGACAAGCGACAAAATGAGGTAAGGAGAAAGAAAGGCAAAACTACATCCCCTAGAATCTTGCAGTGTGATACAATGAGCCGCATTCGTAATGATGTTCTCGTCAATAATCTTCAAACGATGACCATTCACTTTGAAAGTTCCATCCTTGTCACCATAAACCTCAATAGCACCAAATGGCGATACACTCTTGACCGTGCAAGGCACACTCCATCTTGATATTAACTTCCCTGGAAAAGTATAAGTCTAGAGTTGTACAAAGGCACCCGGTCGCCAGGCTTGAACTCCTTGGGAACAATATGCCGATCATGCCAATGCTTAGTTCGTTTCTTATATTTGCAAGTGTTCTCATAGGCGAGCAACCTGAATTCATTGAGCTCACATAATTGACTGCATTTTTTATTAGCGGCAGTCGTGACATCCATATTGAGAAATTTTGTGGCATATAGTGTTGGACTTTTGTTTTGTTGACCAGTCAACTTTTGAATTTTAATATTATTTTTTTATGTATGAGTAATTAATAGGAGAGAGAAATTGTATTCAATAGGAGAGAGAGATTGCATTTATGAGAGGGTAGTTGAAGAGTTTTTCTTTGCCTATAAATAGGCATGTATGTAGTTCATTTGGTTTTGATGAGAAAGTGAAAATTCCTCCACATTTCCGAATTTCTCGTCTGAGAGATGATAGAGAGAGAGGCGCCGTAGCGCTGGTGTATAAGTCAGGCGGTTAGTCAGTCTAACCGGGCGGCTTGGTGATCTCGTCGCGAGAAGGGTCTCGCGACTTGTGTGCTCGCGGGAGGAGTGCAGCTCGCGAGAGGGACCTGCCCGCTGGATATCTCGCGTGAGTGAAAGGGGGCGCTAGTTGTGTGCTCGCGAATAGCGGTCTAGCCGCAAGCCAGGGAGGTCTCGGCAGTTGGTCTCGCCGGTTTGGTAGCGCCGTACCCGCTCGCGTAGGTGCTGCTCGCGTGGAGTTGGAGAGAGCAACCCGCTGCAGCTCGCCTGGCAAGGGTGCAGGTCGCCTGGGTGGAGTTCGCGAGAGGAGAGGTCCATTCGCCGGGTGATAGGCCGCGCGGGTAGGCGGTTTGTGGTGGCGATCTCGCAATTTTGACTTGGAGTTGTTTTGGTGTTAAGTGGAATCGTTTGTGGAATTAAGATAGAGCGGGAACCCATACACGTTTCCAACAAGTGGTATCAAAGCGAGGTTAGGAGGTTGGGATCCCCTGGAAGTTTGCTCGGACGGTCAAGTGATAAGGAGAGATGGAGATGGGAGGTGCCATGCCAGGGCAAGTCCCCAAGTTGACAAAAACCAACTATGGAAATTGGAGCATCCAGATGAAGGTGTTGCTCGCCTCCAAAGAGTTGTGGGAGGTAGTAGAGGACGGCGTTGAGGTGTTTACTGCCGAAGCAGAAGCGGCATTGACTAACGCTCAGAGGACGGCCTTGAGAGAGTCTAAGAAGAGAGATAAGAAGGCTCTCTTCTTACTTTACCAAGGTGTGGATGAGGCGACCTTCGAGAAGATCTCAGATGTGGGGACATCAAAGGAGGCATGGGAGGTTTTGCAACGCTCCATGCAGGGAGTTGATAATGCAAAGAAGGTGAAGCTGCAGTCCATTTGAGCTCAGTATGAAGTGATGAAGATGCAGGGTTCAGAGAAGGTTGGTGACTACGTGACCCGTCTGCGGACGCTCACGAATGAGATGAAGAGGAATGGAGAGGTGACTGATGATGTAAGTTTCATGGAGAAGCTCCTGCGATCTATGTCTAAGAAGTTCAGGCATGTGGTGGTGGCGATTGAGGAGTCAAAAGACCTCACCCTGATGACAGTGGATGAACTTGTTGGCTCATTACAAGCCCATGAGTACCGCATGCTGCAGGATGATGAGGAGTCGAGTGGTTTGGGGAAAGCACTCCAGACTCAGCTTAACTTTGGAGAAAACTCAGGAAGAGGAGGAGGCAAGCGTGGCCGAGGCTACCCCGGAAGAGGTAGAGGAGGAAGAGGTGGAAGAGACTTCGGAAGAAATCAGTACAACCAGAAGGAGACGGAGCAACCTCAGGGGTGGAGACACGATGGAGGAGGAAGAGGAAGAGGCCAAGGGAGAGGCCAAGACAGAGGACAAGGAAGGGACCAAGGCAGAGGACAAGGAAGGGACCAAGGCAGAGGTCAAGGAAGAGGAAGGGGAGATATGTCCCAGACTCAATGTTACAACTGTAACAAGTTCGGGCACATGAGTTACGATTGTTGGGCTCCAAGGAAGGGAGGAGAAGCCAACCACTATGCTGAGGCAAGTAACACGGGTGGCGACCCGATGATGTTCCTTACCATCCAAGGTGCTGCAGGAGGGAGGAACGAGGTGTGGTACTTGGATACCGGCGCAAGTAACCACATGTGTGGAGATAAGGAGTTGTTCACCAGCCTTGAGGCAAATAGTGGTGAAGTCAGTTTTGGCGACGCCTCAAAGATATCTGTGGAAGGAAGAGGAGTGATAGCAGTCACAATGAATGAGAAGGAGGTACAGATCAACGATGTCTTCTATATGCCGGGCTTGAGGAGTAACATCCTAAGTCTTGGGCAGCTAGTGGAGAAGGGCTATCGGGTCCTACTGAGGGATAGTACTTTAGCTATGAAGGATAGTCAAGGAAGAGAGGTGGTGAGAGTGAAGATGGCGACGAATCGCCTCTTTCCTCTAAGTATGGATGCCAAGGAGACGGCATGTCTTGCGAAGACAGGAGAAGAAGAGGAAGCTTGGCTGTGGCACCACCGGATGGGCCATTTGGGGTTCACAGGCCTGAAGCTACTATCCCACTCCAAGATGGTAGAAGGGTTGCCCATGATCTCGCCTCCTCAGAGGGTATGTGAGGCATGTACTAAAGGAAAGCAGAAGAGAGAAACGTTCGAAGGTGGAAAGTCTCGGAGGGCAACAAGGCAGCTGGAGCTAGTTTATTCAGACATAGCAGGTCCGTTTGAGACGACCTCAGTTGGGGGCAGCCGATACTACATTACCTTCACGGATGACTACAACCGGAAGTGTTGGGTGTACTTCCTGAGAGAGAAGGCCGAGGAACTTGACAAATTCAGGGAGTTTAAGGCAATGGCTGAGAAGGAGAGTGGGTAGCCACTAAAGGCACTTAGGACAGATAGAGATGGGGAGTACACCTCTAGGCTGTTTGATGACTTCTGTAGAGAGTGGGGGATCTCTCATCAGCTGACGGCGGCGTACTCACCTCAGCAGAATGGAGTGGCCGAGAGGAAGAACCTTACCATCATGAACATGGCGAGGAGTATGGTGAAGGGCAAGGGGCTGCCGAAGAAGTTCTGGGCGGAAGCGGTGCAAGTGGCAGTGTACGTGCTGAACCGTTGTCCAACAAAGAGTGTGAAGTTCAAGACTCCATTTGAAGCTTGGAGTGGGTGGAAGCCCAGTGTGAAGCACCTAAGGGTCTTCGGGTGTGTGGCTTATGCCCATGTCCCAGACCAGAGGAGAAGAAAGTTGGATGACCGGAGCGAGAAGTGCATCTTCGTAGGCTACGCTCCTGCGAGCAAGGCATACAAGCTGTACAACCCGGTGACAGAGAAGGCCATCATCTCAAGGGATGTGGTAATTGAAGAAGACAGCTGCTGGAGCTGGGATGAAGAGGTGAGGAGCATCAAGGGGATGTTCTTCGATGAAGATGAAGAAGAGGATGGTCAGGAAGCAGATGCTGAGATGGGGGAAGCTGAGCCACCATCGCCACCCAGCAGGGAGCCAGGGGGAGCTCTCACTCCCTACTCTAGTTGAGCAAGCACTAGTAGAGGTGGTTCCAGTGGAGCAAGTACCAGCGGTAGCAAGGCGGATCGTCCTCAACCTCGGATGAGGAGGTTGGAGGAGATCTACGAGGAGACGACACCAACTACTAACAAAGTTTTCTTTATATTGTCTCTTAGCAGATGTTGAGCCATACTCGTACAAGGAAGCAACCAAATAAAAAACTTGGAGGAGTGCTATGGATGTGGAGATAGCCTCCATCAAGAAGAATGACACCTGGAAGCTGGTGGATCCACCTGCATGCCACAAACCCCTCGGGGTGAAGTGGGTGTATAAGGTGAAAAAGAATAAAGATGGAGGCGTGGAGAAGCATAAGGCGCGACTAGTCGTGAAGGGCTACCGACAAGTCTAAGGGGTGGACTATGATGAAGTTTTTGCCCCAGTGGCAAAGATCGACACTATCAGGATGATCATCGCACTGGCAGCGCATCATGGGTGGAAGATCATGCAGATGGACGTGGTCTCTGCCTACCTGAATGGTTACCTAGAAGAGGATGTGTACATCAAACAACCCCCAGGATATGTCGTGAAGGGACAGGAGAAGAAAGTGTGCAAGCTGGACAAGGCCCTATATGGTTTGAAGTAGGGGGCTCGCGCCTGGAATGGGAGGATTGATGCATACCTCCAGAAGCACGGTTACATGAAGTGCCCCTATGAGTATGCTTTGTACACCAAGGTGGAGAAGGGTGGAGACATGATGATCATATGTCTATATGTAGATGACATGATCTTCACCGGCAACAGCCCCGTAATGTTTGAAGAATTCAAGAGAACCATGAAGAAGGAGTTCGAGATGACTGACCTGGGAGAGCTCAACTATTTTCTGGGAGTGGAGGTTGTAACGCCCCGAAACTCAAATGAGCAAAGGGGGACGTTTTGGGCCAGTTTGGGTTCTGGCAGCAGGCACACGGCCTGGGACACGGGCGTGTCCCAGGGCGTGTCAAGCGTGTGTCGACACTTAGCCGCGAAGACGTCGAGATTGACTCGATGATTCGTCGAGAGTGGGCATACGGCCTGCGACACGGGCGTGTCGCAGGGCGTGTCGACCCGTGTCGACACTTAGCCGCGAAGTCGTCGAGTTTTACTCGACGATTCGTCGAGAATGGGCACACGGCCTGCGACACGGGCGTGTCGCTGGGCGTGTCGACCCGTGTCGACGATCGTCCCGCGGAGTCGTCGAGATTCACTCGACGATCGTCGAGACAAGGCACACGGCCTAGGACACGGGCGTGTCCAAGGCCGTGTCATCAAGTCGTCGATCTTCACTTGACGAAGTGTCCCGTATACACGGCCTGGGGCCCAGGCGTGTCAAGGTGACACGGGAAAGAACACGGGCGTGTCCTAGAACCCGTGCAGTGCTCGGGTTGAAAATGGGGAAAAATCATGGGGTACACGACCGGCCACACGGCCGTGTGAGGTGGAACACGGGCGTGTCAGCTCGAACACGGGCGTGTTCGATACCCGTGTGAGGTTCCAGGTGATTCGATTTTGACGGCGAATGCGGCACACGGCCCTGGACACGGGCGTGTGCCAGGCCGTGTTCGGTCCAGATTGGGCATTTCAGCCCCGAATCAAAGCCGTTCGTTTCCCTATGTTGAGATCCAACGGCTGGGGGTTGTTCCTGAAGGGATATACCCGAGTTTTGACTTAGAAAACCCTTACTTTTCTTCACTTATCATCTCTCTAAATCCTTAGAGAGAGAGAGGAGAGCCAAGGGTGGAAGAAGAGCTAGATTCCGCCATTGGAGGAGCTTCGGAGCTCCGAATCGCAAGCCGACTCCGGATCCACGGAGGCAACGCTAGTGCAGTGATTTCTATCCGATTACTTTTCAATGGTGCCAAAGAGAAACTCAAGGGTAACGATCCTCATCTTGAGCATGAATAGCTCTCTTTCTTAGCATAGGAAGCCCGCTCTCGCGAGTTTGCGGAGAGTTGGAGGCGTTCCTTCGGGTAGATATGTAAAGTCCCCGTTGTTTAGAGTCCGTATGCGAGAACGGACATAGTCATGATGTGTGAAGCCTACCCGGACATGTTAGTCTGGATCGGTGATGTTGCATTGCATAAGGCCGGAGAAGACTTCGTGCTATTGGTTGTTTTTCGGGTTTTCTACGCGGTAGATTGCAGCAGGGAGCCTTGGGGACTAACCCAAAGGTGCACCCGGAAAACTGGGCGGATACGAGATCTTGCCAACTTGGTGGCCTGAGAGCCAACCTGAACATAACCGAGTTATGTGACTTGTGATAGAATGGGACTCGGTCGAAGTTTGACCCGCGCAAATGGCTTAAATTGCCGTTGCGATGTGAGCACGGGTTAGATGGAACCGTACCCGCTCTATGTCGTTCGGTTAAAGAGACCTAAGGTTACGTGGCACTTGTCGTTGGCATAGATGTGAGTCTTCGGCGGTCAATGGCTTAAATTGTCGTGACCCAGGCCAAGAAGACAAATTGCTCATAGGTTTGGCCGTCTAAGTGGCGGTGGTGAGTCTGGAATGTTAATGGCTTTAATTGACATGACATCAACAGGTTCACCGAGAATGTGCCCTGAGTGCACGGGGCGTGTGGCCGTGCGAGCCAACGTCTGTGATGAAATGGCTATTGATATACATTGCTCGCTTATGCTAATGAAATGCAGGGAAGGAGCATCGCCGCCCCGAGTTGGGGGCGGGATCGTTATAATTTGGTCAGCATTGCTGACCGTTGCCTTGTTTTGCCACCGTGCGGTGGTTTGTTGCTTGCAGGTGTAGCTGGACCAAGCGGTCAATAGCGGGCTAAAGCCTTTTTTGCGAAGCCGGCCCTCGAAGGCCCAAATGGAAATGTTTACTGCTTTATTCATGTGTGACTGGCCTGCGTGCCGTGGTTTGTAAAACATGTAATTGGAAGTGAAACATTTTGTAAGGCCTTAAGGCTTATTTTGAGTATTTTGTATAACATTCCTATTCTGTACTAGTGGACATTCATGCTCTAATGCTGGGTTCTTGTTTACAACTTTATAAACTGCTTCCGCTATAATGCTCTGTGTAGGACGTTGAGATTGGTTGGATGGTTTCCATAAGTAACCACCCGGTCTGTCTGTGGTATATGGCGTCGGGCCCCGACCGGACCTATTGCTATATGCTATGCGACGGATAGGGGGTGTTACAATTTGGTATCAGACTACTGGTTTTGGTCGGGCTTAAACTGAATTCGTGGACGAATTCTTTTTAAGGGGTGGTGAGCACATTGTGTGCGTCATCATTATAATGGTAAAATAACCCATGAATGTCCACTTAGGAATGAAAATACTCGTGTTTGAGGAACCTGCGTGTTCCTATAATTGATGTTTGCAATACTATTTGGTCGCTTAATGGTGTTTTGTACCACTATAGGTGACCAGAAGTGGTGTTGGGCCGTCAGAACGCCGAGTTTCTGAGGCTAGTAGTGCACCGGATGTTGCTCCTGCAACACCTCTGTCGGCTGAAAATATTCGATTGGTGGCTGAAGCGGTGTTGGCCGTGATTAATGCGCAGCCTGGAAGGCAAGCGCAGCAGCCTGCTCCTGTGTTGGAGCAAGTACCTCTTCAAGAGGCTGAGCCGAAGAGGGTGGAGCAAGTGGTTGTGGAACCGGTAGTGCCAAGGAGGGCAACTGAGAGGCAGCTGAAGCATGTAGTGAGCTTTAACCCTCCGTTATTCTCGGGGTTGGGAACCCCATCTCAGGCTGAAGACTGGCTCTCCAGGGTGAAAAGAGTCATGACAGTGACAGAGACGGAGGAGTGGCAAATGACCACCATCGATACGTTCCTTTTGGACGGTGAAGCGAGGATGTGGTGGGAAGGATTGGAGCTGCATCATTTGAGAGGTAGACAACTGGTAGACGTTCCGATGGAAGAGTTCTCGGGATTGTTCTTAGCAAGATACCTCCCTTCTACTCAGAGGATTTCGATGGAGAACGAATTTCCGAGGTTGGTTCAGGGTGAGAGGAGCGTGGATGAATATCTCCACGAGTTTACTCGTCTGAGTCGTTATGCTAGCTCCACCATCATGGATGAGGAGCACAAGACTAATCGTTTCTATGAAGGATTGAGAGATGAGTTGAGATTACTACTCTCGGGGCCGTTGACGCAGGGTTTCTTAACCTTGGTCAATACTGCCCGGTCCTTGGAGAAGGACATGAAAAATGTACAAGCGAAGAAAAGCTTGGGTGAGAAGAAATCTGAATACAAAGTGCCGACTACTTCAAAGTCCGGCTATCGGCGGTCTTTCAAGAAGCATAGGACTTCGGGTCCAGCTCCTTCTGGCGCTTCTGGGGCGACTACGGGTCGGACCCCGGGCGCGTGTTTTACTTGTGGAAAGATGGGGCATTTCGCCCGTGATTGTTGGAGCGGACGTCCTAAGTCCGAAAGAAGGCCGGGAGCTACTTATGAAGAGAAGGGAAAGACGGTGGAGTCGACCGCATCCCATTATGCTCCGGCCCAACCAAGGGTCTACAATCTTGGCCAACAGGAGGCCATTAAACAAGCTGATGTGGTAACAGGTATGGTTTAATTTATAGCAAGTCAATTTCTTTAAATACTTGTTATGCACATGTTACCTTACCACTACTTGTTTAGGATTTGTATTGATTTGTGAAAATCCGGCACGAGCACTCTTCGATACGGGAGCCTCACACTCCTTCTTGTCCGAAGGATTTATATCACGCATCGGAGTCCCTTCTTCGATGACGAAGGATAAGTTGGATGTGTTGTTGCCCAATGGGTGTTCGATGCGAGCGGATAGGATCTGCGATGTTAAGATTCGTATTGGGGAGCAGGAGTTCGACCTGCGGGCGTCTTTACTTCCGTTAGTGGAGTTCGACGTCATATTTGGCATGGACTGGCTCTCGGAGCAACAGGCCCATATAGATTGCGGTAGCAAGGAAGTCAAGCTGGGAGCAAGTCGTGAAACGACTTTTACGGGCTTAAAGGGGTCGAGCAAGACATTGATGTCTGCTCTTCAGGTGGTGAAGGCGGTTCGTGCTGGTGCAGAACTGTTCTTTACACTAGTGGAGGTTGCAAAGCCGAAGCCCGCGTTGGATTGTATTTCAGTGGTATCGGAATACCCTGATGTGTTCCCCGCGGATCTTCCTGGAGCCCCGCCTCAGCGGGAGATAGATTTTACGATCGAGCTAGTGCCAGGTGCAAAGCCTGTGTCACGATCTCCGTATCGGCTAGCGCCTAAGGAAATGGCGGAGCTGAAAGTTCAACTGCAAGAGTTGTTGGAGCAAGGGTATGTGCGCCCGAGTTCTTCGCCTTGGAGCACACCGGTCCTCTTTGTTAAGAAGAAGGACAGAAGCTTGAGGCTATGTATTGATTATCGGGAGCTAAACAAGCTGACAGAGAAGAACAAGTACCCGATCCCCCGGATTGATGATCTCTTTGATCAGTTAGTCGGGTCGACGGTGTACTCGAAGTTGGATCTCAAGGCTGGGTACTATCAGCTGCGAATAAGGGAGAGTGATATCCCAAAGACATCGTTTAGTACGAGATACGGGCATTATGAGTTTACGGTCATGCCGTTTGGGCTGACTAATGCGCCGTCAGTATTCATGGATTTGATGAACAGGACGTTCAGGGAGTACTTGGACCATTTCGTGATCGTCTTCATCGACGATATTTTGGTGCACTCGCAAAGTGAGGAAGATCAATTCAAGCATCTTCATTTGGTGTTGGAGACGCTAAGGAGAAATCAGTTGTATGCTAAGTTCTCGAAGTGCGAGTTTTGGCTATCCTCAGTAGCGTTCCTCGGGCATATAGTGAGTGGAGAGGGTATTGCTGTGGATCCGGCGAAGATTGTTGCGATACGGGAGTGGCCTGAGCTTGCTACTGTAGCGGAAGTCCGGAGCTTTCTGGGGCTTGCCGGCTATTATAGGCGCTTCGTAGAGAACTTCTCGCGGATAGCGTTACCCCTCACTACTTTGACGAGGAAGGAGCATAAGTTCGTTTGGACGCCGGAGTGCGCGCGAGCTTTTGAGGAATTGAAGTGTCGGTTGACCATGGCGCCTGTGCTGAGTTCGCCGGTTGGGACCGAAGGCTATGAGATATATAGCGATGCTTCGGGCAGCGGTTTGAGTTGCGTACTACTGCAACACGGAAGTGTAATAGCTTATGGCTCGAGACAGCTAAAAGTGCATGAAAGGAACTATCCGGTCCATGACTTGGAGTTAGCGACCGTGATTTTTGTCTTGAAGCTGTGGAGACACTATTTGTACGGTGTGAAGATTGATATCTACACCGATCACAAGAGCCTGAAGTACCTTATTGATCAGAAGGATCTGAATATGCGGCAGCGTAGATGGATGGAATTCCTGGGGGACTATACATTCAAGATCCACTACGTGCCTGGCAAAGGGAATGCGGTTGCGGACGCATTGAGTCGCCGAGCCCCAGCTCAAGCCAATTGGCTATCGGTGCATGATGAGCGGTTGGTGCGGGAGTTGGAGGCGTTGGAGATTGTTTGTGTGGACAGGCAATCAAGTGCTGAAGCAGTTCTGAATTGGACTGAAGTCCAATATGACCTGACTGATCGTATTCGGCAGGCTTTGGATATGGATGCTCATATGAAGCAGTTCATGGTAGAGGCTCTGGATGGGTCAAATTCCCAATTCGTCGTGGAGGACGGATTGCTTTGGAAAGACGGTCGTCTGTGCGTCCAAAGTGTGGGCAAGTTACGGGTGGAGTTGTTGTACGAGGCGCACCATACCAAGTACTCGATTCACCCGGGGAGCACGAAGATGTACCGTGATGTGAAGAAACTGTTTTGGTGGCCGGGTTTGAAGAAGGATGTGGCGCTATACGTAGCGAAGTGCCAAACCTGCGCCTTGGTAAAGGCGGAGTGCCAAAAGCCGGGAGGATTTCTTAAGTCCTTGCCTATTCCAGAGTGGAAATTCGACGACATCTCTATGGACTTTGTGCACGGTTTGCCAAGGTCGCAAAAGGGGAACGACGCCATTTGGGTGTTTGTTGATCGATTAACGAAGGTGTCGCATTTTATTCCGCATAGGAAGGATGATCTGGTGGAGAAGCTGGCAAAGCTTTATGTGGATAACATAGTACGGCTTCATGGTGTGCCCCGCAGCATCGTGAGTGACTGAGATGGGCGGTTCACGTCCAATGATTGGAGGCTGGTGCAACAAATGTTGGGAACAAAGTTGAAATTCAGCACAGCCTTCCATCCGCAAACGGATGGGCAGACCGAGAGGGTCAATCGAACCATGGAAGACATGCTTCGCATGTGTGTCTTGGATTTCGGAAAGCAATGGGAAGACCACCTTTATTTGGTGGAGTTCGCATACAACAATAGCTACCAAGCGAGTATTCAGATGGCGCCCTTCGAGGCCCTATATGGTAGAAGATGTCGCACGCCGTTGTCTTGGTTAGAAACGGGTGAGTCAAAGTTGTATAAGCAATCGGAAGTGGAGGATGCTACTTCTTTGGTGAGAACCATTCAGGAGAGGTTGCTTATCGCTCAGGACCGGCAAGCAAAGTACTATAATGTCAAGCACAGGAACGTGGAGTTCGCTGTGGGCGATTATGTATACTTAAAGATCAAGCCGTTCAAGGGTGTCTCGCGGGTGCGACGATTGAAAAAGCTAAGCCCGAGGTACCTTGGACCGTTTGAGGTTCTGGAGCGAGTTGGTGAAGCGGCCTATCGGTTGAAGCTCTCAGTGGAGCTTAGTGGTTTACATGATGTATTCCACATTTCGGTGCTTCGGAAGGCGGTGCAAGAGCCTACGCAAGTGATCGCGGTTGATCAAGTGCCGGTGGATAGTGGGCTAACGACAAAGGTCAACCCCGTGCGGATCGAGGACTCGGAGGTCAAGCGGCTACGCAATAAAGAGATCAGGATGGTCAAGGTCCGGTGGGACAATTGCGGTCGTGAGGAGCTCTCTTGGGAGCGAGAGCAGACTATGCTTGACGAGTATCCGGAGTTGTTCCGCTCAGGTACAAATTTTGGTTTTGTACATGTCTTTCCTTTATTTAATTTCGTGGGCGAAATTCTTTTAAGAGGGGGAGAGTTGTAACGCCCCGAAACTCAAAGGAGCAAAGGGGGACGTTTTGGGCTAGTTTGGGTTCTGGCAGCAGGCGCACGGCCTGGGACATGGGCGTGTCCCAGGGCGTGTCAAGCGTGTATCGACACTTAGCCGCGAAGATGTCGAGATTGACTCGACGATTCGTCGAGAGTGGGCACACGGCCTGCGACACGGGCGTGTCGCAGGGCGTGTCGACCCGTGTCGACACTTAGCCGCGAAGTCGTCGAGTTTTACTCGACGATTCGTCGAGAATGGGCACACGGCCTGCGACATGGGCGTGTCGCAGGGCATGTCGACCTGTGTCGATGATCGTCCCGGAGAGTCGTCGAGATTCACTCGACGATCGTCGAGACAAGGAACACGGCCTAGGACACGGGCGTGTCCAAGGCCGTGTCATCAAGTCGTCGATCTTCACTCGACGAAGTGTCCCGTGTACACGGCCTGGGGCCCAGGCGTGTCAAGGTGACACGGGAAAGGACACGGGCGTGTCCTAGAACCCGTGCAGTGCTCGGGTTTAAAATGGGGAAAAATCATGGGGTACACGGCCGGCCACACGGCCGTGTGAGGTGGAACACGGGCGTGTCAGCTCGAACACGGGCGTGTTCGATACCCATGTGAGGTTCCAGGTGATTCGATTTTGACGGCGAATGCGGCACACGGCCCTGGACACGGGCGTGTTCCAGGCCGTGTTCGGTCCAGATTTGGCATTTCAGCCCCGAATCAAAGCCGTTCGTTTCCTTATGTTGAGATCCAACGGCTGGGGGTTGTTCCTGAAGGGATATACCCGGGTTTTGACTTAGAAAACCCTTACTTTTCTTCATTTATCATCTCTCTAAATCCTTAGAGAGAGAGGAGAGCCAAGGGTGGAAGAAGAGCTAGATTCTGCCATTGGAGGAGCTTTAGAGCTCCGAATCGCAAGCCGACTCCGGATCCACGGAGGCAACACTAGTGCGGTGATTTCCATCCGATTACTTTTCAATGGCGCCAAAGAGGAACTCAAGGGTAACGATCCTCATCTTGAGCATGAATAGCTCTCTTTCTTAGCATAGGAAGCCCGCTCTCGCCTAGTTTGCGGAGAGTTGGAGGCGTTCCTTCGGGTAGATATGTAAAGTCCCCGTTGTTTAGAGTCCGTATGCGAGAACGGACATAGGCATGATGTGTGAAGCCTACCCGGACATGTTAGTCTGGATCGGTGATGTTGCATTGCATAAGGCCGGAGAAGACTCTGTGCTATTGGTTGTTTTTCGGGTTTTCTACGCGGTAGATTGCAGCAGGGAGCCTTGGGGACAACCCAAAGGTGCACCCGGAAAACTGGGCGGATACGAGATCTTGCCAACTTGGTGGCCTGAGATCCAACTTGAACATAACCGAGTTATGTGACTTGTGATAGAATGGGACTCGGTGGAAGTTTGACCTGCGCAAATGGCTTAAATTGCCATTGCGATGTGAGCACGGGTTAGATGGAACCGTACCCGCTCTATGTCGTTCGGTTAAAGAGACCTAAGGTTACGTGGCACTTGCCGTTGGCATAGATGTGAGTCTTCGGCGGTCAATGGCTTAAATTGTCGTGACCCAGGCCAAGAAGACAAATTGCTCATAGGTTTGGCCGTCTAAGTGGCGGTGGTGAGTCCGGAATGTTAATGGCTTTAATTGACGTGACATCGACCGGTTCACCGAGAATGTGCCCTGAGTGCACGGGGCGTGTGGCCGTGCGAGCCAACGTCTGTGATGAAATGGCTATTGATATACATTGCTCGCTTATGCTAATGAAATGCAGGGAAGGAGCATCGCCGCCCCGAGTTGGGGGCGGGATCGTTATAATTTGGTCAGCATTGCTGACCGTTGCCTTGTTTTGCCACCATGCGGTGGTTTGTTGCTTGCAGGTGCAGCTGGACCAAGCGGTCAATAGCGGGCTAAAGCCCTTTTTGCGAAGCCGGCCCTCGAAGGCCCAAATGGAAATGTTTACTGCTTTATTCATGTGTGACCGGCCTGCGTGCCGTGGTTTGTAAAACATGTAATTGGAAGTGAAACATTTTGTAAGGCCTTAAGGCTTATTTTGAGTATTTTGTATAACATTCCTATTCTGTACTAGTGGACATTCATGCTCTAATGCTGGGTTCTTGTTTACAACTTTATAAACTGCTTCCGCTAGAATGCTCTGTGTAGGACGTTGAGATTGGTTGGATGGTTTCCATAAGTAACCACCCGGTCTGTCTGTGGTATATGGCGTCGGGCCCCGGCCGGACCTACTGCTATATGCTATGCGACGGATAGGGGGTGTTATAGAGGTAAAGCAGAGTGAAGCTGGGATCTTCATCTCACAAAAGAAGTACGCAGAGGAGATCTTGAAGAAGTTCAGGATGGAGAACAACAAGCCTATTTCTACTCCTGCCAACCCAGGACTGAAGTTGAGCAAGGAATCGAAGGAAGGAGCGGTGGACCCAACTATGTTCAAGAGCCTGGTCGGAAGTCTAAGGTATTTGACTTTCACTAGGCCGAACATCATGTATGCGGTCGGGGTAGTAAGCAGGCACATGGAGGAGCCCAAGCAGGACCACTTCACAGCAACAAAGAGGATCCTGAGGTATGTGAATGGGACTCGAGACCATGGCCTGAAGTACTCTACTGGCGAAGAGCTGAAGCTAGTCGGGTATTCGGACAGTGATTATGGAGGTGATGTGAATGACCGGAAGAGTACTTCCGGGTATGCTTTTCATGTGGGAACGGGAGTGTTCTCATGGAGTTCGAAGAAACAGGCGACGATTGCCTTGTCTTCATGCGAAGCAGAGTACATAGCAGTAGCGGCCTGTACCTTCCAGGCGATCTGGCTGAGAAACATCATGGAGGAGCTACATTATCCGCAGGATGGGCCTATGACAATGTATGTTGATAACATGTCGGCCATCCAACTCGCGAATAACCCGGTGCTGCATGGGCGGAGCAAACACATAGAGACAAGGTACCACTTCCTCCATGAGCAAGTGGAGATGAAGACGGTTGAGGTGGTGTACTGCCCAACCGGAGAGCAGATCGCGGACATATTCACTAAGGCGTTGAAGGTGGAGACATTCGAGAAGCTCAAAGGCAAACTCGGCATGGTCTGCCAAGTTTGAGGGGGAGTGTGTTGGACTTTTGTTTTGTTGACCAGTCAACTTTTGAATTTTAATATTATTTTTTTATGTATGAGTAATTAATAGAAGAGAGAGAAATTGTATTCAATAGGAGAGAGAGATTGCATTTATGAGAGGGTAGTTGGAGAGTTTTTCTTTGACTATAAATAGACATGTATGTAGTTCATTTGGTTTTGATGAGAAAGTGAAAATTCCTCCACATTTCCGGATTTCTCGTCTGAGAGAGGATAGAGAGAGAAGCGCCGCAGCGCTGGTGTATAAGTCGGGCGGTTAGTCAGTCTAACCGGGCGGCTTGGTGATCTCGTCGCGAGAAGGATCTCGCGACTTGTGTGCTCGCGGGAGGAGTGCAGCTCGCGAGAGGGACCTGCCCGCTGGAGATCTCGCGTGAGTGAAAGGGGGTGCTAGTTGTGTGCTCGCGAATAGTGGTCTAGCCGCAAGCCAGGGAGGTCTTGGCAGTTGGTCTCGCCGGTTTGGTAGCGCCGTACCCGCTCGCGTAGGTGCTACTCGCGTGGAGTTGGAGAGAGCAACCCACTGCAGCTCGCCTGGCAAGGGTGCAGGTCGCCTGAGTGGAGTTTGCGAGAGGAGAGGTCCATTCGCCGGGTGATAGGCCGCACGTGTAGGCAGTTTGTGGTGGCGATCTTGCAATTTTGACTTGGAGTTGTTTTGGTGTTAAGTGGGATCGTTTGTGGAATTAAGATAGAGCGGGAACCCATACACGTTTCCAACATATAGCGCCTTGTGTTCCAACTCGTCTAGAAGATGACATGATTTGCCATACACCAACTAGAGGGGTGACATTCCAATCGGCATTTTGAAGGAAGTTTTGTAGGCCCAGAGAGCCTCATTAACCTTCTTAGCCCACTCCTTCCTGCTAGAATTGATGGATTTTTCCAAAATCTGCTTCAGTTCTCTATTTGAAATCTCCACCTGCCCGCACATTTGGGGTTGTTATGCCAACACCACGTTGTGGTGGACACCAAACCACATCATCAATTGAGTGAACTGTTGGTTGCAGAAGTGACTCCCGCCATCACTAATTATCATACGGGTGCACCAAAGAGAGAAAATATATTCTTGTGGATGAGGTGCAACATAGTGCGGGTATCATTCAAAGCAACAACCCCCGTCTCAACCCATTTCAACGATTATCAATGACAACAATGATGTTCAGCTTCCCATGAGACAGGGCAAATGGTCCCATAAAATTGATCCGCCATACGTCAAACAGTTCACATACAAGCATATTTGTTGGGTATTGTATTCACAATTACCTGGATTTGAGGAAGCCACCTGTCAAGCTAAGATGAATTCACAATGTATTTGATGAAACCTCTTAAGTTGTGCTTGCAGTTATTCCACGCTAAGTGCACACCAATGTTAGGGTGCAGTAGGTCAATATACACGGGTCTGCACGACGTAATCCCTCGTTGAGCAGATCAGTGTGTTGGCCTACGTGTACTCTCTCTATTGGAGTGCACTTACTTCAAGTACAGGGCCGTGTTCATGCAAGAGCAGACAAGGAGCAAGGATGGGTCAAGGAGCAGCTCTTGGGTGGAAAGACGAAAATTCGTCTAAGTATAATTCGACGAGAATCACCAAGTGATTCTCGCCGATTCGGCGAGAATCACTAGTGATTCTCGCCGAATCGTCGAGAATCATTAGTGATTCTCGCCGACTCTATCCGGCTACCTCAAAACGGGGCCAAGTAAGATTCGGCGAGAATCACTAGTGATTCTCGCCGAACCCATCGTTGAGCAGATCATGGCCAAATAATATTCGTCGAGAATCAACAAGTGATTCGGCGAGAATCATCAAGTGATTCGGCGAGAATCACTAGTGATTCTCGACGAATCGTCGAGAATCACTAACTGATTCTCGCCGATTCGTCGAGAATCACCTTCGATTCTCGCCGATTTTGACTTAGCAATTTTTCTGGAAGCTGCTGGACCTGATTCTGCCGCTGGGACTGTGTTGAACCGGAACTAGGGTTTCCTTCAGGTGGGACCCACAACGGTCTTTTAGGAGTATACTTGTGTATAAATACACGCGTATTCTTGAACAGTAAAGTAGCGAAGAAGAAAAGAAATACACGAGCCGCGACATGACCTAGATCGCTGTTTCCGCTCCGCCGCCGCCGCCGTCGCCGCTCGCGCCGAGTTGTTCGCCGTTTGATCGTGGTTTCGCCCAGATCCTCCTGCGACAGAAGCCTAGCCAAGCTTAGCGTCTCACGTGTCTAACCGGAGATCTCTTGTCTCTTGATTTGTAGATCGGGAAAATCTTCCCCATCCGAATCGATCGAGACGATTGATCCTAGTGTGACCGCTGGTAGACCTAGCTAGCTTCGCTACGAAGTTTGGATCTCCAAAGTACAGCAGCCGCACATCGTTGTCGCCGCCGATCCCGTGAACCTAGCCGCCGCCTATCTTACCGCCGCCGGTTCCGGGGAGATCCTCTCCAAGAGAGATCTAGGGTTGTGGACTCTTTGTGGACTTCAAGAACACATCGTCTACAAAGAGGGACACCTTTGTCTCCAAACGTAGTTTGTATCTTTTGTACATTCTAGTTTTACTTTTGTTGTAAAGGAACGTAGGTTCCTAGTTGTAAGGGATGGGTGCAACCCGTGTTGTGGGAGTGTTGACTCCTACGTGTGGAAGGGTTCCTTCCGATAGTGCAAGGATTGGATTTCAATCCTGTTGGTGAAGAGACCGAGTCGTCCCTTGTTGGGAGATAGGTCGAAGGGGGAAAGTGGATGTACCCAACTCGGGGAACCACTATAAATAGCTTGTGTATTCTGTGTGCTGTGTTGTTTATTTTTATTGTGCAGGTACAACTTTAAATTCCGCAAAAACGCTGCACGTCACCTATTCCCCCCCCATAGGTGAAGATAGTTGACACTAGGTGGACTTTAAAATGGTATCAGAGGGAGGTTACTCATCAAAAAGGTTTACACCTTGAGTAGAATCCTGCCACCAGTGTCAGAAGCATGGAGCTGGATCATGAGATATCACCACTAAGACTCCCCACATGCACAAAGGAGTTTTATCCCGTCTGGAGGATGAGAGTGTCGTATCACTTGGATGCTATCGATCCTCGAGCATCTTTCATCCTGGAAGAGGGTCCTTTTATTCCTATGAAGACCTCCGACTCTGGAAAGAATATTCAAGTGCCCAAGTGCATTGCTGAGATGTCGGAGATGGAACTTTCATTATTTAATCTGGACAAGAGGATTCGTCAAATTATCATGGATATCTGGTCTGGAGCTTCTCGCTCTAGATTGGAAAAATGTGGGTCGGCTAAATCTATGTGGGTGATGATCTCAGAGCTGATGGGGGGGGGGGGGGTCAGAGAAAGCTAGAATCTGCTGTCAACAAGAGGATGAAGCCTATGTGGGGGTCCTCGTCTCTGAAGATGAAGGCAAGGATCTATCGGACAGCATCAGAGCTCCAGTGTCCGTGACAGATACTGAAGAGGCCAGTGAGGAAAGCAGCTCTGATGAGGATGACACAACGGTCACTGGCTCTAATGACAATTACACTGAAGAGCAGGTAACTTCTTCATCCTACCCCGTCTCTCTTGAAGTTTCTGAAGACAGGAACTGCTTTCCTTCAGAAAATTCTGATTCCCTGAAGAGAGCCCTTCAGAAGAGCAACCTACTTGTTGAAAAACAAGCTCAGGAGATTGCTCGGCTGAAGATCTTGTTGGTTCTCCAATTGGCGTCCAACAAGGTCAAGGACTCTAAAATCTCTGATCTAGAGAGTAGTCTAGATAATGAGAAAAGGATAGTATCAAACTTTTCCAAGGTTGATGCTATAAAGAGAAAGCAAGAAAATGGGTGGATCTCCCGGATTATCAATTCGTGGAGAAATGGGGAAACGGTATTCCGACCCCCCACTCCAAGCAGGAAGGCAACTCATCATGCCTTCAGGTATGATCACAGAAATAATCGTGGTCACTGCATGGGTGATCTATCCTCATGTGGAGACACCCATAGTGCAAGGGCCGTCGTGGCCACCCATGATAGAATACCTAAGGCTCATTCTGAGCCCTTTGTATTCACTGCCACTGCCTCAACTCGGTGTGAATCTGCATGTACCAGCTCACAGAACACTTCTCACCACCCGAGGACACAGGACAAGGAGGTTAGAAGTCATGCTGTAAGTTTTCATGGGGACTCAGGAAGGGGGATGCCTGAAAGGAAGGCACCACCTCCCCGGCCTCATGACGCTCGCAACATGCATTCCTTCCACCCTTCCACGTGTCACGGTGGAAGAGGAAATTTTGTGAGGAGATCATGCCCTATCCCGTTTAGACCTAGGACCGTGACTACCTCAGTCACTAGATCAGGTCAGAAACGGCGATACAACATTCACCCGTGTTGGTGCTGTGGCAAAGTGGGACACTTTGCCATCGACTGTTGGCACAACCCCTCTGTGTCACGGGCAAGGGCCTATCCACATTTTTTGGGCAGAGGTAGTCGTCCTGACAGGTTTTCTGAGGGAAGGCATTCCAGTGGTTATACTAACAAGAACCTAGGATCCAATATGGTTTGGGTTCCTAAGGTAAAGTAATTCTTTCTTGCAGGGTAGTCTAGGTTCCCGCAAATATGATGGGAACTAGACAGTAGATGTTTCAAGACTGATTTGGAACATGCATATGGAATAACAGCAGTAACATCTATATGGGCATACTCACATCGAGCACCTGGTATGTTTTAGTCAGAGAGGCTAAATGATAACTCTCATAATCCCAGGTATTTTTCATCAGCCCCAAGACTTGAGTCGTTTTCCATCGACATTTACATATATATATCTTTATATATATATATACATGTATGTGTGCGCATCTAAGGATAGGTTAACACGATGAATATAAACCTTAGATACACCATTAAAGAGTTATCGGAAATTCCACTGGTAGATTCGAGAACTAACATCTACAGGCGTAAATTAGTTCACTGAAAACTAACGAAGATACGTCTTTGGAAATCTCAACAATGAAAATACATCATTGGAAACCTTGCCATCAATAAATGTATGGAAAAGCCGGTTCAAACCCTAATAGCTTGGCTTTAAGGAGTATTTACATAGTTAGAAGATTTTCAAATCAACTTAGAACAAACTCGAAACCCGCTCAACCCGAAGCTTTCCGCCGAACTCACGATCCTTTATATATTTAGAATTCCCGCCGACCCTTCACCTTCCGTAGGAATCCCGCCGAAGGACCTTCTCCGCAGGAAACTCGCCGAATCCCGCAAGATTCTCGCCGATTAACCAAAGGTTTCCCGCAAGTTCTTCACCGAAGGTCTCCATCATCTTCATCTTCCCCTTCCGCAAGATTCCCCGATTCTTTCCCTTTCGCAAGATTCCACCGAAGGTCTTCCCGAAGGTATCTCGCCGCATCGTGAAGGCTTCCGTCGACATCTCGCAGGAAGCTCACCGACAAGCTCTCCCGGTTGACGATCTCTCCCGGTTTCGACTCTTCCTTCCAGGAATTTCTCCGCGTGCACTCATCCGGTGTCCATCATCTTCAACCAACTAACTCCCGTCTACGATTTTAGGTAACCTCTTCCTCACCCGCACTTGGACGTTATCACTAGTGTCGCTTCCTTTTGACTGTTAATTAAGCGTAGAGTAGGGATTCTCTCCCTAGGTGTGCAATGGCTCCAAGGACAACCGCTGGGCTGGTTACTGGATGCGAGCTAGTTCGAACAGGGTTCTCTCATGCCTCTGACGAATTCAGAAACATCATTCTTATGCTGGAAGAGGCTGGGCTCTCATTCGTACTGGAGCACCCATGTAAAATCTTGGACAAAGAGGTGCTGGAGTTCTTCGCAACCACCAGACTCCGAAATGAAGACTCTCTTATCAAGAGCAAGGTGGCAGGGGCAACGATCAAGATGTCTGCAAACAAGTTAACCCACTTCCTGCAGCTCTCTAGCTCGGAGCATGAGGATTATCTTGAGGAAGAAGACAAAACTAGGACTCTATTATTCTGTGGTCTCGCTCGAGGAACTCGGTCAATAAAGCGAAAGGATATGAATGAAGAAGGGAAACTTCTGTCAGACATAATCGGAAAAGTACTCATATGCAAGCCAGGCTCTCATGACCATATCTCTGCGGACATGTTCAAGATCCTGGTGGCAATTGTCTACCGAAAAAGCTTCAACTGGGGGGCATTGCTGTTTGAGAAGATAAAGGACACCCTGAGATCTCCGAGCTTTGGCCGGATCATCAGTCTGTATCTCAATCAGCTGAATGGAGATATTTTGACATGAGTAAAGGTGTTCCTCTACACTACTTGAAGAAAATGGACTCAAGTGTTTTTGACAGATGGGAGAGGCGCATTGGGCAGGCCGCCGTGGTCGGACAACAGGAAGTATCTCCAGCAGTAATCCCCAGTGAAATTCCTGATGCTTTGACTGCAGGAATTGAGGGGGAGCCTCTACCCACTCATGCTGATATAGTATCTGACATCTCCCAGATGGCCAGAGATGCTGTGGCAGATATACAAGAAGAAAGTGAAACTGTGCTGGAGAATGAGGAGGCCCTAAACCGGAATGATCAAGGAGCCGAAGCTGCTGTACAGGAGACTGCTGACGAAGAGTTGGAAGATAATGCTGCTGAAGATGATCTCATGGATGATGAAGGAGAGGAAGACGACAATGAGGGACAGGAAGCTTTGGAGACTCAGGATGTCATTGAAGCTCCATTTGACAGGCACGCTCCTGAGATTGCTCCTGAGATCATTGGTGCACCAGTGGAGGGGGAGTCCGAGAAATCTACAGAGGCCGCAAGCATTCCCCCCTTAGAGACTGTGCTTGTGTCCAGCTCTACAGGTGCTTCTGCTGAAGAGCAAGGCCAAGAAGTGCCTCAGGTTCATCCACTACGAGATGATCTAGCCACTCACACCGTGAATATCATTCAGGGCATAGTGGATGAGCTTAAGGCATCTTTTGAGAAAGCTCAAACTCAAATGTTGAAAAGGATTAAGACATCTGAAAATCTCATGCTCAAGAACATGGTGGAGATCAATCATAAACTAGACGTGATGGAAAAGAAATTTGAAGATAAGTATACAGCGGCCGGCCAAGCTGTCACTCTTCTTATGGATGGCTTGAAAAAGAACACCGATAATCTTGCCGTAGTGAATCAGAATGCGCATGTTGTAGCAAACAACATTCAAAAGTTTGATGGCAATATGGTAACTCTCAACGCCAATCAACAAGCCTTGGTCACTGAATTCTCCAGGACTACAAATCATATTGATGACTCACTGCACTCCTATGCAAACTCCATCACAGTCGAAGCTAAAAAGGGGGAGAAGGAATATATAACTAAGGTGGCTGAGCTTCGGGAAGTCATGATCAACAACTTCGAACAGTCAAACAAATATGTCTATGACAGTTGCTGGTGGATGCTCCAACAGGCGTTAGACGTCGATTTGAATCCTGCGGGTATTCATGCTCCTGAGACGACTACGGCTGCTGAGGGAGTAAGTGCTGCAGAAGTTCCCATGAGTGAAGCTGATGCTAGGGCTATTTCCAAAGCAAAACGTATGGCCATGTTTGACCAAGAGGCCCTAGCAAAAGCCAGGGACAAGAGAAAGTTTCAAGAAGGGACATCAAAGGAAACACAAGCTGAAAAGAGAATCAGACTGAAGGAGGAGGAAGTAAGAAACAAAAAGTGGAGTCCAGTATCCAAGAGTATCATATTGGACACATTCTGGCTACAAGAACAAGGGGAAATCAATCAAAATGATGTATACAGCCAGTATGAGTGGGAGATGCATAAGACGTATGAAGCCAAACAGAACATCTTTTTCAGGACCAATACTGCGGCAGATAAAGCTCCTCCTCCCAGATATTATCCGAAGCCCAAAGAGTATATGGAGAGGCAAAGAAAGAAGTACTTGGCTCAAAAACTCAAGGATGACTTAGCCAAAGAAAAATAGTCAAAAACTTATAGCCTGTCATTCTCTCTTTAGAACAATTAACGTTTATTGTTATTATATGAACAATCTTGAGATTATATATATATATATATATATATATATATATATATATATATATATATATATATATATATATATATATATATATATATATATTTGAATTTATGAATGACTCATGTCTTGATCTGTCTACCTATATTTGATGACTACTTTTAGTCATCATTTTTGGGGGTAGTTTAGTATGCAAAATGCCTAGGTTTATTTATATTTTATGCTTGTTATGTTTTTATTTCATGTCTTAATGTCTTTTTTATAATATATTAATTCCTAGTTTAATTATGTGTTTTATGTTTTTTTATGTTTAATTTTATGTTCTATGTCTAGTTGTGTTTTGTTATGAAATATAACTATTATTATATTATTATGGTTAGTTTTTTATTATGTTATAAAATATATGTTATGAAAAATATCTAACATTTTGTTTATTTGTTTTGTTTTATTTGTAGGTTCAAGGCCTTTGTTGCGGTCCAAGTGCAGCCCACCATGCAAGACAACCCGAGCCCTTCCATTTGGTGCTACCCGAGCCTATGATGCAACCCACAAATAATATTTCAGCCCACATAATGAAGCCCAACATGCATGGACGGCTCCTTCTCTCCCCATTCATGCATGTAGCCTCTCCCCTCTCTCTCCCCTTTATTATTTTCTCTTCTCTTTATTCCTCATGCATCTCCCCACTCACTCCTTCTCTCTTATTTATTTCTCATTCACCCCTCTTTCCCTTTCTCTCATTCTCATTTAAACCCATCCATCCCCCCTCTTTTATTTATTTTGTTCTTTTTATTTTCCTAAATGAAAATGCATGCATGTAGCCTCTTCCCTCTCTCCCCCATTAATGACATTCATACACCTCCTCATACATGCATGGCTGGCCACATCCTTCTCCCATTTCATTTCCACCACTTTCTAGAATCTTCCTCCTCTCCTATAAAAGGAACCAATGTCTCATGCTTTTTAGAAGAGGATTTTAGAGAGCAAGTGAGATAGCTAGTTCATGAGAGTTTTTTATTCCTTGTTGTAGTTTTTATTGTAATTTCCTTTTTGTAGTAGAATAGCATTGTCCTATTTTAATTTTTGTGTATTTCCTTTTCTTAAGCAATGCAAATGACTTCTCTTTCTTCTATTTTGTTTTCTTCCTTTATTATGCTTAGCTAAATATATTTTACGCCCGATCGCGATGAGTTTTGTGACAAAATAACACATCTTTAATTTTATGTTTGCATTTGTATTTTTCCTATTTTGATCCTTCTTTGATTTTTATCGTGTCGACTCCGTATTCCGGTATACGGTAGTAGGCAATTGATCTCATTTCATAGAAGTCGAGAGACTCATTGATTTGAAAGATCACTCAAAGAAGGAAGGAGTTGAACGCAACCCTAGAGATAGGATGACGTAAATCCTCCGGATTGGAGTCAAATCCAATAGTGTGGGTCACTTCGGTAATGCGACTTTAGGCCTTTTTGACTTGTAAAGAGATTTCGGTCAAAACGTCTATAAGTTAGGGGATTTAATACTCTAGCGAGATTACTTCCTAATATCGGATCCGTCACGGTCTTAATAGTATTGCAAATGCTAAACTAATTTATTTCGTTATTTTATTTCAAAGTGAATCGTCGATCGAGCACTCTTTCACAATATTTTATTTCTCTTTTAATTAAGCTTAGTTCATTTTAATTTTCAAACCCATCAATCGTTCGGTAGGATAATAGAATCGTTGTGAGTAATAGTACTTGCCTACCCCGAGTTTTTATACGACCTTGATATATTTTTATCACTATACTATAAAACGATAGGTACACTTGCCTATTCGGATTGTAGTCCGTGAGACGATTTTACGCATCAAGTTTTTGGCGCCGTTGCCGGGGACTATTTTGGCAATATTACGAAAGCATCGAGTTTATTACTTCTACTAAAATTCTAAAAACAAAAACATTTTTTTAAACAAAAAAAATATATCAAAAAAATTAAATTTTCTCTTTTTTTTGCTAACGGTTTTTTTATGGAATCATCTTCTTTTGGCGCTTTTTGTAATTTTTGCGGGTCGCCCAACCACTTTTATTCTGAATGTCTTTCGGGAACCCCTCCCTCTTTTGATTTCAATTTTTCCGGAGCAGGTCAAAGTGGCCAATTTGACTCTTACTCCAATTTTTATCCTACTTGGGAGATGGGGAACCCGTCTTATTTTTCTTATGCTTTTGCCCCGCAAAGCGCCGTGCCTCTAAATTTTACTTCAATCGATAATGCGTATTTTGAATTGCAAACTTCTCTTGATAATATCAATTCGCATTTGAAGACCATTCTCGATTATTTTTCTCGTGAGGCCGCTTCATTTTCTTCATCTTCTTCTCCGTCTCCTCCAATTTCATCGTGTAATGAGTCATCGGATAACCCGACTTGTCTTTTTCCTCTCGAGGGGGATAATTATTCGGATATTCCGGATTGTTTCCTTCCTCCTTTGGATGACACCCCTATGGATACTCCGGCATGCTTCTTAACTTTTGAAGATGACAAGACATCTCATCATTCTCTTTCTTTTTCTGAAGACATGTGTGATTCCTTTTCGCTTCAAACTTTAACTGTTCCAACTTTTTTTAGCGAGTCTTTTTCTTCTTCTTCTTCTTCTTTTATTTTAGATAATTTTTCTTCTTCTTTAGTCCTCTCTACCCCTTCTTCTCCCGAAATTTCACAAGTCTCTCCTTCTCCTTGTGAAATTTTCGTTAATGAAATTTCTTTTTCTACTTCTTTTATTCCTCTTTCTATTTCTTCTTCTTCTTTTGACGACCCCTTCTTTCCCATTTTTCATACGGTGGAGTTCTTCTATAACTCCGTCCGTTCATTTTCGGGCGTCATTCCATTGAATATTCCACCCCATGTCGGTGCGATTCTTCAATTTTTCTCTTCTTTGATGTACTCTCCTAAGCGCATACTTAGGGAGTTACCTCTTCACTTTAGTTTTTATTTTCCATTTAGCTAACCAATAACGTCGGGCTCAGACGACGTTAAACAAAGAGCGCTCTTGGGAGGCACCCCTCGCTTATCCTTTTTGTTATGTCTTTTTCTTTTTGTTTGCTTATTGTGTTTTGCAGGAATAAAACCTCCGGCGGTTCGTTTGGCTCCATCATTTTTTTCCTCTTCCTTAGGCCTGAGCCGGTGTCCAGCTCAAGCATGGGGGAGCAACATCTGTATTCGGCCTTACGAATCCGGGGAAGTCATTTTCTTTTTAAGTATTCACTTTATTGCATCCCCCCTCCCTTTTCTTCTTCCTTTTTCTTTCTTATTTTTATTTATTTTTCATTGAGGACAATGAAATATCTAAGCATGGGGGAGGGTTTCGTTATTTTTCTTTTTTTCCTTTCTACAAAAACAACAAAATCAAAAAAAAAATTTATCATAGTACTACTTTTTGTTTTTCGTTAACTTTATCAAAAAATCCAAAAAAAAACCTAGAAAATACAAAAACCCAAAAAAATCAAAAAATCAAAATCCAAAAATAAACCTCTCCCTTAGTCTTTTTGTTGTTTTCAGAAATTTTGTTTGAGTTTGTTTATAAGCATTTTTACTATTTTTGATTTGCTAATCTTTTGTTTCATCATATTTAGTTAAATCTAATATTTAGTGATTTCGTTTTGAGAATTATCTTATGGTTTTAATTTTCTTAGAGTAATTTATTTAACACTTTTTCTCTTTTATTTTAAATAGTTTCAATTTTGTAGTAATTTTGCTTAACAGTTTTGGATTCCAATTATTATTACCTCATGCTTTTAGATTCTTAGGAAATCTCAATCTACTAGTAGTTGCTCTCTAGTATTTTTGTTTATTTTCTAAAATTTTGTTTAACTCCTTCCTTTTTCTTTTTATTGTTAGATCATATGTCATGGGAATAAGGAGATGTTAGTTCCTTATTCTCTGGTAAACATATGCAACCCAGATGAAGAGAGGAATTAAAAGTTCATATATGTCGTGGGAAGTGATAGGATGTTAGTCTATCATTTTCTGGTATTACATATATATTTAAAAGTTCATATATGTCGTGGGAAGTGATAGGATGTTAGTCTATCATTTTCTGGTATTACATATATATTTAAAAAAAAATTTGATGGGGTGTGAAAAAAATAATGATGATCACCTCCAATCAAAGACCTCTTCATGTTGATTTTCCTCCCCAAACCCCTTAGCCAATATTATTGTCTTAGATTTTAAATTAAAATATTGGGAGAGCATAAGTAGTAGGTTGCATTCTTTCTTAAGTTTCTTTTAAGTTATGGTTTTTATAATTTTAATCAAACCTTGTTTGCAATTTACTTAATTTTGAGTGCTAGTTAATTTATTAGAGAATTTTTGGCTAAATATTTCTCTCTTTTCACTTTAATTCCATAATTTAGGACTTAATTCATAAATCCCTAAATTTTATTTTTGACTTGACTTTGGTGTAAATAAATTTTTAGTTTAATTGAAAACTTTATAAATGTCTTATAAATATTTCTCATACTTTTGCTCTGGAATAGCAAAAGCCCAAGCATGGGGGTATTTGATGACTACTTTTAGTCATCATTTTTGGGGGTAGTTTAGTATGCAAAATGCCTAGGTTTATTTATATTTTATGCTTGTTATGTTTTTATTTCATGTCTTAATGTCTTTTTTATAATATATTAATTCCTAGTTTAATTATGTGTTTTATGTTTTTTTTATGTTTAATTTTATGTTCTATGTCTAGTTGTGTTTTGTTATGAAATATAACTATTATTATATTATTATGGTTAGTTTTTTATTATGTTATAAAATATATGTTATGAAAAATATCTAACATTTTGTTTATTTGTTTTGTTTTATTTGTAGGTTCAAGGCCTTTGTTGCGGTCCAAGTGCAGCCCACCATGCAAGACAACCCGAGCCCTTCCATTTGGTGCTACCCGAGCCTATGATGCAGCCCACAAATAATATTTCAGCCCACAAATAATATTTCAGCCCACATAATGAAGCCCAACATGCATGGACGGCTCCTTCTCTCCCCATTCATGCATGTAGCCTCTCCCCTCTCTCTCCCCTTTATTATTTTCTCTTCTCTTTATTCCTCATGCATCTCCCCACTCACTCCTTCTCTCTTATTTATTTCTCATTCACCCCTCTTTCCCTTTCTCTCATTCTCATTTAAACCCATCCATCCCCTCTCTTTTATTTATTTTGTTCTTTTTATTTTCCTAAATGAAAATGCATGCATGTAGCCTCTTCCCTCTCTCCCCCATTAATGACATTCATACACCTCCTCATACATGCATGGCTGGCCACATCCTTCTCCCATTTCATTTCCACCACTTTCTAGAATCTTCCTCTCCTATAAAAGGAACCAATGTCTCATGCTTTTTAGAAGAGGATTTTAGAGAGCAAGTGAGATAGCTATTTCATGAGAGTTTTTTATTCCTTGTTGTAGTTTTTATTGTAATTTCCTTTTTGTAGTAGAATAGCATTGTCCTATTTTAATTTTTGTGTATTTTCTTTTCTTAAGCAATGCAAATGACTTCTCTTTCTTCTATTTTGTTTTCTTCCTTTATTATGCTTAGCTAATTATATTTTACGCCCGATCGCGATGAGTTTTGTGACAAAATAACGCATCTTTAATTTTATGTTTGCATTTGTATTTTTCCTATTTTGATCCTTCTTTGATTTTTATCGTGTCGACTCCGTATTCCGGTATACGGTAGTAGGCAAATGATCTCATTTTATAGAAGTCGAGAGACTCATTGATTTGAAAGATCACTCAAAGAAGGAAGGAGTTGAACGCAACCCTAGAGATAGGATGACGTAAATCCTCCGGATTGGAGTCAAATCCAATAGTGTGGGTCACTTCGGTAATGCGACTTTAGGCATTTTTGACTTGTAAAGAGATTTCGGTCAAAACGTCTATAAGTTAGGGGATTTAATACTCTAGCGAGATTACTTCCTAATATCGGATCCGTCACGGTCTTAATAGTATTGCAAATGCTAAACTAATTTATTTCGTTATTTTATTTCAAAGTGAATCGTCGATCGAGCACTCTTTCGCAATATTTTATTTCTCTTTTAATTAAGCTTAGTTCATTTTAATTTTCAAACCCATCAATCGTTCGGTAGGATAATAGAATCGTTGTGAGTAATAGTACTTGCCTGCCCCGAGTTTTTATACGACCTTGATATATTTTTATCACTATACTATAAAACGATAGGTACACTTGCCTATTCGGATTGTAGTCCGTGAGACGATTTTACGCATCAGTATTCTCTTGTGCTGCATATTTACATTCTGAATGTTGTTTATATTATCTGGTTGGTGTTATTCATCTTAGCTAGTATGATTTTGGCTTCATCAAATAGGGGGAGATTGTTGGGTATTGTATCCACAATTACCTGGATTTGAGGAATCCACCTGTCAAGCTAAGATGAATTCACAATGTATTTGATGAAACCTCTTAAGTTGTGCTTGCAGTTATTCCACGCTAAGTGCACACCAATGTCAGGGTGCAGTAGGTCAATATACACGGGTCTGCATGACGTAATCCCTCGTTGAGCAGATCAGTGTGTTGGCCTATGTGTACTCTCTCTATTGGAGTGCACTTACTTCAAGTACAGGGCCGTGTTCATGCAAGAGCAGACAAGGAGCAAGGATGGGTCAAGGAGCAGCTCTTGGGTGGAAAGACGAAAATTCGTCTAAGTATAATTCGACGAGAATCACTAGTGATTCTCGCCGAATCGTCGAGAATCATTAGTGATTCTCGCCGACTCTATCCGGCTACCTCAAAACGGGGCCAAGTAAGATTCGGCGAGAATCACTAGTGATTCTCGCCGAACCCATCGTTGAGCAGATCATGGCCAAGTAATATTCGTCGAGAATCAACAAGTGATTCGGCGAGAATCATCAAGTGATTCGGCGAGAATCACTAGTGATTCTCGACGAATCGTCGAGAATCACTAACTGATTCTCGCCGATTCGTCGAGAATCACCTTCGATTCTCGCCGATTTTGACTTAGCAATTTTTCTGGAAGCTGCTGGACCTGATTCTGCCGCTGGGACTGTGTTGAACCGGAACTAGGGTTTCCTTCAGGTGGGACCCACAACGGTCTTTTAGGAGTATACTTGTGTATAAATACACGCGTATTCTTGAACAGTAAAGTAGCGAAGAAGAAAAGAAATACACGAGCCGCGACGTGACCTAGATCGCTGTTTCCGCTCCGCCTCCGCCGCCGTCGCCGCTCGCGCCGAGTTGTTCGCCGTTTGATCGTGGTTTCGCCCAGATCCTCCTGCGACAGAAGCCTAGCCAAGCTTAGCGTCTCACGTGTCTAACCAGATATCTCTTGTCTCTTGATTTGTAGATCGGGAAAATCTTCCCCATCCGAATCGATCGAGACGATTGATCCTATTGTGACCGTTGGTAGACCTAGATAGCTTCGCTACGAAGTTTGGATCTCCAAAGTACAGCAGCCGCACATCGTTGTCGCTGCCGATCCCGTGAACTTAGCCGCCGCCCATCTTGCCGCCGCCGGTTCCGGGGAGATCCTCTCCAAGAGAGATCTAGGGTTGTGGACTCTTTGTGGACTTCAAGAACACGTCGTCTACAAAGAGGGACACCTTTGTCTCCAAATGTAGTTTATATCTTTTGTACATTCTAGTTTTACTTTTGTTGTAAAGGAACGTAGGTTCCTAGTTGTAAGGGTTGGGTGCAACCCGTGTTGCGGGAGTGTTGACTCCTACGTGTGGAAGGGTTCCTTCCGATAGTTCAAGGATTGGATTTCAATCCTGTTGGTGACGAGACCAAGTCGTCCCTTGTTGGGAGATAGGTCGAAGGGGGAAAGTGGATGTACCCAACTCGGGGAACCACTATAAATAGCTTGTGTATTCTGTGTGCTGTGTTGTTTATTTTTATTGTGCAGGTACAACTTTAAATTCCGCAAAAACGCTGCACGTCACCTATTCACCCCCCATAGGTGAAGATAGTTGACACTAGGTGGACTTTCAATATTATTCAGAGGCATTTCATCTCGCTGAGCAATGTTCCCCATGCGTTGACACTCATTGCACTGTTTAACATAGGCAAGCGAATTACGAAATAATGTGAGTCAATACAGCCCACATTGGAGCACCTTTTGAGCAGTCCTTGTAGCACCGAAATGCCCACCCGCCTCACGGTAATGGCAGTGTTGTAAGATCGCATTAGCCTCACACTACGGCCTCACACTACGGGACATAGCGTTGAATAATTCCATCAACAAATCTGCGGAATAATAGAGGATCTTCCCAAAGGTAATATTTGACATCAGATAAAAACTTTTTTGGTTGTAGATATAACAAATTTGGCAGAAGAGCCTTGCTTGCCAAAAAATTGGCAAAATCAACGTACCATGGAGATGACGATATAGATATAATAACAAAAAGGCTCTTGTCCCGAAATGTATCAAAAATTTGGGCAACCAGAGCCTTAGAGTCACCATGGTGTTCAAGCCTCGAAAGGTGATTGGCAATCACAATATCAACACCCCAGCTGTCACGGACCTCAATGTCATATTCTTGCAGCAACAAAATCCACTGCATGAGCTGCAGAATTGCATTCTTCTTCTGCATGAGGTATCATAAGGCTGCATGATCAGTATGCACCACTACCTTTGATAGTACAAGATACGAATGAAACTTCTCAAATGCGAAAATAACAACTAGTAACTCCTTTTTCGTCGTGGTATAGTTGAGATGCGCATCATTGAGAGTCTGAATTGTGTAGTAAATAGTGTGAAAGATTTTATTTATATGCTGCCCCAATACAACACCACCAACATCATTCTCATCACACATCACTTCAAATGGCAGTGTCCAATCCAGAGAGGATTTCATAGGTGCAGAGGTTAAACAATCCTTCAAGGTATTGAAAGCATGTTGACAAACGCCATCGAATTCAAACCTCACATCTTTCCCAAGCAGATTCGAGAGTGTCTTAGCTATAACCGAGAAGTTCTGGATGAAACGCCGGCAGAATACAGCTTGACCTAGAAAACTGTGAATCCCCAGATTGAAGATGGAGGTGCAAGTCGTCTAATGGTGTCGATCTTTTCTTGGTCCACCTCCAAACCCTTGCTAGAAACTTTGTGTCCCAACACTACACCCTCCCAAACCATAAAGTGACACTTTTCCCAATTAAGGACAAGATTAGTGTCCTTGCAACATTATAGGACCAAAGCCTGGTTTTTCAGCCCTGTATCGAAGCTCGTTCCAAACAGAGAAACATCATCCATGAACACCTTTGAAAAATCACCTACTATGTCATTGAAAATTGCCATCATGAAGCGCTGGAAGGTGGCTCGCGCATTGCAAAGTCCAAATGGCATGCGCTTCAAAGCGAAAGTCCCGGATGGGCAGGTAAATGTGGTCTTCTCCTGATCTATGGGATCATTCAATATTTGGTTATAACTAAAATATCCATCGAGAAAGTAATAAAAGTTATATCCCGCCAGCTTCTCTAGCATTTGGTCAATAAATGGCAGAGGAAAATGGTCCTTCTGGGTTGCTAAATTGGGCTTTCTGTGATCGATACAAACTCTCCATCCTTTAATCGTCCGAATTGGGAGTAACACATTACTTTCATTATGCACGACAATAATCCCCCATTTTCAGGACAAGCTGGACCACACGTACCAAATTGTTTTCACTGATGGTATATATAATGTCGGCGTAGAGAAGCTTGATAATTTAATCCTTAACAATCTCCTGTTACTTGGGGTTCAACCGACGCTGCGGTTGAGCCGTGGGTTTAAAGGTCTCTTCCAGGGGAATTTTGTGCATGCAAATAGTGGGGTTGATCCCCTTGATATCTAAGATCTTCCACCGAAAAGATCCCTTGTGCGCTTTGAGCAATTCAACTAATTGATGCTCGTGATCATCCGAAAGTAGAGCAGAGATAATGGTGGAATGTGTCATGATTGTTGGAAACGTGAATATGCCACACGCGCGCACTAACACCCGACACCAACTTCAAAGTCCAGCGAGATCAACCCCGGCGAGGTGGCACAGGAGAGAGCCCCCTGACGAGATGGGCTGGCGAGAGGACTTCCCGGGCGGGATGGATTTGCGAGATGACGCCCCGCTCGCACGACGAGATCCACCAGGAGAGACAACCACTCGGTGAGAGCTTCGGGTGAGGTGGTCTTCCCGCACGTGAGGTGCACAAAACAAGTGTCCGCTCACACACTCTCTGTCTCACTCCTTCTCATGCGGCTGCAAGAATCAAAAATCAAAAACGAACAAGACAAACACCCAGCGCTGCAGTGCTCTACTCTAGAGGGAAGACAAATTCTTGCTATCTCATCAATATTTGAAAGAACTACATATATGCCTTTATATAGGCTAGCACAACAAATAAGAATTTGACACGAGGTTGTCATAATAAATGCCACCAAACTATTTTCATCTCTCTCCTCTTCATTAATTAAACATATATAAATATAAAAAACCATTGTTGACCCGGTCAACCCACAAAAAAAACACCAACAAACTCCCCCTCAAACTTGGCAGCACATGCCGAGTTTGCCTTTGAGCATCATGAACATCTCCACCACCAAAGCCTTTGTGAAGATATCTACGATCTGCTCTCCGGTGGGACAATACACAACCTCAACTGTCTTCTGCTCCACCCGCTCATAAAGAAAGTGGTACCTCGTCTCAATATGCTTGCTGCGCCCATGTAGCATAGGATTGTTCGCGAGTTGGATGACTGACATGTTATCAACATACATCATCATAGGGACATCCTGCGAATGATGTAGCTCCTCCAAAAGGTTCCTTAGCCAAATCTCATGGAAGGCGCAGGCCGCCGCCACTATATACTCAGCTTCACATGAGGACAAGGCAATCATTGCCTGATTCTTCGAGCTCCGCGAGAACACGCCTGTACCCACATGGAAATCATACCCGGAAGTGCTCTTCTGATCATTCACATCTCCACTGTAGTCATTGTCCGAGTATCCAACCAACTTCAGATCCTCTCCTGTAGAGTACTTCAGGCCATGACCTCTCGTCCCATTCACATATCTCAGGATCCTCTTCACTGCCGAGAAATGATCCTGCTTCGGCTCCTCCATATACCTGCTCACCACTCCAACAACGTACATGATGTCAAGCCTGGTGAAAGTCAGATAGCGTAGACTTCAGACCAAACTCTTGAACAATGTGGAGTCGACTGCTCCCTCCTTTGAGTCCTTCCTCAACTTTAACCCCGGATCAGCGGGAGTGGAGATAGCCATGCTATCCTCCATCCTGAACTTCTTCAAGATCTCCTCTGCATACTTCTTCTGTGAGATAAAGATACCATCTTCACTCTGCTGTACCTCCACACCTAGGAAGTAGTTGAGCTCTCCCAGGTCAGGTATCTCAAATTCCTTCTTCATTGACCTCTTAAACTCCTCAAACATGGTAGAGTTGTTGCCTGTGAATATCATATCATCTACGTATAGACATATGATCATCATATCCCCATTATTCGCCACCTTCGTGTAGAGAGCATATTCATAAGGACACTTCATGTAGCCATGCTTCTGGATGTATGCATCAATCCTCCCATTCCAAGCACGAGCACCTTGCTTCAGCCCATACAGTGCTTTGTCCAGTTTGCACACCTTCCTCTCCTGGCCCTTCACAACATATCCGGGAGGCTGCTCGATGTACACATCTTCCTCCAAGTAACCATTCAGGTAGGCGGACACAATATCCATCTGCAAGATCTTCCAACCATAGTGAGCTGCCAGAGCGATGATCAACCTGATTGTGTCAATCCGTGCCACTGGGGCAAAAACCTCGTCGCAGTCCACTCCTTAGACTTGCCTGTAGCCCTTCACGATGAGTCTCGCCTTGTGCTTCTCCACTTCTCCATCCTTGTTCCTCTTCACTTTGTAGACCCACTTCACCTCGAGGGGTTTGTGGCCAGCTGGTGGATCGACTAGCTTCCAGGTATCATTCTTCTTAATGGATGCTATCTCCTCATCCATCGCCTTCTGATGTGCTTATATTCGCAAAGAGAAAATAAACCAAACTAGCAATTCAACGAGGCAAGTATACATATCGAAATGCAGCTAGGGGACACAAGTGTCGTATTAAAATCCGGGAACCACCGAGTAATCTTACTCACACAAAAACTATTATCTTATCGAAGATTGTCTTAAGGTTTAAGAGAATGCTAAAATATGATTAAGAAGAGAGGTATTGCGCTAAAAAGAGAAATGCTTGCGGTTAAATAAAGAGCTATTAAAGCGATTACAATGACGGGTTAAGACGATGATAAAGAAGAGCACTCGATCGAGAATCACCTCAGCTAAAGTTGATTAAAAAAATGCGATAATAAACCCTAACTTAATAAGGCAAAAAACCTTGACCGTGGAGGTTCCATAAGCATGAACACACTTCTCTCGAAGCCGTGCCTACTTGAGTTTAGGAAGGTCCGACCGAACTCTCGTCCAAATCAGAGACCTAAAGCTCGCTTTACTTTGTGAACCCCTCTATTGGATTTCACTCCAATCCGGGAGATTTAACGTCTTCCTCTCTCGAGGGGTGCGCGCAACTCTCTTTACTCTTGAGTGCTCACTTCAAACTACGAGCCTTTAGTCTATCTAAGAATGAAAACAAATATGGAAATTATATATCGATGATATAACTCCAAACATGATTTTTTCAAGAGCAAATCAAAAGTCTAAGCCTTACAAAGAAAGGGCGAACTAGAGCATCATAACTTAATCAACTCGACCTAGGATAATCAAGATCGAGTACAAGGGAGATTAGTTACTCATGGTGAAATGGAGGAAGAGAGAGGAGTAGAAAGCATTTAGAAAACAAAGAAAAGATCAAACTTTTTATTAACACTGAAAGAGAGCTACAACTTGAAAATAGAAGATTACAGGTGCTGGAATTGAAAACTTATGCTAGCATTAACATTTAGCTACTAAGAAGTTACAACAATTAACAAATAAAAGTAAACTAAGCTAGATTAAAAAGCTTAAAATGAGGAGGGAGAGAAGAAGCATGGAAAAATACAAGAAAACAACAAGAAAACTAAAGGCCAGAAACTCCCATCTCAATCCAAAGTTGGCCTTGAACCCTTGGAGATGGGCTCAATTTATAGAATTTTTTCGGGCTTGGTCACACCCCCCTGACACGCACGGGTCGGGCGTGTACCTGGGGCGTGACACATTCAGTGCAACTTTTTTGGCTGAAATTTTCTGCTGGAGGTGACATGCGTCATAGTTGAAGTACACGCCCATATGTCACGCCCGACCCGGGCGTGTGTGGGGGGCGTGACCATTTCGGTGCGACGGTGGAGCAGGAAAAAGAGCGTGCTGCGGCGATTCCTCGAAACCTGGGGACACGCCTCCGAAAGACGCTCGTGTAGTTGTGACACGGGCGTGACAGAGGGCGTGTACACTGAGCTTCCAAGAAATGCAATTTCGGACAGGTAGCTTCATTCCTCTGGGTTACATGCCCTAGGTACACGCCCGGGTAGGGCGTGACCTTGGGGCGTGTAACAACAAAAAATGGCTGAAAGTCGTAAAAAACCTGCAAAAAGCAGAAAACGCATTAGCGACAAATATATATACAAAAGGAAATCAATATAAGCACTTACAAGACATGATTTGTGCTTTAAAACCCTGAAAAATATCATAATATTTTTTACTGCAAAATGTACTATCAAATTCCCCCAAGCTTAAGCTTTGCTTGTCCCCAAGCAAAGATATAAAAACTAGCTAATCATAAAAAGTGACTAATCCCAAAAGTTTTAATCATTGTAACACAAGTACTATGCGAAATTCCAAGTAGCGAGAATGCGAAACGTAATCCTAAAGCAGTTACTTAGGCATGATTTAAAAAATTATAAACTTTACTAACGAAAATAAATCATCCAAAATTTTAAGAAAATTCTTTGAATAAAGTTAAGTAATGCAATAAAATTAAAAAGAGCATTGAGTTGTTACTAGATCCAAGAGACATATTATAACTATATCAATCAAATAACAAAAATCTAAATTCAAATCCAAACATTACTAATCTACTTTTCTTCTTTACTTAGCAAATAAATAAGATTCAAAAACATGAATCAGAAGGACTTATTAGGACCGAAATGTTTGGTTTAGGATTAAGATTAGGAGTGGAATTCAAAGATAAACAAGATTGCTTAAAAATCACACTAAACCAAAATAAAGAGTTTCAAAAAAAAATTATCATAAATTAAATATTTTTCTTTTTCTATTCCATTTTTCTTCCACCCTTTTTTCTTTTTTTTTAAAAAAACAAAGGCCATAAATAATCTTGCTTTGAATTTTTAAATTGGCCAAACAAAAGAAAACACTTCTTCTGAGCATACTTTTTCAAGAAGTTCCCCGAATAAATCACAACAAAACCCTATCAAAATTCATGAAAATATTTTAATGAAACTCAGAAGGTTAGTGTAATTGGATAGGTTGGAAAACTTTAGCTTTGGTGAAAATGAAATGATAAGTGGAGGTAATCAATTGAGAAAGGAAAAAGGCTCAAAAGAGGCTAACTAGGGATACAAAAATAGGTTGGCAAGAGGGATCAAACGAAAACAAAAACAGCCTAAATCATTTTCATGTTTCTAAATTTATTTAAAGCATTAGCTTTGAAAAATTTCAAAAAGCAAGTCCTAGATAATAAATAAAGACTAATGAAATTGTTTTGAAAATAGAAATAATAAGCGACTTGGATCGTTTATATCTACTACGCTAATCAAAAGTAGTTGACATTGCAAAAACTAACCAAAAATGAAAAGAAAATTAGTGGATGAAGAATTTTCGCGAAAGTAAAGAAAATAAAAAACGAAAACCATAATAAAACTGCCAGTTTTAGAAAAACATTTCATGTTAACATGCTACCGTGAATTAGAAACACAGCAAGACCAACATTTTACTTATGACACATAATTAAAAAGAACGATTAGAAAGATTTTAATTGGCTAAGTTATGTATATGGAGTTTTGAGAAAAACAAAAGCAGGGGGTACTATTGAAATACCAAAATCAGTTTAAAATAACATATATGTTTTTTTTAATTTTAGAGGAAACAATAATAAAGATAAGAGAAAGAGGAAATCCTCCCCCAAGCTTAAATTTGACATTGTCCTCAATGGGGAAAGAAGGGGTATGAGAGAGAGAGAGAGAGAGAGAGAGAGAGAGAGAGAGAGAGAAAGAGAAAGAAAAACATAAATAATGGTACAGAATTGAAAAATAGGTACTTCCCCGGATTTATGCGTCGTGATTATTGATTGATACCGCTCCCCCATGCTTGCATTCTGGATCTTTATGAAATGTCTTATTTGGACTTCGTGATGGATTCAACAGCATTGGAGTAGGCGATCGCAGAAGCTTCAGCTTGGCGGAGCCATCCGGGGCAAAAAGTGTAAAATAAAGAAACTAGAAAAATAGTTTGGGTTGCCTCCCAAGAGTGCCCTTTGTTTAAAGCGTCGTTTGAGCTCGGTGCATCAAAATAATATTGTCCAAAATATTATTTGTCCAAAATAGCATGTAAATAAATGGTGTCCAATTAGTTTAAAGTTCGTGCAGAAGAAAATTAATACAGTTTGGACTGACATCACCACAGAAATAAAGTTTAAGACACTGCCCATTCACTTTGAACTCACCCTTATCAGGGTGTGAAATTAAAATCGTGTCATACTGATAAACTTCTTTAACGGTAAACGGTACAGACCATCGTGATTTTAACTTCCACGGAAATAAACGTAATCGTGAGTTATATAAAAGAACTTGGTCGCTCGGCTTGAAGGTTTTTTTGGTGCCTTAAGTGTTTGTCGAGTAAACATATCGTCCGCTCTTTATAAAATTTGTTATTTTCGTACGCGTAAGAGCGCCACTCGTCGAGTTCATTGAGTTAAAATTTTCTAAAATCGTCGACAAAGTGGGGATCGAAATTTAAGAACCTTAAGGCCCAAAAAGCGCGGTGTTCTAGTTCTACGGGTAAGTGACACGATTTTCCATAGACTAACCATTACGACGTACATCCGATGGCGGTTTTGTACGCTGTTTGGTAGGCCCATAGAGCATCATCTAATTTGGTTGACCAGTCTTTTCTAGAGGTGGAAACAGTCTTTTCTAAAAAATTTTTTATCTCTCTGTTCACTACTTCGACTTGTCCGTTAGTTTGGAGGTGGTAGGAGGTTGAAAGTTTATGCATAATGCCGTATTTAGTAAGGATTTTAGAAAACTGTGCGCTACAGAAATTGGAACCCCTGTCACTAACGATGGCTCGCAGCATACCGAATCGAGAAAATAATTTTTTCAATAACGTAATGACAACTCGGGCATCGTTAGTAGGAA
Source organism: Platanthera guangdongensis (assembly GCA_039583875.1). NCBI lineage: Eukaryota > Viridiplantae > Streptophyta > Magnoliopsida > Asparagales > Orchidaceae > Platanthera > Platanthera guangdongensis. Next base: position 97,462,721 of record CM077153.1, on the reverse strand, counting down.
GAGCTCGGGCATCAGCCCCTCGTGAAACATAATCAACAACAACTAAAATAAATTTATTCCCGAAGCTAGAAGGAAGAGGGCCAACAAAATCGATTCCCCAGTGGTTGAAAACTTCGCACTCAAGGAAAAATTTTTGCGGCATTTCATTTTTATTAGAAATATTACCCGACCGTTGGCAACTATCGCACCTACTCACACAGGCCTGCGCGTCTTTAAACAGGCTAGTCCAGTAAAAACCCACGCTTAACACTTTGTGAGCTGTGCGAGCAGCTTGATAGTGCCCACCTGTCGATCCTTCGTGCAAATGCTTTAAAATATCTGATCCTTCTTCAAATGAGACACATCTTCTTATCACCTGGTTCGCACAGACTTGGAAAGGGTGCGGGTCCTCCCAAAAGTAGTTCTTCCACTCAGAAAAGAATTTCTTCTTTTGCGGAGAGGAGAACTCCTTTGTGAGCACCCGGGCCACTAAATAGTTGGCTAGTTGTGCAAACCAAGGAGAAGGCGATGTGTTAATTAAAAGCAGCTTCTCATCGGGAAAATAATCATTAAAAGATCTTTCATCTAACTTTTCTATGTGCGGGTTATCTAATCGTGAGAGATGGTCGGCAGCCAAATTCTCGGCTCCTCGCTTATCACAGATTTCTAAATCAAACTCCTAGAGGAGTAAGACCCAGCGAATCAGGCGCGGTTTGGCATCCGTTTTAGCAAGAAGAAATTTGAGGGCCGAGTGGTCCGTAAAAATGATGATTTTTGAAAGCGTAATATATGAACGGAATTTATCAAAGGCGAAAACAACATCAAGAAGCTCTTTCTCGCTTGTGGTATAGTTTTCTTATGCAAAAGTGAGTGTTTTACTTGCGTAATAGATGTGGTGGAAGTTCTTAGAAATTTGTTGACCTAATATGGCTCCCACCACGTAACTACTTGCATCGCACATGATTTCAAAGGGGAGGTCCCACACCGGAGCTATCATAATTGGGAAATTAATTAATTTTTATTTTATTAAATTAAAAGCAGCTAGGCAAAGATCATCGAAAGCAGATGGGGCGTCTTTTTCTAGCAGATGAGTAAGAGGTTTTGTGATTTTGGAGAAATCTTTTATGAAGCGGCGGTAGAAGCCCGCGTGTCCTAGGAAACTTCTTATAGCTTTGACGTTCGTGGGCGGCGACAGCTTCTCAATAACTTTAATCTTGGTTATGTCTACTTCAATTCCTCTCGCAGAAATTTTATGACCCAAAAATAACCCATCCCTTACCATAAAATGGCATTTTTCCCAGTTTACGATAAAGTTAGTTTCTTCGCATTTTTCTAAAATTTTTTGTGAGGTTTTCTAAACAACTATCAAAAGCATCGCCGGATAAATCATCCATAAATACCTCCATAATGCTTCGTACGTACTTGTCAAAGATAGCGAGCTTACATCATTGGAATGTAGCTGGCGCATTGCACAATCCAAATAACATTCTTCGGTAAGCCAAGGTGCCGAAAGGACAAGTAAACCTAGTTTTCTCCTGGTCCTCAGGGGAGATGGGGATTTGAAAGTACCCTGAGAGACCATCTAGAAAACAATAGAAGCTATGGCCGGATAATCGTTCTATAATTTGATCGATGAACGACAAGGGAAAGTGATCCTTGAGGGTGGCGTCATTTAACTTACGATAATCTATACACATTCGCCACCCTGTCACCGTCCGTGTCGGGATTAATTCATTATTCTCATTACTAATTACCGTTATCCCTCCCTTCTTCGGCACTACCTGGACTGGGCTAACCCACTTACTATCAGATGTAGGATAGATAATTCCTGGGTCTAACAATTTCATAACCTCGCCCTTAACTACTTCTTTCATGTTGGGATTTATGCGGCGCTGAGGTTGGATTGAAATAAGCAAATTATCTTCCATTAAGATTTTGTGAGTGCAAAAAGATGGGCTTAAGCCCTTGATATCAGAGATTTGCCAGGAAATAGCTCGACGATGTTTACGTAAAACAGAAAGAAGTTTATCATTTTACGCATGTGTGAGGTAGGCCGAAACTATTACTGGTAGCTTGAAGTCCTTTTCTAAGAAAGCATATCTATGATGTTCGTGTAGTTCCTTTAATTCCAGGGTAGGGGGTTCTTCATATGATGTTTTAGAAATTCTTTCTTTTTCAAAAACAATGTTTTCGTAGACTTTTTCTTTATACGGAAAATTGAAAGGGGTGGAGCTGGTGGCCATAGCGGCTTCTTGTATCGATTACGTTGGAAGTGTGGAAGAGGAACAAAAATAAGAAAATTCTTTTTCAAATTAGGAGGGGCGATAAGAGAATTCTTCACTTAGGTGCAGCGATTCAGTTGGAAGAATAGAGGAGGAACAAAAATCAGAAAATTCTTTTTCAAATTTAGAGAGGCAATGGGAGGATTCTTCACTTAGGGTATCTACGAAAAAACAGGAGTCGTCATTTGCTAGGGAGTTCTTCATCGAGGGGGTGATAGAGAAAGTCACTTTTTCGTTGCCTACTCGAAGGAAGAGCTTACCATTGCTTACGTCAATGGTAGCTTGGGAAGTGGAAAGGAAGGGTCGGCCAAGGATCAAGGGCACCTCGACGTCTTCTTCGATGTCCAATATGACGAAGTCCATCAGGAAGATGAACTTGTCGACTTAAACTAAGACATCCTCCACGATTCCTAACGGGTATTTGACTGATCTGTCGGTGAGTTGGATACTCATGCATGTGGGGTTGAGGCTACCAATTCCTAATTTCTTAAATAACGAGAGGGGCATTTGGTTTATACTCGCACCTAAGTTGGCTAATACGTTCTTGACAAAACGATCGCCGAAGACAAACGGAAGAGAAAAACTACCAGGATTACTGATCTTCTTCAGCAAACCGTTTGTCAAGACCGCAGAGCACTCGACATTTAACGTGACATGCAAATGGTTTTCTAACTTCCTCTTATTGGTCAGGAGGTCCTTAAGGTACTTAGCGTATTTTGGCATTTGTGAGATTGCCTCATGGAAGGGGAGATTAATGTGGATTTGCTTGAACATTTCTAAGAAGCGGGAGTATTGATAGTCCTGACGTTGCTTATTAAGTTCGGAAGGGTAAGGCGGGGTTGTATTATTTTTAAAGGTGGGTGGTGGAGTGAGATCTTTTTCTAAAACGGGGAGAGGGGTGTTATCTTCTTTTTCAACAAAGGGTAGAGTCTTTAAAACGGTGGCGGAGTTTGCCTCGGGCTCTTTGCTAACCTTACCAGAAACTTGCTTCCCACTCCGAAGAGTTATATCTTTCGCTTGCTCTCTCGGGTTTGGCTCGTTGTTGGCAGGAAGTGACCCGACGGGTCGCTCAGAAATAAGTTTTGCGAGTTGTCCTACTTGATTTTCTAAGCTTTTAACGGTCCCGGCTAGGGTTCTTATAGTAGCGTCATTAACATTCATATATTTTGAAAATATTTCCTCCAAACTTGGAGGTTTTGGAGAATTTTGAGGAGGTGGTGGTGGTGTAGAAAAATAATTTTGTGGTGGCGGGCGCATTGCGTTCGATGGATTACTCCACGAAAAATTCGGGTGGTTCTGTAAAGCGGGATTATAACTATTCGGAAAAGCAAAACCCGGAGCAGGAAAATTAGCAGCAGAAAAATTTTGAAAAGCATTTCGAGGCATACTATTAACATAATCTAGTTGTTCAGCAGCAGGAGTTGCAGATTCTCATACCTAAGGGGCGGAGGCAGCAATCATCTCTGTTATCTTTTTATTTAAAATTTCAACTTGTAGAGCTAGCTGGGAGACGTTGTCCACTTCAAATATACCTGCAGGTTTGGGTGAGCGGGACCTAGGCACATTCCACTGATATGTGTTCATGGCCATGTCCTCGAAAAACTCAAGAGATGCTTTCGGGGTTTTGTGGTTTAAGGTACCAACAGAAGCTGCGTCTATCATTTGCTTTGTGTTTTGATTTAGCCCATTATAAAACGTCTACACCTACAACCATACAGGCAGGGCATGGTGTGGGCATCGTCTTAAGAGTTCTTTAAATCTTTCCCAGGTTTCATATAAGGTTTAAGAATTTATTTGTCCAAAGGCAGAAATATCGTTCCAAAGTTTTGCTATTTTAGCTGGCGGAAAATACTTTGCCAGAAATTTTTCAGTTAGTTGATTCCAGGTGGTGATGCTGTTTTTTGGTAGAGTGTTCAGCCATTGCTTATGTAACGCCCCAAAACTCAAAAGAGCGACGGGTAGCATTGCAGACCAAGTTTGGAACTTGGTAGGGGTTACACGGCCTAGGACACGGGCATGTACTAGGGCGTGTCGTGCTCGGGTCGACGATCTGGCCGAGAGGTCGACGAATTTTGGAGTCAACGATCGTCGAGCAGCGAACACGGCCTAAGACACGGGCGTGTCCCAGGCCATGTCCTTCACGGGATGAAGCCGGGCCGTGGTGGGGTGATACACGAGGTCAGCATACGGGCCGTGTCGGGTAGACAAGGGCGTGTCAAATTGCGACACGGGCGTGTCGAGTACCCGTGTCCCTTTCGGTCATTTTTCGGTCCTGTGTCGATGGAGTAACATGGCACACTACACGGCCGTGTACTGTATGACACGGGCGTGTCAAGTTTGACACGGGTGTGTCGGGTGTCTGTGTTCTTTTCAGGACGCATTGGTTTTGACTGCGAATGGGGAACACAGCCATGGACACAGGCGTGTCACAGGCCGTGTTCGTCCCAGATTTTGGATTTCAAGTCCTGATCGTGGTCGTCCGTTTCCTTATTTTGGGATCCGATGACTGGGGGTTGTTCCTGCTGGGTTATACCCGGGAATAGTGTTTCAAAGCCCTCATTTCTCTTACTCAATCTCTTTCTAAAGTTCTAGAGAGAGGGGAGAGTAAGGAAGAAGAAGGAGGCTAGATCCGGTCACTGGTGGAGATCCAAATCGCAAACCGACTTCAGATCTACGGAGGTGAGGAGATTGCGGTGCTTTAAATTCACATACATTTCCATGACGCCAAGGAAAAATGCTAGTGTAACAATTCTTATCCTAGGACATGTGAAGTCCTCTTTTCTTTGCATAAGAAGCCCGCTCTCGCAAGTTTGCGGTGAGTTTGAGGCGTTCCTTTGGGTAGACATGAATAGTCCCAGTTGTGTACATGTAGAGTCCGTAATCGAGAATCGTACATATGCATGATGTGTGAAGCCTACCCGGACAAGTTGGTCTAGATCAGTGATGTTGCATTGCATGAATGGCCAGAGAAGACTTCGTGCGATTGTTTGTTTTTCGGGTTTTCTATGTGGTAGATTGCAACAGGGAGCCTTGGGTACTAACCCCAACGTGCACCCGGAAAACTCAGCAGATGCGTGATTCTGCCAACATGGTGGCCTGGGAGCCAACTTGCACATAACCGGGTTATGTGAAGCGTGTGATCGAATCGGGACTCGGGGAAGCTTGACCCGCGCAGACGGCTTATGTTGACGTTGCGGTGTGAGCAACGGGTTAGGTGGAACCATACCCGCTCTATGTGGTTCGGTTAGAGAGACCGGTACTCACCGTTGGCATAGATTGAGGGTCTTAGGCAGTGGCTAGAAAGACCAAATGCTCACGAGATATTGTTGTCCAAGGGACAGTGGTGAGTCAGCCGACTTTGACCGTGTTCACCGAGAATATGCCCTAAGAGCACGGAGTGTGTGGCCGTGCGTGCCCACTCCTGTGAAGAAGTGTTTATTCACTTTACTGCTTGGTTATGCTAACAAAGTGCAGGGAAAGGAGCATCGCCGCCCCGAGTTTGGGGGTGATATCGTTATAATTTTTTCAGCATAATTGACCATTGCTTTGTTTTCCACCATTGTGGTGGATTGTTGCTTGCAGGTACTGCGGAACCGAGAGGTAAATAGCTGGCAAAAGTCCAAGTTACTGAGCCGGCCCTTGAAGGCCTAATTTGTGTGTTTACTTTTTATTCTCATGTATGACCGGCCTGCATTCCGAGATTTGGAAGACACTTAAATTTGAGCAAACTATTGTAAGGCCATAAGGCCATTGTACTTGTGTATTTGTACGTTCATTTCTATTGGGTTTTGTAGTGGACATTCTGGCTGGTTGCTATAATTGTAACTATTAAATTGCTTCCGTTAGAATGCACTCTTCGTAGGACGTTGATTCTTAGTTGGATGGTTTCCATTGAGTAATCACCCAGTCTGTCTGTGGTATATGGCATCGGGCCCCGGCCGGACCTACTGCTATATGCTATGTGAAGGATAGGGGGTGTTACAATTTGGTATCAAACTACTGGTTTTGGTCAGGCTTAAATGAATTCATGGGCGAATTCTTTTTAGGGGTGGTGAGCACATGCGTGTGCGTCATCGTTATAACATTAAAAGAACCCATGAATGTCCACTTAGGAATGAAAATACACATGTTTGGGGAACCTGCGTGTTCCTATAATTGCTTTTTGCAATTTTGTATGGTCGCTTAACAGTGTTTTGTACAACTATAGGTGATCAGAAGTGGTGCAGGACCATCAGAACGCCCGGTTTCTTAGGCTAGTAGTGCACCAAATGATGCTCCTGCAACACCTCCCTCGACTGAAACCATACGATTGGTTACCGAAGCAGTGTTTGCCATGATCAATGCGTAGCTTGCAAGGCAAATGCAGCAGCCCGCTCCTACGTTGGAGCAGGTACCGCTTTAAAGGGATGAACCGAGAAGAGTAGAGCAAGTAGTAGTGGAACCTTTGGTGCCGAGGAGAGCTACTGAAAGGCATCTCAAACATGTTATGAGCTTTAATACTCTTGTGTTCTCGGGGTTGGGAACCCAATTTCAAGCTGAAGACTGGCTCTCCCGAGTGAAGAGAGTCCTGACAGCTACTGAAACAGAGGAGTGGTAGATGACCACTATAGATACATTCTTGTTGGATGGGGATGCGAGGCTGTGGTGGGAAGGTTTAGAGATGCATCACTTGAGAGGAAGGCAACTCATGGACGTCTCGATGGAAGAGTTTTCGAGATTGTTCTTGGCAAGGTACCTCCCTTCGGCGCAGAGGATAGCATTGGAGAATGAGATCCTGAAATTGTCACAGGGCCGAACATAGAGCAAGATCCTAGTGGTAAGGATATTGAAAAGAGAAGAATAGAAAAGTGTCTTCTATATCAGACTATAAAGAGAAGAAAATAAGAAGACTAACTAGTCTCTCTTGCTTCCTTAACCTCCTGATCTCATTCCTTAGCTATTTGATTTGTTATTCCGGCTGGAATAAGAACATGAGATTTTCATTGCCGTTCGCGAGGAAACCACTCCGTGGGATTCTTATCACCACAGATCTACCTTGCTAAAGGGTCTTTCCTCTCTACTTGAGAACGAATCGTCTTACCAAATTTCATTCCTTTTCGAGAAGTCAACCTAACAGGGAGTTACGTTGCGATGAGGCACACACATTCTTACCAGTAGTTTGAGTCTACTGCAACAGCTGAAGTTTTGATGCCCAAACCTAACCACAAAACGAGACTACGAAAGAGTTCTCTTTTGAGGGTGCAGCGTATCTACACTGTAGAAAACCTGCTACATGAGCATGTAGTTCATACTACAATGCAAACAAACTAAAGATTACCACACTGCTGTTCACTGCCATGCAAAGGTTTAACCTTTAAGCACTTCAGACCCTTCAGCGGGCCTTCGACGGCACTAGAAATTCTCAATTCAGCTTGTTCGCAGTGTAGAAATCTGCATCACCTTTCAGGAGGATGGAGCGGGAAGTTGAAAATGTCTTCTTTAGTATATTCCCGGTTCTGGAAGGCGTCGGAGTGCACTACCAGCCTCGTTCTTTCAGAATCTGAACCAGAACTATCTTAAACTAAGTAAGTAAATATGCCTTTATATATTCGTTCATGGCTGCTTTTACAGTTCCATCTCAGTCTGTATTAGTTCTCGTAGGTGCCGATGGCCATAATATAACCCTTTCCCTTTCTATATATTGCGGTAAGATTTCACCGGTTAGAGAGGCCCTCTTTAATACATGAAGTTCAGCCTCCCTTAGTCCCTACAATCCTCTCCTAAGGCGGTACTTGGACCTAGAAAACAAAGTCACGTTAGATCAGGAATGACAGCTGAAATGAAAACCATGGCTGTTGAATGATCAAGGCCTATCAACTGAGCAGATCTAGAGAAAGCTTCTAAATCACCTAAAGCAATTCAACCAAGATAGAGTCTCAACTCTAATCGCCGCTTAACAAACTAAAGTACAACAACCCTTCCAATCAGCACTATTCCTTATACTCACCTACTCATATACACAATTCATGAGATATCCTGCATCCGGCTAAGTCGGAGGTTTAGCAGAACACCAATTTGGATGCTTAAAGAATGGAACGAACAGAGGAGAATGAGCTGAGTAGCGTATCAACAAACAGAATGTTAGGGGGCGAAAGAGCTGAGCCAGGTAGCGGAGAAGGAACGAATTGCATGTGTTAAGCATAGAGAGTTCCTTGCTCTAAATGGAATCTCTTTAGAGAAACCATTCTTCCTCAAAACTTTTCACCGCTATGACTAACCTCATTGAAGTCACCCAAGAGAACCTGAAACCAGTATGAAAGTGCAGCTAGATCTGATATACTCTAGAGGGGGGGGGGGGGTGAATAGAGTATATGGTGCTTTAAAACTTTTTACAACAATTGTTGTAATATGAGTGTGAGTAGGGAAGCAGTTAAAAATCTAATCACAGAACTAAACTATACAAAAGCTAATCACAGAATAATCAAGGCCAGAAACAAAAATAAAGACAAGCAAAACCAGAAGACACAAGTAAATATAGTGGTTCCCCTAAACTTGGGTACATCCACTCTTCTACCACCCTAGGTAGGAATCCACTGCAGGATGAGTTGATCAGGTGTCCTGGGCACCAATGAGCTTTTGATAAGGTACTCAAAAACCAAATCAGATTTTTTGATCAGGTGTCTTGCCACCAATGAGCTTTTGACAAGGTGCTCAAAAACCAAGTTCAAACTTTTGAAGGGAGTTTGAGAAACCCTTTACAGAGATGGGGTGAGAGAGTGATGGAAGTCTTCTCTTTCTCAAACAACTGAGAAGACTATATGGATTGATGGTGTCAAAGCTCCCCCTGAATCCTTGAGATCTTCAGGAAAAGAAGCTTTGTTGTAGGGTGATAGGCCTTCAAAAGTTGAACTCCAGCAAAAGATGATTTCAGCAACAGCTGAAATGTTGGGTGTCTGGAGTCTTGAAATATGTTGGCCTTAAACACTTGAAAACTAGAGAGATCTAAAGATTGATCTCCTTGGATGTGTGTTCTTGAGAATTCTTTGAGACAGAATATTTTGTTGAAGATTACTGATGTCTGTCTGTGTGTGTCTGTGTATCTAACTCTCTCAGAGATTCAAAAATTCTTCTATTTTATTCTCTGGTACTGGATGGAAAAACATTCTCTGAGAAGAATAGCCGTTGGTCTGCATTAATTGCATCCTTAATTGCAAAATATCTTCTGGAGGAAAGTCAATAGAAATATTCCTTGAAAATACCTTGAAACTTGGTCCAGAAATGAATGAAAACGGCTAGGAAATCTTCAGAATTAATTGCAGAATAACTCCTTAACTGATTTGAATTTGAATCTAGAAACATCCTTGAAGTTATCTGAAAACGTCGAACTGAGCTCTGCTATCGTTGAACTGAGCTCAGCGATATGGATAAAAACAGCAGCAAAATATCGTCGATCTGAGCTCAAAGATCGTCGAACTGAGCTCAGAGATAGAGATCCAAAGCTGAGTCAAGATCGTCGACCTAAGCTCACCGATCGTCGAATGGAGTTCGACGATAAGATGAAGTTGAGCTCAGCGATCGTCGAATGGAGTTCGACGATCTGTCGAAGTTGAGCTAGACGATCGACGATCGGAGTTCGACGAATCGTCGTGCTGAGCTCGACGATATGACTTATTCTCCAAACAGAAAATCCTGTTCTTCAGGGCAGCTTCCAAACCTAGACTTCTAACCCTTAGACTCAATTCTAATTGACCTATTGAGCTATACAGGAGGTCAAACATTTGTTTCCTAGAGACATAGTGATCCTGACCCAAATTAGTAATAGGGTGTTCCAACAATCTCTCCCTATTTGGGTTAGGATTACTATTTACAGACTTTGGAAAAATTAAATAACAACATACAAGCAGCAAAACAGAAAAGCAACAAGCTAGACATTGCAGAACCACAAAGATATATAACATCCCAAAAAATAATCAAAAATCACAGAGATTGTCACCTTACATTGTCATTTCTTTTCCTTGCCCTTAACAAGTTTGATTTCTCTGTTGGGATTGAGGGCTTCCTTCTTTGATCTGGTATCATCTGCTGCACCTAAAGATGTTTGCTGTTTAGGCCTGGGAACTACAGCTTCATGATGCAGTTCCATATACCTGTCAGAATCAAAGAACTTGCTTGATGCATATCTTTCTAGCTCTTTCTTTCTCTGTTCAGACATTGTAGAAATGTTGGAGGAATCTCTTCCTTGCTCTCTAGCCTTTTTAATCTGATCTAGTGCAGCTAGTTCGTTTAATCTTGCAGTCCAAGCAGCTGGATTGTTCTCAGGGTCCTCAAAAGGTACTGGTGGCTCATATCTGTTAGAGGGATTGTCTTGAGGAGGCCTGGATGACAGAGTTTCTTTCAGCTTATAGGGAAAATGACCAGATGTGGTGTCAGAAGAAATTTATCCTCCCCTGGAATATGGGTGTTGCCTTGAGTAACCTTTGGAGTAGACCTGGAGATCTCTTTGATATCCTCTGTATCCTCCTCTCCTGGATTGGCTTCCCCTATGGTAAGATCTGGCATGAGGCTGATAGGGGGCCTGACTTCTGGCAGGGGGTTGAGCTGCAGAACTTCCACCTACACCTGCATCAGGAGGAGGTGGTGGAGGAGGATGAGAGTGTTGGAATTGTGAGGAACCCTTTTCATATTTCCTCTTCTTTTTCATTGCTTTCAGTTGGTTCTTGGAGTACTGCATCCAGTGCACAGTGATAGGGCAGTCATGAAGAATGTAGTATGGTATATCATTATTATCTTTGACCTTGGCAGGAGGTACTCTCTTCATGGCTTTGCTCCTTGCCTTTCTTTTCCTGGCAATGGTAGCAGAAGAGTCATCAGAGTCTGTTCTGTACTCATCACTTTCAGAACTCTGGTCATCATAAAGAGCATCAATTTTCTTCATCAAATCCTTCTTGAGCTGTACAGAAGCAGATGAGGCAACAGATGGTGTAGCAACAGGTGTTGAAGCAGTAACAGCAGTGACAGCAGCAGATAGAGAAGGTGTTGCAGTTGGAGTAGAAGCAGTAACAACAACAGCAGCAACTATATGCTCTGGAGAAGTGACAACAGCAACAAATTCTGGAGAAGTGACAGTAGTAGCAACAGTTTCACTAACAACAGCATCAATAGTATAGATATCATCAGAAAATGCAGAAGGCTCAAACTCAGGTGCCTCTGACATAAGAATTTCCTTGGAAATTGGCTCAACAGCAATAACAGAAATATCAACAGCAGTATGAAAAAGTTCAGCAGCAGTATCAAAATGTTCAGCAGCAGTATCAAAATGTTCAGCAGCAGTAGAGGCAACAGCATCAGAAGCAACAACAATGCTTTCATCAGAATAAGCAGCAGCATATACTGAGTGAACAAAAGAGGTGATGATGCTTGGGTCACAACAAGAGAATGGAACAAGTGCCTTGGATAGATCCTTTGGAGGCTGGACAGCAACTGGCTCTGGCAGACAGCTGAAATATAACTGATCAAAGATTGAAAGCAAAGACCTGAGGTCTATTGCAAAGACTGCAGCAGGAGGGATTTGTGCTTGAGACACAGCAGCAGGAGCAAGAACAGGAGCTGAAGAAGCAGCAATAACAGCAGCAGCAGCAGACAGGCTCATAGAAACAGCAACAACAGTAGTAGCAGGAAGACTCACTTCATAGGGCATCTCCCCCTGCCTAGATTCAGACAAGGCTGGATCAAGGCACACTGCTGTAGGGGCTGCCTGAGGGAATAGAGATGAGAGCCTGGCAGAGAGAGCTGCCACTGACAGGTATAATGGAGCCAAGGAGGTCTCCAAAAGAAGAGATAGCCTGGGGGCTAGCAATTCATATAACCTGTCAGCAAGAGCTGGAATGTCCACTTGCTCAAGGGTGACTGGAGCAGAGGTAGAAGATGGAGGAGCAGCTGTTGGTGAGGATAGTGGAGAGCTTGTGAATGGGGGAAGAGATGGCTGAGGTGTGGGTAAGGTGGATATGGAGGACAGTGGGATGGAGATAGATGAGATGAATGTGGGTTGGTCAATAATTTGTTGTAGAAGGTCCTGATAGGAAGTGGAGGATGAGGGTAGCTCAGGAGGAGAGGATGGTGAATCATCCATAAAGGAATCATCAATGAGGGTGAAGGAGGGAATGGAGGGTGATGAAGTGGCATCTGATTGAGGGTAGGAGAATAATGGATGGAAGTGGTCTTCTGGTGTTGGTAGAATAGGTACTGGAGATGGTGTGGATGTTGGAGAGGGGCTGGAGATGATGATGGTGGATGGAGTTGGAATGGTAGATGGTATGGGAAGAGATGGAATTGGAGGAGGAGGAGGAGAGGCAACATCAGCAGGCATGTCAGCTGCAGGGGCAGAGACCTGTGGGGAAGTGACTCTGAGAGTCCTTGTGCCTGAAGGAGTGCTGGAGGAGGGCCTACTGGGCTTGCTGATTTGTCTGTTCCATTTACCAAACAGGGCACAAGACAGTCTCTTGGATGCATTGTTATGGATTCCAGAGGAGACCAGCAAAGCAGGGCACCTGTGCTGTAGAAACACCCCAATAATCCTTCCAAAGTTGACAAAACTTTTGTTTATCTTCTTCTTGATAAGGTCAAAGAAGACTTCTCCCCAATTCAAGTTCTTCCTGTCTACAAGGGCTCCCATGAGGCAGAGCTGATACCTTGAGATTGTGTCATGGGAAGAGTGCTTAGCCAGCAGCACTTTCCCAACTACATCTGCCATGAATCTGTATTCCACAGAAAGGTTCTTTTTCAAGAGTTTGCTAGGGTTAGCCTCTGAATGACCCATTCTGGCAAGCAGGTCAAAATACTCTTCTCCAGACAAGTCAGCAGTATCTTCACCATTTCTCAACTCAAAAACCTCTGATAAAATTGCTGGGGTTAGAGGTACCTGTGTGCCAGATATTGACCCAACAATGGTGGAGTTGTCTTGATTGTGGGCAGTGTAGACCCATTCCTTGATCTCATCAGATGCAAGCTTGATCCTTGTGGTCATAATTGCAGTCAGGTTCTGCTCTTTGAATAGCCCCAAAATATCTTGAAAGACCTGGTCGGTTGTGCTGAAGGATTCCATGTCGATGTCGAAGCCAGCATCAAACTTCATGGCAACAAGAACAGTAACAGACACAGCCATGGGTACCTGCAAAAATTCAACAAACAAAACGACCAAGTGCATAACTGTTTGGAGGGAAAGAAAATTCTTGCAGAGAAATCGAAAGCGCAAAGGAGAACGACAGCGAAAAATGAATTTTATATTAGGGTTCGACGCAGAATTGGAAAGATCGTTGAACTCAGTTCGACGATCGAGGCTTCTAAAGGAATCTGAAGAGTCTTCAACATCGTCGATCTCCGTTCGACGATATTGGAGAGCGTCGAGCTCTGTTCGACGATCGTTCAAAGAACAAGATCGTCGAGCGTCGTTCGACGATCGTTGACCGGAAGAGATAGTTCATACTATCTGAGAAACGCTGAACTCAGGTCGACGATTTTTGAAATCGTCGATCTCCGTTCGACGATCTGGGGGAAAATCGTCGAGCGCAGTTCAGAGATCAGAAAAACTCTAGACACTAAGAAAAATCAGGATGTTTGCCTAGTTTTGGTCAATTTTTAAGCTTTCAAAATCTTGGATATTATTTAAGACTTCCTCCATCTAACATTTCTAACTGATTTAGGAAGAAGGTGTGTTTCTTTTCATCCAAGGGCTTGGTGAAAATATCTCCCCTTTGTAAATCAGTTGGGATATATTGTAGTTCAATTTTATTCTTTTCAACATTATCCCTTAAGAAATGATGCCTAATCTCTATGTGTTTTGTCCTACTATGGAGGACTGGATTTTGAGCTATAGAAATAGCACTGGTGTTGTCACAAAAGATTTTAGACTTCTCTAAGTTGTAGCCATAGTCTAGGAGTTGGTTTTGAATCCACAAGATTTGTGAACAACAACTGCCTGCAGCCATATATTCAGCTTCAGCAGTTGAAGTTGACACAGATGTTTGTTTCTTACAAAACCAAGAGACAAGTCTGTCACCAAGGAACTGACAAGTTCCACTGGTGCTTTTCCTGTCAATTCTGCATCCAGCATAATCAGCATCAGAGAATTCAGTTAAATCAAATGCTGAATCTTTTGGATACCAGACACCTAGATTTGGACAACTTTTAACATACCTGAGAATCCTCTTTACTAGTGTTAGATGTGACTCTCTAGGGCTTACTTGGAACCTAGCACATATACATGTAGAAAACATTATATCTGGTCTACTAGCTGTAAGGTATAGTAAAGAGCCAATCATTTCTCTATATGTTATCTGATCAACAGGTTTCCCATGTTCATCAGCATCCAATACAACATTAGTAGGCAGGGGTGTTTTCATACAAGATGCTTCAGACATACCAAATTTCTTAACCAATTCTTTTGCATATTTGGTTTGAGAAATAAAGATGCCTTCAGCATGTTGCTTGACTTGAAATCCTAGGAAGAAGGATAGCTCACCCATGCTACTCATTTCAAATTTAGAATGCATTAGGTTGGAAAACCTTCTACACAATTTGGAATCAGTAGAACCAAAAATAATATCGTCTACATAAATCTGTACTAGTAGGGTATGGTACTTATGGGTTCTAATAAAAAGAGTTTGGTCTACTCTACCCCTTATAAAACCATTTTCCAAAAGAAAGCATGCTAGGGTCTCATACCATGCTCTAGGAGCTTGCTTGAGACCATATAATGCTTTGTTCAATCTAAAAACATAATCAGGATAAGTTGGAGAGATAAAACCTGGAGGTTGTCTGACATATACTTCCTCTTTGATGTCTCCATTTAGAAATGCACTTTTGACATCCATCTGATATACCTTGAAGCCTTTATGTGCTGCATAAGCTAAAAATATTCTGATGGCTTCCAATCTTGCAACTGGTGCAAAGGTCTGGTCGTAGTCTATCCCTTCTTCTTGAGAGTATCCCTGAGCAACTAGCCTTGCCTTGTTTCTTACAATTACTCCTTGATCATCCAGTTTGTTTCTGAATACCCACTTTGTTCCAACAATGGAGTGATCCTTAGGCTTTGGCACTAGTTCCCATACTTTGTTCCTCTCAAATTGATGCAACTCCTTTTTCATTGCAATGATCCAGTGTGGATCTTGCTCTGTATCTTGAATGGACTGAGGTTCAATTTGAGATAGGAAGCAGGTGTGCAACAGGTTTTGGTTGACCTGATTTCTGGTTTGCACACCAGCTGAGATGTCTCCAATTATTTGGGAAATTGGATGGTCTCTTGATGTTACTAAATCAACAGGGGGTGTTGATTGTTCACCAACCCGTGTTGTTGTTTCCTCTTGTGGTACAACAACTGGCTCTTCAAGTTGTTCTTCAGTATGTTGAGCACTTTCTTCATCTTCACTGCTTTCATCCCTTTGGGTAACCTGTAACTTGTTCAAGTCTTCAACTAGAGAATGTTCCTGCAAGGGTTCTATGGTAGAAGAGATCTTCTCCTTGAAAGACATGTTAGATTCATCAAATGATATATGAACAGATTCCTCAATTTTTAAAGATGATTTATTATAAACCCTATAAGCCTTGCTGATCATGGAGTATCCCAGAAACACTCCTTCATTAGCTTTGGCTTGAAATTTTGCTAAATATTTCTTGTCATTGTTGTGTATGTAGCAAATACAACCAAAGACTCTAAAAAATCAACTTTAGGTTTCTTCCCTTTGAGTAATTCATAGGGAGTCTTTCCCTTTAGTTTATGTATCAAACTTCTATTCAGCACGTAGTTGGAGGTGTTCACTGCCTCTGCCCAAAAGGATAGAGGAAGGTGAGCATCTGACAACAATATAGTGGCAGATTCAATAAGGGTTCTATTTTTCCTTTCAGCTACCCCATTTTGTTGAGGAGTTCTAGGAGCTGAGAAAGTATGCCTGATCCCTTCACTCTGACGGAACTCTTGCATAAGAAGAGAATCAAACTCTGTCCCATGATCACTTCTGATCAGGGCAATGTGAGTATTGAACTCAATCTGTATACATTTGAGAAACTCTATCAGACACTTAAAGTTATCAGACTTCTTCCTTAGAAAGAACACCCAAGTGAATCTAGAGAAATCATCTACAACTACTAAAGTGTAGGATTTCCCTCCTAGGCTTTGTACTGTGATGGGTCCAAAAAGATCCATGTGTAACAGATACAATATCCTAGGTGAATCACTCTTATTAAGTGACTTAAAGCTGTTTTTAGTTTGCTTGCCTAATTGACAAGCCCTGCAGAGTCCTTCCTTCTTGTAGGGGCCAGAAGGTAGTCCTCTAACAAGGTTGTCCTTGGATAGCCTAGCAATAGTTCTAAGGTTTAGGTGTCCTAGTCTCTTATGCCATAAAATATTTGGTCTACAGACAGAATTAAACAAGCAAATATCTACATCAATTGAAAGAAAATCTACTAGATAGATGTTACCTTTCCTTTTACCTGTCAACACAGTTGTGTTGTCCTCTGACTTGATTTTGCATAAGGCTTTGCTGAAGGTCACCTGGTAGCCTTCATCACACAGCTGACTGATGCTTATTAAGTTGTGCTTCAGTCCTTCCACATAAGCTACCTTCTTGAAAGTTACTGATCCAATCTGGACTGCACCATATCCTTTAGTCTGTCCAAAGTTTGAATCACCAAAGATAACTTTGGGTCCAAGCTTGGCTCTAAAGGATGTGAGGTTGTCCTTGTTCCCTATCATATGCTTAGAGCACCCACTATCCAAGTACCATTGCTGGTTAGATGTTGGATAGGTCTTCACCTGCACATAAGACAATTCATTTGTTTTTCACCCAGTTTACCTTGGGCCTAGGTTGATAACCTTTAAATTCTGAAATGAAAGACATCCCAGGTTGACTCTTATATCCTTCAGGATGATATCTCCTTGGAGGTATAATCCATTCAGTATAAGGGTTAAAGATTTGGGATGAAGGACCTTAGGATTGAATTTTGATTTGCCCTTGAAAAATTTTCCAGAGCTCTGACCTCTGTTCGACGATCTTGGAGCTGCGTTCGACGATCTTGGGTCAGATCATCGAGCTCCGTTCGACGGTCGACTATGGCTGAGATCAGGTACTTTAGATCGTCGAACTGCGTTCGACGATTTTGCCCGAGATCGTCGATCTGCGTTGGGCGATCGTCGATCTCCGTTTGGCGATCGTCGATCTCCGTTCGACGATTTCTGCTGGGACTTGGTTTTCTGGGGCAGATCAGAATTTTTCCTAGCTACCTCTACAACTCCCTTTCCTTTGTCAGAAATGAATTTGATTGGAGTTGTTAGAACTATGGGTTGGATGGATGAAGCACCCAAGCCCAGTATACTATTGAATCTGGAGTTCACTGTGCTTGTGATGTCCATCAGATTGATGCTTCTCCCATTAAGGGATTCTTCAAGCTTCTTGGCCTCAGACAGCTCACTTTTCAGTGAATCTATCTGCTCCCTACAGTACTCCAACTCCTGAGAGAGTTTGAGGTTTTCTGATTTTAAAGTATTATGTTCAGATAAATGATTTCTGAGAGAGATAATTTCTTTCTCAGATTTTAGCAGGTCTAAACACAATGCTTTAAATTCAGATTTAAAGTCCTCTGAGTTAAAATCAAAAGAACTGATTACCGGATCTTCTTCAGGTTGAGTCTCTGAATCTGACTCTGACTCTTCTTCTTCTGAATTGTGCTGTGAGGCATTGATTGCCATCATGCAGAACTCTTTCTCTTCTGCATCATCCTCATCATCACTGGAGCTGGATGAGGCTTCTGACTTCTCTTCAGTCTCACTCCAGGATTCAGCAACAAACCCCTTTCTTGTATGTTTGTTTTTGCTTGATGAGGGTTTGCCATTGCCATTCCTCTTGGAGTATTTCTCCTTTTTTCTTTCTTTCCTGTCCCTTCTATCCTTGTTTTTGTTCTCTGGACAGTAAGGAACTATGTGCCCTTGTTTCCTGCAACCAAAGCAAATAATGTCTTTATTATTATTAATGGACTTGTCATACCTTGGCTTATCATGTTCCTTGAATGATCTTCTTCTGAAGTCCTTTCTGGCCATCTTGTAAAATCTTTTGGCCAACAGACTGAGCAGTTCATCATTGCCTGTGACTTTGTCTTCATGCTGATCTTCAGTTGCCTTGAAGGCTATGGTCTTCTCTTTTCTTGTGGCTGGTGAGGCAGCCTTCTGTTCTTCTTCTCTATTTTTGATAAGTAGCTCATAAGATTTGAGCTTACCCAATAGAGATTCAGTAGTGATCTCATTCAGACTTCTGGCATCCTTAATTGGCCAGATTCTTGAATCCCAAGTGCTAGGGAAGCACATTAGAATCTTGTCATTAAGTTCAGTTAGTGAGATCTCTTTATCCAATGTTCTGAGTTCACTGACAATTAGACTGAGCCTGTTGTACATATCTCCCACTGACTCAGTTTCTCCCTTCTTGAAATTCTCATATTGAGATATGAGGTGGGATCTCCTATCCTTTCTCTCATCAGCTGAGCCTGAGACTATTTCTGAGAGTTTGTCCCAAATTTCCTTTGCTGAATTGCATTCAGCCACCTTTTGAAATATGTCATCAGACATTGTCTGGGCCAAGATGTTCATAGCCTTGGCATAAGCTACCTTCCATCTCTTGATATCAACATCTGTTCCTGATGGAGGTGGAACAGCATTTGTACTGGAGTTCTCTGGAGGTCTTGGACATACTGTCAAAACAGAGTTAAAAATGTCTTCGTCAATAGAATTCATGTACAGTCTGATCCTTGCTTTCCAAAGTGCAAACTTGGATAGATTGTACACTGGAGGTCTGGTGCTAGCATAATCTTTGTTTTGGGCCATGATTTGTGAAAACAAAATCTAATAATAAACTACAAAAGAAAAACAGATCTAACTAGGGATCTTTGGGTTCAGGTGTTAGCCTGTGCAACTACCAAGGTGTGGTATGTTTAACCAACCTCGAAGATGTGGTATTTTTAACCAACCTCCCTCTGATACCAATTGAAAGTGCAGCTAGATCTGATATACTCTAGAGGGGGGTGAATAGAGTATATGGTGCTTTAAAACTTTTTACAACAATTATTGTAATATGAGTGTGAGCAGGGAAGCAGTTAAAAATCTAATCACAGAACTAAACTATACAAAAGCTAATCACAGAATAATCAAGGCCAGAAACAAAAATAAAGACAAGAAAAACCAGAAGACACAAGGAAATATAGTGGTTCCCCTAAACTTAGGTACATCCACTCTTCTACCACCCTAGGTAGGAATCCACTGCAGGATGAGTTGATCAGGTGTCCTGGGCACCAATGAGC
Organism: Platanthera guangdongensis; assembly: GCA_039583875.1. NCBI lineage: Eukaryota > Viridiplantae > Streptophyta > Magnoliopsida > Asparagales > Orchidaceae > Platanthera > Platanthera guangdongensis. Next base: position 97,443,144 of record CM077153.1, on the reverse strand, counting down.
TTTTGATAAGGTGCTCAAAAACCAAATCAGATTTTTTGATCAGGTGTCTTGCCACCAATGAGCTTTTGACAAGGTGCTCAAAAACCAAGTTCAAACTATTGAAGGGAGTTTGAGAAACCCTTTACAGAGAGGGGGTGAGAGAGTGATGGAAGTCTTCTCTTTCTCAAACAACTGAGAAGACTATGTGGATTGATGGTGTCAAAGCTCCCCCTGAATCCTTGAGATCTTCAGGAAAAGAAGCTTTGCTGTAGGGTGATAGGCCTTCAAAAGTTGAACTCCAGCAAAAGATGATTTCAGCAACAGCTGAAATGTTGGGTGTCTGGAGTCTTGAAATATGTTGACCTTGAACACTTGAAAACTAGAGAGATCTGAAGATTGATCTCCTTGGATGTGTGTTCTTGAGAATTCTTTGAGACAGAATATTTTGTTGAAGATTACTGATGTCTGTCTGTGTGTGTCTGTGTATCTATCTCTCTCAGAGATTCAAAAATTCTTCTCTTTTATTCTCTGGTACTGGATGGAAAAACATTCTCTGAGAAGAATAGCCGTTGGTCTGCATTAATTGCATCCTTAATTGCAAAATCTCTTCTGGAGGAAAGTCAATAGAAATATTCCTTGAAAATCCCTTGAAACTTGGTCCAGAAATGAATGAAAACGGCTAGGAAATCTTCAGAATTAATTGCAGAATAACTCCTTAACTGATTTGAATTTGAATCTAGAAACAACCTTGAAGTTATCTGAAAACGTCGAACTGAGCTCTGCTATCGTTGAACTGAGCTCAGCGATATGGATAAAAACAGCAGCAAAATATCGTCGATCTGAGCTCAAAGATTGTCGAACTGAGCTCAGAGATAGAGATCCAAAGCTGAGTCAAGATCGTCGACCTGAGCTCACCGATCGTCGAATGGAGTTTGACGATAATATGAAGTTGAGCTCAGTGATCGTCGAATGGAGTTCGACGATCTGTCAAAGTTGTGCTAGACGATTGACGATCGGAGTTCGACGAATCGTCGTGCTGAGCTCGATGATATAACTTAGTCTCCAAACAGAAAATCCTGGTCTTCAGGGCAGCTTCCAAACCTAGACTTCTAACCCTTAGACTCAATTCTAATTGACCTATTGAGCTATACAGGAGGTCAAACATTTGTTTCCTAGAGACATAGTGATCGTGACCCAAATTAGTAATAGGGTGTTCCAACACAGTACCACCCACAGATGATGAAGTTAGACAGGTTGACCTGGGATTTAGGGTGTATAAAGGCGAGGAGGATATAACTACTTTAGGGTATATAAAGTAAACATCATAGCTCCTCTCACTTCATACTAGCCTAGCTGTTTTCTATTCAAAGTCCTCTTAGCATCGTCATATATTCAGAACTGATTCTCAACATACTCTTCGACTGAAAGAAAAGAAGTACTCCGCTTGTTAGCAGCGACTATCGTATCAGCTCCCGTTAAGAATTTATGTCGCCTTACTAAAACGGACTTTCGTCCTGGGAATCTTCGCCTCTTTCTAGTTGCTCAGCCACTTCGTTCCATTCGCCAAAGTTTGACAAGCCAAAAATTTCCACGAATATGACCATCTAGCCGGAGTAACTCCCCTTGACGACGCGAAACGGACAAAGTCTTTACGACTTTGCACTCAAAGCCCGAACCCGGTTCAGTAATGAAGCGCCATGCAGATTTCTGCAGCAAAACTCGATTATGCAACTCCACTTAATATACCCCCGTCCGAGACCCCCCAACTTCTTGGGCCTACAAACGCCTACAAGATGCACAGCTCTTTTCTCATCCGTACCCCCCCAAAGAAGAATGAGGCTGTCAAGCTTCTCAACTGTACCCTTAGGAACCAATGAAGATAACATGTGGTATGTAGGCATAGCCGAAGCCACTGAATTCGCCAAAGTTGCCCGACCAGCAAAAGAGAACCTTCCAACCCGAAAGCTTGGCCCTAACTTTGTCCACCAAATCAGCGTACGTAGCCTTCGTAACACGCCCATGGATCAAGGGCCAAAGACTGACCCAAATTTGAAGTTAGGCCAATTCCCAACGCAGCACTAATACTACGGGCATGGCCGGACCTAGCTTTAGGAGAAAGAAAAAGCTTGGATTTCTCCCGCTCCGTGGGCACCCGATGAGGCACAAAACTGATCCTCCCTGAGAGTATGAACAAAGCTACACTCCCAATCACGCCGGCGCAGCTCCCTAATATCAGCAATGATACTACCTAGAGGGTGCATCTCCCGAGTTGAAAAGCTCAATAGCAACAAGCGCATCCATCTCACAAAAAATCTTGCGATAACCCTCATCCCAAGCGAGCAGCCTCCATCTCCGCCACCATATTAGAGCATACTCCTAAGTGGAGCATGAAACCCACAAGCCAATCTCCCGAAGCATCTCGTATGACACCCCCAGCACCCGCCACACCTGGGTTCCCCAACGAAGCTCCATCCAACCCCACATCCGGAGGTTTCCACGCTATGTGCAACAACGGTTTCTCCCCACAACTCGGCTTGGGAAACAATATCCGACGCCGTCGAACTCACCTTCTGTTCTAGTAAACCCAGGTTCAATTAAGTACCATCAGGATCAAATATAAGGTAGCAACGACGCTTCCAAATAGACCATATCGCCCAACAATAACCAAGCGTAATGAGTGCTTAAGGCGCGAGTAAGAGGGCTTGCATCAGTATCCATTTTGTATATTGGTGAATCTAGAGGTTATTGAAACTTCGCTGTCGCTCGCCTTTACTTTCTAGTTGTAATCTATCCTATCCGCGGGTATAGGTTCATAGGAGGACTTGGTTACATAGGAAGGAAAGGATTCCACTAGAAGGGATAATGCATGGAATTTGCAACACTCTTAGTAGAGGGCCGGGTATCAATTCTCAATATTCATTGCCTCTATCTTCAGTTATTGCGTACAGGACAAGCCAGTTATTGAGGGGCCAAACACTTTCACACTACAGGGGAAAACCCAGAAATATCCTAAGCAAGAAAGATGTTCCTATGTTGACTAGCACTAGTGGGACTGGGGCGGGCTCCCGGGGAAAAAGAATGACACTAGATCTTGGAAATGACACTCCAACAAGCTCGGCAGGAAGAGAACAAAGAGAATGCTTAGAAGACAGAAGCACTTCAATTGTAGTTGCTTACCTTTGAAATTGGCTCGCAGGAAGGACTCCAATTTGTCCCTTTACAGTCGAGCGAGCAAAGAGGGTTCTTTCAGGTGAGTTGCTTTCCATGTACTTCTAACTCCCTGTATATGAATTGAATTGCTCTTGCACTAGGATATAGCCCTTTTTTCTTGCTTAACCTTAACCTCTTTCCACCGCACTATGTATGAAAGAAGGCATATGTTCAAGTTTTTTAAGCTTGGATGGTGTCACTCCATTTTTTGGGATCAACTCAAAAGATTCAATCGAGTCGTCAACCTGCTTAGCAGAGGTAAGAGTTAGCATGTCATAAAAGATTGCCTTTTTTACTTCATTTAATAGCCCTCCCTTTTCCTTCAGTCGTTGGATAAGTAGTTGATACAAACCCAATGGTCTAAAGGGCTTTAAGTTCTCCCTTACTACCGAACTACTGCTATAAAGGTAGATTGCGATCATTCTTTCCATGGTGATCCAAAAAAACCTCCCTCCATTGCAGTCATTTCAGGTTCCCAGCCTAGATATTCAAAATTTGCTTTTTTGGGGGGTCAAGGGATTTGGCAAGACTCATTTTGAAAGAGCAAAAAGACCTCGATCACGTAACCGTGACTGTAAGAATGAATTCACTGATGACGTGACTGTGACTCTAGTCTCTCTTTGATCGTCTCTGTGATCTGTGATAGGCAGTGGGGCAGATAATTAGAATGGTTAATGATTTCAGCGGGGCAGATAATTAGAATGTTTCTTTTTTAGTTGAAATCAGACTTCACGTCTCTCGTTGATCGTCTCTGTGATTTATCATAGGCAGCGAGGTAGATAATTAGAATGTTTCTTTCTTAGTTCAAATTAGACTTCACACCCACCCGATCTAACAAATGTCTAACTACTAACTAGGCCCATCAATTCCTAGTTTTTTAATCGATTACAACGGGAGATCCCGACTAAGTTTTAGTATTTGAAGAAAAACTTCAAAAATCTGCCTTTTGCTATCCTTTTTACCCTAGTAAGGTAGAGCTAACAAAGAGTCGTTTAAAGACCTTTTAAAAAATACACTTCGTATTTGTAGAAGGCGGGTATCACGCTCAATATAACCAAACTTTCCTATATCAATAGGAGAGAGAAAGAAAGAGGAACTATAGATCGAGAAAGTCACATTAGCTACACCAGACCAGACACACATTTTTTTGTGAACCTATTTTTTGGCTGACCGGATCAGTCACCCTTCAGGCCCCTATCACAACAAGGCAGAGCTAACACAACTACTGTTCTCTAAAAGGCTTACCTATTCTATTATATTCTAGTCAAGCTTGGAGAACATAGTACTAGGACTTACTAGATGAAAGACCGTGATTGGTGAAGGGCGCCTAAGCGCCCCACGTAGCGGTAGTTGCTATCTATCGTTTTCTAAGAAGTTAGGTAGGTGGTTGAGTCAAAGCGTAGAAGGAGACTATATTATATATAGAGGAAAGACAAAGCATCGGTCGTGCCAGGATTGATTTCCTACTTCCAGCTGAATGAGGGACACACAGCCGTCAACCCTGCTGGAAGTGCTTTCAACTCAGGGATTGCCTGGTCTTTCGTTCGCTATTCGAATTCTGGACCAATATAAATGTACGAAAGGTGGTCTTTCCCTTTTCTTTCCAACTAGTAGCAGTCTCCTTTTAACCAGCAGTTTCTCACAATCCGGTAGAAAAAAAGAAGATACAACATATGCTGCCCAACAATAACCAGGCGTAATGAGTGCCTAAGGCGCGAGTAAGCCGGCTTGCATCAGTATCCATTTTGTATACTGAGTTAGAGCTTTTGCGTTTTAGAGTTTTTGAGTTTTTAGAGCGGAAAAGTGCCCCCGAGGGGTTAGGGGGTAACGTTCTGAACCCTGAGCTAGAGCGAGTGTTGGGTATTGTATCCACGATTACCTAGATTTGAGGAAGCCCCCTGTCAAGCTAAGATGAATTCACAATGTATTTGACGAAACATTTTAAGTTGTACTTGCAGTACCTCCACGCTAAGTGCACACCAATGTCAGGGTGCAGTAGGTCAATATACACGGGTCTGCACGACGTAATCCCTCGTTGAGCAGATCAGTGTGTTGGCCTATGTGTACTCTCTCTATTGGAGTGCACTTACTTTCAAGTACAGGGTCGCTCATATGCAAGAGAAGACAAGGAGCACAGAGGATCAAGGAGCAACTCCTGGGGTGGAAGACGAAAAATCTTCCAAGGCAAATTCGACGAGAATCACCAAGTGATTCTCGCCGATTCGGCGAGAATCACTAGTGATTCTCGCCGAATCGACGAGAATCATTAGTGATTCTCGCCGACTCCTTCTGGCCATCTCAAAATGGTGCCAAGTATGATTCGGCGAGAATCACATGTAATTCCCGCCGAACCAGTGGCCAAGCAGCCCATGTATAAAGTAAAATTCGTTGAGAATCGACAAGTGATTCGACGAGAATCACAAACGATTCTCGACGAATCGTCGAGAATCACTTGGTGATTCTCGCCGATTCGTCGAGAATCGTCTGCGATTCTCGCCGATTTTTACTTGGCGTTTTTCTCAGAATGCTGCTGGACCGGATTCTGCTTCTGGACTAGTTTGAACCGGAATTTGGGGATTCCTTTTGTGGGTCCCACAAACGGTCAAAATTGCTGTATCTTCAGGGTATAAATACATGGGTATTTTGAACAGTAAATCTACGGAGAAGAAAGAAAGAAAACCGAGCCGCGACATAACCCTAAATTCGCGAAATCGCTCCGCTCCGCCGCCGCCGCTCGCGTCAAGTCGTCGCCACCGCTGATCGATCTTCTTCCCGATCTCCGGTGACAGAAGCTTAGCAAAGCTTGAGTCTCACGCGTCTATCCGGAGATCTCTTGTCTCTCGATTTGTTGACCGGGAAAAACTCCCCCGTCCGAATCGATCGAGACGACTGATCCTAGAGTGACCGTTGGTAGACCTAGCTTGCTTCGCTAAGAAGTTTAGATCTCCAAGTTCAGCAGCCGCTCTTCATCGTAGCCGCCGATCCCGAAGCTAGCCGCCGCTCGTGTGCCGCCGCCGGTTCCGGGGAGATCTTCTCCAAGAGAGACCAAGGTCGTAGACTCTTCATCGACTTCAAGAACTCGTCGTCGAACAAAGAGGAACACTGTAGTCTCCAAGAGAAGTTTGTATCACGTGTACATTCTACATTTATTTTATTGTATAAGAACCTTTGTTCCGTGTTGTAAGGGTTGGGTGCAACCCGTTTTGTGGGAGTGTTGACTCTCACGTGTGGAAGGGCTCCTTCCGTTAGTGAAGGGATTGGATTTCAATCCCGTTGGAGAAGTGACCGAGTCGTCCCTTGTTGGGGAGATAGGTCGAAGGGGGAAAGTGGATGTACCCAAGTCGGGGAACCACTATAAATTTGCTGTGTATTCTGTGTGCTGTGCTTGTTGTTTTTATTGTGCAGGTACATCCGTAAATTCCGCAAAAGAACCACACGTCACCTATTCCCCCCCCCCATAGGTGCACATAGCTGACACTAGGTGGACTTTCAAGTGGTATCAGAGGGAGGTTCCTCAACAAAAAGGCTAACACCTTGAGGTGAATCCTGCCACCAGTGTCAGAAGCATGGATCTGGATTATGACGTATTGCCACTCAAACTCCCTGCATGCACAAAGGATTATTATCCTATCTGGAGGATGAGAGTGTTATTTCACCTGGATGCCATCGATCCACGAGCATCCCTCATCCTGGAAGAGGGTCCGTTTATCCCCATGAAGACCACCGACTCGGGGATCCAAGTGCCCATGTGCATTGCTGAGATGACAGAGATGGAACTCTCATTTTTCCAACTGGACCAGAGGATTCGACAAATTATTATGGATGTCTGGTCTGGAGCCTCTCGCTCCAGGTTGGAAAAATGTAAAACGGCTAAATCTCTGTGGATGATGATCTCAGAGCTGATGGGGGGGTCAGAGAAAGCTGAAATATGCTGCCAATCAGAGGATGAAGCGTATGTGGGGGTCCTCACTTCTGAAGATGAATACAAGGATCCTTCGGATTGCATCAGAGCTCCAGTATCCTTGTCAGAGACTGAAGAAGATAGTGAGGAAAGCAGCTCCGACGAGGACGAAACATTGGTCACTGATTCTAATGACAATAACCCAGATGAGCAGGTATCATCTTCATCCTGTCCCACATCTTTTGACTTTTCTGAAGACAGAAACTGCTCTCCTCCAGAAAATACTGATTCCCTGAAGAGAGCCCTTCAGGAAAGCAATCTACTTACTGAGGAGCAAGCTCGAGAGATTGCTCGACTGAAGATCTTGTTGGTTCTCCAATTGGCATCCAACAAGGTCAAGGACTCTAAGATCTCAGCTCTAGAGAATAGTCTAGATAATGAGAAACGTATAGTATCTAACTTTTCCAAAGTTGATGCTATAAAGAGAAAACAAGAAACCGGGTGGATCTCCCGGATTATCCAGGGATGGAGAAATCGGGAAACAGTGTTCCGACCTCCCACTCCAAGCGGGAAGGCAACTCATCATGCCTTCAGGTATGACCACAGGAATAATCGTGGTCACTGCAAGGGTGAATTGTCCCCATGTGGAAACGTCCATAGTACAAGAGGCGTCATGGCCACCCATGAGGAAATACCTAAGGCTCATTCTGAGCCCTTTGTATTCACGGCCACTGCCACAACAAAGTATGGATCTGCATGTCCTAGTTCACAGAAGAATTCTCTCCATTCGAGGACACGGGATAGGGAGAATGGAAGTCATGATGTCAGGCGTCATGGAGCCTCAGCAAGGAAGATGCCTGAAAGAATGGCACCACCTTCTCGGCCTCATAACGCTCACATCATGCACTCGTTCCACCCTTCATCATGCCTCGATGGAAGAGGAATTTGTGCAACACGAACATGCCCTATCCCTTTGAGACCTAGGACCGTGACTTCATCAGTCACTAGATCAGGTCGAAAACGGCGATACAACATTCACTCTTGTTGGTGCTGCGGCAAAGTGGGACACTTTGCCATTGACTGTTGGCACAACCCCTCTGTGCCCACAGCAAGGGCTTATCCACATTCTAGGGACAGAGGTAGTCTTCCAGACAGGTTTTCTGAAGGAAGGCAGTTGCGTGCTTATGCTAATAGAAACCTAGGACCCAATATGATTTGGGTTCCTAAGGTAAAGTAATTCTGTTTTGCAGGGTAGTCTAGGTCCCCTTAAATACGATGGGATCTGGACAGTAGGTGGCTCAAGGCTAACTTGGAACAAGCGTCTGCAATAACAGATGTGCTACCTGTTGAGCATACTCACTTTAAGCTACTAATGTGTTCTACCTGTGGGACTAAGACGATGACTCTCCAAATCCCAGGTAAGTTTGATCAGTTCAAGGACTTGTGTCATGATGCATCCTCATTCAAAGTAAATATATATATATATATATTTCTATCCTTGTGTATACGAATACTTATGCTTATCACGAGGCATGCAAACCATTACACAACAATAAAAGGTTAACAAAGATATGTCATTGCGAATTTCGACACATCACAATTGACATCAAGAAGTGTCTGGAGAAGTCTCGCTCAAATCCGAATAGATTGTCGTTATAATAAACATGTATTTATTAATCTTGTATTAACTTGACATTCGAAGAATTTGAAAATGGTGCAATGCTTCCCAAAGTAGTCAAGAAAAACATCATTATATACTCCGAATCCCGGCCACCCATTTTATATCTCACCAAATTAGACGAATCCCGCCGAAGGAGCTCGCCGACCGCTCGGCTTCCTTAAGGATCCCGACGACTTATATAAATCCCGCCGAAAGACTATTTCCGCCTGTTCGCCTTCCTCACGACTCGCGCAAGAGAACACTCGACGACCCTCGCGCAAGAGAACTCCCGACGACTCGCGCAAGTGCACTTCTGCGGATTCGCTGAAACCCGCAGCCCTCCGACGATCTCGTCGACGCCAAGAGAGTTCTCATCGAATCGCTGCTGTGTGACCATCCTCTCCCCGTGAGATTCTAGCAAGGCCGAACCCCACAAGGTTCTCGCGAAGTGTCCCTGTGACCGCAAGGTTCTAGCAAGGCCGCACCCCACGGGATACTCTTCCTTCCACCGAAGATCTTCCCGAAGCTCATCAACTCTCTTCCGTGTAAGCCCTTAGGTAACCTTCTCCTCAACCGCACTTGGACGCGCTCACTAGTGATGCTTTCCTTTTGAATGTTCACTAATGCTTAGAGTAGGGCTTCTCTCTAGATCTTCAATGGCTCCAAGGACTACTGCAGGCTTGATTTCTGGCTGCGAGCTGGTTCGCACTGGATTCTCTCATGCCTCGGACGAGTTCCGGAATATCATTCTCATGCTGGAAGAGGCCGGGCTAACCTTCATATTGGAGCACCCTTGCAAAGTCCTGGATAAAGAGGTGCTGGAGTTCTTCTCTACCGCAAGACTCCGAGATAGAGACTCCATCATCAAGAGCAAGGTGGCTGGGACAAAAGTAAAGATGTCTGCCAGTAAGCTAACTCGCTACCTGCAGCTCTCAAGTTCGGAGCAGGAAGATTATCTGGAGGACGAGGACAAAGCCAGAACCCTCTTGTTCTGCGGTCTTCCAAGAGGCACTCGATCAGTTAAGAGAAAAGAGATGAATGAAGAAGGGAAGCTCCTATCTGACATCATAGGAAAAGTACTCATCTGCAAGCCAGGCTCCCATGATCATATCTCCGGAGATATGTTCAAAATTCTCATAGCTGTGGTCTGCAGAAAGAGGTTCAACTGGGGAGAGTTGCTGTTCCAAAAGATCAAGGACACTCTGGGCACTCCAAGCTTTGGCCGCATCATCAGTCTATATCTCAACCAGCTCAACGGAGACAAATTCGACATGAGCAAAGGAGTCCCTCTCCATTACTTGAAAAAGATGGATGCTACTGTGTTTGATCGATGGGAGCGGCGCATCGGGCAGCCGGCTGTGGAAGAGCAAGAGGAAGTATCTCCAGCAGCCTCCCCCGGTGAAATTCCTGATACTGTGACTGCAGGAATCGAGGGGGAGACTCTACCCACTCATATGGATATAATATCTGAAATCACCCAGGTGGCCAAGGATGCGGTGACCGAAATTCATGAAGTAAGTGAACCTGAGTTGGAGGATGAGGAGGGCTTGAACAGAAACACTCAAAGAACTGAAGCTGAAGCACTGGACACTGCTGATCAAGAAGTGGAAGAAGCTGCTGATATGGATGAATTTTTGGATGAGGACGGAGAGGACGATGAGAATGAGGACCATGAAGTGTTGGAGACTCCGGATCCCGTTGAACCTCCATCTGATAAGTCTGCACCAGTGGAGGGGGAGTTTGATAAACCTCAAGAGGCCGCCAACATTCCTTCTATAGAGGCTGTGATTGTATCCAGCTCCACCGATACGTCTGCTGACGAGCAAGAGCAAGGCCAAGGAGTGCCTCCGGCTATTCCATTACGAGATGACCTAGCCATTCACACCGTACATATAATTCAGGGCATCGTGAATGAGCTTAAAACCTATTTTGATAAAGCTCAGAAAACAATGCTGCAAGAGATTAAGACTTCTGAAGATCTCATGCTGAAGAATATGGTGGAAATCAACCACAAGCTGGACGTGATGGAGAAGAAGTTCGAAGAAAAGTATACTGCGGCCGGCGAAGCTGTCACACTGTTAATGGCCGGCTTGAAAAAGAATACTGATACTCTGGCTGTTGTCAATCAGAACGCTCACGGTGTAGCCAACAATATTCAGAAATTTGATGGTAACATGGTCACTTTAAATGCAAATCAGCAGGCCCTAATCACTGAATTCGGCAAGACAACTAAGCATATTGATGACTCCTTGCACTCATATGCCAATTGCATAGCTGACGAAGCCAAAAAGGGGGAGAAGGAGTATATAGCTAAGCTGGCCGAGCTCCAAGAAAGCATGGATGCAAACTTTGCCCAATCAAGCAAATACGTCTATGAGAGTTGCTGGTGGATGCTACAACAGGCACTGGGCACGTTGGGCGTCGTCCTACCTGACCAACCTGCCGGTATTCAGGTTCCTGAGACTTCTAAGGCTGCTGAGGAAGTAAATATTGCTGAGGCTGTAAGTACAAGTGCTGCAGAAATTTTCACTGATGAAGCTGATGCTAGGGCCATCTCCAAATCCAAGCTGAGGAGTATGTTTGACCAGGAGGCTTTAACTAAAGCCAGGGGAAAGAGGAAAGTTCAGGAAGGGACATCCAAGGAGACACAGGCTGCAAAGAGAATTCGAATGAATGAGGAGGATGTACGAAATGAAAGGTGGAGTCCAGTCTCAAGGAACATCATCTTAGACACCTTCCGGCTGTACGAAAGAGGAGAGATCAATCGAAATGAAGCATATAGCCAGTACGAATGGGAAACGCACAAAGCATTTGAAGCAAAACGCAACATTTTCTTCAGAAACAACAAGGATCCAGACAAAGTTGCTCCTCCTAGGTACTACCCGAAGCCCAAGGAATACATGGAAAGGCAAAGCAAAAAGTACTTGGCTCAAACTCTGAAGGGTGACGTAGCTAAGGACAAATAGTCATTATTTTATAGCTGGTCACTGTGTCTTAAGAACGTTTAATGATTATTACTGTCATATGAACAATTCTGAATTATCTGTGAATATATTTCTCTTGGTATATATATATATTCTTGAATGTGTGAATGACTCAAGTCCTGTTCTGATTGCATATATTCCCTTGTGTTGCATATTTAATTTTTAAATGCTATAATTATTATTTGATAGGTGTTATTCATCTTAGCTAGTAGGGTTTTGGCTTCGTCAAATAGGGGGAGATTGTTGGGTATTGTATCCACGATTACCTAGATTTGAGGAAGCCCCCTGTCAAGCTAAGATGAATTCACAATGTATTTGACGAAACATTTTAAGTTGTACTTGCAGTACCTCCACGCTAAGTGCACACCAATGTCAGGGTGCAGTAGGTCAATATACACGGGTCTGCACGACGTAATCCCTCGTTGAGCAGATCAGTGTGTTGGCCTATGTGTACTCTCTCTATTGGAGTGCACTTACTTTCAAGTACAGGGTCGCTCATATGCAAGAGAAGACAAGGAGCACAGAGGATCAAGGAGCAACTCCTGGGGTGGAAGACGAAAAATCTTCCAAGGAAAATTCGACGAGAATCACTTGGTGATTCTCGCCGAATCGACGAGAATCATTAGTGATTCTCGCCGACTCCTTCTGGCCATCTCAAAATGGTGCCAAGTATGATTCGGCGAGAATCACATGTAATTCCCGCCGAACCAGTGGCCAAGCAGCCCATGTATAAAGTAAAATTCATTGAGAATCGACAAGTGATTCGACGAGAATCACAAACGATTCTCGAAGAATCGTCGAGAATCACTTGGTGATTCTCGCCGATTCGTCGAGAATCGTCTGCGATTCTCGCCAATTTTTACTTGGCGTTTTTCTCAGAATGCTGCTGGACCGGATTCTGCTTCTGGACTAGTTTGAACCAGAATTTGGGGATTCCTTTTGTGGGTCCCACAAACGGTCAAAATTGCTGTATCTTCAGGGTATAAATACATGGGTATTTTGAACAGTAAATCTACGGAGAAGAAAGAAAGAAAACCGAGCCGCGACATAACCCTAAATTCGCGAAATCGCTCCGCTCCGCCGCCGCCGCTCGCGTCAAGTCGTCGCCACCGCTGATCGATCTTCTTCCCGATCTCCGGTGACAGAAGCTTAGCAAAGCTTGAGTCTCACGCGTCTATCCGGAGATCTCTTGTCTCTCGATTTGTTGACCGGGAAAAACTCCCCCGTCCGAATCGATTGAGACGACTGATCCTAGAGTGACCGTTGGTAGACCTAGCTTGCTTCGCTAAGAAGTTTAGATCTCCAAGTTCAGCAGCCGCTCTTCATCGTAGCCGCCGATCCCGAAGCTAGCCGCCGCTCGTGTGCCGCCGCCGGTTCCGGGGAGATCTTCTCCAAGAGAGACCAAGGTCGTAGACTCTTCATCGACTTCAAGAACTCGTCGTCGAACAAAGAGGAACACCGTAGTCTCCAAGAGAAGTTTGTATCACGTGTACATTCTACATTTATTTTATTGTATAGGAACCTTTGTTCCGTGTTGTAAGGGTTGGGTGCAACCCGTTTTGTGGGAGTGTTGACTCTCACGTGTGGAAGGGCTCCTTCCGTTAGTGAAGGGATTGGATTTCAATCCCGTTGGAGAAGTGACCGAGTCGTCCCTTGTTGGGGAGATAGGTCGAAGGGGGAAAGTGGATGTACCCAAGTCGGGGAACCACTATAAATTTGCTGTGTATTCTGTGTGCTGTGCTTGTTGTTTTTATTGTGCAGGTACATCTGTAAATTCTGCAAAAGAACCACACGTCACCTATTCCCCCCCCATAGGTGCACATAGCTGACACTAGGTGGACTTTCAGCGAGAAAGTCCCCTCGAGGGGTTAGGGGGTAACGTTCTGAAACCGACATATGTCGTGAGCGGGACATTCATCGTGGGGGCGACATTCGTCGTTGGGCCGACATTCGTCGTGGGGGCTAATAAGACTTCCAAATATTATATTTCTATTCTGTTTTATAAAAGACATGCAAATTAGACTTCCAAATTTTATATTTCTATTTCCAAAAACTAAGTTTAGACAAATCAATCTCGGTAGAGCATCAAAATAGCATGAGATGGAGATTGCTAATAAAAGCATCCGAAAAACATGCTTTATACAATCCATCAATATAGCAATTTTAAACAGAGGAAAAACATACTCGAAGACATTTTAAACTCATTAACATGCTTCATACATTCCATCAGAATAGCAATTTTAAACAAAGAAAAAACATACTTGAAGACATTTTGAACTCATTAACATGCTAGCTAAATCATTCTAAACTCTATTTGAATGCTTGAAATTTTAATAGCAATCAAGGGAGATGAGCACAAAATCAAAACTAAATGCAAAACACACATCAGTGGCCATTACCTAGAACAAAACACACTTGATTTAGGTAGCCTATTAATTGAAAGTCTTCAGCTGTTTCAAATATAAGACATGTTAATGAGTTTATAATGAGTTTAAAATGATTACAGAGAGAAATATAAATATAAGGCTTAATGTCGAGGAGGATGTGTTTATACATTTCATCAAAATAGCAATTTTAAACAGAGAAAAAGCATACTTGAAGACATTTTAAACTCATTAACATGATTAATACATTCCATCAAAATATAAGGCTTAATGTCGAGGAGGATATGTTTATACAATTCATCAAAATAGCAATTTTAAACAGAGAAAATCATTTTATACTCATTAACATGCTTTATACATTTCATCAAAATAGCAATTTTAAACAGAGAAAGAACATAGTTGAAGACATTTTAAACTCAATCATTCTATAACAGAGACTGCCTTCAAATAGTACACTAACCTCTAAAAATATTGTTAATCAAGGGAGTGGAGCACAAAATCAAAACGAAATGCAAAACACACATCAGTGGCCATTACCTGTAACAAACCACACTTGATTTAGGTAGCATGTTAATTGAAAGTCTTCAGCTATTTCAAATATAAGACATGTTAATGAGTTTATAATGAGTTTAAAATGATTACCGAGAGAAATATAAAAATAAGGCTTAATGTCGAGGAGGAGAAATATAAATATAAGCGCTTCTCAATTAGTGCTTAATGTTAGTGATCTAGATTCTTTTTTTTACAAAAAAGTCAAAAAAATCGGAACAGTGCTTAATGATTTTGTAGAGAAGCACTAATTAGTGTTTAATGTCGAGGAGGAGAAGCTTCAAAAGATGAAGAAGACAAAAAATGTTGAAAACCCAAGAATCTGAGCAAGATGATACCATGAGGAGCTTGCCGGAAAGAGGAGCTTGCCAAAAGGAGGAGCTTGCTGGAAGGAGGACCTTTGGAATGGTGACGAAGGAGCTGTTGAGGTGAGGCACAGTGGAGGAGAGTTGAGGCACAGTGGAGGAGTTATACACGCAGGCACGAGTCTGTCGGGGCACGGTAGTGTTGATTTAATGAGTTAAGGCGGGGCGGGTGGCAGTCGAGGAAGAGAGGAGGTGATAGCGTGCAGGGGAGGTGAAAGTAACGTCCTTTTGCATGAAAGAAGGCTCTTCAATAGCTTGTTGGAAGGGAATAGCTTGCCTGGTGGGTGGGAGTGATGCCTCCGCCCCGCTACCTCCACTTGATGACGATCCAGTTGCCGAGGCGCTACAGCATAAAGACCTTCGGAGCCACGACGACGCTAACGGAAGACAACGCTACAACCTCCATCTGCGGCGTGCCAAGCCCGCTTGAAGACTATTTTTAATTAATATATCATGCTCTAATTACTTTTATTTTTATATGTGAGAATATAAAATTATTCCAAGCTTGGTTAATAATTTTATATTCATTTAGGGACTTTGTAGCATTTATTTCCTGCATTTTTAAATACTTTTGGTGTGTATTTAGCCGCCCTGATGGATGAGATTTTCATCTCCATCTTGGATGGTTAGATGTGTTTGTGTAACTCCTATATAAGGAGCTCTTTTTATGAGAATGAAGATTAGAGAATTAAAAAAAGAAAACCTAACCCTCATTTGAGAGAGTTCGGCCAAGGAGCTCCCCTAGCCGCCGCCCAAGGTGTGAAGCCGCCGGCCACCCCTTTATTCTTCCTCCCTACTTCGGTGCGACGCCGGCGTGGATTCCTTCGGTGCGATTCCAAGGAAGAAGGTTGCAATCCATTTGGTGCGACACTGGTGGATCCGTGGAGAGAGTGATTCTCCCACCTTATCTAGTGTGTTCATGAATGCGGGTTGGGTAACTTCTCTTCCCTCATCTTTGTGATTTCTCGCTTAGTATTGTGTGGAGGATGAACAACCGTTGCTTTTCTTTGATTTTAAATACCATCGCTTTCCATTTCTGAAATTGATTTCATCGTTGTTAAGCTTCTATAATCCGAATCGGGTAAATCCTATTTGCTTGAGTGGATCTTGGCCTATAACCAAGATTTTACTCTCAAAAAGAAGTAGCAACCTTTATGTTGATTTGGGGAATCATCCGACTCTATTTTTTGATCGTTATTTTAGAGTCGATCTCTCCTCCTTATGTTCTTAAGTGCTGCATTTGAGCCGATCCGTAATGAAGCGATAGATGCTTGTGTAGGTGCGATAGGATTAAGGCGCATTGGGCATGGTAGTCAACCTTGTGTTCGTTATGCTGTCCGAATGTCGGACACCCGTACGTCAATTTGAACCTCGCTTTGATAACAAATTGACGTAGCAGGTGTCCGGCATTCGTAGAGCGTAACAGACACAAGGTTGACTACCATGCCCAACACGCCTTAATCCTACCGCACCTACACAAGCATCTATCGTCTCGTTACGGATCGGCTCAAACGCAGTGCTTAAGACCACAAGGAGGAGAGATCGACTCTAAAATAACGATAAAAAAATAGAGTCGGATGATTCCCCAAATCAACATATAGGTTGACACTCCTTTTTGAGAGTAAAATCTTGGATATAGGCCATGATCCGCTCAAGCAAATAAGATCTACCCGATCCGGATTATAGAAGCTTAACAACGATGAAATCAATTTCGGAAATGGCAAGCGATGGTATTTAAAATCGCGGAAAAGCAACGGTTGTTCATCGTCTTCACAATACTAAGCAAGAAATCACAAAGATGAGGGAAGAGAAATTACCCAACCCGCCTTCATGAACCCACTAGATAAGGTGGGAGAATCACTCTCTCCACGGATCCACCGGTGTCACAGTGAATGGGCTGCAACCTTCTTCCTTGGAATCGCACCGAAGGAAGCCACGCCGGCGTCGCACCAAAGTAGGGAGGAGGAAGCAGGGGGGGGGCTTCACACCTTGGGCGGCGGCTAGGGGAGCTCCTTGGCCGAACTCTCTCAAATGAGGGTTAGGCTTTCTTTTTTTAATTCTCTAATCTTCATTCTCATAAAAGGAGCTCCTTATATAGGAGTTACACAAACACATCTAACCATCCAAGATGGAGATGAAAATCTCATCCATCCGGATGGCTAAATACACACCGAAAGTATTTAAAAATGCAGGAAATAAATGCTACAAAGTCCCTAAATGAATATAAAATTATTAACCAAGCTTGGAATAATTTTATATTCTCACATATAAAAATAAAAGTAATTAGAGCATGATATCTTAATTAAAAATAGTCTTCAAGCGGGCTTGGCACGCCGCGGGCGGAGGTTGTAGCGTTGTCTTCCGTTAGCGTCGTCGTGGCTCCAAAGGTCTTTATGCTGTAGCGCCTCGGCAACTGGATCGTCATCAAGTGGAGGTAGGGGGGGGGGCATCAGGGAGGAGAGCTGAAAAACAGTTATCCTTTTGCTTGCCTGACGGGAATAGCTTGCTGGACGAAAAGGTGATAGCATGCAGGGGAGGATGTCCTTTTGCTTGATAGCATACTGAAGCCTATTATAATACAAATGAATATTCAAGTTCAGGATCTCAGCGTAGTGTGTTAATCAGGTGGCCAATTTACTGATTACCATTTAAACGTCAGCGTATGAAGAATAAATTGCCGTATATTTATATTTCTCTCTGTAATTTAGCGATATACTATTTAAAGATATACTATTTTGGGAATTCACCATTTCAACCGACAACTTGTCATATTATAAAGATAGTATATAATAAAGATAGTATAATTTAAGACCAAATTACCCTAAAACCCATGAAAATGAGAAGGCAAATTAGGAAAAATGAGGGGTATTTTGGGAATAAATGTTACACCATTGAGGCTTTTCCTCTTTGCTTATAGTATAAAGATATATATATATCTTTATTATACATAAAATTACCCAAAAGCCCATGAAAATGAGAAGGTAAATTAGGAAAAATGAGGGGTATTTTGAGAATAAATGTTACACCATGGATGCTTTTCCTCTTTGCTTATAGTATAAAGATATATATATATATAAATATATATATATCTTTATTATATAAAAAACAATATACATATTCCCCCGCTTTTACCGTAGTTTCACTTCAGACCACACGATCATTTCATTAAAAACGGCCAAGATCTCTTCTCCCAAAACAAACCACGGATCATTTATTAAACAAAAGATTATTTATTTATGAGGCCGGCAACACCGCACAAATATTAGGTCACGTCCGTTCCCTTTTCTCATTAACCGCTCCACCCCTCCTCTTCATGTCTTTCACCTTCTTTAAATCTCTTCTCTCCGCACCTCCTGCTCCCCATCGATCGCCGAGAATCACAAGACTCGAAACTTCCGCCGCTCTTACTCGCCGACGAAAATCGCCCGACTCTTATCTACCGCCGCTGCTTCCGCAAATCGAAGCCCAACTCAAAGTCGCTGCCGCTTCCCATCCTCTTTCTCTTCAAGATTTGGCTACGATCATCTTCCTCTTCCAGGTTTACGCCACTTCTACTTTCTATTTAATGTTATTAATGCATCTCTTCGAATTTTTTTGCTGTTGCATACCAATCACCAAATTCACAATTATGTCGGTTCACGCCCCCAAATAACCTCTCAACTCCCTTAATTTAGGTCTACTGCTCTCATTCTTGTCATGTCGTCGTCTAGGCGTCCCGACACCCAATTATAAACAAGGCGATGAGCGTCTTTTTTTTAAATATGGGAATAGACTGGGGTTTATATATAAACCCCAGTCTATTCTATGAGCCAGAATAGACTGCGGTTTATATATAAACTGCAGTCTATTCTACCCTAGAATAGACTGCGGTTGTAAAACAACCACAGTCTATTCTATCGTGAACCATATAATAGACTGCAGTTGTTATAGAAACCGTAGTCTATACTATCTATTTTAAACAGTGATCCATAAAAATCTCATTTTTACTGCGACTTTTTGGTTCTTACAGACGCTGCTCTTTGTGTAAAACCCTAAAGACGATTTTGTTCAAGTTTTTGCTCTCCTTGCTCTCCTTTGCTTCGATTTGAAGATTCTTCTTCAACAAATCTCATATTCTCACTTAGGTAAATTTTTCTTAAGACCTTTCTCAGTTTTGATCTCTGTGCTAATGTCTTTATTATTAGTAGTAGTATAAACATTGTGTAGCAGACTAGCATGCACCCACTGAATCTTCCAATCTCATGTATTGGCTATGCTAAATGCATATAAATAACACAATGTGCATTTTTGTATTAGATAGCCTAAAAACACAACAACACTATATATTAGCCTAAATATTGCATTTTAACCCTTATTGTATATGTCTAAACCAACTGACTCTATAATTCTATATTAGTATTTAGCACTAACATAGTAACATATATATTTATATGTGTGATTGCATGGTAGTAGCTCAATATTATTGCGCTACTTTATGAATTTTGTTTAGGATTTTTGGATGGTTTAGGTTTTTTTAGGGTTTTTTCTTATTACAGAGAAATGACTGATAAAAGATTTTCATCAAAGTCAACAAGAGGCTTTACGAAAATGAATGAATTGAATAAGCATAGGCTAGGGAGGAAAAGCTTATTATTTCTGTGAGTAATGATGACCGCATTATTCCCGTGCCCGAGTCAAATAAATTGATGAGTTTTACGGTATCTCTTGTGAGGTCTTATGTGTCAATTACATATGTTGCATGGAAGTAAGTTGATAAATAAATTAAAGATCAAATATGAGCAGAATTAAATATACGTAACTTTGTTATCAATGATTAGTGAATATTGATTACATAACTATAGTGTTTTAGTTAATTTTTAATTGATATTTTCTATTATTTTCAGATTTATTTTGATAATATTGATGGTTTTCACCATGCATTAATGAAAAACATGGGTGAAAGTTGAGGAACTTGGAAATCCAAACTCTTTATCACCGATGAAAAAGATGATGATTTGGAGCATCGATACACTATTCATGTCAAGTATAATTTTATTTCTGCCGAAAAATAGAGAGTTTTTGTCGATCATCGGAGCACTATAAAATATATGGTATGTTTTCTTAACTTATTAAATTCAGTGTTTTATATCATTCTTTATCTTTATAACTTATAAACAATATAACTATTAACACATATTTATTTGTATAGGGGAAAGGTAAGGTTAATATAGAGAGAGCAAAAATACAAAAGACCTTTTATACTACTTCCAGAATGAGTTATTTTGGATTACAAAAAAGAATGGTATTAGTTTTCTACTTCTCTCTCGTATTTTTTATTTTATATATTAGTTTTCTCAATAATTTAAATTTTAAATTTTATTTTATTTTATTGTCAAGGTTGAACAAGGTGAAGCTGCACCAATTTCACGTGCAGAGTTATGGAAAACCGGTCATAAAAGAAAGACCGGTGAATACATTAGTACAAATGGAGCTGAGTTGACATCTAAAATTGTAAGTTTAAATGTTTCATTTATTCATTTGGAAATTATCAATAGTAATATTGCTTGTGAAGTATAATTTCTTATCTGCAATTCTACATTAGTAATTATTACTTTTGTTTCGGATGAATTGTCGAGTCAAGAGTCCCAGAGTGCTGAAACAGTGTCACAGGGAAGAGATGACATCCTTGCATCTGTTTTAGGCCAAGAACATCTGGGCAGAGTTAGAGCTGGTGGCAAGTTTTCCACCATTACAAGTTTATTCAAGAATGATAGGCGGAGTCAGAGGACATCAGTAGCTCGTATTGAAGATGTCGAAGCTATAATCCAAGAAAGAGCAACAACAATAATGGAGCCAACAACAACAAATGCATCAAGTCGAGATATATAGTATAAAGAATCAAATGGAAGAACTTATCCACATGTTTAGTGCTGGAGCTGGAGCTTCTCAATACATATTTCAGGCTTCTCATGTATTATTATGTTTATATATTTAAACTTTTATGAAATGTTATGCTCTCTTTTTGTTGCGCAGGTAATAAATATTTTTTTGTTATTTTTTGTTTCTCAACCGGAGCATGAAACGAAACATGAAACCAGATCATATGAACCTGAGACATCACATGAGCGTTTACCTTCTCCGGTATTATAATATTATTTTTGACTTTTATGTAATCAAGGAATTCAATATTGATGTCCAAAATACTAATTCTTCTATTTCCACCGGCTATTGAGAATACAAATTACTTCATTGTTATGTTACCCAGTTTCATAACTAGGATGAAGAATGAAAATAAAATAATAATTCTAGTATTAGATTCAACAGTATTTGAGGGTGTTGAATCAACAAGTACATACTTTGAAAATTCAGAGTTATACGATTTTCTAAATTTAGAAAAAATTGGAGTTAAAATCATATTAGCATTCATTGGGTGACTACTGACTACTTAGTATCAAATATTACAAAATTAAATTTTTTATTTATACATAAATTGATTTTGAATTTACATGTTTTATTGCAGCTACATATATTCTCAATTAAATAAATTTACATACAATAGAGGTATATATTTTCATAATTCAACAACCATTTCTTTTTTTGATGATAACTATGCCACGACTAATTCAAAGATACGAGTTGAAGATCTAAAAATCAGGCTTATTCAACTCCAATCAGAATCTTTATTATTTTAACCTTATCATAGATTGTAAGTATGAAGTATCTCTGTATCAATGATTATTACTATTTTTATTCTAATTAATTTATTAATTTTTTCATTTGTTTTACAGAGAACATTAGATGTTAAAAGTGTTCAGTTGTCTGCCTAAATCACCTAGAGGGGGGTGAATAAGTGAGTTGTGCGTCTTTTTGTGGAATAAAAGTTAGCGATCTATGCACACAAAAATCTACCAAGCATTCACAAACGACAAGAGATTTATAGTTGTTCCCCAACCTTGGGTACATCCACTTTTCACTCACCAATCTAGCAAAGCCCTAGACTCGTCTACTCCACTATCTCGGATTGAAAACCAATCCTATGCCTCGGAACAAAGTTCCTACAACTCGATCCACAACACAGATCTACACTCGGAAGATGAAAACTTCCTACAACTCGGAGACAAAAGCTCCTTCACTCAGAGAGCAATCTCCTACAAGAATAAATTGAGAAAATGAAATACAAACAGTAATAATTCTCAAATCTAGAAATCTCGGGCAAGGACTTCTTCCTTTAAACTTGTGCCTTTATCAGAAAACTTGAAGAAGATGCTCGGCTAGATCTGGATCTGAAAACTTCTTGACTCACACAATCAGAGAGAAGATCTGTATATGGAAGAGTATCTGATCTGTAGGTCAACCTTTCTGAATCGTCTTGAACGAAAACCCTAGGCAATCTGCACGAAGATCGGCGACGACGGCTTCCGTTTTTCGACAGAGAAAATTCCGATTCAGATTTCTTAGAATAATCTTTTCAGCGCTTGTTAGAGTTAGTCGATTTGACAGGACCTTATATAAGATCTCCCTAACGGTCATAATTAGCAATAATGACGTCCACGTGAACCAATCAAGTCACATCATTTGAAAATCCCGTCGGTTCTGGACTTAGTGAAAATTCTAGAAAAGTTTACTGAATCACTCGAGTGAGAGATAAGCTACTCTAGTACTAATATGAGTTCTCGAGTAGACAGTATCAGACAACTCGAGATGAATTCCTTGGGAAAATTCAGAACAAAACTTATAATCACTCGAGTGGAATAAAATTTACTCGAGTGTTAGAAAGTTTACACAAGATGTGGAGATGAACTACTCGAGTGCTAGAAGTATTACTCGAGAGGTAGAAGGATTACTCGAGAAAAAGACAGCGAATTTTTCTTGGAGATGAAATCTGGTTACTCGAGTACTGGATTTAGATTACTCGAGAAGTAGATTGACTACTCGAGTATAAGACTTGGAAAAATTCTGAGAGTTAAAATCTAGTTACTCGAGTACTGAAGTTGGACTACTCGAGAAGCAAATAGACTACTCGAGTACATGAACTGAACTACTCGAGTGGGGTAAGTACATCACGAGAATCTTCCTTCTGTCACTCGAGACAAAGTATTCATCTACTCGAGTGGTGAACTTGACTTCTCGAGTAAAAGACTTGCTATAATTCTGAGAGATAAAAACTGTTAACTCGAGAATAAGAGAAAGTCTACTCGAGTAATGGACTTGGCCACTTGAGAGCTCTGTTTAGACTACTCGAGATTCATTTCCCTTACTCGAGTTCAGACAAACTTACTCGAGTATTTACTAAGTGTTCAACTCGAGTACTTAAGCTTCTACTCGAGTGAAATACTTGGAATATTTTCTTTCTTGAGAATTTTTCTTTCTTCAATAAAATCAGCAACAAGTCTTTCATCAATAATCCTAGTGCTTGAAGATGAAGTGTATCCTAATAGAGAGGCTACATATGAGTCAACACCATGGATCACACAATGAGGGATTACATTGTATGGTCCTGTGTTTGGTGACCCATTGTAGACTGACATTGGTCTACACTTGGCAAATTAATCATGCAAACACATAACTTAAACAATACATCAAATACAACCTAATTCATCTTAGTTCAAGGGTGACTTCACACAAATCTAGGTTATTGTGGATACAATACCCAACAATCTCCCCCTATTTGTAGAAGTCAGAACCCTCTACACTAATGTGAATTATATAGACAAATAAAGAGCTAGATATACAAGATAGAAATCAAAGTAATAAGCACATAGAATATAAGCAAAGAGAGGATAATCAAAATTAAGGATTATATAATTAGAATTGTCCAAAAATCATTTCTACACAATTCTTATCCACACTCTTGTAACTCTTTTCATGCGTAGACTTAATGTTGATGTTTATCCTTCTTCTCTTGTTGTCTCCTCTGATAACTGTAAGGCTTTGGGTAGTACTTGGGAGGCTTTGGAGGAGCAGCAGAGTTGTTTCTTACATGTTCTCTATCATATAGTCTTCTCTTGGTCATAGACTTCTCATACAGGTCCCATTCTTGAGGGCTGTAGTGATCATGTCTATTTTCATTGAAGTCCAAGACTAACTTTAGAGTATCAAGGATGAGAGACTTAGATGTAGGAGACCAAATTTTTGCCAATTATGGAGCTTTTCTTTTCTCTGAATCTGGAACTGGAATGGATCTGCTGTCAGATGCTCCATCACCATATCTTCTCTTCTTTGGTATGTGAATTTCAGGAAGAGCTTGAAGAAATATGTCTGTTGGATCAGCCTCCCAAACCTGAGCATAAGATTCTGGAGGAGGAGCTTCAAAGCCTTCAGGTCTAGGAGAGAAGGTTGAGGAACTGGAGCTGGAGCTAGGGGATTCAAATGATGAGGAATGACATTTGGATCAGCTTGAAAATCAGGGAGTATTTGGTTATGCATCCATACAGCTGTATCGTAAGTATGGAATTTTACACTTTGGATCTGACTCAGCATATCATCATGAATTTCTTTCAGCTTTGTTTCCCAGAGGGTGTGCTTGTTGGCATCTGATTTCTCTAAGTACTCTTTGACTAAATTCTCCCCCTTTGTGACTTCTACAGTCAGATTATTTATAGCATCTTCTTTGAAGGTACCTACCTCTTCATAGATTTTGAAAGTGTGAGCTAGATCATTCTTTTCTAACTGAATCTGGTTATTGGCCAGAGTGACAGATTGTTCCATGACATGACCAACAATAGTGATTGTGTGGTCTAGAGCTTTTCTACCAATCTTGAATAGCTATCTCAATTCATCAGTATTGTGCTGAATCTCAGCAAATCCTCCGCTCATCTCTTTCTCAATAGTAGAAACTTTATTTTGAACAACTTTGAGAGAGTCATCAAAGTACTTTCTTTGTTCTTGTAACATCTGTCCAATCTTACCAACAATATCATTTGCAACAGCAGGAGGAGGAGTAGTAGTAGAAGGAACTGGAGGAGGAGGAGGAGCAGATCATGGAATAACTTCTTCAATGGAGACTGAGCTCTTAGCTCTGGTAGTATGAAATAGGGCATCCCCTTCTTCAGTGATGATGGTGGGGATAGTGAAGTCTAAGCTCTTCACGGGAGCTTCAACTGGTTCTGGAGACATCTGTTGCTCATCAGAAATCATTATAGTGTCATCCTAACCTTGGTCATCAATAGGAGACTTGTGAACAGGGGATACAGGAGATGGAATGGGAGTAGGTGATGGTACATGTGTTGGTTGTTTGGATGGTTCAGCAGGTTGTTCTGATTGGAGTGGCGGAAGAAGTTCATCAGTACTTAACTCTTCAATCATCTGATTGATTGCTTCTTCTGTAGATAGAATGGTGACTTGCACCTGAGCATCTGAGGGAGTATCTTCTGGAGTTGATGGAGGGAAAGAGACAACAACTGGTGGAGTAGGTACTCTGTCTTCTGGAACAGAAGGAGCAGGCTCCCCCTCAGCAGGTGCACTAGATGTATTGGCTATATGAGGTGGTGAGGGAGATGGGTTCCTGTCCTCTACAACAGGATGATCATGGGCTATGGCAGACTGGGCAGGATTCAGCAGTTTTAAATCCCATCTCTGAATGGAGGAGATGGATACCTTCTTCATGTGTAGTATGGTACCTTTGGAGAAATTGAAGACTTCATGAATGATCTCATGCAACATCAAAGAGATAATCTTGACATAGTTTTGAGCATGATGCTCTCCCTGATTTTGTCAAGAATCAACATACCAAACTGATATTTCTTCCTGTAGATAATTGTTGTCATGATGTCAAACATGTTAAGAGAAATGTCTCTGATTGAACTGGTCTTGCACAGGAGGATTTTTCCAAAAATGTTTACTAGAATATTGCTCTCTAGATTCAGCTCTGATCGTCAAATGGTGAGTACTTCTGGTGAGAGACCACAGAACATACAGGCTCTGTAAGAATCTTCAGGACCAAGATGCTCTTCTTCATTAACGACTGGTAGCCAAAGAAGGTTAGAAACAGAGGTTTTGTTGAGCTTTATCTTGATACCCTTCCCTGTAGACTTAAGAACTTTCCCATTTCTTCTTACCTTAATGTTCTTGAAGAATTCTCCAACCTCTGGAAATAGAATCTAGCACGGTTGCTGAAGAACGAACGTCAACCCGACGGTGTCGAGGAGAAGAAGTAGATTCCTGAAATCATCGGACAATTCGGCAATCCCGATGGTGATGAGTTCAGAACCAATTCCAATCTTTGACGGCGGTGCCATTATCCAGAAAGTTGAGAGAAATTTGGTGCGGGGAAGAGGACGACATGGGCTCTACGACAGTCGGCGAAAGACGAAGAGTCTGTCGTCTTACTCGAGTGAAAGTGTTTTGAATCGTGTAGAAAAATGAAATCCAGACTTTTCCTATTTATATAACCCTAATTTATCGATAATTAAGAAGTAAATTAAGCTAACATACCTTTGAAAGTGGAAGTATAAGCCTCGGGTTGCGAATAAAGAAACTTGAATCAAAGTTAAAAATTGACTTCCTGATACTCGAACGGATCGGCAGTACTCGAGTGAAATAAAGCTAGTACTCGAGTGAAATAAAGATGGTACTCGAGTGAAATACAAATAGTACACGAGTGACGTCTTCCTGCTTCTCGAGAAGAACTTAATACTCGAGTAGTGTTACTCGAGTGACTGGAGGAGTACTCGTGTAGGCTGAAGTAGTACTCGAGTGTTCTTTGTCTTACCCGAGTCATAAGGTCTGAACTTGAGAAAAGTCAACTTTTGACAGATTTCTTGACATTTGAGCTTTGTTGTAAGTCCACCTTCTCTAATCTTCTTTGTTGAGCATTCCAAGTTCTGTTTTGAAGAACGAGAACTTGGCCTCGTCCCGTAGCTTCATGAATATGTATGCAATCTGCCTGTCTGTTGGGACATATTGTAGATCTATGTCCCCATGCTCCACATGCTCCCGGATGAAGTGGTACCGCAGCTCTATGTGCTTTTGTCCGGCTATGAGAGACTGGGTTGTTGGCTATTGCAATCGCGCTGGAGAAGTCACAAAATAAAGGGATGTCTTGGACTTTGAGATTGTAATCTTCCAGCTGATTCTTTATCCATAGCAACTGTGAACAACAACTGCCTGCAGAGATATACTCTGACTCAGCCGTTGAAATTGCAACACAATTCTGCTTCTTACTACTCCAGGAAATAGTCTTCTTCCAAGGAATTGGCAAGTCCCGGAAGTGCTCTTCCTGTCGTCTTTGCTGCCTGCAAAATCTATATCTGAAAAAAACAATTAGCTCGCTATCATTACTTCTTGGGTACCATAAGCCAAGATTTGGTGTATCTTTAAGGTATCTCAAAATCCGCTTTGCAGCAGCGTAGTGAGATTCCTTAGAGTTCATTTGAAATTTAGCATATACACATGTTGAGAACATTATGTCTGGTCTACTAGCAGTAAGGTAGGGCAATGATCCAATTATGCTTCTGTACTTAGTTTCATCAAAAGGTTTCCCTTTCTCATCTTTTTCCAGAGACACAGTTGAACCCATTGGAGTCCTCATAGAGGTTGCGTTCTCCATTTTGAATTTCTTTATTAGCTCCTTGGTGAACTTAGTCTGCGAGATGAAAATTCCATCTTCAGATTGTTTCACCTGAAGCCCTAAGAAATACTTCCGCTCCCCCATACTGCTCATTTCAAACTTCCCTTGCATAAGTTTAGAAAACTTCTTGCAGAGGTTGTCGTCAGTAGAGCCAAAAATAATGTCGTCGACATAGATTTGCACTAGCAAAATCTTGCCTTTTATTTCCCTAAAAAATAATGTCTTATCTATCTTTCCTCTTGTGAACTTATTCTCAAGAAGAAAGGTAGACATCGTCTCATACCAAGCTAGAGGAGCCTGTTTCAAACCATATAAAGTCTTAGATAATAGATAAACATAATCAGGAAAGTTAGAGTCAACGAAACATGGAGGTTGTTCCACATACACATCTTCCTTTATGTCACCAATAAGGAAGGCAGACTTCACGTCTATCTGATAGACAGTGAAGCCCTTAAGAGAGGCATATGCTAGGAATAACCTGATTACTTCCAGCCTTGCCAATGGAGCGTACGTCTGGTCAAATTCGATTCCTTCTTCTTGACGATATCCTTTGGCGACGAGTCTGGCCTTGTTCTTTATGATCATTCCATCCTCGTCCATCTTGTCCATGTAGACCCAATTTGTCCCAATGACATTCTTACCTTTGGGTCTTGGAATAAGTTTCCATGCTTGACAATGTTTGAACTGATTTAGTTCTTCTTACATTGCCATTCTTCACGATGCATCTAAGTTTGCTTCCTCAAACTTCTTCGGTTCAACCTGAGAGAGAAAACTTAAATATAAATACTCGTTAGTTGTACCTCTACGAGTTCTGACACCATCCCTGGGATCTCCTATGATTTGGTCCATTGAGTTATCCTTCAAGTTAAGTTCATTCAACTTTGTACCTGCATCTTCAATGAACACACTAGAAGAGTTGTGTTGGGTACATTGGAAAATGTGTACCAGATTTGAAGAAGCCTCACCCTACTCAATGATATACATCAAGGTGTATTTGATGTGTTTTGAGTTTATATGTGCAGGTTAAGTAATTGCAGGAAATGCAGAAAATTTCTAAGTCCATGTGTCGACACCTAGAGAAGCAGTGTCGACACTTATGAAGACTTGTGTCGACACTGAAGAAAAGCTGCGTCGACACTTGGAGTAAATTGTGTCGACACCAGGAAAGGCAGAGTCGACACCAGAAGAAATGTGTCGACACATACAGGCAGTGTCGACACACTGTGAAGAATTGTTGACATAAATTGTGTCGACACTTAGATGCAGTGTCGACACCCAGAGAAGCTTAGTCGACATCAAATGTGTCGACACCAAGAGGCAGTGTCGACACACAGAAGTATTTGTCAACATCAACTGTGTCGACACACAAGACTTGTGTCGACACACAACAAAGCTTCAACAAAGTTAAAGTAAAGAAGTACTTGTGTCGACACAAAGGAGATGTGTCGACACTCAGCAAGTATCAACAACAAAAGAAGTTGTGTCGACACAAAGGATATGTGTCGACACACAACAGAATTTCAACTAAGTTTTAAAGAAGAAGTATTTGTGTCGACACATTCAACAGAAGGCTTGTGTCGACACACAGAATCAGTGTCGACACATTCAACAGAAGTAGTGTCGAGAAGCTGTTACAAAAACACAAGGAGTTGTGTCGACACCATCAAGGCTAGTGTAAACACTTAGTCCACTTGTGTCGACACTTAGTCTATTTGTGTCGACACATAATGAAGATCAGTCTCGACACTTTCAGACAGAGACAGTATTTTCAAGAAGTGACTGGATGACTTGACAACTGCCATTTCAACCGGTCTACTGCAACTTTCAAAGCTATCAGAAGTTTGTTAGAAACCGGATCAGCCGGTTACCATGGAGGAAGACTATATAAAGGCTTTCTCCTTCAACAAAAAGAGATGATCAATCACAACCAACTAACAACAAAAAAGTGAGAAGTATTTATATAGAAGATTTTCGACAGAAGATCTAGAAGAAGTTGGAGAGAGATAGCTCCATCTAAGAAGTGCAGTTGCTGAACCAGGCTGCCAAGAAAGATTCAGATTGAAATCTAGATTTTAAGTCAGAAGCTGATTGAAGATCAACTTCACAGAAGATTCAACCCTACTGAGTTCAGATTCAAAAAGCTTTGAAGAAAGCTAAGGGAGGTTGATCTCTGCAAAGTTCTTCCAAGAACTCATCAAGAAGCCAACCAACCCTTCTCTCTCTATCTGGGTTGTGGTTAAGTACTTTGTAAACATTATTTTCTGTAGGATCTTCTATAGATCTGAGCTATAAGCCTATTTTATAAAGGCTGAGTGTAGGAGATTTAGATCTCTGAGTGTAGGTCTTGTTGAAGACTGAGTGGTAGGGCTTTGTGCCTGAGTTGTAGGAGACTGTGTTCTCTGAGTGTAGGCCTTGGTGAAGGCTGAGGTAGGGCAGTTTGCCTGAGTTGTAGGAGTGGGGACACTCTGAGTTGTAGGAACCTGTTTGGGGTTCTGAGCTGTAAGATCTGAGGATCTGAGGAGAAGTGTAGAAGTTAGGCCGAATCTAGTACACTGTTAGATGGGTGAAGGGGGAAAGTGGATGTACCCAGTCCTTGGGGAACCACTATAAATACTGTATGCACTCTGTGAATGATTGTTTCTGTGATTGCTGTGCTGATAGCTGTAGAATTTGCAACTGCTTCTTAGATTATAGAACAGATTGTCTGCCTTTAAAGTAAAAGAAAAATTACACCTATTCACCCCCCTCTAGGTGGTTAGGCACTATTTCTTTCAAGTGGTATCAAAGCGAGGTTGCTCAAGAAAGGACTTAACAGTCAGAGTAAGATCCTTAAGTCAGATTTAAGAATCAAGAAAATGGGTTCTAGTGAGAATCACAAAGAGCTGGGGTCAATGAAATTGCCAATATGTAGAAAAGAGATATTTGTCATATGGAAAGAGAGGGTCAGACTCTTTATGGAAGCTTCTGACCCAAGGATATATATTACAGTCAAAGAAGGCCCATATGTGCCCATAAATATATCCATTCTGGATGAAAATTAGAAAACTCCCAAGGACTTTTCTGAAATGACTAAAGATGAAATCATCCTGGCCACTATGGACAAGAGAGCCCAGAATATAATTGTTAGTGCCATTGATGATTCAACATTTCAGAACTTAATTCATTGTAAAACCTCTAAAGAAATGTGGGACACATTAATAGTCTATATGGAGGGATCAGAGGAAGTAAGACAAGATAGAAAGTCAATGTTAAATCAGGAATATGAAAGCTTCAGACAAGGAAAGTCTGATAGCATTATAGAATGTTACAAGAAGTTCTATAGGATAGTTAATGAGTTGATGTCCTATGGAAGAGACTTTAGTAACTATGAGCTGAATGACAAGTTCTTAAGATCCCTGACAAAGGACTGGGACACCAAGATTTGTGCCATTAGGGAAGTGGCCAAGCTTGCTGATATACCTCCTCCAACTTTGTTTGGAAAACTGCTATCTTATGAGATGCAGTTAATGGCTAGAAAGGAGGAAGAGAAGAACACTAGAGTGGAGCACAAGGAAAAGTATGTGGTCTTCAAGACTGAAGCCACTAAGAAGTATAGAAGCAAGTCTCCATCTCCACCTAAAATAATTGTTGAGGCTGTCACAGATAATTCAGATAGCAATAGTTCTGATAGCATTGAAATTGATGAAGACTTTGCTGCTTTTACTAGGCACTTTCAAAGATTTCTAAAGAAGAGGCAGTGAAGATCTAAGCCTTCCACTTCTCAGCCAAAAGATGACTACTATCAGAAGGATAAAGTCATCCAGGAATGACAGAAGCAGGTCCAAGCCAAGCAAAGGAACAGAATCAAAAGCTGAAGCCTACATTGGATTATTTACTGAAGAGGAAGAAGATGAGTTCATGCAGCTAATGAACTCAATTTATGAGCATGAAGACCATCAGTGCAAGGGACTGATGGCTATATCTGAAGGAGATAAGAGCCAGGATCAACCTGGACCAAGTAAGGTACAAAGTTGTTCTTCTAGTTCAATTTATAGTACCGAGTCAGAGTCAGATACATCTGCATCAAGTGATGTGGGTGGGTCTGAATCTGAAGGAGATATTCATCAGTTAATTGATTAATATAGGGAGTTGTTGCAGGCCTTGAAGAAAAGCAAAACCTTGGCCAAAACTCAGGCAAAGGAGATTGCTAGTCTTAAGTTGGCTGCAGTAGATTCAGAGAAGTTGTTAGATCAAAAACTGAATGAGATTGCTAGATTGAAAAACATAACTGTTATTCAAATGAGCACAATCACATTCAAGAATGATCAGATTAGAAATCTGGAGGTTAGACTTCAGAAAGAGAAAGAGATTGTGGCTAGCTTTTCTAAACCTAAATCTGTTTTACCCTTGATAGATGAGCTTGTACCTCAAAAGGGTAAGGCCGGATTAGGGTTTAAGAAACCTGCCTGCACTGCTAGGTCCAAATCTAAAGGCAAAGCCCCAGCACAAAACAAGAAGCCTGCTGTAGATAATTCAGCTAGGGTTGTACCTAAACAAAGGTACAACAAGTTTGAGTGCTGGTGTTATGGCAAGGTAGGCCACTTTGCCATAGATTGTTGGCACAATTCTAGTGTCAAGGAGAATAACAGTCTGCCTGTGAGAAGACCTACAGGCAGATTTGTTAGATTTTAGGTTAACATGAACCAAGGATCCAAAACTCATTTGGGTTCTAAGGTTAACTAGTCTTTATTGCAGGCGAGTCCAAGTGGCCATGCCCCAATATGGTACTTGGACAGTGGATGTTACAGGCACATGACTGGAACAAGGGGGTTGCTGAAGGACTACACACCTATCAAGGATGGCCCTAAAGTTACCTTTGGTGGTTCAGAAAAAGGAATCATCAAAGGCTTTGGTAACATTTCTAGTAATCAGATTACTATCACTCAAGTGGCCTATGTGAAGGGTTTGAAACATAACCTCATTAGCATAAGTCAGCTGAGTGATTTAGGATATGACATCTAATTTGTCAAGAATGGTTGTCATATCAAAAGGTCAAGTGACCAAAAGATCATTTTGACAGGATATTGGAAGAGGAATGTTTATTGTCTTGACTTTGTGTGTGAGAACAATGTTTCTCCTATTTGTCTTGTAGCTGATGAGAGAGTCTCACATTGTGTTAAATGGCACAAGAGGCTGGCTCATCTTAAATACAAGACTATTGGCCAACTCTTTAGCAAAGAGTTAGTGAGGAATGGTCCTCAAGTTAAGTGTATAAAGGATGAGATATGCTCAGCTTGTCAAAAAGGAAAGCAGACCAAATCCACCTTTCATAGCCTTGAAAACAAGGATTCAGTGAGGTGTCTATACCTCTTGCATATGGATCTATTTGGTCCTATGCCAGTTCACAGTCTAGGTAGGAAGGTCTACACATTTGTGATAGTAGATGACTATTCTAGATATTCCTGGTGTTGATGCACGAAAATGCACAGGGAGTCGGGCACCACCAGCTAACGGTTCGAGCACAAGGGAAAAGAAGGGAAATGAGAGACTGCGAGTAGCAATCTACTAAGCGGACGAGAGTAGGAAAAAGCAATAGGGCCGTGAGCCACGACAACAACAGAATTCGCCCGTCGCGGCCTGAATGCCTCTCTTGCGACGGGCGTTTCCTTAATTGAAGAAAGGTTTGAGTTACAAGTGAAGGAAAAAGGAAGACAAGAGCAGAACAAGCCGGAGTCCGCAAGGCACAAGATTCGAGTCCGCAACCTTTAACAAGTAGGCTCCTGGGCACGAGTCAGCGTGCCTTGGGTGCACCACCTCCCCCTATTTATAGGATGGGGGCCCTGCCCAAACGGGCAGGGCTAAAATAACCGACTGCCCGGGGTACAGGAGAACCGAGCAGCAGTGACGGGAAGCAAAAAGAAAGAACACGCCAGTCCACGCAAAAGGGGCGGACTGGGCTCGCCGGCTGGAGCTTCCATCTGCTGCTGCTAGGCGCGATCCTGCTGGAGGACGGCGGCCTGGGCGGACGAGACACTGAGTCCGCCGTTGTAGAGAATCCAAAGATCCCAAGGCACGGCGGACTGAGCGAACAGAGCCTTGAATCCGCCGCTGGGAACCATCCTTGGTGGCTGATTACCACTGCTTTGCCGGACTGGGAGGACTGCCTAATTGAGTCCGCTCCTGTTGAAAAGGGGGTCTTGGCATCTCGTAGGATGTTGCGGACTGAGGGGTTAACATAATCCCCGCACATTTTTAAGTTTCCAGAAAATTTCGAAAATGTTTCCTTAACTGCGGAGTCCGCAAGCCTCATTAATGCAGCCAACGCTATAAATATCACTAGAGGGCCTGGAACTGTTGGAAATTACGATCGACATGGGGAGTTATTCACCACTTGCGGTCTCCACTTTCCAGTCCAGAATGGCAAGGCTTGGAGCTTTCTTATCTAGTCTTACTGCAAAAGGCGAGACGACACTAACAACGCCTATGAAGACCAAGAAGATAATAAAGAGGTCGACAAGAAAGGATCCTGTCCGCTCTACTGGAGAAGGTTCCCACAGCGAGAAGCCTGCTGAGAAAACATTCCGCTGCGCTGATGTATCTGTGCGCGAGGATGCCGCAGTTCTTGATGCTGAACCACTGAGAAGTGAAAAGATGGTGACTCTGTTGGACTCTGCCCCTTCCCAGAAAACCGCGAACTCAGCGGACACCGTTGGGGAACATAATGAGGCCGAAATATCTTCCCCCAATGCCCAGGTGCCCATCGTTAACCTGGATGAAGAAGATAGGCGGACTACAGGAGAAGAGGTTGGCAAGGATGCGCCTTCAAAGGAATTGATTGCCGCGAACCCTGAGACTGTCCGCGAGAGCCAGCCCAACTCAGGAGAGGCCGCCGCAGACTCTGCCGAGAAGAGAGCTAAAAGAAAAAAGAGGAAGAGGGACGGGTCGACCGTTGCTGAGCGGGTTGAGAAGAAACTGTGTGCGATGAAAGAGAAGAATATCTCCAAGCGGACTAAAGAAGCGGACTTACAACACAGACCGCGCAACAAAGAAGTTCCGGACAGCGATTTGATTACACCGGAGGCACAAATTCAGGGAGACAATTCCCTCTCCACGGTCAGTTTAACCACGGATGAGATAATAGATTCCATAGACCTCAACGAAGTTGATCTAATCAACGAATCCTTGCTGATTGTACTGCAGCAACCTGAGGCGGAAGCCACTGGGAATAAAGGTAGCGAACTCCCTTCTTTGTCCGCTGCGGAGGAAGAAGAGAGGGAGAGACTGAAGCAGAAGATAGAGGAGCAGAAGAAACAAATCGCTGCTCATGTAGCTATGGTGGAGGCGGCCTCGAAGCAGGTCGCTGCGGACAAGAGCGCTGAGGATCTGCGGACTGCTGCGGAGCTACTGCGGTCAGGTAAACTTCAACCGGCGCCTAAGTATTTCAAGCATCAGTGACTTTACAGGTCGCCGCCGCGGAAGTCGAGACCAATCAAGATCATCACCGAAACTGAGGACATCGTGGTTTCAAAAAGTTCTGCTGCTGAGAAATGAGCTAAGGTCCATCGCGAATGGAAGAAGCGGTTAAGCATTTTTGAGCCGGAGCGGGCAAGGCGGCCTATCATTTTTGATAGTCGGCAAATCGCTGCGGCTATATCCAAATGTGATCTTTCATCCATTCTTTGAGTCCGCCGCGGACTGTCTTTGAATGATGAAGTTGACCTTCTTTCTTGTAGGTAGAAAATCGCTGCCTGGCTCCGTCGAGAGTGGCGAGATCGTGGTCACACCGAATACTGGTGTTGACGCGGTCTCGCATGAGGAATCCGCGGGGGATGAGCTGCCCAGCCTGAACATTATCAAAGAGTTATAAAAGAAATTTCAAGCTGAAATTCAGAATATCAAAGCAGAGTTAAAGAAGGCAGAAGAGCGCGAGAAAGCGTCTACGGAGCGGGAGAAAGCCCTAAAAGACCAGATCGCCAGCATCTCCAGGGCGCTGGAGAGGTCTGATAGGGAGAAGAAGAGGATCGCGGACGATGTCCGCTTCTACAAGGGGAAACACTTGGCGTCAGCGAGGGAAGAGAAAGGGAAGCTGGCTGCTGAGGTCGCCGAGCAGAGGTCGCGATTGCAAGATCGCGCTGCTCCGGAGGTCGCAACACCGGCGGTCGGTCAACAGGTTGCGGATGAGGAGCCGAGGCTGGCAGCGGAGCCAATGGTGCCCCTTAGCCGGGTAGACCGGGAGGCTGCCCACATGCACCGGACTATAAACGTCATCCATCATCATATTTGCCGCCTGTACAGCGAGATTCTTCAAATTAGCGACCAAGCTGCTCACTTGTGCAGAGACAGGATGGAAAAGCCGGCGCGGACCGAAACTAGGGACCACTGAGTCCGCGATACCATGATTAAATAATTTGTTTGATTGTATAATTGTGTTTTTTAAACAATGCTGTGTTGTAGATTGAACTGTGTTGCGATCTGTGCGGACTGAATAATATATTCGCAAATTATTTTGCTTATCTTTGCTGTGATCTGTGGCGAACTGTGCGGCTGTGTCCGCTTTTCATTATTTAACTTTTGCAAGTGGGAAATGTTGCGAACTAAGCGGACTGAAACTGTATCGGTATCTCATGTTTGACTTGTCTGCAGGAAGGAAACATCGCGAACTGGGCGGACAAAAGCTGTG
The DNA here is from genome assembly GCA_039583875.1 of Platanthera guangdongensis. NCBI lineage: Eukaryota > Viridiplantae > Streptophyta > Magnoliopsida > Asparagales > Orchidaceae > Platanthera > Platanthera guangdongensis. The sequence goes on along the minus strand of CM077153.1, from coordinate 97,406,906 downwards.
TCCGCCATAATTTTTGCTTTGAATTTTTCTTGGCATGCGAATCTATATTTGTGTCCGTGTTATCGTTAACTTTTGCTGCGTGAATGATTGGATTTTCGCGGACTATGCAGATTTAAATTGCGAGCTGCGCGACCTGGCCAAAAAGCTGTCAGACCCTATAACTATAAATATGGCCCTGCCGCTTCTTTTATGCAGGAAAACTGTTGTAGCAGAAGGACCCTGCAGCCTGCAAAATGGTATCCGCCAGGACCGATGCTGCTGTTGCCTTTCACGCTGCCGACCACCGAAAGGGCACCTTAACTGAGGCCGACCTGGAGGCCTTTGTTGAGAAAAAGATGGCGAATTCAAATATCCTTGTCCGCCTTCCAGCCCACCAAGAAAGGCTGAACTTTTCAACCGCGACTCAGATCGCTATTCCAGTCGATCATTTTGACAGCGAATTCAAGTTTCCGCTTCTATGGGAGCTCGCCGAAATCTTCGAGCACTATGGAATGGTTCCGGGCCAGCTCGCGCCCAACACACTCGCTGCGATCTGCAGCTTCATTTCCTACTTGCGGTCTGAAAAGATTGCTTTCTCCATGAACGTCTTCCGCAAGATGTTCTCTGTCCGCTCGATAACCGCATCTGGAGGCCGCCCCTACAAGGGGGTGATATATTTTTACTGCAGGGGAATGAAGGTTGTGGGCCTTCCCAATAAGATCCACAACTGGACCTCTAGGTTCTTGATTTTTGAAGGCGACCTAGGGTTCGCGCACACCTATCCGCAAGTGTGCGCGAACTCCGCATTTAAGAGCGTGCCGCTTGATGACGTGGAGTCCGCCATAGTCGAGTTCTTGGCCAATGCCAGGATTGACATTGAGCATTACATTCCGCTACTAGCGGGCTTGGCGGACGTTTCTCCCGAAGAGAGTAAGTTTTTTCGCAAACTCACATTTTGCATCCGCAGCGACCTTGGTGTTAACTCATCTGTTTTTGCAGCGATCTTGGCGGTACCCGCCAACTTGCCGCAAACTCCAAGCGGCTTTATCCCTACACAAAGAGAGAAGAAAGAAGAAGTTGCAAGGAAGAGAAAGGAAGAAGGTGATCCCGCGGCGGGCTACTCCTCTTCCGAAAGCTTTACGATGAGCGGCTTCGAAATCCGCTAGAAGGACCTTAGGGGAAACCCAATGATCCACTGGCACAGAAAGAATAAGCACGTCCGCTTATCCACCGCGCTCCCTTCCTGGAAGAGTCCGCGAATAACCCGCCATGCCCATATTGCGATTTCTGCCCTTTACGGAAAGCGCAATCTGAGCGAACTGAAGAAAGTGCCCGCTGCCGACCTCCCCCTGCTAGCCTCTCAGGCTGGCGCGAGTAGTGTGGTGACAACCCACTATGTAGCCACCTTGGCCAGAGACATGCTAAAGGAAAATGGGCAGCTTCAACAACAAAACAAGGTGCTAAAGGAGAGGAACGCGCGGTTAGGGAAAAAGGTTGCTCAGCAAAAAGAAAAGCTCGGGGTGAGTTGAATTCGCAACGGCTTTAATTTGCAGTCCGCCGCGATCTGTCTAATGTTTGCTCTTGTTTTGCGCAGGTCGCCTACGACTTAGAGAACAACAGCTTTCAGGCCGCCATGCTCCCTTTCGTGAAGGAAACCGTCGAGGTCGCCATTGAGCGACTTATCCGCGACGACTTTACAAAGGAGGGAGTGGATGGAGTCCCCTTCCTGGAGCTCTTTCCAGAGTTGGCACCGCAGGTCGCAGCGATGGAGCGGGCTAAAAAGGGCAAATACATCATCGAGGAAGAGGAAGGCGAAGAAGAAGAAGAAGAAGAAGGCGAAGAAGAAGAAGAAGAAGAAGGCGAAGAGAAAGGCGAAGGGCAAGGCGCCATGAAGACAGCGGACGACACTGGCTCAAGCCAGCGAGGCAGAGAACAGTCCGCCGAGTCCAGCACCTCTGCATCCTCCTCTGCTGCCAGGAGCTCGCATAGCGAGTCCGCCTCAAGCACAGGATCAGATAGTAGTGGAAGCGGCTCAGAGGGCTACTCTCCGGAAGTCGATATTGTTGGCCTAAGCCCTGCACCTCCAGCTGAAAAGAAATAAAAGACTGCTGACAATTAATGTATTTTTGCCTTTTTTGATTTTGTAAATGGGGCGGACGCAAGATTGCAGTCTGCCGAATATATAGAAAGATGTAAGAAATTTTTTGATGAAATAGAAAGGATATTCTTGTATCTGTGCTTCCTGCAATGTTCTTCTTTTTCTGTGTTTAATGCAATTAAGTTCAATCTGACACTTAACAGTCCGCACGACACACTGATAGATTATACTGAACTTTTTAACTTGCTGATTAGACGACCATTGTCCGCCGTATGAATGAGAAGAAAATGTCAGGCGGACTCCGTTGAGTTCCAATTGCAGTCCGCGAGATACAAAGATCATCTATAATGAGTCTTGCTGATTAGGGAATTCCATTTATCAATCCAGTCATTATCCGCCTTAAAAATGAACAACGAAAATAATCGGCTGATAACAATATCAGACGGACTTCATTGAGTTCTAGAAGCAGTCCACAATTCAAAATGAAAATATATGAAAGCCATTCGGCGGACTGGTCTGATATAATTCCACAGTTCACGCATATGCCAATAGAAATGATCTATAGATTGCGACCAGGTGGGCAGGTGCGCATGACATTGCTTTTCTCACCAGGTCACAAGCTATAAAATCAACCCAAGGAAACTGGCGGACTACACGGATAGAGAAAACCAATCCGCCCGAAACAAGAAATGATCTACAGCTTGCGACCAGGTGGGCAGGTGCACATGACATTGCTTTCCTCACCAGGTCACAAGCCATAAGATCAACCCAAAGAGAAAATAGGCAGACTGCGCGGATAAAGAAAAGTAGTCTGCACTAAGAAGAAGAAATGACCTATAGCTTGCGACCAGGTGGGCAGGTGCGCATGGCATTGCTTTCCTCACCAGGCCACAAGCTATACGATCAACCCAGAGAAAATAGGCGGACTGTGCGGATAAAGAAAACCAGTCCGCGCTAAGTAGAGTCCCTACGAAGAGCAAGATGCCGACTTGGCGGAACGGTTCCCTGCCCTCTTGCTTGGAGTACAGTCTAAGCTGTGGGTCTCCTACAGGCACTGCTTGAGGGTACCATGGTGTGTTCGAGGGTTACAAGCTAAGATGATTGGTGGGCAGGTGCGCATGGCATTGCTTTCCTCACCAAATCATCAAAGTTGTAATGATATCCCAAATGTGGCATGGTAGAGCTTTACTCCCACCCTGCCCTCCATAATGCAGAGGTGGGGTCAGGTACTCGCCGTGATCCGAAGTACAGAATCCAACCCCACTAGAGCCTGCAAGCTCCCACTACACGGTGCGAAATCTCCTCGCAACACGTGGTCTTCATGGTGTTACGCTAATGACAATAGCTCTAGGGGAGGTTTTGCTGAACTCGGCGATGTCTCCTGGTATCAGGGAACCATTAATGGTGTTTGGGAGAGAGAGAGAACACTAGGAAAAAGTGTCAGTATGTATCCTTTGATTAATAAAATGTATTTGCAAAGTAAACATAAGAAAGGAAAGAAAGTTCACGGGCAGAACCGTTTTTGAAATCTTTCTTAGCATGTCATCTGTTATGCTTACACAGACAAAACACTTGAAGAAGCGTTAGTAAGCAGTTTTCATTCATAATAGTTCTTGAAGAGGATACACAAAACAGAAAAGAGGAGGTTCAGGAATAGAACCGTTTGAGATCATCCCCGCTCCATGTATGTGGCATATCCTCTCCTTTATATGTCTGCAAGCGGTAAACACCACTCTTTAATGCTTCTTTGATAATGAAAGGGCCGACCCAATTTGGATTGAGTTTTCCAACTGAGCCAGCTCTTGCAGCAGCATCAACTTTCTTTAGAACTAGATCTCCCACTTGAAAGTGTTTGATCGTTATGTTCTGATCAAAGTAACGGGCCATCCTCCTTTTAACCTCCTCCTGCCTTATGGATGCTTGATCTCTGATTGCCTCGATGTGTTCCAGGCTGAATCTCATCTCTTCATTTTTCAGCTCAAGCCAGTCCTCAATGCCTTCTCTTGCAAGCAGAACTCTAGGTGAAGGGACTTCAAACTCAACTGGAATGAGTGCCTCTGAGCCATGAGAAAGCTTGAACGGAGTCTTACCAGTTGCGGATGAAGGCGTTGTCCTAAGGGACCAGAGGACTGATGGAAGTTGATCAGCCCAGCTGCCCTTGAGATTCTGCACTTTCTTCTTGAGCAAATTGAGGATCTGCTTGTTGGCTGCTTCAACTTGGCCATTGCTCCTGGGATGATGAACTGATGCAAACCGCAGCTCTGTTCCGATCTGCTTGCAAAAATCTATCATCTCTGAGTTGTTGAATTGTGGCCCATTATCAGTGATTATTGCCATAGGTATCCCATGTCGGCAGACAATCTCCCCCCAAATGAAGTTTCTGATGACTTGAGTAGTTGTCTTAGCCAGTGCCTTGGTTTCAATCCACTTGCTGAAGTAGTCGATCATTACGATGATGAAACGCCGTTGACCGCTTGCCATGGGAAAAGGACCAATGAGATCCATTCCCCAAACCGCGAAGGGCCAAGGGGTTGCGATCGATCTGAGTGACTGAGCTGCTTGGAGTTGAAGCGGAGCAAACTTCTGGCACTGAACACACTTTCTAGAATAGACCTCAGAGTCTCTCTTCATAGTGGGCCAAAAATATCCCTACCGCAGGATCCGTCTTTCCATGGTTCTTGCTCCCGAGTGACTTCCACACTCTCCTGAATGAACTTCTTGCAGAACAAGGGGAGCTTCTTCTTCTGAAATACACCAGGCCATGGTTGAGAGGAAGGTTCTTCTGTAAAGGAATCCCGCCACTAGGAAGTAGTGAGCTGCTTTTATTCTGAACTTCTTCTTATCTTTGATCGAATGATGAAAATCTCCTGTTGACAGATAGAGAACGAATGGGTCCATCCAGGAGGGACGTTGATCTACTTGCATCAATTCTCATTCCTCCACTGCTGGGCGGAAGAGCTCGGAAGTTGTTCCTCCTGAGGGCAACCCATGCTTAGCAAGAACATCTGCTTCCTCATTCTCGGTTCTAGGAATGTGCTCAATGATGAAGCTCTTGAACTTGCCGTTCTCTATCTTCACAAGAGCCAGATACTTCTTCAATATAGCCTCTCTTGTTTCAAAGTTGCCAAGGACTTGTGACGCCATTACAAGAGAATCGGTTTTGATGTGAACATGATCGATTCCGAGTTCCCTTGCAAGTCTCATGCCTGCTAGCAAAGCTTCATATTCGGCCTAGTTATTGGTTACTGGGAAGTAAAACTTGATGGCCTGCTCCAGTTTGACGCCGTTTGGATTAATGAGGACCACCCCTGCTCCAGAAGAATTTCTGCCTGAGGCTCCATCAACATAGATGGTCCAAGCCAAAGGTGACCTTTCTAATCGATCAAAACTGGACTCTGGCATGTCAATTAGAAAGTCTGCTAGGACTTGAGCCTTGATGGCTGTCTTGGGCACATAAGAGATTTCAAATTCACTCAACTCTATGGCCCATTTGGCTATTCTGCCAGAATGCTTCGGTTTCTCCAACACACTTTTCAAAGGTTGATCGGTAACGACTTGAATCGAGTGCGCTTGGAAATATGGATGGAGTCTGCGAGCTGACATGACTAGTGCCAAGGCTAACTTCTCCAAGATTGGATACCGTGTCTCAGCACTCTTCAGGATATGACTAACATAGTAAATTGGGAACTGCTTCCTGCTCTCTTCCCGAATAAGAACGGAGCTGACCGCCTCAGGGCCAACCCCTAAGTACAAGAAAAGAATCTCTCCTGGCCGGGACTTTGAAGCAGAAGGGTTGAGGTTAGTTGCTTCTTCAACTGCTCAAAGGTTTGGGAGCATTCTTCTATCCACTCAAACTTGGATGCTCCTCGGAGAGTCTTAAAGAAAGGAGCACTCCTATCTCCAACTCGAGAAAGAAATCTCGCAAGACCTGCTAGCCTCCCCCTAGCCGCTGAACCTCCTTAGGTGAACGCGGGGTAGGCATATCAAGAATGACTTTCACTTTATCAGGATTGGGGGCAAGTCCTTCTGGAGTAAGGAGATGACCAAGGAACTTCCCCTTACTCGCCCCAAAAGTACACTTCAAAGGGTTAAGATTCATTTTGTATCTACGCAGAGTAGCTAACGTCTCTGCTAGATCTTGCAAGTGCAGTGAAAACGACTTGCTCTTAATCAAGAGGTCGTCTACATACACTTCTAGGTTTCTACCCTTCTGATGGTTGAACATACGGTCAATCATACGTTGATAAGTTGCGCCAGCATTTTTAAGTCCAAAGGGCATCACAAGGTAGCAATAACAACCATCGTTGGTAATAACCGACGTATGAGGCACGTCCGGCTTATGCATTCTTATCTGGTGATAACCAGAAAATGCATCTAAAAAACTCATGTAAGAGTACCCTACCGCGGAATCAACTAGAGAATCTATCCAAGGCAAGGGGTAACAATCTTTGGGGCATGCTTTATTAAGTTTGGTAAAATTGACACACATGCGCCATTTTCCACCTGGCTTTTTAACCATTACAACGTTAGATATCCTGGTGGGATATTGAATTTCTTTAATGAAATTGGCCTTGAGGAGCTTTGCGATCTCCTCTCTTATCGGCTCAGCAAGCTTTGTGGCTATGTCCCTCTTCTTTTGTTGTATAGGCTTGCAGCCGGGATCAACATTCAAGTGGTGGCATGCAACATCAGGATCCACTCCTGGCATGTCTTCTGCTGACCAGGCAAAGACATCTAGGTTCCTCAGCAGCCAGGAGATCTGCTCGGCTTTTTGATCTTCAGGAAGCTCCGAGTTGATGGAGAGCTTCCTCTCCTCCCCCTCAGCAATGGGGACTCCTTGCGTCACCTGGGAAGGTTCCGAGTAAGCACCTCCATCAGCAGCAGTTTCTGGATTTGGAGAGGCTTCTGCAGCTACTGCTGGAGCAAGGGGAGGGCTGGCATTAACCATGTTGACAGTGCGAACGTAGCACTCCCTTGCTCTCCTTGGGTCACTCCTGACCCGGCACATCCTTCCATCTACGAAGAACTTGATGGCAAGGTGGTAAGTTGAAACCACCGCTTGACACTTGTTTAACAGGGGCCTGCCGAAGATGGCATGATAACTGCTAGGAGCGTCAACCACTATGAATTGCACCTGCTTAACTGCCCCTCCAAGCTTCACGGGCAGGATGACACTACCTTCAACTTCCTTTCTCTCTCCGGAGAAGCCATAGAGTGGCCCTTCGGTGGAAAGCAGAGGCTTTCCAGTCCTCAGGGCCTCAAAGGTAGACTTGAACAGGAGGTTGACCGAGCTTCCGGTATCAACAAGAATTCTATCAACTGTGAAGTCCCCAATAACAGCCTGAATTACAACTGCATCATCGAACGGATTGGCTGTTTGGGGTAGATCTGCTGGACCAAAGGTGACGACCTCACTTGGAGGAGCAACGGAAGAAGAAGAGGCCACCTCTGCTCGAGTGACCCTAGAGATTGAAGATTTTCGAGTAGACTCGGTCCCTGCTCCACCATGGATAAAGAAGAGGCGTCCCAGAACCCCTTCATCATTTGCGTCAAAGCACTCAACCGGGACGTTGATCGGCCGCAAATGGCCTTCGTCCTCTACATCCACGCATTCCTGATATGCTTCAGCTACCTCCTTGCCTTTGGAGGTGGACGGCTTTGAAGAAGAAGGGTCCTTCTTGGTCAAGTCAATCTTTCCCTCGGCAAGCAGCTTCTCTATCAGCATGCGAAGGGCCTTGCAATCCTCAGTCAAATGGCCCTTCTCTTTATGGAACTGGCAATACTGCGTATTGTTCCTTGGCCTCCACACTCTCTAAGTCTCTTGCTTCTTTTCTTCTGATCTCTTTTGCAAAATCTGGATGACTTCGTCAAGGTCCAGATCTACAATATCCTCCATGGGGCTTGCATCAGATCGGCTTGGAGCAGGCAAGGCTGCTTGCTGGAGAATAGGAAGTGCTTGCAATGGAATGGCGGGAGTGGCGGCCAACGACAGTCTCTGCTCCTGAAACTGTTGATGGCCAAGGAATGGTTTCTTATGGCGGAAGTTCCGGCCTCTCTGAGAATGAGGCTGGAAATCTGGGCGAGGGGGCTTGCTGTGAGAGGAAGAAGTGGAGGCATCCCTTCCTTCAGCCTTAGCTGTCAGGGATGAAACATAAGTTGGATTGGCGTTATCGCCTTCTATGAAGCGGTTCACCATGGAAATCAGCTCTTGGTAAGTCTCAGGTGCCTTGGTTGTTACTTTAAACTTCAGGGGGCCTTCCCGGAGGCCATGGATGAAGGAAACCTTGTAATAATCGGGGTTCACATTCCTTACCCCTTGGATCTCTTTTTGAAAGCGATCAATGAATCGCGCCACTGATTCGTTGTCCCTTTGCTTGATTTCAAAGAGGGCGGCTGGCCCATCCTTTCTCTTCCTGGAGGTAGCAAACCTCAGCAACAACTCGCTGCGAAGCTCAGTAAAAGAAGAAATTGTGCCCGAAGACAGCTTATAGAACGACTCTCTCGCCTGTCCTTCGAGAGTGGTGAAAGAAATAGTGCCTAATCACCTAGAGGGGGGGGGGGGGTGAATAGGTGAACTTTATCTTTTTGATTTTTAGGCAGAAATACTAAACAGTAAATGCAATTCTACAATTATCACAACATAGCAACCATACAATCAGACATACACAGAGTGCACAGAGGATTTATAGTGGTTCCTCAAGGTATGGCTACATCCACTTTCCCCCTTCGCCTATCTAGTAGTGTACTAGATTCGGCCTAACTTCTCCACTTCTTCTCAGATCCTCAGATCTTGCAGCCCAGAACCCCAAACAGGTTCCTACAACTCAGAGTGATCCCACTCCTACAACTCAGGCACAAAGCCCTACCACTCAGTCTTCAACAAGACCTACACTCAGAGAACAAAGTCTCCTACAACTCAGGCTCAAGGACCTACCTCAGTCTTCAACAAGAACTACACTCAGAGCACACAGTCTCCTACACTCAGCCTTTATAAAATAGGCTTACAGCTCAGATCTATACAAGATCCTACAGATATTTTGATAATACAAAGTAATTAACCACAACTCTAAAAGAGAGAGATGAGTTGACTGGCTTCTTGATAAGTTCTTGGAAGAACTTGGTAGAGATCAACCTCCCTTGGATTTCTTCAAAGCTTCTTGAATTAGAATATAGTAGAGTTGTATCTCTTGTGAAGATGAACTTCAATCAACTTCTGTCTTAAGATTCAGATCTCGATCTGAATCTTACTTAGCAGCCTGGTTCAGCAGCTGCTCTTCTTAGAAGGAGCTCTCTCTCTCTCCTACTTCTTAGATCTTTTATTGAAGGTCTTCTTCTTGTTAGATCTCCTGATTAATTGTGATCTCACTTATTATAATTTCTCTCCTACTGTTGAAGGAGAAAGGTCTTTATATAGTCTTCCTCCAAGGTAACCGGCTGATCAGGTTTCTAACAACCTTCTGACGGCTCTGATAGTTGCAGTTGACCTGTTGAAATGGCAGCTGTCAAGTCATCCAGTCACTTCTTGAAATTACTGTCACTGTCTAAAAGTGTCGAGACAGATAGTCATTATGTGTCGACACAACTAGACTAAGTGTCGACACAAGTAGACTAAGTGTCGACACTAGCCTTGATGGTGTCGACACAACTCCTTGTGTTGTTGTAACAGCTTCTCGACACTGCTTCTTCAGAATGTGTCGATACTGATTCTGTGTGTCGACACAAGCCTTCTGTTGAATGTGTCGACACTGATTCTGTGTGTCACTAAAGATTAATTTTCTTGTAGTGAAAGTAGACTTGAAAAGGAGGTTGACCGAGCTTCTGGTGTCAACAAGAATTCTATCAACTGTAAAATCCCCAATAACAGCCTGAATTACAACTGCATCATCAAACAGATTGGCTGTTTGGGGGTAGATCTGCTGGACCAAAGGTGACAACCTCACTTGGAGGAGCAACGAAAGAATAAGAGGCCACCTCTGCTCGAGTGACCCTTGAAATTGAAGATTTCCGAGTAGACTTGGTCCCTGCTCCACCATGGATGAAGAAGAGGTGTCCCAGAACCCCTTCATCATTTGCGTCGAAGCACTCCACTGGGACGTTGATCGGCCCCAGACGGCCTTCATCCTCTACATCCACGCATTCCTGACATGCTTCAACTACTTCTTTGCCCTTTGAGGTGGATGGCTTCGAAGAAGAAGAATCCTTCTTGGCCAAGTCAATCTTGCCCTCGGCAAGCAGCTTCTCTATCAGCATGCGAAGGACCTTGCAATCCTCGGTCAAGTGGCCCTTATCTTTGTGGAACTGGCAATACTGCATATTGTTCCTTGGCCTCCACACTCTTTGGGGCTCTTGCTTCTTTTCTTCCGACCTCTTTTGCAAGATCTGGATGACTTTGTCAAGGTCCAGATCTGCTATATCCTCCATGGGGCTTGCATCAGATCGGCTTGGAGCAGGCAAGGCTGCTTACTGGAGGATAGGAAGAGCTTGCAGTGGAATGGCGGGAGTGGCGGCCAACGACAGTCTCTGCTCCTGAAACTGTTGATGTCCAAGGAATGGTTTCTTATGGCGGAAGTTCCGGACTCTCTGAGAATGAGGCTGGAAATCTGGGCGAGAGGGCTTGCTGTGAGAGGAAGAAGCGGAGGCATCCCTTCCTTCAGCCTTAGCCGTCAGGGATGAAACATAGGTTGGATTGGCGTTCTCGCCTTCTATGAAGCGATTCACCATGGCAATCAGCTCTAGGTAAGTCTCAGGTGCCTTGGTTGTTGCTTTAAACTTCAGGGGCCTTCCAGGAGGCCATGGATCAAGGCGACCTTGTAATAATCGGGGTTCACATTCCTTATGCCTTGGATCTCCTTTTGAAAGCGATCAACGAATCGCGCCACTGATTCATTGTCCCTTTGTTTGATTTCAAAGAGGGCAGCTGACCCATCCTTCCTCTTCCTTGAGGTAGCAAACCTCAGCAACAACTCACTGCGAAGCTCAGCGAAAGAAGAAATTTATGCCTGCAGGCAGCTCATAGAACCACTCTCTCTCCTGTCCTTCGAGAGTGGTCAGCAGGAGTTTACACTTGATGGCATCTGAGAGGCATCTCAAAGCAACTGACCCCTCAAATGCTTGAAGGTGAGAGACTGGATCAGTCTCTCCTGAATAGAAGGGAAGGCGGGGCTCCCTGAAGTTGTTCGGAGCCAACTCCCATCGGATTCGATCAACGAAGGGAGACAGAGTCTCGAACTCAGCAGGGTAGAAGGGGCGGACTGAAGCAGGGGAGTCCGCGGGCTCGGCGGACTGGCGGTCAGCAAAATGAAGCTGACGGGCAGGAGTGCCCCTGGCAGCTTCTCTGAAGAAATTTCTGAAAGCAAACTGCTCCTCCTAAGGGCGCAGAGGGGCGGCGGACTGGACGGGATCTCGGGGAGCGGCTGACGACTGCCGAAGCAGAGTTCGGCGAGCTGGAGTCTGGCGGACTGGCGAGTCCGCTGGTTCTGCTGCGGCCTGAGGAGCAAGTCGCTGGGCTAGCGCGAGCAGGGCTTGGCTGATTGCGTCGAGACGCTGGTCAGTCTGCCGGCGGGATTGCTCGGCCTCAAGACGAGCTTGTTCAATTGCATCCCAAAGAGAGTCCTCTGAAGAACTGGAGCGGTCTGAAGAGCGGGCTCTGCGGTCTGACATTTCTGTCCGCTGAATTCGAAATGACACTCAAATCTGAAGGCCGTGTGTTAACTGTTGATGCACCAAAACACACAGGGAGTCGGGCACCACCAGCTAACGGTTCGAGCACAAGGGAAAAGAAGGAAAAGGAGAGACTGCGAGTAGCAATCTACTAAGCGGACGAGAGCAGGAAAAAACAATAGGGTCGTGAGCCACAGCAACAACAGACTTCGCCCGTCGTGGCCTGAATGCCTCTCTTGCGACGGGCTTTTCCTTGATTGAAGAAAGGTTTGAGTTACAAGTGAAGGAAAAAGGAAGACAAGAGCAGAGCAAGCCGGAGTCCGCAAGGCACAAGATTCGAGTCCGCAACCTTTAACAAGTAGGCTCCTGGGCACGAGTCAGCGTGCCTTCGGTGCACTACCTCCCCCCTATTTATAGGATGGGGGCCCTGCCCAAACGGGCAGGGCTAAAATAACCGACTGCCCGGGGTACAGGAGAACCGGGCAGCGGTGACGGGAAGCAAAAAGAAAGAACACGCCAGTCCACGCAAAAGGGGCGGACTGGGCTCGCGGGCTGGAGCTTCCATCTGCTACTGCTAGGCGCGATCCTGCTGGAGGACGACGGCCTGGGCGGACGAGACACTGAGTCCGCCGTTGTAGAGAATCCAAATATCCCAAGGCACGACGGACTGAGCGAACAGAGCCTTGAATCCGCCGCTGGGAACCATCCCTGGTGGTTGATTACCGCTACTTTGCCGGACTGGGAGGACTGCCTAATTGAGTCCGCTCCTGTTGAAAAGGGAGTCTTGGCATCTCGTAGGATGTTGCGGACTAAGGGGTTAACATAATCCCCGCACATTTTGAAGTTTCCAGAAAATTTCGAAAATGTTTCCTTAACCGCGGATTTCGCAAGCCTCATTAATGCAGCTAACACTATAAATATCACTGGAGGGCCTGGAACTGTTGGAAATTCCGATCGACATGGGGCGTTATTCACCACTTGCGGTCTCCACTTTCCAGTCCGACATGGCAAGGCTTGGAGCTTTCTTCTCTAGTCTTACTGCAAAAGGCGAGACGACACTAACAACGCCTATGAAGACCAAGAAGATAATAAAGAGGTCGACAAGAATGAGTTAAACAAATTCAGAATGAGTTGGACATCACAGTGGTCAAAATCAGAAGTGACCATGGTACTGAATTTCAGTCTGAAGTATGACAAGACTATGTGAAGAATTTGGGATTTTTCAGGAATTTTCCTCACCAAGAACACTACAGCAAAATGGTATTACTTAAAGGAAGAATAGAACATTAATAGAGGCTGGTAGAACTCTATTGAGTGACACTTCTCTCCCAGAATATTTCTGGGCTGAGGCAGTAAATACTGCATGTCATGTGATCAATAGGGCTACTATCACCATGTGCCATAAGAAGACTCCCTATGAGATTGTGAAGGGCAGAAAACCAAATTTATCCTATTTCAGGATCTTTGGTTGCAAGTGCTATATACTTAACAATGGCAAGTCTTATCTAACCAAGTTTGCTGCCAAATCTCAAGAGGGGATCTTTGTTGGGTACAACAACAATAGTAAGGCTTATAGGGTGTACAACTTGGTTACTCAAGTTGTAGAAGAGTCTGTACATGTAGTCTTTGATGAAACAAGACTCATTAACAGTGAATTGCCAAGTAGTGTTTGCAGTTCTACAGGTATAAATGAGAGAATGGACAAGCTTACCATTACAGAAGGTTCTACTACAACTCAGCAAGTGGAAAATGGTGGCTGCTGTCTAGGGGGAGTACAAGACTCTCTAGAAGCTGAAGAAGACCAAGAGGTGTAGCTAAATGAAGAGGCTGAAGGTGTACAACCTGAGGATAGACTACCTCCAGCAAATAGACACTTAAAGGATCATCCAGCCAATCAGATAATTGGTGATCCAAGATAAGGAGTGCAAAAAAGAAGCAGGAATCTGAGTACAGTTCTTTACTCCTGTTTGCTATCACAAGTAAAACCAATGAAATTTGAAGAAGCAGTTCTAGACCCACATTGGATTGATGCCATGCAAGAGGAGCTGAATCAGTTCAAAAGATGCAAGGTCTGGGAGCTAGTTCCTAAACCAAAAGACCACAACATCATTGGAACAAAGTGGATCTTTAGGAACAAGTTGGATGAGAATGGAGTCATTGTGAAGAATAAAGCAAGACTTGTTACAAAAGGATATAGGCAGGAAGAAGGTATTGATTTTGATCAAACCTTTGCTCTAGTAGCAAGAGTGGAAGCAATCAGAATGTTCCTTGCTTATGCAACATATCAAGGGTTCAAGGTATTTCAAATGGATGTAAAGTCAGCTTTCCTAAATGGAAATCTAAAGGAAGAAGTCTATGTAGAGAAGCACTCAGGTTTTGTTGATCCTCTCAAACCTGATTATGTTTATAGACTTAGGAAAGCATTGTATGGGTTGAAACAAGCCCCAAGGGCTTGGTATGAAACCCTGTTTAGTTTCCTCATTGAGAACAAATTCTCAAGGGGGAAAATAGACAAGACTCTATTCCTTAGGGAATCTAAAGGCAAGATTATCCTAGTCCAAATATATGTAGATGACATAATATTTGAGTCTACTGAAAGTAATCTTTGCAGAAAGTTTGCAAAACTTATGCAAGGAAAATTTGAAATGAGCAGTATGGGGGAACTTAAGTTCTTCTTGGGTCTCCAAGTAAGACAGACTGAAGATGGCCTGTCTATATGCCAGTCTAAGTTCACCCTAGAGTTAATAAAGAAGTATGGTATGGAATCATCCACTACCATGAGAACTCCTATGGGTTCAAGTGTGTCTCTTAGCAAAGATGATGCAGGGAATCCTGTAGATGAAACTTGTATAGAGGGATAGTTGGCTCCCTTCTATATTTGACTGCTAGTAGACCAGATATCATGTATGCTACATGTGTCTGTGCTAGTTACCAAGCATGCCCTAAAGAATCTCATCTGACTGCAGTCAACAGGATTTTGAGATATGTTAAGGGCACCCCTTATCTAGGCCTTTGGTACCCTAGGAATGGAGATTTTCTACTTATAAGTTATTCAGATGCAGATTTTGCAGGTTGTAAGGAAGATAGAAAGAGTACTACAGGAACCTGTCAATTTCTAGGTGGAAGACTTGTGTCTTGGAGCAGTAAGAAGCAGACCAGTGTGGCAATCTCCACAGCTGAGTCAGAATATGTTGCTGCAGGAAGCTGCTGTGCACAACTTTTGTGGATTCAACATCAGCTAATAGACTATGGTATTCAAATAAGTAGAACACCTTTACTTTGTGATTCTACAAGTGCAATTTCTATAGCTAATAATCCTGTCTCACATAGTAGGACTAAGCACATAGAAATTAGATATCATTTTCTTAGAGAACATGTAGAAAAAGAGGACATTTCCCTAGAATATGTTAAAACAGATAATCAAATTGCTGATATATTTACTAAGCCTCTTGATGAAACTAAATTCAATAAGTTTAAAATTGAATTAGGAATGTTGAACTTAGAATAGTTTGATAAAAAAATTGGCTAAGTAAAATAGTGTTGACATAAGGAGTTGTCTGTGTCGACACATAGAAGTGGTGTCAACATTACAGAGAAATGATGTCGACACATCTAGAAAGTCTGTGTCGTCACTTCAGAGAATTAGTGTCGACACATCCAGAGTAGGTGTCGACACATCCAAAAGTGGTGTCGACACTTAGGTTAAATACAGATTTCGTCGAGTAGAGTATCGACTAATCGTCGAGCTGACATGTATAAGTGTCGACACATAAATTCTGTCGACTTTATTAGTGTCGACACATAGAAGTCAACACTTATGTCGAGACATTAGAAGTAAGTGTCGACACTTTTCAACAGTCTCGACACATTAAGAGTATTATGACGCTCCTTTTCACCTTCGTTTTTAGAAAGGTATAAATAGGTCTTCAACATTATTTGTCGACACACTTTCCATTGTTTCAAGACCAAGACTTTATGTCGACATCTCTCTCATCTAATTTCAAGATTTCTCAAAACCATAATGGCGCCTAAGCTCGAAGAGAACGTCAATAAAGGATATGAGCTAGTACGACATGCCTTTGACGATGCAGAATCAGAAATTAAGGAGGTGGTAACCCTAATTACAGAGAATGGGTCGGAGTATCTAGTTTCTGAGCAAACCAAGATTTAGAAGAAGGAAGTACTCGAATTCTTTGGTGCAGCTACCCTTGATGAAACTGGACTCAAGATTAAATCCATAGTCCATGGAATAAAAGTAAAACTTACCCAGAAGAGTCTAAGAAAAGTTCTACATCTACCAAGAACTAAAGAAGAGGAAGATGTACCTACATCTAAGTTAAGGGAGGCACTGCAATGGTGTGGATTAGATTAAACCATGAAGATTGGTTCAGTTTTTAACAGGAAAGGCATGAACATGCAAGACAAGTTCTTGTCTGAAGTGGTAGGAAAAGTGATTCTGAGCAAAACAGGTGGGCATGATAGGATATCAGCTCACATGTTCAGTTTAATGACAAGGATCATTTTCAAACTAAAAATTGATTGGTCAGCAGTGATGTTTGAGAAGATTAAGGAAAGTCTGAAGAAGCCCAATCTGGGTAGGATTATGAGTTTGTACTTAGCTGGAACTATTCCAGAAATGATGAACCAAGATGCAGGTTCTAAGATAAATCACATGAGGAGAATGAATGTTAGGATTATCTCAAGGTGGGATAGGGTGTTAACAAAGGACATGCCTACTCCAGAGAAGGAAGTTCCTCCACAGAAGAAGAAGAAAGCCATAGTGGCTCCTGAATCCTCCAGTAGTTCAGAGGAGCAAGTAGTCTTAAGTTCAAATGAGGAAGAAGGTGATAATACTGGAAGGTCCCCAGTAAGGAATGAAGATGGACAGAGGCAGGGGGAGCAACCATCTGCTATCCCTATTCACCTGGATCCACTCCAGGGGGAGCCTCAACATGTGGAAGAGCCAACTCACTTAGATAGTGAAATGGCAACTCAAACAATCCTTGAGGTAATACATGAAGGTAATCAATCTATTTTCCATATTGAGGATGAAGTATTAACTGAGTCTTTAATTGATGTTGATCAGCAAACTCAGTTACATAGTCAACTACAAGATGTTGTCGTGGAAGATACATCAGTTGCTGATAATGCTCCTGAGATAAGAGAATCTCCAATCCATTCTCAATATGAGTATACCCTAGAAGAGCTGTTCCCTGATTTACTATAAACTGATTTTGAGGGAGAGAAAATAGTTTTTGAGGGGGAGAAGGTAAATCTTGAGGGGGAGCATGTAAAGTTTCATGAGGAGCCTGAAAGAAATGAGAATGAGGAGCAAAGGGTGCAGGGGGAGCTACCTAAGACTACACAGGACTTGCATCCTAGTCCTAAAGATAGAGTTGACATTGCTAGTACTTCTGCTTCTGAGGATGAATAAGCTGCTAGAGCCAAGAAAAGAAAGCTTATGGTCTTCAAAAGAAGGAGTCAAAGCTACAAGAAAGCTTTACAAACTGTTGCTCCACAACCTGCTCCACCAATTGATTATAGTTCGTTGTTAGTATCCATGCAAGTGAAGTTGGATGAACAAAGGGTAGCAATGGAGAAGTATATAGATGAAACTCACAAAGATCTTCAATTCTCTTTGGCAACAGATATAATGTCAATAAGATTTGAAGTGAATCAACATAAGAAAGAAATGACTGATTGCTTCCACAAGGGTGGAAATGCTGTTGTTTACCTAGCTACTCATCAGGAAAAGATAAAGACTCAAGTGGATGATATGGCTGTAAAACAAGGATATATTCTTGAGAATCAGATTAGAATGAATGAAAATCTAACTGAATCACATAATGTGATAGTAACTGAAATGAAGACTATTGCAGCTGCTCAGATTGAAGCAAGGACTGCTGCCAAGGCTGAGTTTGACAAGCAATTATAAGAAGGAATAGCTGCTGTAAAAACTACTATTACAGATTCCCAAAAGACAATTTCTGGACAGCTACTGAAATTAAAAGCATTCTACAAAGATGGAGTCAATTTTATGGATGAACAAGTCAGATTCCAAAAGGATGATCTCAGAGATCATGTGGCTAGAGAAGTCATAAAGGGGGAGAGGGTTTTAGTCAAAGCTGGATCTGACCATGCTAAATGGATTTCCAATAGCATCAGAGCCACACTTGGATATCCACCCCTGTGTGATGATGACAATATAGCTGAATCTGGAGTGCATCCTGCTAATTTTGGAGGTGAACAAGCTGAAGTTGCTCAAGTAATCTACCCTCCAGCTGATTTTGAGATGGTACATCAAGAGATATAGTCCATGTACAGCCCTCCTGAAGGTGCTCCAAATGTGATCATTGAGAAAGTAGGCAAGCCTATGTCAGAGGAATCTTTGAAAGAGCAAGATGCTTTATTGTCTAAGAAAAGGTTCAGAGAACAGGCTGAATTAAGGACAGATTTTGAGCAGCGGAGCCCAACCTCTAGAAATATCATCCTGACTGCTTGGAAAGCTGCAAAGGACAATTTCCTAGAGAGGGGCAAATGGTACTCTGAACAAGAGTGGAGAAAACAGGAAGCCAGACAAGAGGCTATTATACAATACATAAGAAAGGCTAAACTTGGGAAGCTACCTCCTAATGCACAGGAGCCTAGCAAGTATTTCCCTAAGCCTTATCATTATTTTGAAAGACAAAAGATAAGGGCTGAAGAGCTGAAAAAGAAAGATCAAAAGGGCAAGAAGCCAGTTGATGACACAGATGTTCCAGGTCAGGCCAAGATTTAGTCTGGCAAGGGCATTGCCATCAAAGAGCCAGAGCAGCCTTAGATTAGATTTTCTTAAGTTTACATCTTTGTAATATTTTGTGTTAAAATTCATGTAAACTTTTGATTAAAGAAATTTTTGGTAGTTGAAACAAAACTATTATGAATGCTCATTGTGTTAGCATACTTATTCTGTGATGAAATATCTGTTATGTTTTGTTTTTAAGTAATTACCTTGTCATATAATATTGTTATACATCAAAATGTGTATTTGTTATGAATGGTGTATATCGTTGACTAAGGGTTATGACTTCTCCAAATAGGAGGAGATTGTTGGGTACATTGGAAAATGTGTACCAGATTTGAAGAAGCCTCACCCTACTCAATGATATACATCAAAGTGTATTTGATGTGTTTTGAGTTTATATGTGCAGGTTAAATAATTACAGGAAATGCAGAAAATTTCTAAGTCCATGTGTAGACACCTAGAGAAGCAGTGTCGACACTTATGAAGACTTGTGTCGACACTGAAGAAAAGCTGTGTCGACACTTGGAGTAAATTGTGCCGACACCAGGAAAGGCAGAGTCGACACCAGAAGAAATGTGTCGATACATACATGCAGTGTCAACACACTATGAAGAATTGTTGACATAAATTGTGTCGACACTTAGAGGCAGTGTCGACACCCAGAGAAGCTTAGTCGACATCAAATGTGTCGACACCAAGAGGCAGTGTCGACACACAGAAGTATTTGTCAACATCAACTGTGTCGACACATAGGACTTGTGTCGACACACATCAAAGCTTCAACAAAGTTAAAGTAAAGAAGTACTTGTGTCGACACAAAGGAGATGTGTCGACACTCAGCAAGTATCAAGAACAAAAGAAGTTGTGTCGACACAAAGGAGATGTGTCGACACACAACAGAATTTCAACTAAGTTTTAAAGAAGAAGTATTTGTGTCGACACACAAAATTAGTGTTGACACATTCAATAGAAGGCTTGTGTCGAAACACAGAATCAGTGTTGACACATTCAACAGAAGTAGTGTCGAGAAGCTGTTACAATAACACAAGGAGTTGTGTCGACACCATCAAGGCTAGTGTCGACACTTAGTCCACTTGTGTCGACACTTAGTGTATTTGTGTCGACACATAATGAAGATCAGTCTCGACACTTTCAGACAGAGACAATATTTTCAAGAAGTGACTGGATGACTTGACAGCTGCCATTTCAACCGGTCTACTGCAACTATCAAAGCTGTCAGAAGTTCGTTAGAAATCGGATCAGCCGGTTACCATGGAGGAAGACTATATAAAGGCTTTCTCCTTCAACAGAAAGAGATGATAAATCACAACCAACTAACAACAACTAAGCGAGAAGTAATTATACAGAAGATTTTCGACAGAAGATCTAGAAGAAGTTGGAGAGAGAGAGCTCCATCTAAGAAGTGCAGTTGCTGAACCAGGCTGCCAAGAAAGATTGAGATTGAAATCTGGATCTTAAGTCAGAAGCTGATTGAAGATCAACTTTACAGAAGATTCAACCCTATTGAGTTCAGATTCAAGAAGCTTTGAAGAAAGCTAAGAGAGGTTGATCTCTGCAAAGTTCTTCCAAGAACTCAT
Source organism: Platanthera guangdongensis (assembly GCA_039583875.1). NCBI lineage: Eukaryota > Viridiplantae > Streptophyta > Magnoliopsida > Asparagales > Orchidaceae > Platanthera > Platanthera guangdongensis. The sequence continues at coordinate 97,386,787 of CM077153.1, read as the reverse complement.
CAAGAAGCCAGCCAACCCTTCTCTCTCAATCTGGGTTGTGGTTAAGTACTTTGTAAACATTATTTTCTGTAGGATCTTGTATAGATCTGAGCTGTAAGGCTATTTTATAAAGGCTGAGTGTAGGAGATTTAGATCTCTGAGTGTAGGTCTTGTTGAAGACTGAGTGGTAGGGCTTTGTGCCTGAGTTGTAGGAGACTGTGTTCTCTGAGTGTAGGCCTTGGTGAAGGCTGAGGTAGGGCAGTTTGACTGAGTTGTAGGAGTGGGGACACTCTGAGTTGTAGGAACCTGTTTGGTGTTCTGAGCTGTAAGATCTGAGGATCTGAGGAGAAGTGTAGAAGTTAGGCCGAATCTAGTACACTGCTAGATAGGCGAAGGGGGAAAGTGGATGTACCCAGACCTTGGGGAACCACTATAAATACTGTGTGTACTCTGTGAATGATTGTTTCTGTGATTACTATGCTGATAGCTGTAGAATTTGCAATTGCTGCTTAGATTATAGAACAAATTGTCTGCCTTTAAAGTAAAAGAAAAATTACACCTATTCACCCCCTCTCTAGGTGGTTAGACACTATTTCTTTCAAGTTGCCTTGCAACAGACTCGTCTCATCAAATACAACATGTATGGATTCTTCTACAACCAGAGTTTTTCTATTAAATATCCTGTATGCCTTACTATGGCTACTATATCCTACAAAAATACCTTCAAAACTCTTTTCGCTAAATTTGGTAGTATGATACTTACCATTATTAAAGATGAAGCACTTACAACCAAAGATTCTAAAATATGAGACAGTTGGTTTCGTGCCCTTTAGAACTTCGTAAGGTGTCTTATTGTGGTTTTTGTTTATGAGTGCTCGATTTTGCACGTGACATGCAGTGTTGACGGCTTAAGCCCAGAAGTATTCCAGAAGTGAGACATCACTCAACATGGTCCTACAGGCCTCTATGAGTGTTCTATTCCTTCTCTCAGCCACTCCATTCTGTTGAGGAGTACGAGGAGAGGAAAACTCATGAAAGATACCCAAGCTTTCGCAGAATTCTGTCATGACCCCCGACTTGAACTCTATTCCATTGTCACTTCTGATCTTGACTATGGAACAGTTGTATTCATTCTGGATCTGCCTGACAAAATTTGTAAAGATGTCAAATGTATCTGACTTGTGTTTTAGAAAGAACACCCATGCAAAGCGCGAGTAATCATCAACAACAACCAACGTATAATCCTTACCTCCCAAATTTCTAACTTGTAGTGGACCGAACAAGTCCCTATGAAGTAGATGTAAACATCTATTAGAATCTTTGCCAATAATGCTTTTAAAGGTAACCCTTGTTTGTTTGCCTTTTACACATGCATGACAAGGTCTATCTTTGACGTACTTGACATTTGGGTAATCATGTACTAAATTCAGTGAAAATAATTTATTAATAGTTTTGGAATTAATATGTGCTAATCTCTTGTGCCATTGGTCACCAAGAGACGCACTATCTTTAGCCATAAAATACACTTGTGTAGAAGAGTCTATACAAATGAAATTTAAACAAAATATGTTTCTGCCTCGAGTACCTGATAGAATTGTTTCCATATTGTCAACCGATTTTATCAAGCACTTATCAGCATGAAATTCAACCGCGTATCCTTTATCGCAGAGCTGGCTTATGCTTATAAGATTGTGTTCCAATCCTTCAACATAAGCCACATCTGAGAAGGATACTCTACCGTTAGAGATCATACCATAGCCTTTTGTAATCACTCGGTCTGAACCTCCAAAGATGACCTTTGGCGCGTTCAAGACTGGAGAATAGTTCTGAAGAAGACTTCTTGTCCCGTTCATGTGCCGAGAGCATCCGCTGTCCAAATACCAGATAGGAGTTTTGGTGGGCTTTGGACATACCTGCAATTATAAATCAATTTGCCTTATGAACCCAAACATGTTTGAGTCCTTGGTCTCTTGTTAAAATACTCCCCCAATGAGTATTAGCATTATGAGTGATCTTTCTCATATTGCCAACTTGAGGAGTTGCAAAATTCCTGGAATTAAACCACCAGTCAATGACAAAGTGACCAATTTTGCCACAACACCAACATTCGAACCTGTTGTATCTTTGCCTTAAGTTCTCCTGCTTGACCTTTTGAGATGGTAGTCTAGCAGATGCAACATTCTTGGAGGAAGAAGCTTCATGGTGATGACAATCACATGATTTCTTCTTCTTTAGTGGCCTTTCCATAATAGGCTTTACCTTCGGTGCTTTCTTAATGTTATGACCATGATTATAAGGGCCATAACTCTGAAGAGTGATTTCTTCATAAGGTGACTTAAAGACACTCTCACCAAAGTTTCTGGGATGAGTCCATCCTTGGTAACGAGACTTGGGTTATACATAAGTAGGCCTAGTCAAGTGACCGTAGGATGAGTCAAGATCAAACTCGTTTGTTGGAAATATGACTTTCTTGAAAGAAGTCTGATCTTGAGGGGCTTTACCCTTCTCTTTGACCAAAGCCTTCTTGGCCGCCTTATTATTTCTTTGAGCCTTATTCCTCCTAGAAGATTTACTAAAAGCTTCAACATGGCCTAGCCTAGCACCCTTGGACTTAACTGAGAATTCAGCAACGAAAAGAAGGACAGTCTTAGGCTTCGAGAAACTTTCAACAAGTTTCTTTTCAGCCGCAAGTTGTTCTTCCAACTCTTTGATGATTTTCTCTTTTAGGTCTAGGTTCTCAAGAGCTTTGTTATATTCTTCAATATCAGTATTGAAGTTTTCTCTGAGTGAGTCCGTCTTAGTGACTTCCTCTCTAAAAGTGCTCTCTTCAGCCTTTAGAGACTTTATCTCTTTAGCTTGAGTTTTCACGACTCATCGACATTTGTCGTAAGCCTTGATTAACTCCTTGTACTGGGCCATGAGTTCAAACTCATCGTCAGAAGAGCTGTCCTCATGATCATGCTCAAAAAAATTAGATTCAGAGAGCGGAGTATGAGAATTTACCTTCCCAGTGAACTGGGGCTCTTGTTCATCATCAGTCTGAGCCATAAGCCCGAAGTAGGCTTCCTCTTCTTCACTCGACTCAGATGAGTCGGAGTTGCTAAGATTTTTGCCCTTCTTGGCTATTAAGCTCTTTTCTGTCTTCTTCTTATTGTAAGAAGATTTCTTTTCTTCTCTTCTTCCACCCTCCTTCTTCTTTTGGGGGAAGTCAGTGATGACATGACCTAGCTTATTACAGCAATAACAACCGATGTCAGTAGAAATATGTTTGTTCGATTTAATAGTATACCTGTCATGGCTGCTTGAGCCTTTTCTGTGTCGACCACCATCATGTCGTGATCTTCTGTAGGAGGAATCCTTGCCTTTCCATTGCTTCTTTTTGTTCAAGAATTTCTTGAACTGTCTTGAGAGCAGAGAGAACTCTCCTTCAGATAGCTCATAGCCTGAGTTACTTAGCTCCGAGGTTTCTTCTTCACTTACTTCTTGTGTTGGGGCAGGAGAGGCAGCCTTGGACTTCCTTGAGGTGTCTGCCTTGAGAGCAACAGACTTCTCCTTGGATGAAGACCTGCTCTTCTCTTCTTCAGCTTTTCTTGAATTGAGTTGCAACTGATATGACATAAGCTTACCAAAGAGATTCTGCGAGTCTGTCTCAGCTAACTTTCCAAATTCCAGATAGCACAAACATTATTATCCCATTCCTTGGTTAGGTATCTCAAGAACATGTCATTCAGTTCTTCATTGCCGAAGACTCGGTCGTATACTCTTAGGCCATTCACTATCTTGAAGACGTTTTCAAATGTATCTGCAATGGCATCCTTGGGTACTTGTCGGAAGGCTTCATATTTCTGATTAAGAAGGGATCTTCTATCACCCCTAACTACTTCTGTGCCTTCCATCAAAGTTACAAGGGACTGCCATATTTCCTTAGCGGACTGGCAGTGGATCAGGTTCTGCAACATGGAGTCATCAACTGCACTTGCTATAATATTCTTGGCCTTCTTGTCTAAAGACACAAGTGCAATCTCATCTTTGTCGAGATCCATCAATTTCTTAGGAACCTTTTCTGTTGGATCTATAGTGGAAACGGTCATCAGAACGTAAGGACCTTCTTCAACGATCATGAAGATCCTTGGATCCACAACTTCCATGAAAAATCTAATTCTCTTTTTCCACATGGGAAAGTTATTCTTTGTGCACAAGGGAAGCTTGGCAAAATCTTTGCCCTTGTCCATGCTTGGATAATTCTCAAAAGACAACTATGGTCAGATCTGATCAAGGTGTTAATGTTGGGTATTACATCCACATTAACCCAGATTTGATGAAGTCACCCTGGAACTAAGATGAATTAAGTTGTATTTGATGCTTGGTTTGAGTTATATGTTTGCAGGAATTTCACTGGGAAGTGTAGACCAATGTCAGTCCACAGTGGGTCACCAAACACAGGAACTGTGCAATGTAATCCCTCATTGCATATTCCAAGGTGTTGACTCATGTGTGGTCTCTCTATTGGGATACACTTCATTTTCAAGCTATTGGACTTTGGGAAAAGAATTGGAAGTTGACTACACTAGAAGAAACAGTTTTCCAACATCAAAAATTCTCTAAGTCTTTTACTCGAGTAGGTCCATAACTACTCGAGTAGTTTGGGTATAATTTACTCGAGTAAAGGAACCTTGTACTCAAGTACTTAAGTGTATTTCTCGTGTAGCTAAGTCATGTACTCGAGTAGACATAGTCATATACTCGAGTATCATATTTATATACTCGAGTAGATTACTCATTATACTAGAGTATTAAAGGCTTCACTCATCAAAATTTTTCTAAGTCATGGACTCGAGTAAGTATACTCACATACTCGAGTAGATAGAATCATACTCGAGTAGTTCACTATACCTACTCGAGTAGATCATGTTTCACTCGTGTACCTTGAAATTTTTCCTCTCCAGAATTTTCTAAGTCTTTTACTCGAGTAGAACTTTCACCTACTCGAGTAGATCACTTCCTCTCGAGTAGTTTAGTTCAACTACTCGAGTAGCTGCTTGCTGACATCTTCAAAATTTTTCCAAGTATCCCACTAGAGTAGTACTTCATGTACTCGAGTAGTTTATGTAATAGACTCGAGTAGTTTTTCTTGTACTCGAGTAGATCCGTTATGTACTCGAGTAAGTCTCTCTACATACTCGAGTAGTTCTTTCTGCTTACTCGAGTAGTTGATTTCTACCTACTCGAGTAGCCTATCTCTCTTCACCCGAGTATATTCTTCTTCATGTACTCGAGTAGTTATTAAACTACTCAAGTAGCTATTCACTTACTCGTGTAGTTGGCTGAACCTTTTCTGAAATTTGTCTAAGTCCTTTTTCTGACGGGATTTTAAAATCACGCGACATGATTGGTCCACGTGTATATCATTATGACCGATTATGACCGTTAGTATCTCCTATATAAGGTCTTATCAGAAAATGACAAACCCTAATAATTCTCCAAGCATTTTTGTCATCTTATTTTGAGAAAGTTCTTCAGCCGACTCCTCCCTGTTTTCACGAAACGGAAGCCGTCGCCGCCACCATCTTCTCCGGCCACTGCTTCTAAGTTCAGAGGATTCATTCTGAAGAAAGTTACAGATCGAGATCGACATCACCGTTCATCTTCTCTCTCTCTGATTCTGTAAAAGCAAGAAGATCCAGATCTGGGCCGAGACTCTCTTCACCGATTTCTGATAGTGCTGCAAAGTCCATAAGAAGAAGTTTTCTGGCCATTTCATCAGATCTGATTGGATTTACTGTTTGTATAATCTTCCAAAACTTTATTAATTATGTTGGAGAAAGTTTCTCCGAGTATAGGAGTTTTTCACTCCGAGTTTGTAGGAAGTGTTATCTTCCGAGGTGTAGATCCCCTTGTTTGGATCGAGTTTGTAGGAACTTTGTTCCGAGGGTAGGATCGATTTTTGATCCGAGATAGTGGAGTAGCCGAGTCTAGTTGATTGCTAGATCGGTGAGGGAAAGTGGATGTACCCAAGGTTGGGGAACCACTATAAATCTTGTGTCATCTGTGATATTGGTAGATAGTTCTGTGCTGTGCTCTAATTATTTTTTTTATTCCGCAAAAGATGCACAACTCACCTATTCACCCCCCTCTAGGTGATTTAGGTTGATAACCATTTTCTTTTAATTGGTATCAAAGCCAGGTTGATCGTCAAAAGGTTAACACCTTGATCAGATCCAAATCTGTTGTCTGAACGATTCTACCATAAAAAGGACAAGGGCAAAGATTTCGCCAAGCTCCCACTGTGCAACAAAAATAACTTTCCCATGTGGAAAGAAATGATAAAATTTTTCATGGAAGCTGTGGATCCAAGGATCTTCATGATCGTTGAAGAAGGTCCTTACGTTCCTATGACTGTGTCCACTATCGACCCTACCAAGAAAGTTCCCAAAAAGCTAATGGATCTCGACAAAGACGAGATTGCACTTGTCTCTCTCGACAAGAAAGCTAAGAACACTATCGCAAGTGCAGTCGATGACTCGATGCTGCAGAATTTGATTCACTGTCAATCAGCTAAGGAGATGTGGCATTCCTTAGTCACTTTGATGGAAGGAACTGAAGAAGTAAGGGATGATCGGAGATCCCTTCTCAATCAAAAATATGAAGCGTTCCTACAAGGGAACAAGGAAACAATTGCCGACACCTTTGAGAACATCAAAATTGTAAATGGCCTAAGGGTGTATGGCCGTGTGTTCACCAACGGAGAACTGAACGACAAATTCTTGAGATCCCTAACCAAGGAATGGGATAACAAGGTATGCGTCATCAGGGAGTTCGGGAAGCTAGCTGAAACGGACCCGCAAAATATCTTTGGAAAGCTTATGTCTTATGAACTCCAAATCAATACAAGAAAAGCTGAAGAAGAGAAAGGCAGGTGTGCACTAAAGGAGAAATCTGTCGCTCTGAAGGTAGACACCTCCAGAAAGACTAAGGCTGCCTCCCACGCTCCATCTCCAGAAGTTGATGAAGAAGAAGAAACATCAGAGCCTAGCACCTCAGGCTCTGAACTATCTGGAGGAGAGTTCTCCTTACTCTCAAGGCAATTCAAGAAGTTTCTTAATAAAAAGAAACAATGGAAAGGCAAGGATGCCTCATACAGAAGATCGCGGCGCGATGACGATCGACAAAGAAAAGGCTCAAGCAGCTACGAAAGGTATAATACTAAACAAAACAAATATGTTTCAATTGAGATCATTTGCTATTACTGTAATAAGCCAGGTCACGTCATTGCTGACTGCCCTCACAAGAAGAAGGAGGGTGGTAGAAGAGAAGAAAAGAAATCCTCATACAACAAGAAGAGAAAGGAGAAGAGCCTCATAGCCAAGAAGAGCAAGACTCTTAGCGACTCCGACTCATCTGAGTCAAGCAAAGAAGAAGAAGCTTACTTTGGGCTAATGGCTCAATCAGATGATGAAAAAGAGCCCCAGTTCACTGGGAAGGTAAACTCTCATACCCCTCTTTCAGATTCTGAAGTCTCTGAACATGATTGTGAGGGTAGCTCCTCTGACGATGAGTCAGAACTAATGGCCCAGTACAAGGAGTTAATCATGGCTTACGACAAATGTCGTCGAGTCATGAAGACTCAGGCTAAAGAGATCAAATCTCTAAAAGCCGAAGAGAGCAACTTGAGAGAGAAAGTCGCAAAGACTGACTCCCTCGAAGAAAACTTCAATAATGCTATTGAAGAATATAACAAGGCTCTTGAGCACCTTGACCTGAAGGAGAAGATCATCAAAGGATTGGAAGCCGAACTTGCGGCTGAAAGGAAACTTGTTGAGAGTTTCTCGAAGCCCAAAATAGTCCTTCCATTCGTTGCTGAATTCTCAGCAAAGGCCAAGGGAGCTGGACTAGGCCATGAAGAAGCTCCTAGTAAATCCTCTAGGAGAAATAAGAGTCAACGGAAAAATAATGCCGCCAAAAAGGCCTCAGCCAAAGAAAAGGGAAAAGCCCCTCAAAATCAAACCACATTCAAAAAGGTCATCTTTCCATCAAATGAGTTTGACTTTGACTCATCATACGGGCACTTTGCTAGGCCTACTTATGTAGAGCCAAAGTCCCGCTATCAAGGATGGGCTCGACCCTGAAACTATGGCGAAAGTATCTTTAAGGCACCTTATGAAGAAGTTATTCTTCAGAGCTATGGCCCTTTCAATCATGGGCATAACTTCAAGAAGGCACCAAAGACAAAGCCTGTTGTAGAGAAGCCCATAAAAGAGAAGAAGCCATGTGATTGCCATAATCATGAGGCATCTTCCTCCAAGAATGCTACCCCTGCTAGACCAAAGTTCCAAAAGGTCAAGCAGGAGATCTTGAGGCAAAGGTACAATAGATTTGACTGTTGGTGCTGTGGCAAGGTTGGTCACTTTGCCATAGATTGCTGGTTCAATTCCAGAAATGCTGCAACCCCTCATGTCAGCAATATGAGAAAGACCGCTCATAATGCTAACACTCGTAGGGGGAGCACTCTAACCCGAGACCAAGGACCCAAACGTGTTTGGGTTCCTAAGGCAAATTGATTATGATTGCAGGGATGTCCAAAGGCCAACAAAACACCTATCTGGTACTTGGACAGCGGATGCTCTCGGCATATGATCGGGACTAGAAGACTCATTCAGAACTTTACACCAGTCGTGAACGGACCAAAGGTCATCTTTGGAGGTTCAGACCGTGGAATTACTAGAGGCTATGGTATGATTACTAACGGCAATGTATCCTTCTCGGATGTGGCCTATGTCGAAGGATTGGAACACAATCTCAGTAGCATAAGCCAACTCTGTGATAAAGGATACATAGTTGAGTTCCATGCTGATAAGTGCATGATAAAATCCGTTGACAATATGGAAACGATTCTATCCCGCACTCGAAGCAGGAATATTTTCTGTTTAAATTTAATTTGTATTGATTCCTCTACACCAGTGTGTCTTTTAGCAAAATATAGTGCGTCTCTTGGTGACCAATGGCACAAGAGACTAGCACATATTAATTTCAAAACCATTAATAAACTATTTTCAATGAACTTAGTACGTGATGCCCCAAATGTCAAATACGTCAAAGACAGACCTTGTCATGCATGCGTAAAAGGCAAGCAAACAAGGGCTACCTTTAAAAGCATTATTGGCAAAGACTCTAACAGATGTCTCCATCTATTGCATATGGACTTGTTTGGTCCATTGCAGATTAGAAGTTTGGGAGGTAAGGACTATACATTGGTAATTGTTGATGACTACTCGCGCTTTGCGTGAGTGTTCTTTCTGAAACACAAGTCAGATACCTTTGACATCTTTACTAATTTTGTCAGGCAAGTCCAGAATGAATACAACTGCTCCATAGTCAAAATCAGAAGTGACAACGGAACAGAGTTCAAATCTGGGGCCATGATAGAATTCTGTGAAAGCTTAGGTATCTTTCATGAGTTTTCCTCTCCTCGTACTCCACAACAGAATAGAGTGGCTGAGAGAAGGAACAGAACAATCATAGAGGCCTGCAGGACCATGTTGAGTGATGCATCACTATCGGAGTACTTCTGGGCTGAGGCCGTCAACACAACATGCCACGTGCAAAATCGAGCACTCATAAACAAAGACCACAATAAGACACCTTACGAACTTCTGAAAGGCAGGAAACCAACAGTCTCATACTTTAGAATCTTTGGCTGTAAATGCTTCGTACTAAACAATGGTAATTATCATACCACCAAGTTCAGCGAAAAGAGCTTTGAAGGTATTTTTATAGGATATAGTAGCCATAGTAAGGCTTATAGGATATTTAATAGAAAAACCCTGGTGGTGGAAGAATCGATACATGTTGTATTTGATGAGACGAGCTTGCTGCAAAGCAATCCATCTAGTGTGCTCATTGAAAATGCAGGTGAAAAGCTGAAGGAAACTAGCTTTGATGATCCGTCCGAAGACAAAGGCGAGGAGTTCATTAAGATCACCACTCCAACTCCTATTGGAGAGGCTGATGATCAAAATGAAGAAGTCATCCAGGATGAAGAAATCACTCCAGTGCTTGAAGATAATCCAGATGCAAGAACTCTAGAGCTCAGACATCTAAAGGATCACCCCATGGACCAGATCATAGGAGATCCCCGGGATGGTGTCAGAACTCGAAGAGGTACAACTAATGAGAATCTTCATTTGAGTTTTCTCTCCCAGGTTGAACCAAATAAATTTGAGGAAGCAAACTCAGACGCATCATGGATAATGGCAATAGAAGAAGAGCTAAATCAGTTCAAGCGTTGCAATGTGTGGATGCTGGTTCCAAGACCCAAAGGAAAGAACATCATTGGAACAAAATGGGTCTACAGAAACAAGATGGACGAAGACGGAACTATCATAAAGAATAAGGCCAGACTCGTCGCTAAAGGCTATCGTCAAGAAGAAGGAATCGACTTCGACCAGACATATGCTCCAGTGGCGAGACTGGAGGCAATAAGGTTGTTCCTAGCATATGCTGCTTTCAAGGGCTTCACCATCTATCAGATGGACATGAAGTCAGCCTTCCTAAATGGTAACATAAAGGAGGAAGTGTATGTGGAACAACCCCCAGGTTTCGTTGATCCTAACTTTCCTGATTATGTCTATTTTCTGCACAATGCCCTATATGGTCTGAAACAAGCTCCTAGAGCTTGGTATGAAACACTGTCTACCTTTCTACTTGAGAACAAGTTCACAAGGGGAAAGATAAACAAGACATTATTTCTTAGGGAAATAAAAGGCAAGATTCTGCTAGTGCAAATCTATGTTGACGACATTATTTTTGGCTCTACAGATGACAACCTCTGCAAAAAGTTCTCAAAACGTATGCAAGGGAAGTTTGAAATGAGCAGTATGGGCGAACTGAAGTATTTCTTAGGGCTTCAGGTGAAATAATCTGAAGATGGAATTTTCATCTCACAGTCCAAGTTCACAAAAGAGCTAATTAAGAAATTCGGAATGGAGAACGCAACCTCTATGAGGACTCCAATGGTCTCAACTATGTCTCTGGATAAGGATGAAAAAGGGAAACCTTTTGATGAAACCAAGTACAGAAGCATAATTGGATCCTTGCTCTACCTTACTGCCAGTAGGCCTGACATAATGTTTTCAACATGTGTCTGTGCTAGATTTCAGGTGAACTCTAAGGAATCTCATTACGCTGCTGCAAAGTGGATCCTGAGATACCTTAAAGGCACACCAAATCGTGGCTTATGGTACCCAAGAAGTAATGACAGCGAACTAATTGGGTTTTCAGATGCAGATTTTGCAGGTAGCAAAGACGACCGGAAAAGCACCTCAGGGATTTGCCAATTCTTCGGAAGAAGGCTAATCTCCTAGAGTAGCAAGAAGCAGAACTGTGTCGCAATCTAAACGGCCGAGTCAGAGTATATCTCTGCAGGCAGTTGTTGTGCACAGTTTCTATGGATAAAGAATCAGTTCGAGGACTACAACCTGCAGTTCAAGGAAATTCCCTTGTACTGTGACTCCTTTAGCGTAATTGCAATAGCCAACAATCCAGTCTCCCACAACCGGACAAAGCATATCGAGCTAAGGTATCACTTCATCCGGGAACATGTGGAGCATGGAGATATAGATCTCCAATATGTGCCTACAGATAGACAAGTTGCAAATATCTTCACAAAGCTGCTGGACGAGACCAAGTTCTCGTTTTTCAAGACAGAGCTTGGGATGCTCAACAAAGAGGACTAAAGAAGGCTGGATGACTAAGAAGCAAGTAATTGCAAGGGGTTAGTCAAAATCTACTTCTTCTCAAATTTTTCAAAATTCAACTCGAGAAGCATAAGACATACTCGAGTATGTGACTTCACCTACTCGAGTCACGGCAGACCTATTCGAGTAACAACTGACACACTCGAGTACTCTTCTCTACTTACTCGAGTATAAGAGTGTGCCTACTCGAGTACCTACTTACCTACTCGAGTAAGTCACTTACCTACTCGAGTAAGTCACCTATCTACTCGAGTATTTTTCTCCACCTACTCGAGTACTCTCTGCAGACCAACTCGAGTAACTCCTGACAATCTACTCGAGTAACCTCTTAACTACTCGAGTAGTCTATCTCTTTCTCGTGTACTGTTTCCCAGATTTTGAAATTTGTTCTATTCGCCACCCAAGGCTAAATGCCGCCTCTTCCTTTAAATTAATTAGCGGAAATTTAAGAGTTATATATATGAAATTCCGAAAACCCAAACCTACACGACATTATTTCTTTCTCTCGAGTACCCTCTGCCGCTTCGTCCACTCTACCGATTCGCCTACTCTCCTCCGCCGCTATTGCAGTGCCACCTCTCTCACTTCTTCCAGTCAATCGCATCCATGGCGGCTTCTTCCAAGATCGGCGTCGGCTCAGAACTAGTCACCGCCGGTATTGCAGAGCTCTCCGATGACTTCCAAAACCTCCTCATCCTTCTCGACACCGCCGGTCTCTCCTTCATTCTCCAGGAACCCTGTCGCGTTTTATTCCCCGAAGTTGCCGAATTCTTCTCCAATCTCAAGGTCAGAAGAAATGGGAAAGTCCTAAAATCCAAAGTGAAGGGTTTGAAACTTAAGTTCACCAAGACCTCTGTCTCTCAGCTTCTCCGCTTGTCGCTTGTCGATGAAGAAGATCACCTAGTTGCTGAAGATTCCGACAGGACAGCCCTTTTTTGTGGTTTTTCAACTGATGCACAATACTTCAAAAGGTCAGATATGAATGCAGAAGGCAAATTCTTGGTTGATGTTATTGGAAAAATTTTACCGTGCAAGACCCACTCCATCAGAGACATTCCCTCATATTTCTTCGACATAATGCAAGCAATTGTCTGCCGCAAGAAATATCAATTTGGTATGCTGATTCTGGATAAAATCAAGGACAGCATGAAGTCCCCCAACTACGCAAGAATTATCTCTCTGCTCCTCCATGAAACAGATCCTGAAGTCTTCAACTTCTCCAAAGGGACCCCCCTTCACCACATGAAGAAGTTCTCCATCTCTTCCATTCAGAGATGGGATCTCAAGCTAAAGAATTCTGCCCAAGCTGCAAAGCTTTCAGAAGTTCCAGAAGTTCCAGCTGTAGAGGACAGGACTCCATCTCCCTCTCCTCATCATGTGGCCAGCTCCTCTGGTGCACCAAGTGAGGGGGAGCCTGCTCCTTCTAGCCAAGTCAGGCAGCCCTCTCCTCAGCCAGAAATTCCATCCCTACCTCATACTCCACAGAGTCCAGCCACTCATTCAGAACAAGTACCTCAAGACACTCTTCTATCCACAGCTGCTGCCATAGATGCTATGATTGCAGAGCTCTCTGAAGAAGTGCTCCCTCTTCCCCCTCTATCTCCTCCAGCTCCAACCTCTGAATGTCTCCAGGACTCCACTCCAGCACAGTCTCCTGCCCATTCTCCAGGCAGGACTCCAACACCATCTCCAGATCCCCCAAAAGACAGGCAAGACACCATTCTTATTTCTGATGAGACCTCTCCAGAGCCTGCTGAGGCCCCTCTCAGAAACCTAGATTTCTCCCTTCCCCATGATACAGAAGAAAGGGATGCTATAATTCATACCACCAGAGCTCTCAGCTCTGTCATCATTGAAGAAATAGCTCCTTGGGTAACTCCTCCTATCCCTACTGCTGCTCCCTCTGCTGCTGCTACAGTCTCTTCCTCCTCAACTTTGCTGCAAAGTATTGCACTTCTTCTTCAAGAACAGAGAAATTATTTTGACACCTCTCTAAAGGTAGTCACTGACAAGGTAACTGCTCTTGAGACTGAGATGAGCAGAGGCTTTGCTGAAATTCAGCATAACACTGACAAGCTCAAGTATTTATTTCAACTTGGTGGCAAAGCCCTTGACCACACTATCACTAGTGTTGGAAATGTTATGGAACAAGGTATCACCCTGGCAAACAATCATATAGAACTAGACAAGAAAAATGAGGCTAACAAAATGACAATCTGTGAAGAAGTTGACATTTTAAAAGATGACACCATAGAGAAACTATCTGTTGAAATCAGAAAGGGGGAGGGTTTGATAAAAGAACTCAAAGACCAGGTAGAAAAATATGCTGCTCAGAAGACAGATGTATGGGAAGCTTATGTGAAGACCATTCATGATGATGTGCTAGCCCAGATATAGAGTGTCAAATTTCACACCTATGACACTGATGTCTGGATGCACAATCAGATTTTGCCAGACCTTACAGTTGATCCCAACATCATTCCCCATCATCTCAAACCTCTAGCTACAGATGTCACTGCCCCAGCTGTTCCTTTGCAACCCTCTTTCTCTCCCAGGCCTGGAGACACAGTTGACCCTCCAGACTCCTATGCTCCAGAAGACCCTGCTGATATCTTCCTTCAAGCTCCTCCAGAGATTAGAACCTACAAGAAGAAAAGGAAGTATGGTCAAGGTCCCTCTACTAGCAGGACTGCTCCTACTAGAGCTCTTGAACATGCTGAAGCTTGGTCTCCAACCTCAAAGTCTCTAATTTTGGACACACTCAGGCTAGTTATGTATCACAATGAGAACAGGAGCATTCACTATAGTTCCCAGGAATGGGAGTTATATGAGAAATCAATGCTAAAAAGGGAGATCCATGACAGAGAGTTTGGGAGAAATAACCCTGCTGCTCCTCCAAGGCCTCCTAAATATTTCCCTAAGCCTTTTGTAACGCCCCGAAACTCAAAGGAGCAAAGGGGGACGTTTTGGGCCAGTTTTGGTTTCTGGCTGACGGCACACGGCCTGGGACACGGGCGTGTCCCAGGGCGTGTCAAGTGTGTGCCGACACTTAGTCGCGAAGTCGTCGAGTTATACTCGACGATTCGTCGAGAAAGGGCACACGGCCTGCGACACGGGCGTGTCGCAGGGCGTGTCGACCCGTGTCGACACTTAGCCGTGAAATCGTCGAGTTATTCTCGACGATTCGTCGAGAATGGGCACACGGCCTGCGACACGGGCGTGTCGCAGGGCGTGTCGACCCGTGTCGACGATCGTCAAGGTGAAATCGTCGAGATTCACTCGACGATCGTCGAGACAAGGCACACGGCCTAGGACACGGGCGTGTCCAAGGCCGTGTCATCCAGTCGTCGTTCTCCCCTCGACGAAATGTCCCGTGTACACGGCCTGGGGGCCCAGGCGTGTCAATGTGACACGGGCAAGGACACGGGCGTGTCCTAGAACCCGTGCAGTGCTCGGGTTGGAAACGGGGGAAAATCATGGGGTACACGGCCGGCTACACGGCCGTGTCATCTGGAACACGGGCGTGTCAACTTGAACACGGGCGTGTTCGATACCCGTGTGCGTGTTCAGAAGATTCGATTTTGACGGCGAATGCGGCACACGGCCCTGGACACGGGCGTGTGCCAGGCCGTGTTCGGCCCAGATTGGGCATTTCAGCCCCGAATCAAAGCCGCTCGTTTTCTTAGGTTGAGATCCGATGGCTGGGGATGGTTCCTGAGAGGATATACACGGGTTTGACTTAAGAAAAATCCACTTTCCTTCACTTGATCATCTCTCCAAACCCTTGGAGAAAGAGGAAAGCTATTGGAGGAAGAAGAGCTAGATCCGCCATTGGAGGAGCTTCGGAGCTCCGAATCGCAAGCCGACTCTGGATCCACGGAGGCAACGCAAGCGCGGTGATTTCTATCCGATTACATTTCGATGGCGCCAAAGAGGAACGCAAGGGTAACGATCCTCACTTGTGAGCATGATAGCTCTCTTTCTTAGCATAGGAAGCCCTCTCTCGCGAGTTTGCGAAGAGTTGGAGGCGTTCCTTCGGGTAGATATGTAAAGTCCCCGTTGTTTAGCGTCCGTATGCGAGAACGGACATAGGCATTTTGGTTGAAGCCTACCCGGACATGTTAGTCCGGATCGGTGATGTTGCATCGCATAAGGCCGGAGAAGACTCCGTGCTATTTGGTGTTTTCGGGTTTTCTACGCGGTAGATTGCAGCAGGGAGCCTTGGGGACTAACCCAAAGGTGCACCCGGAAAACTGGGCGGACACGAGGTCTTGCCAACTTGGTGGCTTGGAAGCCAACTTGAACATAACCGGGTTATGTGACTTGTGATGAAAATGGGACTCGGTAGAAGTTTGACCTGCGCATATGGTTTAAATTACCGTTGCGGGCGCATATGGTTTAAATTACCGTTGCGTTGTGAGCACGGGTTAGATGGAACCGTACCCACTCTATGTCGTTCGGATTAGGGCCGTTGGCATAGATGAGGGTCTTCGACGGTCTATGGTTTTAATTACCGTGACCCATGCCAGGAAGACAAACTGCTCATTGTTTGGCCGTCCAAGAGAGGATGGCGGTGAGTCGGCAGACTTAGACTGCGTTCACCAAGAATGTGCCCTGAGTGCACGGGGTGTGTGGCCGTTGAGCCTCCGCCTGTGATGAAATGGCTATATTTATAATGCTCGCTTATGCTAATGAAATGCAGGGAAGGAGCATCGCCGCCCCGAGTTGGGGGCGGGATCGTTATAATTTGGTCAGCATTGCTGACCGTTGCTTTGTTTGCCACCGTGCGGTGGTTTGTTTGCTTGCAGGTGCAGCTGGACCGAGCGGTCAATAGCGGGCTAAAGCCCTTTTTGCGAAGCTGGCCCTCGAAGGCCCAAGTGAAATGTTTTCTATTTTTATTCATGTATGGCCGGCCTGCGTGCCGAGGTTGGTAAATCATGTAATAGACAAGTGAAACTTTTTGTAAGGCCTTAAGGCCAATGTTTGGGTATTTTTGTATACATTCCTAAATGTGGTATTAGTGGACATTCGTGCTCTTATGCTGGGTTCTTGTTTACAACTTATATTAACTGCTTCCGCTAGAATGCTCTGTGTAGGACGTTGAGATTGGTTGGATGGTTTCCATAAGTAACCACCCGGTCTGTCTGTGGTATATGGCGTCGGGCCCCGGCCGGACCTACTGCTATATGCTATGCGACGGATAGGGGGTGTTACAATTTGGTATCAGACTACTGGTTTTGGTCGGGCTTAAACGGAATTCGTGGTCGAATTCTTTTTAAGGGGTGGTGAGCACATTGTGTGCGTCATCGTTATAATGGTAAAAGAACCCATGAATGTCCACTTAGGAATGAAAATACTCGTGTTTGAGGAACCTGCGTGTTCCTATAATTGCTGTTTGCAATGTTATTTGGTCGCTTAACGGTGTTTTGTACCACTATAGGTGACCCGAAGTGGTGTTGGGCCGTCAGAACGCCGAGGTTCTGAGGCTAGTAGTGCACCAGAAGTTGCTCCCGCAACACCTTTGTCGGCTGAAAATATAAGATTGGTGGCTGAAGCGGTGTTGGCCGTGATAAATGCGCAGCCTGGGAGGCAAGCGCAGCAGCCCGCTCCTGTGATGGAGCAAGTACCTCTTCAAGAGGCTGAGCCGAGGAGGATGGAGCAAGGGGTTGTAGAACCAATAGTGCCAAGGAGGGCGACTGAGAGGCAGTTGAAGCATGTAATGAGCTTTAACCCTCCGTTATTCTCGGGGTTGGGAACCCCATCGTAGGCTGAAGACTGGCTCTCTAGGGTGAAGAGAGTCATGACAGCGACGGAGACAGAGGAGTGGTAAATGACCACCATCGCTACGTTCCTTCTGGATGGGGAAGCGAGGATGTGGTGGGAAGGTTTGGAGCTGCATCATTTGAGAGGTAGACAACTGATAGACGTTCCGATGGAAGAGTTCTCGGAATTGTTCTTAGCAAGATACCTCCCTTCTACTCAGAGGATTTCAATGGAGAATGAGTTCCTGAAGTTGGTGCAGGGTGAGAGGAGCGTGGATGAATATCTCCAAGAGTTTACGCGGTTGAGTCGTTATGCGAGCTCTACCATCATGGATGAGGAGCGCAAGACAAATCGCTTCTACGAAGGCTTGAGGGATGAGCTGAGATTGTTACTGTCGGGGCCAATGACGCAGGGTTTCTTAACCTTGGTCAATACTGCCCGGTCCTTGGAGAAGGACATGAAGAGTGTACAAGCGAAGAAAGGCTTGGGCGAGAAGAAATCTGGGTTCAAAGTGCCGACTACTTCAAAGTCTGGCTATCAAAGATTCTTTAAGAAGCATAGGACTTCGGGTCCAGCTCCTTCTGGTGCTTCTGGGGCGACTACGAGTCGGACCCCGGGCGCGTGCTTCACTTGTGGCAAGACGGGGCATTTCGCCCGTGATTGTTGGAGCGGACGTCCTAAGTCCGAAAGGAGGCCAGGAGCTACCTACGAAGAGAAGGGAAAGGCGGTGGAGTCGACCGCATCCCACTATGCTCCGGCCCAACCAAGGGTTTACAATCTTGGCCAACAGGAGGCCATTAAACAAGCTGATGTGGTGACAGGTACGGTTTAATTTATAGCAAGTCAATTCCTTTATATGCTTGTTATGTATATGTTACCTTACCACTGCTTGTTTAGGATTTGTAATGATTTGTGAAAATCCCGCACGAGCACTCTTCGATACGGGAGCTTCACACTCCTTCTTGTCCGAAGAATTTATATCACGCATCGGAGTCCCTTCTTCGATGGCGAAGGACAAGTTGGATGTGTTATTGCCCAATGGGTGTTCGATGCGAGCGGTTAGGATCTGCGAGGTTAAGACTCGTATTGGAGAGCAGGAGTTCGACCTGCGGGCGTCTTTACTTCCGTTAGTGGAGTTCGACGTCATATTTGGCATGGACTGGCTCTCGGAGCAGCAGGCCCATATAGATTGCGGTAGCAAGGAAGTCAAGCTGGGAGCGAGTCGTGAGACGACTTTTACGGGCTTAAAGGGGTCGAGCAAGACGTTGATGTCTGCTCTTCAGGTGGTGAAGGCGGTTCGTGCTGGAGCAGAACTGTTCTTTACACTAGTGGAGGTTGCAAAGCCGAAGCCCGCGTTGGATTGTATTTCAGTGGTATCGGAATACCCTGATGTGTTCCCCGCAGATCTTCCTGGAGCCCCGCCTCAACGGGAGATAGATTTTACGATCGAGCTAGTGCCAGGTGCAAAGCCTGTGTCACGATCTCCGTATCGGCTAGCGCCTAAGGAAATGGCGGAGCTGAAAGTTCAACTGCAAGAGTTGTTGGAACAAGGGTATGTGCGCCCGAGTTCTTCGCCTTGGAGCGCACCGGTCCTCTTTGTTAAGAAGAAGGACGGAAGCTTGAGATTATGTATTGATTATCGGGAGCTAAACAAGCTGACTGAGAAGAATAAGTACCCGATCCCTAGGATTGATGATCTCTTTGATCAGTTAGTCGGGTCGACGGTGTACTCGAAGTTAGATCTCAAGTCTGGGTACTATCAGCTGCGGATAAGGGAGAGTGATATCCCGAAGACAGCGTTTAGTACGAGATACGGGCATTATGAGTTTACGGTCATGCCGTTTGGGCTGACTAATGCGCCGTCGGTATTCATGGATTTGATGAACAGAACGTTCAGGGAGTACTTGGACCATTTCGTGATCGTCTTCATCGACGATATTTTGGTGTACTCGCAAAGTGAGGAAGATCACTTCAAGCATCTTCATTTGGTGCTGGAGACGCTAAGGAGAAACCAGTTGTATGCCAAGTTCTCGAAGTGCGAGTTTTGGCTATCCTCAGTAGCGTTCCTCGGGCATATAGTGAGTGGAGAGGGTATTGCGGTGGATCCGGCGAAGATTGTTGCGATACGGGAGTGGCCTGAGCTTGCTACGGTAGCAGAAGTCCGGAGCTTTTTGGGGCTTGCCGGTTATTATAGGCGCTTCGTAGAGAACTTCTCGCGGATAGCGCTACCTCTCACTACTTTGACGAGGAAGGAGCATAAGTTCGTTTGGACGCCGGAGTGCGCACGAGCTTTTGAGGAACTGAAGTGTCGGTTGACCACGGCGCCTGTGTTGAGTTCGCCGGTTGGGACCGAAGGCTATGAGATATATAGCGATGCTTCAGGCAGCGGTCTGGGTTGTGTGCTACTGCAGCACGGAAGCGTGATAGCTTATGGCTCGAGACAGCTAAAAGTGCACGAGAGGAATTATCCGGTCCATGACTTGGAGTTAGCGGCCGTGATTTTTGCCTTGAAGCTGTGGAGACACTATTTGTACGGTGTGAAGATTGATATCTACACCGATCACAAGAGCCTAAAGTACCTGATTGATCAGAAGGATCTGAATATGCGGCAGCGTAGATGGATGGAGTTCTTAGGGGACTATACATTCAAGATCCACTACGTGCCTGGCAAAGGGAATGCGGTTGCGGACGCGTTGAGTCGTCGAGCCCCAGCTCAAGCGAATTGGCTATCAGTGCATGATGAGCGGTTGGTGCAGGAGCTGGAGGCGTTGGAGATTGTTTGTGTGGATAGACAATCTAGCGCTGAAGCAGTGCTGAATTGGACTGAAGTCCAATATGACCTGGCTGATCGGATTCGGCAGGCTTTGGATATGGATGCTCATATGAAGCAGTTCATGATAGAGGCTTTGGATGGGTCAAATTCCCAATTCGTTGTAGAGGGCGGATTGCTGTGGAAAGACGGTCGTCTGTGCGTCCCAAGCGTGGGCAATTTACGGGTGGAGTTGTTGTACGAGGCACACCATACCAAGTACTCGATTCACCCGGGGAGCACGAAGATGTACCGCGATATAAAGAAACTGTTTTGGTGGCCGGGCTTGAAAAAGGATGTGGCGCTATATGTAGCGAAGTGCCAAACTTGCGCCTTGGTAAAGGCGGAGTGCCAAAAGCCGGGAGGATTTCTTAAGTCCTTGCCTATTCCGGAGTGGAAATTCGACGACATCTCTATGGACTTTGTGCATGGTTTGCCAAGGTCGCAGAAGGGGAACGACGCCATTTGGGTGGTGGTCGATCGATTAACAAAGGTGTCGCATTTTATTCCGCATAGGAAGGATGATCCGGTGGAGAAGCTGGCAAAGCTTTATGTGGATAACATAGTGCGGCTTCATGGTGTGCCCCGTAGCATCGTGAGTGACCGAGATGGGCGGTTCACGTCCAATGATTGGAGGCTGGTGCAGCAAATGTTGGGAACAAAGCTGAAGTTTAGCACAGCCTTCCATCCTCAAACGGATGGACAGACCGAGAGGGTCAATAGAACCATGGAAGACATGCTTCGCATGTGTGTTTTGGATTTTGGAAAGCAATGGGAGGACCACCTTTATTTGGTGGACTTCGCATACAACAACAGCTACCAAGCAAGTATTCAGATGGCACCTTTCGAGGCCCTACATGGTAGAAGATGTCGCACGCCGTTGTCTTGGTTAGAAACGGGCGAGTCGAAGTTGTATAAGCGATCGGAAGTGGATGATGCTACTTCTTTGGTGAGAACCATTCGGGAGAGGTTACTCATCGCTCAGGACCGGCAAGCAAAGTACTATAATGCCAAGCACAGGAACGTGGAGTTCGCTGTGGGTGATTATGTGTACCTAAAGATCAAGCCGTTCAAGGGTGTCTCGCGGGTGCGACGATTGAAAAAGCTAAGCCCGAGGTACCTTGGACCGTTTGAGGTTCTGGAGCGAGTTGGAGAAGCGGCCTATAGGTTGAAGCTTTCTGTGGAGCTAAGTGGTTTACACGATGTATTCCACATTTCGGTGCTTCGGAAGGCGGTGCAAGAGCCTACGCAAGTGATCGCGGTCGATCAAGTGCCGGTGGATAGTGGGCTAACGACAAAGGTAAAGCCCGTGCGGATTGAGGACTCGGAGGTCAAGCGGCTACGCAATAAAGAGATCAGGATGGTCAAGGTCCGATGGGACAATTGCGGTCGTGAGGAGCTCTCCTGGGAGCGAGAGCAGACTATGCTTGACGAGTATCCGGAGTTGTTCCGCTCAGGTACAAATGTTGTTTTTGTATATCTTTCCTTTATGTAATTTCGTGGGCGAAATTCTTTTAAGAGGGGGAGAGTTGTAACGCCCCGAAACTCAAAGGAGCAAAGGGGGACGTTTTGGGCCAGTTTTGGTTTCTGGCTGACGGCACACGGCCTGGGACACGGGCGTGTCCCAGGGCGTGTCAAGTGTGTGCCGACACTTAGTCGCGAAGTCGTCGAGTTATACTCGACGATTCGTCGAGAAAGGGCACACGGCCTGCGACACGGGCGTGTCGCAGGGCGTGTCGACCCGTGTCGACACTTAGCCGTGAAATCGTCGAGTTATTCTCGACGATTCGTCGAGAATGGGCACACGGCCTGCGACACGGGCGTGTCGCAGGGCGTGTCGACCCGTGTCGACGATCGTCAAGGTGAAATCGTCGAGATTCACTCGACGATCGTCGAGACAAGGCACACGGCCTAGGACACGGGCGTGTCCAAGGCCGTGTCATCCAGTCGTCGTTCTCCCCTCGACGAAATGTCCCGTGTACACGGCCTGGGGGCCCAGGCGTGTCAATGTGACACGGGCAAGGACACGGGCGTGTCCTAGAACCCGTGCAGTGCTCGGGTTGGAAACGGGGGAAAATCATGGGGTACACGGCCGGCTACATGGCCGTGTCATCTGGAACACGGGCGTGTCAACTTGAACACGGGCGTGTTCGATACCCGTGTGCGTGTTCAGAAGATTCGATTTTGACGGCGAATGCGGCACACGGCCCTGGACACGGGCGTGTGCCAGGCCGTGTTCGGCCCAGATTGGGCATTTCAGCCCCGAATCAAAGCCGCTCGTTTTCTTAGGTTGAGATCCGACGGCTGGGGATGGTTCCTGAGAGGATATACACGGGTTTGACTTAAGAAAAATCCACTTTCCTTCACTTGATCATCTCTCCAAACCCTTGGAGAAAGAGGAAAGCTATTGGAGGAAGAAGAGCTAGATCCGCCATTGGAGGAGCTTCGGAGCTCCGAATCGCAAGCCGACTCCGGATCCACGGAGGCAACGCAAGCGCGGTGATTTCTATCCGATTACATTTCGATGGCGCCAAAGAGGAACGCAAGGGTAACGATCCTCACTTGTGAGCATGATAGCTCTCTTTCTTAGCATAGGAAGCCCTCTCTCGCGAGTTTGCGAAGAGTTGGAGGCGTTCCTTCGGGTAGATATGTAAAGTCCCCGTTGTTTAGCGTCCGTATGCGAGAACGGACATAGGCATTTTGGTTGAAGCCTACCCGGACATGTTAGTCCGGATCGGTGATGTTGCATCGCATAAGGCCGGAGAAGACTCCGTGCTATTTGGTGTTTTCGGGTTTTCTACGCGGTAGATTGCAGCAGGGAGCCTTGGGGACTAACCCAAAGGTGCACCCGGAAAACTGGGCGGACACGAGGTCTTGCCAACTTGGTGGCTTGGAAGCCAACTTGAACATAACCGGGTTATGTGACTTGTGATGAAAATGGGACTCGGTAGAAGTTTGACCTGCGCATATGGTTTAAATTACCGTTGCGGGCGCATATGGTTTAAATTACCGTTGCGTTGTGAGCACGGGTTAGATGGAACCGTACCCACTCTATGTCGTTCGGATTAGGGCCGTTGGCATAGATGAGGGTCTTCGGCGGTCTATGGTTTTAATTACCGTGACCCATGCCAGGAAGACAAACTGCTCATTGTTTGGCCGTCCAAGAGAGGATGGCGGTGAGTCGGCAGACTTAGACTGCGTTCACCAAGAATGTGCCCTGAGTGCACGGGGTGTGTGGCCGTTGAGCCTCCGCCTGTGATGAAATGGCTATATTTATAATGCTCGCTTATGCTAATGAAATGCAGGGAAGGAGCATCGCCGCCCCGAGTTGGGGGCGGGATCGTTATAATTTGGTCAGCATTGCTGACCGTTGCTTTGTTTGCCACCGTGCGGTGGTTTGTTTGCTTGCAGGTGCAGCTGGACCGAGCGGTCAATAGCGGGCTAAAGCCCTTTTTGCGAAGCTGTCCCTCGAAGGCCCAAGTGAAATGTTTTCTATTTTTATTCATGTATGGCCGGCCTGCGTGCCGAGGTTGGTAAATCATGTAATAGACAAGTGAAACTTTTTGTAAGGCCTTAAGGCCAATGTTTGGGTATTTTTGTATACATTCCTAAATGTGGTATTAGTGGACATTCGTGCTCTTATGCTGGGTTCTTGTTTACAACTTATATTAACTGCTTCCGCTAGAATGCTCTGTGTAGGACGTTGAGATTGGTTGGATGGTTTCCATAAGTAACCACCCGGTCTGTCTGTGGTATATGGCGTCGGGCCCCGGCCGGACCTACTGCTATATGCTATGCGACGGATAGGGGGTGTTACACCTTTCAGCTACCTAAGGAGACAACAAGAAAAGATGGATAAGCAGCAATCCTAAGCCTAAACTTGAAAGATGTTGAGAGATTGAAATGACAAGTTGTAGACTTGATGTTTTTGGAAATTTACATATATACAATTCTAAATTTCTGTCTAATTATCTTTTTCATTGTCTATTGCTTACCTGCTCATGTTTTTCTACTTAGTTTCTTTTATGTCCATAATTCACCTTAGTATAAAGGGTTCTGACTTCAACAAATAGGGGGAGATTGTTGGGTATTACATCCACATTAACCCAGATTTGATGAAGTCACCCTGGAACTAAGATGAATTAAGTTGTATTTAATGCTTGGTTTGAGTTATATGTTTGCAGGAATTTCACTGGGAAGTGTAGACCAATGTCAGTCCACAGTGGGTCACCAAACACAGGAACTGTGCAATGTAATCCCTCATTGCATATTCCAAGGTGTTGACTCATGTGTGGTCTCTCTATTGGGATACACTTCATTTTCAAGCTATTGGACTTTGGGAAAAGAATTAGAAGTTGACTACACTAGAAGAAACAGTTTTCCAACATCAAAAATTCTCTAAGTCTTTTACTCGAGTAGGTCCATAACTACTCGAGTAGTTTGGGTATAATTTACTCGAGTAAAGGAACCTTGTACTCGAGTACTTAAGTGTATCTCTCGTGTAGCTAAGTCATGTACTCGAGTAGACATAGTCATATACTCAGTAGCTTGTTTATATACTCGAGTCGATTACTCATTATAGCCGAGTATTAAAGGCTTCACTCATCAAAATTTTTCTAAGTCATGGACTCGAGTAAGTATACTCACATACTCGAGTAGATAGAATCATACTCGAGTAGTTCACTATACCTACTCGAGTAGATCATGTTTCACTCGTGTACCTTGAAATTTTTCCTCTCCAGAATTTTCTAAGTCTTTTACTCGAGTAGAACTTTCACCTACTCGAGTAGATCACTTCCTCTCGAGTAGTTTAGTTCAACTACTCGAGTAGCTACTTGCTGACATCTTCAAAATTTTTCTAAGTATCCCACTCGAGTAGTACTTCATGTACTCGAGTAGTTTATGTAATAGACTCGAGTAGTTTTTCTTGTACTCGAGTAGATCCATTATGCACTCTAGTAAGTCTCTCTACATACTCGAGTAGTTCTTTCTGCTTACTCGAGTAGTTGATTTCTACCTACTCGAGTAGCCTTTCTCTCTTCACCCGAGTATATTCTCCTTCATGTACTCGAGTAGTTATTCAACTACTCGAGTAGCTATTCACTTACTCGTGTAGTTGGCTGAACCTTTTCTGAAATTTGTCTAAGTCCTTTTTCTGACGGGATTTTAAAATCACGCGACATGAGTGGTCCATGTGTATATCATTATGACCGATTATGACCGTTAGTCTCTCCTATATAAGGTCTTATCAAAAAATGACAAACCCTAATAATTCTCCAAGCATTCTTGTCATCTTATTTTGAGAAAGTTCTTCAGCCGACTCCTCCCTATTTTCACGAAACGGAAGCCGCCGCCGCCACCATCTTCTCCGGCCACTGCTTCTAAGTTCAGAGGATTCATTCTGAATAAAGTTACAGATCGAGATCGACATCACCGTTCATCTTCTTTCTCTGATTCTGTAAAAGCAAGAAGATCCAGATCTGGGCCGAGACTCTCTTCACCGATTTCTGATAGTGCTGCAAAGTCCATAAGAAGAAGTTTTCTGGCCATTTCATCAGATCTGATTGGATTTACTGTTTGTATAATCTTCCAAAACTTTATTAATTTTGTAGGAGAAAGTTTCTCCAAGTGTAGAAGTTTTTCACTCCGAGTTTGTAGGAAGTGTTATCTTCCGAGGTGTAGATCCCCTTGTTTGGATCGAGTTTGTAGGAACTTTGTTCTGAGGGTAGGATCGATTTTTGATCCGAGATAGTGGAGTAGCCCAGTCTAGTTGATTGCTAGATCGGTGAGGGAAAGTGGATGTACCCAAGGTTGAGGAACCACTATAAATCTTGTGTCGTCTGTGATATTGGTAGATAGTTTTGTGCTGTGCTCAAATTATTTTTTTTATTCCACAAAAGACACACAACTCACCTATTCACCCCCTCTAGGTGATTTTGGTTGACAACCGTTTTCTTTCAGTAAACCTTTTAGTGATCAACCTCGCTTTGATAACAATTGAAAGTGTTCAGTTGTCTGCCTAAATGTAACACCCCCTAAATCAGCTAGAGGGGCGGTGAATAGGTGAGTTGTGCATCTTTTTCCGGAATAAAAGTTAGCGATCTATGCACACAAAAATCTACCAAGCATTCACAGACGACAAGATATTTATAGTGGTTCCCCAACCTTGGGTACATCCACTTTCCACTCACCGATCTAGCAAAGCACTATACTCGGCTACTCCACTCTCTCGGATTGAAAACCAATCCTACGCCTCGGAACAAAGTTCCTACAACTCGATCCATAAAATGGATCTACACTCGGAAGATGAAAGCTTCCTTTCTCTTCCTTGCGACTTCTTCTTTCTTCTCTCTTTGTGTAGGAATAAAGCCGCTTGGAGTTTGCGGCAGGTTGGCGGGTACCGCCAAGATCGCTGCAAAAGCAGAAAAGTTAAACACTAAGGTCACGGCAGATACAAAGCTTGAGTTCGCAAAGTGCTTACTTTCTTCGGGAGGAACGTCCGCCAAGCCCGCCAGTAGCGAAATGTAATGCTCTATGTCAAGCCTGGCATTGGCCAAGAACTCGACGATGGCGGATTCCACGTCATCAAGCGGCGCACTCTTGAGGGCGGAGTCCGCGCGCACTTGCGGATAGGTGTGCGCGAACCCTAGGTCGCCTTCAAATATCAAGAAACTGGAGGTCCAGTTGTGGATCTTGTTGGGAAGGCCCATAACCTTCATCCCCCTGCAATAAAAATATATCACCCCCTTATAGGGGCGACCTCCAGAAGCGGTTATCGAGCGGACAGAGAGCATCTTGCGGAAGACGTTCATGGAGAAAGCAATTCTTTTAGACCGCAAATAGGAAATGAAGCTGCAAATCACAGCGAGTGTGTTGGGCGCGAGCTGGCCCGACACCATTCCATAGTGCTCGAACACTTCGGCGAGCTCCCATAAAAGCGGAAACCTGAATCCGCTGTCAAAATGGTCTACAGGAATATCGATCTGAGTCGCGGTTGAAAAGTTCAGCCTTTCTTCGTGGGCTGGAAGGCAGACAAGAATATTTGAATTCGCCATCTTCTTCTCAACAAAGGCCTCCAGATCGGCCTCAGTTAAGGTGCACTTTCGGTGGTCGGCAGCGTGGAAGGCAACGACAGCATCGGTCCTGGCGGATACCATTTTGCAGGCTACAAGGTTCTTTTACTTCAACTGTTTTCCTGCATGAAAGAAGCGGCAGGGCCATATTTATAGTTATTGGGTCTGACAGCTTTTTAGTCAGGCCGTGCAGCTCGCATTTGCAATCCACATAGTCCGCAAAAATCCAATCATTCACACAGCAAAAGTTAAAGATAACGCGGACACAAACATACATTCACATGATAAGAAAAGTTCAAAGCAAAAATTAAGGCGGACACAGTTTCAGTCCGCCAAGCTCGCGGTGCTTCCTTCCTGCAGACAAGTCAAACATGAGAAACAGACACAGTTTCAGTCTGCTTAGTTCGCAGCATTTCCCACCTGCAAAAGTTAAATTAGGTGAAGCGGACACAGTATTAGTCCGCACAGTTCGCCACAGATCACAGCAATAACAAGCAACATAATTTGAGGATATATTATTCAGTCCGCCCAGATCGCAACGCTGTTAAATCTACAACAGCATTGTTTAAAAACACATAATTATACAATCAAACAGATTGATAGTTCATGGCATCGCGGACTCAACTGTCCTTAGTTTCGGTCCGCGCTGGCCTTTCCATCCTATCTCTGCACAGATGTGCAACTTGGTCGTTTATTTGAAGGATCTCGCTATACATACGGCAGAGGTGATGATGAAGGACGTTGATAGTCCGGTGCATGTGGGTAGCCTCCCGGTCTACCCGGCTAAGGGGCACCATTGGCTCCACTGCCGGCCTCGGCTCCTCGTCCTCAACCTGTTGACCACCCGCCGGTATTACGACCTCCGGAGTAGCGCGATCTTGCAATCGCGACCTCTACTCGGCGACCTCAGCAGCCCGCTTCCCTTTCTCCTCCCTCGCTGACGCCAAGTGTTTCCCCTTGTAGCAGCGGACATCGTCCGCGAGCCTCTTTTTCTCCCAATCGGACCTCTCCAGCGCCCTGGAGATGCTGGCGATCTGGTCTTTTAGGGCTTTCTCCCACTCCGCGGACACCTTCTCGCGCTCTTCTACCTTCTTTAACTCTGCTTTGATATTCTGAATTTCAGCTTGAAATTTCTTTTCTAACTCATTGATGATGTTCAGGCTGGGCAGCTCATCCCCCGCGGATTCCTCATGGGAGACCGCGTCAACACCAGTATTCGGTGTAACCACGATCTCGCCACTCTCGACGGAGCCCGGCGGCTATTTTCTACCTGCAAGAAAGAAGGTCAACTACATCATTCAAAAACAGTCCGCGGCGGACTCAAAGAAAGGATAAAAAATCACATTTGGATATAGCCGCAACGATTTGCCGACTATCGAAGATGATAGGCTGCCTTGCCTGCTCCGGGTCAAAGGCGCTTAACCGCTTCTTCCATTCGCGGTGCACTTTAGCTCTTTTCTCAGCAGCAGAAGTATTTGAAACCACGATGTCCTCAGTTTCGGTGATGATCTTGATTGGTCTCGACTTCCGCGGCGGCGACCTGTAAAGCCATTGATGCTTAAAATACTTAGGCGCCGGTTGAAGTTTACCTGACCGCAATAGCTCTGCAGCAGCCCTCAGGTCCTCAGCGTTCCTGTCCGCCGTGACCTGTTTCGAGGCCGCCTCCACCACAGCTACCTAAGCAGCGATTTGTTTCTTCTGCTCCTCTATCTTCTGCTTCAGTCTCTCCCTCTCTTCTTCCTCTGCAGCGGACAAAGAAGGGTGTTCGCTACCCTTGTCCCCAATGACTTCCACCTCAGATTGCTGCAGTACAATCAGCATGGATTCGTTAATTAGATCAACTTCATTGACTTCTATGGAGTCTAATATCTCATCCGTGGTTAAACTGACCGTGGAGAGGGAATTGTCTCCCTGGTTTTGGGCCTCCGGTGTAATCAAATCGCTGTCGGGAACTTCTTTGTCGCGCATTTTGTGCTATAAGTCCGCATATCCAGTCCGCTTGGAGATGTTTTTCTCTTTCATCGCGCGCAGTTTCTTCTCAACCCGCTCGGAAACGGTCGACCCGTCCCTCTTCCTCTTCTTTCTTTTAGCTCTCTTCTCGGCAGAGTCCGCGCAGCCTCTCCTAAGTCAGGCTGGCTCTCGCGGACAGTCTCAGGGTTCACAACAATCAGTGCCTTTGAGGGCGCATCCTTGCCAACCTCTTCTCCCGAAGCCCGCCTATCTTCTTCAACCAGTTAACAATGGGTACTTGGGCATTGAGGGATGATGTTTCAGCTTCATTGTGTTCGCCAACAGTGTCCGCCGAATCCGCAGTTTTCTGGGAAGGGGCAGTATCCGACAAAGTCAATATCTTTTCACTTCTCAGTGGTTCAGCATCAAGAATTGCGGCATCCTCGCGCACAGATACATCAATGCGGCGGACTGCTTTCTCAGCAGGCTTCTGGCTGTGGGAACCTTCTCCAGTAGAGCGGACAGGATCCTTTCTCGTCGACCTCTTTATTATCTTCTTAGTCTTCATGGGCATTGGTGCCATCTCGCCTTTTGCAGTAAGACTAGAGAAGAAAGCTCCAAGCCTTGCCATGCCGGACTGCAAAGTGGAGACCGCAAGTGGTGAATAGCGCCCCGTGTCGAT
This sequence comes from Platanthera guangdongensis, assembly GCA_039583875.1. Taxonomy (NCBI): domain Eukaryota; kingdom Viridiplantae; phylum Streptophyta; class Magnoliopsida; order Asparagales; family Orchidaceae; genus Platanthera; species Platanthera guangdongensis. Next base: position 97,356,778 of record CM077153.1, on the reverse strand, counting down.
CGGAATTTCCAACAGTTCCAGGCCCTCCAGCAATATTTATAGCGCTGGCGGCATTTACGAGGCTTGCATACTCGGCGGTTAAGAAAACATTTTCGAAGTTTTCTGGAAACTTGAAAATGTGCGGGGATTATGCTAACCACTCAGTCCGCAACATCGTACAAGATGCCAAGACCCCCCTTTCAATACTCGCAGACTCAATTAGGCAGTCCGCCCAGTCCGGCAAAGCGACAGGAATTGGCCACCAAGGATGATCCCCCAGCGGCGGACTCAACACTCTGTTCGCCAGTCCGCCATGCCTAAGGATCTCTGAATTCTCTATAATGGCGGACGCAGTGTCTCGTCCGCCCAGGACGCCGTCCTCCAGCAGGATCGCGCCTAGCAGCAGCAGATGGAAGCTCCAGCCCGTGAGCCCAGTCCGCCCCATCTGCGCGGACTGGCGTGTTCTTTCTTTATGCTTCCCGTCACCGCTGCCCGGTTCTCCTGTACCCCGGGCAGCCGGTTATTTTGGCCCTGCACGTTTGGGCAGGCCCCCCATCCTATAAATAGGGGGGAGGTGGTGCACCCAAGGCACGCTGACTCGTGCCTAGGAGCCTACTTGTTAAAGGCTGCGAACTCGAATCTTCTGCCTTGCGGACTCCAGCTTGCTCTGCTCTTGTCTTCATTTTTCCTTCACCTGTAACCAAACCTTTCTTCAATCAAGGAAAAGCCCATCGCAAGAGAGGCATTCAGGCCGCGACGGGCGAAGTCTGTTGTTGCCGTGGCTCACAGCCCTGCTGTTCTTCTTGCTCTCGTCCGCTTAGTAGATTGCTACTCACAGTCTCTCCTTTCCCTTCTTTTCCCTTGTGCTCGAACCGTTAGCTGGTGCTGCTCGATCCCCCTTTGCGTTTTTGTGCATCAACAATGCTCATCCCCCGTTGTAGTGCTCCGCCATCGTAGTTTTCTACAAATGCCCCTCCCCATTTACTTATCTTGAATTGATTCCTCACGACAGTTAAACTACTCCTGTAGGAAAGCTACGACTCCCCATTGCAAGGATCCAGGTTATCAGAGTATTACCTGTGAGTGTTTGATTTACCGCTGATTAAGATTATAATGGTAGTGTTTTAGATCATATCATTCTCATCAAAACTTTTAATTTGAGTTTATAACAACATTACAATTGTTGAAATACTTCTAGTAGGTTTATACAAATTTGGATGTTATTTTGATTCGCATCAAAACTTTTTTTATGGTTAGGTTTATGCCATATTTTTAATTGTTTTCTAATAGATGCATGTACCCATGAAACCTTAAATTATTATGCACTACACATCAAATTTCAATTACTTTGGTAACACCTCTTACAAAATTTTACCTTTTGCGTCTTGTTATAAATCACGGTGGGGCCCATTTGAGGAGGTCACGTGACATCCAGATCTGTGGCCGACTGCAGTCGAATGGTGGAGCATCCCCAACCAAATTACCAAGGATGAATTTAACCGGGGCAGGTTATTGAGGCCCGGGATAGAACCCGGGACCTCTTTATCAGGCAACTATCTCAAGTCCTGATACTCAACTGAGCTGTAGCTCAATTGAGTATCAGGACTTGAGATAGTTGCCTGATAAAGGAGGTCCCAGGTTCTATCCCGAGCCTCAACAACCTACCCCAGTTAAATTCATCCTGGATGATTTGGTTGGAGATGCTCCACTATTCGACTGCAGTCGGCCACAGATCTGGATGTCACGTGCCCCCCTCAAATGGGCCCCACCGTGATTTATAACACATCTCTTAATGCACCTGATTGCTAATTGGTATAACATTGGTAAATGTACTCTGGATTGTGCCCCTAATCACCAACATCATAAATTTATAGTTTATACTATTTACTCTCAATGCACCTTATGTTAGATGGGCATTGTTTCAATTTTGCTGTGGTTTGTTGCTTTCAATTAACTGGGGTTAAGGTTATGGTTAGGGTCTATGAATAGAATTATGGCTGCCCTGCAACCTCACAACTACAAGATTTAATAAAATCTTAGGAGATCAATAAATAATTATTGGGATTTTGTCTTATGTATGAACCATGCACATAAATGATGATACATGCACACAACTTCCCAATTGATAGTGTGAGATAATAATGATGATGAAAAAACCTGATAGTAATTCATTGTTATGTTTATTAGCTGTTGGATCATGTTGGGTTTGAATATTGATTATCATACATTTCTAAGCTTATAGATTTTTCACAAACTAACATATTAACGAGGGATACTGGGTGCGAATACCTGTGAACAAACTTATTATTAGTATAATTTCCATAATCAATTTCCTAAGAATTTTGAATTTTTTTATTCTTCATTAGAATCGTGCATCATTGAACCTCCTCATGTATGTCATCGAATGAGACGAGTACCGGCCCCGAAATCTGGGTGAGTGCACCATCAGGTAGGCGGGATAAGCCGTTTGCCACCACATTCTCCTTGCCCTGGCGGTAAACGATCTCATAATCGTATCCCAAAAGTTTGGTGACCCACTTTTGCTGAAGAGTAGAGGAGACTCGCTGGTCCAACAAATGCTTCAAACTTTGGTGATCCGTACGAATCTTGAAGTGCCACCCAAAAGATATGGCCGCCAAAGGGCCACTGCCGGAACCACTGCCAACAAATCTTTTTCATACGTGAACAGTCCCAACGTCTTAGGCGCCAACGCCTTACTATAAAAAGCCAGTGGAAGGCCCTCCTGCATCAATACTGCACCCAGCCCCACCCCTGAGGCGTTCGTCTCCACAACGAACTCCTTAGTGAAATTCGGGAGGGCTAACACTGGGGTGGTTGTCACCGCCTGTATGAGCGCCCTAAAATCCGCTTTAGCATCATCCTGCCATGAGAAGGAATCCTTCTGTAGTAGATGTGTCAGTGGTCGAGCAATCTTCCCATAATCCCGCACGAACCGTCGGTAGTAGCCGGTGAGGCCCAAGAATCCCCGCAGAGCCCGAACAGTTTGGGTCCGCGACCAAGAAACCATGCACTCAATCTTCTGAGGGTTAGCTTTGAACACTTCAACCGAGACCAAGTGGCACAAGTACTCGACCTCCTCCTGCCCAAAAGAACACTTGGAGCGCTTAGTATAGAGCTGATGCTTGCGTAGAATAGAAAAGATCTTTTCAACATGGCACAAGTGATCTTCCCAATTAGCACTATATATCAAGATGTCATCAAAGGAAATATGTACAAAAAGGCGAAGTAGTGGGCGAAAGATCTCGTTCATATTAGCTTGGAAGGTGGAGGGCCCGCCAGTCAGCCCGTTGGCCATCACCAGAAATTTGTAGTGGCCGTCATGGGTCCTGAAAGCCGTCTAATGGACGTCCTATTCCCGCATAAGGATCTGGTAGTAACCCGACCGTAGGTCAAGCTTTGTGAATCGAGTTGCCCCGTGTAGCTCATCCAAGAGCTCATCAACCAATGGAATTAGAAACTTATCTTTCAAAGTGATGTCGTTCAGAGCACAATATTCGACACAGAATCGCCACGAGCCATCCTTTTTCTTGACGAGAATAATCAGGGCTGAAAAGGAGCTCGTGTTGGGTCGGATGATCCCGACATCGAGCATCTCCTGGATGCTGTGCTCGATCTCTGCCTTCTACATGTGTGGATATCGGTAAGGCCGGATATTGGTAGGCTCCGCTCTGGCCTTGAGTACAATCTCATGATCCCGAAACCGCGATGGCGGTAGTGTATGTGGGTCCTGAAAGACGTCAAATTACTGCTCGACTAAGGACTGCAACTGTATGCATACCTCAGATGACCCGACCTCATCAGACCGCACCCCCAAAAGGACTGCCATCAAGCTCCCTTCCTCTCTGAGCTGCTGCATGCTCCGAAGAGAGACTTCCTTTACTGGCGAAACTGTGAGACCCTTCAAATAGAACTATCGGCCACGATGCAGGAACTCCATTGTCATGAGCTCCCAATCAAAAGTGACCCGCTTCAGCTGCTGTAGCCACTGAACTCTGAGTACCATGTTTGATCCCCAGATTATTAGAAGGTATACATCCGTGCTCCCAATGTATTCCTGAATCCGCAACTCCACTCCCTTCATGACCCCTTCGCACATCAGCTTGCTGCCGTCATCCATCAAAACCTGGAATGCAGCTCCCCTATCAATGTCATGCCCAACCCGCTGAGCAATGGCCAGATGAATGAAATTGTGGGTGCTCCCACTGTCCACTAATATCATCACTTTCTCCTATCTAACTCGTCTGGCAAACCGCATCGTGAGGGGCAGATTTCACCATTCCATGGCCTGGATGGAGACCCCAAACTCCATCACATCCACATCCTCCTTCAATAGCGCCTCCTCGACTGCTAACTCGGGCGAAGACTCGTTGGCCACCTCTTCATGTAGCATGAAAACCTATAGCTTCTGACATTTATAGCCGGGCACAAACTTCCCGTCACAGTTGAAGCAGAGGCCCGTCTCCTTCTGGGCCTGGAGCTCGCCCCACGACAAACGAGTCACCGTAGGCTTGACAACCGCTTGTGGCTCTCTCCTGGCTATGATGGGTGTGACAAGAGGATTCCCTATGGTTCGTGACCTCTGCAGGTTGAATCGCTCCTCCTGAATGCCCGCTAGGGTGATATCATGATTCAAGCTCCGTGGCATATAAGCATGAACCTCATCCCGTAAATGCTCCTTCAAGCCCGACGCAAAACAACTCAGTAGTGACTTCTCTTCCCAGTGTGCCCAGTTGGCCAACTTCTCAAACTCCGTCCGGTACTCAGTCACTGTCCCCTTCTGTCGTAACTTCTACAGCAGTGCCTCAAAGTCCTCATACTCCAGTGGCCCAAACCGGGCCGTGAACCCCTCCACAAAAGCAGACCAGGATACATAATCTCTACCTCTCAGGAACCACTGAGTCCACTGAAATGTGTCGTCTTCCAGATGGAACGATGCTAGTTGCACCCATTGCCACTCAGGGACCTCCTGATAGCTGAAGAACAACTCCACCTTATGAACCCACTCCAACGCATCCCCCCTTTGAATTTAGGGAAGTTCATACGTGTCAACTTTGGTGGCATGTATGCATGTGACCCATCCTTCCCTTGCTAGCCCTGTCCTTGCCCATTATGTCATCCCACGTGCCCATCGTGTCCACCCGGGTACCCTTGAGGTGGCTGACCCTAATGATGAACGTGTTGCCCGGCCCACGGAATGTGGCCTCCAAACCAGCCGGGAAGAATTCCACCTCGCGGGTGAGGAACAAGCCTTGCTACACCTCCTGGAGCCCGTACAGCAGACCCCCGCCCTCCATCTGCTTGTAGTGACGGCTGCAGCCCGTAATCCACTAGTCCAGCCATAACGGAGCAGCCGCCTGGATGTCTGGCCTGACCGCACTTAGTCAGCCCAGAAGAACTGGTCCTGCCGCCTCCTGCTACTACCGCCGGCCACACCGCCGCTTCCCGCCTTCGCCGTTGGTCCCCTAGGGCCGGAAGAACTGACGCCTGTGTTCCCGCGCAGTTCGGGTGCTCCAATGCTCGCCGGCCCAGCAAAACTAGGCCTGACGCCCCCCGCTGCAGCCGCCGATCACGCAGCTGCTCCGTCTCCTTCGCCGGTGGTCCCCTAGGGTCGGAAGAGGCCGATGCCGCCAAAGCATGATGCTCCCATGCCCAAATGCCCTGGATCGGGCGTTCAGGATGCTTCCGCGGACCGATCTGGTCTTCCGCCGATCGGTTCTTCATCGCTCGTGCTTTCTCCCTTCAACAGCGCTTTAAGCTCCTCCATACGCATGTCTATACGCTCCTCCAACTGCTGTGTAGATGTGCGCATCTCTTGCTCGATTGTGGATACTGAATCCATCAATCCACCATAGTTCTCCTCCAAGGTCTCCAAACGGGTGACCTCCTCTTGCGTGCGAGTGGTGACCATCGTCGGAGAATGACCACCTCTGATACCAAATGATAGGAAATAATAGAGAGAGAGGAAGAAAACTAGAGAGAAGAAGGAAGGAAGCTAGGGTTTAGGGGAAGAAGGAGAAATACCTTAGGGTTAATTGCTTGCCCCCAAAAGATGACATCCCCGGGTATAAATACCCGGGCCAAGGAGGGAGCTGGCCGGCCCCTCCACATAGGGCTGAACTGATTGGTTCAGCCCTTAGCCGGCCGGTTCTACTGAGTAGGGGCTGAACCGGATGGTTCAGCCCCTTCGTTGCTCGTCGTCTCCTTGCGCCTGCGAGTATAATAACACCCCGAGAAGCTGGCCGCGGTCGAGGGCGTGACAGTTTGTCCCTTAATTTTTCTTATTTCTTTGATAATATTAATTACTTTAGATATATATATATATATATATATATATATATATATATATATATATATATATATATATATATATATATACAAATATAACAAATATCAAGCCAAGAATTACTTCAAAATGTACTAACTCTTGTATTAAAAATAACATCAACTGAAATTATAACTCTTTCACTTATGCATTGAGAATGACATGGTTAAAAAACACTAAGACATAACCCAAATATAGTTCTGGATATAGTTCTACCAGCATTGTTACACCAAATGACGTGAAGGACAGCACATGGTTGTATGAGCGCTTTATTAGATCACATCAAAGCGACCTACGTGCAGAACTATATTTGGGTTTACAAGATTGCTTCGAGGCTGAGGAAAATAATGATGGTAGAATAAAACAATTTTTTAGAATAATAAAAATCTTATATTACTGTCTAATATCATGCCATATCCATTACTTTTTCTGATTAGATAATGTCGGAAAAAGAACAATACTGCCTTTTTCATTTATGGGCAGCACAAGAGATATGTATCAACGATAACAAGATGGTATGACAATTGTTCAACGCAGCGGTAAGCTAGATTTGTTTATTACAATGACATGTAATCCAGAATGGAAGGAGATTAAAGATCAGCTAATGGCACGATAAACTTCGTATGAACGTCCAGATCTCTTAACTAGAATATTCCATTCAAAATATGAGGAACTCAAGAAAGATATATTTAAAAGAGGAGTACCGGGGAAGGTTGTCAGACATGTTCACGCTATTGAATTTTAAAAACATGTGTTACCATATGTACACATGTTAGTTTTACTAGATCCAGCTTACAAATTAAGCTCCCCCAACGAATATGAGGATGTAATAAAGCACATGATTCACAGACCATGTGGACCATACAATCCAAATGCTAAATGTATGAAAAACGGTATCTGTAGCTAAGGTTGTCAGGATCGAGTTTTTAGATGGGATCATTTTGAGGATGGATCGGATCAGATCGTAGGATCGGATCGAGAATCGCAAGATCCTACAACATTCATAAATTAAGACTAAAAAATAAAATTTAATTTTGTATCATTAAATTACATGCTCAATTAAAAGAAAAATTAATAAATTACGTAGTATTTGAATAACTATATCAAATTTTTTGAATAACTTAATCAAAAAGATAATATCATACTAAGCTCAATTTCAGTTTCAGATAAGACACCTAATGTTTACTAACAATAAAAAAATATGGACTATAAGCGACCGAAGAAGCCGCTCTTGGCCTCTATTTGCAGTCGACAATCAACAATTGGGATATGGTAAACTAACATGATATGATTCTGTGATGGGGTATGTGGGCGGAATTGGGATAAGGTTAAACAATGGGTTATGGACATTAGACTGATTGAATGAGGTCAGGATAGGGTTGGACATGTTTCTAATTACCTTTGGTCGTATCGGTAGAATCAGGTCAGAGTCGTCATCCTAAAGATCCTAAGATCCGGATCGCGATCCCAATCGTAGATATGCCGATTTAGATCCTAGGTAAGATCCAGATCGATTTACAAAATCTGTATCTTACGATCCTACGATCCGGATCGCGATCCTGATAATCATGTCTGTAGCAAGAGTTTTTCTAAATAATACTTAGAGACAACAATACAGGAAAATGATGCTTATCCAGTTTATCGAAGAAGAAATGATAACTGATACATTTCCTTTGGTAGAAATGCAGATTTCAACATTGACAATAGATGAGTTGTTCCATATAATCCGTGGTTACTTTTAAAATATAATTGTCATATAAATGTTACGATCTGGAGCAGTATCAACAATATAAAGTATTTATACAAATATGTATATAAAGGTCCAGATAAAGTCTCTTTTCAAATCCAATCTGGTGCTGATCATGATGAAATAAGCAACTATGTTGACGGTAGATGGTTATGCACTCCCGAATCATTATGGGCAATGATCAAGTTTCAAATGAGTCGAATATATCCATCAGTAGAGCGGTTACAAATACATCTACCCAATAAACATCAGATACAATTCCATAGTGAATAGTCAATTTCATCGATATTGATGGACAACAGAAACTCCAAAATAAGATTGTCTGAGTTTTTCAATATATACAACGAACAAAGAGAGCAAAATCTATATTTATATAGAGATTTTTTAAAATATTATCGTTGGTTCAAATAACAAAAATTTTGGCGGAAAAAAAATCTGAAAATGAAGGGTGATCGGTCGGATTTATTCTGTTCCGCTTACTGAACACAAATATTGGCGGAAAAAAAAATCTGAAAATGAAGGGTGATCGATCAGATTTATTCTATTCCCCTTGCTGATAGTGAAATATATTGTTTGTGTATGCTACTGAATCACGTTCCGGGTCCTACGTCATTCGATAGTTTATTGTTCGTCATTGGGATTCACTGAACACTTTTAAGAATGTTGCAGAGAACTATGACCTGCTTGAGCAAGATAATAGTATTCGAGAATGTCTAATAGAGGCTCGAGTTTTCAGAATATCATCTGCGTTGAGAAGATTGTTCGTGACTATTTTGATATTTTGTGAACCAACTGATCTCAGAAGTATTTGGGATGAAAATTATTCAAGCATGATTGAAGATTAGCCAAGTTCCAGTGCCACTAATGAGTTCTACATTTTGAATAAGCTTCTTCATGACCTCAATGACATTCTTCAGCAACATAAATGTTCTATTAGAGAGTTTGATTTACCACCGATAAATGAATCATTCAACCATTTCAATAACCTTTCCAATCTTATTGAAGCAGAGTTATCATTACGTATTAAAAGAGATGATCTTAATACATTTACATTACTCAATGAAGGGCAATTACATGCTTACAATACAATAAGTGAGGCAATAAGAAACAAGACACATGAGTTCTTCTTTATTGATGGACCGGGTGGAACTGGAAAGACATATCTCTACAGTGCAATTCTTGCCACTTCTAGGAATACAAGATGCATCATTTTAGCTACAGCTACTTCAGGTATTGCCGCAACTCTATTACCAGGAGGTCGAACTGCACACTCAAAATTACATATTCCCATTAAATTGGATGACAAATCATATTGCAGTTTTCATAAATAATCAGTTTTTGCGGAAGTTATTCGAAAATCATCACCCATAATTTGTGATGAAGCACCAATGACTGATAGAAAGGCATTCGAGGCGGTTGATCGTTCATTTCGTGACGTCACAGATGTAAATAAACTCTTTGGAGGTAAAATTATCATTATGGGGGGAGATTTTCGCCAAGTACTACCTGTTGTTTTCAATGGAACACGAGCGCATATTATTAATGCAAGTATTGTTCAATCATATTTATGGATTCATGTCAAGATACTAACTCTAACAGAAAATATGCGGGCAAAAAATGATAGCAGTTTCTCTAAATATTTGCTACGAGTTGGAAATGGTACTGAAATGACCGTACAAGATGAAATGATTAGGATCCCCGATTCAATGGGTATGTCATTTGAGGGTGAAAAATCTATTAGTGATTTAATAAATACTACATTTTCTAATTTGCGTTTGCATGTCGGCGATAAAAATTATATTCGAGATATAGCTTTATTAACACCTCTAAATGAGTATGTGAACATGTTGAACGATATCACTCTTCTGGAATTCCCGGGGGAAGAAGTTATATACTACTCTTATGATTATGTCATTGATGACATAAGAAATTTGTATCAACCTGAATTTCTAAATTCATTGACACCGGGTAACTTACCTCCTCGTAAGTTAAAGTTAAAAATTGGAACCCCAATTATATTACTCAGAAATATTGATCCGAAGATAGGTCTTTGTAATGGAACAGGACTTCTTTGACGTAAGTTTGCAAAAAATGTGATCGAAATAGAGATTTTATCAGGTCAGTTTCAAGGAAATTTGGTCTTCTTGCCACGAATACCATTGAAAATTGTTGAAGATATTAGATTGTCATTTGAATTGACACGTAAGCAATTTCCATTACGACTGAGCTTCGCACTAATGAAAAATAAATCACAAGGACAAATAATTGAAAATTTCGGGAAATACCTACCAAATAATGTGTTCAGTCATGGTTAGTTGTATGTGGCTCTATCACGAGGTAACTCCCGAGAGAAAAACAAAACTTTTGGTGCAAAAGGGCATAATAGATGGTCATGAAGGTATCTATACAATACAATGAATGTTGTTTACAAAGAGTTTTGAGAGAACTTAGACAACAACATATGTCGCTCCAATGTATGTCCTACAATGGATTAATTTATTTGAAATTGATGTCACAAGTTATACTTTAAGAAAAAAACTCACTAAAATATAGAATCAATTATTTTATCTCAAGATAGTTGTGTGTATGACATTTGGTATATTATTATTAAAATAAATATATCTTCCAATTCTATTAGAACTAAGTCTCTGATCTCAAGGGTCTAACAAAACCAAAAAATGTTTTGAAATCTAGCTAATGTCTATGTCTAAGTGTTCAAATTTAATGCAGGTTCACATCAAGGGGCGTAAACAACCATGTTTATAGAATTAGGCGAAAGTGCTATTACAAGTGATAATACACATTGTGATATGGACAAAAACATGCGATATGTGACAGTTGAATAAACATATCTACACAAGTACTGTAATATGTCGCCTAATTTTGATGTTAAAGGAAATGTTTTAACGCCCATACTCTATTATGATATCCGATCATACATTTCCAGACTGGGTTCAAGATATATATCAAGGAGAGCATGGTATTAATAAGAACACATCTTGACATGATTGACCTTATATCTACGACTACAATGGACCTAAAATAGTAATACCGAAGGTGCCTAAAAACATGGATGCCAACGAACAGTGGAATTTTGTTTTTAGAGAATTTGCCAAATCAAAAACCGTGGTGGTGCCAGAGTCCTATGACATCGAACAAGCGTAAAAGAAATTCAATATAAAATAGTAATAGTGTGAGAATGTTCATAATATTGGATTGCATGATATTATAGTGCTGTCTACATATATTATGTTGTCATTTTTTTATCTCCACGGTTTATTATAGTACTTTTCTAATTTTATTATTCATCTGTTATTTCACACAACCAAATTCGGATTGATTTTTTAAGATGAAATTTATATTTCCTTTATTACTTAAAAATCTGAATAGCTAGGTGAGTCATAAAATGAACGAACCAATAAATAAAGCAGGTTAGTTTTACTGTATTTTTTGGTTCTATTCTGAACATTGGTTGAGCAAATAAATAAGCATCCCCATGATCATTGTCACCCCCGCGACCAATACCGCCCCCACGACCAATGTCACCCCCACAATCAACATCGCCCCGACGAGTGATGTCGCCTCCATGACCAACACCACCCCACGACCAATGTCCCCCCCCCATGACCAATCTCGCCACCACGACCAATGTTGCCCCCATGCGGAATGTTGTCGTCATAACAGTGACCATCTAACATGACCAATACCACCACCACAACAAATGTCGACCCCCCAACAAATGTCGCAGTAACGACAAATGTAGCCCCCTCGATAAATGTCGCCCCACACGACAAATGTCGCCCTACATGACAAATGTCGCCCCCACGACAAATGTCGCCACCACGACAAATGTCGCCCCCACGACAAATGTCGCCCCCACGACAAATGTTGCCCCCATGACAAATGTAGCCCACACGACAAATGTCGCCCCCACGACAAATGTCGCCCCCAAGACAAATGTGGCCCCCCACGACAAATGTGGACCCCACGAGAAATGTCGCCACCACAACAAATATCGCCACCACGAAAAATGTCGCTCCCACGATAAATGTTGCTCCCCCGCCGAATGTCCCCCTGGCTGAAGGCCCGTGCCTGTCACTTATATATATATATATCTTTACCATATATAAAGAAGTATGAAATCCATGAAATATAAATTCATTCAAAAGATTTCAGTCGTTGGATCTTTAAGTTTTATTTATCAGCTGTCATATTGTATATGCAAGACAAAATTAAAAAATACTAGACACCCTACAACTATGTAGCTTCACGATGAGAGAGAGAAAAAAGGGAGGGAGAGAGAAAGCAAAGAGAGGAGTGAGAGGGGTAGCTGATTGGACTCCTCCTGCAAGTACGCAGCCTTTAAATTTATGTTCATTGATAAGCCTTAATAGGTAATACTCTACACGCATAATAATAAACACGTGAACGCTCAATGTTATCAAGGAATCGCCTAGGCGCCCGGGCGCCCACTAGAGCACTATACCATGCACGCCTAGCAGCACTTGTGTTAGGCGCCTGCCTAGAGGCGCCTAGGAGCCCAGTGCGATGCCTGGACGCCTAGGCGCAAAAACTTTCTCTCGAGTATTCTTGTTTTCTCTCGAGTATGCTTTATTTCTCTCGGATAGCGATTTTTTTTTATTTCTCGCGTATGCTTTATTTCTCCCGACGCTAGGGCTGCTTCCCGTCTCCCACAGGCTCACTCTGACTCTTCCTGTCTCACGCAGGCTCGCTCCCTCCGGCTTTTCCCGTCTTGTGCAGGCTCGCTCCCTCCGGCTTCACTCCCTCCTGCTTTTCCCGTCTCCCGCAGGCTCGCTCCCTCTGTCTTCTTCTTCTTCTTCTTCTTATTTTTCTGCTTTTAATCTGTTTGTAGGGAATAAATTTTCTGCTTCTGAATTTAATGCTCTATTACTTAATAAATTTTTAATCTGCTGGCCCGTTAATGTCTCATGTTCAATTAGCATTTTTGCTAATAAATGTAATTGTTCAACATGTTCAGTCAGGATATTTTTTGCAAAATTATATCCTTGTTCAATAATTCTTTTTACCACTTTATCAATTAACTCTGCGGTATGAGGAGACATGATTATGCTCACCTTCTCTGCTGTGAGTATATAAATCTTCGTTAGCTACCCCATGATATACTGGTCCTATTACTCCACTTAATCCCCAATTTATTACCATAGCTACTGTCATTTGAGTAGCCATTTTAATATCTGAGGAGGCACCAGATGTAACTTTAGCTGGCCCAAAAATAATTTCTTCTGCTACTCTACCAGCCATTGCTACTATTCTTATGTTCTAAGAATAAATCATCTTCTTCTGAGTTACCTTTAGTAAAATATAAATTATATTTTTAATGTTAAATTGCTACTTAATTCTTTATCTATTATGCATCAAATATAAAATATAGTTCAATCATTTCAGTGACTTGTTAATTGCAGTGACTTGTACATATTTTTATGCTAGTTTGATAATTTTTTTGTCCTTGAAAGAAGATAAGATGTCCAATGTTCAGAGAGTTGTTGGATCTGAGAATTTAAGCAGCTTAGGTTCAACCCATGATCCAAAAACAGATCCAAAGCACAGAGCAAAATCAAACTTTGCTAGTGTAGCTTTACTTTTTTCTTGGTCTTCAAGCTTTGATAATTTTTCTTAATGACTGTATGTTTGTTAAATATATATAACATGTGCTTCACTTTGAGCAATGAATGTGATTGAATGTTATTATGTTTCTGTTTGAATGACATCATATTATCATATCATAATTTTATTGGTTCACAAACTAGTAACTAAATCATCTTTTTCTCATCTTATTCTACAAATGAGTGATTTTGTGTTACCTTTACCTTCATTTAAATCAACTTACATCATTACTAACAAAGATATAATCACGTGTGTTTTTTTCCCTCATTTATGTTTTTCAAATGCATATATTTTTTACATTGTTTAAGTATAATTTTGTAATGTCATAGTTGGCTTATTTTTGTGACCACTAACATTGTAGTGGTTGTGGATGCTTTGTATGAAATTTAGAAATTTATTTAGGTTGTTCAATATTAACTGTCGAACGCTTATATTTTGTTGATAATATAGAGAACTATTGACTATTTGAAGAGTGATTTTAGCTTAGTTACCCTATGTGAGTGAGAGTGAAAATAACCATTCCAATTACTTTGCATGTTGTGATTTAAAAGGGAGTTACACTTTACTGAGCATGTTAAACGCTTTGGTCGCCTTGGCGATGCCTAGGCGTCGCCATGGAGTCGCCTCACCTTGGTACACCCTTTAATGCCTTGGTCGCCTTGTCGCCTTGACAAGCTTATGAATGCTTGCAATTATCACAAATTTCAAAAATTGTTGCGATTACTGCCATCTTTTGTACTATTGAAAAAAGTCCTCATATGACCGTGCTTTTCTCTGCCGAGCCTCTACCCCAGCGCCCAGCGGTTTTAAAATGAAAGAGGGGAAATGGAGGCGGGCGGGGAGAGAGAGGCAAAGCCCGCCGTCGCCCGACAATTCCCGCCATCGCCTGATAAAGCCCGTCATCGGACCGTCACTGGACGAAGCACACCGTCGCCAGCCGGGTACTATCGTGTTTGGCCATAGGGGCGGAGCCCCGTGTCGGGCACTCGTATATAAATATATATATGTATGTATATACATCTGTGTGTTTGTGTACTATACTTAATTTTGAAAAATTAGGGCTATAATCTAGGAAGCACCGGTACAGGTACGGGTACCGGGTACGATACGTATCTGGTACGGTGGTACGACAAAATTTTAAAATCAAGGATACGGATACAACCAGATACATTGTATTAAAGTTAATAAATATATATGCATATATCACAAATATAATTATAAAAAGTGGCGCATAATCATCCCTAATATTATAAATATATATTTAATTTTGGACATACCCTAATACCATTCCCGGATATTTTTAGCAAGTGACTCTTTACTCTAGAATAGGAACCACTGAAATCTATCTCACAAAAATTGCATTTCCATTTTCTGTTTCCGCCACCAACTTCTCTACTATGGATAAGAGATAAATAATCCCAAAGTGGCGCATAATCATCCCTACTTGCATCATCAAAAATAAATCTACTTGTTGCTGAGGTAGAAGTTGAACCAGTGACAATAATAGGAGATTGTGATTGAGATAGAATTGCTGTAATAAAAAAAGATGAAAAAAATTGAAGATGAACTAATCAACTGAACTAGAAGAACTAATGAATTGAACAAATTAACAGAACTAATGAATTGAACTAATTAACAGAACTAATGAATTGAACTAATTAACAGAATTAATGAATTGAACTAATGAATTGAAGTAATGAACTGAACTAATTAACTGAACTAATCAACTGAACTAATTAACTAAACTAATCAACTAAACTAATTAACTGAACTAATGAACTGAACTAATGAAGAACTAATGAACATAACTAATGAAGAACTAATGAACAAAACTAACAAAGAAATAATGAACAGAACTAATGAAGAACTTAACATAGCTAAAATTAACTAACAGAACTATGAAGAAATTAACATAACTAATGAAGAACTTAACATAACTAACAGAATATTAGTAACATTAGTAACAGTAGTAACATTAGTAACAGTAGTAACATTAGTAACAGTAGTAACATTAGTAATAGTAGTAACATTAGTAACATTAGTAACACTAGTAACATTAGTAACATTAGTAACAGTAGTAACATTAGTAACACTAGTAACATTAGTAACACTAAGAAGAAGAAATCTTTTCATTTGTAAGTCTAACAATCCTAGATATTTAGAACTGGATCAGACCTCAAATCAAATAAATCTTTTCAAGAGGCCAAGGGATCTCACTATTTACTAAAAAATTGAAAGCGACACTGCATGGTGAGTACAATATCTTGCATTCAATCTCAATAAAATGTCATTTGGGGCTCGTCTGGGCAAAGCATCTATACGGCTTGATGTGTTTGCAAGAATGGCACTCCAGACCAGGAATGTTGCCTGGAGAACACAAGCCAAATCATGGTATGGACCTTGAATGAACACAACATGCCCTGACAGCACCAATGCGTCAAATGTGTTTTCCTTCATGGCCATGACAGAACCAATGTGCTAAACACGTTTCCTCCCTTTCCTAGCACTCAGTTAACTGTGTTCATGTGTAGTGAATTCAAGGAGCGGATAAATAAGACGAAGGATGAGAATAAAGCTAAAAAAGCTGAGGTTTTGGCGAAAACTCAAAAGACACAAGGGAAGGGTAATATTGCTAAGAATCCCAAAGGAGGACCTAAGCTTGGTGGTGGTGGTGGGAAGCGTTGAAACCTCCTATATTTTGGTCACTTGATTTCGCTAATAGTTTTTATTATGTTGAACAGACTCCAATTTACCTGTTTCTTCCTATGAGCAACATGTTGGAATGATGTGTACAACTTTTATGTTGAATTTTTTTTATTCTTCTTTTCTTTTCATGTTCTGAGCTGATTGTTCTGGCATATATATATTTTTGAAAAATTCAGCTTTTTTTGCTCCTCACGCTTGATTTCATATATATCCGCTGTGTTTCTTTTACGAGCAATGCTAGAGTCCTACTATTTCAAATCAAGGAAGTTGATATTTTCACCTACTTTTGATTCATCTACGACGTCATATGTTTTCCCCAATCTTCTGAGTTATTCCTGTAGTGTAACAACAATCATTTTTATGCAACCCTTGATTGCATTTTTTATTTTAGTTTTATTCATTGTATTTTTATGTGTGTAGAGCATATTCTTGCACATTATTTTTTAAGTTTTCATGCATTGTTTTTACGAGTGTTGTATCGTGCATGTAATTTATGCAAGATCGTACGTCTTATTGGTGTGACCGACCAATAAGATCAAATACATAGGTTTGGTAAATTAGGACAAGTTTTAGTTAAGACAAGTAATTTGAAAAGTATGTATTTTATGTTATTAAAACTAATAATTATGAAAATTAATTTTTTTTATATTTTTTGGTGAGAGAATACGTAGGATCATTTTATTAACTAAAATTCTCAATTAATTAAGAAATTTGAAACCTAAATGCTACATTGATATCACTTTATTCCTATTAAACTTCCTTGGCATTTCTCTATATTCTCTTTAAAATAGAATACTTAAAGTTCGCCTACTTTTTAAGGAGAATCGAGCCATCCTAAAAAGTAAGCCTGGAAAATTGAGAAACTGAATGAGACTATTCTTCACTCAATTTCCTCTCCAGCACACCAATAACTTTTGGATGTTCTTTCCATCAATGTGGATGAGTATTGCCACTGCTTACCACGCCTTTCTTTGCCTATGTAGACGCCACCTCTAGTGAGCTTATTCTCCAGCGAGTTCTCCGTCCAATTCCAGATCCGACGGTTCTAGTGCTTAGGAACCACCTTTCGAGATGGAGGATTTGCACAGCTTGCAAAGTTGTTGTTACCACTGACGACAACTCTTACTTCCAACAAGTCATTTGATGTACTTCCCTCCGGTGACCAAAACCCCGTGGGCTAGAAACAAGTCCAACCACTCATGTGCCCTGCACTCACTTCCAGATGGCCGATTCATCGTAGAATGATGCTTCATAGTCAGTCATTCATCACCCTCCAGTGAGCACCCTACCAGTCCTGACGCCTGCTGGCCACAATGCCTATGCCTTCTGTGTTTAGAGGTATTGACCCTTCTATGGTCAATTTCTCTCTATATCTCTCTCCTATTTGTTAGTATGATGACATGCATAATCAAAGTTTGCTTTCACTAGTTAATATTATTCTTGTTTGTCATTAATTTGAGATTTGTTCCTCGCATTTTATTTTCATAACTCTTAATTTGAGTGTTTTCTTGTGGATGAGTTATTTCATACTGCAGAATGTGCACGAATGTTCAGTGTTTATGCGTGTCTAGCTACACTTTGGTTAAGTGTCACATGATATTATTGCTTGGGAAAGTTTACTTGTGCCACTTTATTTAAATGAGATCATACATTATTCTTTTTAAAACTGAAATTGGATTTGAAAATACATCATGTGGTATCACATCAAGGTTGACTCGCTTCTAAGTATATACGACGAATTCGGTGAGTATTGAGAAGTATACAGGACAAATTTGCCGAGTATCAAGGTGATACATGTCGAATTCGACGTGTATGACTCACCATACACGCCGAATTTTACTTAGGTAAAATTCTTCATTTCTGACTTCTTGTCTTTGGCCTTCCTTGATCCTTCTCTGATACTTGGGATAGAAGTACACCCCAATAGAGAGAGTACACGTGAGTCAACACATTGGCCAACAAAATGAAGGATTACATTGTATTGTCTCGTGTTTAGTGACCCACTGTAGACCGACATTGGTGTGTACTTGGCATTGCAAACCTGCAAGTACATAACAAAAACACAATAAAAAATATAACCTCAATTCATCTTGGCTTGACTGGACCCTTCTTCAAATCAAGTTTATTGTGGATAGAATACCCAACAATCTCCCCCCATTTGAATAAGCCAAAATCATACAAGCTAAGGTGAATTTCACATATCAAATAAAATTAAACTTCGACTTGAAAAGATAAATGAAATTAAGTAAAGATAACAGTGCGCATTCCAAGTCAATTAGATAAATCAAATATATATATATACAGATATATATATATGTATATACATATATATATGTATATATATATATGTATGTATATACATATATATATATATATATATATATATATATATATATATGTATATATATATATATATACATACATATATATATATATATATGTATATACATACATATATATATATATGTATATAGATATATATATATATATATATATATATATATATATATATATATATATGTATATATATGTATATATATGTATGTATATATATATATATATATATATATATATATATATATATATATATATATATATATATATATATATATATATATGAAAATTATGTTAGACAGGGAGGGCAGCCCACTACACAATACTGAAGCATATATAACAATTTACGTCTTCTTGTTCTTCCTTTTCAATAGCAGTCTCTCAAAATATTCAATGGACTTCGAATAGTACTTGGGAGGAGGAGGAATTGGATCAACATTCTTGTACTTCCAGAAATGAATCCTCCTCTTGGTGCTGTTCTCTTTGTATTTGTTCCATTCTTCTGGACTGTAATGATCATGATGGTTCTCCGCTCCGAGCTCATACAAGGCAAAGGTGTCCAAGATAATTTCTTTTGAAGTTGGGGTACAAACTCCATCCATTTCACAGTTAGGATCTTCTCTGACCTGAGCTGGCCTGGATGGTTCTAGTCTAACTTCAGAAGTACCTACTCCAAATTTCCTTTACTTGAGAACCTGAGCCTCGGAGAAAGCAACAATACCAGCATCAGTAGCAGCTTGAACCTCTAGAGACACAACAACACCATGAACCTGAGAGAAGTCCTCTGAGTCAGTCTAGTTTTGTGTGTAGTCCGGAGCCGGATAAACATTATCATAACAAGGCACAGCCGGATGAACGTCAACATGAACAGGCTCAACAGGAACTAGAGGAGGGAAAAGCTGTCCATATAGCCACGCAATGTTGTCATAGCTATAATCATTTGCTTGTTGAACTGTTCGAGCATACTCTTTTCAACACCGGCAATCTTAGCTGTAAGGGCTTCCTCCTCCTTTTTGTTTTCTGTAGCAATTGCATTGGTATAGGATTTCAAAGAAGTGTCATAATGTGCCATTGATCTGTTATGGGCATCGATGAGAGAGAGAGCATTTGTTTCAACATTTTTCAATACTCCTTCATTCTACTTAAGTCCTCTCATCATAAGGGTTACCGCAGTTGCAGCCTCTTCATACTTTTCATCAAATCTGGCTTCTAGCTTATCAAATTTTACTTGAACTTCAGTAAGCCCTTTAAGCATAAACTTCTCAGATTGTTTGACTCTTTGATCAACTTTAGCCAATGAGGCATCAACCTGGGCATGTTGCTTAGCCAACATTTCTTCAAAAACTTTCAGCAGCTGATCATTTGAACTGGTCTAGGGGCATCTAGCAGCACTAGAAGAGAGACATTCGTAGCAATCAACCTTGGTCCTTCTGAACCTAGAGAAGGGGCATGCAAATCGGCAGATCCTTCCTAATCAGAGAGTTCAACTATGCTTTCGGGTACCACCGGCATCCTTCCTAGTCTCTTGTCCAGTTGGCACATGAGTATGATAACCTCAATGGACATAGATATGTGGGATGAAGTTGCGTCCCCCTCAGACACTGCAGTACTGACAGTCCTAGGGAGAGGAGCAACCAGAGTGTCTATAGAGATAGGTACTGAAAACACAATGGCATCACAACCAACCTCAGCAGCAGCAAAATTACTCTTAGCAGACTTATCAGCAAACACCGCATCCTCATCAACAATCTCAATCTAATAATCTTCAACTGTCACATCATTATTAGCAACATCATCATCAACTACATCAGCATCAACATCCTCATCATTATCAGAAGGAGCTGGATCCTCTTCCTCAACATGCACTTCTAAATCCTCAACTGTTTGAACCTCAGCAGCAGCGGTAGCACCTATAACAAAAACCACTGCAAGGATATCTACTGACACTGAGTCTGGAAGCACGGTATCTGGTGCCACTAAAACAGAAACTGTATCTGGAACTGAAGTCACTGTAGCTGTAACTGAAACTGGGATCACAGACTCCCCCTAAATTCCTGCACACAAGCTATCAGGAATCTTAGAGGGGTGTGGAGAAGCCATCCTATCATCAGGAACATGTTCTTCCTCATCCACTATGGGTATGGGGTCTCCCCCTCCTAGGATGATCCCCCTATCCCACCTCGATAAGATTGTACAATCTATCTTCTTTAGATGATGGATAGGAACTCCTTTGGCCATATCAAATATATCACCATTGAGCTAATTCAGGTATAGGTTGACAATCCTCCCAAAGTTGTGAGTGCGTAGGCTGTCTTTAACTTTGGCAAACAACAGAGCACCCCAGTCCTGCTTCTTCCTGCAGACTATTGCAACAAGTATCTTGAACATATCTGAAGACAGATAGTAGTGTGAGCAAGTCTTGCAAATGAGCACCATGCCAATTATATCTGAGAGGAATTTGCCCTCCTCACTCATTACTTTTCGCTTGATGGCTTTGGTGTTCCTACGTAAACCACAGAACGATAATGTTCTGGCAAAATCTTCCTACTCTAGGTAGTTGGCCTGATCACAGATAGGTAGCCACAAGTACCTAGAGAGACAAGAGGCATTTACCTTCACTTTGATTTTCTGAACCTTGCTTTTTATCACAGAGTCCTCATTATGTAATTTGGGATTATTGAAGAACTCCAAGACTTCCTTATTGAGCACCTTGTAGGGTGTTCGAAGACAAAGGAAAGTCCAGCGATCTCCAACATCAGAATGACGTTCCTGAATTCGTCAGAGTCTTGAGCAAATCCTGCGCGGACAAACTCACTTCCTCCTAGAAAACTGGTCGTGCTTCTAGGAGCCATTAAAAATTACAAAAAACAGAAATTTCTGAAACTTTGGATAGCAAACTGTATGGGTCTGAGGAAGCTTCTGGTGTCGATGCAGGCATTGTACTGGAGATCCTCTGGAAGGCTTCAAGAACTGTAGGCTTCACTGTATGACTATACAACGATTATCAGAGTGTTTCTATCGGCAGGCGGAGGTGACACACGGTAGCCGGCGACAACACACTGTAGGTGGTGGTCAAGCTTGAAACTAGGGCTTAGTAGAAAGCTATGTACGGTCAACGCAAGCTAGGGCACAGGAGGAGGGAGGCGATCGACAGGAATCGGCGAATCGGGAGCCGAAAGGTCGGGTAGCGCAATCCTGCGAATCGTCGGGATTCGTCGGCTTTTGAGTTCGACGAAAGTCAAGCGTGCCCTCCCATTACTATTTAAATGAATATATATATATATATATATATATATATATATATATATATATATATCGATTTTTAAATTGCATTTAGACTGCGCGTACCTCAAATTTTATTGTCAAGTCTTCGTATCCAATATAGACAATTTGAAATGTTGCCCAAATAGATTTCCCCGAAATTAGCTGTTGGAGGAGTCTGAATCGGCGAGTGTTGCATGAATATGTGCCGTGTCGGTCAATATTCAACGAATTGGACTTGCAAAAGAAGAATTCTTGCTTTGTTGAGATCGATCCCGAGATAAGTTTTGTCACATTGACAGTCTTCATGGTTCCTTGTTCAACATTCCCAGCTCCATTTTGTGCAGCGAGAACTTGGTCTCGTCCAGTGCCTTGGTAAAAATATCAGCAACCTTCTTGTCCGTCGGGATATAGCTGAGGGCTATGTCCTTGTTCTCCATGTGCTCCCAGATGAAGTGGTAGCACACCTCAATGTGTTTGGTCTGGCTGTGGGAGACTAGATTGTTTGCCATTGCAATGGAGCTGGAGGAGTCGCAAAACATCAGAATTTTGTTGAACTTCAAGTTATAAACTTTGAGCTGATTCCTTATCTATAGAAGCTGTGCCAACAACTACCCGCAGAGATATACTTTGATTCGGCAATAGTTGTTGCCACATAATTCTGCTTCTTACTGCTCCAGGAAATGAGCCGTCTTCTGAGGAATTGGCACATCCCGGAAGTGCTTTTCCTATCATACCTACTCCCTTCAAAATCAGCATCTGAAAAGCCAATTAGCTCGACATTGTTACTTCTTGGGTACCATAAGCCAAGATTTGATGTACCTTTAAGGTATCTTAAAATTCGCTTTGCAGCGACATAATGATATTCCTTAGTTTTCACTAATTATCTAGCGCAGACACATGTCGAGAACATTATATCTGTTCTACTGGGATTCAGGTAGAGCAAGAGTCCAATTATGCTTCAGTACTTGGTTTCATCAAAAGTATTCCCTTTCTCATCCTTTTGCAGAGACATAGTTGAACCCATTGGAGTCCTATGGAGGATGAGCTCTCCATTCCAAATTTCTTAAGAAGCTCCTTGGTGAACTTTGTCTGAGAGGTGAAAATTCCATCTTCAGATTGCTTCACATGAAGTCCTAAGAAATACTTCAACTCACTCATACTGCTCATTTCAAACTTCCCTTGCTTAAGTTTAGAAAACTTCTTGCATAGGTTATCTTCTGTAGAGCCAAAAATGATGTCATACCCATAGATTTGCACTAGCAGAATCTTGCCTTTAACTTCCCTAATAAATAATGTCTTGTCTATATTTCCCCTTGTGAACTTGTTCTCAAGAAGAAAGCTAGACAACATCTCGTACCAAGCTCGAGGAGGTTGCTTTAACCCATATAAAGCTTTACTTAGAAAATAAAGGTAGAAAGGGAATTGAGAATTTACAAAACCTGGGGGTTACACTATGTATACTTCCTCTTTTAGATTCCCGTTGAGGAATGCTGACTTCATGTCCATTTGGTAGACAATGAAGCCTTTGAGGGAAGCATACAAAAGAAAGAATCTGATCGCATGGAACCGAGCCACTGGTGAAAATGTCTCGTCGAAGTAGATCCCCTCTTCTTTTATGTATCCTGTGCTACAAGAATGGCTTTGTTCTTGATAATTACTCCGTGTTCATCCAGCTTGTTTCTGAATATCCACTTCGTGCCGATCACGTTCTGTCCATTTGGTCTGGATACCAGCTCCCAAACTTTGCATCGTTAAAACTAGTTGAGATCCTCTTGCATTGCCATGATCCAAGAGGGATCTTTGTTCACTTCCTCGAACTTCTTTGGTTCAACCTGAGACAGAAAACTCAAATGCAAAATTTCGTTAGCTGTACCTCTTCTGGTTCTCACACCATTGCCTGGTTATCCAGTGATCTGATCAGTAGGGTGATCTCATAGGTGTCTGAACCCTAGGTTCCTTGCTCTTCCTCTAGCAGGCTCTGCAGCATCCGGTGCTGCCTCTGTAGGTTGAGGCAATTCTTCCTCTATCAGTTCATCATCCACCAAGCCTGGATTGACGAGCTTAGTTGAGCTTGGAGGTTCTTCCTTGACTGCATCCTCCAAGCTAAGTTCCTTGAATCTGGTACCTACATCTGCACCAAAAACACTTGGCCAGCTTCTTTGGAGCAGGCTAGTCTCATCAAATACAACATTTATCGACTCTTCTACCCCCAGAGTTTTCTTGTTAAAAATCCTATATGCCTTACTATGGCTACTATATCCTACAAAAATACCTTCAAAACATTTTTCACTAAACTTTGTGCAGTAACGCTTCCCATTATTATGTACGAAGCATTTTATTCCAAAGATTCTAAAGTAGGACACAGTCTGTTTTCTGCCCTTCAATAGCTCATAGGGGGTCTTACGTTGGCTTTTGTTGATGAGTACCCTATTTTGCACATGACAGGTCGTGTTTACTGCTTCAGCACAGAAGTACTCCGGAAGAGAAACGTCGCTCAACATGGTTGTACATGCTTCAATTAGAGTTCTGTTCCTTCTCTCAGCAACACCATTTAGCTATGGAGTGCACGGGGAGGAAAACTCATGAATGATATCTTGACTTTCACAAAACTTTGGCATGGCACCAGACTCAAACTCTGTTCTGTGTTCACTTCTGATTTTGACCACCGAACAGTGCAATTCGTTCTGAATTTGCCGGACAAAATTAGTGAAATAATAGAAGGTGTCTGACTTATGTTTCAGAAAGAACACCCAAGTGAAATGCGAGTAGTCATCAACAATTACTAACGTATAGACCATACCTCCTAAGCTGCAAATCGACATAGGTCTGAATAAGTCCATGTGAAGCAAGTATAAGCTTCAAGAAGAATCTTTCTCTACAATACCCTTTAAGGCACTTAATGCTAGGGGCATTGTGCACTAGGTTGTGAGAAAATAACATATTTAATGTTTTAAAATTAATATGTGCTAATATCTTGTGCCATTGGTCAAAGAGAGACAAACTTCTTTTTTCCATAAAACACAATGGGGTAGAAGTGTTAGAACAAACAAAATTTAAACAGAAAATATTTCTGCTCCGAGGGGCTGTTAAGACCGTCTCCAAATTTAAAGACAATTTTATCAAACATTTGTCCTTGCAGAACTCAACGATGTAGCCTTTGTCACATAGTTAACTTATGCTTATGAGATTATGATGTAATCTCTAAACATAAAGCAAGGTCTATGAAAGAGACAATGCCGTTGGATATCATATCATAACCTTTTGTTGTTTACCTGTCTGAACCTCCAAAATTGACTTTTGGTCTGTCTTTGACTGGTGTGTAAACACGCAAAAGGCTTCTTGTCCCGATCATGTGCCGAGAGCATCTGATGTCCAAGTACCAGATTGGCGTTCTATTTTCCTTTGGACATACCTGTAAAAATAAATCAGTTTGCCATAGGAACCCAAACGTATTTGGGTCCTTGGTTCTTGGTCAGCTTACTCCCTCTAGGAACATTAGCCTTGCGAGTGGTCGGTCTCGCATAGCTAACTCTAGGAGTTACAATATATGTAGGGTTATACCAACAATCTACACCAAAATGACCAATTTTGTCGCAGCACCAACAGTCGAATCTATTGTACCACCTTTTGTACTCCTGCTTTACCCTTTGAACGTGAGGTCTAGTAGGGGTATAATTCATAGAAGTAGAGGCCTCATTATTGCAGCATACACAAGGTTTCTACATCTCCTTTTCCTTAGGCACAACAGATTTGGATTTTAGTGCCTTCTTGTTGTTATGGCCATGTATATTTTGACCAAAACCCTTCATTTTAATCTCTTCATAATGTGCTTTGAACATGCTATCACCAAAGTCACGGGGACGGGTCCATCCCTGGTATCTGGTCTTCAGCTCTACATTAGTAGGCCTTGCATGATGACTACAGTATGAATCAAGGTCAAACCTATTCGAGAGAAATATTACTTTCCTGAACAAAGGTTGAACCATGGGTGCCTTCCCCTTTTCTTTGGTGTTAGCATTCTTGGCAGCATTACCCTTACCACCAACGTGGCCAAGACCACTACTCTTCTTTTGAGCTGAAAACTCATCGATGAGAGGGAGAACAGTCTTCAGCTTTGAGTAGCTCTCAACGAGTTTTCTCTCCACCGCGAGCTTTTTCTCCGGCTCATCAAGATATTTTTCCTTTAGTTTTAACATCTCAGCAGTCCTTGAGTTCCTATTTCAAGGAGTGTAATTCATCTCTAAGAGGAAGTAATTGTGCAATTTCTTCCTTCAGACTTGCTTCCACTACCTTGAGTGTGTCGATCTCTTTAACTTGCTTTCGGACTACCTTTCGGTATTTGTTGAAAGACTTTAACAAGTGCTCGTGCTGAGCCATTAACTCTGATTCGTTCTCATCAAAGGAGTAGTCTTCATGACCAATCGAGGAAGTTTTTGATTCAGAAAGAATGGTGTGCGAGTTTACCTTCCTATGGTATTAGGAGTCGCCCTCTTCCACGTCAGATTGATCCATAAGCCCAATGTACGCTTCTTCATTTTCTGAGCTCGACTCACTAGAGTCACTGTCGCTATGAGTCTTCGACATTTTGGCGTCAAAGATCTTTTATTCTTTCTTCTTTCCTTTGAAGGATCTCTTCTCATCCTTCATGGAGCTCTCCTTCTTCTTGTAAGGATACTCCACAATCATGTGATTTGATTTGTTATAACAGTAGCAAACAACATTAGAGGAAACATGTTTGTTCGGTTTGGATTTATACCTGCCCTCTTTATTGTAGCTTCTGGACATTCAATCACTGTCGCGACGTGATCTTCTGTAGTTTGAAGAGGACTTATTATTCATTTGTCTCCTCTTGCCCAGCAGCTTCTTGAACTACTTGGAGAGGAGAGAGATGTCTCCATCCGACAGCTCGGAGCCCGACGTGCTAGGCTCAGAGTCTTTCGAGGGGTCTGGATCTCGTGTCCTTACAGGTGACATAACTTTAGACTTTCTTAAACCTTCTGCCGTTAGGGTTGTTGAATTCTCTTTGCTTGAAGATCAATTGGCTTGCTCCTACTTCTTTTTGGTGTTCATTTGGAGTTCGTAGAAGAGCAATTTGTCGAAAAGATTATGTGGGTCGATCTCCGTCAACTTTCCAAAATCTGTGATTGCGACAATATTTGTGTCCCAGTCCTTTGTGAGGGATCTAAGGAACTTGTCATTCAGTTCAACATAAGTGAAGACGCGATCGTAGTTCCTGAGACCATTCACAATCTTGATGAACTTTTCAAAGTTGTCAGCAATAGAGTCATCCGTACCTTGCTTGAAGGCTTCATAGTCCTGTTTCAGCAATGATTTATGATTGTCTCTCACTTCTTCAGTACCTTCCATCAGGACAACAAGACAGTCCCACATCTCTTTAGCAAACTTGTAGAGGAAAAAATTTCTGGAGCATGGAATCATCCACTGCACTTGCTATGATATTCTTCGCTTTCTTATCATGTGAGACTAAGGATATCTCATCCTTCATAAGATCCATCATCTTCTTTGGAATCATGATTGCAGGATTTATAGTCGATGACTATGTCGGGACGTGTGGTCCTTTTTCCACTATCTGAAAGATCATTGGATCAACAGCTTCCATGAAGAACCATACTCGCTCTTTTCACATGGGAAAGTTTTCCTTGGTACACACTGGTAGCTTCATAGTTGATATATATTTGCTTCGATCTATAGTGAAAGTGCGGAATCTCTGAATGCTAGATTAGGGATCTTGATTAAGGTGTTAACCTTATTTGACCAACCTCCCTCTGATATCACTTGAAAGTATCTAGTGTTGACCTAAATCACCTAGAGGGGGTGAATAGGTGAAGTTTGCGTCCTTATGCAGAATAAAAATAATCAAAAATATCAAGCACACAAACACAGAAATTTTATAGTGGTTCCCCGAGTTGGGTACGTCCACTGTCCTACCTCGCCTATCTCCCACGAAGGGTAGATTAGGCTACTTCACCAAACTCAAATTTCGTCAAATCTTACACCTCGGAGTCGCAACTCCTACACCTCCGAGAGGAATCTCCTACCACTCGAAGAACAAACTCTCCTACAACTCGATCCGCAAATTGGATGTACACACTCGATCCACAACTTGATCTACTGTCTCGATCCACAAGCAGATCTAAAAAACTTGGAGAAAAATCTCCTACAATATTCAAAATAAAGTTACAACAACAAACGATTCCAATCTTGATCCGACGTTCTTTGAAGGTTGGAAGTTGAATCTTGGAGAACTCGGAACCTTGAAATCCTTGATCTAGAACCTTGATCTTCGACCAACAAGGACTGGATAAAAGCAGATCTTGAATGAAGAAGCGATCCAGTCAATGAAGTTGTCGGCGACATAGATTGCTCGAAGTGTCGGCCGATCAGAAGAAAAATCGCGAAAATGGTAGGTCGGCCGACGGGATTCTCTTACGGGAAATATGGGATTTTGATTTTTGTAAATTAGGTTTTGGATCTGTGAGTCATTTCAAAATTACTCAAGGTATTTACAGATGAATTCAAAATGAAACAACTATAAAAGATTTCCAAAATAGAAACCTAGAAGAGTACTGTACATGGCCGTCAGTTTCGAACCAGGAAGAAACATTGGAAAAATGCCAAGGAAAATTCGGCGAGATTCGTCGAGTATTAGGTATGATACTCGCCGAATCATGCAATGATATGAGAAAAAATGTCTAACGGATTTCGTTGAACAGAAGGCTAATTCGTCGAACGAAGTTCATCGAACAGAAGGGAGATTCAGTTCATTTAGAATTATTCGGCAAGTATCGCTTGGGATACTCATCAAATTCGGAGAGAATCGCTTGGGATACTCATCGAATTCGGCGAGTATCACCAGTGATACTCGTCGAATTTGCCTTGGACAGCTTCTGGAAACCTGCAGAATTTTCCCTAAGTATATACAACGAATTCGGCGAGAATCGGGAAGTATACACAACAAATTTGGCAAGTATCAAGGGGATACTCATCGAATTCGACTGTATGACTCACCATACACGCCGAATTTTACTTAGGTAAAATTCTTCATTTCTGACTCCTTGTCTTTGGCCTTCCTTGGTCCTTCTCCGGTACTTGAGATAGAAGTACACCCCAATAGAGAGATTACACGTGAGTCAACACATTGGCCTATACAATGAAAGGTTAAATTGTATATTCCCGTGCTTAGTGACACACAGTAACCTGACATTGGTGTGTACTTGGCATTGTAACCCTGCAAGTACATAACTAAAAAGCAATATCAAATACAATCTTAATTAATCTTAGCTTGACTAGACCTTTTTCAAATCAGGGTTATTGTGGATACAATACACAACATATTTTAATTTATTTCAAATTTTAATAGATTATATTTGAAGTATTATTAAAATTAAATCGCATCTTTAATCAGATTCCCAAGAACACCCAATCAAATTCTAAGGCTTTTTAATCTTGAATTTTTCTCTAACTACTTTTCAAATTGCGACCTTTAAGTTTTTCAAAAACAAAACTAATTTTTCAGTCGATAAATTAATAGGAATTTTGCGTGAGTAAGATTACTCGACAGACACCGGGCAAATACGACATTTTTATACAGTATTTCGATAGGTATACTTGCCTATATCGGGATATTAATTGCGAGAAATATTTTTAACTTGTAAAATGGTAATCACCGCACGTACTCCAGACTAGAGCTTCTGAACCACACTATGAGAAGCCTCCTAAAGGTCTCATGTCGAACGTCCGTTCCAAACATTAGCATGCCCCCAGGGGGTGTTCGTGATTACTCCACGGTGTATGCCCGAGAGGTCGGCGAACACCGAGAACTCTTGCTTGGAATGCTATCTCTGCTTCTTCTTCTATCTGATGCTCTCTTGCGTTGTTGCAGGATTTGGGTTAACAAATTTGAGTCTAAAATGCACTTTTTTGTATTTTTAGAAAAAAACTAGGCTACATATAACAATATGAAGTACATTAACATATTCAGGAGCAAGATGAGAATAAGTCTACAAAATGAGAATAAGTTAACACATCCCTTTACCTTCAAGGGCTGGTATAGCACAAAGGAGCTTTAGCACGCTACTTCCTACTCAGCTCTCAAGCACCTGTACAAGGACAATCCACCAAGATGTAACACCCCCATCAATCATTAAGAATATAACAGAAGGTTACCTTAGGTCGTGTTATCCTTTCCCAATCACAATATACATAACCATGTTATGTCCATGGCTATCTCTCACAAGCAGCACAGATGGGCACTCTAGGCTCTCACCTGAACATGCTACCCACCTTATCTCATAGACACAGGCTTCGCAACCGCAAACATCAACTCTCTGGGAGCTATCGCTAGCGGTATGTCTACTGCCACACGGTAGGTGACAGACCCATAATTCCTCCCCAGTCTTTGGGTGTTTTCTTGGAGACCAACTCCACTACTCTCACAATAGCAACCTGCACATCCCATTACTCTATAAAATATACGTTTAACCACAGAGTATTCTCTGGCATGCTAGTAAACAAGATAACTATCACCAATCTAGACCAACCTGTCCAGATGGGTTTCTCACTACATGCCTATTCCATACTTCTGTTCTGGATTCTATAAGCTAGTTAATTACCAGGGATATCATCAATGAACTCATTGGAAACTCCACGTTCTCCACCAATTGGTGAGGTTTTCCATGCATATGCCAAAATAAGGACTTTACATGTCCAATAAGGAAGATCGTTACCCTTGTCGTTTGCTTAGGAGCCATGAAATCACAACTAATCTGTATGGAAACATTCACAACACCTTCCTCTCTGCAAATCTGGATTTGTCTCACAAATCCGACCACAAGAATGACTTCACATCTTCCTTTTAGGGCAGGATCAGTCTTGCCCTTGCTATCCTATCCTTATCCTGCCTTCTTCTATCTCAAACTCCAAGAGAGAGTGAGAGAGATAAACAAAAAATGAGATAGAATTCTCATCTCAAGCTTTATCAAAAGCTACAGCCGTGCAGTAACTTGCATCCACCGTGTGGTAGGTTAGGCAGTGGCCCGTTGGCCCAATTGGTGTCGTTCTGCTGCTCAAAAACCTCCTCAACCTTATCTGACACAAGGCACACTACCGCCAGCATTACCCCAACCCCCAAGAGATACCATCCAAAGACAGTACTTGAATTAATTGTCTACCATCGGGCAGTAGCACACTACCGCCCTGCGGTACCTACCAGAGACGCTGGTGATTTAAAATAGACGGATACTGCCAGCACTAGGTCTACCACCTGGTGATAACCTCTAGTGACCAACTTCCTATTATTTTCAAAAAATTTGGGGCATTATAATTCTCCCCTCCTTTAAGAGATTTCGACCAGAGATTTACACTTAACAGGAAACAACACAGAAGCACAAAACATATAAAATGTATCTCAATGGAATAGTTCAGGGAATTCTTTTCACATGGTCTTCTCCCGCTCCCATGATGTCTCCATGATGAGTCTGATTAATATAGGGTTTTTCGAACTCATTCGGGCTAGTTTTGACGCACGTGCACTAGACTTTTAGTATGTTTTCTCTCATAATCTGTTTGAACCACTTTAGTACACAAAGTGTACTTTTTAGGCTCGTTAGGGTGTGAAATTGTTCATCTCATATTAGGGGTAAGCACAAGGTGCCCACCGTGTCTTTTCTTGCTTTTGTCGACGTATTTCTGCTGGTGCTGGAGATGTACTCCCGACCATTGTGTTTGTATGCAGGTGGGTAGTTCACCTTAGTGTCCAAATCCTTTCCTTGAGACATCGCCCGATCGTGCATTTTTATTAACGCACAATGGTTTAAGTCATGCGATAGCCCCTGGTTTCTTCTTTTGGAGCAGTCATCGTGCGTTTTTCTTAATGCTCGGTTGGATTCAATTGTACATGAAGGAAAACACACATCCTTCTTGTATTGCTTCAAATTTCGAGTTCTACCCAGTACAATGCAATTTGTTCGTACAAGAGCAGTTTGATCGTGCATGTTTAAAAACGTACGACTGGATTGTCTTCTCAGGCTGGCCCTCCTGTGCTTTTATAATCGCATGATCAAACACATGATCGTGTGTTTGGTCGTGTGTCTCTTAAATTCTGACTATCTACTATTTAAGACGCATGTACTCGCCCTAATTTGAGAATTCATCTTCCCCGTGCCCATGAGGGGGAGTTCCGCCATTTTTCACCCCTCTCTTGCCACCCACCTACTGAAGGAGCTCTGACCCCCATTTTCTTGCAAATCTAAGGCTAGGTCATCCTCCACAGCCTTCTCCATCATCTACAATCTTACTAGCTCTCATTCAAGGGAGTTCTCACCGCATATTTGGAGTTCTCCGACGAGGAACGTGAATGGAAAGTATTTATGAAGAAGATATGTAGATTGGGAGAAGGTGACATCTCTCTCGACCATAGAGAGAAGTTGAAGTTTTAGCACGGACAAGGCTTGACACCCCTCGATTCCGGCCGTGAACCTAAGCGAGTCTTCGTGCATCAGTGGTTTTTTCCCTACTCCTTTCTTATAGTGGATTTCTCATTGTCTATTTGGGATTTGTCTTTTATTTTTATGAACCTTAATTTGCTTTTATTAAAATCATCCATGTCTATGTGGGTATTTTGTGGTTCATGCATTTGAGTAGAACCTCCATTTCATTTCATTGTCATTTTCATTGCTTTTTGGCCACTCTAGCGATTGTTAGTTGTGTGCATTGTGAAGAAGTTCTTGCAACCCTCACTAAATTCACTCCAGTCTGCAAGCTTGCCAAATAGGGTATCCATTTTTGCGAAGCGATGAAGGAGACCCACATAGTAAAAGTAGTTAGTAATTCTCGTAATCCAACCCTAATAAATGCTTGTTGCTCTGCTCTTAAGCTTATAATGGCTTTTCCGAACAATATAATCACACACCTTAATTGCACTACTCTGAGATCAATACTTGGGGATTGACTCCCAATTTATATTACTTGTGTGACTGGTACACTTATCATATATGCGAATCAAGTTTTTGGCGCCATTGCTAGGGAATGCAGTTTGTGCAGTAATTTGGTTGTTAGGAGAATCGATTGTTGAGTTTTGTTCTTTTATTTTTTCCTGCTAGTTAGTCTACTTTCTAGATTTGTTAATCATCTCTTATCTTTAGTTATTTGTTAGATATGGTTTTTTGCACAAAATTGTTTCTTTTTTGATACATGTGCACTATGTGTGCTGAGTTTAACATTCGCTGTCACTGGTGCCAAAATAGTTCTCACGCGAGTTATGAATGCCCTCTAGGAGATAATGGGCAAAGGTCTTGTGGCTCAGTTTATAATGCTATGTATTGGTACATTCCGTCATACACCATACGTAATATCCCTCAGACAACTAGACCCCTAAGAGTGGTTTTGTCATGACTAGGTCATGACAAAACCCTAGGAATCCAAGAAGACCAAATGAACTTAGGCATGAAAGTGTGAACCACGTTGGTCTATAAATATTAGAATTACATATATAAGCTTAGGGATGATCATAGGTCTTCACCATGACTCCATGACCCTACCACAACATCACTAACTTGTTAGAGGGTCCATTAGAGCCGTAGGGACCCATAAGGGTCAATTAAAAAAGGTCAAGTTGACCAAATTCAACCCAAGCCCTGATTAGGTCAACCTAAGCTCACATATGGCCTATTGACACCCATTAGAAAAAGGGATCCAGCTAGATCTTCCCAAGCCCTAAGGGAGGCCAATGGGTCAACAAGGACCCATTGGGATCAACCAAAGAGGCTAAGTTGACCTAAGTCAACCCTAGTCCTAAATAGGTCAAAGTGCCCTAACTAAGGGTCAAGTGACCCCCAAGATGCCCAACCAACCCTACATCAGCCTTCCTAGACCTTAGGGGAGTCCAATGGGTCACCAAGGACCCATTGGGGTCAACCCAAATGGTCATATTGACCAAGGTCAAGTCTACCCTAGTATTATGTCAAACTTGCTCAAATGGGCTAACTCAAGCTCAAGCCCAATCCACTTGAGCTAAAACTTTATTTCCATCAATAATATGGGTTAGTGGTGTGCCATTAGGCCATAGTAGTCATCAAAATTGGCCTTGATAACTAGGGGAGAGAAACTCCATTTTCCCTTTAATGGAGGAGAGAAAGTGAAAAAAGAGGCCATTCATGGACAAGGGAGACAAGGGCCTCTCCAATTGATGGATACATTCCCCCTCATCAATTTTGAGGAGTTGAATAATCATAGCCAGCCACCAAAATGGCTGAATTTAATTTCTCCCATAAGGAAGAGAGAGATAGAGGAGAGAGAAAGCCATTAATGGCCATGGGAGAGCAAGAGTTCCTCTCCAATTGATTCCAAAGTCTTGATTAATCTTCCTCTCATCCGTTAGAGAACACCAGAGGTTTTCCTCGCATTTAGGTGGCTGAATTCAGAGGATCTTACCTTTGCCGAAATTCACCTTAATGGCCATTAATGTACATTGCTTCTTGACCACTCCCCTCCCCCATTTTCCAACCTTAAAAGCAATCCTTAGGACCAGAGGAGTCATTTCCACATCTCCCTTGAAGATTTCAATCCATTTGGTAGTGCTGTTGCAGAGCACCAGAAATCTCAAAATCCGGAGATGGTGGCGCGGTGGTCATCCCGACTTCATCTCTCCCAAAAGGTCCTCCTCTACTCCTTTCTTCATGGGCTAGAATCTTAGATCATTTAGGAGAGAAATCGGGCTCAATTGAGCCCGATTGGGAGAGAAAAATTTCAGATTTTCCATGGTTTTTCTACCTCTCGGGTTCGCCGGAAACCTCCCCTCCGGCGGCTGTGCCGCCCTCCGGCGATAACCCCCACCTCAACGGAGGTGGGGGTGGTGGTGTGATAGTACATTTTGTAGTCTAAAATACTAGGGTAATTACTAGTTTTTAATATAAAAAACATGTTTGTATAGTTTTATTTTGACCTCGTTTTGTATAAATTTTAATACCACTAATTGTTTCTCTTATTTTTGCAGGTTTCCTCAGCTTTCGGCCAAAATGACCTAACACGCCCCCCTTACACGCCCTCCCTGGGCGTGTCATCGGGCGTGTAACCCGATCCCGAGGAAGTTTATTGCTTGAGCCAAAATCCTGAGCAAAACCCCCTGACACGCGCCGCGGACAGGCCCTCCATGGGCATGTCACGGGGCGTGTCACACTCTTCCCGAAGACTGCTGGCGCATTTAAAGATTTCCCATCGCTGCACGTCAATAGTTCTGACACGCCCTCCCTACACGGGTGTGTCCACGACCGTGTTTCGTAATTTCCGGCATTTGACCGATTTCTGACCAATGATTTAAGCTTGATGTGTCTTACACGCCCACCCTACACGGGCGTGTCCACCGATATAAAAAAGAAATCATCATTTCCGTCGAAATTCAGCTTACGATGTTAACCCGTACATGACATGCCCCCTGACACGCCCTAGCCGTGCATGACTGGGGGGCATGCCCGACCCGCCAATTTTTTATAAATTCATACCCCCCTTATGTCCAGAAGCAGTTTTTGGAGTGAGTGGGGAGGTGCTGCCCTTTTGTTTTCTTGAAGTTTTTCATGCTTCCCCTCTCCCTCCTCATTTTAAGTTTTTTAATCCTAGCTTAGTTTACTCTTTTTGTATTAGTTTTCGTAATTGCTTTAGTAGCTTAATGTTAGTGCTAGCTTAGTTTTCATTTCCTGCAAGTGTAATATCTTTTATTTCAAGTTGTAAGCTCCTTGTTTGATTTAATAAAAAGT
The DNA here is from genome assembly GCA_039583875.1 of Platanthera guangdongensis. NCBI lineage: Eukaryota > Viridiplantae > Streptophyta > Magnoliopsida > Asparagales > Orchidaceae > Platanthera > Platanthera guangdongensis. Next base: position 97,320,990 of record CM077153.1, on the reverse strand, counting down.
CTATTTACTCTTACTTGTTTCTATTTTGTTTCAATGCACTCCTACTCATCTCTCTTCCTCCATATGATTAACTAATCCAACTTGTACTCTATCCTGATAATTCGAGGTTCTAGTTGATTAAGTTATGATGCTTTAATTTTACTTTTTCTTTTTAGGGTTTAGAACTTTATTTACTCTTGATTAATCTTGTTTGGAGTTATATCATCGATATGTAATTTCCATTTTTGTTTTCATTCTTATCTAGCCAAGAGGCTCGTAGTTTGAAGTAAACACTCAAGAGTAAAGAGAGTTTCATGCACACCTCGAGAGAGGCAGACGTTAAATCTCTCGGATTGGAGTCAAATCCAATAGTGGGGTTCACCGCATAAAGCGAGCTTTAGGTCTCCGATTTGGATGAGAGTTCGGTCAGACATTTCTAAACTTAGGTGGGCACTGCTTCGAGAGAATCGTGTTCATGCTTATGGAACCTCCACGGTCAAGGTCTTTTACCTTATTAAGTTAGGATTTATTATCACATTTCTTAATCAACTTTAGCCGAGGTGATTCTCAATCGAGTGCTTTTCTTTATCACAGTTCAACCCCTTGTTGTAATCGCTTTTAATAGCTCTCTATTTAACCGCAAGCATTTCTCTTTTTAGCGTAATATTTCTTTTCTTAATCGCATTTAGCTTTCTCTTAAATCCTAAAACAAAATCTTGATAAGATAATAGTTTTCGTGTGAGTAAGATTACTCAACAATTCCTGGATTTTAATACGACACTTGTGTCCCCTAGCTACATTTCGATATGTATACTTGCCTCGTTGGATTGCTAGTTCAGTTTTTATTCTCATCGCGATTAGTAGACCCCAAGTTTTTGGCGTCATTGCCAGGGAAGTACCTGTTTTTCAATTCTGTACTTTCATTTCTGTTTAACTTCTCTCTCTCATACCACTCCATTCTTCATTGAGGACAATGTCTATTTTAAGCTTGGTGGAGGATTTCCTCCTTCTCTTGTCTTTATTTTGTTTCCTTCTAAAAAAATCAAAATAAAAAAAAATTATATATATATCTTAAAAATATAAAAAAAATAGAATATCTTAAAAATCTAAAAAAAAGAATATTTCAAAATAATATATATATATATATGTTATTTAGTTTAAACCGATTTTGGTATCTCAATACTACCACTTGTTTTTGTTTTGTTTTTCTCAATATTCTTTATAACTACTTAGCTAATTATAATATTTCTAATCAATCATTCTAATTATGTTTCATAAGTAAAATATTGGCATTGCTGTGTTTCTAATTCACGGTAGCATGCTAACGTGAAACCTTTTTCTAAAACTCGCATTTTTATTATAGTTTTCGTTCCTTATTCTCTTTACTTTCTTAAAAATATTTCATCCACTATTTTTCTTTTCGTTTTTGGATAATTTTTGAAATTTCATCGTTTGATTAGCGTAGTAGATGTGAATGATCCAAGTCGCTTATTATTTCTATTTTCAAGATAATTTCATTAGCCTTTATTTATTATCTAGGATTTTATTTTTGAAAATTTTCAAAGCTTATGCTTTAGATAAATTTAAAACATGAAAATGATTTAGGCCGTTTTTGTTTTATTTTGAGTCTTCTTGCCAACCTAAAAAGTTTTATCCCTAGTTAGCCGCTTTTGAGCCTTTTTTTGATTTCAATTGATAGCTCCACTTATCATTTCATTTTCACAAAAGCTAAATTTTTCCAACCTATCTAATCACACTAACCTTTTGAGTTTCATTAAAATTTTTCATGATTATGATAGGGTTGTTTTGTGATTTTTATTTGGAGCACTTTTTGAAAACGTATGCTCAAAAGAAGTATTTACTTTTGTTTGGCCAATTTCAAAATGAAAATAAAATTATTTTTGGCAATTATTTTGTTTTGAAAAAAAAAGAAAAGAAAGAAAAATATAAAAAGGAATGGAAAGAAAATGAAAAGAAAAAAAGAAAGAAAAATATTTTATTTATGATTAAAATTTTTTAAACTCTTTATTTTGGTTTAGTGTGATTTTAAAGCCTCCTTGTTTATCTTTGAATTCCACTTCTAATCATAATCCTAGACCAAACATTTTGGTCCTAATTAGTCCTTTTGATTCATGTTTTTGAATTTTATTTTTTTAGCTAAGTAAAGAAGAAAAGTAAAATATTGAAGTTTTGGATTTAAATTTAAATTTTTGTTATTTGATTGATTTAGTTATAATGTGTCTCTTGGATCTAGTAACAACTCAATGTTCTTTTTCATTTTGTTACTTTGCTTAAATTTATTTAAAGAATTTTTGTAAAATTTTGGATGATTTATTTTCGTTAGTAAAGCTTATAAATTGTTAAACTATATTTAAGTAACTATTTTAGGTTTACGTTTCACCTTCTCCTTACTTAGAATTTCGCATTGTACTTGTGTTAGCATAATTAGAATTTTCCTGATTAGTGACTTTTATGTTAGCTAGTTTTTATATTTTTTGCTTGGGGACAAGCAAAGTTTAAGCTTGGGGAATTTGATAGTATATTTTGTAGTCTACACTACTTGGGTAATTATTAGTTTTTAATATAGAAATCATGTTTGTATAGTTTTATTTTGACCTTGTTTTGTATATATTTTAATACCACTAATGGTTTCTCTTATTTTTACAGATTTCCTCAGCTTTCGGCCAAAATGACCTGACACGCCCCCTTACACGCCCCCCTGTGCGTGTTAGTGGTCGTGTATCCCGATCCAGAGGAAGTTTGCTGCCTGATCACAAATCCCGAGCAAAACCCCCTAACACGGCCCTAGACACGCCCTCAATCGGCATGTCACCCTCTTCTGAAGCCTGCAGCCGCATTTAAAGATTTCCCGTCATTGCACATCAACAGTACTAACACACCCTCCCTACACGGTTGTGTCTACGGGCGTGTTCTGTAATTTTCGGCTTTTGACAGAATTTCGACCAATGATTGAAGCTTGACGTGCCTTACATGCCCACCCTATACTGGTGTCTCCTTGGGCATGTCCACCGACGTACAAAAGAAATCATCATTTCCGTCAGAATTCAGCTCCCGATGTTAACCCGTACTTGACACACCCCCTGACATGCCCTACTCGGGCGTGACAAGGGGGCATGACCGACACAGAAATTTTCTATAAATATAGACTCCCCCTTGTGTCCAAAAGCAGTTTTTGGAGTGAGAGCAGAGGTTTTGCCCTCTTGTTTTCTTGTAGTTTTTCTTGCTTCTCCTCTCCCTCCTCATTTTAAGGTTTTTAATCCTAGCTTAGTTTACTACTTTTGTTTTAGTTTTTGTAATTACTTTAGTAGCTTAATGTTAATGCTAGCTTAGTTTTCATTTCCTCCAAGTGTAATATCTTTTATTTCAAGTTGTATGCTCCTTGATTGATTTAATAAAAGTTTGTTTACTCTTACTTATTTCTATTTTATTTCAATGCACTCCTACTCATCTCTCTTCCTCCATTTCTCCATGATTAACTAATCCTTCTTGTACTCGATCTTGATGATCCGAGGTTCGAGTTGATTAAGTTATGACGCTTTAATTTTACTTTTTCTTTTTAGGGTTTAGACCTTTATTTACTCTTGATTAATCTTGTTTGGAGTTATATCATCAATATATAATTTCCATATTTGTTTTCATTCTTAGCTAGCCTAGAGGCTCGTAGTTTGAAGTAAACAATCAAGAGTAAAGAGAGTTGCATGCACCCCTGGAGGGAGGCAGATGTTAAATCTCTCGGATTTGAGTGAAATTAAATAGTGGGGTTCACCGCTTAAAGCGAGCTTTATGTCTCCGATTTGGATGAGAGTTCGGTCGGACCTTCCTAAACTCAGGTGGGCACGTCTTCGAGAGAAGCATGTTCATGCTTATGGAACCTCCACGGTCAAGGTCTTTTACCTTATTAAGTTAGGGTTTATTATTGAATTTTTAATCAACTTTAGCCGATGTGATTCTCGATCGGGTGCTTTTCTTTATCATAGTTCAACCCCTTATTGTAATCGCTTTTAGTAGCTCTCTATTTGACCAGAAACATTTCTCTTTTTAGCGTAATATTTCTTTTCTTAATTTCATTTAGCTTTCTCTTAAACCATAAAACAATATCTAGATAAGATAATAATTTTCGTGTGAGTATGATTACTCAACCGTTCCCCAATTTTAATGCGACACTTGTGTCCCTTAGCTACATTTCGATAGGTATACTTGCCTCGTTGGATTGCTAGTTCGGTTTTTATTCTCTTTGTGATTAGTAGACACCATGGTGGCTAGCCATGGAGGTGGTCGGATGTCTGGCAAAAAGGTTTGATAGTTTGTCCAGGTCAGTAAAATCATGGTGGTCGGCCAGAGGTTGAATACTATCCGATCACCGTTGGATTAGATCTGTACAATAGGTTTTAAAGATTATTAAGGTTTTACATTTTTAACCATTTTCTGTGCCCCATTTAAATTAGATAACGGAGACCCTTAGGTGCTAAACCTTAAAGAGTGTCCAACATGAAAATTGTATCCCTTGAAGTCTAATTTAATTTAAAATTGATTTCAACCCATTTGGGTAAGTGGTTTGACCAGAGCACTCAAAATAGTACAGCCTATGCATAGGCTTGACTAGAGAATAAATTGAGTGCCCCCATCAATTCATCCATCCAAATGACTTGAAATTTTGTATGCTGGTCACTCATACCGATACCTATAATATATCAAAAAATTGGAATTTGTGGAGAAAATTGTCCTAAAGGTTTCGTAGAAATTTTATAAACCTTGTATGAATTATTTAAGGGGTCTAATTACCTCAAATCCCACCAAAAGTTTGTTGTATATCTCTTAGGATCATGTCATGACAATGGTAAAAAGTTCAGCCCAATTGGGTTTAATTTGGATAGGTTTTGGTGAGACCAAAGTATGGCCCTTAAGGAATTAAATTAGGGTAAAGAGTGTTTGGGGCATAGAGCGGCCAATTCTCACCTAAAGGGGTGGGGACTTGAGCCAGAGCTCCATGGTTAGTTTAAACACCCTCAAATGGAGTTTAGGGTAGATTAGGGTCGATTTACCCTAGGACCCTAGTTCAAACACTAAGGTTGAACTTTGGGGGTTTGTGAAGGACATGGTGTGAAATGTCCATGTGTGGACTTGGTGTTTAGTCCATGTAATCGTAGGATGGTAAATAGCCCTAGGAATGAATTTGGTGACATTTAGACTTAGGCATGCAACTTAAACCAATTAGGAATAATTTAGGCCTTTACCCTTTTAGGAAAATATTGAAGGGTCATATGACCTTGTATCATTATGAAATTTTGGTAGAAGGGTTTTTATAACAATATGAGTCTCTAGAAATTATTGTAGCATGGTTGGAAGTCATTAGCTCATACTTGTAGTTATAACCTTTATGTTACCTCTAAGGATTATTTTGATAAAATCATGGTTAAACTAACTTAGAATGTTATGAAACTTAGTCAATCATGATTTATGATCTTATTAAAGCCCTGGTAATTTTTGTGTAATTTTTGGATAATATTTTGAGGTACGTCTCTATATAATTCTATTTATTATATTTATCTTGAATTAATTATTTAGGGGCTGATACTTTTATGAAAGTTTGTGAAACGTAGTATTCTCTGTTATTTTGGCATCATATAGTGATTGTTAACCCCAAAGTCTACAACGTGTGCAAGGTTCCAAGGTTGCATGCTCCATTAGCGGCGGACTCGGTTTGGCAGTCCACCCAGCTCGTCAAGCATCAGCATGACCCGGCTCTTCTTTGGCGGACTCGGTTCTGCAGTCTGCCCAGCTCATCTTCAGGCAATAGGCTCGATCGCCCTACTCTTCAGGCGGACTCAAGGCTCAGTCCGCCCAGGCCGCGACCCTCCAGCAGTATCGCGACTTGCAGCAACAGATGGAAGCACCAGCCCGTGAGCCTAGTCCGGCCCTATTGCGCGGACTGGCGTGTCTTTTCATTTTGCTTCCCCTCACCGCTACCCGATTCCCTGTACCCCGGGCAGCCGGTTATTTTAGCCCTGCCCGTTTGGGTAGGCCCCCGAACCTATAAATAGGGTGAGGTTGATCACCCAAAGCACGCTAACTCGTGACTTGGAGCCTACCTGTTAAAGGCTGCAGACTCGAATCTCAAGCTTTGCGGTCTCCAGCTTGCTCAGCTTCTTGCACTTTTCCTTTCAATCTGTAACAAACTCATTTGCAATCAAAGGAAAGCACGTCGCAAGAGAGGCATTCAGGCCGCGAAGGGTGAATTTTGAGGTTATCGTGGTTCACGACTATGCTCTTTCTCATCTGCTTAGTATATAGCTTCTTGCAGTCGCTTCTTTTCCCTTTCTTTCCCCCGTGCTCGAACCTTTAGCTGGTGGTGCTCATTACTCTCCATTTTCGTGCATCAATAGTTAACACGCGACCTTCATATAAGGTAGTTTTTTGAAATCAGCGGACAGAATGTCAGACCGCCGAGCCTGCAATTTAGACCGCTCCAGTTCAACAAACGACTCGCTTTGGGAGGCAATCGAATAGTCTCACTGGGAGGCTGAACGATCTCGCAGGGAGACTGATCAGCGCCTAGATAGCATCAGCCAGGCTTTGATCGCAATAACTCAGCGGCTTGCGCCCCAGGATGCAGCAGATCCTGCGGACATGCCAGTCTACCAAACTACAGTCCGCCAGACTCCGGTCCGCCGGACACCAGCTCGCCGAACTCCTCTTCGGCAATCTCCTGTAGTCACTCCATCTCCTCAACCTCGCCTGGTGTAGGGATGTTTGTGAGATGGACGTGCCTACGCTAACGGCGGATTACCCATCACAGAACGTGGAAAAAATAAGAGAGTGCTCCGACCAAAAGCGAACGAAAAGGGGTCGGTTGGCTCTCAAAAATACGGGACTCGATACAACGTCCTTAGGACCTACTCTCCAACAAGCACACAACTCGCGCCTAGCCGGACTCGATACCACGACCTTAGGACCTACCTCTCCAACAAGCACACGTCTCACCGCACCTAAACAAGCATCTATTCTTTTCATAATAAGCCGTCAATCGCAGCAAAAATATATTTAGGAGCGGCGGTAAACGATAAGGAGGGATCAAGAACAAGTTGAGATTAACTCCCTTGTTAGCACCAAAGCGTGCCCCATCTTGGAGAACAAGTCAAGGCTAGGCCTAGTTTGTACTCCAGCGGATCTTCCAATCCGAAAAACAAGAGGGTCAATAACAACGTTCGATTCAGATTTGCAAGCGAAAAACACTTTAAAATCGCGGAAAAGACGGTTGAATAACCTCCACAAAAATCTCACAGCAAGAAGCACAAAGATAGGGAAGAGATTACCCAACCAAGAAGAAGATCACACAATATTTGTGGGAGAATCACTCTCTCCACGGTTCCACCGGTTTCACACCGAAGGGGCTGCTTCCTTCTTCCACGGAGTCGCACCGAGAGAAGCCACGCCGGAGTCGCACCGAACGGGGATGGAGGAGGCAAGGCTAGGCTTCACACCCAAAGGGGAGGGGGGGCGGCTAGTGGAATCTCTCCATGGCCGAAATTCTCTAGGGGAGAGTTTAGGTTTTCTTCTTCCAATGCATAACTCATCATAATATCCTCCTTTAAATAGGAGTTACAAAAGAGATCCAACCATCCAAGATGGAGATGAAATCTCATCCATCCGGGCGGTTACATACACACCAAGGGTTTAATAGCACACCAACATAAAAATAAAAATAATACAAGCCAAATGTTTTAAGCAATTAAAATAAAACTAAGTAAAAGTATTAAGCAAGCTTTGCGCACCGCGGACGGAGGTTGTATCGCAGCTTTCCGTTAACGTCCGTGGCGTTGTCATGACGCCGCAAATCTTTAACTTGTTGCGCCGCAGCAACCGGGTCATCATCAGGAAGTGTTGGAGGGGCCGCAGTAACCGGGTCATCATCAGGAAGTGTTGGAGGGGCCGCGCCATCAATCCTCCCCCACTCAAAATCTCGCATCTCCGATGCGTGGGCTGATAGAAAGCGGCGGAGAAGCTCGACATCCAAACGTTGAAGCTCTGTCGCGAGTACCCATGAGTCGTCCGACGGTGGGCGGTCACGCCAACGGATGAGGAAGCGATAGGTAGCACCGTCAGGAGTAGTAAGTGGCTCAGCAGCGAGTATCATATCTGGATGGAGAAACGTCTTGGGAAACCTGGGAAACATGTCAGCAGTAGGAATAAAAGAAGGCAACGTACCATCCGATGTTATACCTGCGGGGACCGGAGGAGAGAGATCATCCAAACTACCACTCCCTAACCCATTAGAAATTTCAGTGGAGGGAGAAGACGACAAAGAAACCAACTCTTGTGGAGGCGCAACAAACAACGTCAAATCCGAGACATTAAAAATAGGGGAGATACCCCATTCAGCAGGCAAATCCAATACGAAAGCGTTGTCACCTAGCTTCTTGATAATCCGAAAAGGACCGGCACGTTTTGGAGCTAACTTTTTAACGGTGCCAGTTGGCATTCGTTCGGGAACTAACCGTACTAAAACCAGATCGCCGACCTTAAAGTGTGACACCTTCCTATGTAGATTAGCGTGTGCTTGATAAGACTCATATTGAGCAGTCAAGGTAGCTCGTATACGTGCATGTAAGTCGTGAATATGTTGGGCGAAGGATTGTGCAAATTGACTTGTTTTGTATGTGGGAGGTAAGGGGACCAAGTCAAGTGGCACAGGGGCCTTATACCCGTGGACAATTTCATTCGGAGACATACCCGTGGACCGATTTTTAGAATTATTGTAAGCCAGTTGTGCATGTGGAAGCAGTAAATCCCAAGTGCCTTTATGGTCGCTCACGAGACATCGAAGAAGATTTCCCAGGCTCCGATTGACTACTTCCGTCTGGCCATCAGTTTGTGGGTGATAAGCCGCGGAGAATAATAATTTTGTGCCCATAAGAACCCACAAGGTTTTCCAAAAGTAGCTAGTGAACTTGACGTCTCTATCTGAGACAATAGTCTTCGGAACGCCACGGTGACTAACGACGTCTTTAAAATACAGTTTCGCAATGTGAGAGGCGTCGTTGGTCTTACTACAGGGGAGGAAGTACGCCATCTTGGAGAACCTATCCACAACAACGAGTATAGAATCATGACGTCGCAGGGTGGGGGGAAGGCCTAATACAAAGTCCATGCTCACGTCTTCCCACGGGACGGACGGAATAGGTAGCGGAGTGTATAAACCTACATTGGACTTAGTACCTTTAGAAACTTGGCACGTACGGCAACTGCTCACAACTTTCCCAACCATCGCCTTTAGTTTAGGCCAAAAGAATTTCTCCTCTACGAGCGTTATCGTTTTGTCTCTGCCAAAGTGACCACTCAAGCCACCACTATGTAACTCCCAAATGATGTGGAGTCGCAAAGAGGAGTGGGGGATACACAATTTTCCGTGTTTGAATAAGTATCCGTCTCTAAGTGAATAGGCCGTGATGGTCGTGGGAGAGCTATCCTGGGCAGATAAGTATGGCTCCTGAAAATCAGGGCATGTGGCGTATTCATCCTTTATGCGCTCGAAACCTACCACGTGGACTTGCATGGAGGAAAGTAAGAGGGTGAGGCGACTGAGTGCATCGGCAACTCGATTGTCGGTCCCCTTAAGGTGCTTGAGAGTAAATGTGTATTCTTGCAAGAAGGATACCCATTTAGCGTGGCGCGGGCTGATTTTGTGCTGACCATTGATGAATCGCAACGCTTCATGATCAGAGAGGATCACGAACTCCTTATGAAGGAGGTAGTGCCTCCAATGATGCAAACATCTAATGACCGCATAAAACTCCCTATCGTAATTGGAATAATTTAATTTAGCACCCGCTAACTTCTCACTAAAATAACTAACCGGGTGACCCTCTTGACTCAAGACACCTCCAATCCCTACGCCAGATGCATCACAAGTAAGCTCGAAGACCTTGGTGAAGTCTGGGAGACGTAACACCGGTGCTTCGGTCATAAGCTCCTTAATACGATGGAATGCAAACGTGGCGGATTTGGACCATGTGAATTCTCCTTTCTTCATGCAGTCCGTAATGGGTGCCATAATGCTACTAAAATCACGTATGAAACGACGATAAAAGGTAGCTAACCCGTGGAAACTACGCACCTCACGAAGGCTAGTGGGCTCGGGCCAGTCTCTAATCACCTGAACCTTTCCTGGGTCAACATGAATTCCTTCAGAGCCAACTATATAACCTAAGAATTCAACCTCCGAAACATAAAACGTGCATTTCTTTAGATTTAGATATAAGGTTTCAGTCCTTAAGGTGGAGAGGACTACTTTGATGTGAGAGAGGTGTTCGGCGGGGGAGGTACTAAACACTAGGATGTCATCAAAATACACTACAACAAACTTCCCCATATATGGCCTAAAGATGTGCGTCATCATCCGGGAGAAGGTGCTGGGGGCATTGGATAGCCCAAAGGGCATCACAAGCCATTCATACAACCCGTCCTTAGACTTGAACGCCGTCTTCCACTCATCCCCCTCTCGGATCCTGATTTGGTGGTAACCACTCCGTAAGTCCAGTTTAGAGAAGATAGTGGCACCCGATAGGACATCCAAGAGATCATCTAGTCGCGGAATTGGAAACCTATATTTTATAGTAATTTTGTTGAGAGCTCGGCTATCAACACACATGCGCCAGGTGCCATCCTTCTTAGGGGCAAGAAGAGCGGGGACAGCACATGGGCTCATACTCGTCCTAATAAATCCCTTATTTAACAACTCCTCTATCTGGGTTTGTAACTCTATGTGGGCAGTTGGATTAAGCCTATAGTGTGGTTGGTTGGGTAAGGACGATCCGGGGATAAGGTCTATTGCGTGTTGTATATCTCTAAGCGGTGGTAACGACGAAGGCAACTCCTCCGGGTATACATCCCTAAACTCATCCAACAATACCCGTAGCTCTCGGGGTAAATCTTCCAACACGCCACCATCAGTTTTTTCACTCAGAAGTACAAGAGAGTACATTATTCCCCCAATGAAGGGATCCTTCACAAATTCCTTCCTACCAACTAAACTCAAGGCTTTCCTCTCAACTGGGATGGTGGTATCCTTAGCCAACACTACCGGCTCTTTTGGCACAGTCGGTCTCAAGGTGACGATCTTGCCATTGAATTTAAACTCATAAGTGTTGGCACGACCATAGTGCGTCACATCACGGTCGTATAGCCAAGGGCGGCCTAATAACACATGACAAACGTCCATTGGTAGGACGTCGCACCAAACCTCATCCGTGTAGGATTTGAAAGACAGGGGGACTAGGCATCGTTGGGTAACCTTAATAGTAACCTTACTAATCCAAGCGACCTGGTAGGGGGTCGAGTGAGGCTCGATGGTCAAGGACATACGCTTAACGGCATTCTCAGAAACGGCGTTTATGCAACTACCACCATCAATAACTAATTTGCAAAGTTTTTCTCCACTCTTAAAGATCAGGGAAAAGATGCTCGTCCTCTTCCAGTCGTCTACAGGACGAGGAGTGGTCAAAATGCAACGCATCACCATAAGGCGGTGATCGTCCTCCAAGTCACTAGGGGCTCCGTCAGGGTCGCTCTCCTCTTCGGCCTCATGGACATAGTCGTCAGGGTCGGTAGTGGACTCTAGTAAGGCTATGGCCTTCGTCTTGGTGGGGCATTCATAGGCATAGTGGCCTTGAACACCGCATGAGTAACAAGTGGTGTTAGCCTTGCTAACCTTTCCAACGGGGATACGCTCACTAGCGGGGTTCTTGGTATTTCTCGCGGTAATCACAACGGATTTCGACTCGGAGGATCTAAATCTTCCTTTATCAGGAAAAGTGGAAGAAGAGGCCCCAACGGTGGACTTATTCTTCGAATAAGAATAATGGGAGTGAGCTTTAGATGCTAGGTTCTTTTCAATGTCCAAGGCGGCATTGAAAGTCGTATTCAAGTCCGTGTGACCATAACGCAAGAGTTTCCGCTGAATGTCGGGGTGAAGTCCCTTTCGAAATCTAGATAAAGTTACTTCGGGGATTTCTCGAAGGTCACATCGTACCATACAGTCCTTAAGTTCTCCCATATATTTAGCAACAGACATTGAGCCTTGCCGAAGGGTGGCAAGCTCATCGAACATTTGCGTCCGATGGTACGCGGGAACGTACTGATCGGTTAGCAGGTTCTTCATAACAGCCCATCCAATGAGTGGGACCCCGTGCCCAACTCCTAACCTACGTTCTTCATTCAGCCAATAGGTTTTGGCACGTCCCATTAATTTCATCCGGGCAACTTGAACCTTTTGGGGGTCCGTGAGGTTGTGCCATTCGAAATAGCACTCCATGTCTATAGCCCAATGGAGGAAGATCTGGGGATCTCCCATGCCATCATAGGTGGGGGCATTTATCTTGATAGCCCTCGTGATATCAAAGCCTCGCTCGGGGCGGGGTTCTCGAGGGGGCATACGGGGAGAGTTTCCCTCAGAATCCGAATCAAAGTTCGGTTGGTGCCGGTTGGGCTGCCCAACATTAACGGGAGGTGGGGTTGGCCTTGCTTGATTTTGTAGGATCTGGGCTAAGGCGTTCCTAAGCTCTGTCATTTCGGCACGAAGACCTGCTATAGCCACGGTGTTGGGATCACCATGCTCGTTCGCAGCCATCCTAGACGTAGACGGGGTTGCGTACTCCGTTCCTAGCCTAGTGCGCATTCAGGTTTGGGAGGCCCCGGGCAAGATGAATTTTCCTAGGACTGAAGCTATATTGAAAATAAGATATTTTTATATACTCCCGATGAGAATAACACGTAGATCGTTAAAAAATTTTTTCTTTGAAATTTTGCTGAAAAATAAAGATTTCAGCCCGCTATTGGCAGACCACAGAAAATTTGTTTTTTTGAGTTCTAACGATCGGATCTCTAACAAGGAACGCAGAGAGGATGTTTGCAACGTGAAAGTTGAAACGACCGCCTCTGATACCAAATTGGTGTAGGGATGTTTGTGAGATGGACGTGCCTACGCTAACGGCGGATTACCCATCACAGAACATGGAAAAAATAAGAGAGTGCTCCGACCAAAAGCGAACGAAAAGGGGTCGGTTGGCTCTCAAAAATACGGGACTCGATACAACGTCCTTAGGACCTACTCTCCAACAAGCACACAACTCGCGCCTAGCCGGACTCGATACCACGACCTTAGGACCTACCTCTCCAACAAGCACACGTCTCACCGCACCTAAACAAGCATCTATTCTTTTCACAATAAGCCGTCAATCGCAGCAAAAATATATTTAGGAGCGGCGGTAAATGATAAGGAGGGATCAAGAACAAGTTGAGATTAACTCCCTTGTTAGCACCAAAGCATGCCCCATCTTGGAGAACAAGTCAAGGCTAGGCCTAGTTTGTACTCCAGCGGATCTTCCAATCCGAAAAACAAGAGGGTCAATAACAACGTTCGATTCAGATTTGCAAGCGAAAAACACTTTAAAATCGCGGAAAAGACGGTTGAATAACCTCCACAAAAATCTCACAGCAAGAAGCACAAAGATAGGGAAGAGATTACCCAACCAAGAAGAAGATCACACAATATTTGTGGGAGAATCACTCTCTCCACGGTTCCACCGGTTTCACACCGAAGGGGCTGCTTCCTTCTTCCACGGAGTCGCACCGAGAGAAGCCACGCCGGAGTCGCACCGAACGGGGATGGAGGAGGCAAGGCTAGGCTTCACACCCAAAGGGGAGGGGGGGCGGCTAGTGGAATCTCTCCATGGCCGAAATTCTCTAGGGGAGAGTTTAGGTTTTCTTCTTCCAATGCATAACTCATCATAATATCCTCCTTTAAATAGGAGTTACAAAAGAGATCCAACCATCCAAGATGGAGATGAAATCTCATCCATCCGGGCGGTTACATACACACCAAGGGTTTAATAGCACACCAACATAAAAATAAAAATAATACAAGCCAAATGTTTTAAGCAATTAAAATAAAACTAAGTAAAAGTATTAAGCAAGCTTTACGCGCCGCGGACGGAGGTTGTATCGCAGCTTTCCGTTAGCGTCCGTGGCATTGTCATGACGCCGCAAATCTTTAACTTGTTGCGCCGCAGCAACCGGGTCATCATCAGGAAGTGTTGGAGGGGCCGCAGCAACCGGGTCATCATCAGGAAGTGTTGGAGGGGCCGCGCCATCATCGCCATCTAGCTCAGCTCGCAGCTCCTCTGCGGCCTCAAGAAGACCAGTTCTCCTCCCTCATGGATTTCTTTAAGGAGGTGGCCATGGCCACTCCTGCCGACCAGCTTGATTTCACAGACCGTCAGTCCGCATAGCCCGCAGAAACTCTTGGTCCAGTCCGCCTTTCCTATCCTACTGAATATGAAACCTCCTCTCCCTTTGTTGATCGAATCCAATGGGAGTCAGTGCCAAATAACATTAGAGAACCTCGTCTTCCTCTCTACTTAGTGGAGACTGATCCTGTTGCCCATCTACAGGCATTCGAAGGTGCTGTTGCATTGAGATGCCTCTCCGATGCCCTAAAATGCAAACTCTTAGTTACCACTCTCGATGGACAAGCGAGAGAGTGGTTCTATGAGCTGCCTTCAGACAGAGTCTCTTCTTTTGCTGAGTTCCGCAGTGAGCTCTTGCTCAGGTTTGCTACCTCCAAGAAGAGAAAGGATGGACAAGCTGCTCTCTTTGATATCAGACAAAGGGATAACGATTCGGTTGCTCGATTCATTGATCGATTTCAAAAAGAGATCCAGGGGTGAGGTATGTGAACCCCGACTATTATAAAGTTGCCTTAATCCACGGCCTCCGGGAAGGCCCTCTGAAGTTCAAGGAAACAACAAAAGCGACAACAACTTATCAAGAGTTGATTGCCATGGTCAACCGTTTCATCGAAGGCGAGAATGCCAATCCGACATACATTTCATCCCTAACAGCGAAGGCTGAAGGAAGGGATGCCTCCAGTTCTTCCTTCGCTTCTCATCAACACAACAAGCCTCCTCGGCCTGACTTCAAGCCTCCTTCTCAAAGGGGGCGAAACTTCCGCCACAAGAAAACTTTCATTGGCCATCAAAAGTTTCACGACCAGAGACTGTCGTTGGCCAACACTCCCGCCTTACCGCTACAAGCTCTTCCTATTCTTCAAAATGCCCTGCTTGCTCCAAGGCAGCAATATAGCAACTCCGTGGAGGAGTTTGCAGATCTGGGACTTGACATTGATGAGGTCATCCAGATCATGCAAAGGAGGTCAAATGAAAAGAAGCAAGGACCTCCAAGAGAGTGGATGCCAAGGAACATGCTCAGTTCTGCGAGTTCCATAAAGAGAAGGGTCATTCGACTGAAGATTTTAAAGCACTTCATCAACTAATGGAGAGACTGCTTGCCGAGGGCAAGATGAATGACCTGGGCAAGAAAGACAATTCTTCAAAGCCGTCCACCTCTAATGGCAAGGTGGTGGATGAAGTCCACTTGGAATGTGAAGAAATTGAGGATGTTTGCCGTCTAGGGCCTATCAATATTCAGAGAGAATGCTTAGAAGCAGATGATGAGGGAGCCTTGGGGCGGCTCTTCTGTATTCATGGTGGAGCGGGGACCGAGTCAACTCGGAAGTCTTCAACTACTAGGGTTTCTCATGCATAGGTTGCCTCTTCTTCTTCCTCTGCACCATCAAGATGAGATATTACTTTTGGTCAGGAAGACCATCCCAGAACTACTAATCCATTCAACGATGTCGTTGTGATCAAGGCTGTCATCGAAGATTACACCGTGGAAAGAATTCTCATCGATACTGGCAGTTCCGTCAGTCTTCTGTTCAAACCAACTTTTGAGACCCTGAAGACTGGAAAGCCTCTGCTTTCCACCGAAGGGCCACTCTATGGTTTTTCTGGTGAAAGGAAAGAAGTTGAGGGAAGTGTTACTCTGTCAATGAAGTTGGGAGGAGCAACCAAGTTGATCCAGTTTATAGTGGTCGATGCTCCAAGCAGCTACTATATAATATTCGGAAGGCCTCTACTCAATCAGTATCAGGCGGTGGTCTCAACGTACCACCTTGCAATAAAGTTTAATGTTGATGGCAAATCATGTAGTGTCAGGAGCGACCCCATGCAGGCTCAGGAGTGTTATCTTTGCATGGTCAGTGTGGCCGAAATCAGTCCTCCCATTTTGTTAGAAGCTGCTGATGATAGAGAAGGAGCTCACCTAGAACCTGCCCAGTTGACTCAAGGAGCCCCATTACTGAGGGGGAGGAGAGGAAGATCTCCATCAATTCAGAATTGCCAGAATATCAAAAGGCCGAGTTGATCTCATGCTTGCTATAGAACCTGGATGTCTTCGCTTGGTCAGTGGAGGACATGCCAGACATTGATCCAGATGTCGCCTGCCACCATCTCAACGTTGATCTAAGTTTCATGCCTATGCAAAAAAAAGAAGAGAGACGCTGCGACAAAGCCTGCTGATCCAATCAAGGAGGTGGTCTGAAAGCTCCTCAAGGAAAAGTTTATCCATGAAATCCAATATCCCTCCTAGATATCAAATGTTGTAATGGTTAAAAAATAGGAGAAAAATGGCAAATGTGTGTAGATTTCACGCTTTTAAATGAAGCATGCCCTAAAGATTTTTACCCCTTGCCTCAGAAAGATTCTTTAGTTGATTCTGCGGTTTGGTATTCTTTTATGAGTTTCTTAGATGCATTCTCAGGTTATCATCAAATTAGAATTCATAAGCCCGACGTTTCTTATACGTCTTTCATCACAAGTGATGGTTGCTATTGTTACCTAGTGATGCCTTTCGGGCTTAAGAACACTGGCACAACTTACCAATGCATGATGGATCATGTGTTTAAACAGTAAAAAGGAAGAAATCTGAAGGTGTATGTTGATAATCTTTTGATCAAGAGTAAATCCTTCTCATTACAGCTACAAGATCTAGCAGAGACATTCTTTACTATGCTGAAATAGAACATGAAACTTAATCCATCAAAGTGTACATTTGGGGCTAGTAAGGATAAATTCCTTTGTCATCTCCTTCCTCCAGAAGGGCTTGCCACCAACCCTGATAAGGTTAAAGATATTCTTAATATGGCACCTCCACGCTCACCTAAAGAGGTTTAACATCTAGGAGGAAGATTGGCAGGTCTCGGGAGATTCATCTCTCGAGTTGGAGATAAGAGCGCTTACTTTTTTAAGACTCTTCAAGTAGAGTCCAAGTTTGGATGGACAGAAGAGTGTTCAGATGCCTCTGAGCAATTAAAGAAACAGTTAACTTCAACGCCCTTGCTACAGAGCCCCCGATCTGGGGAAATGTTGTTCTTATACCTAGGAGTTAGCCTTGAGGCAGTCATCTCAGTTCTTGTGTGAGAAGAGAATAGGAGACAATATCCGGTTTATTATGTCCGCCACATTCTCAAAGATGCAGAAACGAGATATCCAATTTTGGAGAGGTTGGCCTGGGCATTAGTAATGTCTTCTCGTAGACTCCGTCCATACTTCCAGGCGCATGCAGTTCAAGTTGTAATAGATCAACCTTTGAAAAGCGTGATGGAAAAGCCAGAGCACTCAGGGAGATTGGCCAAATGGGCAGTTGAGTTAAGTGAATTTGAGATCTCTTATGTGCCCAGGACAACCATCAAAGCTCAAGTACTAGCAAATTTCTTGGTTGATATAGTAGAATCAAGATCTGATCAAGCAGAAAGATGTCCTTTGGCTTGGACCATCTACGTTGATGGGGCCTCAGGCAGAAATTCCTCAGGAGTAGGAGTGGTTTTGATTAATCATAATGTCATCAAGCTAGAGCAGACAATAAGGTTCTTCTTCCCAGTAACCAACAATCAAGCAGAGTATGAGGCTTTGCTAGCAAGCTTAAGGCTTGCAAGAGAACTGGGGATTGAACATGTTCACATCAAGACCGATTATCTGGTGATGGCTTCGCAAGTCCTTGGCAACTTTGAGACCAGAAAACCGATTTTAAGGAAGTACCTTGCTCTCATCAAGATCGAAATCGGCAAGTTTAAAAGTTTTACAATCGAGCATATTACAAGAGCTGAGAATGAAGAAGCAGATGTTCTTGCTAAGCATGGTGTTCCATCAGGGGGAACAACTTTTAAACTTTTCTGCCCGGCAGTGGATGAGGAAGAGTTAATGCAAATCAATCAGCGCTCCTCCTGGATGGAGCCACTCATCCTTTATCTGTCAACAGGAAACTTTCATCAGTCGATCAAGGATAAAAAGAAATTTAAAATAAAAGCAGGTTACTACTACTTGGTATCAGGTGTTTTATATAAAAAGACCTTCTTATCAACCATGACAAGATGTGTCTCTGAGGAGGAAGCTCCTACTATTCTTCGTGAAGTTCATTCTGGTGAGTGTGGAAGTCACTCAGGAGCAGGGATTCTATAAAGAAGGATCCTGCGACAAGGTTATTTCTGTCCTACAATGAAGAAAGATTCTGAGGCTTATGCAAGGAAATGCACTCAGTGCCAAAAGTTCGCTCCACTTTAACATAAATCAGCCCAGCTACTCAGATCAATCACAACTCCTTGGATCTTTGCAGTTTGGGTAATGGATCTCATTAGTCCTTTTCCCATGGCAAGCGGGCAACGACGCTTCATCATAGTAATGATTGACTATTTCAGCAATTGGATCGAGGCGAAAGCATTGGCTAAAACAACAACTGAGGTTGTAAAGAACTTCATCTGGGGCGAGATATTCTGCCGACATGGTTTTCCGATGGCAATTATAATAGAGAACGGGCCACAATTCAACAAAAGTGCAGTTTTTGCAAGCAGATCGGAACAGACGTGCGCTTTGCATCAGTCCATCATCCTAGGAGCAATGGCCAGGTTGAAGCAGCTAACAAGCAGATTCTTAGCTTGCTTAAAAAGAAAGTGCAGAATCTCAAAGGTAGTTTTGCTGATCAACTTCCTTCGATCCTCTGGACCTTGAGAACAACACCTTCATCTGCAACTGGAGAAACTCCATTTAAGCTTTCTCATGGTTCGGAAGCTCTTATTGCAGTTGAGTTTGAAGTACCATCACTAAGAGTTTTGCTTGCTAGCATGGCTGGGAGGATTGGCTTCAGCTAAATTGTGAAGAGATGAAATTCAGTTTAGAGCATATTAAAGAGATCAGAGATAAAACAGCAATAAGGCAAGAAGAAATAAAGAGGAGAATGGTCCTGTACTTTGATAAGAATGTAAGGATCAAACACTTTCAAGTAGGAGATCTATTTCTTAAAAAAGTTGACTTTGCTGCAAGTGCCGGCTAAGTGGGGAAGCCTAATCCAAATTGGGCTGGACCATTCGTTGTCAAAGAGGAGCTAAATAACGGGGCTTATCATTTGCAAACTTTTGAAGGAGAAGATGTATCACACACATGGAGCGGAGATGATCTAAAAGAGGTTCTATTCCTGAACCTCCTCCTCTCTTTTCCTTCTTATGTAAAATTTTCAAAAGTTATTATTGCTCAAAGGCCCCTTACTGAAATTTTTCCATGTGCTTTCTGTTTCTTGAACAACTACAACAGTTGCCTAACACCAGGAGATATCGCCGAGTTTATCTAGGACCTCCCCTTGAACCGTTGTGATTAGCGTAACACAACAAAGACCACATGTTGCGGGGTGATTTCGCACCGTGTAGTGGGAGCTTGTAGGTTCTAGTACGACATGCTACTGAATTTCGGATCCCGGTCGGTATCTAGCCCCACCTCTGCATTATGGAAGGACACGGTGGGTGATAGCTCTACCTTGCCTTAAAGGATATTTTTGCAACTCTGATGATCATGTGAGGAAAGCAATGCCGCTCTGGCCGCACCTGCCCACAGATCATGTCACCTTGTGACTCTCGAATACTCTTTGGTACCCTCAGGTAGTGCCTGCAGGAGTCCCACAACCTTGTTGATCTCAGAGGAAAGCAATGCCGCTCCGGCCGCACCTGCCCGAAAGATCAATTTGGGCTGTACTCCAGGCAAGAGGGCAGTAAACCTTTCCATTGAGTGTACAGCTTCTGAGACCCTGTGAGGAAAGCAATGCCGCTCCGACCGCACCTGCGCACTTGGTCACACAAGTCTATCGCTCATTCTTCACAGGAAACTGACAAGGCGCAAGCTGCTTAATCGAATCAGTCCGCCAGTATTCATTGGGTTGATTTTATAGTTTTTGTGACCCTACGAGAAAAGCAATGCTGCTCCGGCTGCACCTTCCCGCTTGGTCACTTGAGCTGTGAATCATTTCTATTCAATTAAGTGCAGACTGTGAATTGGTATCCGCCCAGTACGCCAATCTTCTTGATCCAGCTTCTGTGATGTTGCGAGGAAAGTAATGGGCACCGGCGCACCTGCCCGCTTGGTCACCTTAGAAGTGGATCATCTGTTAAATCAAACTCAATTATGGTAATCTACTCAGTCCGCAGTGCTTGCTCTGACAGGCCGCAAAAGCTATTTGGGTGATGTGACTTACAGTTTTCGTGACGCTGCGAGGAAAGTAATGGGCTACGTGTGCACCTGCCTGCTTGGTCACTTAAGTATATAACCCATCTTTCTCAGATCACAGGATTAATCTATAATTCTCAGTTCGCAGTCTACCAATAATCCTCTCTCTGAGTCCGCAACATTTATTATCAATGTTTTCTTAAGCTTGCAAGTTTTATTGTCATATTTGGTCAATGGTATTGTGGACTGCAAATGGTACTCGCCGGACTTTGCCTTAGTGTTCCATTATTTTGGCAAGCTAGCAAATGACTTTAATCTTGTTTATGTTGGAGCGAGCTATAGTTGAATTATTTTCCAAGATTATCTTCTAATTGGCGAGCTGAAAAATCAAATGTCGCGGACTAGTTTCTATAATGCGCGGACTGGTTTTCATTAACTACAGAGTTCGCTCATCGATTACACATTTCAGACAGCATTGAAATACAAGAAATGAATAATGGGCATTGCAAAAGACGCGAATTGATCCAAAATATCCTTTTATATTTCATCAATATCAAATTACATCTTTCATAAAGATGGCGACCTCCAAATCTGATTCCGCCATCTCCTTTTCAAAAAATAATCAAACAAATATAAATCTTATGTCATCAACCTCTTCCGCTTCTTTTCCGCAGGAGCATCAGGGCGCGATCTTTCTATGTCGACTTCAGGGGAGTAGCCCTCCGAGCCGCTTCCACCGCTTTTATCTGAGGTTTTGCTGACCGCGGACTCGCCAGGCAAGCTCTCATCAGCAGAGCTAGATGGAGATGAATTGGACTCGGCGGACTGAACTACACCTCGCTGTCTTGAGCCAGTATCATCAGCAACATCTTCGGCCGCTCCGCCGCCTTCTTCCTCTTCTTCTTCTTCTTCTTCTTCTCCTTCTTCTTCCTCCTCAACCTCATCAATTGCTTCCTTTCCTTCGGCAGCTGCTCCATCGCTGTGACCTGGTCCTCTAACTCAGGAAAGAGTTAGAGAAATGGCACGCCATCCACGCCCTCCTTAGCGAAGCTGCCGTCAACAAACCGCTCAATAGCGATCTCAACGCTTTCCTTCACAAAGGTGAGCATGGAGGCCTTCAAGTTTTCATTCCCCAGGTTGTATGCGACCTGTAGAAAGACAAAAACAGAAGCGTCAGGTCGCTGCGGACTTCAAAAGGAAACCGCTGTAGATACAAAACTTACCGCTGCCACTTCCTTCTACAGAGCAACTCTATTTCCTAACCGCTTGTTTCTTTCTTTAAGCGACCTCATCTCCTGCTGAAGTTGTTCGTTTTCTTTGAGCAGGTCCCTGGTCAAGCAGCACAAGAAGTGGCTGGTGAAAATGCTATTCGCATTGGCTTACGTGGCCAGGAGGGGGAGCTCGACAGGAGGCACTTACTTCAGGTCACATAGATTGCGCTTTCCATAAAGTGCAGAGATCATGACGTGTGCATGAAGGGATATACTCGGACTTCTCCATGATGGAAGCGCAGTATATAGGCAGACATGTTTATTTTTGCTGTGCTAGTGGATCATTGGGTTGCCCCGCAGATCCTTCTGGCGGATTCCAAAACCTTGCATCCCGAAGCTTCCGGATGAAGAGTACTCCACGGCGGGATTGCCCTCTTCACTTCTCTTCCTCGCGAGCTCCTGCTTCATTTCCCTTTGAGTGGGGGTCAGGCCGTCAGGTGTTTGCGGTGGATTTGCAGGGACCTCCAAGACCGCTACAAGAAGAAAAGAATGTCAATAAAGTGCAGATTGCAGTGAATACAAACTCAGTATGCGAGGCTTACTGTCTTCGTGAGTTACGCCACCAAGACTCGCGAGCAGCAGAATATAATGTTCGATATCCAACTTTTCTCCCGCGAGAAACTCAATGATGGCGGCCTCCACTGCGTCAAGCCTGACGATCTTGAAGACGGAGTCCTCGTGCTCCTGTGGATAGGTGTGTGCGAATCCCAGCTCACCTTCAAAGATCAAATATCGCGAGGTCCAGTTGTGGATCTTATTCGGCAGACCCATCACCTTCATCCCTCTATAGTAAAAATATATTACACCCTTGTATGGGTGGCCTCCAGATGGAGTAATGGAGCAGACTGAGAATATTTTCTTGAAGATATTCAGGGAAAAGGCGACTTTTTTAGATCGCAGATATGAGATAAAGATGTAGATCGCGGCTAGGGTGTTGGGCGCGAGCTGGCCCGGAACCATCCCATAGTGTTCAAAAATTTCTACTATTTCCCATAACAGAGGAAATTTGAATCTTCTATCGAAATGGTCGATGGGCACCGCAATCTGTGTCACTGTTAAGAAGTTGATCCTTTCTACATCAGCTGGCAAGTGGACAAGCATATGCAAGTCCGCCATATGTTTTTTTGTGAAGGCCTCGATATCGTCCTCCGTTAATTTGCATCTCTTGTGCTCGACAACGTGGAAGGCGAGCTTGGCATCAGTTCTAGCGGATACAATCTTCTTAGGCCGCAAGGACTTCTGCATCGGTCGCATTTCCTGCATAGAAGAGAGAATGGAGCCGTATTTATAGCATTTGAGGTCTGACAGCTTTTCAGCCAGACCACACAGTTTGATCATCCAGTCCGCCAAGCTCGCACCAAATTCAATTTTCATACAAGTAAAAATAAAACATCGCAGACACAAACTCGAGTCTGCTCAGTTCGCGGTTTCCAGTTTCCTAGTCACCTCCCAAGCCTATTTCAGAGCATAATATAAGCGGACACAACATCAGACCGCACATGTCACAATCACATCATTACCCTGCAAAAAGATCTCAAATCATGTAGAGCACAACATTGAGTAAACAAGTGCAATATCACATTTCAAATCAGAACATGCGGACATCACATCAGTCTGCACAGAAAAACAAAGCATTGTTCAAATAACAAATTATACATCAAATAAATCAAAGTTCATAATCTTACGGCCTTAGCGGTCTTTGTTCTCAGATCGCACAGGCTGCTCCATTTTGTCTCTGCACAGATGCGCCGCTTGGTCACTCATTTGAAGTACTTCGCCATACAAATGATAGATATGGCGATGTATGGAGTTGATAGTCCTATGCATATGTGAGGCCGCCCGGTCTACCCAGCTCAACGGAACCACGGGTTCGGCCGCCAGCCTTGATATCTCATCCGCGGTGGGTTGGTTACCTCCTGCTGGAACCGGAACTTCCGAAGCAACAATGCGATCTGGCAATCGCGGCCTCTCCGCTGCGACTTCAACAGTCCGCTTGCCCTTGTCCTCCCACACCAGTGCCAAATATTTTCCTTTGTAGAAGCGGTCGTCGTCAGCAAACCGCTTCTTCTCCTTGTCTCACCTCTACAGCGCCCTTGAGATGTTGGCGACCTGGTCCTTCAGAGCCTTCTCGCGCACTTCCCACCTCTTTAACTCCGCTTGAATTTCTTCAATTTCATGTTGAAATTTCTTCTCTAACATTGCAATTTTGTCCAGGCCGGACTGCTCGTCTTTTGCGGACTCATCAAGTGAGATCGCGTCAGCTGCAGTATCTGGTGTAGACACGATCTCGTTAGTCTCAACAGAGCCTGGTGGGGACCTCCTTCCTGTAACAAAGAAAGCTAAGTTCATATTCAAATCCTTGCCATAGCGGACTCAGAATGCAGAGATAAAAGATCACTTTTGGCAAAGGCCACAACGAGCTGACGACTATCAAACACAGGCCGCCTTGCCCGCTCCGGATTAAAGGTGCTTAATCGCTTCCTCCATTCGCGATGGACTTTGGTTCTCTTCTCAGCCGCCGAGCTCGTTGAAACAACTATTTCATCAGTCTCAGTGATAATCTTGATTGGCCTCGATTTCCGCTATGGCGACCTATAAAGCCACTGACGCTTAAAATACTTTGGCACCGATTGGAGTTTACTTGTCCGTAACAGCTCAACAACAACTCGCAGATCTTCAGCTTCTTTGTCCGCCGTGATCTGCTTTGAGTCCGCCTCCACTGTCTCCACCTAGGAGGCGATCTTCTCCTTCTGCTCGACATCTTTCTTCCTCAGCTTTGCCTTCTCTTCTCCTTCAGCAGTAGATGAAGAGGGGTGCTCGCCAATCTTAATCCCCAAAATTTCAACCTCGGGCTGCAACACCTCCAACAAGGTTTGATTTATGAGATCAAGTTGCTCGATAACTATAGAGTTCAGTATTTAGTCAGTTGACAGATTGACCGTTGAGAAGGAAGTACTTCCCGGGATATGGGCCTCCGGTGTAACGAGGCCGCCTTCAGAATCTTACTTTTCTCGCAGCCAGTGCTGCATGCTCGCAACCCCAATCCGCACGTAGATGTTCTTCTCTTTCCTTGCCCGCAACTTATTCTCAACCCGCTCTGCGACGGTGGATTTGTGCCTCTTTCTCTTCATTCCAGAAGAGACTCCTTTCTTAGAGGAGTCCGCGACGACCTCCCCTAAGTCCGGCTGACTCTCGCGGACTGCCTCTTGGTTCGCAATAACTAGTGCCTATGATGGCACCCCCTCTTCAGCTTCCTCTCAAGCAGGTCGCCTATCTTGATCCAGGTCGATGATAGGTTATTGGGCATCCAGTGAAGAGACTTCGGCTTCGTTATTTATGCGGAGCATGTCCGCTGAGTTCATATGTTTCTGATTGTCAGCAGTCTCAGGTGGATTCAGTGCTTCATCCACGCTCTTTTGTGGGTTTAGAGAATGAGATGCAGTGGCATCCCCAGTTTTCTCGCGCTCAGGTTCATCAGTTTGGCGAACTGCTTCTGTAGTCGGCTTCTTGCTCTGAGAACTTTCTCCAGTAGAGCGGACATGAGCTCCTCTCTTCACCAATTTTTTGGTTTTCATTGGCGGCTTTGAAATCTCATCCTTTGAAGTGAGGCTGCCGAAGAACGCACCAAGTCTTGCCATGCCGAAGTGCAAAGTGAAGACCACAAGAGGTGAGAAGCGACCCTTGGCGATGGACAACTTCTGGCAAATACAAAGGCTCCGGCGATATTTATAGCGTAGACAACATTAATGAGGCTTGCAGACTCGACAGTTAAGCTAATATTTTCGAAGTTTCCAGAAACTTAAAAATGTGCGGGAATTATATTAACCCCAAAGTCAGCAACACGTACAAGGTTCCATGGTCACATCAGTGGCGGACTCGGTTTGGCAGTCTGCCTAGATCGTCAAGCATCAGCATGATCCGGCCCTTCGGCGACGGACTCAGTTCTCAGTCTGCCCAGCTCGGCCTGTCCCCGGAGATCAGCTCCTAAGATCGATCCTCTTCAGGCGGACTCAAGGCTCAGTCCTCCCAGGCTATGGCCCTCTGGCAGGATCACGCCTTGTACCAACAGACGAAACCTCCAGCCCGCGAGCCCAATCCACCCCTATTGTCTGGGCTGGTGTGTCTTTTCTTTTTTGCTTCCCGTCACCGCTACCCCGTTCTCCTGTACCCCAGGAAGCCAGCTATTTTAGCCCTGTCCATTGGGGTAGGCCCCCGAACCTATAAATAGGGGGAGGTTGAACACCCAAAGCACACTGACTCATGCCTTATAACCTGCCTATTAAAGGTTGCAGACTCGAATCTCAGGCTTTGCGGTCTCTAGCTTGCTCAGCTTCTTGCACTTTTCCCTTACTTGGCTTGTAATCAACTCTGTAATCAAACCCACTTGCAATCAAAGGAAAGCCCATCACAAGAGAGGCATTCGGGCCGCGACTGGCGAAGTCTGGTGTTATCGTGGCTCACGGCTCTCTCTGTTTTTTTTCTCGTCCGCTCAGTAGATTGCTACTTACAGTTGGCTTTTTCCATCCATTCCCCGGTGCTCGAACCGTTAGCTTGTGGTGCTCGTCCCTCTCTCTTTTCGCGCATCAACAGATAGGTTGACGAAGGTGTCCAGATTCATTCCGATCAGGAAGGATGCTCCAATTGGTGATTTGGTGCGGACGTTTGTTGACCAGTTTGTCTGCTATCAAGGCATGACAAGGTCGAACATGTCAGATTGAGATGCACGGTTTACGTCCAGAGAGTGGAGGTCAGTCCAGGCTTATCTGGGGTCCCGGTAGACATTCAATACGACCTTCCTCCCTTAGACGGACGGACAGATGGAGCGTACCAACCAGACACTGGAGGATCTTTTGCGCTTATGCATCCTGGACTGCGAGGAGACATGGGAGAGACTATTGCCATTGATCGAGTTCTTATATAACAACAATCATCAATCCAGTATAGGCAGGGCCCCTTACGAGGCATTAGACGGACGGAGGTGCAGGACCCCACTATCTTGGATCTAGGATGAGGATCTAAAGGCACTCAGATCAGAGTTTGTAAAGAAAACTGATGCTTAGGTGAGACTGATCCGGGATAGGATGCTCGAGGCCCAGAGAATACATGCCAAATAATACGATGCACGACATTATCATGTTGAGTTCAAGGTTGGTGACCAGTTTTTCTTGAAAATATGTCTGATATATGGAGTTTCGCAGGTGCACGAGCAGAAGAAGCTCAGTCCGAGGTATATGGGGCCCTACAGGATCCTGAAGAGTATCGATCCCCTGGCTTATAGACTGGAGCTATCACCGGAATTGGCCGGTTTGCACGACATATTTCACGTATCCTCCCTTCGGAGGGCTCTACTATGAGAAGAGTAACAGATTTCTATCACAGATGGCCCAATATCATCTGATCGATAGGTTAGCCTGGAGCCGGTCAGGATTGACGATACGATAGTGCGAGTCTTGCGGCGCAAGAAGGTTTTGCTGGTCAAGTCCTGTGGAGGAATCATGTGCTGGAGGAGCATAACTAGGAGCCATGAGATATGATGTAGCAGAAATACCCTGATCTCTTCGAGTCAGGTATACCTTTAACTTTCTAAGGGATGTTACATGCTTTAATTTCAGAAGAACCGCGTAGGGCTAACCTTAATTTTGAGGACTAAATTTTTAATTTTATATATTGGGATTTGTAACATCCCTCAAACAACTAGAACCCTAAGTGTGGTTTTTTCAATACTAGGTCATGACAAAACCCAAGGAAGCTCGAGAAGAACAGATGAACTTGGGCATGAAGGTAGAAATCACCCTGGTCTGCAAATAGCACAACCCAATCACCAAACAAAGGATTTGACTTTATGGCTTCACCTTGACTCCATGACCCCACCATAGCACTCCTAACCCTTTGGGAGGTCCATTGGGCCACTAAGGACCCATTGGGGTCAACCCAAGTGCTCAGGTTGATGCTCAATGTCAACCCTAACCCTAAAGTCATCAAAGTGCCCTATTATGGGTCAAATGACCTCCAAGGTGAAAGGGGAAACTAGATCAGATATACTCTAGAGGGGGGGTGAATAGAGTATATGGTGCTTTTTAAAACACAAAGAAAAACTTTTGCAAAGCTTTACAACAATTGTTGTAATAAGTGTAAGCAGGGAAGCAGAAATAAAACTAATCACAAACTAAGCTATGCAGAAACTAAGCACAAGAAAAGCTAGGCCAGAAACAAAAAGAAAACATGCAAAACCAGATGACACAAGGAATTATAGTGGTTCCCCAACTTGGGTACATCCACTCTTCTACCACCCTAGGTAGGAATCCACTGCAGGATGAGTTGATCAGGTGTCCTGGGCACCAATGAGCTTTTGATAAGGTGCTCAAAAACCAAAACAGATTTTTTGATCAGGTGTCTCGCCACCAATGAGCTTTTGACAAGGTGCTCAAAAACCAGATTCAAACTTTTGAAGGGAGTTTGAAAAACCCTTTACAGAGTGGGGGTGAGAGAGTGATGGCAGTCTTCTCTTTTCTCAAACAACTGAGAAGACTAAGTGGATTAATTTCAAAGCTCCCCCTGAGTCCTTGATCTTCAGGAAGATGAACTTTGCTGAGGGTGATAGGCCTTCAAAGATAGATCTCCAGCAAAAGATGATTTCAGCAAGCTGAAATGTTGAGTGTCTGGAGTCTTGAAATGATGTTGGCCTTGAACACTTTGAGAGCTGAAGAGATCTGAAGATTTGTTTGAAAGCTTGATCTCTTTGATGAGTGTTCTTCAGAATTCTTGTTGACAGAATATTTTGAAAAGAGTCTCTGTATATTGAGTTGTGTCCTGTTCTTGTCAATCTCTATGTTTGATTCAAAAACATTCTCTCTTTTATTCTCTGTGTCTGAATAGGATATTACTCTGTCAAAGATAGCCGTTGGTCTGCATTGATTACAGCCTTAATTGCATAATTTCTTCTAAAGGAAAGTCCACTGATTTGTTCCTTGAAAAATCCCTTGAAACTTGCTCCAGAAGTAAATGAAAACGGCTGGCAGATCTTCTGAATTAAATGCAGAATAACTTCTATCTGATTTGAATTTGAATTCTGAAAGATAACTGAAATCGTCGAACTGAGCTCTGCTATCGTCGAGCTGAGCTCAGCGACCTGGAAACTGCAAGCAGCAACATAATCGTCGATCTGAGCTCAAAGATCGTCGAACTGAGCTCAGAGATAAGGATCCAGTGCAGAGTCAAAATCATCGACCTGAGCTCACCGATCGTCGAATGGAGTTCGACGATATTGCGAAGTTGAGCTCAGCGATCGTCGAATGGAGCTCGACGATCTGCAGAAGTTGAGCTAGACGATCGTCGACCGGAGTTCGACGAACCGTCGTGCTGAGCTCGACGATTAGACTTAGTCTCCAGAAAAACTTGGTCTTCAGGGCAGCTTCCAAACCTAGACTCCTGATCCCTTAGACTCAATTCTAATTGACCTATTAAGCTATACAGAAGGTCAAACACAGATTCCTAGAGACATAGTGATCCTGACCCAAATTAGTAATAGGGTGTTCCAACAATCTCCCCCTATTTGGGTTAGGAAAACTATTTACAGACTTTGGAAAATCAAACAATATCATACAATCAGAAAAACACAAAAACAACAGTAGCTAGACATTACAGAACTATCACACAGATATATATATATGATATCCAGAAATCAGTCAGAAAAACCAAGAAATGTCACCTTACAGAGTTACTTTTTCTCTTTGCCTTTTACCATCTTGATTTCTCTGTTAGGATTTAAAGCTTCCTGTTTGGATCTGGTGTCATCAGCTGCACCCAAATAAATTTGCTTAGAAGCCCTGGGAACCACTGCAGCTGGATGCAACTCCATGTACCTGTCTGCATCAAAATATTTACTGGAGGCATATCTTTCTAGTTCTTTCTGTCTTTGTTCTGACATTGTAGATATATTGGAGGTGTCTAGGCCTTGCTCTCTGGCTTTCTTTATCTGGTCTAAAGCAGCCAACTCTTTCATTCTAGCAGTCCAAGCAACAGGATTCTTCTCAGGGTCCTCAAATGGAACAGGTGGCTCATACCTGTTGGAAGAAGTATCTTGAGGAGTCCTGACAGTCACAGTTTCTCTGAGCTTATAGGGGAATGGACCTGAAGATGTATCAGAAGGAACATGTCCTCCCCTGGAATAAGGATGCTGCCTGGAATGCCCTTTGGAGTAAACCTGAGTCTCTCTTTGATTTCCCCTGTATCCTCCCCTTCTAGAGTAAGAGCCCCTAGACTGGCTTTCCCTTTGATATGTTCTAGCATGAGGTTGGTAGGGAGCCTGGCTTCTAGCTGGGCCTGAACTTGCAGAGCTGCCACCTGCACCTGCATCAGGTGGAGGTGGTGGAGGAGGATGAGGGTGCTTGAACTGAGTGGAACCTTTCTCATACTTCCTTTTCTTCTTCATAGCCTTTAGCTGATTCTTAGAGAACTGCATCCAATGCTCAGAAATTGGGCAGTTGTGCAGAATATAGTAAGGAACATCATTATCATCTCTAACTTTGGCAGGTGGAACCCTCTTCAATGCCTTACTTCTTGCCTTCCTTTTCCTTGCAATGGTGGCAGAGGAATCATCAGAAGCAGTGCTGTAATCCTCAGATTCAGAGCTTTGAGCATCATATAAGGCATCAATCCTTTTCATCAAATTTTCTTTCAGTTGAACAGCAGCAGATGGGGCAGAAGCAGAAGCAGAAGGAGCAACAGAGACAGATACATCAGCAGATATAACAACAGGTACTGGAGCAGCAGTAGAAGCAACAGTGGTTATTTCAGGAATTATGGCAGCAGCAGGTTCAGAACCAACAACAACATCTACAGCAGGCTCAAAAACAACAGCCTCTGTCATCAGAGAATCCTGGGAAATGATCTCATCAGCAGCAGTTGGAACATTTTCTTCTTCAGCAGCAACAACAATTTCAGAAGTAGATACAGCCTTGTCTTCAGCAGCAGCAGCAGTAACATCATCAGAAGCAACAGTCACTGAATGAATAAAAGCAGAAATGATACTGGGGTCACAGCATGAGAAGGGCACCAGAGCCTTGGACAGATCTTCAGGGGGCTGGACAGCATTGGGCTCTGGGAGGTAGCTGAAGTATGCAATATCAAATGCAGAGAGCAAAGACCCTAGGTCAATTGCTAAGACTGCAGTAGGAGCAGCAACTGGAGCAGAAGATTCAAGCACAACAGCAGCAGCAGCAGGAGCAGAAGCAGAAGCAGCAGCAACAGCAGCATGAAGGCTGGCTTCATAAGACATCTCCCCCTGCCTGGATGCAGATACCTCTGTATCAAGGCACACTGCTGGTGGGGCTGCTTGAGGAATGAGGGAGGAAAGCCTGGCAGACAGGGCTGCCACTGACTGTTGTAGAGGAGCTAAGGAGGCCTCCATGAGAAGAGAGAGCCTGGGGGCCAGTAGCTCATACAACTTGTCAGCTAGGGCTGGCAGATCTACATGCTCAATGGCAGGAGCAGAGGTAGAGTGTATTGGGATGGCTGAGGATGCTGGAAGTGGAGTGCTGGATGGTGAAGGTATAGAGGGCTGAGGTGTGGGAATTGTGGAGATGGAGGACAAGGGTATAGATATGGATGGAGTGAATGATGGTTGGTCAAGGATGTGGTGGAGGAGATCTTGGAAAGATGTTGAGGAGGAGGGGAAGTCTGGAGGAGAAGAGGGGGAATCATCCATGTAGGATTCATCCAGAAGTTGGAAGGATGGTATGGATGGGGATGAGGTGACATCTGGAGGTGGATATGAAAATAATGGGTGGAAGTGGTCAACTGGAGGTGATGAAGTGGTTACTGGGGATGGAATTGAGGTTGGAGATGGGCTGGAGATGGTAATGGGGGATGAGGCTGGAATGGTGGATGGAGCTGGAGGTAGGGTTGAACTTGGAGGAGGAGGAGAAGCAGCACTAGCAGCAGGCAGGTCTTCTGCAGGTGCAGAGACCTGGGGGGGAGTAACTCTGTAAGTCCTGGTGCCTGAAGGGGCAGCTGAAGAGGGCCTGTTGGGCTTGCTAATCTGCCTGTCCCATTTGCCAAAAAGGGCACAGGTGAGTCTCTTGGAGGCATTGATGTGCACTCCAGAGGAGATCAGCAGAGTAGGGCACTTATCCTGAAGGAAAACTCCAAGGATTCTTCCAAAATTTACAAAGCTTTTATTTATTTTCTTCTTTATCAGGTCAAAGAAGACCTCTCCCCAATTCAGATTTTTATTATCTACCAGAGCTCCCATGAGGCAGAGCTGATGTCTGGAGATGGTGTCATGTGCAGAATGTTTGGCCAACAGGACCTTGCCTACAACATCTGCCAGAAACCTGTATTCAACTGACAGGTTCCTCTTAAACAATTTGCTAGGGTTTCCCTCAGGATGACCCATCCTGGCAAGTATATCAGTAAACTCTTCTCCAGAAAGTTCAGCAGAGTCATCTCCATTTCTAAAACCAAAAACCTCTGTTAAGACTGTTGGGGTCAGAGGTACCTGGGTGCCACCAATAGATCCAACTATGGTGTTGTTGTCGAGGTTGTGTGCAGTATATACCCATTCCTTTATTTCATCTGAGGCAAGTTTGATTCTTGTGGTCATGAGGACAGACAAATGTTGATCCTTGAATAGACTCAGGATGTCCTGGAAGATTTGATCAGTGGTGTTGAAGGAGTCCAAATCGATGTCAAACCCTGCATCAAACTTCATGGCGGCGAGGACAGCAACTGAGACGGCCATGGTACCTGCAAAAACTTAACAAACAAAACGACCAAGGTAGAACTGTTTGGAGGGAAGAAAATTTCTGCAGAGAAATTGAAAGCGCAAGAGAGAACGACGACGAAAAATGAGTTTTATATTAGGGTTCGACGCAGAATTGGAAAGATCGTTGAACTCAGTTCGACGATCGAGGCTTCTAAAGGAATCTGAAGAGACTCCAACATCGTCGATCTCCGTTCGACGATCTTGGGAAGCGTCAAGCTCCGTTCGACGATCGTTCAGGGAACAAAATCGTCGAGCGCCGTTCGACGATCGTTGACCGAAGGAGACAGTTCATACTGTCTGAGGGGCGCTGAACTCAGTTCGACGATTCTGGAAATCGTCGATCTCCGCTCGACGATCTTTGGGGAAATCGTCGAGTGCAGTTCAGAGATTAGAAAATCCTAAATACTAAGAAAAATCCGAATTTTGCCTAGTCTTGGTCCATTTTTAGCTTTCAAAATCTTGGGGATTATTTAAGACTTCCTCCATATAACATTCCTAACTGATTTAGGAAGAAAGTGTGTTTCTTTTCATCCAAAGGCTTGGTGAAAATATCTCCCCTTTGTAAATCAGTTGGGATATACTGCAGTTCAATTTTATTCTTTTCAACATTGTCCCTTAAGAAATGATGCCTAATCTCTATGTGTTTTGTCCTACTATGGAGGACTGGATTTTGAGCTATGGAAATAACACTTGTATTGTCACAAAAGATTTTTGACTTCTCTAAGTTGTAACCATAGTCTAGGAGTTGATTTTGAATCCACAATATTTGTGAACAACAACTGCCTGCAGCCATATATTCAGCTTCAGCAGTTGAAGTTGACACAGATGTTTGTTTCTTACAAAACCAGGAGACAAGTCTATCACCAAGGAACTGACAAGTTCCACTGGTGCTTTTCCTGTCAATTCTGCATCCAGCATAATCAGCATCAGAGAATCCAGTTAACTCAAATGCTGAATCTTTTGGATACCAGAGACCTAGATTTGGACAACTTTTAACATACCTAAGAATCCTCTTTACTAATGTGAGGTGTGACTCTCTAGGGATAACTTGGAATCTAGCACATATACATGTAGCAAACATTATATCTGGTCTACTAGCTGTAAGATACAGTAAAGAGCCAATCATTGCTCTATATGTTGTCTGATCAACAGGTTTCCCATGTTCATCAGCATCCAGTACAGCATTGGTAGGCATGGGTGTTTTCATACAAGATGCCTCAGACATACCAAATTTCTTAACCAGTTCATTAGCATATTTGGTTTGAGAAATAAAGATGCCTTTAGCATGTTGTTTGACTTGCAATCCTAGGAAGAAGGATAGCTCACCCATGCTACTCATCTCAAATTTAGAATGCATTAGGTTAGAAAACCTTCTGCACAATTTTGAGTCAGTAGAACCAAAGATGATATCGTCTACATAAATTTGTACTAGTAGGGTATTGGACTTATGGGTTCTAATAAAAAAAGTTTGGTCTACTCTACCCCTTATAAAACCATTTTCCAAGAGAAAGCATGCTAGGGTCTCATACCATGCTCTAGGAGCTTGCTTGAGACCATATAATGCTTTATGTAGTTTGAATACATAATCAGGGTGAGTTGGAGAGATAAAACCTGGAGGTTGTCTGACATAGACTTCCTCTTTGATGTCTCCATTTAAAAAGGCACTCTTGACATCCATCTGATAAACCTTGAAGCCTTTGTGAGCTGCATAAGCTAGAAAAATTCTGATGGCTTCCAATCTTGCAACAGGTGCAAAAGTCTGGTCGTAGTCAATTCCTTCTTCTTGAGAATATCCTTGGGCAACTAGCCTTGCCTTGTTCCTTATTATTACTCCTTGATCATCCAGTTTATTTCTGAATACCCATTTTGTTCCAACAATGGAATGATCCTTTGGCTTTGGCACTAGTTCCCATACTTTGTTCCTCTCAAATTGATGCAACTCCTCTTGCATGGCAATGATCCAGTGTGGATCTTGCTCTGCATCTTGAATGGACTGAGGTTCAATTTGAGAAAGGAAGCAGGTGTGCAACAGGTTTTGGTTGACCTGATTTCTGGTTTGCACACCAGCTGAGAGTTCTCCAATTATTTGGGTAATTGGATGGTCTCTTGATGTTACTAAATCAACAGGGGGTGTTGATTGTTCACCAACCTGTGTTGTTGTTTCCTCTTGTGGTACAACAACTGGCTCTTCATGTTGAGCTTCAATGTGTTGAGCATTGCTTTCATCTTCACTGCTTTCTTCTTCTTGAGCAACCTGTAGCTTGTTCATATCTTCAACTAGAGAGTGTTCCTGCAAAGGTTCTATGGTAGAAGAGATCTTCTCCTTGAAAGACATGTTAGTTTCATCAAAAGAAACATGAACAGATTCCTCAATTTTCAATGATGATTTATTATATACCCTATAGGCCTTGCTGATCATGGAGTATCCCAGAAACACTCCTTCATCAGCTTTGGCTTGCAATTTTGCTAAATATTTCTTATCATTATTGTGAATATAGCAAGTGCAGCCAAAAATTCTGAAATAGTCAACTTTAGGTTTCTTCCCTTTGAGTAATTCATAGGGAGTCTTTCCCTTCAGTTTATGTATCAGACTTCTGTTCAGCACATAGTTGGAGGTGTTCACTGCCTCTGCCCAGAAGGATAGAGGTAGATGAGCATCTGACAACAATATAGTGGCAGATTCAATAAGGGTTCTATTTTTCCTTTCAGCTACACCATTTTGTTGAGGAGTTCTAGGAGCTGAGAAAGTATGTCTGATCCCTTCATTCTGACAGAACTCTTGCATAAGAAGAGAATCAAACTCTGTCCCATGATCACTTCTGATCAGGGCAATGTGAGTATTGAACTCAATCTTTATACATTTGAGAAACTCTGTCAGACACTTAAAGTTATCAGACTTCTTCCTTAGAAAGAACACCCAAGTGAATCTAGAGAAGTCATCTACAATCACTAAAGTGTAGGATTTCCCACCTAGGCTTTGTACTGTGATGGGTCCAAATAGATCCATGTGTAACATATACAATATCCTAGGTGAATCACTCTTATTAAGTGACTTGAAACTATTTTTAGTTTGCTTTCCTAATTGACAAGCCTTGCAGAGTCCTTCCTTCTTGTAGGGGCCAGAAGGTAGTCCTCTAACAAGGTTGTCCTTGGAGAGCCTAGCAATAGTTCTAAGGTTTAGGTGTCCTAATCTCTTATGCCATAAAACATTTGGTCTACAAACTGAATTGAATAAACAGATATCTATAGTAGTTGAAAGAAAATCTACTAGGTAGATGTTACCTTTCCTTTTACCTGTCAACACAGTTGTGTTGTCCTCTGACTTGATTTTGCATAAGGTTTTGCTGAAGGTCACCTGGTAGCCTTCATCACATAGCTGACTGATGCTGATTAGGTTGTGCTTCAGTCCTTCCACATATGCTACCTTCTTGAAGGTTACAGAACCAATCTGGACTGCTCCATAACCTTTAGTTTGTCCAAAATTAGAGTCACCAAAGATAACTTTGGGTCCAAGCTTGGCTCTAAAGGAATTGAGGTTGTCCTTGTTCCCTGTCATGTGCTTAGAGCACCCACTATCCAAATACCATTGCTGGTTAGATGTTGGATAGGTCTTCACCTGCACATGAAACAATTTACTTGTTTTTGACCCAGTTTACCTTGGGCCTAGGTTGATAACCTCTAAATTCAGAAATGAAAGACATCCCTAGCTGACTCTTATATCCTTCAGGATGATATCTCCTTGGAGGTAAAATCCATTCAGTATAAGGGTTGAAGGTTTGGGATGAAGAACCCTCAGGATTCAATTTTGACTTGCCATTGAAAAAATTTCCAGAGCTCTGACCTCTGTTCGACGATCTTGGAGCTGAGTTCGACGATCTTGGGTCAGATCGTCGAGCTCCGTTCGACGGTCGACTATGGCTGAGGTCAGGTATATGGGATCGTCGACCAGCGTTCGACGATCTTGGCTTAGATCGTCGATCAGCGTTCGACGATTTGTCCTGAGATCGTCGAGCTGCGTTCGGCGATCGTCGATCTTCATTCGGCGATCGTCGATCTCCGTTCGACGATTTGTGCTGGATTTTAGTTTTCTGAGGCAGATCAGAATTTTTCCTGGCAACCTCTACAACTCCCTTTCCCTTGTCAGAAATGAACTTGATAGGGGTTGTTAGAACAATAGGTTGGCTGGATGAGGCACCCAAGCCCAGTGTACTGTTGAATCTTGAGTTCACTGTGCTTGTGATGTCCATCAGCTTGATGCTTCTCCCATTGAGAGATTCTTCAAGCTTCTTGGCCTCAGAGAGTTCACTCTTCAGTGAAGCTATCTGTTCCCTATAGTTCTCCAACTCCTGAGAGAGTTTGAAGTTTTCTGATTTTAAACCACTTTGTTCAGATAATTGATTTCTGAGAGAGATGATCTCTTTCTCAGACTTTAGCAGGTCTAAACATAGTGCTTTAAATTCAAATTTAAAATCTTCTGAAGTGAAATCAAAAGAGCTGATTACCTGATCTTCTTC
This sequence comes from Platanthera guangdongensis, assembly GCA_039583875.1. Lineage (NCBI taxonomy): Eukaryota > Viridiplantae > Streptophyta > Magnoliopsida > Asparagales > Orchidaceae > Platanthera > Platanthera guangdongensis. Next base: position 97,284,059 of record CM077153.1, on the reverse strand, counting down.
AGGTTGAGTCTCTGAGTCTGATTCTGACTCCTCTTCCTCTGAGTTGTGTTATGAGGCATTGATTGCCATCATGCAGAACTCCTTTTCCTCTGCAACATCCTCATCATCACTTGAGCTGGAAGAGGCTTCTGACTCCTCTTCAGTCTCACTCCAGGATTCAGCAACAAATCCTTTCCTTGTGTGCTTATTTCTGCTGGAGGAAGGTTTGCTACTCCCATTCCTTTTGGAGTCCTTCTCCTTTCTTCTTTCTTTTCTGTACCTTCTGTCCTTGTTCTTGTTCTCTGGATAGTCAGGAACCATATGCCCTGGTTTCCTGCAACCAAAGCAAATGATGTCTTTGCTATTGCCAATGGACTTGTCATATCTTGGCTTATCCTGCTCCTTGTATGATCTTCTTCTGAAGTCCTTTCTGGCCATCTTATAGAATCTTTTGGCCAACAAGCTGAGAAGTTCATCATTGGCTGTTCCTTTTTCTTCAGGCAGATCCTCAGTTGCCTTGAATGCTATAGTCTTCTCCTTTCTTGTGGCTGGTGAAGCAGCCTTCTGTTCTTCTTCTCTGTTCTTGATGAGTAGCTCATAAGATTTGAGCTTACCCAACAAGGCTTCAGTGGTGATCTCATTCAGACTTCTGGCATCTTTAATTGGCCAGATTCTTGAATCCCAAGTGCTGGGGAAGCACATTAGGATCTTGTCATTAAGTTCTGTCAATGAGATCTCTTTGTCTAATGTCCTCAGTTCACTGACAATTAGACTCAGTCTGTTGTACATGTCTCCCACTGACTCTATTTCTCCCTTCTTGAAGTTCTCATATTGGGAGATGAGATGGGATCTTCTGTCCTTTCTCTCATCAGCTGAGCCAGAGATAATTTCTGAGAGCTTGTCCCAAATTTTCTTGGCTGAATTGCATTCAGCTACTTTTTGAAAAATGTCATCTGACATTGTCTGAGCTAAAATGTTCATTGCCTTGGCATCAGCTACTTTCCACTTTTTGATGTCAGCATCTATTCCTGATGGAGGTGGAACAGCATTTGTGCTTGTGCCCTCTGGAGGTCTTGGACACACTGTCAAAACAGAATTAAAAATGTCTTCGTCAATAGAATTCATGTAGAGTCTAATCCTTGCTTTCCAAAGTGCAAACTTTGACAGATTGCACACTGGAGGTCTGGTGCTAGCATAATCTTTGTTTTGGGCCATGACTTGTGCAAGCTAAATCTAATAATGAAATATAAAAGAAGGATCTAGTTTGGGATCTTTGGGGTTCAGGTGTTAGCCTGTACAACCAAACAGATATGGTATGTTTAACCAACCTCCCTCTGATACCAATTGAAAGGGGAAACTAGATCAGATATACTCTAGAGGGGGGGGGGGTGAATAGAGTATATGGTGCTTTTTAAAACACAAAGAAAAACTTTTGCAAAGCTTTACAATAATTGTTGTAATAAGTGTAAGCAGGGAAGCAGAAATAAAACTAATCACAAACTAAGCTATGCAGAAACTAAGCACAAGAAAAGCTAGGCCAGAAACAAAAAGAAAACATGCAAAACCAGATGACACAAGGAATTATAGTGGTTCCCCAACTTGGGTACATCCACTCTTCTACCACCCTAGGTAGGAATCCACTGCAGGATGAGTTGATCAGGTGTCCTGGGCACCAATGAGCTTTTGATAAGGTGCTCAAAAACCAAAACAGATTTTTTGATCAGGTGTCTTGCCACCAATGAGCTTTTGACAAGGTGCTCAAAAACCAGATTCAAACTTTTGAAGGGAGTTTGAAAAACCCTTTACAGAGTGGGGGTGAGAGAGTGATGACAGTCTTCTCTTTTCTCAAACAACTGAGAAGACTAAGTGGATTGATTTCAAAGCTCCCCCTGAGTCCTTGATCTTCAGGAAGATGAACTTTGCTGAGGGTGATAGGCCTTCAAAGATAGATCTCCAGCAAAAGATGATTTCAGCAAGCTGAAATGTTGAGTGTCTGGAGTCTTGAAATGATGTTGGCCTTGAACACTTTGAGAGCTGAAGAGATCTGAAGATTTGTTTGAAAGCTTGATCTCTTTGATGAGTGTTCTTCAGAATTCTTGTTGACATAATATTTTCAAAAGAGTCTCTGTATATTGAGTTGTGTCCTGTTCTTGTCAATCTCTATGTTTGATTCAAAAACATTCTCTCTTTTATTCTCTATGTCTGAATAGGATATTACTCTGTCAAAGATAGCCGTTGGTCTGCATTGATTACAACCTTAATTGCATAATTTCTTCTAAAGGAAAGTCCACTGATTTGTTCCTTGAAAAATCCCTTGAAACTTGCTCCAGAAGTAAATGAAAACGACTGGCAGATCTTCTGAATTAAATGCAGAATAACTTCTATCTGATTTGAATTTGAATTCTGAAAGATAACTGAAATCGTCGAACTGAGCTCTGCTATCGTCGAGCTGAGCTCAGCGACCTGGAAACTGCAAGCAGCAACATAATCGTCGATCTGAGCTCAAAGATCGTCGAACTGAGCTCAGAGATAAGGATGCAGTGTAGAGTCAAAATCGTCGACCTGAGCTCACCGATCGTCGAATGGAGTTCGACGATATTGCGAAGTTGAGCTCAGCGATCGTCGAATGGAGCTCGACGATCTGCAGAAGTTGAGCTAGACGATCGTCGACCGGAGTTCGACGAACCGTCGTGCTGAGCTTGACGATTAGACTTAGTCTCCAGAAAAACTTGGTCTTCAGGGCAGCTTCCAAACCTAGACTCCTGATCCCTTAGACTCAATTCTAATTGACCTATTAAGCTATACAGAAGGTCAAACACAGATTCCTAGAGACATAGTGATCCTGACCCAAATTAGTAATAGGGTGTTCCAACACAAGGTACCAAACCAACACCACCCAAGTCTCTCTAGCCTTGGGGGAGGCCAATAAGTCACTAAGGACCCATGTAATACCCCCATCTGTCGCATGAGATATAATAGAAGGTTTGGCTGGGGCCCCACGCCATATACCACGGACATTCAGCGGAGTTACATATAAATATGAAAGTACTAATATAAAATGAGTTTGGAATTGAGGTACGAACATAGGCATGGTGTGTGAAGCCCATTTGGATAGGTTGGTCTGGATTGGTGATGTTTTTCATTATGCTTGTATTGGCCTGAGAAGACTCCATGATGTTTGTTTTTTGGGTTTCTACACGGTAGATTGCAGCAGGGAACCTTGAGGACTAAATCCAAAGAGCACCCAAAAAACTGGGTAGAATCGCATTTCTGCCAGTTACCGCATGACGGTAGTGCTACCACAGGCAGCAGCTACTTGAAATATCTAAAAACCAACAAACATAGAATCCACAAGACTCAAACTAGAGTTTATCATTCATATATCGTATACCCATAGATCTAATATGACCATCATGCTTTCTCTGTGCGAGAGGCTTTATCAGTGGATCCGCAATGTTTTCTTCAGTCGACACTCCGCATTTGCTCACTTCTCCTCGATTGACAAACTCTCGAATTAGATGGAACTGCCAGTGTATGTGCTTGAAGCGCTGATGAGATCTAGGTTCCGAAGCAAGTACAATTGCACCGTTGTTGTCACAGTATATAACTACGGGACGTGTTAAACCAGAAATCAGCGATCCATTCCAAGGTAGCTAGCTTGTAGGTTATGGCCTGCCCCGGGTTCTCCCCGGAGGTCGCGAGTAGCCCAAGGATGGGCGAACAGGTTTCTCTGTCTGCCCAGGTCGCGCGGTCATGGCGGTCTCCTCAGTCTGACTGCCCATATCGTGCAACAGCCATCCTGCAGGGGTTGCAGACTGTATTCTCAGTCCTCCCCTACAGATCGCATGACTTGACCAGCTAACCGCACATTGATGTTGTATCCAACAAGAGCGGACTTCTTATTTTCCTAATCAACGGAGGCGAGCTCCAATTCGCCATGCCCGCTTAGCAGAGTCGGACTGACCCTCAGTCCGCCTAAATTGTTGTCCAGGTCTACCAGCTGATCAAGTCTTGTCGGACTACCGACATGTAGTCCGCCCAGTCTGCACAATACGGTACAGACCCAACTCCAGCTCGCCGCGTAATAGCAGTGGCTACCCGTCTCCCGGCCGCCAGTCAGCAACGGCTACTTGCGCCTCGCCGGCAAGCGAGACCTGACCCCTCAGTCAGCTAGGTCGCCTATCCCTGACCCAGCAACAAGCCTCCGATAGTGGAGGCGGGATCCTCCAGTTTTTCGCAGGCTAGGCGGACTGATCGTGGAGTCCGCTAGAAGAACCCCAGCTCAGCAACTGGTGATCTGCCTCATACTTTATTTAGCATGCTAGGCAGACTCAGTCAGTTGTCCGCTAGACTAGCCATCCAGTTTCCCAGTGCCTGCTTCTTCCCAACAGTGACAGACAGTCCCACTAGCTCTCCAGCCCGCGCATCCAGTCGGCGACCAGCTCGCCAGTTCGCCAGAGATTGGCGGACTCGGTCTCGGCACACCTCTAGAGAGCAACATTGTCAACCATTCTATGCCAGACAACGCCATACCGTGTGGACACAACTCTGACCCGCAAGTTGGGCGGACTCGTTGTGCAGTCCGCTAGGACTGCCCTCAAGCAAGCCTCCAGCGCCAGCCTCAGTAGTTGGCGACCTGCCTCCTCAGTCCGCTAGGTCGCCAACCCCTTACAACATGCCTCCAGCTTATCCGCTTGCAGCTCATCCTATCCGCCGTGGGCTCGGCGGACTAGTCAACCATTCAGTCTGCCATCAGGATGGGCTCTTCCTTCAGCGGGATGGCAACCTGCCTTATCCAGTCCGCCAGTCCTCCTACATCCCCATACAATCTAGCAATAGGTGGAATCTCCCAGTCTACGGACTACAAATCGAGTCCGTGCCTAGTGGAAGGACATCAGACATCCGAGGCCGTACGACCTGCACGGACTCTGCGAACTCCCCGTCTTGCTCGCACAACTCACCGTCTCACCGAGGGTAACGTCACCAAAAGTTGTTACCTCCTCGGGCCTATAAATAGCCCCCCATACCTCTCATTCAGGGGGGACACCAACAGGACAGCCAAGAGGGGACAACTTGGATGTGGCCACACATTCCCTGTCTGCCACCTCTACATGCGGCCTGACAGCCCGTCCGGGCGGACTCAGAAGGCAACCCGTGCGGTCTGGGTCATCAGACAGTGCGACCTGCCCGGCCAACCCCTCTTTAGCTTCTTCCTTTACTGTATTTTTCCCTTTATTCTCCTTTCAATGGAAGAGAACTCATGTTCAGATGTAATACAAGTTTTTATATACTGGGAAAGCCCGCCGCAAGAGAGGAATTTAAGCTGCGGCGGGCGAAGTCTGCTGTTACCGCTGTTAGCGGCCCTCTTTTCTTCTCTTTCTCTCTATCTTCATGCGCGACTCGGAGTAACCAGCTGCTCGGCAGTCACTCCTCCCATCTGCTCATTCCTCGCATGAGATTCAAAAACCCGTTAACTAGGCGGTGCCGTTTTTGTGCATCAACAGTTAACACGCAGCCTTCAGATCCTAAGTAGTTGATGAATAACAGTTGTAATGAAGACATGAGATTGAGCCCAGAATACACCTTAACTTCAAACAGCCATAACTTTTGATCCGGGAGTCCGATTTCAGAAATTCAAAGCTTGTCGGAACCAGATCGAGGAGGTCTACCCAATGCCGAACTAGGAACCGAGATTTTCCATCAAAATATCTCGAGCACACCTCTAATCATTCGGAATTACCCGTTTCAAATAGCGACTGCGATCTCCTACTATCTAAGAAAGAATTTACATCTCTCATCGCAAGCTTCATAAGGTAAACATGAGTGCTTATCCTCATATACCTGATGGACTAACATCTTTTGCAGGCAAAGAGCTAGTTCCTTCTCCTTTTATACATCGAATTCGACATGAAGTTGCTCCAAATGATTTCAAAGAACCTCATCTACCAATCTACTCCGGCCTAAGTGACGAATTTATCATATGCAAGTTTTTGAATCCAGTACTTCTTTGAAAGCGATATCAGATGGTGTCAAGTGCAATCTACTTGTCATATCTTTCAGTGCTCAAGCATTGGAATGGTTCTACCATCTACCGCCTCAATCAATTACTTTCTTTGATGACCTTCAAAGAGAATTTCTCTTAAGGTTTGGAACCTTTAGGAAAAGAAAGAAAGGCATAGGAGATCTTCTTCAGATCAAGCAAGGAGATGACGAATCTAACGCTCATTTCATCGATCGATTTCAAAAGGAAAACCTTGACATTGCTAATGCCGATCAAGATTTCTATAAAATTGCTCTAATAAGCAGACTTCAGCAAGGTCCTCTTAAGTTCAATGTTACTACAAAAATGCCCGACACCTATGGGGATCTTATTGAAAAAGCAAATAAGTTCATAGCAGCAGAAGCAGTGAACCCCAATTATATAGCTTATTTAAACCAGAAAGCTCAAGCACAAGGAAAGGTTTCATACCATCAGCTGGATGGATCTCAAAATTATCTACCTCTTGATCGTAACAACAACTTATTACTATGTGATAAAGATCCAAATCTTCTGCCACTTCAATATGAAATGTATCATTTAGGTTATGATCATGGGAATTCATCTACATCTCAAACAAGGCATTCAAAATCAAGCCTTGATAACTATGATACATCAATTCATACTCATAACAATGAGCCTCATGCTCATCGCCAATACAAGCAGGATGGATCAAAAAGAAAAATATACAAGTTTAACTATCTCTATGGAGGAAGTTCTTCAAATTATTCAGCAGGGGCCAGATTTCATCAGGCCTCTTCTCTTGCATCCTGGTCGAAGATGTCACAAGGATTTATTCTGTCTATACCACATGTGTGTGGCTCATGATACAGAGAAATGTCAAGCACTTCATAAGATCGTGGATGAACTGCTAAAAGCAGGCAGATTGCAGGAATATATTGCCTAAGGGCATCATTATGAAATTTACTCTTGCAACGCCAAGAGAATTTAGTGCTTCAATAGCCCTCTTGATCGCCTATTTTGGAACCTTTCGGCAATTAAACCCACCCGCGTGGTCGCCAAACTTCCAAAGAGGCAATCAATCCAGCTTTCTAATAGTTAAGGAAACTTTTGGCAATTAAACCCACTCTTTTGTGGTCGCCAAATTTTCAGTTTTTGGCAATAAATCCCTCTTTGTAATCACTCTATTTTTAATTAAGCATAAAACCACCTTACATGGTAGCTCTATTCTCAAATAGACATTAAATCCACCTTACGTGGTAGCCTTATTTCCAATTTGCTCGCCTTAGAGTACAGATCTCCTTTTATGAATTGCTTCTTCACAAGCTAATAGATATGACTTGCAAGTTCTCTCTTACTCTTATTTGATATTGATGGCATCAATCATTGATCAATATATCTGATTTTAACTCTCCTCTTGCAGAGATCAGCAGATGCTTGCAAGTTTTCTCACAGGTACTTGCAATCTTCTTTCATATATCATATCTGCTTCTAACTCTCCTCTTGTAGAGATCAGCAGATGCTTGCAAGTTTCTTCACAGGTACTTGCAATCTACCTTAATATATCATATTTGCTTCTAACTCACCTCTTGTAGAAATCAGCAGATGCTTGCAAGTTTCTTCACAGGTACTTGCAATCTACCTTCATATATCATATCTGCTTCTAACTCTCTTCTTGTAGAGATCAGCAGATGTTTGTAAGTTTCCTCACAGGTACTTGCAACCTTCTTTCATATATCATATCTTCTTCTAACTTTCCTCTTGCAGAGACTAGCAGGTATTTACAAGATTCATCCAGGTTTGCAACCTACTTTTCTATGATATATGGTGCTCACTCTTCCTTTTGTAGAGATTAGCAGGTATTGGCAAGTTTCCCTCAGGTACTCGCAGTTTACTTTTATATGTCATATCTGTATATAACCCCTTTCTTATAGAAACTAGCAGACCCTTGCAAGTCCCCAACAGGTACTTGCAACTTATCCTTCTTTCATGCATGTCACTTACTATTCTTTTGCAGAGGGTAACAAGTACTTGCAAACTTCCGTTAGGTACTTGCAAGTTATTATTCTTCTATGCCTTCTCCTCATATCTATTTTGCAGGGCTCAATGGAACACATTAATTCCTTATTCAAAAGGAACGCAGGTGCACAAGAGATGTACCGCTTTTCCCCTGCATTAACTTTTGCTTTGCAGGAAAAAAGACAGGCATTAACAAAATCCTTCAAAAGAGAGGCATCAGCTTCTATCTCTCCTTATCTCCTACTTCTTCTTTGGGGTGGATGACGATTTTCATGGGTCTCCTACTTTTTCGAAGTTCTATTCGGAACTTAAAAAAGTGCGGGTATTATATTAACCCAGAAATCAGAAATCCCTCCCAAGGTAGCCAGCTTGTAGGTCGTGGCCTGCCCCGGGTTCTCTTTTGAATACAGTCCGCAACCCCTGCAGGAGCGGACGTCCTATTTCCCTATTCAATGGAGGTGAGCTCTAATTCGCCATGCCCGCTTAGCAGAGGCGGACTGACCCTCAGTCCGCCTAAATGGTTGTCCAGGTCTACCAGCTGATCAAGTCTTGCCGGATTCCTAACATGGCGTCCGCCCAGTCAGCACAATACGGTACGGACCCAACTCCAGCTCACCGCATAATAGTAGTGGCGACCTGCCACCCGACCGCCAGTCAGCAACGACTACCTGCACCTCGTCGGCAGGCACGACCTGACCCCTCAGTCCACCAGGCTGCCTATATAACAACCCCATCCGTTCATATAGTATATACTAGAAGGTCCTGCCGGGGCCCCACTGCATATACCACAAAACAGGCGGTGAAGTCACAGAATGATACCAGAGTTGCGCATCCTAACAAAAAAGATTCTAGCGGAAGCTTATAACACGAGGTTGAACTCTAAACATGAACGTCCACCATATAAAGGTCCACATTTATATAACAGGAATGTTCAACAAGTACAAATCAGTTGGACTTATGGCCTTACACGCCAGTACTTCCTGCTACAAATCAAGGGTATTTTCCTGGCTTACCACGCCAGTACTTCCTGCTACTATCCTTCACAGGTACAACCCAACAACACAACCATTATACGGGTATCTTCCTGTACTACCACTCCAGTACTTCCTGCTACTTCCCTTCACAGGTCTAACCCGTCGACTACTTAAACTACACGTTTCAATCACAGAGTCTTCTCCGGTGTGTATATGCAACATCACCAATCCAGACCAACCTGTCCGGATGGGCTTCACATAGCATGCCTATTCCGTACTCCATTTCCGGATCTATATGCCAAATGATTGGGGATTCCATGAATCAACCCAAGGGACTCCCACAACAAACCACCCTCTGGTGGGGGAATCATATGCACATGCCAAAAAGGAAGCCTTCACATGGCTAGGAAGAAAGGTCGTTACCCTTGAAGAACGCTTCTAAGCCATGGATTCCTAGTCGGATGAACAACACCGCAACGGCTTCGCCTCCACAACGCTGGCCTCGGTTCTCTAATTGGAACTCCGCAGCTCCACCAGTGGCCGACTCCTCTTCCTCCTCCTCCTCCTTCCTCTCTTTCTCTCTCTAGGTTTGTAGAAAGATGAAGGCCAAAACAAATGACGATTTCCTTCTCAAGTCTCGGCCTTAAGGAAGCAGGTAGGAACCTCAGCCATTGGATCCTAGTTGAGGAAATTGACGGCCACGATTTTGCCACAAAAGGACAAATCTAGCCTAACACGGCCTGTGACACGCCCGTGTCACATGCCGTGTACCTTAAGCGGCACACAACCGACTCACCCAGACTAGTACACGCCCCTGTGACACGCCCGTATGATGGGCCGTGTCACTTGACAGGCCTTCAAATATGCCCGTGTCTGTGGCCGTGTTCAGCAGGTTGCACAAAATCAATCTCAACCCTATCGGGACACGTCCAGTGACACGCCCGTGTCACAGGCCATGTACCCTAAGACACACACGTGTCGTGCCCGGGTTTAGCCGACCTCAACACCATGGGCACATCCCGCAAAGGACACGGCCTGTGACACGCCCGTGTCATAGGGCGTGTGCCCACACACGGCATCAGACACTCCCCTAGCACAATTTCATCGACCTGAAGTTCGTCAACCCGAGGAGGACACGGCCTCTGACACGCCTGTGTCAGATGGCGTGTTTCCTCATTTTCCTTAGAATGGATTTTCGTCGACCACTCGCCAGCTGCTCACCCGAGCAGGACACGCCATGGGACATGCCTATGTCCTAAGCCATGTCACCCAACTTATTCCCAATCCTGGGATTTGGGGTGTTACAACCATCCCATCCTTATAAAAAATTTGTCCCTGAAATTTGCACACAGGAAGGAATCTCAAACACAAGTTTTTTTATTTCATAAACGTTCAATACAACTCGATACACACTGCATAATAGTTACATAAAGAGCTCGGGAAATTCAGCTCGCATGATCTGCTCTTGCTCCCATGTTAGCTCTTCACGGCCGCAATTGTCCCACCAGACTTTGACCATCCCGATCGCCTTATTCCGCAACTATTTGTCGGCATGATCCTTAATACGAATGGGCCGAACCTTTGTCGTTAGCCCATACTCCACCGGCACACGATCTTTCTCGATTACTTGAGCTGGATCTTTGACGGCTTTTCGAAGCATCGAGATGTGAAACACATCATGTAATCCACCCAAGTTTTCCGAAAGAGCTAACCGATATACAACTTCCCCAATTCGCTCTACCACTTCGAACGGACCAAGATATCTCGGACTCAACTTTTTCAGTCGCCGAATCCTGGACACGCCTTTGAAGGGTTTGATCTTCAAATATACCCAATCGCCCATTGCGAACACCACATTCCGGTGCTTGGCGTTGTAGTATTTCGCTTGACGATCCTGGGCTATCAGTAGCCGCTCCCAAACAGTGCGTATTGTCGAGTTCGCTTCTTCGACTTCGTTATGCCTATACACTTTGGATTCGCCTGCTTCTGCCCAAGCTAACGACGTACGACACTTCCGACCATACATAGCTTCAAATGGTGCCATACCGATGCTCGCTTGGTAGCTGTTGGTGTAGGCAAACTCCACTAGATAAATATGATCTTCCCATCTCTTCCCAAAATCCAGGGCGCACATGCGGAGCATATCCTCCATCATTCTGTTGGTCCTCTCAGTCTGTCCATCTGTTTGGGGATGAAAGGCCATACTGAACATCAAATTCATGCCCAATAGCTGATGGACTAGCATCCAATCATTTGAAGTAAAGCGCCCATCCCGATCTCTCACAATGCTCTGAGGAACACCATGTAGCCGTACAATCTGTTCAACATACAACTTTGCCAAACTTTCCACAGAATCGTCACGTTTGTTCGGAAGGAAGTGCACCACTTTCGTCAGTCGGTCTACAATCACGCAGATGGAATCATTCCCGTGCCGAGATGTCGACAACCCGTGCACGAAACCTATGGAAATATCATCGAACTTTCATTCCGGAATCGGTAACGACTTCAAGAAACCACCCGGCTTCTGGCATTCCTCCTTCACCGAAGTGCAAGTTTGGCATTTGGACACATAATGAGCGACATCTTTCTTCAGTCCTGGCCACCAGAACTGCTTCTTCATGTCTCTAAACATCTTCGTGCTCCCAGGGTGAATTGAGTACTTTGTATAATGAGCTCCGTACATCAACTCTTCTCATAACTTACCCAAACTCGGGACGCATAAACGGCCCTCCTTCCGCAAAATTCCGTCATCCCAGGATAATTTCACCTCTGGCCCGTCTTTGGCATAGCGTTGGAGACTCTCATCCAGCTCCGTTGCTCGTCGAACCCTATCCGCAAGGTCACACTGCACCTCCATCCAGTTCAAACATGCATCGGCTGTAGAATTCTTGTAAACACAAGAAATCTCTAACGCTTCCAACTCCAAGATTAGACATTCATCGTTCCTCTGCAACCAACTTGCCCTTGTCGGAGCCCTCCGACTCAAGGCATCAGCGACCACATTTCCCTTCCCGGGGGTATAATGAATCACAAAGGTGTAGTCCCCAAGGAACTCCACCCACCTTCGTTGTCGCATATTCAGGTCCTTCTGCTCCAACAAATACTTTAGGCTCTTGTGGTCCTCATAGATTTCCACTTTCACGCCATACAGATAATGCCTCCATAACTTCAGTGCAAAAATCACCGCCGTCAACTCTAAGTCATGGATGAGATAATTTCGTTCATGCACCTTTAATTGGCGTGAGGCATAAGTAATCACTTTTCCATTTTGCAGAAGAATGCAGCCTAAGCCGCTTCCTGAAGCATCACTATAGATCTCGAATCCGTCAGTACCACATGGCGATGTCAACACAGGCGCCGTGGTCAACCGACTCTTCAGTTCTTCAAAAGCTTGCACGCACTCCGGCATCCAAACGAACTTCTGATCCTTTCTCGTCAGTATGGTTCGAGGCAAAGCGATCCGCGAGAAGTTTTCAACAAACCGTCTATAGTAGCCCGCCAGTCCAAGGAAGCTCCTGACTTCGGCCACCGAAGACAACACTGGCTACTCCTGTATGGCCCGTATCTTTGCCGGATCCACTACTATGCCCTCTTCGCTTACCACATGGCCCAGAAAAGCCACCGATGATAGCCAAAACTCGCACTTCGAGAACTTGGCATAGAGCTTATTCTTCCTCAACGTTTGCAACACCAACCGCAAGTGGTTTTCGTGATCGGCTTCAGATTTCGAGTACACCAGGATATCATCAATGAATACAATCATGAACAAGTCCAGGTACTCTCGGAATGTTTGGTGCATCGGGTCCATAAACACCGATGGTGCATTGCATAGCCCAAACGGCATTACGGTGAACTCATAATGCCCGTAACGTGTCCTAAATGCGGTCTTGGGAATGTCACCTTCCCGAATTCTCAACTGGTAATAACCAGACTTCAAATCCAACTTGGAGTAGATGGTTGATCCCACCAGCTGATCGAACAACTCATCAATCTGTGGAATCAGATACTTGTTCTTCTCGGTCAGCTTATTCAGTTCACCGTAGTCAATACATAACTGCAATCCACCGTCTTTCTTTTTCACAAATAGAACAGGCGCGCTACAAGGTGACAGGCTTGGGCGTATATAACACTGCTCAAGTAACTCTTGCACTTGGACTTTCAACTCTTCCATTTCCTTTGGTGCGATGCGATATGGAGAGCGGGCCACAGGTTTCGCATCTGGCCCCAACTCGATCGTGAAGTCAATCTCTCGCTGGGTGGTAGCCTAGGGATATCCTTGGGAAACACATCTGCAAATTCCAATACAACCGGAACATCGCTCACACTGGATTTGGGCTCAACAGCCTGAATCAGTGTGAAGTAGCACTCCGCGCCCTTCCGAACAGCCTTGATGACTTGGAGTGCAGACATCAACGTCCCGCCCACTCCTCAAAATAGCCGCGAACTTCATCTCCTGCTCGGTATTCTGGCCCATAGTGATGTCTTTGGCATTGCAATCAATCAAGGCATGCTGCACCGCGAGCCAATCCATACCAAAGATCACATCAAATTCCGATATCGGCAATACAAATGCAGTCAAACAGAAATCCCGACTTCCCATTTGCACCGCCACATCGCAAGCCCGATCCGCGAGCATCAAACAACCATTTGGCAACACCACCCTGACGCTATCTGTCTTCACACGACTAGGTATCCCAAGTCGCGCTATGAAGTCTTTAGACAGAAAAAAATGCGAAGCACCCGTATCAAACAGTGCTCGCGCCAGCGTGTTCCGAATCATCACAAAGCCTGTGGCAATCATGTCATACACAAGCCACATCCAAAGCACACAATAAACAAAACATGCATTAAGCAAAACAATGCAATTACTTAACTCGTACCTGTGACGACGTCACTCTGCTTAATGGCCTCCTGTAGGCCAAGGTTGTAGACTCGGGGCTGCACCTGGGAGGCAGAGAACTCCACCACTGCCTTTCCTTTCTCCCCATAGGACGCTCCCGCCTTCTTTTCTCCTTTCGGTGGAACACCCGACAATCACGGGCTATATGCCCCACCTGTCCACAAGTAAAGCACGTACGAGTCTCTGGCCTCGAAGTGGCCCCCGACATTGCTCTCGATGTAACCGTAGAAGGAGCTTGTCCATCCGACTTGGACCTCTTGCCCCATCTCTTTTTATAGTCTAATTTCCCAGGTCGGGGTACTTTGAACTCCGGCTGTGTCAAAGCCAAGGCCCTCTTCCCTTGCACCCTCTTCATGTCCTTTTCTAGCAAGCACGCAGTGTCAACCAATGCCTGAAAGCCTTGGTTCATGGAACTAGAGAGCAGGAACTGCAATTCATCTCGCAATCCTTCGTAGAACCTATTAGTCTTCCTTTGCTCATCAGTGAAGATTGAACCCGCATACCGTCCCAATCTCATGAACTCATGCAGGTATGTTTCAACACTTCCCTCTCCTTGCGTCAGCCTTTGGAATTCATTCTCCATGGCAATACGCTGTGCCGCCGGGAGGTGCTTTGCCAGGATGAGTCGGGATAATTCCTCAATCGTCACTTGTGTTAACAACCTCCCCGCTAAGTGGTGTAGTTCCATCTCATCCCACCATAAACGCGCCTCTCCTTCCAGTAATAAGGTGGCTAAGGTGACTTTCTAATCATCCACCTTCCCAATCGCCATCATTATCCGCTTGACACGCGACAACCAATCCTCAGCCTTCGTAGGGGATCCCACTCCCGAAAATGTAGGCGGGTTAAAGCTCATGAACTGCTTCAACTGCCTTGTAGCTACTCGAGGTTCCACAGCCTCAACAGGTTCTGGCCTCGCCGCAACCTGTTCGGGCCTCAAGGCCGGCTGCGCCTGCCCAATCGGCTGTGCTTGAATCATGGCAAACAATGCCTCAGTAACTAATCGCACAGTTTCCGCAGAAGGCGGAGGTGTAGGCACCTCAACTGGTGTCGTACTTTCATCATAACGCTGGGGATCCGATTGCCCAGCACCACTCCGGGTCACCTATAGGTGAACAAGACACACACATTAGCGACCGCACACAAGCATAAACAACAAGATAGAAACGCGCAGGTTCCTCAAATATATGTATTTGCATTTTAAAGTGGACATTCACACGTTCATTAGCGTTAACATGGTTCGTACAGACACGTGCTCGCCACCCCACAAAAGAATTTGACCACAAATTCGAAAGGGAAAGACTGAGACATCTGATACCAAAAATGTATTGACTCCATCCGTTCATATAGTATATACTAGAAGATCCGGCCGGGGCCCCACACCATATACCACAAAATAGGCGGTGAAGTCACAGAATGATACCAGAGTTACGCATCCTAACACAAAACATTCTAGCGGATGCTTATAACACGAGGTTGAACTCTAAACATGAACGTCCACCTATAAAGGTCCACATTTATATAACATGAATGTTCACCAAATACAAATCAGTTGGCCTTATGGCCTTACAAGTCTTTTTACAGCGTGGCTCTGAACATTGGCGCGCAGGCCGACGACATATCAATAGCACACAACATTTAAGCTTAGCCTTCAAGGGCTAGCGGCAGTAGTGGAAACAACAGTAGGGACTTCAGCCTTTATGAGCCCTGCTTGGTTCTCCAGCACCTGCACAGGGACAGCCCACCGAACGGTGGCAAACAAGACAACGGTCAGCATTCAACTGACCAATTTTATAACGACCCTACCCCTTTCCCGGGGCAGTGGTATTCCTTCCCTGCAGGCATAGCATTTCACAGGCATATATATATATTCATACAACGTGCTCTCACGCACATACATTCCATCACAACCGTCAGCGATGTGGCCCGACGATCCGTGCACTCAGGGCACATTCTTATTGTACCGGCGATCCAGGGTTCCACCACCGTATCAGGGTTGCAGCCTAACAGTAAAGTTGAGCATTTTTCTCCATGGAGTGCAGCCGAAGAGTTTAGTCTTAATGACCCGAGATTGGCCCGTAGCCCTCCATTGTATCATGGCACGCAGGCCTAAGACTCTTGCTATGCACTCCAATAGACCGCACCTTCAGGTCTCACGTCAGACGGACATAGCATAGGTCGGATCATGCACCCCCCGTTGTTCAAGTTGCTTGCCATCACTGAGTAAGGCGTACTCGCGGCTACATAAAAGGCGCGGGTCGGTTTCACCTTATGTGTTTCCTTTAGGTGAGCTCATCAGTTCACACATAACCAGCCCATTCTCACGGAACTGGCTTCCCATTCATCGGTTACCTAGGAGCCATGCCTCGCGTTAGAAATAGAACTCAATTTTCATCCCTAGACTTAACCGTACATCATAGCATCCACTTGAGGGTATTTTCCTGGACTGCCAAGCCAGTACTTCCTGCTACTCCCCTTCATAGGCACAACCCACCACGCATTCCAAGCGTCAAGGGTATTTTCCTGGCTTACCACGTAAGTACTTCCTGCTACTGTCCTTCACAGGTACAACCCAACAGCACAACCATTATACGGGTATCTTCCTGGACTACCACTCCAGTAATTACTGCTACTGCCCTTCGCAGGTCTAACCCGTCGACTCCTTAAACTACAAATTTCAATCACAGAGTCTTCTCCAGTTCATATATGCAACATCACCAATCCAGACCAACCTGTCCGGATGGGATTCACACAGCCTGCCTATTCCGTACTCCATTTCTGGATCTATATACCAAATGAATGGGGATTCCAGGATCAACCCAAGGGACTCCCACAACAAACCACCCTCTGGTTGGGGAATCATATGCACATGCCAAAAAGGAAGCCTTCACATGGCTAGGAAGAAAGTTCGTTACCCTTGAAGAATGCTTCGGAGCCATGGATTCCTAGTCGGCTGAACAATACCGCAACGACTTCGCCTCCACAACGCTCACCTCGGTTCTCTAACTGGAACTCCTCAGCTCCACCAGTGGACGGCTCCTCTTCCTCCTCCTCCTTCTTCCTCTATTTCTCTCTCTAGGCTTGTAGAAAGATGAAGTCCAAAACAAATGAGGATTTCCTTCTCAAGTCTCTGCCTTAAGGAAGCAGGGAGTAACCTCAACCATTGGATCCTAGCTGAGGAAATTGACGGCCATGATTTTGCCACAAAAGGATAAATCTTGCCTGACATATCCTGTGACACGCCCGTGCCACAGGCCGTGTACCTTAAGCGGCACACAACCGACTCACCCAGACCAGTACACGCCCCTGTGACACGCCCGTGTCACGGGCCGTGTCACCTGACATGCCTTCAGACATGCCCGTGTCTGTGGCTGTGTACAACATGCTACACAAAATCAATCTCAATTCGATCGGGACACGGCCAGTGACACGCCCGTGTCACAGGCCGTGTACCCTAAGACACACTCGTGTCATGCCCGTGTTCACCCGGCCTTAATGCCTTGGGCACATCCTGCAAAGGACTCGGCCTATGACACGCCCGTGTCATAGGCCCTATGCCTACACACGGCATCAGACACGCCCCTAGCTCAATTTCATCGACCTGAAGTTCGTCAACCCGAGGAGGAAACGACCTCTGACACACCCGTGTCAGATGGCATGTTTCCTCATTTTCCTTTCTATTTAAGGCACAGGTTTTCAGCCATTTAGAGGAGACTTGATTCCAGCCATTATCCTCTGCGATTTTAGGGCGAAATCCGCCGTTCCACCAAGGGGGTGAAGATCCGGGCATGCATTCAACGTCAAATCAAAGTCGGAGCTTCCCCTCGGCCTCCTCCTTCATCCTTGTGCTTCAAGAAAGGATTTTATCTAGATTTCTCCACCAATGTAGGAGAAGCTTGTGCCATCTTCCACCGACTCGTGACACAAAGAAGACAGGTTCATTGGGAGTGAGTGACAGCCTCCTCTACCGCGGACACAGTTGAGGACCGAGCTAGGATGCAGATTGACAACCCAGCAAATCCTACCACGAATCCTTCGCATGAGTTCGGATTCGGTCGATTTCACACACTTTACTTCTCTTGTTGTTGATGGTTTAGTTGAATCCTTTGTATATGATGAAGTTTTGCTATTTTATTAAACGTTCATATGTAATCATGTCTATGTGATTGTATGTGTTCGTTATTTGCTGGAGGTGCGCTTATTTTCCATCCACCATCCATCCGTTCTTGTCGTTCTAGCAATTGCTAGAAGCATGCACATCAAAGAGGTGCTTACGACCCTCAAATTCTGCTTCTTATGCTTGCCTACTCGTCCATCCGCCCAGTGATTCGGTGCATAGCGGCCCGTGTAGTCTTCCATCCCGCCTGGCGAAGCATCGCATAATGGCGATGCATAGGATTAGTTTTTAGCTTTTTATTTTATGTTTCTGCAACCATCAAAACCACCCTTAGTTAACTCAGCCCTAAGGACTTCAATCTCAAGTCCTCCTCGATATTAACTCCCCCCTTACTGTGATTCCTTGAAGAGATCGATACTTGGGGACATCCCATTTTATATTAATTGTGCGACCGGTACACTTGCCGTTATAACACATCACTTAGTAACAAGAGCATCCGTGGTGGCGAGAACTGGCCCGGGAGAGGAGAGAGACGGCCGCGGAGAAGAGGAAGATGGAGGGGGTGATGAGGAAGAGAGGGAAGGAGGAGATGATGGAGGTGATGGTGAGAAAATCTCGATGAGAATAGACGGGGTGGAGGGGACGGTGGGAGAAGGAGGTGGAGGTGGGTCGGAGGAGAAATAGGACACATTTTCGAAGAAGGTCACATCAGCGGAGACGTATTATTTCCGAAGAATGGGATCAAAATAACAGTAGCCTTTTTGGATAGTTGAGTAACCCAAAAAGATACATTTGGTGGCATGTTAGTCAAGTTTGTCATGTGTGGCGGAAGGATTGTGCACAAAGGCCGTGCACCCAAAGATACGCAAAGGAAGAGGAAACGCATCCTTGCCAGGATAGAGAGGAGAGAAGGGAGTTTGTTCGTGGAGAACCGTGGATGGAATACGATTAATAAGGTAATAGGAGCGGAGGACAGCGTAGCCCCAATAGGAGCGAGGAACGTGCATTTGTGACATTAGAGTGCGGGCGACATCAAGAAGGTGACGGTTCTTGCGTTCCGGCACCCCATTTTGTTGCGAGGTATAGACACAAGTAGTTTGATGAAGAATACCATTGTGCACACAAAACGAAGTGAAAGCATTGCTAAGATATTCTTTTGCGTTGTCAGAACGAAAAATTTTAATAGACATATCAAACTGATTTTTAACCATATGATAAAAAGATGTCCAAACACAATAAAGTTCTGAGCGATCCTTTAAAATATACACCCATGTACATCAAGAGCAATCATCAATAAACGTTACAAATATGAACAACCCTGACCGATGGTGAGAGTAGGAGCAGGACCACAGATGTCGGAGTGATCAAGTTCAAACGGCCGGGAAGATCCACGACCTTGCTTTGGTTGGAAGGAGGAGCAGTGATGCTTGGCAAGTTGACATGCTTTACAGTTGAGCAGTGGGCCTGGCGGAGGAAGATATGGTAGAAGCTGACAAAGAAGATGGTGAGGAGCATGACCAAGATGTAGGTGCCACTGGAGAAGATCAGTATAAGATGCGGAGAAGGCAGAGAGTGCCGAAATGTTGTCGAGGAAGTAGAGGCCGCCACTCTCAGTCCCAGTAGTAATCGTCCGCTTGGTGCTCGGATCCTAAAAAGAACAAGTAGTAGACGTGAATGTGATAGAGCATTGTAGTTGTTTACAAAGGGAAGTAACAGATAACAAGTTGCAAGGGAACTTGGGCACGTAGAGGGTGTACGCCAAGCAAAAAGACATAGTTACTTGAACAACCCTCGTTCCATTGATCGGTGAGGGAGAGCCGTCCGCAACAAGGACCTAGGGGTAACTGTTTGTGCTATTGTAGCAGATAAAAACAGTGCGGATTGTCGGTCATATGATTGGTAGCACCAGAGTCGATCAGTCATTTACCTTGAGTAGCGACGTGGGCACTACCTGAAGACGTGACCACAGAGGCGGACGACTTTGAAGAGAAAGTGGAGGCGTAACCAGATGGTCGAAGATGAGGATGCTTCTTCCAACAGTGATCAACCGTGTGGACGGTGCAACCACAGTGAGAGCAAAGAAAGCGGGAAGCACCACGGTCGCTAGAGGGTAGGTGGCGACCACCAGAGCCACTGCGCTGAGTATGGTGAGCGGAGACGTCCGATGGTGGATGGGAGGATAATAGCAGACGTTGGAGCAAAGAAGTAACAGCGGCGATGCGGGCAGTGGTGGCATCCAGGGTGGGAGGCTCCGCCTCACCAAGGATATGTTGACGGATCATGTCATATGACTCTGGAATGCATAGAAGATAACACACAACCAGAAGCTCCTGGAAGTGTTTGTGTTGCTCTGTGAGATCGGCAGAGAAGGGGCGATTTTGTAGAATTTCTTCTCCGAGAGCCTGAACTTACTGGTAAGCAGCCGCTGGAGACATGGAGGGACGAGCAAAGAGGTCCGCATATAAAGTATAGATGTGAGACGTCTGATCCCCCTTTGAGTAGAGAGCGGCAAGATGTAGCCAAGCGGCCTTGACGGTTTCATCATGACGGATTACAGGGAGGCATTCATTAGTGAGGCTGTTTGCCAGCCATGTGTGGACAAGAGCATCGCTGACATCCCAGTCATCAAAGAGAGGGGAATCATGTGGAGGTGGGTCATCGGTGAGATGATGATGTTTGCGTTGAGAGCAGAGGAGGAAGGTGAAGGAGACACTCCAATCTGAATAGTTGGGACCAATAAGTTTGGAAGCGGTGCCAAGATTACCGGAAGGAGTGGGAGGTGTAGGAGGATGATCGAAAACGGGAGTAGTGGCGGTGGAGATGTGGAACACAAAACATGGCACGAGAGAATTTTTATGCTAAGAATAGCCGCCTTGCGGTAGCGTTAGCACAAGGGCTAACCATTACCACAAGACACCTATCATGCCGGCTATAACCAATATCATCCAATGCAAAACCAACCAAGAATATAAAACAGAAGTCAATCCACACATAAGTAAAATAGTCCAAAAGGTACATCAAGAAAAAGAAGCTACAACAAGCTTCTATAATATCAGAGTAGGAGTAAAACTTGCCCAAAGGGCTACATCATGAGTCTCTCAAAACTCACATCAGTCACTGACGGTAGCGACGACACCGTCCCTTGAAGCCCTGTCGTCCTAGCATGGTTGTCCTGCTGCATAACCTGTTGCTGCTCTATCAGCGAGATTTCCGCCAAAAAGGAAGACTGATAGTACGTTTCGCAATCAAAAATATTAGGGTATTTTCAGGTTTTTAAAGCACAAATCATGTCTTGTAAGTGCTTATATTGACCCCCTTTTGTAAATATTATTGTCACTAATGTGTTTTCTGATTTTTGCAGGTTTTCAAGGCTTTCAGCCAAATTTTGCTGTTACACGCCCCAAGGTCACGCCCTACCAGGGCATGTACCTTGGGCGTGTAACCTAGAGGAATGAAGCTATCGGTCCGAGATTGCATTCCTTGAAAATTCAGTGTATACTCCCTCTGTCAAGCCCATGTAACACCTACACGGGCATGTTCCAGAGGCGTGTCCTTGAGTTCCGAGTAATTGCCATAGCATGATCTTTTTCCTGCTCCACCGTCGCGCCGAATGTGTCATGCCCCCTTTACACGCCCTGGTCAGGCGTGACATATGGGCGTGTATTTCAACTACGACGCCTGTCACCTTCAGCATTCAATTTCAGCCCAAAAAGTTGCACTGAATGTGTCAACCCCAGGTACATGCCCGACCCGGGCGTGTAAGGGAGGCGTGACACAACCCAAAAAATTCTATAAATTGAGCCCATCTCCAAGGGTTCAGCACCATCTTTGGATTGAGAGGAGAGGTTCTGCACTTTAGTTTTCTTGTATTTTTCCATGCTTCTTCTCTCCCTCCTTATTTTAAGCTTTTTAATCTAGCTTAGTTTACTTTTTTGTATTAGTTGTTGTAGTTTCTTAGTAACTAAATGTTGATGCTAGCATAGGTTTTCAATTCCAGCACTTGTAATCTTCTATTTTCAAGTTGTAGCTCTCTTTCAGTGTTAATAAAAAGTGTGCACTTTTCTTTATTTTCTAAATGCTTTTCTACTCCTCTCTCTTCCTCCATTTAACCGTGAGTAACTAATCCTCCTTATACTCGATCTTGATGTTCTGAGGTTCTAGTTGATTAAGTTATGATGCTCTAGTTCGCCCTTTCTCTGTTAGGCATAGATTGTTGATTTACTCTTGGAAAAATCATGTTTGGAGTTATATCATCGATATATAATTTCCATATTTATTTTCATTATTAGCTAGCCGAAAGGCTCGTAGTTTGAAGTGAACACTCAAGAGTAAAGAGAGTTGCACGCACCCCTCGAGAGAGGCAGACGTTAAATCTCCAGGATTGGAGTGTAATCCAATAGAGGGGTTCACAGAGTAAAGCGAGCTTTAGGTCCCCAATTTGGACAAGAGTTCAGTCAGACCTTCCTAAACTCAGGTAGGCACGACTTTGAGAGAAGCGTGTTCATGCTTATGTAACCTCCATGGTCAAGGTTTTTCTCCTTATTAAGTTAGGGTTTATTTTCGCATTTCTTAATCAACTTTAGCCGAGGTGATTCTCGATCGAGTGCTCTTCTTTATCATCATCTTAACCCCTCGTTGTAATAGCTTTAATAGCTCTCTATTTAACCGCAAGCATTTCTCTTTTTAGAGCAATACTTCTCTTCTTAATCAGATTTTAGCATTCTTTTAAGCCCTAAAACAATCTTCGATAAGATAATAGTTTTCAAGTGAGTAAGATTACTCGACGGTTCCCGGATTTTAATACGACACTTGTGTCCCCTATCTGCATTTCGATAGCTATACTTGCCTCGTTGAATTGCTAGTTTGGTTTATTTTCTCTTTGCGAATATAATCACACCACGTTTTTGGCGCCGTTGTTGGGGAGGCAACTTTTGTTGATAATTCGAAAACACGAACCTATTACTTTTATCATTTCTCCTTCTCACCCTCTTTCACAAACTAAAAAAAATCCAAAAAATATTAATGCACCTAATATAAAATCATATCACAATTTTTTTACGCTATCTAACTCTCTCCAAAAGGGCAATGTGGCTTTAAATGCCACTATCTTGTCTAGTATGTTGCGAACCCTTCATCGGGTAGCCCTTGGGAAGTTCGGGAGTTAAAACATTAAAAAAATCAATTTTTTTTAAAAAATTATAGTTTATTTACTTCCTTTTCTTTTCCTTCTCTTCTTTTAGTGAATGACCCGAGGGAATCCGTCAGATATTTTGAACTTGGACCACAAAATTGAGCATACTCTTCGGAGAAGATTGCGATTTCAGGCACTACTCACCAAATACCAGTTGAGGATTCCGAGTCATTTTCTACTCTAAGAATGGAAGAACCTGTCGTAGAGGAAGTCGTGCATAGGCCTATGTCCTAATATGAATGACCACATCTATAGGGTACAAAATCAAGCATAGTTCGCCCTGCTATAGTTAATAATAATTTTGAACTTAAACCTAGTATAATTCAAATGGTGCAGTAGTATGTGCAATTTGACGGACTTCAAGATGAAGATCCGAACACGCATATAGCAAGCTTTCTTGAGATTTGTGACACCTTTAAAATCAATGGAGTTACAAATGATGCTATTATGCTAAGACTCTTCCCTTTCTACCTAAGAACCAAGGCTAAGCAATGGCTGAACACTCTACCAAAAAACAGCATCACCACCTGGAATTAACTAACTGAAAAATTTCTGGCAAAGTATTTTCCGCCAGCTAAAACAACAAAACTTAGGAATGATATTTTTGCCTTTGGACAAATAGATTCTGAAACCTTATATGGAACCTGAGAAAGATTTAAAGAACTCTTAAGACGATGCCCACACCATGCCCTACCTGTATGGTTGCAGGTGCAAACGTTTTATAATGGGCTAAATCAAAGAATAAAGCAAACGATAGACGCAGCTTCTGGTGGTACCTTAAACCACAAAACCCCGGAAGCAGCTCTTGAGCTTTTCGAGGACATGGCAATGAACACATATCAGTGGAATGTGCCTAGGTCTCGCCCAAACAAACCTGCAGGTATATTTGAAGTGGACAACGTCTCCCAGCTAGCTCTACAAGTAGAGATTTTAAATAAAAATATAACGGAGATGACTGCTGCATCCGCCCCTCAGGTATGGGAATCTGCAACTCCTGCTGCTGAACAATTAGATTATGTTAATAATATGCCTAGAAATGCTTTTCAAAAATTTTCTGCTGCTAATTTTCCTGCTCCTGGTTTCGCTTTTCCGAATAGTTATAATCCCGCTTCACGGAACCATCCGAATTTTTCTTGGAGTAATCCCTCGAACGCAATGCGCCCGCCAGCACAAAATGATTTTTCTGCACCACCACCACCTCCTCAAAATTTTCCAAAACCTCCAAGTTTGGAGGAGATGTTTTCAAAATACATGAATGTTAATGAAGCTAAGATAAGAACCCTAACGTGGACTGTTAAAAGTTTAGAGAATCAAGTAGGTCAACTCGCAAAAACTAATTCTGAGCGACCCGCCGGGTCTCCTCCTGCCAACACCGAGCCCAACCCGACAGAGCAAGCGAAAGCTATAACTCTTCGGAGTGGGGAGCAAGTTTCTGGTATGGATAGCGAAGAGCCCGAAGCAAGCTCTGCCTCCATTTAAAAAAATCAAAGCTCCGCCCCCATTTTAAAAAATCAACCCTCCGCCAAGAAAAATTATATCATTCCACCCTCTACTGAAGAAGAAGTTATCACCCCTCTCCCTGTTAAAGAAAAATATCTCACTCCACCACCCATCTTTAAAACTATTCCAACTCCACCATACCCTTTCGAACTTAGCAAGCAACTTCAGGATGATCAATACTCCCGCTTCCTAGAAATATTTAAGCAAATCCATATAAATCTACCCATCCACGAAGCAATCTCCCAAATGCCAAAGTATGCCAAGTATCTTAAGGACCTCCTGACTAATAAAAAGAATTTAGAAAACTTATCGCAGGTCACACTAAATGTTGAGTGCTCTGCGGTCTTAACAAAAGGTTTACCAAAGAAGATTAGTGATCCGGGTAGTTTTTCTATTTCGTGTGTCTTTGGTAATCGTTTTATCAAGCATGCATTGGCTGACTTAGATGCGAGTATCAACCTGATGCCCCTCTCATTATTCAAGAAGTTAGGAATTGGTAGCCTCAACCCCACATGAATGAGTATCCAGCTCGCTGATAGATCCGTTAAATACCCGTTAGAAATCGTAGAGGATGTATTAGTTAAAGTCGACAAATTCAACTTCCCGGTGAATTTCATCATTTTGGACATCGAAGAAGACGTCGAGCTTCCCTTGATCCTTGGCCGACCCTTCCTTGCCACCTCCCGGGCTATCATTGACATAAGCAATGACAAGCTCTTCCTTCGAGTAGGCGATGACGAAGTGACCTTCTCTATAACACCTTCGATGAAGAACACCCTAGAGAATGACGACTCCTATTTTTTCTTAGATGCCTTAGCTGAAGAATCTTCCTACTACCTTTCTGAATGTGAAAATAAATTTTCTGATTTTTGTTTTTCTTCAACTCTTTCAAATGATTCTCTGCAAGAAGTGGCCAAGGCAATTAGCTCTACTCCTTTTAATTTTCCATATAAAGAAAAAGTCTACGAAGACATTGTTTTTGAAAACAAAAAGTTTCCAAAACATCGTATGAAGAACCCCCTACCCTAGAATTAAAGGAACTACCCGAACATCTTAGGTATGCCTTCTTAGAAAAGACTCCAAGCTGCAAGTAATAGTGTTAGCCTACCTAACTGAAGTACAAAATGATAAGCTCCTACTAGTATTACGTAAACATCGCCGAGCTATTGCCTGGAAAATAGCTGATATCAAGGGCATAAGCCCAACTTTCTACAACCACAAAATCCTAATGAAAGATAATTCACGTAATTCAATCCAACCTCAGCGCCGTATAAATCCAAATATGAAAGAAGTCATAAAGGGCGAGGTTATGAAACTCTAAGACGCAGGAATTATCTATCCTATATCTGATAGTAAGTGGGTTAGCCCTGTCCAGGTAGTGCCAAAAAGGGGAGGGATAACTGTACTTAGTAATGAGAATAATGACTTAATCCTGATGCGGACAGTAAGGGGGTGGCGAATGTGTATTAACTATCGTAAGTTAAATGACGCCACCCGCAGGACCAATTTCCCTTTCCATTCATCGATCAGATTTTAGAACGATTATCTAACCATAGCTTTTACTGTTTTCTCGATGGTCTTTTGGGGTACTTTCAAATGCCCATCTCTCCCGAGGACCAGGAGAAAACTACGTTTACTTGTCCCTTCGGCACCTTCGCTTACCAAAGAATGCCGTTTGGATTATGTAATGTGCCATCTACATTCTAGCGATGTATGCTCGCTATCTTCGACAAGTACGTAGAAAGCTTTATGAAGGTATTTATGGATGATTTCTCCGCCTTCAGCGATGCTTTTGATCGTTGTTTAGAAAACCTCGAAAAAGTTTTAAAAAAATGCGAAGAAACTAACCTTGCCCTAAATTGGGAAAAATGCCATTTTATCTTAAGAGAAGGGTTAGTTTTGGGTCATAAGATTTCTGCAAGAGGTATTGAGGTAGACATAGCTAAGATTGAAGTTATCGAGAAGCTGTCGCCGCCTACGAATGTCAAAGCTATAAGAAGTTTTTTAGGACACGCAGGCTTCTACCGCCTCTTCATAAAAGACTTCTCCAAAATCACCAAACCCCTTACTCACTTCTGGAAAAAGACACCCCGTTTATTTTTGATGACCTTTGTTTATTTGCTTTTGAGTTAATAAAAGAAAAGTTGATTAATGCCCTTATTATGATGGCTCCGGTGTGAGACCTTCCCTTTGAAATTATGTGCGATGCGAGTAGTTTCGCGGTGGGAGCCGTACTAGGACAACGAATATCTAAAAACTTCCACCTCATCTATTATGCAAGTAAAACACTTACATCTGCACAAGTGATTTATACCACAATCAAAAAGGAACTCCTAGCTGTTGTTTTTGCTTTTGATAAATTCCGTTCATATATCACACTTTCCAAAATTATTATTTTTACGGACCACTCGACCCTCAAGTATCTTTTTGCTAAGATGGATGCCAAGCCGCGCCTGATTCGCTGGGTCTTACTCCTCCAGGAGTTTGACTTAGAAATCCGTGATAAGCAAGGTGCCGAGAATTTGGCCGCCAACCATCTCTCATGATTAGATAATCCGTATATGGAAAAATTAAATGAACAATCTTTTAATGATTTTTTTCCCCGATGAGAAGCTGCATTTAATTAGCACATCTCCTTCTCCTTGGTTTGCACACATAGCCAACTATTTAGTGGCCCGTATCATACCGAAAGAGTTCTCCTCTCAACAAAAGAAGAAATTCTTTTCCGAGTTAAACAACTATTTTTGGGAGGACCCGCACCTTTTTCGAGTCTGTGCGGACCAGGTGATAAGGAGATGTGTCTCTTTTGAAGAAGGATTATATATTTTAAAACATTTGCATGAAGGACCGACAGGTGGGCACTATCAAGTTAGTCGCACCACCCACAAAGTGCTTTGCGCGAGTTTTTACTGGCCTAGCCTGTTTAAAGACGTGCAAGACTTTGTGAGTAGGTGTGATAGTTGCCAACGGTCGGGAAATATTTCCAATAAAAATGAAATGCCGCAAAAGTATTTCCATGAGTGCGAAGCTTTCGACCTCTGGGGAATCGATTTTATTGGCCCTCTTCCTTCTAGCTTCGAGAATAAATATATTTTAGTCACTGTAGATTACGTTTCACGATGGGCTGAAGCGCAAGCTCTTCCTAATAACGGCGCCAGAGTCGTAGTTAGGTTTTTGAAAAAAATTATTTTCTCGATTCAGTACGTCACGAGCATCGTTAGCGATAGGAGTTCACATTTTTGTAACGCGCAGTTTTTTAAAATTCTTATTAAATACGGCGTTACGCATAAGCTTTCAACTACAACCACCCCCAAACTAACAGACATGTCGAAGTAGTAAACAGAAAGCTCAAAAGAATTTTAGAAAAGACTGTTTCCACCCCCTATAGAAAAGACTGGTCAACCAAATTAGACGATGCTCTATGGGCCTACCGTACAACATACAAAACCACCATCGGTTGTATGCTATATCGATTGGTTTATGGAAAATCGTGCCATTTACCTGTAGAATTAGAACACCACGCTTTTTGTACCTTAAGGTTTTTAAATTTCGATCCACACTCTATCGACGACCTTAGAAAATCTCAACTAACGAGCTCGATGAGTGGCGCTCTTACGCATACGAAAATAACAAATTTTATAAAGAACGGACGAAACGTTTACACGACAAACACTTAAGGCGCCCAAAAACCTTCAAGCCGGGCGACCAAGTTCTTTTATATAACTCACGCTTACGTTTATTTCTGGGGAAGTTAAAATCACGATGGTCTGGGCCGTTTACCGTTAAAGAAGTTTTTTCGTATGGTACAATTTTAATTTCACACCCGGATAAGGGTGATTTCAAAGTAACTGGGCAGCGTCTTAAACTCTATTTTTCTGGTGATGATGATGTCAGTCCAAATAATGTTAAGTTTCTTCTACATGAACTTTAACTAACTTCAGACTTTGTTTTCTTTTTGTTAAAAACTTTAAATATTATTTTGGATAATAATCTTTTGGACAATATTCATTTTGGTCAAGCTCAAACGACCTTTATAAACAAAGGGCGCTCTTGGGAGACAACACAAATTATTTTTCTGTTTTCTTTCTTTTACACCTTTTGCCCCGGACATCTCCGCAAGTTGAAGCTTCTGCTATCGCCACCTCCAATGCTGCTGAATCCATCACAAAGTCCATAGAATACATCTCAATAAGTTCCAAAGCGCAAGGATGGGGGAGCGGCATCTCTCAACATTGGCGACGCATAAATCCGGGGAAGTGCCTATTTTTCATTTTTGTACTTTTAGTTATGTTTTATTTTTTTTCTCTCTCTCTCTCTCTCATACCCCTCCTTTCTGCATTGAGGATAATGTCTATTGTAAGCTTGGGGGAGGATTTCCTCATTCTCTTGTCTTTATTTTTGTTTCCTTTAAAAATAATAATAAAAAAATTAACTGATTTTGGTATTTCAATAGTACCCACTGCTTTTGTTTTGTTTTTTTCTCAAAATTTCATATAAATAACTTATCCAATTATAATCTTTCTCATCGTTCTTTTTAATAATGTTTCACAAGTAAAATATTGGTCTTGCTATGTTTCTAATTGACGGTAGTATGTTAACGTGAAATGTTTTTCTAAACCTCGCATTTTTATTATGGTTTTCGTTTTTTTTCCTTTACTTTCTCGAAAATTTATCATCCACTATTTTTCTTTTCATTTTTGGTTAATTTTTATAATGTCAACTACTTTTGATTAGCGTAGTAGATGTGAACGATCCAAGTCGCTTATTTTTTTCTATTTTCAAGATAATTTCATTAGTCTTTATTCATTATCTAGGACTTACTTTTTGAAATTTTTCAAAGCTAATGCTTTAAATAAATTTAGAAACATGAAAATGATTTAGGGCGTTTTAGTTTTCGTTTGATCCTTCTTGCCAACCTAAAAATTTTTCTACCCATAGTTAGTCTCTTTTGAGCCTTTTTTGCATTTTTCAATTGATTAGCTCCATTTATCATTTGTTTTACACCAAAGCTTAAATATTCCAACCTATCTAATCACACTAACCTTCTGAGTTTCATTTAAAATTTTTTTTTCATGATTTTTGTAAGGTTTTGTTGTGATTTATTCGGAAAACCTCTTGAAAAAGTATGCTCAAAAGAAGTGCTTACTTTTGTTTGGCCAATTTAAAAATTAAAAGCAAAATTATTTATGGCATTTGTTTTGAAAAAAAGGGGAAGAAAAATGGAAAGGCAAAAGAAAAATATTTACTTTATGATAATTTTTTTTAAACTCTTTATTTTGGTTTTGTGTGATTTTAAAGACTTCTTGTTTATCTTTGAATTACACTCCTAATCATAATCCTAAACCAAACGTTTCTGTCCTAATAAGCCCTTTTGATTCATGTTTTTGAATCTTATTTATTAGCTAAGTAAAGAAGAAAATTAGATTAGTAAAGTTTGGATTTGAATTTAGATTTTTGTTATTTGATTGATATAGTTATAATATGTCTCTTGGAACTAGTAACAACTCAATGCTATTTTCATTTTGTTGCATTACTTAAATTTATTTAAAGAATTTTCTTAAAATTTTGGATGATTTATTTTCGTTAAGTAAAGTTTATAAATTGTTAAACAATTTCCTAAGTAACTGCTTTAGGTTTACGTTTCACATTCGCCCGACCTGGAATTTCGCATAGTACTCGTATAAGCATGATTAAAACTTTCTGAATTAGTCACCTTTTATGATTAGCTAGTTTTTATATCTTTGCTTGGGGACAAAAAAGCTTAAGCTTGGGGGAATTTGATAGTACGTTTTGCAGTAAAAAATATTAGGGTATTTTCAGGTTTTTAAAGCACAAATCATGTCTTGTAAGTGCTTATATTGACCCCATTTTGTAAATATTATTGTCACTAATGCGTTTTCTGCTTTTTGCAGGTTTTCACCGCTTTTAGCCAAATTTTGTTATTACACGCCCCAAGGTCATGCCCTACCAGGGCATGTACCTAGGGCGTGTAACCTAGAGGAATGAAGCTATCGGTCCGAGATTGCATTCCTTGAAAATTCAGTGTACATGCCCTCTATCACGCCCGTGTAACACCTACACGGGTCTGTTCTAGAGGCGTGTCCCCGAGTTCCGAGGAATCTCCGCAGCACGATCTTTTTCCCGCTCCACCATCGCGCCGAATGTGTGACGCCCCCTTAACACGCCCTGGTCAGGCGTGACATGGGCGTGTAATTCAACTACGACGCCGATCACCTCCAGCATTCAATTTCAGCCCAAAAAGTCGCACTGAATGTGTCATGCCCCAGGTACACGCCCGACCCGCGCATGTAAGGGGGTGTGACCCAACCCAAAAAAAATTCTATAAATTGAGCCAATCTCCAAGGGTTCAACACCATCTTTGGATGAGAGGAGAGGTTTGGCCCTTCAGTTTTCTTGTAGTTTTCTTGTATTTTTCCATGCTTCTTCTCTCCCTCCTCATTTTTAGCTTATTAATCTAGCTTAGTTTACTTTTTTTTGTATTAGTTGTTGTAATTTCTTAGTAGCTAAATGTTAATGCTAGCATAGGTTTTCAATTCGAGCACTTGTTGTAACAACCCCAACCGTTTACATAGTATATACTAGAAGGTCCGGCCGGGGCCCCACAGCATATACCACAAAACAGGCGGTGAAGTTACAGTATAATACCAGAGTAGCGCAGCGCACCCTAACACATTGCATTCTAGCGGACGCCTAAACACTAAACTTGAACTCCACACCTGAATGTCCAACATATAGAAGCTCCGCATTTAGATATAACATAGGAATGTTTTACAAATACAAACAGTTGGCCTTATGGCCTTACAGGGCTTTCACAACAGTGGCCTCAACATTGGCACACAGGCCGGCCACGTCTAAATAAAACACAGTATTTAAAAAAGTTTAGCCTTCGAGGGCTAGTAGCAGCAGTAGCAAATGCAGCAGGGACTTTAACCCTTATGCGTCATGCTCGGCTCTCCAACACCTGCACAGGGACAGCCCACCCAACGGTGGAAAACAGAGGCAACGGTCAGCATTCAGCTGAACAAATTATAACGACCCTACCCCTTTCCCGGGGCAGTGGCATTCTTCCCTACAGACGTTGCATTTCACAACCATATATATATATATCTCATATAATGTGCTTTCACGCACACATTCTATCACAACCGTCAACCACTCGGCCCGACGATCCGAGAACTCGGGGCACATTCTTGGTGTACCGGCGAACCAGGGTACGACCACCGTATCAGGGTCACAACCCAATGGTAAAACATTGAGTATTTCACTTCATGGCATGTAGCAGGAGTTCTAGTCGTAATGCACGGGGATTGGCCCGTAACCCCCCATTGTGTCATGGCGCGCAGGCCTATGACTCTTGCTATGCACTCCAACAGACCGAACTTTCAGGTCTCACATCGGATGGACATAGCGCAGGTCGGATCATCCACCCCCCGTTGCTCAAATCGCCTTGGCATCACCGAGCACAGCGTACTCGCGGCTATATCAAAGGCGCGGGTCGGTTTCACCGATCCTGTTCTGGCATTCAAGCCTGGGTGCTTTCCTAGCAGCACCAGTACTTACTCTTACACCCATTTCATCTCACACATTAGCGGGTCTTTCCTGGGCACACCAGTACTTCCTGCTACTCTCTTCACAGGTATGACCCTGCAATTATCACAAATATCAAGGGTATTTCCATGGCTTACCACGCCAGTACTTCATGCTACTTCCCTTCATAGGTCCACCCATGAACATGCATTATAAAGGGTATTTCCTGGACCTCCAATACAGTACTTCCTGCTACTCCTTTCACAGGTACAACCCAATTGCATAGGCATCACATGCATCATAAGGTATTTTCCTGGACTACCACTCCAGTACTTCCTGCTACTGCCTTTCACAGGGTTAACCCACCGACTCCGAAACTACACGTTTATCACAGAGTCTTCCCCGGTTCGTATATGTAACATCACCAATCTAGACCAACCTATCCAGATGTGCTTCACACAGCATGCCTATTCCGTACTCCATTTCCGGATTTATATGCCAAATTGGGGATTCCAAGAATCAACCCAAAAGACACCCACAACAAGCCACCCTCTGGTGGGGGAATCAGATGCACATGCTAAAAAGGAAGCCTTCACATGGCTAGGAAGAAAGGTCATTACCCTTGAAGACCGCTTCGGTGCCATGAGCTCCTAGCTGGCTAGAAAGAACCGCAACAACTTTTCCTCCGCAAAGATGGCCTCTGATCTCACCTTGACACTCTCAAGCTCCACCAGCGATCAGCCCCACTTCTTTCTCCTCCTTCTTCCTCTCCCTTTCTCTTTCTAAGTTTTAGAAAGATGAAGGCATAAACATAATGTGAAATCTTTCTCAGTTTTCGGCCTTAAGGAAGCAGGGAGGACTCTCAGTTGTTAGATCACAACTGAAGAAAATGGACGGCCATGAAAAAGCTGCAAAATCACTTCTCGGGTCCGACACGCCCTGTGACACGCCCGTGTCACAGGTCGCGTACTCTAAGCGCTGCACAAACCGCCTTATCCCGAAACATGTCATGGCCAGGGTACACGCCCGTATTGGCCCAAACACGCCCGTGTTGTAGGGCGTGTTATTGCACTCGATGATTGTCGAGCTCATTACTTCGACCAAAAGGGAGGAACACACCCTCCGACACGCCCGTAACGGATGGTACACGCACGTATAGTATGACGTGTTTCCTCTATCGACCATGTTTGTCGACCAAAGCATTCGAGTGTCGACCAGGTGGGACACGACATGGGTCACGCCCGTGTCACAGGGCTTGTACCTCCCGAACACTTCGCCGAAGGCATTATCGTTGAACTCGCGACGTCTACGCACCCGAGCAGGACACGCACTGGGACATGCCCGTGTCCCAGGCTGTGTCACCCAAAATTTTCCCATTCTGAAATTTGGGCTGTTACAACCCTCCCCTCCTACAAGAAATTTCGTCCTCGAAATTCGCACACAGGAAGGAAACCAACAAGCAAATGTTATAACATCAAAATTTTATGTTACAAAAAAATTTGCAGTACACAACCATTTTACAAAAACAGCTTGGGAAACTCAGCTCGCATGGTTTGCTCTCGCTCCCATGTTAGATCCTCACGGCCGCAATTATCCCACCAGACTTTGACCATCCCGACCGTCTTGTTCCGCAACTATTTCTTGACTCGATCCTCGATTTGAATGGGCCTAACCTTCATTGTTAGCCCATACTCTACCGGTACATGATCATCCTTGATCACCTGAGCTGGATCTTTCATGAATTTCCGCAACACCGAGATGTGAAACACATCATGTAATCCACTACTTGGCAGCGAGAGAAACAAGCCGCGGCTAGAAGGAGAAGTGTTAAAAACCGAACAGAAAACAAACCGAAATGGTTTTTACTGAAACTTTATTATCCGAAAATGGTATCTATTACAATGGTATAGCCTCCCTTTTATAGAATGGAGGAGATGAGAGAGATTACAAATAATCAATGTGGGACTAAAAATTTACAAGTGTATGCGGCTTTACAAAATACAAACCGGACAAGCCGTGCGGTTAGACAAACCGGCTAACCGCCCGACTACCAACAGGAGGAGAGATCAAACCGCCACAGGAGACCGCTAGACCGCTCGGTCTCCTAGTCACCTGAGATAAGCCGCCTGACTGCTGGGATACCAAACAGCAACAGCCCGGCACACAGACCGGCTAGGAGAAACCGCCAGACCGTCGGGTCTCCAAACAGCAACAGACCGCGCGGTCTCCAACCTGTAACACTCCCCCTCAAGCTGGAGCATAGATATCAATCATGCCTAGCTTGTCGCAGATGTGGAAAAAGGAAGCGGACACCGGCTTGGTGAAGACATCTGGCAACTCGTTGTCGGAAGTGACAAATGGAGTGCAAATCTGTTTATTCAATATTTCTTCCCTAATAAAATGACAGTCGACTTCTATGTGTTTTGTTCTCTCATGAAAGACCGGATTTTTGGAAATGTATATCGCGGCCTTATTGTCACAGAACATAGGAAGAGGATAGTTGTAAACCTCTCCTAAGTCAAGCATGAGAGCCCGCAACCACTTCAACTCATATGTAGTCGATGCCATGCCGCGATATTCCGCCTCTGCACTAGACCTGGAAACTACAGACTGTTTTTTGCTTTTCCAACTCACAAAATTGCCTCCAACAAACGTGCAGAAACCTGATGTCGATTTGCGGTCCCCTTTGCCATCCACATAACTTGAATCAGAGTAAGCTTCAACCCTTAGGTGACCATTCTTTTGAAATAGGAGTCCTTTCCCTGGAGCAGCTTTAATATACTCTAATATCCTCAGAGCAGATTGTAGATGACACTCCCTTGGAGCTTGCATGAACTGGCTCACCTTGACAACAACATAAGAGATGTCGGGTCTGGTTACCGTGAGATATATGAGCTTGCCCATCAGACGCCGGTATCTCGTAAGATTGGAGAGAAGAGGCGAGTCATCTGTCCAAGTTTTGTCTTCTCCAGCAGCCATAGGACAACGTGCAGGTTTAGCACCAGTCAGTCCTGCCTCCTTTAAAAGATCAAGAGCATACTTCCATTGGGAAAGGACCATGGAGTTGGGATTTCTAGAGATTTCAATCGCCAAAAAGTATTTCGGGGAGCACATATCCTTTGTGACCAGATGTTGACGAAGGTGTTTCTTGGTCATCAATACCCCATCCTGGTCATCGCTAGTAAGAAGAATGTCATCAACATAAACCGCAAGAACAACAAGACCAGAGGTGGTTTTTCGAAAAAACAAGGAGTGATCTGCTGAGCTTCTTGTAAAACCAATGGCCGCAACAATGCCACTGAACTTTTCAAACCAGGCACGAGGACTCTGCTTGAGGCCATAGATAGCCTTCTTTAGCCGGCATACCCGTGTCTCCCCCTGAGCAACATACCCAGGAGGTTGCTCCGTGTAAACATCTTCCTGCAGATCACCATAGAGGAAAGCATTCTTAACATCGAGCTGCGAGATGGGCCAATCCCTGTTGACAGCCACAAAGAGAAGAACCCTAATAGTGCTGAGACGAGCCACTGGAGAGAAAGTGTCAAAGTAATCAACACCATAAGTTTGGGTAAAACCCTTGGCAACCAGGCGAGCCTTATAACGATCCATACTGCCATCCGGGAGAAACTTCACCACGAAGACCCATCGACAACCAACAACATCTATGCCGAAAGGAGGAGGAACAAGGGTCCAGGTAC
Source organism: Platanthera guangdongensis (assembly GCA_039583875.1). Taxonomy (NCBI): domain Eukaryota; kingdom Viridiplantae; phylum Streptophyta; class Magnoliopsida; order Asparagales; family Orchidaceae; genus Platanthera; species Platanthera guangdongensis. The sequence continues at coordinate 97,248,135 of CM077153.1, read as the reverse complement.
CCCGTTCAGTGAGAGTAGAAATCTCCTCATCCATGGCATCTTTCCAATGAGGAATAGTAAGGGCCTCCTGGTAGGAACGGGGGGTGGCAGTGGCCGAGATAGCCAGTGCAAAAGCTCTGTGAGAAGGGGTAAGACGATCGTAGGAAACAACTGCAGCAAGCGGGTGTTGGGTACACGCCCGAACCCCTTTGCGAAGAGCAATTGGGAGATCCAGGTCAGCAGGTGCCTCAGTATCCGGAGTATCCGTGATGGAGAGAGCTGGTCCGGGAGTAGAGAGAGATGGCAGCGGAGTGGAGGGAGAAAGCGGAGTAGAGGGTGGAGATGATGGGGACGATGAAGATGGTGGAGAGGGTGGAGATGGCGGAACATCAGTGGGAGCAGAGGGAATGGATGGGTTGGTATGATAAGTAGGATCAGGAGGAGGAGAGGAGGAAGCGGGAGAGAAGTAAGATGCATTGTCAAAGAAGGTGACATCCGCAGAGACAAATTGCTTGCAGGTAACGGGGTCAAAGCAACAATAACATTTCTGAGTGGGAGAGTACCCCAGAAAGACACATTTAGTGGCACGTGGTGAGAGTTTGTCACGGGTGGCAGCGGGAGAGTGCACAAGGGCGGTGCACCCAAAGATGTGCAGAGGAAGAGGAAAGGGATCCTTGTTCGGATAAAGAATGGAGAAGGGGGTAGCACCGTGGAGAACTGTGGAGGGAAGGCGATTGATGAGATAGCAGGAGAGGAGGACATCATAGCCCCAATAGGAGCGAGGAACATGCATTTGAGTCAGCAGAGTGCGAGCGACATCAAGGAGGTGACGGTTTTTGCGTTCCGCCACCCAATTTTGTTGTGAGGTGTAGACACAGCTTGTTTGACGAATAACACCATGATGAATACAAAAAGAGGAGAAGTCTTGGCTAAGATACTCCTTAGCATTGTCAGAATGAAGGATTTTAATAGACGTATCAAACCGAGTCTTAACCATAGAATAAAATGAGGTCCAAATAGAGAACAGCTCGGAGCGATCCTTGAGAAGATACACCCATGTACACCGAGAGAAATCATCAATGAATGTGACAAAATATGAACTACCTCGACCGATGGTGAGGGTAGGAGCGGGACCCCATATGTCAGAGTGAACGAGGGCGAACGGACGGGAAGAGCCCCGACTTTAAGTTGGTGGGAAGGACGAGCGGTGATGTTTGCCAAGTTGACATGCATCACAGTTGAGAGGAGGATGATGGGGAGGGAGGTGGGGCAGGAGCTGGCGCAGAATTCGGGGAGGAGCATGTCCAAGGAAAAGATGCCATTGGAGAAGATCTATAGAGGAGGAGGAGAAGGCGGATAGAGCAGAAACGTTGTCGAGGAAGTAGAGGCCACCACTCTCAGTCCCGGTAGCAATCGTCCGCTGGGAGTCCGGATCCTAAAAAGCACAAGAGGTAGGGGTGAATATGACAGAACACCGTAGTTGCTTGCATAAAGAAGTAACCGATAATAAATTGCACGGAAACTTGGGCACATAGAGGGTATCAGCCAGGCAGAGAGATGGAGTGACTTGAACCATGCCCGTCCCATGGACCGGTGAGGGATATCCATCCATAACAATGACCGGGGGCAACTGAGCATGTGTTTTAAGAAGAGAGAAACAGTGAGGATTTCCTGTCATATGATTTGTAGCACCAGAGTTGATTAGCCATCGTCCGCGAGTAACAACGTGAGCACTACCAGAAGAGGTGACCACCAAGGCGGACAGTCTAGAGGAGGGGGAAGCCATAGAAGCAAGAGAGGAGCAAACCGCGACGATAAGAATAAGCCGCGAGGAAGAGAAAGAAGCCGAACGGTTAAGTGAAGAAGAGAAGAGAGAACCAAGCCGGGCGAACAGAAAACAGGTCGTGCGGCTAGGAAGACCACGACCAAGAAGCAGAGCAAAGCAAAGGGAAAGAAGTCGCACAGCTTGAAAAAGTCGGGCGAACAGAGGAGAACAAGTCGCACGGCTAAAGATGAGGCCGGGGCGACGAGCAAGCACGAGCGGGTAGAAGGCAACAAGAAGTAGAGCGTCGCGAATAGAGGAGATCGCGAAAACAGGTCGCGAAAAAGAAGGAGCAAGCTGCGCGGACAGGTCGCGTGGACAGACGGGGAATCAAGCCGCGAAAGCAGAGAGAGCGCACACAATCAAGAGGAATAGATCGAGTCCTCTGATACCATGTTAAAAACCGAACAGAAAACAAACCGAAATGGTTTTAACTGAAACTTTATTATCCGAAAAAGGTATCTATTACAATGGTATAGCCTCCCTTTTATAGAATGGAGGAGATGAGAGAGATTACAAATAATCAATGTGGGACTAAAAATTTACAAGTGTATGCGGCTTTACAAAAGACAAACCGGACAAGCCGTGCGGTTAGACAAACCGGCTAACCGCCCGACTACCAACAGGAGGAGAGATCAAACCACCACAGGAGACCGCTAGACCGCTTGGTCTCCTAGTTGCCTGAGACAAGCCGCCTGACCGCTGGGATACCAAACAGCAACAACCCGGCACACAGACCGGCTAGGAGAAACCGCCAGACCACCCGGTCTCCAAACAGCAACAGACCGCGCGGTCTCCAACCTGCAACAAGAAGTCGCTAGAAGGAAAGCAGGTAACAAGGTCACGACGACTTAAGGACAGGTCGCGGCATCAAAGAAGAGTAGAGCGGCAACAACATGTCACAATGACTTAAGGACAGGTCGCTGCGACAAAGCATAGGAGAGCGGCTAGAACAGGGCGTGACAACTTAAGGATAGGTCGCGATGATAAAGAAGAGGAGCGGGTACAAAAGTGGAGCCGGCGACTAAGCAAAGTGTGCGATAAGAAAGAGGAATTAAGAGGCTACTAAAACAAAGGGTAGAAACAGGGAGAATCAAGCCGCGCGAACAGGGCAACGGCAGAAGAGGAATCAAGTTGCGAAAACAGGTCGCAGAAAGAAGAAACAAGCCGCGAAGACAGGTCACGAGAAGAAACAAGCTGCACGGACAGAGAGTGCTCAAACAATTAGGAGGAAAGGACCGAGTGCTCTGATACCATGTGCGAACAGGAAAAAACAGACCCAAAATTTAGAGTAATGCAAATTTTTTTATCCAAAAAAGGTATCGATTACAATAGTATAGCCTCCATTTTATAGAATGGAGGAGATGAGAGAGATTATAATTAAGTAACGTGAGACTAAAAATTTACAAGTATATGAGGCTTTATAAATAGACAAACCGGACTAGTCGTGCAGTTAGACAAGCCGGCTACCCGCCCGACAACCAATAGGATGAGAGAACAAGCGCCACAGAGAGAAATCCGCCACAGGAGACCGCTAGACTGCCCGGTCTATAAGTCGTCTGAGACAAACCACCAGACCGCTGAGATACCAAACAGTAACAGCCGACAGCAGACCGGCAAGGATAAACCGCTAGACCGCCCAGTCTCCGAATAGCAACAGACCGCCCGGCCTCTATACTGTAACAACTTAGATTCCAAAATTTCAGCAAGTCAACATTTGACTCAGCACGGATGTTTAATGAGCTCGACATAGTCAAAGCTTCTACATCATGGCATTGATTGAACTCAACACACTCAACACCAAAGGCCAAAAGTGTTGAGTGCATTGAGTGAACTCAATGCTGTCAATGCTTCTGCGTAATGGTGTTGAGTGATCTCATTGCCGTCAATGCTTCTACGTCAAAGGCCAGGAGCAGCATTCGATGAATCTGCACCAAAGGTCAGATTCATCGAACGACGTTCGATGAATCTGCGCGAAAGTCCAGATTCGTCGAACGATGTTCGACGATTCCTCACCAAAGGCCGGATTCATCGAATGACATTCGACGAATGTGACAAAGGCCAAATTAATCGAACGATGCTCGACGAATCTGTGCCAAAGACCAGATTCGTCGAATGACATTCGATGAATGTGCCATGGAATATCTAAGCCGCATTTTCTTTTCTTTCAACTCATCACGTGAGCTATACAATGCATATCCAGTGTCCCAAATTCTCCACAATATTATGTGCAACCCTGATAGGCTCATAATGAGTTGGCAGTAAGACTACATGCTTAATCACTTCCAGATCACTATAGTCGCACCAACAACAACCCATTGGGGTCAACCCAAAAGATCAAATTGACTAAAGTCAACTCAACCCTAAGTTGGGTCAAATTAGCTCAAGTTGACCCAACCTAGCCCAAGTCACTTGGGCTAAGCCGAAGTTGAGTGGCACACTAGTTTTAGGAGGCTTATATTTACTTAAAATGCTATTTAAATTCTGGAGGGTGACTAGGAGTGAGAAACCCCCATTTCCCCTTCAATGGAGGAGAGAGAAAGTGAGCAAGTGCAGACCATTCATGGCAAACGGTGGCCAAGGGCCTCCCCAATTGCTGAGAATTCATTCCCCCTTCAGTTTTGAGAAGATCAAGAGCCTCTCAATGATAATTAGAGGCAGAATCCAAAGGATCTAGGGGTGGCTGAGAGAGGGAGAGAGGGAGAGAGAGAGAGAGCGTTAATGGCCATTAATGGCCATTGATGTTTTAATTAAAATCTTTCCTAGACCGTCAACAATCGGTTCAAACACTCCCATGAAGATTTCGAGCTCTCTGGATAGGAGGTGGCAGAGAACCCGAAATCGCCACCACCAGCAATGGCAACCCGACGCTCAGCGCGACTCCAGCCACCCGAGAAGGTCCTGTCTTCCTCCTCTCTTTCTGTGGATAGATCTCCTTTTATTTGCCCTAAGGATTGGGTCCAATTAGCCCCAGATCAAGGGAGTAGAGAGCTTGCTTTTTTAAGCTTTTCTTCCATCCACCATTCACTATTCCAGCCATCTTCGACCGGTCTACCACCACGAATCGCCGTCTACTACTTCAACAAAGGTGGTGGTGGCAGTGGCCGGCCGGGAAGAGGCGTGGGTGGCCAGGAAAACACGTGAAAAATCGGGCCAGGATGGAGTAATCTGAGTTGTTGGTATGCTGGCATGACGACGGGATTCCTTCGATTTTGCACCAAGATTCGTGCCGTCGTATTTATATGAATAGGATTAATATTATTTCATTTTATTTAAGTTCTATCACACTTATTGCAGTAAATGGTTTTAATTATTAAAAATATTAGGGCCCTATACTAGGAAAATAGTCCAACTAAAGTTGTAGCCCTTCAGGTATAGTTTCTTTTAAAATTGATTTCAACCCATTTGGGTGAGTGATCTGACCACAACACTCAAAATGGTGCAGTCTATACATAGGGTTAGCTATACACTAAATTGAGTGCCCCCATCAATCCATCCATCCAAATGATGTGATATTTGGACTAGCGGTCTCTCTTACCTATGCCTCTGACATATCCTAAAATGAGAAGTTTTTGAAAAACATTTCTATAGTTTTTGTAAATATTTAATAATCCATGTATTGGTTAATTAGAGGGTCTAATTACCTCATAATTCTCCAAAACATTGGTGGATTATCCTTAGGGTCTTGATAGGTCTCTGGTAAAAATCTCAGCCCATTTAGTTTTGATTTGAGTATGTATTGGTCTGACCAAAGTTTGGTTCCTAAGGGGGAAATTAGGGCAAATGTGTGTTTGATGGGGTGAGTGGTCAATCCTCATCCAAAAGGGATGAAACCTTGGCCACTGACTTAATGTCATATAAAACACCCCCAAAAGTGATTTTGGGTGGTTTAGGGTTTGAATTCCCTAGAACCCTAGTGTGAACCCTAGGGTTGAGTTTTGAGCTCAAAGAAGGACATGAGACCATATGTCCTTGGAATGTATTGAAACTTGGTAGGCATGTTCCTAGGGTGGAAATAATCCCTAGTAAATGATTATAGAATTTTTAGGAATATATATTCCCTTGGAAATGGTATAGGACCAAATAGGGTACTTTTGCTCATAATTTTATTGCAGAGTTATATGATGTTGGAGTTTCATGAAACTTAGGCTGTGATCTTATAAAATGGTTAATAATCTCTGGAAATTTTGGTATGTATTTTGGAATAATGTTTACAGTACTTCATTCACAAACCTATTAATTACCCTATTAGTAAGAAACATTATTATGAGTTATTTACTCACTAGAAAATTATGAAATTTGGTTTGAGGATATTTTAAGGCTTCATCATGCCCTGTGAATGTTTATAAAATTATTGGATGCCTTTTCATATAGGATCCTTCACAAAATGCCTTGTGTAGAATATTTTTAAATAATTTATTTATGTTTCCAAACTTGTTTCGAAAATTACTAAATTTGGTCAGTTGTCTTTTCTAGTCAAGTTTAATATCTGGTAATATTTATAAAATAATTGGATGATTATTTCTATTATTTCCTACATGGCCCTATTAATGAGGTTATTTAATCAATAATTAGTCTGGAGGTCAAACCTTTTTGGAGAAATTGTGATTTTTAGTATTTACTGTTATTTTGATGATATACACTTATCATAATGTTTTTGAGGCCATACCGTGTCAAAAAAGTATACTTGATGTTCTAAAGCATAGCTGGCCTGATTTGCTGAAAAATAAATAAATGCCAAATAAATTAGGAAAAATATTATATTTTGGATTTACTATTAAAAATCATGTTAGACCACCAGTAATAATCTTAGGTCATTTGGATGAATAATTGGAGGGGTCGCATTTCATGCACATCATGTAGCTCATTAGACCTGCACATCGTAAAGATGCAGAAATATGTTAACATGTAAGCCTTGGAATGGGAAGGTGAGATAGTTGGTGTACTTGGTCTGATTAGGTATGAAAGAGGTCTTTAGTAGGAGTCAGGTTGTGAGAGCCTGGTTGGCAAGTGTAAGGTTGTGCTTGAGATCGACGATGGATCGTCTTTCCCTTGGAGGAAGTCTAAATATACTTAGTTTTAGTTCAAGTGTAAGATCAGGAGTGTTGGGACATGGGTAGATACCAACAATAATAAGTACCTTGTGAAAGGGAGCTTTGGGCTTCAGCCCATCATAATTCCTACTGCCCTCGAGAGCCCTTCACAGTGAATGCCCTGGGCACTCCAAGGTTAACCTTAAACCATAAGACTAAAATGATTAAAGAGCACTAGTAAATACTATTACTTCACTTTCACTCACCTCGATGGCTCAGGAGACTTGCTTGGCTTGGTTAATTACCCTAGCGGTAGGCTCGGTGGTTGTGGAAATGGACAAGTTAACCCAGCGAGCCGAAGGCTCGGAAGGTAGTTACAATGGACAGGTTAGCCGGGGAGCCGATGACTCAGTAATTCATAGCTGCATGTGTATAAGGTGGCGGGTCTTCAGTATTTAATGGTTGTTTACACTGATGTCGATACGATGACTCAGCCGGTGTGGTTTACCCTTAGCCAAGAAAAAGACTGGTGTATTTGCCAACAGAGTACGCAGAGGATCTACGGTGTGTTCTTTGCATTGAGGTGTATGAAGGTCTAGGTTAGGTGCTGTGAATGCTAGCCTACAGGTGGGGTATCCTAACCTAGTGCCTCCGTTTTCCACAACTGCAGGTACCTGAGAGTTTAGCTAACTCCAAATGGGGGAACTAAAGGTCTGTGTGCATAGAGTCGTGTGTGTGTGTGTTGCATTTGTATGAATCATTACCATCAAACCCACATAACATGGCATATCATATCATCATCATATTTCAACCCTTACCCCTAACGTATAAATTGGTATGATACTTTTTATATGTTATGCCTTGTAAAACGATCCCTTATTTTATAAGCTTGTGCGGGCATGCTTATAAACTAACGTTACTTTCTCTGTAGCTAACTATTACATTTATTTTATGGTGCACTTTACTTTCTACTCTTTACTGCTCTATTACTATAGTATTGCTAGCTTGCATTTCTTTTTATATCACGGTGAATATTACAATATATTTGCTAGATTAGGACCACCGTCACCTGCTTGCCCACTCTCTACCATCATATCTTTCCTATCAATTCCTCCTGCATGGTGCCTAAGAGCCACTGGCGTAGGGGTGGGGGGAAACGAGGCTTAGTATTTTTTAATAACGGTTGGTGGACCAAATATTTCATGGGCTCTGAATGGGAGACATGGAGCATCAGCAGGATATGCAACACCAGTTCAGTTTGGTGCATATGGAGGTGTGCCAGTCCTTCATAGGAGCACATGCTTCAGGATCCGTGAGTGATTAGTATATACTACTTCCACGAGAGTGTTGTAGTGAGGACATAATGTACCGAGCAAGACCCCGTTTATCGCTATTGATTTACTGCTTCCGTGTTCGTTTTATTACTATATGGACTGTGTTGTGATTCTCTTTCATATATTACATGTGATTTGTGGACTTAGACTTATTTGTTCTAACTATATACTTCTACTTCATTGGTTATTGTTACTGCCAGCAGGATCGACGTTTTGTAGTGGAGACCTTCCCGAGTGTTGGAGTCACCGCAAAATGGAGATTCTGGGCATAAGACCCCAGAGGCGAAGCAAAAAAATGGGATCTTACAATGCATGACAAAAATGCTTAAAGTTTGACCATCAAGTCTGGGACTGTGGATGGTGGTGGGAGCCTAGGAAATTCTGTACACCGATAATATGCCCTGAGTGAATGGGGCATGTGTCCATGCATGATAACGTCTGTGGTGAGTGGTGCTTAATTGCACATACTGATGCCAAACGAGATATATGGTGTTGTTTGCAGGGAAGGAGCAACGCCGCCCCGAGTGAGGGTGGGGTCGTTTGCCTTGTTTTGCCACTTCTTGGTGGGCCATGCTTGTGCTAGTGCTAGAGAGCCAAGTGGAAATTAGTTGGCTGAAGTCCCCTATGCTGCGTTGATTGGCCCTCAAAGGCCCAAAGGCGAACTTTTACTTTTTTTCATGTGTGGCCGACCTGTGTGCCGATGTATGTAAGATACATTTGTGAAGAGAATACTTGTAAGGCCTTAAGGACAAAACATTGGTGTATTTTGAATATCATTCTTTTGTGTTTTTAGTGGACATTCCTGTGTGGTTTTAGTGGAAATTCCTTTAGTGGTGAAAAAAATCATGTGTTTTTCATAGGACAAGGATATCAAGCTCTAGAAGATTATTCTATCAGAAGAATATGATTTTCTAGCAGACATTATGGGTAAGGGGCGGATGTGCAAAACTTCAGCGCATGATGCAATCCCTAAAGGTCAAACACACTTGATGGGGATTCTGATGCTAGGGAAAAATATTAATTGGGGGAGTATCTAATAAAACTTATTTCACATAAATATAAATAGAAGGAGAATGCTCACTTGACTATTATGATTCAATTTCTTTTGTATAACTTTCAACATTTGTGTATATGCAATGGTATACCAATTCCCATGGAATGAAGTTATCAATAGACTTTTTTTCAAAGTGGACCAAAAAATCATTAAACCTGGATCCCAGAAGGAAACTACTTCTCTATCTTCTCCATATGATATTATTTCTTCACCAACTAGTCATAAGCCAACTCCACTCATACCACAGGAACCCATACCCTTTTCAGATCCACTAGTTCAAGCAACTCAAAATACCACAGCATTACAATCATCACCTACTAACATCTATCAACATAATACAACAAACAAACATTTAATCATTCCTTCTTCCATCAAGACCCAAACAGTTTAGTCAGCCTCTTGCACCCTATCTTCATTGCTCAATGAACATGCCTCTCAAATAAAAAAAACATAGTAGATGAAGTCACATCATCTTTGCATACCAAATCCATTTAAGATTACTGGAAATGAAAATTTGTTGGCAATATTCTACCTAGAGTCTGCATAAAAATGAGGGGGAGGCCAAAGAATCAATTACTACTGATGTAAAATAGAAGGATGCACAATGTTAGGATGAGGTAGCTGTTGAGCCATGAAAAGCTAGGGATGATGATGAATTGGAAGAGGAGACTCTAGGGTTTTCTAAATATGCAATAAATGTTATGTAAGATACCCCTCCCAGAACACAAGACACGGGGCAAGGGGAGTATTACTAAATATGCGGTAACATTAGCGCACGGGCAAACCTTTACTACAAGACGCCTATCCTGCCTGCTAATCATATCATCCATGCCAACCCAACATAAAGAATATAAAAACAGAAGTCAAAAAACACACTAGTATATAAGTCCACGAGCACAATAGAAATAAGAAGCAACCAAGGCTTTTAATATATCAGAGTACATGCTCAAAGGGCTACAAAGAGTCTCTCTACAAAACACTCACAACAGTCACTGACGGCATCGATGGTACCGTCACATCAGGCCCTATTGCCCTGGCCTGGCTGTCCTCCTGCTTAACTTACTGCTGCTCTACCTGCGGGGTTTCCTCCTAAAAAGGAAGACCTAGCAACCATCAGTCAAAAGACTAAGTGGCTATCAAATCTGCTCCCCCGCCGGCTCCTCGGCACCGGGCAGAGAAAAGGACAAGTACAATATATATATATATATATATATATATATATATATATATATATATATATATATATATATATATATATATATATATATATATATATATATATATATACAAATGAGCAGTAGTACAAACAGGTGGTATAGGAGTGAAAAATATTAGAGCATATTAGTAAAATAACAAGTGAGTAAACAAACTACTCTAGCAGTTCTACCATCTACAATAGTATAAATTATAGAACTACAACAAAAAATAACTAAACTTATATGAATGTCTATATATACATATAAGTTGAAGATTGACTCAACAGTAAAGAAACTCATCGTATAAGAGTGACCATATAAACTTATACGATAAGAATCTTGTGTATGCAATGTAATGTAATGATATGAATTCAATGTAATGACTCACCCATGATCACGCACATACAACTGCTATGTCGACATAGACTTATAGTTCCCTCTTTTTGAGCAGGTAGCTAACTGCTCAGGCATCAATCGTCGTGGCCAGGTGGTGTCAGTGGAGCATGCTTCTCCACTACTAGGATGGCATCCACACTTGAACCCTAGGCCTCCGTATACCTCAATGCTAAGAAAACAACAACTGAGCTCATATGCGTTCTACAGCTCAGAGGGGCCTCAAGTAGATGTGCACCAAGAACATAACCCAAACTAGCCTATCATTGTGGCACGAAAGGTGTTTCTGTGAATATATCACCAGCGGACCAAGGGCAATAGTCCACTAGTATGGAGGGTGCCTCAGGAAGCAAGCACCGAGGGCTAAGGCCCACCCGTGCAAGTCTATCTATCAACTCGCATCGGTGTGATGACTGATGAGCCCGTATACCAGCCACACTATCCTTAACCCAGGATTACGTGTAACGCCCCTGATTTTTCTGCGATTATTTAATTCTCATTTGGCGTTACGTTGACGCGTTTTCGGCAGGTGCCATTTGTTAGAGCGTGGTCTTTGCTCTTTTGGTTCCTTGTGTGGTTATTGGTAGCATTTTTGGCAAGATCCCCTAGCAAGCCGGGTCTGTTTTGGTGACCGATGAGGCCTCTCGGGGGATGCTTGTGTTTTGGCTTCGGGTAGTGATAACTCAAGATTTGATCGTCGAAAGTTGATTTCGACTTCGCCGTTGCGTTCGTAGCGTAGGTGTTTAGCTACGGTGCGAATTTCGTCGGATTCCGAGGTGGTTCGGTTTCGGGTCATTTTGGTGTGTTAATATTATTGGTTGTAAATGATTAATTATTAAAGTTGATATGAACCAGTGGCTTTTAGGTGGCGGTTAAGGTTGATTAGACGCATCCATGCACATATATAAAGCCTTAGGCAAAAATAGAGACTATTCATTGTCTCCTTCCTTGAAAGAAAAACCGTCGAAGTGTCGAGAGGAAGAAAAAACGCCAACCCTGCTACCCTTCAGACGCCGATTCTGGGAGCGTTAGTGGACGGAATTCGATTCCGAAAGCGGATTTGGAGTGCTCTCGCCTAGACCTTCATTCCTACGGTAATAGATTCAATTTTCGTGGTTTTCTAGTGTCTTGGAATTTCTGGTTTGATCCTTTCCGACATTAAAACTTTAGAATCCTGTTTAGGTGCTGTTGCGGCTGGAGCCGAGAGAGAGGAAGGGCTGTGCAAGATAAATCGCTGGTATTTAAGGTAAGTGGTGCTCCTACCCTTGCCAAGTTTTCTTCTCCATTTCATGGTCATATTTGCTATAGTTTTCCATGTTTCCCGAGATTGATATTTTACTCTGTTTTTCCGTCAAAATCATGTGAATCTTAAACCATAATGCCCCTTTATGTTTCTGTTTGTATTCTCTCAAGTTCTGAAACTCAAATCTTCGGCTGGAGTGCTGTAGTCTTGTTTGTTTTATCAAATGGTTCCCTGTTAATCTCGGTTTGGGTAGCAATTAGCCTATTAGCCCTAGACCTAGTAGCAGTGAGATTTCATACTTATATTACGAGTAATAGGATCGAATTAGGCTAAGAAGATTGGACGGAAACGAAGTTGGAGGTACAGGATTTTTGTGCACTCAATGCAGCCAGTTCGAAGAAAATCGTCGATCTGGGTTCGACAATTATCGTTGAGCTGAGCTCGACGATGTGCCTTAGTTCTAGGTCCGACAAAAATCATCAAACGGAGTTCGACGATTCTCCCGTGGCCAGTGTTCGGCATAAGGAAAATCGTCGAACGGCGTTCGACGATATTTCCCGTGGCCTGTATTAGACGACTTCCTGTGGTCTGCGTTTAATGGCAAATCGTCGAACGTAGTTCGACGATTCCCCGTGGGCTGTGTTCGACGAAAATCATCGAGCTGCATTCGACGATATTCCTGCGTTCGACGATTGTTCCCACGCTCGACGAAAATCGTCGAGCTGCGTTCGACGATTCCTGTAGGCTGAGATTTTTTTTCTTCTCAATTTTTTTCTTCTTCCCGAGTGAATACCTCCGAGGGGGGATGTTTTGTCGGCCTTTCGTTCTTCCTTTGTTTTGAGGGCCGAATCGTGGGTTATGGCAGGTAGTGGTATTTTGAAGCTCTAAAGGAGTGAGATGTTTTGTGTGCGAGCCGTGGCCGCCACTTTTTAGTTGCAGGTACGGGCTGGGTATTGTTGTGGCCGCCACCATTTTTATCCCAGGTACGGGCTGGGTTTGAGGTGGTTTTGTGCTGACACAGTGAAATTTTATTTTACTTGGAACTGTTTGTTTGGGGGACTGTTTTTGGTCACCAACTCAGGTCCATGTTATGTACTACTGCCATTAACTCACACATTAGGATTGTGAGGTGTTTTCTTCCTTGTAGAATGCAGCATATTGTGGCAAGTTTTTTCTTGTCTTTTGCCTTGTAGTCTCTGCAGGATTTGGGCAGGGCTTGTTGTTGTTACCTGGTACTTGGTGTACTTTGGCTTACTTGGGATAGTGTTTGTTTTTACTGTCATGTTTACTTACTCTCTTTTGTCCCATTTTGATTTAACACTCTAATTCTGATTTTCTTGTTTTACTTGCTGAGGTATTTTTTTCTTTTCTGAATGCCTCAGGTTCTGACTAGTAGCCGAGTAGACGGCTAGTTTTGCTGTGGTGTTGCTGGTGATCCCTTGAGTTGTAGGGATCTTTCTCTTTCTGTTGTGAGGTAGTTTTCCTATTTTCTTACAGACATACATGCTTGCTAGTGGGTTCGTGTCAGTTTGTTGGCGCCCACTGGTAGTTTTACCTTATGATACTAGATATGTTTCTATTACTGCTACCTTTTTTGGAGATAGTCTACTTGCTCTTGGGAAGATTTATGCTAGGTTACTAGTTACTTTTAAACCTAAAAACACTATAATAAGTAAATCTCATGATCGACATGTTTATAAAGCTCATACACTAGTTTCCAAGCAACGTAAACAAAGATCGTTTTCCTACTTATAATATAATATAAACCTAGAGTCTTGCATAGTATAAGTTGACCTCGGGGGTCACTTATGCACTCTCATAGGATATCAAATATAAATAAAGTATTTTCCGTTGCATATAAGTATAGTTTTTAAACTGTGGACTAGGTGATCCACAGAGCCGAGGGATACGACCTTTAAAAATATAACTGATTTTCAAATCATTAAACTTATGAATTTTCATAGTCTAGTTGGACGGTGTTCTCCTGAGCGTCGACAGTTATCCTCTGCTCAGCGTGGCATCACGACGCGTGTTTTTCTCATACTCTGATACTTCTTGAATTCAGAGAAAAATGCGGGTTGTGACAGTTGGTATCAGAGGGAGGTTGCTTGATAATTTGTCGGGCAACCTTTCCTTGTAGGCATTAGGTGTTTAGCATCATATCATACACACACCGATATGTCATCAGCACGTCTTGGCTGAAGCACGAACACTACACTCATAGCATAACATGAAGTATACAGGGCATATTATGTAGTATGTGATGCATAATATGTGTCTGTATATGGATCCACCATAGGGGCAACATGTGAGGGTTATGTAGTATGGGATGCATAACCTCACCACATGAATGCATCTAGCACGTTTCTTTTTCGTTACATGAGAATGTTATGTAGTATGAGATGCATAACATTTTCATGCGTACGCCGCTCATGACATGCATTAGGGCCTTTTTAGAATGCATAGCACAATCATGCATAGCATAACATTGCATAAGCACAACGTGCCAAGTTAAAGATTTGCAGGATGACATATGTACACACATGGTTTTAAATAAAAAAAAATATATAAATTCATGCATTCCTGATCTAGGCACAAGAGTTAGTTGATGGTGGTTAACCATCCTAGGTTAGGCATACCATCATTTTTGTTCAAATAAACTCCCAGAGCAAGTTTAGCAGTTTTAAGATCTTATTTATGTATGTATTGTCTGTACTTGTAGTTAGGTCCAACATTGTACCAGGATTTGACTAATGTTGATATGACCATAGGATGATAAGGCATCCTTCGACCAGGTCGACTCCCCTGTCTGAGGGTGAGACTTCTGGAGCGTAGAGTGATGCGGTGATCAAGAGCTAGTGGTTGAGCAACGATTCCTTGACCAGGCAGTTGGTGGAGATGCAGGTCCAGATCCAGTCTCTGGCGGCAGTTGTGGTAGGACAGACTCAGGGATTACACGACCCTATAGGGGGGTCAGCTTCCCCTCCCCGTCCTGCTCCCCTGAGACCTCCAGTGGTGGTGCCAGCAGAGATGGCCTTAATTTCTTAGTTTCAGAGACTTAGCCCTCCTACATATGATGGGAGGGCAGATTTCATGGTCATAGATGATTGGCTGATCTCCATGGAGGAGATGTTCTCGTACTCCGGTGTTGCAGATGATCAGAGAGTGATGATAACCGCATATCAGCTAAAGGGTTTGGCTAAGAGCTGGTGGCTAAGAGAAAAGGAGAGCTTGGCGGCTGGTTGCACTTGGGGAGTGTTCAAGGAGATGCTGTTGAGGAAGTTCTTGCCTTCGGTCGAGCGTGACCGACTTATGAACGACTTCCTTCACCTGAAGCAGAGGCAACTCACGGTTAGTGAGTACGAGATAGGATTCAACAAGTTGAGCCGGTTTGCCCTTAGTGAGTACGAGATAGGATTCAACAAGTTGAGCCGGTTTGCCCCTGGGTTGGTGAGTCTTGAAGCAGATCGAGTCAAGCGGTTCCTTGGTGGCTTGAGGAACGAGGTTCAGCAGTTAGCCAGTGCTTATGGATCAGCGACTTATGCAGGGGTTGTGGAGGCTGCTCTGAAAGTGGAGGCAATTGAGACCGCAAAGAACAGATGCCAGCAAATGAGGAAGGACAAGAGGAGTTCTGCTGAAGAGAAGAACCCCTAGGTACTCGATGCTGCTTCAGGAAAGAAGAGCAAGGTAGTGTGCAACTTCTATGGACGGTCAGGCCACCCTGTTGAGAGGTGTTTCAAGAAGATGGGAGCTCAAAAGAAGGAGCAAGTTCATGCCATTCAATGTGCTCCTAGGAAGGATGTTCCCTATTCTATGTGCAAGCAACCTGGGCATGATGCTGCCCAGTGCTGGTCCAAGGATAAAGTCTGCTTTCAGTGTGTCCAGAAGGGCCATATCAACACTAGGTTAATTTATAAGCAACTAAGGAACTACCAAAACAAAACTATAACCATTCTAGCAAATAAAACTTTCTGGCTAGGAAAACAACTAACCTGAGATGACCTGAGTCGAAGTCTGAGCCTGTTCTGTTTGTGAAGAAGAAGGATGGGTCGATGAGGCTGTGCATCGATTATAGGGAGTTGAACAAAGTTACCATAAAGAACAAGTACCCTATGCCGAGGATCGATGACTTATTTGATCAGTTGCGTGGTAGCACGGTGTTTTCCCAGATCGATCTTCGTTCAGGCTATCATCAGCTCAGGATCCGTGAGTCCGACATTCCACGGACTTCTTTCAAGTCGAGGCATGGGCATTTCGAATTCCTGGTTATGTCGTTTGGTTTGACCAACATGCCATCAGCATTCATGGATATGATGAACCGGTTGTTCAAGGACTTTCTAGACAAGTTCGATGTGGTATTCATCGATGATGTGTTGATCTACTCTCGCAGTGCTGAGGAGCATCAGTAGCATCGCGATTGGTTCTATCTGCTTTGAGAGACCATCAGTTATTCGTCAAGCTGAGTAAATGTGAATTCTGGTTGTCCCAGGTTTCCTTCCTTTGTCATGTGGTGAACAAAGATGACATTTCGGTTGACCCGGAAAAGATTTCTGCAGTGATGGATTGGCATAGGCCGAGCACACCCAAGGAGATTAGGAGCTTCTTGGGGTTGGCCGGCTATTATAGAAGATTCGTGGAGGGCTTTTCTACACTGGCAGCGCCGTTGACTAAGCTGACGCAGAAGAATGTGGCGTTCATTTGGAGCGAGAAATGCGAGGAGGCTTTTTTGGAGCTGAAGAGCAGGTTGTGTTCTGCCCCTGCTTTGACATTGCCTACGGAGGGCAAGGACTATGATGTATATGTGGATGCCTCACATGTTGGGCTCAGAGGGGTGTTGATGTAAGAAGGGACGCGTATGGGTCGAGGCAATTGAAGACTCATGAGAGGAACTACCATACGCATGATCTTGAGTTCACAGCAGTGATCTTTGCACTGAAGCTGTGGAGACATTTACTTTATGGTGCCCAGTACAAGATCTACACCGATCATAAAAGCCTAAAGTATATCTTCACCCAGAAGGAGCTGAATTTGCACCAGTGGCATTGGTTAGAGTGTGTGGCCGATTATGATGCGAATATACAGTATCATCCGGGCAAGGCCAATGTGGTGGCCGATGCCCTGAGCCAGAAGATGGGGAAGATCTTTAATCTCACCACCGATCGTTTAGTGGAAGAGTTCCTCATTATAGACATTTCCGTGGGACGTTGTGACATGCAGAGCAGTTTGGCAGTGATAGAGCCGTCTTGGATTGCACTTACCAGGTTGCACCAGAAGGACGATCCAGATCTTCTGCACTTGTACCTCAGGACTGAGAGAGGGGAGTTGCTGGATTTTTCTATTGATGATGTAGGTACTTTGAAGTACCACAGAGGGTTTTTCATCCCCGCTGTTGGATACATCAGGGGTATGATTTGCAGTGAGGCTCATGGATCCAGTGTTCCCTACCATCCAGGATCTACAAAGATGTATCATGAATTGAAGCAGATTGCCTGGTGGTATGGGATGAAGGGTGATATAGCCCGATTTGTTGTAGAGTGACACACTTGCAAGCGTGTGAAGGCCGATCATGGAAGGCCTGGTGGCAAGTTGACTCCGTTGGAGATCCCTACTTGGAAGTGGAAAAGTATTTCTATGGACTTCATTACGGGCTTGCCGAGATCTCCTAGAGGTTTTGATTCTGTTTGGGTTATAGTGGACAGAGTGACGAAGTGTGCTCACTTCGTGCCGTACAAGATTGATTATCCGATGAAAAAGATAACGGAGCTGTATTTGAATGAGGTCATCAGATTACACGAGGTACCAGGTAGCATCATTTCGGATCGGGACTCCCGTTTTACATCTCGCTTCTGAAGGAGTCTGCAAGAGGGTTTGGGTACAGATTTGAGGTATTCTACAGCTTACCACCTGCAGACCAATGGTCAGACTGAGCGAGTGAACCAGATAGTTGAGGATATGATCAGGTGCTACATCTTGGACCACGGTGGAGCGTGGGATGAGCGTTTGCGGTTTATGGAATTTGCATACAATAATAGTTACCAGGAGAGCTTGCAAATGGCTCCGTTTGAAGCTTTGTATGGGAGGCGCTGCAGAACTCCCTTGTTTTGGACCGAGGTCAGTGAGAGGCCTGTGCTGGGTCCAGATGCGCTCGAGGAGATGGAAACTGCTGTGAAGCTTATTCGAGAAAAACTTTGTATTGCTCAGGAGAGATATGAAAAGAACTCCAACCGGCGTAGGTCTGACGTGGAGTTTTCTGTAGGGGACCTTGTGTTTCTTAAGGTTTCCCCGATGGTTGGTGCTAAGAGGTTCGGTAAGAACCGAAAATTGGACCCGAGGTATGTGGGCCCATTTAAGATTGTTGAGCGGATTGGCGTGTCAGCATATAGGTTGGATTTGCCAGCAAACTTCCCAGGTATTCATAATGTATTTCATGTAAGCCAATTACGGAAGTGTGTGCGAAGCAGTAGGCAAGTCTTGGATGCTGTGCCCCAGTTGGAGCCTAATCTTTCATATGTTGAGGTACCGGTCCGCATCTTGGATACTCAAGATCGGGTGCTGCGGACAAAGTCTATCCCGATAGAGAAAGTTCTATGGAAGAATCAGGATTTGGAAAGCGCGACTTGGGAGCTAGAGTCAGCTATGAGGGAGGCTCACCCTCATCTGCTCCCTTGATTTGATTGGTACGTTTCCTTTCTAGTACTCTTGTTTGTTACCTTCCTTCTGTAGTAGAAGTAGAAACTTTCTTTTAGCGGGAGTGATTGTAACGCCCCCGATTTTTTTGCGATTATTTAATTCTCGTTTGGCGTAACATTGACGCGTTTCCGACAGGTGCCATTTGTTAGAGTGTGGTCTTAGCTCTTTTGGTTCCTTGTGGGTTATTGGTAGCCTTTTTGGCAAGATCCCCTAGCAAGCCGGTTATATTTTGGTGACCGGTGAGGCCTCTCGGGGGATGCTTGTGTTTTGACTTCGGGTAGTGATAACCCGAGATTTGATCGTCAAAAGTTGATTTCGACTTCGCCGTTGCGTTCGTAGCGTGGGTGTTTAGCTACGGTGCGAATTTCGTCGGATTCCGAGGTGGTTCGGTTTCGGGTCGTTTTTTGTGTTAATATTATTGGATGTAAATGATTAATTATTAAAGCTGATATGAACCACTGGCTTTTAGGTGGCGGTTAAGGTTAATTAGACGCGTCCATTCAAATATATAAAGCCTTAGGAAAAAATCGAGACTATTCATTTTCTCCTTCCTTGAAAGAATAACCGTCGCAGTGTCGAGAGGAAGAAAAAACGCCAACCCTGCTCCCTTCAGATGCCGATTCTAGGAGCGTTAGTTGACGGAATTCGATTCCGAAAGCGGATTTGGAGTGCTCTCGCCTAGACCTTCATTTCTACGGTAAGAGATTCAATTTTCATGGTTTTCTAGGGGTCTTGGAATTTCTTGTTTGATCCTTTCCGCCATTAAAACTTTAGAATCCTGTTTAGGTGCTGTTGCGGCTGGAGCCGAGAGAGAGGAAGGGTTGTGCAAGATAAATCGCTGTTATTTAAGGTAAGTGGTGCTCCTACCCTTGCCAAGTTTTCTTCTCCATTTTATGGTCATATTTGCTATAGTTTTCCCTGTTTCCCGAGATTGATATTTTACTCTGTTTTTTCCGTCAAAAGCATGTGAATCTTAAACCATAATGCCCCTTTATGTTTCTGTTTGAATTCTCTCAAGTTCTGAAACTCAAATATTTGGCTGGAGTGCTGTAGTCTTGTTTGTTTTATCAAATGGTTCCTTGTTAATCTCGGTTTGGGTAGCAAATTGCCTATTATCCCTAGAACTAGTAGCAGTGAGATTTTCATACTTATATTACGAGTAATAGGATCGAATTAGGCTAAGAAGATTGGATGGAAACGAATTTGGAGGTACAGGATTTCTGTGCACTCAATGCAGCCAGTTCGACGGAAATCGTCGATCTGGGTCCGAAGATTATCGTTGAGCTGAGCTCGACGATGTGCCTTAGTTCTGGGTCTGACGAAAATCGTCGAATGGAGTTCGACAATTCTCCCGTGGATAGTGTTTGACATAAGGAAAATCTTCGAACGGCGTTAGACGATTTTTCCCGTGACCTTTGTTCGACGAAAGGAAAATCGTCGAATGACGTTCGACGATATTTCCCGTGGCCTATATTAGACGATTTCCTGTGGTGTTTTCTTCCTTGTAGAATGCAGCATATTGTGGCAAGTTTTTCCTTATCTTTTGCCTTGTAGTCTCTGCAGGATTTGGGCAGGGCTTGTTGTTATTACCTGGTACTTGGTGTACTTTGGCTTACTTGGGACAGTGTTTATTTTTACTGTCATATTTACTTACTCTGTTTTGTCCCATTTTGATTTAACGCTCTAATTCTGATTTTCTTGTTTTACTTGCTGAGGTATTCTTTTCTTTTCTGAATGCCTCAGGTTCTGACTAGTAGCCGAGTAGACGACTAGTTTTGTTGTGGTGTTGCTGGTGATCCCTTGAGTTGTAGGGATCTTTCTCTTGCTGTTGTGAGGTAGTTTTCTTATTTTCTTACATACATACATGCTTGCAGTGGGTTTGTGTCAGTTTGTTGGCGCCCACTGGTAGTTTTACCTTATGATACTAGATATGTTTCTTTTACTGCTACCTTTTTTGGAGATATTCTACTTGCTCTTGGGAAGATTTATGCTAGGTTGCTAGTTACTTTTAAACCTAAAAACACTATAATAAGTAAATCTCATGATCAGCATGTTTATAAAGCTCATACACTACTTTCCAAGCAACGTAAACAAAGATCGTTTTCCTACTTATAATATAATATAAACCTAGAGTCTTGCATAGTATAAGTTGACCTCGGGGGTCACTTATGCACTGTCATAGGATGTCAAATATAAATAAAGTATTTTCCGCTGCGTATAAGTATAGTTTTTAAACTGTGGACTAGGTGATCCACCAAGCCGAGGGATACGACCTTTAAAAATATAACAGATTTTCAAATCATTAAAGTTATGAATTTTCATAGTCTAGTTAGACGGTGTTCGCATGAGCGTCGATAGTTATCCCCGGCTCGATGTGGCATCACGATGCGTGTTTTTCTCATACTCTGATACCTCTTGAATTCAGAGAAAAATGCGGGTTGTGACATTACGACACCACGTGTCGACTTACACCGCATGGAGTTTCACATCATCATGGTACGGAAGGTTCCTCTGTGAACAAATGACCAAAGGACTAAGTCCAACCGTCCACATATGGCTCGCTCTAGTCGCTTTAATACTGCTTCTGCTTTTCTAAAGCTTTTTCATCCCTTCTTGCAGGAAGCAGTGACGGCTATGCCCCTAGGCTTCCAGATTGCCACTCTTGAGAAGGAGAACGCTGCGTTACAAGTGATGGTGCAGGAACTGGAAGCCGCAGCTCCTCTGCCGCCCTCCAGCAGCAGCTGCCAGCTCACCCATTATTCCGAATACGAGGTAGAGGAGATGATGCTAAAGAATGCTTCCAAGGCATCAAAGTACACTCTCCAGACTCTATAGCGGGCCGGCCTCATCACGAGTGAAGGTGCGGGTCTTTCGGCGAGTGAGGTGGTACCAGAATTATTCCTTCCGGTACCAAAGCGGGGCGACGAGTCCTACCAACCTCTTTAGGAGGGCTAGCCACCCAAGGGCTCGCCTTGCTGAATCCCCGCGCCGCGCTTCTTTTGTATTTTTTGTTATGTTTCAATGTAAAAGCGGGCTGGGTCCCCAACTTGTAACTCTTCTTTGATCAATCAATGATATATATATCCTATTATAATACGATGTTGTATTTATCTCTTTCCCTTTCTTCTTCGTACTTGCAACCTGGCTTGACTATCCCGCTCACTTCCTCCGGGCCCATGTCCTGTCAGTGAGATCGCGCGTCCCTTCTAGACTTAGCATAGGAAATGTAGGGATCTTAGGTAGCTGACCTGCAAGTGGAAACTCATCTTCCCTGTCCATATTCTACATGCTTCTCGCGAGATAGAGGGGATGATACGGCTTGACTCGCACCCGAGCCGCTCGGCTAGAAGAGATGGATATCTCCGTTAAGCATATTCGAGAGAAGCTTCAGGTAGCTCAAGAGCATTATGAAAAAAACGTTAATCTTCGAAGGACTGATTTAGAATTTGTTGTTGGGGACATGGTCTTTCTGAAAGTTTCCCCAATATCTGATCTTAAGAGGTTCGGTAAGAACCATAAATTTTACCCTAGGTATGTGGGACCTTTCAAAGTTGTTGAGCAGATTGATGTGTTAGTTTACAGGCTGGACTTACCTGCAAATTTTCCTGGTGTGCATGATGTTTTCCACGTGAGTCAATTGCAGAAGTGTGTGCTGAATGACAGGAAGATTCTTGATGTTGTGCCCCAGTGGGAGCCTAACCTACCATATGTGGAAGTGCCTCTTCGTGTTTTGGATACTCAAGATCGGGTATTGCGAAGGAATACAAAACCCAAGGTCAAAGTTTTGTGGAAGAACCAAGAAGTGGAGAGCGCGACTTGGGAGTTGGAGTCAGCTATGAGGGAGGCTCATCCTCATATGTTCTCCTGATGTTTTTGGTAAGTGTTTTCTTGGTTAGCCTATGTTTGCTTTCATTTTGTTTTTTTATTTGATCCTATTTATATTAAGTTTCTAGACAAAACATCCTTTTAGGAGGGGTGGCTTTAACGCCCCTGATTTTTCGGTGTTTATTTTAATTCCCTTATTGACGTATATTTGACATCAGGGCATTACGATGACGCGTAGTTAAATGTGTCATTTGTTGGAGCACGAGTCTGCTCAGTGGGTTTTCTTGTTTGGTTGATATTTTGTTTGGTTGATTTTTGGTTTGGTTGTGCACCTTCCCTCGCGAGCCGGGTCTACTTTGGTGACTCGGTGGAGCTTTTTATAAGGATACAGTGGCGTTTTGTCTTTGGATGTTATTTTAACCATGTTTGGTTTGTCGGATTGGGATTTCGACTTCGACGTTAGATTCATAGCGTAGGTATTTAGCTACGGTGCGATTTTCGTATGATTTCGAGTTAATTTGGATTTTGGATCATGTTTGGGGTATTGTTTATTAATTGTAATGTGTGATATTAATTATTTATGTATATATATACAGTCGGATATTAGGTCACACATCTTTTCCTGCTCATCTTCTTCCGTACCTGACGGACCATTTTCACGAAACAAAAGAGGAGCGGTGAACGGACGTGCGTTCGGCCGACGATAGAGGGAGTTTCGACGATCGGTTTCGATGAAGGAGTAGAGATTCAGAAAACTCTAGGCCAGGGCTACACGATCGTGGTAAGATCTTCATGTTTCACCAATTTTTAGGTGTTTGGGTTAGCGATTTTGACCTCCTTTCTCCTCCAAACGTTTCAGGAATCGTTGCTAGGGCCTTTTCACGGCTGATCCTTGTCACAGTGCGAGTGGGCGATGTTTCTCCGAAGTTTTGAGGCAAGTGGATTTTCCCCTTGCATGTCCGTTTTCTTGATGTTTTCTTCCCTTCCATCCTACCCTTTAGAGAGTAGGAGTTGTCCGCTTCCTCCTGAGCGAGATGATGGGCATCTTCGTTTTCATCAACGAGTTTATGGAGTGAGGGGGTGTCCCGATCCAGCTGCGTGCACCGCCTGCCCACCATGTGGGCCAGATCCAAGCTGCGGAACTGGGCCCGTGCGCTCTCATGAACAAGAACTCACGTGGCCTCCTCTACGTAGATCACGACAACTTCCCGTACATAGAGGCCGAATGAAAAGTTATAAGCCTCCCTGCTGATGGTCTCCTACTCCAGCTAACTCGGCAGTAAGGTGGAGATGGAGGACCGGTTTGCCTCCTTACCCAACTGGAGGAGGGGAACGTTGAGCTCATCCACGGGCCGCTACCCAAGGCCAAAGTTACGGTGCCCTTTCAGCACCGGCTTAATGACATGCCCCTCTCCTCGTGACCTGGAGGTGTTGTTCGCCTTGCCGGGGGAGCCCTCGGGTGAGGCGTTCAAGGGGCGGGGGTGCAAGATCTTCACCTGGCTGGTCCACCAGAGCCTTGCTCTTATTTTGGAGTGGGGTGGTGCGCCGCACGTGGCCTTCGGCTTCTTAGACGGCGGAGGCGGAAGTGGTTCTTCGCGGCCGACCCACTTCTAGGTAGCAGGGGGTGGGGGCTCGCAACGTGTGGTGGCCGCCGCTTCGGCACTGGCGAGCTCGCCACAAGCGGCTCACGCACTCTCGTAAGGATGATGCAGGGGAATGTCCCGCTCTACTGTGAAAAGAAAGTTAGGAAAAGAAGAACAAGAACAGGCTAAGAAAAAAGAAAAAGAAGTGTGAGTAGCTTACCTCCTCCGGGCGCGATGGGTGGGAGGCAGTCCACGTTCCTGCGGAGGAAGGTGACTTCAAAGTTCTTCCCTTGGAAGAACCCGCACAGCTCGGCTTCATGGAACCCCTAGACTAGGGGGAGGTAGCTCACCTTGCTAAGCTAGACTGGCGAGAAGGGGATGTTGCCAAAGTAGCCCCTGATGAAGACAAATTTCCTTAGGCAGTTATGGCTTTTATTTACTGTCTCCTGCACATTGACGTGATTGCTAGAGAAGTAGGCAGTGCCATCCTTATTCTCCCAAAAGGAGAACAGCTTGCGGAAGACCGCAAGCCTGAACTCGATCCGCTCGCTCTGCAGGTAGCATGCGAGCCCGATTACGGCGGCCACCGAGTTGGAGGTCATCTGACCAGGGACGACCCCGAAGTACTTCATTATCTGCCTGACCTCTGGGCATAATGGCAGCCAGAGGCCCGCGTCAAAATGGGAAATAGGGATAACGAGCTCCCCGGCAGAAAGTTCATTGATCTTCTCTTCCTCTCTGAAAGGGGAAACTAGATCAGATATACTCTAGAGGGGGGGTGAATAGAGTATATGGTGCTTTTTAAAACACAAAGAAAAACTTTTGCAAAGCTTTACAACAATTGTTGTAATGAGTGTAAGCAGGGAAGCAGAAATAAAATCAATCACAAAACCAAGCTATGCAGAAACTAAGCACAAGAAAATCTAGGCCAGAAACAGAAAGAAAACATGCAAAACCAGATGACACAAGGATTTATAGTGGTTCCCCAACTTGGGTACATCCACTCTTCTACCACCCTAGGTAGGAATCCACTGCAGGATGAGTTGATCAGGTGTCCTGGGCACCAATGAGCTTTTGATAAGGTGCTCAAAAACCAAAATAGATTTTTTGATCAGGTGTCTTGCCACCAATGAGCTTTTGACAAGGTGCTCAAAAACCAGATTCAAACTTTTGAAGGGAGTTTGAAAAACCCTTTACAGAGTGGGGGTGAGAGAGTGATGGCAGTCTTCTCTTTTCTCAAACAACTGAGAAGACTAAGTGGATTGATTTCAAAGCTCCCCCTGAGTCCTTGATCTTCAGGAAGATGAGCTTTGCTGAGGGTGATAGGCCTTCAAAGATAGATCTCCAGCAAAAGATGATTTCAGCAAGCTGAAATGTTGAGTGTCTGGAGTCTTGAAATGATGTTGGCCTTGAACACTTTAAGAGCTGAAGAGATCTGAAGATTTGTTTGAAAGCTTGATCTCTTTGATGAGTGTTCTTCAGAATTCTTGTTGACAGAATATTTTCAAAGAGTCTCTGTATATTGAGTTGTGTCCTGTTCTTGTCAATCTCATTTCTTGATTCAAAAAACATTCTCTTTTATTCTCTGTGTCTGAATAGGATATTACTCTGTCAAAGATAGCCGTTGGTCTGCATTGATTACAGCCTTAATTGCATAATTTGTTCTGAAGGAAAGTCCACTGAATTGTTCCTTGAAAAATCCCTTGAAACTTGCTCCAGAAGTAAATGAAAACGGCTGGCAGATCTTCTGAATTAAATGCAGAATAACTTCTATCTAATTTGAATTTGAATTCTGAAAGATAACTGAAATCGTCGAACTGAGCTCTGCTATCGTCGAGCTGAGCTCAGCGAACTGGAAAATGCAAGCAGCAACATAATCGTCGATCTGAGCTCAAAGATCGTCGAACTGAGCTCAGAGATAAGGATCCAGTACAGAGTCAAAATCGTCGACCTGAGCTCAGCGATCGTCGAATGGAGTTCGACGATATTGAGAAGTTGAGCTCAGCGATCGTCGAGTGGAGCTCGACGATCTGTCGAAGTTGAGCTAGACGATCATCGACCGGAGTTCGACGAAACGTCGTGCTGAGCTCGACGATTTGACTTAGTCTCCAGAAAAACTTTGGTCTTTAGGGCAGCTTCCAAACCTAGACTCCTGATCCCTTAGACTCAATTCTAATTGACCTATTAAGCTATACAGAAGGTCAAACATAGATTCCTAGGGACATAGTGATCCTGACCCAAATTAGTAATAGGGTGTTCCAACAATCTCCCCCTATTTGGGTTAGGAAAACTATTTACAGACTTTGGAAAATCAAACAACATCATACAATCAGAAAAACACAAAAACAACAGTAGCTAGACATTACAGAACCATCACAGAGATATATATATATGTCATCCAGATATCAGTCAGAAAAACCAAGAATTGTCACCTTACAGAGTTGCTCTTTCTCTTTGCCTTTTACCAACTTGATTTCTCTGTTAGGATTTAAAGCTTCTTGCTTGGATCTGGTATCATCAGCTGCTCCCAAATATGTTTGCTTTGATGTCCTGGGAACCACTGCAGCTGGATGCAACTCCATGTACCTGTCTGCATCAAAAAATTTACTGGAGGCATATCTTTCTAGTTCTTTCTGTCTTTGTTCTGACATTGTAGATATATTGTAGGTGTCTAGGCCTTGCTCTCTGGCTTTCTTTATTTGATCTAATGTAGCCAACTCTTTCATTCTAGCAGTCCAAGCAACAGGATTCTTCTCTGGGTCCTCAAATGGAACAGGTGGCTCATACCTGTTGGAAGAAGTATCTTGAGGAGTCCTGGCAGTCATAGTTTCTCTGAGCTTATAGGGGAATGGACCTGAAGATGTATCAGAAGGAACATGTCCTCCCCTGGAATAAGGGTGCTGCCTGGAATGCCCTTTGGAGTAAACCTGAGTCTCTCTTTGATTTCCCCTATATCCTCCCCTTCTAGAGTAAGAGCCCCTAGACTGGCTTTCCCTTTGATATGTTCTAGCATGAGGTTGGTAGGGAGCCTGGCTTCTAGCTGGGCCTGATCTTGCAGAGCTGCCACCTGCACCTGCATCAGGTGGAGGTGGTGGAGGAGGATGAGGGTGCTTGGACTGGGTGGAACCTTTCTCATACTTCCTTTTCTTCTTCATAGCCTTTAGCTGATTCTTAGAGAACTGCATCCAATGCTCAGTAATTGGGCAGTTGTGCAGAATATAGTAAGGAACATCATTATCATCTCTAACTTTGGCAGGAGGAACCCTCTTCAATGCCTTACTTCTTGCCTTCCTTTTCCTTGCAATGGTGGCAGAGGAATCATCAGAAGCAGTGTTGTAGTCATCAGATTCAGAGCTTTGAGCATCATATAAGGCATCAATCCTTTTCATCAAATTTTCTTTCAGTTGAACAGCAGCTGATGGGGCAGAAGCAGAAGCAGAAGGGGTAACAGAGACAGATACATCAGCAGACATAACAACAGGTACTGGAGCAGCAGTAGAAGCAACACTGGTTATTTCAGGAATTATGGCAGCAACAGGTTCAGAACCAACAACAACATCTACAGCAGGCTCAAAAACAACAGCCTCTGTCATCAGAGAATCCTGGGAAATGAGCTCATCAGCAGCAGTTGGAACATTGTCTTCTTCAGCAGCAAAAACAATATCAGAAGTAGATACAGCCTTGTCTTCAGCAGCAGCAGCAGTCATCACTGAGAGTATAAAGGAGGAAAGAATGTTGGGGTCACAGCCAGAGAGAGGCACCAGTGCCTTGGACAAATCCTCTGGGGGCTGGACAGCAAGAACTTCTGGCAGACAGCTGTAGAATGCAGGATCAAATGCAGATAGCAAAGACCTTAGGTCTATTGCTAAGACTGGAGTATGCACAGCAACTGGAGCAGAAGATACAAGCACAACAGCAGCAGCAGTAGGAGCAGAAGCAGAAGCAGCAGCAACAGCGACATGAAGGCTGGCTTCATAAGGCATCTCCCCCTGCCTGGATGCAGATACCTCTGTATCAAGGCACACTGCTGGTGGGGCTGCTTGAGGAATGAGGGAGGAAAGCCTGGCAGACAGGGCTGCCACTGACTATTGTAAAGGAGCTAAGGAGGCCTCCATGAGAAGAGAGAGCTTGGGGGCCAGTAGCTCATACAACTTGTCAGCTAGGGCTGGAAGATCTACATGCTCAATGGCAGGAGCAGAGGTAGAGGGTATTGGGATGGCTGAGGATGCTGGAAGTGGAGTGCTGGATGGTGAAGGGATAGAGGGCTGAGGTGTGGGAAATGTGGAGATGGAGGACAAGGGTATGGATATGGATGGAGTGAATGATGGTTGGTCAAGGATGTGGTGGAGGAGATCTTGGAAAGATGTTGAGGTGGAGGGGAAGTTTGGAGGAGAAGAGGGGGAATCATCCATGTAGGATTCATCCAGAAGTGTGAAGGATGGTATGGATGGGGATGAGGTGACATCTGGAGGTGGATATGAGAATAATGGGTGGAAGTGGTCAACTGGAGGTGATGAAGTGGTTGCTGGGGATGGAATGGAGGTTGGAGATGGGCTGGAGATTATAATGGGAGATGAGGCTGGAATGGTGGATGGAGCTGGAGGTAGGGTTGAACTTGGAGGAGGAGGAGAAGCAGCACTAGCAGCAGGCAGGTTCTCTGCAGGGGCAGAGACCTGTGGTGGAGTGACTCTTTGAGTCCTGGTGCCTGAAGGGGCAGATGAAGAGGGCCTGCTGGGCTTGCTAATCTGCCTGTCCCATTTCCCAAATAGGGCACAGGAGAGTCTCTTGGAGGCATTGATGTGCACTCCAGAGGAGACTAGCAGAGCAGGGCACTTTGCCTGAAGGAAGACTCCCAGAATTCTTCCAAAATTTACAAAGTTTTTGTTAATCTTTTTCTTTATCAGGTCAAAGAAGACCTCTCCCCAGTTCAAGCTTTTCCTATCTACCAGAGCTCCCATGAGGCAGAGCTGATGTCTGGAGATGGTATCATGTGCAGAATGTTTGGCCAACAGGACCTTGCCTACAACATCAGCTAGGAACCTATATTCAACTGACAAGTTCCTCTTAAACAACTTGCTAGGGTTTCCCTCTGGATGACCCATCCTGGCAAGTATATCAGAAAATTCTTCTCCAGAAAGTTCAGCAGAGTCTTCACCATTTCTTAAACCAAAAACCTCTGTTAAGACTGTTGGGGTCAGAGGTACCTGGGTGCCAGCAATAGATCCAACAATGGTGTTGTTGTCAAGGTTGTGTGCAGTATATACCCATTCCTTTATTTCATCTGAGGCAAGTTTGATTCTTGTTGTCATGAGGGCAGACAAATGTTGATCCTTGAATAAACTCAGGATGTCCTGGAAGATTTGATCAGTGGTGTTGAAGGAGTCCAAATCAATGTCAAACCCTGCATCAAACTTCATTGCGGCGAGGACAGCAACTGAGACGGCCATGGTACCTGCAAAAACTTAACAAACAAAACGACCAAGGTAGAACTGTTTGGAGGGAAGAAAATTTTTTGCAGAGAAATTGAAAGCGCAAGAGAGAACGACAGCGAAAAAATGAGTTTTATATTAGGGTTCGACGCAGAATTGGAAAGATCGTTGAACTCAGTTCGACGATCGAGGCTTCTAAAGGAATCTGAAGAGACTCCAACATCATCGATCTCCGTTCGACGATCTGGAAAGGCGTCGAGCTCCGTTCGACGATCGTTCAGGGAACGAGATCGTCGAGCGCCGTTCGACGATCGTTGACCAGAAGAGATAGTTCATACTATCTGAGGAGCGCTGAACTCAGTTCGACGATCCTGGAAATCGTCGAACTCCGTTCGACGATCTTGAGGGAAATCGTCGAGCGCAGTTCAGAGATCAGAAAATTCTAGACACTAAGGAAAATCAGAATTTTTGCCTAGTCTTGGTCAATTTTTAGCTTTCAAAATCTTGGATATTATTTAAGACTTTCTCCATCTAACATTCCTAACTGATTTAGGAAGAAGGTGTGTTTCTTTTCATCCAAAGGCTTGGTGAAAATATCTCCCCTTTGTAAATCAGTTGGGATATATTGCAGTTCAATTTTATTCTTTTCAACATTGTCCCTTAAGAAGTGATGCCTAATCTCTATGTGTTTTGTCCTACTATGGAGGATTGGATTTTGAGCTATGGAAATAGCACTTGTATTGTCACAAAATATTTTTGACTTCTCTAAGTTGTAACCATAGTCTAGGAGTTGATTTTGAATCCACATTATTTGTGAACAACAACTACCTGCAGCCATATATTCAGCTTCAGCAGTTGAAGTTGACACAGATGTTTGTTTCTTGCAAAACCAGGAGACAAGTCTATCACCAAGGAACTGACAAGTTCCACTGGTGCTTTTCCTGTCAATTCTGCATCCAGCATAATCAGCATCAGAGAATCCAGTTAACTCAAATGCTGAATCTTTTGGATACCAGAGACCTAGATTTGGACAACTTTTAACATACCTGAGAATCCTCTTTACTAATGTTAGGTGTGACTCTCTAGGGCTAACTTGGAACCTAGCACATATACATGTAGCAAACATTATATCTGGTCTACTAGCTGTAAGATACAGTAAAGAGCCAATCATTGCTCTATATATTGTCTGATCAACAGGTTTCCCATGTTCATCAGCATCTAATACAACATTGGTAGGCATGGGTGTTTTCATACAAGATGCCTCAGACATGCCAAATTTCTTAACCAGCTCATTAGCATATTTGGTTTGAGAAATAAAGATGCCTTCAGCATGTTGTTTGACTTGCAATCCTAGGAAGAAGGATAGCTCACCCATGCTACTCATCTCAAATTTAGAATGCATTAGGTTAGAAAACCTTCTGCACAATTTTGAGTCAGTAGAACCAAAGATGATATCGTCTACATAAATTTGTACTAGTAGGGTATTGGACTTATGGGTTCTAATAAAAAGAGTTTGGTCTACTCTATCCCTTATAAAACCATTTTCCAAGAGAAAGCATGCTAGGGTCTCATACCATGCTCTAGGAGCTTGCTTGAGACCATATAATGCTTTATGTATTTTAAAAACATAATCAGGGTAAGTTGGAGAGATAAAACCTGGAGGTTGTCTGACATAGACTTCCTCTTTGATGTCTCCATTCAAGAAGGCACTCTTGACATCCATCTGATAAACCTTGAAGCCTTTGTGAGCTGCATAAGCTAGAAAAATTCTGATGGCTTCCAATCTTGCAACAGGTGCAAAAGTCTGGTCATAGTCAATTCCTTCTTCTTGAGAATATCCCTGGGCAACTAGCCTTGCCTTGTTCCTTATTATTACTCCTTGATCATCCAGTTTATTTCTGAATACCCATTTTGTTCCAACAATGGAATGATCCTTTGGCTTTGGCACTAGTTCCCATACTTTGTTCCTCTCAAATTGATGCAACTCCTCTTGCATGGCAATGATCCAGTGTGGATCTTGCTCTGCATCTTGAATGGACTGAGGCTCAATTTGAGAAAGGAAGCAGGTGTGCAACAGGTTTTGGTTGACCTGATTTCTGGTTTGCACACCAGCTGAGATTTCTCCAATTATTTGGGAAATTGGATGGTCTCTTGATGTTACTAAATCAACAGGGGGTGCTTGATTGTTCACCAACCTGTGTTGTTGTTTCCTCTTGTGGTACAACAACTGGCTCTTCAAGTTGGGCTTCAATGTGTTGAGCATTCCCTTCATCTTCACTGCTTTCATTCTCTTGAGCAACCTGCAACTTGTTCATGTCTTCAACTAGAGAGTGTTCCTGCAAAGGTTCTATGGTAGAAGAAATCTTCTCCTTGAAAGACATGTTAGTTTCATCAAAAGAAACATGAACAGATTCCTCAATTTTCAATGAAGATTTATTATATACCCTATAGGCCTTGCTGATCATGGAGTATCCCAGAAACACTCCTTCATCAGCTTTGGCTTGAAATTTTGCTAAATATTTCTTATCATTATTGTGAATATAGCAAGTGCAGCCAAAAATTCTGAAATAGTCAACTTTAGGTTTCTTCCCTTTGAGTAATTCATAGGGAGTCTTTCCCTTTAGTTTATGTATCAGACTCCTGTTCAGCACATAGTTGGAGGTGTTCACTGCCTCTGCCCAAAAGGATAGAGGTAGATGAGCATCTGACAACAATGTAGTGGCAGATTCAATAAGGGTTCTATTTTTCCTTTCAGCTACCCCATTTTGTTGAGGAGTTCTAGGAGCTGAGAAAGTATGCATGATCCCTTCACTCTGACAGAACTCTTGCATAAGAAGAGAATCAAACTCTATCCCATGATCACTTCTGATCAGGGCAATGTGAGTATTGAACTCAATCTTTATACATTTGAGAAACTCTGTCAGACACTTAAAGTTATCAGACTTCTTCCTTAGAAAGAACACCCAAGTGAATCTAGAGAAGTCATCTACAATCACCAAAGTGTAGGATTTCCCTCCTAGGCTTTGTACTGTGATGAGTCCAAATAGATCCATGTGTAACAGATACAATATCCTAGGTGAATCACTCTTATTAAGTGACTTGAAACTGTTTTTAGTTTGCTTGCCTAATTGACAAGCCTTGCAGAGTCCTTCCTTCTTATAGGGGCCAGAAGGTAGTCCTCTAACAAAGTTGTCCTTGGATAGCCTAGCAATAGTTCTAAGGTTTAGGTGTCCTAGTCTCTTATGCCATAAAACATTTGGTCTACAAACTGAATTGAATAAACAGATATCTATAGTAGTTGAAAGAAAATCTACTAGGTAGATGTTACCTTTCCTTTTACCTGTCAACACAGTTGTGTTGTCCTCTGACTTGATTTTGCATAAGGTTTTGCTGAAGGTCACCTGGTAGCCTTCATCACATAGCTGACTGATGCTGATTAGGTTGTGCTTCAGTCCTTCCACATATGCTACTTTCTTGAAGGTTACAGAACCAATCTGGACTGCTCCATAACCTTTAGTTTGTCCAAAATTGGAGTCACCAAAGATAACCTTGGGTCCAAGCTTGGCTCTAAAGGAATTGAGGTTGTCCTTGTTCCCTGTCATGTGCTTAGAGCACCCACTATCCAAATACCATTGCTGGTTAGATGTTGGATAGGTCTTCACCTGCACATAAAGCAATTCACTTGTTTTTGACCCAGTTTACCTTGGGCCTAGGTTGATAACCTTTAAATTCAGAAATGAAAGACATCCCTGGCTGACTCTTATATCCTTCAGGATGATATCTCCTTGGAGGTAAAATCCATTCAGTATAAGGGTTAAAGGTTTGGGATGAAGAACCCTCAGGATTCAATTTTGATTTGCCTTTGAAAAGTTTTCCAGAGCTCTGACCTCTGTTCGACGATCTTGGAGCTGAGTTCGACGATCTTGGGTCAGATCGTCGAGCTCCGTTCGACGGTCGACTATGGGTGAGGTCAAGTATATGAGATCGTCGAGCAGCGTTCGACGACTTTGGCTGAGATCGTCGATCTGCGTTCGACGATTTTCCCTGAGGTCGTCGAGCTGCGTTCGGCGATCGTCGATCTTCATTCGGCGATCGTCGAGCTTCGTTCGACGATTTCTGCTGGGACTTAAATTTCTGAGGCAGATCAGAATTTTTCCTGACAACCTCTACAACTCCCTTTCCCTGGCTAGAAATAAACTTGATGGGAGTTGTTAGGACTATAGGTTGGCTGGATGAGGCACCCAAGCCCAGTGTACTGTTGAATCTTGAGTTCACTGTGCTTGTGATGTCCATCAGCTTGATGCTTCTCCCATTGAGAGATTCTTCAAGCTTCTTGGCCTCAGAGAGCTCACTCTTCAGTGAAGCTATCTGTTCCCTATAGTTCTCCAACTCCTGAGAGAGTTTGAGGTTTTCTGATTTTAAAACATTTTGTTCAGATAGTTGATTTCTGAGAGAGATGATCTCTTTCTCAGACTTTCGCAGGTCTAAACATAGTGCTTTAAATTCAAGTTTAAAATCTTCTGAAGTAAAATCAAAAGAGCTGATTACCTGATCTTCTTCAGGTTGAGTCTCTGAGTCTGACTCTGACTCCTCTTCCTCTGAGTTGTGTTGTGAGGCATTGATTGCCATCATGCAGAACTCCTTTTCCTCTGCATCATCCTCATCATCACTTGAGCTGGAAGAGGCTTCTGACTCCTCTTCAGTCTCACTCCAGGATTCAGCAACAAATCCTTTCCTTGTGTGCTTATTTCTGCTGGAGGAAGGTTTGCTACTTCCATTCCTTTTGGAGTCCTTCTCCTTTCTTCTTTCTTTTCTGTCCCTTCTGTCCTTGTTCTTGTTCTCTGGACAGTCAGGAACTATATGCCCTGGTTTCCTGCAACCAAAGCAAATGATGTCTTTGCTATTGCCAATGGACTTGTCATACCTTGGCTTATCCTGCTCCTTGTATGATCTTCTTCTGAAGTCCTTTCTGGCCATCTTATAGAATCTTTTGGCCAGCAAGCTGAGAAGTTCATCATTGCCTGTTCCTTTTTCTTCAGGCAGATCCTCAGTTGCC
Source organism: Platanthera guangdongensis (assembly GCA_039583875.1). Lineage (NCBI taxonomy): Eukaryota > Viridiplantae > Streptophyta > Magnoliopsida > Asparagales > Orchidaceae > Platanthera > Platanthera guangdongensis. Next base: position 97,213,498 of record CM077153.1, on the reverse strand, counting down.
TTGAATGCTATAGTCTTCTCCTTTCTTGTGGCTGGTGAAGCAGCCTTCTGTTCTTCTTCTCTGTTCTTGATGAGTAGCTCATAAGATTTGAGCTTACCCAACAAGGCTTCAGTGGTGATCTCATTCAGACTTCTGGCATCTTTAATTGGCCAGATTCTTGAATCCCAAGTGCTGGGGAAGCACATTAGGATCTTGTCATTAAGTTCTGTCAGTGAGATCTCTTTGTCTAATGTCCTCAATTCACTGACAATTAGACTCAGTCTGTTGTACATGTCTCCCACTGACTCTGTTTCTCCCTTCTTGAAGTTCTCATATTGGGAGATGAGATGGGATCTTCTGTCCTTTCTCTCATCAGCTGAGCCAGAGACAATTTCTGAGAGCTTGTCCCAAATTTCCTTGGCTGAATTGCATTCAGCTACTTTTTGAAAAATGTCATCTGACATTGTCTGAGCTAAGATGTTCATTGCCTTGGCATCAGCTACTTTCCACTTTTTGATGTCAGCATCTGTTCCTGATGGAGGTGGAACAGCATTTGTGCTTGTGCCCTCTGGAGGTCTTGGACACACTGTCAAAACAGAATTAAAATTGTCTTCGTCAATAGAATTCATGTAGAGTCTAATCCTTACTTTCCAAAGTGCAAACTTTGACAGATTGCACACTGGAGGTCTGGTGCTAGCATAATCTTTGTTTTGGGCCATGACTTGTGCAAGCTAAATCTAATAATGAAATATAAAAGAAGGATCTAGATTGGGATCTTGGGGTTCAGGTGTTAGCCTGTACAACCAAACAGATATGGTATGTTTAACCAACCTGCCTCTGATACCAATTGAAAGGGGAAACTAGATCAGATATACTCTAGAGGGGGGGTGAATAGAGTATATGGTGCTTTTTAAAACACAAAGAAAAACTTTTGCAAAGCTTTACAACAATTGTTGTAATGAGTGTAAGCAGGGAAGCAGAAATAAAATCAATCACAAAACCAAGCTATGCAGAAACTAAGCACAAGAAAATCTAGGCCAGAAACAGAAAGAAAACATGCAAAACCAGATGACACAAGGATTTATAGTGGTTCCCCAACTTGGGTACATCCACTCTTCTACCACCCTAGGTAGGAATCCACTGCAGGATGAGTTGATCAGGTGTCCTGGGCACCAATGAGCTTTTGATAAGGTGCTCAAAAACCAAAACAGATTTTTTGATCAGGTGTCTTGCCACCAATGAGCTTTTGACAAGGTGCTCAAAAACCAGATTCAAACTTTTGAAGGGAGTTTGAAAAACCCTTTACAGAGTGGGGGTGAGAGAGTGATGGCAGTCTTCTCTTTTCTCAAACAACTGAGAAGACTAAGTGGATTGATTTCAAAGCTCCCCCTGAGTCCTTGATCTTCAGGAAGATGAGCTTTGCTGAGGGTGATAGGCCTTCAAAGATAGATCTCCAGCAAAAGATGATTTCAGCAAGCTGAAATGTTGAGTGTCTGGAGTCTTGAAATGATGTTGGCCTTGAACACTTTAAGAGCTGAAGAGATCTGAAGATTTGTTTGAAAGCTTGATCTCTTTGATGAGTGTTCTTCAGAATTCTTGTTGACAGAATATTTTCAAAGAGTCTCTGTATATTGAGTTGTGTCCTGTTCTTGTCAATCTCATTTCTTGATTCAAAAAACATTCTCTTTTATTCTCTGTGTCTGAATAGGATATTACTCTGTCAAAGATAGTCGTTGGTCTGCATTGATTACAGCCTTAATTGCATAATTTGTTCTGAAGGAAAGTCCACTGAATTGTTCCTTGAAAAATCCCTTGAAACTTGCTCCAGAAGTAAATGAAAACGGCTGGCAGATCTTCTGAATTAAATGCAGAATAACTTCTATCTGATTTGAATTTGAATTCTGAAAGATAACTGAAATCGTCGAACTGAGCTCTGCTATCGTCGAGCTGAGCTCAGCGAACTGGAAAATGCAAGCAGCAACATAATCGTCGATCTGAGCTCAAAGATCGTCGAACTGAGCTCAGAGATAAGGATCCAGTGCAGAGTCAAAATCATCGACCTGAGCTCAGCGATCGTCGAATGGAGTTCGACGATATTGAGAAGTTGAGCTCAGCGATCGTCAAGTGGAGCTCGACGATCTGTCGAAGTTGAGCTAGACGATCGTCGACCGGAGTTCGACGAAACGTCGTGCTGAGCTCGACGATTTGACTTAGTCTCCAGAAAAACTTTGGTCTTCAGGGCAGCTTCCAAACCTAGACTCCTGATCCCTTAGACTCAATTCTAATTGACCTATTAAGCTATACAGAAGGTCAAACATAGATTCCTAGGGACATAGTGATCCTGACCCAAATTAGTAATAGGGTGTTCCAACACTCTCCATGACGCCTCGCCTCAAAGCCGGGCAGGATGAAGTTGCCGACCACCTCGACAAATTTTGCTTCGGTTGTGGTGGCGTAGAAGGAGTGTTTGGAAAAGGCCCAGACAACCTTGCTTTGCCCCTCAGCATCTTCAGCACTGTCGCCCATCTCGCACACAAGTTACTGAGCGAGATGCTGTAGTTCTCGCAAAAAGCGGATTGGCCGAGAGTCGCAAGAAGTAGAGGAAGAACAGAAGTCTTAAATGCGGTAGGTAAGAAGTGGTAGCAAGGAATATTTATAAGAAGAGAAAAGGGCGGGAAAATGTACGGTCATCGTGAAAAGTGCGGATTGCAAAAACGTGCCTTGACGCTTCAACTTCCGGGCCCGCCGCAGTTTCCTACCAGCAACCACTATGCTACAAAAGGTTACTCAGCTGCGAGATGCGCTGACTCACTCCCGCCGAAAGAGGCGGACGAGCCGCGACTCACGTTCTTTGAAAGAGGCAGGCGAGTCACGCCTACTCGTATTCGATAGATGCCCCGGCTCGCTACCGCCAAAACTATTCAGGCGAGCCGGGTGAGCCAGTTCAATAGTCTCGCACTTGCCTGAATAAGGGGTAATTGAGCAAGGGCACCTCTTTCTAACCCGCCTAAAGAAAGCTAAGCAATGACAAGTCATGAAAATAACACAGCAAACATAAGCCCATCAACGCCAAGAGATCTCAAATAATTACAAACATTAGTTCAATGTCCCAAGGAAAGAAGAATCAAATTTCGTGGCCCCACCACGCGAGCTGGTCCAGGTTACAGGAGGCCACCCACGCTTGGCAGTTGGTAGTGAGAAATGGTGTGGGTTGCTCAGTACTGGATCCATTTCCACCTGCCCACCCCGTGTCCCGGTTCGAGGCGACACACGAGGGTAGCAGTACTCGCGAACTGCCGATAATTTCCGCTGAGCCAGGTCGACAAGCTATGTGGCATGCTTGAGCCACTCCTCCTCTTGTGTGATTTGCAATACCAGAAAAGTTGTAAGACCCCATTTTTTTGCTACGCAACCGAGTCTTACGCCCAGAATCGCCGTTTCGCAGTGACACCTTCGCTCGGGAAGGTCGACACTACGAAACACCAACCATGCTGGCACAATAGAATCACCAAAGATGCGGAAGCTTATAAAAGAAGGCAGAAAATGTCAAGTCCACAAAACATATCACATATAAATATATAGCTTGAATCACGACATGTTACAGAATAAAATGAGTATCGAAAAAGACGAGTAGAAATTTAAACTGGCTTATGCCTAGTACATCAGAATCCTCACTACAAGGTCACTCACGGAAGCTAATAAAACTAAACACTCACGGAGCCAGAAGCAGGTGCACCAGTGCTAGACTGGCCCACCTCCATGTGCACCGTGCCCTACTGTTGTTGCCTCTCCGGCTGCTGCCTGTCTACCATCCGGAGCCCTTGAAAAAAATATGGTCCACCGACCGTTAGTCATAAGAATAAGCCAACTATCATCCGCGCCTCCCCCCGCGACTCCTAAGCACAGTGCGGGAAGGGGGTTAGGGAAGATATTGAGGTGGAGAAGTGTCAAAGCAGATGGCGGTGGACGTAAACTACTAGGACATCACAAAGTTATAAAGGTGGACAACAGTAATATGAAAATAATAAAGTAAGGTACTAAAGTAAGTACAGTAAGAGAGCAAACTATATTGAAGAATAACCTTAACTTATATGAATGCCTATACAAATTTAATTGTTAAGGGGTCTTTTGCAACGCTCCCATTGTATAAGTTATCCCATACTAGGTCATACGATGGGGTGTTAGGTTTTAAGCAAGTATGAGAGTAGTGAAATGTTATGCGGATGAAATGCTATGTTCACACAAGTGCAACTCACGCACACGACTGTATGCTCACAGACCTTTAGTTCCCCCATTTTGGAGTTAGCTAAACTCTCAGGTACCTCGTGTTGTGGAAAACAGAGGCAGTGAGTCGGGCCACCCCACTACTAGGGCAGCATTCATGCCACCCAAGCTAGACCTTTGTACGCCTCAACGTGAAGGACACACCATAGAGCCTCTCCGTACCTTGCTGGAAAAACCACTAGTCTTTCATTGGCTAAGTGTGAACCACACTCGCAGAGTCAACGTACCGACATCAGCATGAACGACTGTCATGTAACAAACACCCACCACCTTATGTTATGCACATGCAAACAAGAACTTCCGAGCCATAGGCTCCCTGGACTAACCTGTCCGTCAAAACTACCTACCGAGCCATCGACTCGCCGGGCTAACCTACCCACTTCTAAAACCACCGAGCTTACCTCTCGAATGACTGTTGAAACCGAAAATCGGTCTCCTGTGGAGTTCGACCCTTGGGGAAGGGGTGACCGCGCACCTACTACCCTCAAGCGAACGATCTAGGCACAAGACTAGGAACACAAGGGACAGACCCAAGGTCTCAGCGTGGAGGACCCGCCGCATACCCGGAAGACTAGCAAACTCTTCCCCTCCCAAGCCAAGGGCTGAGCTAAGGCACCTTCGGAGGGCTCTCTTGGCCGATCGGAACATCTGAGGAGGATCTCAAGATCCACTCCTTAACTAGAGGTGCCACCTCGGGTCTATGCAAAATGCTCCCTGCCCGCTTACTATTGGCACAAAACCGCCCAGCAGCCCTACTCTACGCAGCCCCAATTGGGCCGCTAACAGCGGAACTCCTCTATTCTGAAAGGATGACAACAGGCCATCAGGGGCTTCCCGACATCTATACCTCGGGGCCCACATGGGGGGAGCGGTTCACGAACACACCGCTCGCCCAAGACATGAGGAGTAAACTATATTCACAGAGCATCACAGATATGAAAAAAATATTACCGGAATATAAATTCCATACTCAGCACGCTGGCCGGCAATATAAACAAAAAAATGCCTTCGAGGGCCGGCACGAGCTCGGGCTTAAGCCCGCCATTCCCCGCCTGGTACTGCAACACCTGTACGCCAACGTCTCGACGAGCAGCGACCAACTAGTCATCGGTCAGCTAATATAAGCGGGCCAAACATATTGCGCACACCCCCTTTTTTGGGGCTATGGTGCGCATTCCCTGCAAGCAGCTAATAAACAACTTCCTCGGAGTCTTCTCCGGGAACCCCAGAACATCACCAATCTGGCTCACACGTCCGGATGGGCTTCACACAGCATGCCTAAACCCGTACTCACGCTTCTGGGTACTAATGCAATTAACTGCGGGGACGTACATGTCAACCCGTCGGGGAGCTCCCTTCCCCCCACCCATTGGTGGAGAGGGGCTTTCATGCAAGTATGTAAACTGAAGGCTGCACCTGCCCAAGTTGAAACATCATTACCCTTGTTGCGTGCTTGGCGGCGGGGCCGGGAGAGGAGCTCCGGGTCGATTCTGCTGCGTGCGGCCGCGTAGGTGGTCGCTCTCCACTCTAGGTCGAGCCTTGCTCCAGTCTGAGCCTCGCTCCAGGCCGAGCCTCGCTCCAGGACGAGCTTGCTGCCGATGGTGAAAAGCTAGGGCTTAGCTCCAGGCCGAACCCCACTCCGAGCCGAGCCCTGCTCCAGGCCGAGAGAAAGGGAAGGGGCCGGGCCGTGCTGCTCCAGGCCGGGAGAAAGTGGATGGGGCCGGGTTGCTCCAGGCGGCCGGGAGAGAGGGAGAGGGGCGGTCGTGCCCTGCTTTACCGGTGGCCGGAGAGAGGGAGAGCGGTGGTCGGGCTGCCGCTCCAAGCCTAGAAAAAGTGAAGGGGGGGGGGGGGGGGGTGCTCCAGGCGGCCGGAGGGAGAGGGAGCGGCGCGGGTCGGGTTGCTCCAGGCGGCCGGAAGAGAGGGAGAGAGGGGGCGGGATGCCGCTCCAAGCCGGGAAAAAGCAAAATGGGGGGGGGGGCGAGGTGCTCCAGGCGGCCAGAGGGAGAGGGAGTGGTGCGGGTCGGGTTGCTCCAGGCAGCCGGGAGAGAGGAGAGAGAGGGGGCGGGCTGCCGTGTTCCAGCCGAAACCTAATCCCACAGTCCGTCCCCAATCCCCTGCTGCCTTCCTCTTTTCCCATCTTATCTCGTCACTATAATATATATATAATATATTATATATATTATAATATAATATATATAATATATAATATATATATATATATATAAATCATAAAGCTATGCGCATAAAACCTCCGCGCGCACGCACGAGGACCTGCACGTTTTCGAACAGGGTCGCACCAACTCATCACCCATAACACGACCCTAGGCTGATATTTGTGGAGGGTCCCACTCGCCCGGCTACGGAATTGTACACAATCCCCGCTCTTTTCGAGGTTGGTACAAGCTCGGAAAGAATCATCCAACCCAACGTATCCGACGAGTGGGAGCCGACCCAAAAAAAAATTTGAGAGAAACTGAAATCTGCGCTTGGAGCATCAATCTCTCCATGACCTTTTTGAACCTTTTGAATCACTCGATACCCTTTGGCTTACTGCTATTGAATTGCTCTTATACCATTACTTACAATGAGTATATAATTTCTCTCCATATCGTGAAACAACAAAGCCGTATCTTCTGTGTCCTCTTGTACACGCGGAGCTAATCCTTTCCCCGTAGGTGTTCCTAAAGCCCTGCCAGCTAATGAGAGCCTGAGCAGCGAGTCTACCCGGGGCCGAGTAGCACTCGGGGTCCCTTACCCCCCAGGCGAGCCTATGGACCTGCCAGCTAGTAGGAGCCACGTAGCAGGTCTACCCGGGGCCGAGCATCACTTGGGGTCTTGCAAAAAGTCTCCACGAACCAACCCTTCCCCCCAGGTGTGCCTACAACCCTGCCAGCTAATGAGAGCCTGACAGCGAATCTACCCGGGGTCCACTACTACCGCCATCGAGTGACTTCCGACCCTGCCAGCTAGGTGAGAGCCTAACAGCGGGATCTGCTCGGGGTCCACTACTACCGCTATCGAGTGACTTCCGACCCTGTCAGCTAGGTGAGAGCCTGACAGCGGGATCTGCTAGAGGCCCACGGATGACACCGAGTGACTTCCGGCCCTGCCAGCTAGGTGAGAGCCTGACAGCGAGATCTGCTCGGGGTCCACTACTACCGCCATTGAGTGACTTCCGGCCCTGCCAGCTAGGTGAGAGCCTGAAAGCGGGATCTGCTCGAGGCCCACGGATGACACCGAGTGACTTCCGGCCCTGCCAGTTAGGTGAGAGCCTGACAGCGGGATCTGCTCGGGGTCCACTACTACCGCCATCGAGTGACTTCCGGCCCTACCAGCTAGGTGAGAGCCTGATAGCGGGATCTGCTCGAGGCCCACGGATGACACCGAGTGACTTCTGGCCCTGCCAGCTAGGTGAGAGCCTGATAGCGAGATCTGCTCGGGGTCCACAACTACCGCCATCGAGTGACTTCCGGCCCTGTCAGCTAGGTGAGAGCCTGACAACGGGATATGTTCGAGGTCCACGGATGACACCGAGTGACTTCCGGCCCTGCCAGCTAGGTGAGAGCCTGACAGCGGGATCTGCTCGGGGTCCACAACTACCACCATCGAGTGACTTCTGGCCCTGTCAGCTAGGTGAGAACCTGACAGCGGGATCTGCTCGAGGCCTACAGATGACACCGAGTGACTTCCGCCCCTGCCAGCTAGGTCAGAGCCTGACATCGGGATCTGCTCGGGGTCCACTACTACCGTCATCGAGTGACTTCCGACCCTGTCAGCTAGGTGAGAGCCTGACAGCGGGTTCTGCTCGAGGCCCACGGATGACACCGAGTGACTTCCGGCCCTGCCAGCTAGGTGAGAGCCTGATAGCGGGATCTGCTCGGGTTCCACTACTACTTGAGGACTTGACTTTGCTCGAGGTGGAGACATCCTGTTTACTTAAGAGGTGTTGGAGAGTTAATCACACTGATGTTCTTACAAACGGAGGACGCATTCTCTTCATAAGAGAGACGATCTGGAAGTCGTCAAATCGGGAAGTTGGTGTCCGAGCCTATTCCTAATAATTCCTCCAATCGAAAGAGAGATGCAATCGGGGGGACATAGGCCGACGTGCAAGGGGGAGCTGATCTCGACCGTCAGTGCAGAGGCTTGGTCTTACAATAGCGCTTAGAGTCCCGAGGCATCATCCCATCATCCGAACTGGGCTATTTAAAAGGAACGGGTTGGACGTTTCGTATCCTGATCTAATGACAAAGATCACTTTTCGTCATGCCACTTGTGATTGCTTGGAGAGATCGGCCCTTTATCAAATCTGGGAGGTTAGCGTTTAGGCTCGTTCCTGATAATTCCTCTAGCCGGAGGAGAGGTGGGGTCGGGAGGACATAGGCCGACGTGCAAGGGGGGAGCTGATCTCGGCCGTCAGTGCAGAGGCTCGGTCTTACAATAGCGCTTAAAGTCCCGCGGCACCGTCCCATCGTCCGAACTAGGCTATTTAAAAGGAACGGGTTGGACATTTGGCTTCCGGAGTCGATCGCGAGGCTAACCCTTGAAGCCCTCAAAAGCTCGAGGCGAATAGGTAATAAAGAAAAAACTTGACCGCTACTGAATTACAAGGAAGAGATAACATATTACCGCTAGGGAGGGAACACTTTCAGGTCACCCCGGCTCACAATACCTCTCAGCTGCTCTCTTACTTGATATTGAAGACAGTAACCTCCAGGTTTCTCGTTGATGTAATAAGTGGGGATACACGGGTTTTCATAGGTAGAAGCGCTTCAAATAGGTGCAAATCTTACTTCAAATGCTATGGGATTCAAACGACAACTTTGGGAGGGGACAACTCTGAGTATGAGGTCCTTACATACAAAGAATCAACGCATGACCCTGGTCATCACCTGGTTCCACTTCTATAGCCATGACGCTCGCCAGAGTTCTTCTGTGCTGGTCACACTCCACGCTCACCGCACCAAAATGTTGAAACCGAAAATCGGTCTCCTGTGGAGTTCGACCGTTGGGGAAGGGGTGACCGCGCACCTACTACCCTCAAGCGAATGATCTAGGCACAAGACTAGGAACACAAGGGACATACCCAAGGTCTCAGCGTGGAGGACCCGCCGCATACCCGGAAGACTAGCAAACTCTTCCCCTCCCAAGCCAAGGGCTCAGCTAAGGCACTTTTGGAGGGCTCTCTTGGCCGACCGGAACATCTGAGGAGGATCTCAAGATCCACTCCTTAACTAGAGGTGCCACCTCAGGTCTATGCAAAATGCTCCCTGCCCGCCTTACTATTGGCACAAAGCCGCCCAGCAGCCCTACTCTACGCAGCCCCAATTGGGCCGCTAACAGCGGAACTCCGTTATTCTGAAAGGATGACAACAGGCCATCAGTGGCTTCCCGACATCTATACCTCGGGGCCCATACGGGGGGAGCGGTTCACGAACACACCACTCGCCCAAGACAGGAGGAGTAAACTATATTCACAGAGCATCACAGATATGAAAAAATATTACAGGAATATAAATTCCATACTCAGCACGCAGGCCGTCAATATAAACAAAAAAGCCTTCGAGGGCCGACATGAGCTCGGGCTTAAGCCCGCCATTCCCCACCTGGTACTGCAACACCTACACGGCAACGTCTCGACGAGCGGCGGCCAACTAGTCATCGGTCGGCTAATATAAGCCGGCCAAACATATTGCGCACACCCCCTTTTTTGGGGCTATGGTGCGCATTCCCTGCAAGCGGCTAATAAACAACTTCCTCGGAGTCTTCTCCGGGAACCCCAGAACATCACCAATCCGGCTCACACGTTCGGATGGGCTTCACACAGCATGCCTAAACCCGTACTCACACTTCCGGGTACTAATGCAATTAACTGCGGGGACGTACACGTCAACCCGTCAGGGAGCTCCCTTCCCCCCACCCGTTGGTGGAGAGGGGCTTTCATGCAAGTATGTAAACTGAAGGCTGCACCTGCCCAAGTTGAAACATCGTTACCCTTGTCGCGTGCTTGGCGGCGGGGCCGGGAGAGGAGCTCCGGGTCGATTCTGCTGCGTGTGGCTGCGTCGGTGGTCGCTCTCCACTCTAGGTCGAGCCTTGCTCCAGGCCGAGCCTTGCTCCAGGCCGAGCCTCGCTCCAGGCCGATCCTCGCTCCAGGCTGAGCCTCGCTCCAGGCCGAGCCTCACTCCAGGCCGAGCCTCGCTCCAGGCCGAGCCTCGCTCCAGGCCGAGCTTGCTGCCAGTGGTGAAAAGCTAGGGCTTAGCTCCAAGCCGAACCCCACTCCGAGCTGAGCCCTGCTCCAGGCCGATAGAAAGGGAAGGGGCCGGGCCGTGCTACTCCAGGCCGGGAGAGAGAGGATGGGGCCGGGTTGCTCCAGGCGGCCGGGAGAGAGGGAGAGGTGCGGTCGTGCCCTGCTTTACCGGTGGCCGGAGAGAGGGAGAGAGGTGGTCAAGCTGCCGCTCCAAGCTGGGAAATAGCGAAGGGGGGGAGGGTGCTCCAGGCGGCCGGAGGGAGAGGGAGCGCGCGGGTCGGGTTGCTCCAGGCGGCCGGAAGAGAGGGAGAGAGAGGGGGAGGGCTGCCGCTCCAAGCCGGGAAAAAGCAAAAGGGGGTGGGGGTGGGGGGTGGGGCGGGGTGCTCCAGGCGGCCAGAGGGAGAGGGAGCAGCGCGGGTCGGGTTGCTCCAGGCGGCCGGGAGAGAGGAGAGAGAGGGGGCGGGCTGCCGTGTTCCAGCCGAAACCTAATTCCGCAGTCCGTCCCCAATCCCCTGCTGCCTTCCTCTTTTCCCATCTTATCCCCTCTCTATAATATATATAATATATTATATATATTATAATATAATATATAATATATATATATATAAATCATAAAGCTATGCGCATAAAACCTCCACGCGCACGCACGAGGACCTGCACGTCTTCGAACGGGGTCACACCAACTCATCGCCCATAACACGCCCCTAGTCTGATATTTGGGGAGGGTCCCACTCGCCCGGCTACGGGGTTGTACAATGACCAAGCTAAACTAACAACCCTAAAACTAGAGGTTAGTGTAAGTGGAGTTTTATTATAGACTAATTACACTTGTAATCAATTTACTTTTACAGTTTATGTTAACATTGGACTGCCCAGGGCATTCGCTGTGAAGGGCTCTCGAGAACACTAAGAACTATGATGGGCTGAAGCTCAAAGATCCCTTTCGTAAGCCACTTATTGTTATTGGTTACTACCCTTGTCCCAACTCACTGATTTACTCTTCAACTATTCTTAAGTGTATTTGGACTCTCTCACCAGGGAAGGACGATCATTCGTCGCTCCGAGGTATTACCTTAACCTAGCCAACCAGGCTCTCACAACCTGACCTACATTGATGCCCTCAGTCATACTTTACATGTTAAGTATACCACTTACCCCTTTACCCATACCTAAGTTCTCAAAATTCCCTGATATTGATGTTTTGCTACGTGCAGACCTAGTGAGCTAAATGACATGCAAGAATGGTGACCCCCATAAATATTCATCAGAATGCCCTAAGATAATTATTGGGGGTCTATAGTGACAAGATTAGACTAAGTACGAAGACTTGAAATTTTGCTAATTTAATTGGCATTTATTTAATTTTTCCCAAATTAAGGCCATATGTGGTTTTGAACATGAAGTAGTAGATTTACATAGGTTATGACCACCCAAAAATTATGTGCTCCATATGATGCCAATAAATTAGAGATTACCAAGTTTCATAATTGTTCATAAATGTTTTGGCATCTAATTAATTAATCCATAATAAATCTAATAATTATTCGTAAAGAAGGAAGCCCTAAAATTTTTCATAAGATAATTATGGAAAAATTACTTAATCTTAAGGGTGACCAGAAAGGACCTTTGACAAAAGATCATAATTTAACATGCTAATTAGGTACTAAAATAAAATCAATTAATTTTACTTATAAAGAAGAAACTTGTGAAGCAACCCCTGTAAACAGACTTCCAAAAATTCAACAAAAATTTACAGAACTTTACAATATCATAAAAAGTCTTCTGACAAAATTTCATGAGTTTTCAGTAAGAAGTTAATTCATAAGAAATTCCTAAATAGATAGAGCAACTTGATAGGTTGTGAATGAAGTACTCCAATTATTGATGTAAAATTCATTCTAAAATTTCTAGAGCTTTGTTATGGTCTTAAATCATAACTGACTAAATCTCATGCAATTTCATGAGTTTTCATAAGATAATTATGGAAAAATTACTCAATCTTAAGGGTGACCAGAAAGGACCTTTGACAAAAGATCATAATTTAACATGCTAATTAGGTACTAAAATAAAATCAATTAATTTTACTTATAAAGAAGAAACTTGTGAAGCAACCCCTGTAAACAGACTTCCAAAAATTCAACAAAAATTTACAGAACTTTAAAATATCATAAAAAGTCTTCTGACAAAATTTCATGAGTTTTCAGTAAGAAGTTAATTCATAAGAAATTCCTAAATAGATAGAGCAACTTGATAGGTTGTGAATGAAGTACTCCAATTATTGATGTAAAATTCATTCTAAAATTTCTAGAGCTTTGTTATGGTCTTAAATCATAACTGACTAAATCTCATGCAATTTCAAGGTTAGAAAGTCATATATAAAAATTCTTCAAGAAAACCCATGATAATGCACTTTACGAAGGAACCTACTTGTAAACTCATACCAACAACATGTAAAATATTCCAGAGATTAATATGACAATAACAATGTCTCCTACCATCGTCCCATGGAAATCCAAGGTCATAGGACCCCTAAATTATTCTTTAAGGTGCATGGGCCTAATTAGGCCTAAAGTTATTTAAGTGGGGTGCAAGAGTCCAGCTACCACCTACAACAGACCTAGGGCATTACTCTACCCTAGAAACCCATGGGGTAAACCCCAATTCTAAATAAGGACTAAACACCCTAAGTCCTTCACAAACCCTAAAAAGATCAATCATAAGCTTGAACTAGGGAACTGGGGCTCAACCACCCTAACCCACCCCAAACTTAAAGAGAGGGTGACCCTACTGACCTTGAGACTCTGGCCAGAGCCCCAACCCCTTTGGGTGAGGATTGACCCCTCCATGCCCCAAAAATCCTAAACCCTAAACTCACCCTTAAGGGCCCAAACTTTAGTCAAATCAAAACCCAATCAAATCATACTCAAATGGGTTGAGATGTTAACCAGTGACTCATGATGACCCCTAAGACCATCCACCAATGTTTTGGGCGTTGGTGAGGTCATTAGATCACCTAATTAAGTGATACAAGGATTATAAAATTTTTACCAAAACTATAGAAAAGTTTTCTCCAAAAAACTTCTTTTTTTGATATGTCCTAGGTATAAATAAGATTGACTCTCTAACCAAATTTTAGGTTATTTGGACATGAGGTTAAGTGGGGGCACTTATTTTAATCTCTGACTAGCCCTAAGTATAGACTGCACCATTTTGGGTGCTGAGGTCAGATCACTGATCCAAATTGGTTGAAACAAATTTTAAATTAAAATAGACCTCAAGGCTACAACTTTAGTGTTGAACACTTTTTCTGTAGAAGCATCTAAGTATTTTTAATAAATAGAAATATTTACTGAAATTAATGAAGCACAAATCAAATGAAAGGAATTAATTAATCCTAAGATTAAATTGGAGGTGACACGAATCTTGGCGCAAATTGTGCGGTAGATGGTCATCTTCAACCTCCAGCCTACGGTTGAGATTGCCCCATCCTGGATCCCTTTCCAAGCGCTGCTGCTGGCCACCCGACCATCTCCCCGGCCGGCTATCCAGCCATATCCCCGGCCGGCCACCGCCTCCACCAGCTTCGTTGAGGTGGTGGCTATCGCTAGGAGGTGGCACGAGCGCCGGAGAGGTTGTTTCCTGCGAACCCGAGAGGTGAGAAAAGCCAAAACATTTGGGAAAAGCTCACTTGATCAGGCTCAATTGAGCCCGATATCTCTCCTATTTGATCTAGGATCCTAACACTGAGGGAGAGGGGGAAAATCGACCTTCTGGGTGGAGCGCAACCGTGCCGATTGCCAGGTCGCCATTTGTGGTGTAGGAGCCGCTGGAGTTCTGCAACAATATTGTGAAAGGACTCAATTTCGTCGAGAGAAGAGTGTAAATGACTCCTCTGGGTCTGGGGAGTATTTTTAAAGAATTAGAATGGGGGAGGGGTCTTTCTTCATGTCTCTACTAATGGCTAATGAAGAGGTTTCAGCCATGGGTGTTTACATTGTTCCGGCCATTGAACAACCACCAAAATGACCCCGGGCCTTCTCTACACTAAATGGGGAATAGAATCAAAGCTTTGGAGATGAAGAGAGGGGCCCTTGGTCTCCCTTGGCCATGAATGTTCTACCTCCCAATTTCTCTCTCCTCCATTAAAGGGCAAGTGGAGTTTTTCTCTCTCCTAGTCACCTTGGCCGAAATTGATGGATTAATTCAGTCAAGTTACACCCCCAAACCCATGTAGATGATTAAAATGGAGCTAGCCCAAATGGATTTGGGTTTGAGCTTGAGTTAGCCTATTTGGGTTAACTTAACTCAAAGGGGGTTAGCTTAACCCTAGGCCACATTGGCTGACCTAGCTAATCCTAGGGGGTGATTAGTGACCCCTTGGCCTCTACTAAGGATGATACGTTGGACGACAACTGTACCGGTCACACAAGTAATATAAAATGGGTGAATTTCCCCAAGTATCGATCTCTTCAAGGAACACAGCAAGGAGAATTTCATTTCGAGGAGGACTTGAGATTGAAGTCCTTAGGTCGGAGTTAACTAAGAGGGATTTTAATGGTTGCGGAAATAGAAAATAAAACACTAACAACAACTCCTATGCAAAGCCGCTATGCATTGCTTCGCCAGGCGGGATGGAGGACTACACGGGCCGATATGCACCGAATCGCTAGGCGGATGGACGAGTAGGCTTGTAGATGAGGTGGTGGATGGAATCTAAAGGCGCAACTCAAGCAACTAAAGCGTAAAACAATACAAGATCACATAGACATGAATCACATAAAGTTTACAACTAAAGTGCACATCATCAATATAAATAGATTTAAACACCAATATTCAGCAAGAAAGCAAGAACAAGTCAAGAGATCAACCGAATCCGAAGGCTCGTCAAGGAAGGAATCATCGGACAGTCAATCCGCATCCAAGCTCGGTCCTCAACTGCGTCCAGGGTAGAGAAGTCTTTCACTAACTCCCAATGAACCCGTCTTCTTCGTGTCACGATCAGGAATAAAGTTGCAAGCTTCCCTTTGCTTGTTGGCTATGGCATCAAACCATGAAATGGAGCTCACGTTATGATGGAAAAGGCCGAGAACAAGCACCGGCAAGATGTAGGATTCATGAGCATGGCCGGACCTTCTCTCCTTGGTGGAAGATGGAGGATGGAGGTGGAAAGGCGAAGCTTTGCCCTAAAAGGCAGCTAGAATGGTCGGAATACGAATCTCTAAAATGGCAGGAAATTTGCGCTTAAATAGAAAAAAGTCAGAAAATTGTTCACGCATGGTTTTGCGCACGACCGTGTGATAACCATGCGTTATTAACTTGCAGGCCAAGCTTGGAGAAGATGAAGCGTTGACTCATGCATTTTCTTCGCGCACGGTCACTTCTGCCTGTGCGTGAAGGAAATCGCACGGGTAGCGACAGAAAGCAGGAAAACAAGAAAACAAGGTGGAACCGTGCATATTACTCTCACACGGGCGCTTCCTCCAGTGCGTGAACAAATCACACGATTAACCATAGAATACAATAACAAGAAGTTACAGGAAAACCGTGCGTTTCTTCGCACACGGTTCCGAAGAAACATGCGTTAACCATGCATTAAGATCGTCGAGCTCAGTTTGTCGAGCTCAGCTTGACATTTCTCCTACACAAACAAAACGTACGATCACAAAGGACCGTGTGCTAAGAAAACACACTACCGTGTGTTTTCCTCAAACACGCATTCCAGACTCGGGGAAAACGCACCACCTGCATACAAACCAATAAAACTAAAGAGAGCCCTCCAGCGTCACAGAAATGCAATGAAAAACATCTGAAAATAGAACTTGGGGAGCACCATGTTCTTACCCCCAACAACAGAATGCGAAATTGCAAACCCATGGGCCAAAATAGTGTACAATATGGTCAATGAACGAACGATGCAAATATAACCGATAACCGGTTGAAATGCAGTGCACGAGTGAGAAAACAAGCCCAGATGAGTCCGAAAAAACTCTATATAAACCGGACTCATCACACCCCCAAACTTACCTGTTTGCGCATCGCGAGCAAACAAAATTATGCAGATAAGGAAAATAAAATAGTTAACACAGAAATTGAGATACGGAGTACCATACAAAGTCGCATGCTCGTACGTGGAAAAATATAATAGAAGAAATTTCTAAGTATACAAAATAGTTTTTACTTTTCACAATGCATATCAACATTTTATTATTACTCAAAAATGGAATCACGGTGAATCTTCCGGTCACGCGTAGGAAGAAAGTAGACTAATCGCTAGGTGAGCATTGCCAAAGATCGGGGCTCAGGATAACCTCCAAAGGAATCCACCAATGTCGGTGACCATATGTGTTGAAACCGGAACTCGGCTTCCTTTGGAGCTCGCCCTTGGGGAAGGGGGTGGTCTCGCACCTACTTTGTTCCTGCAAGAAAAACGACGAAAGCAAGGAGAAACAGACCCAAGGGCTCGGCAGGGAGGTCCCACCACAAACCCGGAAGATCTCGGAGCGCTTCCCCTCCTTAGCCTGAAGCCGAGTTAAGGTACCCTCAGAAAGCACTTAATTGGGGAGAAGAGCACAAGAAGAACTTGCTTTCTGGGGTACCCCTTGGGCCCTATTTATAGTTTTTGAAATCCGGACTGACAATAACCAAAACAGCTGACCTGAAATTACCAGAGAACCCCCAGCTGGGTCTGCCAACAGCCAAACTCCGCTGTTCTGAAGGGCTATGGGCAGACCAGCAGGGGTAAAACAGTAAAAGACACCTCTGACATCCGGGCGAGCTGGGAGCTCTGGCCACCTCGGCGTGCTCTGCTCGCACGCTGCTGCCGAACTCCACTGTGAGGGTGCGAGTTGCAGCCCGCTCGGCGAATGCCGAGCTCAGGGTCGCCGATCGACGATCTCTGGCTGGCGGATGCCGAGCTCGGGCTCGCCCCTGTTGATGCCGAGCTCGCCTGCTGCTGCCGAGCTCCCCTGTGACCTTGCTCGCCGGACATGGGGTTGTACACAATCCCCGCTCTTTTCGAGCTTGGCACTAGCTCGGAAAGAATCATCCAACCCGAAGTGTGCAGCGAGCTCCGACTGGCGAGTTGAAGGGAATCTTCTGGTGGGGGCCACCTGCGGCTATATATATGCACCTGCTCTGCTGCCTGGCTCTTGTCATTCCCCCTGTTGCCTTGCCAAGATGCCCCTTCCCAAGGAGATTCAAGAGCGCATAGACCGGGCCCGCCAGGCTTCCGCGGCTCGCGTCGCCGCGCTGACAGCGGTCCCCGCGAAAGTTCCTCAAATTGACCCCGCCGAGCCGAGCTCCAAGAAGACAAAGCCGTTCCCCAAGGCAGCCGAGCCCATCTTCCACGACCTGAGGGCCACTCTGGCTCGCGAGACCGGCTCTTCTACTCGAACTGTTCTGGAGAATGATAGGGAGGTCGTTGTTGTCGGCGACGATCAGGGCGGCCTACCAGATGATGAGGGCACCGCGCCGCGGGTCCCTACGCCGCGAGACGAGGTCGCGCTCGCCACTTCGCGACTCTCGGCGCCAGACAGCCATCCCCGGGATCCACCGCTCCTCTTCGGGATCTTGCCTGTGAGCTCGCAGAGGCCAGCTTCACCACCTGGCTCCCCTCCTCGGCAAGTTGATGCGGCCGCCGGGGGAGGCCTGGGGTCCATTCCTGTCCCGGGCTTCGAGCTCATCTCGCCGGGGGCTCGCGGCCCAGGTCGCGGGAAGGACCTGAGGTTCATCCCTCCTCGCGTCTCCTTTGAGCCGCCGAGCTCTTCAGGTCCGCCTCGCTCAAACCTGTGCTTCACAAACTTTTGCTCTGCTGACATCTACCTTTACAGCCTTTCCCAGTCAATCGGCTGCCGAGGAGTCCTCGCGGGCAGCCCACCACTCTCCCCTCCCGTCTCCGAGCTCGCTGGACTCTTACCTGGGTCCGGAGGTGGATCAGGGCGAGCTGTCGAGGAGGGAGGTCAAGCTCCTCAAGAAGCTGGTGTGCGGACTGCGCGAGGTGCAAGGAGTCAACGAGACGCTGCAGCGCGACTATGCGCGTCTTGCTGAGGAGGTGCGCCTCGGCCGACCTGGCGAGTTGATGTCTCCGTCCTGACTCCTGGATGAGATAGACGACGGTCTTTTGGTCGCGCAAAGGAATTCTGGAAGGATCCACGAGCTACTCCACGCGCGGCAGCTTGGGGGGCGGGGGTCGCGAGGCCGGGGTAGGTAAGTTTGCGGGCTCCTCTGCCGAGCCGACCGTCGCTCGCGTCCCGATGCCCTCCCTGTTTGCGCGCCTCCTTTTCTGTTCTGAACTTTCACCTTCTGTGATAAACAACTCTTAGAACATTCTTAATTATGTTATTTAAATAAAAAGCCGTAATGTTTGACTTAGCCTCAGTTGGGATGCGCCGGAAGTCGGCGAGCTGGGGTGGCGAGCTGGGGTGGCGAGATGGGGTGGCGAGCTGGGGCGATGTGACAGCCTGCCTCAGATTTCTTTTCCTATAAATAGCCCCCCCCCACCTACCCCCGTACTGCCTTTATTGCTCTGCTTTCCCCTCCTTGCTTTTTTACTTTTTCTACTCGCGCAGCGCTTCGCTTCTTCTCTGCAATCATGGGCAAGACCAACCCGGACGCCGATGGCCGCTCCAAATGCGCGCAGCACTTCGCGGATTACTGCTTCTTCGACGGCCACACCAGCGAGGAGGAGCTCGCAGAATTCATAGCCCTGTATGTGCCGCCGGGCTTTGAGGCGCGCAGGCCGGGGCCAGGCGAGGCCATCAAAACGTTCTATGAGAACGAGCTCGCATTCCCCATCTCGCACTTCGAGGTGGGGCTGCGACTTCCCTTGTGGCCGGAGATCCGGCAGATCTTGAAATACTACGGGGCCGTCCCCGCGCAGCTGAACTCAAACGCCATCGCCATGATGGTGGCGTTCGCGAGCTACCTCCAGCGGGAGAGGATCGAGTTCAACCTGACGGTGTTCAGGAAACTCTTCTCCTATAAGGCGACGACGGACGGGGTCGCCTACTTCGGCGGCTCCTTGATCAAAGTTCGCGAGATCGCGAACAAGCACCACACCTGGATGACCAAGATCGCCTTCATCAAGGGTGATCTCGGCAACATCCCCTACTCGCCGCAACAGAAAGGCGCGGAGGTGTACCGCCCGCCGGCCGTGTCCGGCAACGACGCCGAGCTCCACAAATTCTTCCTCCACAAAGATTTCGAGGTCGCCTTCCTGCGGAGGGGCCTCGACGCGCTCCCCCCGGTTCTGCCCGGCGAAGGTATGCTCTCCTCATCTTGCCGAGCTCTCCTACTCGCGAGCTCGGCACATCATCATATCTGAATTTTCTAACCTTTCCAAGTGTTTTTCTGCAGGGGAGCGGATAATACCCGCGAACCCGCCGTTCGCGGACCCGGGGCTCGATACTGACCCTCTTGCTCGCGAGAGGGCGGCGACAGCAGCCTGCTGAGACGAGGCGGCCCTCTCGCAGCCCTCTTCCGGCAAGAGGCGAACTGAGGACGCGGGGTCGAACCCGCCATCCGGCCCCCGTCAGATGAAAAAGATGCGGAGGGCCCTGCTGGCTCCACGGGGACAACAGCAACATCAACCCAGCCCCAAGTACATCAGCTCGTCGAAGACTCCTCCCGACGCGTCACCGGAGAGCCCGCTGAAGGAGACGACCAGCAAGGGCCGAAAGGGCGACAAGGGCCCTTCTACCTCGACTGCGATCTCCCCTCCTCCTTCGGCGAAGAGGGCTGCCCGCGAGCGTGCGCCGCCGAAGCAGCACCACCTCTTCAACTTCGGCGGGCGCTGGAAGGATTCCGCGGGGGAGCCCATGCTGTAGTGGGACGAACTCGCTCATCGAGTCTCCATCTCCACTCTGCACCCGTCCTGGCACGACTGCGAGCCCGCCACCGGTCACGCCTACGCCCTCGGCTTCGGCCTCTATGGCCGGGAGGATGCTGAGGCCTACAAGAGGTCGACCCTCCGGTAGCTCGGCCATGAGGGCCTGCAGTCTCACCTGCGGACTCTGGAGCTGCACCACATGCTGGCGCGCCGCAGCTTCGCCATCAGCCACCAGCTCGAAAAGGCCGAGCAGGCTCGCGACCTCGCCAAGGAGCAGGTCGCCGATCAGGCGAGGCGGCTCAGCATCGCGGATAGTCTTCTCGCCCAGACTGCTGGCGGGCTGGTAAGTGTTACGCACCGCTCTCTTTTACTTGGAAAGCTTTGCTGCCGCTAAATGGGCTTTTTTCCAGGATGCCAAGGCGGCGGGCGAGCTCCAGGCTCGCAACACTGAGCTGGGGGAGGAGGTTAGCCGGCTGTGCGCACAACTGGCCGCGGATGCCGACGCTGCTGGCGAGCTCCAGGCCCGCAATGCCGAGCTCGGGGAGGAGAACGGCCGCCTGCGCGTGCGCCTTGGCGAGCTGGAGGGCGCGAACACGAAGCTGAAGGGGGAGAACCAGCACCTTCTCGACGAGGTTCGTCGCCAGGCAGAGATCTTCTTCCTGTCGCACGACATCGACCCCACACTCCCCTACAAGAGTCCGCGCATCTTCGGCGAGGCCGACCTCATCGAGAGATTGCGGATCAACTCAATCCAGACCGCCGAGTGCACCCTCGCGATGATGAAGGACTCCGGGGTGCTGGTGGAAGGATGCAGGGAGATCTCTGCTCGGGACCTGATGCCGAGTCTGTTTCCGGCGATGCCGCCCAGCGAGAAGGAAGATAGCCTGGACGCGATGTTCGGGAAGAGCCTCCAGGACCGTTCGGGCGACGGCGAGGACCAGTCCGGCGGAGGGGGTGAGGCCAGCTGACAGCCTTGTATATATTTTTTTCCTTTCTTCTTTTTTCTTTTTTGACTACTCCCTGTGGCGAGCTCCCTGTACATTTGTGAATAATTAATGGAAGTTTTTTGATCATACCGGTGCTTTACTATGCTTGTGTTATGAATGTATGCGAGTGCTTCCTCCCGTGACCTCGCAGAGACAGGTTCCGCGAGTAGAGTGGTTATGAGAGCGCGCACGCGAGCGAGACGCATTTTGAGTGTTCACCGAGCTCCAAACGATTTCGTGGCGAGTTGCTTTCCGCCCTTACCACGCCACTATTACTCGCGCGCGGCCTCCACCCTTCCATCCGCCTACCCTTACTCGCACGCGAGCCATTCAGGTTGTGCCCGTCGAAGAAGAAACTTTTCAAGTGTAATGGGCCAGGGAGGCGAGGTCCTTTGGTCCGGCTTGCCTTCCTTTGGCGAGGCCCTGGCTTGCAACCTACTCGCCAATGCCGAGCTGGAGACAACGAGCCCAAACACGCCCATGCAGAGCCCTTCAGCCCGGCCTGTCTTCTTGATTATGCCGAGCTGAGTTCGCCGAGCCTGAGCTCGCCCCGACAGAACCCTTCCCCTTTGTCTCCTGCCACAGACTTTGACCTGCACCTGACGACTTCAAGGCCGACACCATCGAGTAACCTCCAGCCCTGTCAGCCAGATGAGAGCCTGACAGCGGGATCTGCTCGAGGCTGAGGATGACACCGAGTGACTTATAGCCCTGCCAGCTAGGTGAGAGCCTGACAGCGGGATCTGCTCGGGGTCCGCTACCACCACCATCGAGTGACTTCCAGCCCCGCCAGCTAGGTGAGAGCCTGACAGCGGGATCTGCTAGAGGCGAAGGATGACACCGAGTGACTTCCAGCCCTGCCAGCTGGGTGAGAGCCTGACAGCGGGATCTGCTCGGGGTCCGCTACCACCACCATCGAGTGACTTCCAGCCCTGCCAGCTAGGTGAGAGCCTGACAGCGGGATCTGCTCGAGGCCAAGGATGACACCGAGTGACTTCCAGCCCTGCCAGCTGGGTGAGAGCCTGACAGCGGGATCTGCTCGGGGTCCACTACTACCACCATCGAGTGACTTCCAGCCCTGCCAGCTAGGTGAGAGCCTGACAGCGGGATCTGCTCGAGGCCAAGGATGCCACCGAGTGACTTCCAGCCCTGCCAGCTAGGTGAGAGCCTGACAGCGGGATCTGCTCGGGGTCCGCTACCACCACCATCGAGTGACTTCCAGCCCTGCCAGCTAGATGAGAGCCTGACAGCGGGATCTGCTCGAGGCCAAGGATGACACCGAGTGACTTCCAGCCCTGCCAGCTGGGTGAGAGCCTGACAGCGGGATCTGCTCGGGGTCCACTACTACCACCATCGAGTGACTTCCAGCCCTGCCAGCTAGGTGAGAGCCTGACAGCGGGATCTGCTCGAGGCCAAGGATGACACCGAGTGACTTCCAGCCCTGCCAGCTAGGTGAGAGCCTGACAGCGGGATCTGCTCGGGGTCCACTACCACCACCATCGAGTGACTTCCAACCCTGCCAGATAGGTGAGAGCCTGACAGCGGGATCTGCTTGAGGCCAAGGATGACACCGAGTGACTTCCAGCCCTGCCAGCTAGGTGAGAGCCTAACAGCGGGATCTGCTCGGGGTCCGCTACCACCACCATCGAGTGACTTCCAGCCCTGCCAGCTAGGTGAGAGCATGACAGCGGGATCTGCTCGAGGCCAAGGATGACATCGAGTGACTTCCAGCCCTGCCAGCTAGGTGAGAGCCTGACAGCGGGATCTGCTCGGGGTCCGCTACCACCACCATTGAGTGACTTCCAGCCCTGCCAGCTAGGTGAGAGCCTGACAGCGGGATCTGCTCGAGGCCAAGGATGACACCGAGTGACTTCCAACTCTGCCAGCTAGGTGAGAGCCTGACAGCGGGATCCGCTCGGGGTCCAAAATACATCACATTCCACCATGCAGGACAATTACAACGATATCAGAGGGCTTGAAGGAATTTATTATAATCAAAGTGTTGCTTACATGTTTCAGGGAAAAAAGCGTTTGAGGTCGTCACCACTCCAGGTGAGACTCAGGGTCTCGCCTTCTACATTTTGGAGTCGATAGCCCCCCGACCCCAAAGCTACCTTTATAATGAACGGTCCCTCCCAGCTGGGATTGAGCTTTCCCACGGATGCTGACCTCCCTGCTGCATCTACTTTCTTCAGCACCAAGTCCCCCTCCACGAACTGCTTGACCCTGACATGCTTGTCAAAGTACTTGGCCATTCTTCTTTTTACCTCCTCCTGTCGGATGGCGGAGAGATCTCTTACTTCTTCCACCATGTCAAGGGAGAGCCTCAGTTCCTCCTCATTCTCTGCTTGCCATTCCTCACGGCCTTCCTTTGTTGCCACGACTCGCGGTGTTTGGACTTCGAATTCGATGGGGAGCACTGCCTCGCACCCGTGGGAGAGTTTGAAGGGGGTCTCTCCTGTAGCGGTGTTGGGGGTGGTCCTCAGGGCCCAAAGAACCGCGGGAAGCTGCTCCACCCAGCTCCCTCTCAGGTTCTCCACTTTTTTCTTGAGGAGGTTGACGATGATCTTGTTTGCGGCCTCCACCTGCCCGTTACTCCTGGGGTGATGGACCGAGGCGAACCTGAGATCGATCCCAAGCTGTTCGCAGAAGCTGGTGAACTCGGCACTGGCGAACTGGGGCCCATTGTCTGTGACGATGGCCTGGGGCAGCCCATGGCGACAGATGATGTCCCCCCACACAAAGTTCCTGATCACCTGGGAGGTCACCTTAGCCAACGCTTTCACCTCCATCCACTTTGAGAAGTAGTCAATCATAACTAGGAGGAACCTTCTCTGGCCGCTGGCTTGGGGAAACGGCCCAACCAGATCCATTCCCCAGATTGCGAAGGGCCATGGGGCCGTGATACTACGGAGCCGTTGGGCCGGCTGCAGTTGGAGAGGGGCAAACAGTTGGCATTTGTGACATCTCCTTGCGAATTCTGCAGCGTCCCGGCCCAGGGTGGGCCAGAAATAACCTTGCATGACTATCCTTCCTTCTAGGGTCCGACTCCCGGAGTGACTCCCACATTCCCCGGAGTGTACCTCCTCCAAGATCCTTCGCGCTTCACCCTCGGTTACGCAGCGAGCCAGCATCCCTGAGAGGGTCTTTCTGTACAGCTGCCCGTCCTGGAGGAGGTAGTATGCTGACTTGTACCTCAGCTTCTTCTTGTCTACCCCCTCCGGATACTCTCCTGTGGAGAGAAAAATAATGACTGGATCCATCCATGAAGCTTGCTGATCAATTTCCATGAGCTCTCCTTCTTCGATGGAGGGGCGAAACAGGTCGGTGATGGTGCCCCCCACCCGGGGACCATGCTTGGCCAATTGATCGGCTTGTTCATTCTCTTCCCTGGGCACGTGTCGGATGGTGAAAGTTTGAAAAGTGCCAATGACCCCCTTCACCTTGGCCAGGTACGATCGCAGGGTGGGCTCCCTTGCCTCAAACTCCCCGTTAATCTGGGAAGCCACTACCATGGAGTCGGTGAGGACCTCCACATCTGATACCCCCAGCTCCCTGGCCAGGCGCAGCCCTGCTATCACGGCCTCATACTCGGTCTGGTTATTGGTAATGGGAAAGTGCACCACCACCGTCTGCTCAATCCGGGTCCCTTGAGGGCTCTCTAGGATCACCCCTACTCCTAAGGAATGCCTTCCCGAGGCTCCATCCACTTTCACCTTCCAAGGAGCCGGGTGAGTGAGTTCTTCCTCCGCCACTTCAACCACGTAGTCGGCTAGGAAGTCTGCCATCGCCTGAGCCTTGATCGAGAGCCGCGGAATGAAAGAGACGTCGAACTCGCTCAGCTCCACCGACCACTTAGCCAACCTGCCTGAATGCTCCACCCCCTCGAAGATGTTGCGGAGGGGATGGTCGGTCACCACTCGGATTGAGTGTGCCTGGAAGTAAGGTCGCAGCCTCCGAGCCGAGATGATTAGTGCGAATACAAGCTTCTCCAAGATCGGATATCGGAGCTCGGCCTTTCTCAGGACTCGGCTGACGTAATAAATAGGGAGCTGTCTCTTCCCTTCTTCGCGAACCAAGACGGAGCTCAAGGCCTCTGCCCCGACCCCGAGATAAAGGAACAGGTCCTCCCCCTCCTTCGGCCCTTGGAGCAGCGGGGCCTGTGTCAACTGCACCTTGAGGGCCTGGAAAGCCTCTTCACATTCCTTGCTCCATTCAAACCTCTGACCCCCCCTTAGCGCCTTGAAGAAGGGGGAGCACTTCTCCCCTGCCCGAGAAAGGAAGCGACTCAGCCCTGCTAGCTTCCCTGTCAACCGTTGGATCTCCTTTGCATTCCGCGGGGACCCCAGCTCAAGGATAGCCTTGACCTTGTCTGGGTTCGGCTCGACCCCTGCGGGGGTGAGGAGATGCCCCAAGAACTTTCCCCTGCTGGCCCCAAAGACACATTTTAGCGGATTCAATCGCATCTTGTACTTGTGCAGGGTGGCGAAGGTCTCCTCCAGGTCCCGGAGGTGGGAGTCCACATCCCGGCTCTTGATCATGAGGTCATCTACATACACCTCCAAATTCCTTCCCCTTTGCTCCTTGAAGACCCTGTCCATCATTTTCTGGTAGGTAGCCCCAGCATTCTTCAGCCCAAAGGGCATCATCTTGTAGCAGTAGCATCCATCCCCAGTGATGAACGAGACATCCTTGACGTCTGGGGGGTGCATCCTGATCTGATGGTAACCTGAAAAAGCATCCAAAAAACTCATTACAGAAAAACCGACGGCTGAGTCAACCAGCGCGTCGATCCGAGCCAAGGGGTAACAATCCTTGGGACAAGCTTTATTAAGTAAGGAAAAGTCGATACACATCCTCCATCGGCCATCCCCCTTTTTGACCATCACGACGTTGGAGACCCAGCCGGGGTACTGAATTTCGGACACGAAGCCAGCTTTGAGAAGTTTCGCCACCTCCTCCCGGATGGGTTCCGCCAGCTTGTCTGCCGTGGATCTTTTCTTCTGCTGAACGGGGCGTGTTCCCGGGTCCAGGTTGAGGCGGTGGCAAGCCACATCCGCGTCAACCCCCGGCATCTCCACGGCGTTCCAGGCGAAGATGTCCACGTTCTTCCGGATGCACTCCAGCATCCTGCCTCGGTCCTCCGGGGTCAGCCCTCCGCTGACGCGAACCTTCTCCATCCTTCCTCCCCGGGTGAGCACCTCCAGCTCCACCACTTCTTCTGCTGCCTCCAGCTTGGATTGCTCTGTCCATCCTTCGGCGTCCCTTTTCTCCGGAACGGGGACCTCTACCTCCATCGCCTCCTTCTCGACCCTCACCTCGGTCACCTCCTCCAGACTTCCTCCTGCCGCCTCCTCGGCGCAGCCCTTCTCTCCCAGCTCCTCCCTCTCTGCTTCCTCTTCGACCTCTTCCATCTTTCGCCCCATCTCCTCGGCTCCCTCCTGCCAAGAGATGGTGTTCACCGCAGTGACATAACACTCCCGCGCCACCTTTGGATCTCCCCTAACCCTGACTTGGATCCCTTCGGCGTTGAACTTCAAGCATTGATGAAAAGATGAGGGGACGCAGCGGAAGGCGCTGATCAGGGGCCTCCCAAAGATGGCGCTGTAGCTGCTAGGGGCGTCCATAATGACGAACTTGCATTTTCGGGACTGCCCCCCCAAGGTGACATGGAGTCCAACTCCTCCCTCTACTTCCTTCATTTCTCCCGAAAAACCGAATAAGGGGCCATCTGAGGCCAGCACCCTCTTTGCCTCCACCTTCATCGCGTCGAACGCCTTTTTGAAGAGGACGTTGACGGAGCTCCCGTTGTCCACGAGGATCCGAGAGACGGTGAAGTTCTCAATGGCCGCCTTGATGACCAGCGCATCACAGAACGGATCCTCGTGGTCTGGTAGATCACTCCTGGAGAAGGTGATCCTCTCCTCCGGAGGTGGGGTTTAGGATGTAGAGGCGACGCTCCGCCGGTACATGGTGTGGAGACTGGCCTTGCGGGAGGCCTCGATCCCTGCTCCCCCGTGGATCATCTCGATCCCTCCTCGGGTCCCCACATCCACCCGGTCTTCACACCGATCCTCCTCTGCCCGAGGCAGGACCTCCTCAATCCTTACTTCCTGTCGCGCCTCCTGCTCCTGCTGCCGCCGCTCCCTGTTCCCCCTCATCTCCATGAATTCCGGGCACGTGGCTGTTGCGTGCCCCTCTTCCTGATGGAAGTCGCAATAGGGCAGCTCCACCATAACCTCCCTCCTTCTTCTCCTCCACACTCCTCTCCTGGCCCCCAAGGCTATGGCCATGGCCTCCTCTTGATCGGGGAGCTGGGGCCTCTGGCCCTGCCTCCAGCCTGGGGGGTGGAATTGGTCTTGCCTCCCCTGAAAGTGACCCCTTCCGAAGTTCCCCCTCTGTGGCCCCTGCCCCTGCCACTCAGGCCTCCAGCCTAGACGATGGTCGGGCTCCTGACGCCCCCACCCCGGCTGCTGCGGCCCTTGGAGCTGCCTCTGCCCCTCTGCCTCGATTCCCCTCTTCTCTCCTCCTGTCCTCTTCCTCCCTTCGACTCCCTTTCCTCCTCTGTGGCCCACCTGGCCAGCTTCCTTGCAAACTCCGGGTTCGACGCCTCCCCGTCAACCTCTCTCGCCGCCCTCTCCATCAACTCCTCATAGGAGAGGGGGGGAACTCTCTTCAGCTCCATCCGGAAGAATCCCTGCTGCAGGCCCAGGGTGAAGGCCATCATCAGACTATGGCCCGGCATCTCCTGGACCTGAGTAACTTCCTCCTGGAATCGGTCTACATAGCTCCCCAACGTCACGTTTACTCCCTGCTTGATGTGAAACAGGGACTCGGACTCCTTCTTCCTCTTCTTCGAAGTGGTGAATCTCAGCATGAATCCTCGTCGCAAGTCCTCGAAGCAATAGATGGAGCTGGCCGGTAGCTGGTGGAACCATTCTCTCGCTTTCTCCCGGAGGTTGATGGAGAAGAGCCGACACTTGAATCCGTCCGACATCTGACGGATGGAGACCACGTCCTCGAACCATTGGGCATGCTGTACCGGGTCTCCCTTCCCAGTGTAGTAGGACATCTCGGGCTCCCTGAACCCGTCTGGAACCGGAGCTGAAGAGACCAACTCGCTGAAAGGGCTCCCTCCCCCTACTGGGCGAGCTGACGAGTCTCGCGAGCCCAGCTCGCCGAAGCAACCTCGGCCTGCCGAGCCGGGGAAGAGCTCGCGCCCGGGGAGCTCGCACCCTCGGCCTTCCTCAGCCACTTCCTTCCCAGCTCGCCTGCCGGGAGCGTCCTCGCCCAATGAGTGGGCGGCCGCGATCTGGTTTGCCGGAGTCGAGCACTCGGCCCGCGTGCCGAGTGCGAACTTGACCAGATTCAGCACCTCATTTCTGAAGTCTTCGAACATTCCCACCGTTGTGAGAGGCGGGGGGGGGGGGGGGGGGGCGAGCTCGGCCTGTCGGATCCTTGCCCCGTCATCGAGCTCGCGGAAAATTTTCTGCGCTGACCACTGTCCACGCTCACCGCACCAAAATGTTGAAACCGGAACTCGGCTTCCTTTGGAGCTCGCCCTTGGGGAAGGGGGTGGTCTCGCGCCTACTTTGTTCCTGCAAGAAAAACGACGAAAGCAAGGAGAAACAGACCCAAGGGCTCGGCAGGGAGGTCCCACCACAAACCCGGAAGATCTCGGAGCGCTTCCCCTCCTTAGCCTGAAGCCGAGCTAAGGTACCCTCAGAAAGCACTTAATTGGGGAGAAGAGCACAAGAAGAACCTACTTTCTGGGGTACCCCTTGGGCCCTATTTATAGTTTTTGAAATCCGGACTGCCAATAACCAAAACAGCTGACCTGAAATTACAAGAGAACCCCCAGCTGGGTCTGCCAACAGCCAAACTCCGCTGTTCTGAAGGGCTATGGGCAGACCAGCAGGGGTAAAACAGTAAAAGGCACCTCTGACATCCGGGCGAGCTGGGAGCTCTGGCCACCTCGGCGTGCTCTGCTCGCACGCTGCTGCCGAACTCCACTTCGAGGGTGCGAGTTGCAGCCCGCTCGGCGAATGCCGAGCTCGGGGTCGCCGATCGACGATCTCTGGCTGGAGGATGCCGAGCTCGGGCTCGCCCCTGTTGATGCCGAGCTCGCCTGCTGCTGCCGAGCTCCCCTGTGACCTTACTCGCCGGACACGGGGTTGTACAATATGCTTGCCCGTTTGCACTCTCTCCATGGTACTGGCTTGGTTCACACACGAATCAGTAGGAATTTAGGTGAAGAGACGGGGCTTCAGTTATGGTCAGGTAAACAAAGATAAACAGGAAGGCTATGCACCTAACCCAAATGAGCTATCATAAAAGGAGTCCCTCAGCTAAGCAAAATACACACACCACACCCCCAGACTTAATTTTTTCAAATATGGGTTTGTGCACCGCCTACTCCAAATACAATCTCCTCTAAATTAATATTTTCAATTATACTTTTTTTTACTTTAACTTTTCATTTACACATATATTTCTTTTCAAATCATTTTTTTTCTTTAAACAGTTTCTGCAAATAGAAGTTTTGGAGCACATCCACATATTCACATGTAATAACACCACAACAACACCCCAAAATGAAAATGTAAAACACTAAAGCTCGACTTGGGAGTGTGACTAGGATCAGCTTTGAGGCTTTGGTGAAATAATGGTGGAGCTGAATCAAAAAAATGGGGAGGCACGACGGGGCTAGTGAGGAAAAGACGTTAGGAACGGTACAAAGCTCAACCGGGCTAAAATAATGGCCTACATCACGCTCATGCATGGCTAACCTATACCTATGTTTTAAGAATATCTTCGGGCAAGTT
The DNA here is from genome assembly GCA_039583875.1 of Platanthera guangdongensis. Taxonomy (NCBI): domain Eukaryota; kingdom Viridiplantae; phylum Streptophyta; class Magnoliopsida; order Asparagales; family Orchidaceae; genus Platanthera; species Platanthera guangdongensis. Next base: position 97,183,351 of record CM077153.1, on the reverse strand, counting down.
CTTAGACAACAAGAAAGACTATCCATCCTCCTGACTCGAGCAATACAAACCTTACGGCCGTCTACACACATTCCTATGCTACCGTCGGATTCGCACCAGATTCACCAATTTTTGAGTAGATTAAAAAGTCTTTATGCAAATAGAAAAATATAAAACTATAAGCATATAGAAAAATTAAATCTACTCCAATTTCTACACAAGACGAGAGCACTTGACTAGGAGCACAGCAGGGTCAACATTTTACTCCGTCTCGCAATCCTATGCTAGCACAAAAGTTTTCCCAAATCATACAAAAGAAATGAGTTTAACTTGCAGCACGCTAACAGATAAGCATGCACTCATGTGGGTGTAGTTGTGTGCGATGCGATAAACTAATCAAAATAAAATAATAAAAGCTTCTAGTATGCACATGAAATGTGTGCGTGCAAAAGGTAATAATTACTAGCTCTCTCCCAGAATTAAACTAAACTACACAGCATATGATATAGAAATTTAAATCAAATAGAGACAAGGGAAGAGGTTACCCAATGCTCAGAAAATGAGCATACTAGAAGACACATGAAAAACAGAAGCAGTTTCGCCATACGAAGAATCACAACCATGCCAATAGAAGTTACCATGAATACCTACAGGGGTGAGCTCCGCAAAAACAAAAGAAAAATATACAATATATAAAGAAATACTAAGCTAAGATAGACATGAAAAATAAAAATGCAGAAAAATAAGATAAGTACTGGGGTTATTGTCATCCCAGCACGACTTATTAAATTCTGTACATTTCTAACTAATAGGCCTATGAAAAGAAAGATGCATAGGCAATTGTTCCATTATCCGTTATGGTAATGGGTACCGATACGGTGATAAAACAGTTACACCTCTACATAAATAATCATACCTGCCCAACATAGGTAGAGGAAATAAGAAATAAGAAGAGAAGGAGCGCTGGTGCTCGCTCATCTTATCACAAAATAAATCCTTGCCCAGCAAGGTATCGTCTACATGGAGATAGTAGGAGGAGAAAGCAATCAATGGAGCTTCCTCAGCAGAGGAGGAATCAACCTCCTCGCAAAAGAGGATGCTATCATGGATGGCTCGAGCTGAAAGCTCCAATTCCTCCTGAAGCACCCGTGGAGGCTCAACCCGCGCAGGCTCAGATACAGAAAGGGGATCAAGAAATAAAGGAGAAGAAAAACTTAAATAATCAGAAATAGGGGGAGTGGTCCCGGTCTCACTCCCAGCAGGATCCAAGCATAGATCATCGTCAGTATTATCAACCGACTCACTAAAAATTGGGGTAGATAATTCTTGCAAAGAAAGCGGAGGAACAACAACATCAGAAAAAATATGAACTGGTTCCTCCGAGGGTGAATCCAAAAGAGGGAAAGAATGCATAGGGAGAGACGACACCATAATATTGTCACACAGATCAACAAAAAATCTGATGGGTATATCTGCAGCACTCCCCCATAGACAAGGTGTTACTATGAATATATCATCAGAATCAGAAGGGGCAGCCAGTTGATAGGTGGATGGAACGATTCAGATATCCAGTCCATCATATTCCTCCAACTGGCGCAGAAATTCTGCGCAATCTTTCAATACGTGCTCAGTGCTACGACAACACAAACACCGTTTTCCATTACTCCTTGGTCCTGGTAGGACCGGAGAGGAATAAGAAAAAGGTGAAGATGTAGAAGAGAAGCGACCATAAGACTTGGGTATGGTGTATGAAGTACCGTAAGAGGATGGTGCTCCATACACTGAATTACGAGAAATATGCTCACTATCTTCATTGGGGGCACTCATCACTACTATGCCTATAATCCCCTCACCATCTGCAACGGACATTCATATAGGAATACATGGTGCAACAAGAAAGAATTCACCAACATAATATTCTAAACAAAAATTAACTACACACTAGCAGATAAAAGAATAGGATACCTGCAACAGAAAAATAAAAACTAGAAAAGTAACAAAGAAAAATAAGCAAGAAATTCTAAAAACTAAAACAAAGAAGAAACATGCAATGTACAAATGGAAAAGGGCCTCTATCTCCTATCTCCCTCTCAAAAAACTCACACGACTGTGTTCCCTGGCAATGGTGCCATAAACTTGATGAGTTGGACGACAAGTGTACCGGTTGCACAAGTAATATAAAATGGGTGAATTTCCCCAAGTATCGATCTCTTCAAGAAACACAGCAAGGGGGAGTTAATTTCGAGGAGGACTTGAGATTGAAGTCCTTTGGTCGGAGTTAACTAACGGAGTTTTGATGGTTGCGGAAACAAAAAATAAAACACTAACAACTACTCCTATGCACCGCCGCTATGCGTTGCTTCACTAGGCAGGATGGAGGACTACATGGGCCGCTATGCACCGAATCGCTAGGCGGATGGACAAGTAGACTTGCAGATGAGGTGGTGGATGGAAACTATAGGCCCAAATCTAGCAACTAAAGAGTAAAATAATACAAGATCACATAGACATGAATCACATAAAGTTTACAACTAAAGTGCACATCTTCAATATAAATAGATTTAAACACCAATATTCAGCAAGAAAGCAAGAACAAGTCAAGAGATCAACCGAATCCAATGGCTCGTCGAGGGGTCATGGAAGGAATCGTCGGGTTGTCAATCCACATCCAAGCTCGGTCCTCAATTGCGTCTGGGGTAGAGAAGTCTATCACTAACTCCCAATGAACCCGTCTTCTTCGTGTCACGATCCAGAAGAAAGTTGCAAGCTTCCCTTTTCTTGTTGGCTATGGAATCAAACCATAAAATGGAGCTCAAGATATGATGGAGAAGGCCGAGAGCAAGCACCGACAAGATGTAGTCTTTGCGAGCATGGTCAGAGCTTCTCTCCTTGGTTGAAGATGGAGGATGGAGGTGGAAAGGCGGAGCTTTGCCCTAAAAGATAGCTATAATGGACGGAATACCGATCTCTAAAATGTCAGGAAATCTGCGCTTAAATAGAAAAAAGTCATAAAATTGGCCACGCACGGTTCTGCACACAACCGTGTGCTAATCGTGTGTTATTAACTTGCAGGCCAAGCTTGCAGAAGATGAAGCGTTGACTCGTGCGTTTTCTTCGCGCACGGGCACTTCCGTCCGTGCGTGAAGGAAATCGCATGGGTAGCGACATAAAGCAGGAAAATAAGAAAAGCAAGTGGAACCGTGCGTTTTACTCACGCACGGGCGCTTCCGCCAGTGCGTGAACAAATCGCACGATTAACCACAAAATGTAATAACAAGAAGCTACAGGAAAACCGTGTGTTTCCTTCCCGCACGGTTCCTAAAAACCGTGCGTTAACCGTGCGTTAAGATCGTCAAGCTCAGTTCGTTGAGCTCAGCTCGATGTTTCGCCTGCACAAACAAAACGCACGATCACAAAGGAATGTGTGCTAAGAAAACGCATGACCATGTGTTTTCCTCAAACCTGCATTCCAAACAAGGGGAAAATGCACCACCTGCATACAAACCAAAAAAACTAAAGAAAGCCCTCCAGTGTCACATAAATGCAATGAAAAACTTCTGGAAAGAGCCCTTGGGGAGCACCATGTGCTTACCCCCAACAACAGAATGCGCAAATGCACACCCTTGGGCCAAAATAGTGCATAACATGCTCAATGACAGAACGATACAAATATAACCGATAACCGGTTGAATGTAGTGCACGAGTGAGAAAACATGACCAGATGAGTCCGAAAAACTCTATATAAACCGGACTCATCAAACGTCTAAGGAGACCTTGGTGGGGTGGGTTTGGTACCTTGGGGGTCACTTGACCCTTAGGAATGGTACTTTGACCAAATTAGGGGTAGTGTTGGCTTGGGTCAACATAGCCTCCTATGTTGACCCCAATGGTCCTCATTGATTTTATGGGCCACCCCTAAAGGGCTAGGGAAATTGTGGTAGAGTCCTAGAGTCAAGTTAAAAGCCTAAAGTCAAACCCTATGGATAGCATTTTAAATGTGCTATAATTGCAGACCATGGTGGTCTCACCTTCTTTTCTAGGTTCACATGGTCTTTTAGGGCTTCCTAGGGTTTTATCATGCCCTTGCGATGACAAAACCACTCTTGGGGGTCTAGTTTTTTGAGGGATGTTACAAATCCCAATACATAAAAAAAAAATTCATCCCCGAATAACAGGTTAGGCCTGCGGCGTTATAGAGAAAAAGTAAAATTTATGTAACATCCCATAGAAGGTTGAAATTATACCTACCTCGAAGAGTCCTGGGTACTTCTGCAGCATCAGGTCCCGTGGTTCCCAAGTGTGCTCCTCCTGCCCATGGTTCCTCGACAGGACTTTGACCAAGGGGACCTTCTTACGCCGCAGGGTCCGTACCACTGTATCGTCAATCCTGACCGGCTCTATGCTGACTTACTGATCCGACGCCACTGGGCCATCCGTAACAGAGATCAGCTGCTCAGGCTGTATCAAAGCCCTCTGAAGGGAAGAGACGTGGAAGACGTCATGCAGTCCTACTAACTCAGGCGGAAGCTCTAGCCTGTAGGCCAAGGGGCCGATCCGCTCTAGTATCCTGTAGGGCCCCAAGTATCTAGGACTGAGCTTCTTCCGCCTTCGAACCCGTGAAACTTCATATATCAGTCCAATCTTCAAGAAAACCCAGTCACCAACCTGGAACTCCACCTGCCGATGTCGCGCATCATAGTATTTGGCCTGCCTACTCTGAGCCTCCAACATCCTGTCCCTAATCATCCTCACCTGAGCATCTGTGTCCTCCATGAACTCCAAGACAAGAGCCTTGGGGTCATCATCCTGGACCCAAGATAGATGGGTCCTACACATCCTTCCATACAGAGCCTCATAAGGGGCCATGCGTATACTGGCCTGATGACTGTTTTTGTAGGAGAACGCGATCAGTGGCAACAGTCTCTCCCAAGGCTCCTCGCGATCCAGAATGCATAAGCGTAGAAGATCCTCCAATGTCCAGTTGGCATACTCTATCTGTCCATCTTTCTGAGGGTGGAAGGATGTGCTAAACGTCAACCGAGAGCCCAGGTAAGCCTGAAGTTGTAACCCCCCCTATCTGTCGTATAGCATATAGCAGTAGGTCCGGCCGGGGCCCGACGCCATATACCACAGACAGACCAGGTGGTTACTCATGGAAACCATCCAACCAATCATAACGTCCTACACAGAGCATTCTAGCGGAAGCAGTTTATAATAGTTGCAATAAAGAACCCAGCACTAAAGCATGAATGTCCACTAATACCAAAATAAGAATGTTATACATACACCAGTACAAGCATTAAGGCCTTACAAAATAGTTCACTTGATATTACATGATTTACAAACCACGGCACGCAGGCCGGTCATACATGAATAAAGCAGTAAATACTCCAATTAGGCCTTCGAGGGCCGGCTTCGCAAATTGGGCTTTAGCCCGCTATTGACCGCTTGGTCCAGCTGCACCTGCAAGCAACAAACCACCGCACGGTGGCAAAACAAGGCAACGGTCAGCAATGCTGACCAAATTATAACGATCCCGCCCCCAACTTGGGGCAGCGATGCTCCTTCCCTGCATTTCATTAGCATAAGCGAGCAATATATAAATATTCATTTCATCACATGCGTTGCCTCGCACGGCCACACGCCCTGTGCTCTCAGGGCACATTCTCGGTGAACCGGTCGATGTCATGTCAATTAAAGCCATAGACATTCCGGACTCACCACCGCCACTTTGACGACCAAACCTATGCGCATTTTGTCTTCTTGGCCTGGGTCACGACAATTTAAGCCATAGACCGCCGAAGACCCTAATCTATGCCAACGACAAGCGCCACGTACCCTTAGGTCTCTTTAACCGAATGACATAGAATGGGTACGGTTCCATCTAACCCGTGCTCACATCGTAACGATAATTTAAGCCATTTGCGCGGGTCAAACTTCTCCCGAGTCCCATTTCCATCACAATTCACATAACCCGGTTATGTTCAAGTTGGCTCTCAGGCCACCAAGTTGGCAAGATCATGCATCCGCCCAGTTTTCCGGGTGCACCTTTGGGTTAATCCCCAAGGCTCCCTGTTGCAATATACCGTGTAGAAAACCCGAAAAACAACCAATAGCATGGAGTCTTCTCTGGCATTATGCAATGCAACATCACCGATCCAGACCAACATGTCCGAATAGGCTTCACACATCATGCCTATGTCCGTTCTCGCTTACGGATTGTATACAACGGGGACTTCACATATCTACCCGAAGGAACGCCTCCAACTCACCGCAAACTCGAAAGAGAGGGCTTCCTATGCAAAGAAGGAGAGCTACTCATGCTCAAGAAGAGAATCGTTACCCTTGCGTTCTTCTTTGGCGCCATGGAAAAGTAAGCGGATGAAAAGCACTGCACTAGCTTTGCCTCCGTGGATCCGGAGTCAGCACGCGATTTGGAGCTTCGAAGCTCCTCCAATGGCCGGATCTAGCTCCTTCTTCCTTCCTTGGCTCTCCTCTCTCTCTAAGTTTTAGAAAGACAACCACTCATGAAAAGTGAGGGTTTCTAAGGCCCAATCCCGGGTATATCCCATCAGGAACAACCCCCAGCCGTTGGATCACCAATTTAAGAAACGAACGGTTTTGATTCGGGACTGAAATGCCCAATCTGGACCGCAGACGGCCTGGCACACGCCCATGTCCAGGGCCGTGTGCCTCATTCGCCGTCAAAATCGACGCGCCTGGAACAACACACGGGCATCGAACACGCCCGTGTTTGACCTGACACGCCCGTGTTCCACCTGACACGGCCGTGTGGCCGGCCGTGTACCCCCATCGATTTTCCCCGAAAACAACCCGAGCACTGCACGGGTTCTTGGACACGCCCGTCTCCTTGCCCGTGTCACCTCAACACGCCTGGGATCCAGGCCGTGTACACGGTCTCGACACTCGACACTTCGTCGAGCGAAGATGGTCGACCTGACGACACGGCCTCGGACACGCCCGTGTCTTAGGCCGTGTGCCTTGTCTCGACACAATGTCGAGAGCAAAATGTCGACTTCTCGGGACGAGTGTCGACACGGGTCGACACACCCTGCGACACACCCGTGTCGCAGGCCGTGTGCCATGTCTCGACACTTCGTCGAACGCAGAGTGTCGGCTTCGCGGGCTGAGTGTCGACACGGGTCGACACGCCCTGCGACACGGTCGTGTCGCAGGCCGTGTGCCCAGTCTCGACATAATGTCGAGAGAAAAATGTCGACTTCACCGGCTGAGTGTCGACACAAGCTTGACACGCCCTGGGACACGCCTGTGTCCCAGGCCGTGTGCCTCCTGCCAGAACCCAAAACTGGCCCAAAACGTCCCCCGTCGCTCTTTTGAATTTCGGTGCGTTACAACTCTCCCCCCTCTTAAAAGAAATTCGTCCACGAAATTATATAAAGGAAAGACATGTACAAAACCAAAATTTGTACCTGAGCGGAACAATTCCGGATACTCGTCAAGCATAGTCTGCTCTCGCTCCCAAGAGAGCTCCTCACGACCGCAATTGTCCCACCGGACCTTGACCATCCTGATCTCTTTATTGCGTAGCCGCTTGACCTCCGAGTCTTCAATCCGTACAGGTTTGACTTTTGTCGTCAGCCCACTATCCACCGGCACTTGATCAACCACGATAACTTGCGTAGGCTCTTGCAGCGCCTTCCGAAGCACCGAAATATGGAATACATCATGTAAACCACCAAGCTCCACTAAAAGCTTCAACCGATAGGCCGCTTCACCAACTCGCTCCAGAAGCTCAAACGGCCCAAGGTATCTCGGGTTTAGCTTTTTGAATCGCCGCACCCGCGAGACACCCTTGAACGGCTTGATCTTTAAGAACACATAGTCGCCCACAGCGAACTCCACGTTCCTGTGCTTGGCATTATAGTACTTCGCTTGCCGGTCTTGAGCGATAAGCAACCTCTCCCGAATGGTTCTCACCAAAGAAGTAGCATCCTCCACTTCCAATCGCTTATACAACTTTGACTCACCCGTTTCTGACCAAGACAACGGCGTGCGACATTTTCTACCATATAGGGCCTCGAAGGCGCCATTTGAATACTCGCTTGGTAGCTGTTGTTGTATGCAAACTCCACCATATAAAGGTGGTCTTCCCACTGCTTTCCAAAATCCAAGACACACATGCAGAGCATATCTTCCATGGTTCTATTTACCCTCTCGGTTTGCCCATCCATTTGCGGATGGAAGGCTGTGCTGAATTTCAACTTTGTCCCCAACATTTGCTGCACAAGCCTCCAATCATTGGACGTGAACCGCCCATCTCAGTCACTCACGATGTTGCAGGGCACACCATGAAGCCGTACTATGTTATCCACATACAGTTTTGCCAACTTCTCCACCGGATCATCCTTCCTATGCCGAATAAAATGTGACACCTTCGTTAACCAATGAACAACCACCCAAATGGCGTCGTTCCCCTTTTGCGACCTTGGAAAACCGTGCACAAAGTCCATAGAGATGTCGTCGAATTTCCACTCCGGAATAGGCAAGAACTTAAGAAATCCTCCCGGCTTTTGGCACTCCGCCTTCGCCAAGTCGCAAGTTTGGCACTTCGCTACGTAGAGCGCCACATCCTTCTTCAAACCCGGCCACCAAAAAAGTTTCTTGACATCACGGTACATCTTCGTGCTCCCCGGGTGAATCGAGTACTTGGTATGGTGTGCCTCGTACAACAATTCCACCCGCAAATTACCCACACTTGGGATGCACAGACGACCGTCTTTCCAAAGCAATCCGTCCTCCACAACGAATTGGGAATTTGACCCATCCAAAGCCTCTACCATGAACTGCTTCATATGAACATCCATATCCAAAGCCTGCCGAATCCGATCAGCCAGGTCATATTGGACTTCAGTCCAATTCAGAACTGCTTCAGCACTTGATTGCCTGTCCACACAAACAATCTCCAACGCCTCCAACTCCCGCACCAACCGCTCATCATGCACCGATAGCCAATTGGCTTGAGCTGGGGCTCGGCGACTCAACGCGTCCGCAACCACATTACCTTTACCAGGCACGTAGTGGATCTTGAATGTATAGTCCCCCAGGAACTCCATCCATCTACGCTGCAGCAAATTCAGATCCTTCTGATCAATCAGATATTTCAGGCTCTTATGATCGGTGTAGATATCAATCTTCACACCGTACAAATAGTGTCTCCACAGCTTCAAGGCAAAAATCACGGCCGCTAACTCCAAGTCATGGACCGGATAGTTCCTTTCATGCACTTTTACCTGTCTCGAGCCATAAGCTATTACACTTCCGTGTTGCAGTAGCATGCACCACAAACCGCTGCCCGAAGCATCACTATAAATCTCATAGCCTTCGGTCCCACATGGCGAACTCAGCACAGGCGCCGTGGTCAACCGACACTTCAATTCCTCAAAAGCTCGCGCGCACTCCGGCGTCCAAACGAACTTCTGTTCCTTCCTCGTCAAAGTAGTGAGAGGTAACGCTATCCGCGAGAAGTTCTCTACGAAGCGCCTATAATAGCCGGCAAGCCCCAGAAAGCTCCGGACTTCCGCTACCGTAGCAAGCTCAGGCCACTCCCGTAACACAACAATCTTCGCCGGATCCACCGCAATACCCTCTCCACTCACTATATGCCCGAGGAACGCCACTGAGGATAACCAAAACTCGCACTTCGATAACTTGGCATACAACTGATTCCTCCTTAGCGTCTCCAAAACCAAATGAAGATGCTTGAAGTGATCTTCCTCACTTTGCGAGTACACCAAAATATCGTCGATGAAGACGATCACGAAATGGTCCAAGTAATCCCTGAAAGTCCTGTTCATCAAATCCATGAACACTGACGGCATATTAGTCAGCCCAAACGGCATGACCGTAAACTCATGATGCCCGTATCTCGTACTAAACGCTGTCTTCGGGATATCACTCTCCCTTATTCGCAGCTGATAGTACCCAGCCTAGAGATACAACTTCGAGTACACCGTCGACCCTACCAACTGATCAAAAAGATCATCGATCCGTGGGATCGGGTACTTGTTCTTCTCCGTCAACTTGTTGAGCTCCCGATAATCAATGCATAGCCTCAAGCTTCCGTCCTTCTTCTTAACAAAGAGGACCGGTGCGCTCCAAGGCGAAGAACTTGGGCGCACATACCCTTGCTCCAACAACTCTTGCAGTTGAACTTTCAGCTCCGCCATTTCCTTAGGCGCTAGCCGATACGGAGATTGTGACACAGGCTTTGCACCTGGCACTAGCTCAATCGTAAAATCTATCTCCCGCTGAGGCGGGGCTCCAGGAAGATCTGCGGGGAACACATCAGGGTATTTCGATACCACTAAAATACTATCCAATGCGGGCTTCGGCTTTGCAACCTCCACTAGTGTAAAGAACAGTTCTGCACCGGCACGAACTGCCTTCACCACCTGAAGAGCAGATATCAACGGCTTGCTAAACCCCTTTAAGCCCGTAAAAGTCGTTTCACGACTTGCAACCAACTTTACTTCCTTGTGACTGTAGTCAATATTGGCCTGCTGCTCCGAGAGCTAGCCCATGCCAAATATAACGTCGAACTCCACCAACGGAAGTAAAGACGCCTGTATATCGAACTCCTGATTCCCAATACTAATCTTAACATCGCAGATCCTATCCATGCGCATCGAACACCCATTGGGCAACAACACATCCAACTTATCCTTCGCCATCGAAGAAGGGACTCCGATGCGTGATATAAATCCCTCGGACAAGAAGGAGTGTGAAGCTCCCATATCGAAGAGTGCTCTAGACAGATTTTCACAAATCAAAACAAATCCTAAACAAGCAGTGGTAAGGTAACATGTGCATAACAAGTATTTAAAGAAATTGACTTGCTATAAATTAAACCGTACCTGTCACCACATCAGCCTGTTTGATGGCCTCCTGTTGGCCAAGATTATACACCCTTGGTTGGGCCGGAGCATAGTGGGATGCGGTCGACTCCACCGCCTTGCCCTTCTCTTCATAGGTCGCTCCCGGCCTTCTCTCGGACTTAGGACGTCCGCTCCAACAGTCACGGGCAAAGTGCCCCGTCTTTCCACAAGTAAAACATGCACCCGGGGTCCGACCCATAGTCGCCCCAGAAGCACCAGAAGGAGCTGGACCCGAAGTCCTATGCTTCTTGAAGGACCTTCGATAGCCGGACTTTGAAGTAGTCGGCACTTTGAATTCAGATTTCCTATCACCCACGCTTTTCTTTGCTTGTACATTCTTCATGTCCTTCTCCAAGGATCGGGCAGTGTTGACCAAGGTTAAGAAACCCTGCATCATCGGCCCCGAGAGTAGTAACCTCAACTCATCTCTCAACCCTTTATAGAAGCGATTAGTCTTGCGCTCCTTATCCATGATGGTGGAGCTAGCATATGAACTCAAACTAGTGAACTCATGGAGATATTCATCCACGCTCCTCTCACCCTGAACCAACTTCAGAAACTCATTCTCCAACGCTATCTTCTGCGTCGAAGGAAGGTATCTAGCCAAGAACAATCTCGAGAACTCCTCCATCGAGACATCAACAAGTTGCCTACCTCTCAATAGGTGCAGCTCCAATACTTCCCACCACATTCTCGCTTCACCGTCCAGAAGGAACGTAGCGGTGGTGGTCATTTGCGACTCCTCCGTCTCCGTTGCTGTCATGACTCTCTTCACCCTGGAGAGCTAGTCTTCAGCCTGAGATGGGGTTCCCAACCCCTAGAATACCGGAGGGTTAAAGCTCATTACATGCTTGATCTGCCTCTCGGTTGCCCACCTTGGCACCAACGGTTCCACTACCACTTGCTCCACTCTCCTCGTCTTAGCCTCTTGAATAGGTTCCTGCTACATCACAAGAGCGGGCTGCTGCGTTTGCCTTGCAGGTTGCGCATTAATCACGGCCAACACTGATTCGGCCACCAATAATATGTTCTCAGCCGATAGAGGTGTTGCAGGAGCAACATCTGGTGCACTACTAGCCTCAGAAACTCGACGTTCCGACGGCCCAACACCACTTCTGGACATCTATAGTGGTACAAAACACCGTTAAGTGACCAAATAAAATTGCAAATAGCAATTATACGAACGCACAGGTTCGTCAAACACGTGTATTTTCATTCCTAAGTGGACATTCATGGGTTCTTTTACTGTTATAACGATGTCGCACACAATGTGCTCACCACCCCTTAAAAAGAATTCGCCCACGAATTCATCGTAAGCCCGACCAAAACCAGTAGTCTGATACCAAATTGTAACACCCCTTATCCGTCGCATAGCATATAGCACTAGGTCCGGCCGGGGCCCGACGCCATATACCAAAGACAGACCGGGTGGTTACTCATGGAAACCATCCAACCAATCATAACGTCATACACAGAGCATTCTAGCGGAAGCAGTTTATAATAGTTACAATAAAGAACCCAACACTAAAGCATGAATGTCCATTAATACCAAAATGGGAATGTTATACATACACCAGTACAAGCCTTAAGGCCTTACAAAATAGTTCACTTGATATTACATGATTTACAAACCACGGCACGCAGGCCGGTCATACATGAATAAAGCAGTAAACACTCCAATTAGGCCTTCGAGGGCCGGCTTCGCAAATTGGGCTTTAGCCCGCTATTGACCACTTGGTCCAGCAGCAGCTGCAAGCAACAAACCACCGCACGGTGGCAAAACAAGGCGACGGTCAGCAATGCTGACCAAATTACAACGATCCCGCCCCCAACTTGGGGCGGCGATGCTCCTTCCCTGCATTTCATTAGCATAAGCAAGCAATATATAAATATTCATTTCATCACAGACGTTGGCTCGCACGGCCACACGCCCCGTGCTCTTAGGGCACATTCTCGGTGAATCGGTCGATGTCACGTCAATTAAAGCCATAGACATTCCGGACTCACCACCTCCACTTTAACGGCCAAACCTATGAGCATTTTGTCTTCTTGGCCTGGGTCACGACAATTTAAGCCATAGACCGCTGAAGACCCTAATCTATGCCAACGGCAAGTGCCACGTACCCTTAGGTCTCTTTAACCGAACGACATAGAACGGGTACGGTTCCATCTAACCCGTGCTCACATCGCAACGACAATTTAAGCCATTTGCGCGGGTCAAACTTCTCCCGAGTCCCATTTCCATCACAATTCACATAACCCGGTTATGTTCAAGTTGGCTCTCAGGCCACCAAGTTGGCAAGATCACGCATTCGCCGAGTTTTCCGGGTGCACCTTTGGGTTAATCCCCAAGGCTCTCTGTTGCAATCTACCGTGTAGAAAACACGAAAAACAACCAATAGCATGGAGCCTTCTCCGGCATTATGCAATGCAACATCACCGATACAGACCAACATGTCCGGATAGGCTTCACACATCATGCTTATGTCCGTTCTCGCTTACGGACTCTATACAACGGGGACTTCACATATATACCTGAAGGAACGCCTCCAACTCACCGCAAACTCGCGAGAGCGGGCTTCCTATGCAAAGAAGGAGAGCTACTCATGCTTAAGAAGAGAATCGTTACCCTTGCGTTATTCTTTGGCTCCATGGAAAAGTAAGCAGATGAAAAGCACCGCAGTAGCTTTGCCTCCATGGATCCGGAGTCGGCATGCGATTTGAAGCTTCGAAGCTCCTCCAATGGCCGGATCTAGCTCCTTCTTCCTTCCTTGGCTCTCCTCTCTCTCTAAGTTTTAGAAAGACAACCACTCATGAAAAGTGAGGGTTTCTAAGGCCCAATCCCGGGTATATCCCATCAGGAACAACCCCCAGCCGTTGGATCACCAATTTAAGAAACGAACAGCTTTGATTCGGGACTGAAATGCCCAATCTGGACCGCACACGACCTGGCACACGCCCTTGTCCGGGGCCGTGTGCCTCATTTGCCGTCAAAATAGACGCGCCTAGAACAATACACGGGCATCGAACATGCCTGTGTTCGACCTGACACGCCTGTGTTCCACCTGACACGGCCGTGTGGCCGGCCGTGTAGCCCCATCGATTTTCCCCGAAAACAACCAGAGCATTGCACGGGTTCTAGGACATGCCCGTGTCCTTGTCCGTGTCACCTCAACATGCCTGGGCTCCAGGCCGTGTACATGGTCTCGACACTCGACACTTCGTCGAGCGAAGATCATCGACCTGACGACACGGCCTCGGACACGCCCGTGTCCTAAGCCGTGTTCCTTGTCTCGACACAATGTCGAGAGAAAAATGTCGACTTCCCGGGACGAGTGTCGACACGCGTCGACACGCCCTGCGACACGCCCGTGTCGCAGGCCGTGTGCCATGTCTCGACACTTCGTCGAACGCAGAGTGTCGACTTCGCGGGCTGAGTGTCGACACGGGTCGACACGCCCTGCGACACGCCCGTGTCGCAGGCCGTGTGCCCAGTCTCGACACAATGTCGAGTGCAAAATGTCGACTTCGCCGAATGAGTGTCGACACAAGCTTGACACGCACTGGGACACGCCCGTGTCACAGACTGTGTGCCTCCTGCCAGAACCCAAAACTGGCCCAAAACGTCCACCGTCGCTCTTTTGAATTTCGGGGCGTTACAGAACTGACCTCCACTCCTTGGACGTAAAATGCCCGTCTCGATCCGACACAATCGTCTTGGGCACTCCATGATAATACACAAACTGCTCCACAAACTTCTGCACCAGATCAACTTCCGGAGCGTCCTTCCTGGCTGGGATAAACCTTGCCACCTTTGTCAACTTGTCGACGATGACCCAAATCGAATTGTTCCTTGCATGCGACCGACTGTCGTCTATGGTACTCATCGACGAGAGATAATCCATGTACAACTCTGGATCATCCTCGGATACCAGGGATATCTGCATCTCCTCCAACATATGCACCAACTCCATAACCATCAGCTAAGGAGCCTTAGCCAACTCCATAGCCATCAACTAAGACCCCCGAAAGACGCTCATCCAGTTTTCCCCTAGATTTGGCTGAGGATTCGGAGCCTGCTAAACCCTGAAGGCCTCCAGAATAACAGTCAAAGTCTCGCCTATCTCTGTCAACTGAAATGTTGTCGGAGCTGGCGGTGGTGGAATCACGTTTTGAGCTTGAAATGACCCCTGCTGGGGAGTTGGATTCGTCGCAGGCTACAAAGTAAAATTCCAATTATTAGACGATAAAGGAAATGAAGAAAAGTTATCGGACTTTTGCATGTGATTACCCCTTATGGGCAAACCATTGCTTCCCCTGCAATTTTGTCCGCAAACTAAGCTCGCGGGGGTGGCCTAGGGTTTTGTGGACTTCTTTTTCTTCGGATCGAACCTCCCTCTGATACCAGTTTGTAAGACCCCATTTTTTTGCTAAGCTACCGAGTTTTATGCCCAGAATCATTATTTCGCAGTGACACATTCGCTCAGGAAGGTCGATACTACGAAACGCCAACCCTGCGGGCACAACATAATTACCAAAGATGCGGAAGCTTATAAAAGAAGACAGTAAATGCCAAGTCCACAAAACATATCATTTATAAATATATAACATGAATCACAGCATGTCCCAGAATAAAAAGAGTATCAAAAAAGATGAGCAGAAAGGTAAACGGGCTTATGTCTGGTACATCAGAATCCTCACTACAAGGTCACTCACTGAAGCTAATAAAACAAAACACTCACGGAGCCAGAAGCGGGTGCTCACATGCTAGACTGTCCCTCCTCCATGTGCACCGTGCCCTACTATTGCTGCCTCTCCGGTTGCTGCCTGTATCCCATCCGGAGCGCATAAAAAAATATGGTACACCGACCGTTAGTCATAAGACTAAGCCAACTATCATCCCCATATCCCCCCGCGACTCCTAGGAACCATGCTGGGAGGGGGATATGGAAGATATTGAGGTGGAGAAGTGTCAAGGCAGATGGCGGCGGAACTAAACTAGCAGTGACATCACAGAGCTATAAAGGTGGACTGCAGTAATATGATTATACTAAAGTAAGACAGTAAATTAAGTACAGTAAGAGAGTAAACTATATTGAAGAATAACCTTAACTTATATGAATGCCCATACCAAATTATAAGTTAAAGGGTTTTTTGCAAGGCACCCATCATATAAGCTATTCCATACTAGGTTATACGATGGGATGTCAGGTTTTATGCAAGTATGAGTGTAGTGAAATGTTATGCGGATGAAATGCTATGTTCACACAAGTGCAACTCACGCACACGACTCTATGCACATAGACCTTTAGTTTCTCCATTTTGGAGTTAGCTAAACTCTCAGGTACCTCACGTAGTGGCAAACAGAGGAAGCGGGTCGGGCTACCCCACTACTAGGCCAGCATTCACGCCACCCATCCTAGACCTTTGTGCGCCTCAATGTGAAGGACACACCACGGAGCCTCTGCGTACCTTGCTGGCAAAACTACCAGTCTTTCTTTTGCTATGTGTGAACTACACTGACCGAGTCAATGAACCGACGTTGGCGTGAATGACTGTCGAGTAACAAAGACCCACCACCTTATATTATGCACTTGCAAACAAGAACTTCCGAGTCATAGGCTCCCCGGACTAACCCGTCCGTCAAAACTACCTACCGAGCAATCGGCTCACCGGGCTAACCTGCCCAATACTAAAACCACCGATCTTACCGCTTGAATGACCAAGCTAAACTAACAACCCTGAAATTAGAGGTGAGTGTATGTGGAGTTTTAGTATAGACTAATTACTGTTGTAATCAATTTACTCTTACAGTTTACATTAACCTTGGACTGCCCAGGAGATTTCCTGTGAAGGGCTCTCGAGGATAGTAAGAACTACAATGGGCTGAAGCCCAAAGCTCCCTTTTACAAGGCACTTATTGTTATTGGTTACTACCCTTGTCCCAACTCACTGATTTACTCTGGAACTATTTCTAAGTTTATTTGGACTCTCTCACCAGGGAAGGACGATCATTCGTAGCTCCCAGGTACGACCTTAACCTAGCAAACCAGGCTCTCACAACCTGACCTACATTGATGACCTCAGTCATACTGTACATGTTAAGTATACCACATACACCTTTACCACATACCTATGTTCTTAAGATTCCCTGATATTGCTGTTTTGCTAAATTCAGACTTAGTGAGCTAAATGACATAAAAGAATGGTGACCCCCATAAATATTCATCTGAATGCCCTAAGATAATTATTGGGGGTCTATAGTTACAAGATTAGAATAAGTCCAGAAAGTTATAATTTTCCTAATTTAATTGGCATTTATTTAATTTTTCCCAAATTAAGGCCATAGGTGATTTTGAACAAGAAGAACTATATTTACATAAGTTATGACCACCCAAAAATTATGAACTCTATATGATGCCAATTAATCAGATAAAACCAAGTTTAATAATATTTCATAAATATTTTGGCCTCTAATTAATTAATCCATAATAAATCTAATAATTATGGGTAAAGAAGGAAGCACTAAAATTTATCATCAAAAAATTATGGAAAAATTACTGAATCTTAAGGTTGACCATAAAGGACCTCTGACAAAAGATCATAAGTTACCAGCTCATTAAGTACAAATATAAAATCAATTAAGTTTACTTAGAAACAAGCAACTTGTGCAGAAACCCCTGTAAACAGACTTCCAAAAATTCCACAAAACATTTATAGGGCTTTACAATGTCATAAAAGGTCCTCTAATAAAATTTCATGAGTTTCCAGTAAGAGGTTAATTCATAAGAAATTCCTAAATAGATAGAGCAACTTGATGGGTTGTGAATGAAGTACTCCAATTATTGATCTAAAATTCATTCTAAAGTTTCTGGAGCTTTGTTATGGTCTTAAATCATAACTAACTAAAACTCATGCAACTTCAATGTTAGAAAGTCATATATAAAATTCTTCAAGAAAATCCATGATAGTGCAATTTACGAAGGAACCTACTTGTAAACTCATCCCAACAACATGTAAAATATTCTAGAGATTAATATGACTATAAAAATGGTTCCTACCAGCATCCCATGGAAATCCAAGGTCATAGGACCCCTAAATTATTCTTTAAGGTACAAGGGCCTAATTAGGCCTAAAGTTATTTAAGTGGGGTACAAGAGTCCAACTACCACCTACAACAACCCTAGGGCATTACTCCACCCTAGAAACCCATGGTAACCCCAAGTCCAAGCAAGGACTAAACACCCTAAGTAATCCACAAACCCTAAAAAGCTCAATCAAAGGCTTGAACTAGGGAACTGAGGCTGAACCACCCTAACCCACCCCAAACTCTAAGAGAGGGAGACCCTACTGAACTTGGGACTCTGGCCAGAGCACCAACCCCTTTAGGTGAGGATTGGCCCCTCCATTCCCCAAGAATCCTAAACTATAAACTCACCCTTAAGGGCCCAAACTTTTGTCACATCAAAACCCAATCAAATCATACTCAAATGGGTTGAGATTTTAACCAGTGACTCTTGATTAGGGGTGTGCATGGTGTGGTTTGGCGCGGTTTTGTCCCAAACCGCAACCGCACCATAAGGGCTCGGTTTTTGCCTGAGGCAAACCGCACCACACCGAAATTATGCGGTGCGGTTTCGGTTCGGTGCGGATTTTTGCGGTGCGGTTGCGGTTTCGGTGCAGTTTTAACATGTATTTTACATAGACTGCAGGTAAGCATCAGAACTATAAATATTGCTTTATAATTTATTAGTTAATTTATGTTTTGCTGTTTTTCTCTCTTTATTTTATTAAATTACATCATTTTCTTAAAACATGTGCTTTCATTTTCATAAATTTTGATGCAGTTATTTGTCTTTCTTTTTGGAGATGTCATACCAAATTATGAACTATATAATATTTTGTGAATATCATGTTTTATAGACAAATGTTTTTATGCTAAATTTTGTTGCAGGAGATTCATTCATTCTTATATATCAACACTTCTTATGCAATATTTTATTTTAATTTGGATTATTAAAGAGACTGTTCTAATTGATATCCAAGTTGTCTATGTGTGGAAGAGACAACAACACTCAAACCTTTATCCCAATATAGTGTGGTCGGATATATGGATCATTTGTCGTCATTGTGCCATATCTTGACATATTCCCACTAATACGTACATCATGTTTTCCTTATAATTTTAATCCTTTATTCCACTATAGTGTGTGTGGAAGAGATGATTCAGCAAAATATCTCCCCTAATTATAATAACTCTGACTGTAATATATTGTATAAATATATCAAATCTTACTTAACATACTTAAATATGACGTCACATAATTATAAAAATTAAATACACAAAATATTCGGTACGGTGCGGTTTTTACGGTTTTCAAAATCCAAAAACGGCACCGCACCGAATCACGCTCGGTTTGTAAAAGTTTAAAACCACAATGCACCTAAACTGCATGGTGTGGTTTAAAAATCGGGCAGTTTTTGCCGTGCAGACGGTTTTTGCAGTTTGCAGTTTTCATGCTCACCACTACTCTTGATGGACCCTAAGACTATCCACCAAAGTTTGGTGGTTGGTGAGGTCATTAGATCCCTTAATTAAGCTATATAATGATTATTAATTTTTTACCAAACATATAGAAAAGTTTTCTCCAAAAAAAGTTTTTTTGGATATGTCCTAGGTATAAATAAGATCCCTGCCCAAATTTCAGGTTATTTGGACATGAGGTTAAGTTGGGGCACATATTTTAATCTCTGACTAGTCCTAAGTATAGACTGCACCATTTTGGGTGCTGAGGTCAGACCACTGAGCCAAATTGGTTGAAAAAAATTTGAAATTAAATAGACCTCAAGGGCTAGAACTTCGGTATTGACAATTTTTTCTGTAGAAGTATCTATGTATTTTTAATAAATAGAAACATTTACTAAAATTAATGAGGCAGAAATCAAATAAAAGGAATTAATTAATCCTATGATTAAATCGGAGGTTGCACGAATCTAGGCGCAAATCATGCGGCAGCTGGTCCTCTTCAACATCCAGCCTACTGCTGAGATTGCCCCATCCTGGACCCTTTCCAAGTGTTGTCGCCGGCCACCCGACCATCTCCCCAGTCGGCCACCGCCTCCACCACCTTTGTTGAGGTGGTGGCTATTGCCAGGCGGCGACACGACCACCAGAGAGACTATTTCTGGCAAACCCGAGAGGTGAGAAAATCCCAAAAAATTGGGAAATGCTCACCTGATTGATCTCAATTGAGCCCAATATCTCTCCTATTTGATCTAGGATCCAAGCACTGAGGGAGAGGGGGAGAAATCAACCTTCTGGGTGGAGCGCAACCGTGCTGATTGTCGGGTCGCCAATTGCGGTGTAGGAGTCGTCGGAGTTCTACAACACCACTATGGAAGGACTCGATTTCATCGAGGGAAGAGTCTAAACGACTCCTCTGGGTCTGGGGAGTATATTAAAAGAATCAGAATAGGGAGGGGAGGGGTCTTTCTTAATGGCTCCATTAATAGCTAATGAAGAGGTTTCGGCCATGGGTGGTTACACTATTCCGGCCATTGAACAACCACCAAAATAACCCCTGGCCTTCTCTACACTAAATAGGGAATAGAATCAAAGCTTTTGATATGATGAAAGGGGCACTTGGTCTCCCTTGGCCATGAATGTTCTTCCTCCCAATTTTCTCTCATCCATTAACGGGAAAGTGGAGCTTTTCTCTCTCCTAGTCACCTTGGCCGAAATTTATGTATTAATTCAGTCAAGTTACACCCCCCAAACCCATCTAGATGATTAAAATGGAGCTACCGTAAATGGATTTGGGTTTAAGCTTGAGTTAGCCTATTTGGGTTAATTTTATTCAAAGGGGGTTAGCTCAACCCTAGGTCACATTGGGTGACCTAGCTGACCCTAGTGGGTGATTAGTGACACCTTGGCCTCTCCTAAGGTCTAGGGAGACCTTGTGTTGGATCCCTAGTTTATTTGGGCTAGGTTCAATAGCTTAGGATGTGACCCAACATATATAGCCAGGGTCAAATTTGTGTCCTAGAGTCTAGGCCAAGTCCTTAGAGTCAACTTCAGATGGACCAGCCATCCTCCACACTATCAGAGACTCAAGAATTAGAAGATTTCAAGACTAAGTAAAATGATTTCGACGTTCGTCGAACTCAGGTTGATGAAAGGCATTCTGAGCTCGACGATCTTGAGACATTTCTCTGTTCTGAGCTCGACGATCTTTGTTCTCTGTTCGACGAAGACTGAGATACTTCAACAAGCTAAAGTCAGGATAACTCCAGATTTTTCTAAGTCTAGCTTCAGGCTTTGGTCGACGAACAAGAATCTGAGCTCGATGAACTTGGACCTCAAGTTCACAACTTCTCAAGTCGACGAATTCAGTACTCTACTCGACGATTTCTGGTCGACGATTTGAATCCTTCCTAGTTAGAGACTTCTCAGATTCTAAGTCCACAATCATTCTTCGGACGACGATTTTGGATCTCAGCTCGATGAATGAAGATTGTCAGTTCGACGAAGATTGTAGCATAATTGACAAGATTCCCTTGAAGACAAATTGCTATTGTCTGGTCGACGAACTAATCAGCTCAGCTCGACGAACTGTGAACTCAGCTCGACGATTCCTGTTCTTCGTTCGACGATTCCAGATTAGGTCTTCTCCAGTTTTCCATCCCTTTTCTTGGCGATGAATCCTGAGTAATTAATGTTCAATCTTCTCTGAATGTTACCGTTGGAACGAGTATTGATCATGGATTATTTTATGCCGTTTTTCCATGGGACAGTTAGGGAAATCATTGATTGTCGCTTCCTTCCCAGGCCGACTGCATTTACTGCTCTAGGTTTCAAATATCGTATGTTCTTTAGTTAGTCTTCAGTTAGTAAACAAAAAGAATAAAAGATTAAGCAGTCACACAGACACACAGACAGACACTACACTCAAGAACAGTCTTACAGAAATCTAAAGTTTTCATACTACAATCAGCCTAAGCCAGAGAACATCATCAAGAAGAAGAAGAACATTCAATCACTATCAAGAGTCTTCTTCCTTCAACCCTACATGATAACTTCTGAAGGACAACAATTATTCTATCTGTCAAAGAAGTTCATGAAGCAATCTCTGGTCAAGGCACTCAAGCTTTTTGAAGACCTGTCACCCTGAAGCAGTGCTCTAGATTTCCTGATCCATTTAAGATCTCAGGGGGAGCAATCTGCTGAAAATAATCCACAAGTCTTCTCAGTTGTTATTGAGAAAGAGAAGACCCCATCACCCCTTTTCCATCTTCTGTACAGGGTTTTAATTCCCTTCAAAATTATTCCTGGTTGCAAGTCTCCTACCAAAAGACTTGAGGCTTTGGTTTTTGAGCACCTGAACAAAAGCTCATTGGTGTTAGACACCTGATCAAAATCCTGAGTGGATTCCTACCAAGGTGGTAGAAGAGTGGATATACCCAGGTTGGGGAACCACTATAATTTCTTGTGTCGTCTGGTTGCCCTCTTTCTTTTGTTTTGGCTGTGATATGTGATTTGTTAGGATTGATGTGCTTATTTCTTTATTCATTAATCTGTTCACTTAGGATTACAGCATAAGTTGTAAAGAATTTTTTAAGAGAGCACAATACTCTATTCACCCCACCTCTAGAGTATTTCAGATCTACCTTCACTTTCAATTGGTATCAGAGCGAGGTTGGTTAATCTACCACACCTTAAGAGGTTAATTGGTTGTACAGGCTAACACCTGAACCATAAAGATCCCTCTTGTTAGATCTAATTGTTTTGTTTTTGTTATTAGATTTATTTCTTCACAGAAATGGCTCAAAATAAAGATTATGCAAGCATCATACCTCCAGTATGCAATCTTAACAGATTTGCCATCTGGAAGGCAAGAATCAAACTATACTTGAACTCTATTGATGAAGATATTTTTGCCTCTATCTTAACATGAGTACCTCCAGCATATATAACTTCTACAAGCACCTCTACCAACATGACTGCAGTACCTCCTCCAGAGAATAATGATGCCTACAGGAAAGCCAAAATTACAGATGCAAAAAAAATGAACATCTTGGCTCAGATAATGTCAGATGATATATTTCAGAAGGTGGCTGAGTGCACCTCAGCCAAGGCCATTTGGGACTCTCTCAACCAAATGGTAGCTGGTTCAGCAGATGAAAGGAAAGACAGGAGATCAAACCTCATATCCCTGTATGAGAATTTTAAGAAGGATGAGGCTGAATCAGTGGCTGAAATGTACAACAGGTTGAGTTCAATCATCAATGAGCTCAAAACCTTGGATAAGGACATCACCTTGACAGAGGTGAATGACAAAATCTTGATGTGCTTCCCTAGCTCTTGGGACTCAAGAATCTGGCCTATCAAAGAAGCCAGAAGCCTAAATGAGATATCAACTGAATCTCTAGTAGGCAAATTAAAGTCTTATGAGCAGTTGATAAAATCAAGAGAAGCAGCTGAACAGAAAGCAACAACTCCAGTGAGAAAGGATCACAGTATAGCCTTCAAGGCATTTGAGGAAAGTGAGACCTCAACATCAAATGAAGAACTCATGAGCCTCTTTGCAAAAAGATTTTATAAGATGGCTAGAAATGATTTCAGAGGAAAATCATCCAGGCAGGATGATAAGCCCAGATTTGACAAAACACCAACCAAGGAGGTTGTGTGCTTTAGATGCAAAAAGCCTGGACATTACATCTCAGAGTGTCCAGAAAACCAGAAGAAGGAGAAAAGCAGAGAAAAGGACTCCAGGAGAAAACACAGCAACAGACCCTCCTCCAGCAAGTATAAAAAGAAAGACAAAGGCTTTGTTGCTGAAACATGGAGTGATACTGAAGAAAAATCATCTTCCTCCAGCTCAAGTGAAGAAGAGGAAGAAGCAAGATCCAAGGAGGTTTGCCTTATGACAATTGATGCCTCCAGGAGCTGTTCAGGATCAGAAGGAGAATCTGAAGATGAGGTAGCCTCAGACTCAGAGGCAGATCAGGTTCTTTCAAGCTTTGATTTTAATTCTAATTTATTTAAAATTGAATTCAAAACTATATGTTTAGATTTAATTAATTCAGAGAAAGAAATAAAAACCCTTAGAGAAAGACTAGGAAATTTTGAATCTGTTAACTCAGAAAATATTAAACTAAAAGATCAACTAACTTTAGCTAATGAATAGATAATTAAATTAAAATATAATTTATGTGAGGTCAAACAACTTGAGCAATCTCTCAATGGAAGAAGTCTCAAGCTGATGGACATTACAAGCATGGTGAATGCCAGAATAAATGGCAAGCTGGGCTTGGGTGCATCATCAGATTTGCCCCCCATAATTAAGAAAAAAATTCTTACCACACCCATTAAATTTGTCTCTACAAAGGGAAAAAAGAAGATACCCATAGACAAGAGCAATAAAAATTAGAAAACAGCTAATAAAAATAAGGTTCAGCAGCATTCGTCGAACTCAGATCGACGAAATGTGGACAATTCGTCGAACCCAAATCGACGAACGCTGAACGCAAACTTCAGTTATAACAATTCGTCTAACTGCGATCGACGAACTTTGTATGGTTCGTCGAGCAGAGGTTGACGAACTTGGGGCGCAGAAAATGACTATTGTCATTCTCTGAGCAGAGATCGACGATCTCAGCCCTATTCGTCGAACTCTGGTCGACGAACTTACAAGATTTCGTCGAACCCAGAAGGAACAAACATAAATCATTTCTCTTACAGAAATTTTAAGCCAGCTAATAAACCATTCAATCCAGTAGCTGATTGGGTCATTCCACCTAGGAGATATCACCACTTAGGTTATAAATCTCAACCTACTTTGTCAGTTATTTCCAGCTTTTCTTTTCAACCAAATAAAGGACCCAAGGTAACCTGGTTCAAGAACAATTGAGTTTTGTTTTTCATTATAGGTACAGGTAAAGAGCTGTCCAAGGGTGAGTCAGACCTGGTACTTGGACAGTGGTTGCTCCAAGCATATGATAGGCAGCAAGGACAATCTATCCAATTACAAGTCCAAGCTAGTACCAAAGGTAATCTTTGGTGATTCACATAGTGGCCAGTCTGAAGGATATATAGTAGTAAAGATTGGAACAGTTACCTTCAAGAGAGTAACATATGTAAGAGGACTCAAACATAACCTAATATCCATAGGCCAATTATGTGATGAAGATTATCAGGTACATGATGAGTCCATATTTTATACCTATTTTCGGACTCATCTGGTCTAGTTTTCACGTGGTTGCACTTCACTTTTAGTTCTTTATCATTCCTATTTCATCTGATCGTTATTTCCATAGGACGTGCACATTTAAGCACATGGTTGTGTATTTTGTTATTTTTATAGTCTGTACTCCCTTTTTTTTTGATTGTCTGGAATGTCTGTACAGATTAGTGATTGGTTTTTCCTTTCGGTATAGGGGTCGTGTGCGTGTTCCGGGATGGTTGTGAAACAGGAATACTGCGCACGATCATGGGATCTAATGCGCACGACCACTGGTCGTGCGCCCCTGATCGTGCACACTACTCTACATTTTTTAGAATCAACCTGGGGTAAGCGCACGACCACTGGACATACTGCGCACGACCACTAGTCGTGCGCCACTGATCGTGTGCATTGATTCCTCTTTTTTGGAGTCCTGTCTGGGGAATCGCACGATCATTGGACTTAGTGCGCACGACCACTGGTCGTGCGCCACTACTCGTGCGCATTATCCCAGTTCTTCTTCCTGTTATTCCAAGCCAGTGCGCATGAGCACAGGACATAGTGCGGACGACCACTGGTCGTGCGCCTGTGATCGTGCGCATTGCTCATTTCTGCTTTTGTATAAATAGTGCAGGTTCCGCCCTAATCGAGAGATCACTCATTTTCTCCGCCGTTTTCATCTCTGAGGAGGGATTCCGCCATCCTCCTTCAATCTCCACCCTAGGGAGGTGCTCCGGGCAAGCTTTCACCGCCAAATCCAAGCCGGAGCTTCCTCTCGGCCTCCTCCTTCATCCTTGAGCTTCAAGAAGGGCTTGACCTAGCTTTCTCCATCAAGCAAGGGGAAATTGTGCCATCCTCCACCGGATTATGACACGAAGAAGACGGGCCATTGGAAGGTGGTGACAGCCCTTCTCTACCCCGGACGCAGTTGCGGACCGAGCTTGGACGCGGATTGACAACCCGACGATTCCAACCGTGAATCCTCAGCAAGGCTTCGGATCCGGTCGATTACGCACACTTTTCTTCTCTTATTGTTGACAGTTTAGCTGAACTCTTTGTATTTGATGAAGCTAAGCTTAGTGTAATATATGTTTATGTGTAATTATGTCTATGTGATTGTATATTTTCGTTATATTTACTTGAGGTGCGCCCATATTCCATCCACCACCATCCACCCTTGCCATTCTAGAAATTGCTAGAAGCGTGCGTAGCGAAGAGGTGCTCATGACCCTCATTCCGCCATTCTAACCACCTCATCCGCAAGCCTACTCGTCCATCCGCCTAGAGATTCGGTGCATAGCAGCCCGACTAGTCTTCCATCCCGCCTGGCGAAGCATCGCGTAGCGGTGTTGCATAGGAGTAGTTGTTAGCCTTTTATTTTCTGTTTCCGCAATATCAAAACCCCCCCTTAGTTAGCTCCGACCTGAGGACTTCAATCTCAAGTCCTCCTCGAAATTAACTCCACCTTACTGTGTTCCTTGTGAGATCGATACTTGGGAAAACCCCCATTTTATATTACTTGTGCGAACGGTTCACTGCCGTGATCTATAACATCAAGTTTTTGACGCCTTTGCCGGGGAGCATAGTCGTGTGAGTTTTTGGAGAGGGAGACGGGAGATTGCTTTCCTTTTCCTCTGTAAATCGCTTTTGTTTTGTTCTATTTCTATTTTGCCTTCCTTTCTATTGTTTGTTTAGGCAATTGTAGTAATATATTGTTGGATTTAGTAATTTGCACAATTTATTTTGAATCTGCTGTTTTGACACCATGTGGGGATATTCATATGCCCAATGTCGTTGGTGTGGGAAGCCTTCCCACGCTAGTCATGAATGCCCTACGAGAGATATTGAGCATAAGCCTCAGCGCACAATGCATGAGATGCTGTATTCGTACAACCTTTCGAACACCGTGCCCCGAGCTTATGGTCAATCGTCCTCGCCACATACATCATTCTCCTATTCCTCTCTGGCCCCACAGGGACCGCAGCGTAATGGGAGAAAGTGTTTGTATTGTCATAGAACAGATCATGTCCTGAAGGATTGTTTCGAGTACCTCCGTGTTATGGAAGAAGATGATGAGCCGGACATCCGGATCATCCCGACTCCTACCCTTGGTAGCACACCTTCATCGTCTGGTTATGTATCCCTGTCACCTTCATTTATTGAAGGGAATGATATGGACACAACAACTAGGTGTGTGGCTGATCTAGGCTTCGACGTGGCTGAGCCTATCTCTCATGTGCATACATCTCCAAGCGTGGAGTCGATTCTTTGTGAGGAACCTGCGCTTGACTTTTATTCAAGCAAAGTTCTTCCCCCTTTTGTGCATTCTACTTCAGTCACCTCTGGCGACATTTTCGATGATGCAACACAAGTTGAGGCTTGTGATACATGGGTTGTTTCCACTCCCATGGAGGAGGACAACCTTCCTGGTGTCGAGGATTCTCCCTCGATACCAAAGGAGGAAGTCCAAATCTTGGTGGAGGAATCTATGGATCCGGCCGAGCCTTGTAGCATTGTCGAGATTACTGACGATATTTTTCTACCTCAGCCTTTGGGGAGTGAAACCGGGATCACTCCCCCGATTATTTCTTTATGTTCTTTGTCTCTTTTATTTCTTGACCCACCTTCCTTTTCTGAGCCTGTGCAGGTTGAATCTCCACAAGTAAGTTGGGTTGACGTTGAGCCTTGCGCTCAGGCTGCCGACGAGTGCATCCTCTTGTGTGAGGAGGTTCCTACCTCCTTCATAGTGGAAGCCCCTGCCGCCACCTTCGCCCCCAGCAGACTTGTGGTGGACGAAACCTTGCTAGGCAAGGATGTGTTTTGTGGTGAGAAGAGTGAGGACCAGCGCTCCTTCTCTTCTTACTTCCTATTTCCTTTACCTGTGTTTGGCAGGTATTACTATTTAGGTAGAGGGGTAACTGCTCTATCACCGTATCGGTACCCATTACCGAAATGGATATTAGAACAGTTACCTGTGCATTTTTCTTTTCATAGACCCATTAGCCAGAACCTTTTCATAGACGAATAAGTCGTGCTGGGATGACAATAACCCCAGTACTTATCTTTTATTTCCTTCATTTTTATTTTCATGTCTATTTTAGTTTTAGCATTTCTTTTTGTATATTTTTCTTGTGTTTTTGCGGAGCTCACCCCTGTAGGTATTCATAGCAAATTGCATTGGCGGGGTTCTGATTCTTCGTATGGCGGACCTGCTTCGGTTTTTCACGCGTCTTCTGGTATGCTCACTAGCTGAGCATTGGGTAACCTCTTCCCTTAGCTCTTTTTGAGTTTAATTTCTATATCATCTGCTGTGTAGTTTAGTTTAAGTCTGGGGGAGAGATTTGTTACCTTTTGCACACACACATTTCTTGTGCATACTAGAAGCCTTTATTGTTTTATTATGATTAGTCATTGCATAACACACCACTGCACCCACTTGAGCGCGTGCTTAGCTTTTTGCGTGCTGCGAGTTAAACTCATTTCTTCGTTAGATTTGGGAAAATTATGGTGCTGGCTTAGGATTGTGAGACGGAGTAAAATGTTGGCCTTGTTGTGTTTCTAGTCAATTGCTCTCGTCTCGTGTATAAATTTGAGTAGATTTAATTTTTCTGTATGCTTTTAGTTTTATATTTTTCTAATTGCGTAAATACTTTTTATTCTACTCAAAAGTTGGTGAATCCGGTGTGAATCTGACGGTAGCTTAGGGATGTATGTAGACGGCCGTTAGTTTTGTATTGCTCGAGTCAGGAGGATGGATAGTCTTTCTCGTTGGCTAAGAACTTGCCCCAAGCTATTCTTGAAGCATGGGTATAGGTTAGTCTCGCATGAGCATGATGTAGGCCATCATATTGGACCGGTTGAGCTTTGTACCATTCCTAACGTCTTGTCCTCGCTAGCCCCGTTGTGCCTACCCCTCCTTTTGATTCAGCTCCATCATGATTTCACCAAAGCCTCATAGCCAATCCTAGTCGCACACCCAAGTCGAGTTTAGTGTTTTATATTTTCATGTTGGGATGTGATGTGGTGTTATTACATGTGAAAATGTGGATGTGCTCCAATGTTATATTCACTGAAATTGCAAAAATAAAAAGATGATTTGAATAAAAAAAGGAGAGAAAATATTTGTAAAGAAAAAAAGTGAAAAGTAAAAGTAAAATTGAAAATCATTTTGGAAATGTGATTATATTTGGAGTAGGCGGTGCACACACCCATATGTTAAAAGTTAAGTTTGGGGGCGTGGTGTACCCGCGTGTATTTTGCTTAGTAGAGGGATTCCTTTCATACTAGCTCATTTGGGTTAGGTGCATAGCCTTCGTGTTTATCCTTGTTTACCTCAACGAAACCCAAGCCCCATCTCTTCACCTAAAGTCCTACTGATTCGTGTGTGAACCAAACCAGTGCCATGGAGAGAATGCGAAAGGGCAAGCATATGGTCACCGACATTGGTGGATTCCTTTGGAGGTTATCCCGAGCCCTGATCTTTGGCAATGCTCGCCTAGCGATTAGTCTACTTTCTCCCTACGCATGACTGGATGATTCACTGTGATTCTATTTTTGAGTAATAATAAAATGTTGATACGCATTGTGAAAAGTATAAACTATTTTGTATACTTAGAAATTTCTTCTATTATATTTTTACGCCCGCGAGCATGCGACTTCGCATGGTACTTCGTATCGCAATTTCTTTGTTAACTAGTATTTTTACGTATATGCTTAGATTTTGTTTGCTCGGGACGCGCAAACAGTTAAGTCTGGCGGTGTGATGAGTCCATGTTTTATACATATTTTCGGACTCATCTGGGCTAGTTTTCACGTGGTTGCACTTCACTTTTAGTTCTTTATCGTTCCTATTTCATCTGATCGTTATTTCCATAGGACGTGCACATTTAAGCCCATGGTTGTGTATTTTGTTATTTTTATAGTCTATACTCCCTTTTTTTATTGTCTGGAATGTCTGCACAGATTAGTGATTGGTTTTTTCTTTTCGGTACAAGGGTCGTGTGCGTGTTCCGGGATGGTTGTGAAACAGGAATACTGCGCACGATCATGGGATCTAATGCGCACGACCACTAGTCGTGCGCCCCTGATCGTGCGCACTACTCTACGTTCTCTAGAATCAGCCTGGGGTAAGCGCACGACCACTGGACATACTGCGCACGACCATCGGTCGTGCGCCACTGATCGTGTGCATTGATTCCTCTTTTCTGGAGTCCTGTCTGGGTAATCGCACGATCATTGGACTTAGTGCGCACGACCACTGGTCGTGCGCCACTACTCGTGCGCATTATCCCAGTTCTTCTTCCTGTTATTCCAAGCCAGTGCGCACGAGCACAGGACATAGTGCGCACGACCACTGGTCGTGCGCCTGTGATCGTGCGCATTGTTCATTTCTGCTTTTGTATAAATAGTGCAGGTTCCGCCCTAATCGAGAGATCGCTCATTTTCCTCCGCCGTTTTCATATCCGAGGAGGGTTTCCGCCGTCCTCCTTCAATCTCCACCCTAGGGAGGTGCTCCGGGCAAGCTTTCACCGCAAAATCCAAGCCGAAGCTTCCTCTCGGCCTCCTCCTTCATCCTTGAGCTTCAAGAAGGGCTTGACCTAGCTTTCTCCATCAAGCAAGGGGAAATTGTGCCATCCTCCACCGGATTGTGACACGAAGAAGGCGGGCCATTGGAAGGTGGTGACAGCCCTTCTCTACCCCGGACGCAGTTGCTGACCGAGCTTGGACGCGGATTGACAACCCGACGATTCCAACCGTGAATCCTCAGCAAGGCTTCGGATCCGGTCGATTTCGCACACTTTTCTTCTCTTATTGTTGATAGTTTAGTTGAACTCTTTGTATTTGATGAAGCTATGCTTAGTGTAATATATGTTTATGTGTGATCATGTCTATATGATTGCATATTTTCGTTATATTTACTTGAGGTGCGCCCATATTCCATCCACCACCATCCACCCTTGCCGTTCTATAAATTGCTAGAAGCGAGCATAGCGAAGAGGTGCTCATGACCCTCATTCCGCCATTCTAACCACCTCATCCGCAAGCCTACTCGTCCATCCGCCTAGAGATTCGGTGCATAGCAGCCCGACTAGTCTTCTATCCCGCCTGGCGAAGCATCGCATAGCGGCGTTGCATAGGAGTAGTTGTTAGCCTTTTATTTTCTGTTTCCGCAATATCAAAACCCCCCCTTAGTTAGCTCCGACCTGAGGACTTCAATCTCAAGTCCTCCTCGAAATTAACTCCACCTTACTGTGTTCCTTGTGAGATCGATACTTGGGAAAACCCCCATTTTATATTACTTATGCGACCGGTTCACTGCCGTGATCTATAGCATCAGTACACTTTAACTCTACCTGCTGTTCTATTATTAATAATGAAAACAAAACTGTTTTAATTGGAATTAGACAAGGTAACATATATCTAGTAGAGTTTATTTCTGCCAAAACTGATGTTTGTTTACTCAATATCACTAGTAACCAAAATGAGTTGTGGCATAAAAGATTAGGTCATGTAAACCTTAAGAATATAGCTAGGTTATCTAAAGACAACCTTGTTAGAGGTTTACCTTCTGACCCCTACAAGAAGGAAAACCTATGCATAACTTGTCAATTAGGCAAGCAAACTAAAACTAGTTTCAAATCCATTAATAAAAGTGATTCACCTAGGATTTTGTATTTTCTTCATGTGGATCTATTTGGACCCATTGCAGTACAAAGCCTAGGAGGGAAGTCTTATACTTTAGTGATTATTGATGACTTCTCCAGATTCAGTTGGGTAGCCTTTCTGAGAACTAAGTCAGATACATTCAAGGTTCTTACAGATTTTCTCAGGACCATACAGATTGAGTTCGCTACTCATGTTGCATTGATCAGAAGTGATCATGGCACAGAGTTTGAGTCTCTTCTTATGCATGAGTTCTGTGAGAAGGAAGGTATCAGGAAGTGCTTCTTAGCTCCTAGAACTCCCCAACAAAATGGGGTTGCTGAAAGGAAAAATAGGACACTCATTGAATCTGCAGGCACATTATTGGCAGATGCTTACATGCCTCTATCCTTTTGGGCAGAAGCTGTAAACACTGCTACTATGTCCTGAATAGAAGCCTTATACATAAGCTGAAAAATAAGACCCCCTATGAATTGCTTAAAGGGAAGAAACCTAAAATCACATATTTTAAAGTTTTTGGTTGCATATTTTATATTCACACAAACAACAAAAGATACATTAGAATGTTTGAGCCTAAGGCTGAAGAAGGGATTTTCTAGGATACTCCCAAGTAATCAAGGCCTATAGGGTTTTTAATAAATCCACTCTTAAATTTGAAGAATCAGTCCATGTATCTTTTGATGAAGCTAACATATCTTATAAGGAGATAGAGATTTCTACCAATAGCTTTTTGCAGGTTCCACAACTGTGTGAGTCTATGGATGGACTAAACCTTACCCAAGAGGTGTCAACCCATCCTGCTCCACAGGTTGCTGAAGACAGTGAAGAAGAGATTCAAGTGGAAGTGGCTGAACTTCCCTCAACAGCTAATAACATTCCTCAAGAGGAATTAATTATAGAAGCTGTTGCTGAACAAACTCCACCAATTGATCTTGTCACACTTAGAGATCACCCCAGGTCTCAAGTGATTGGAGACATTTTAGCAGGTGTACAGACAAGGCATCAACTCAACCAAGACTTAATGCATGCCTGTTTTCTCTCTCAGATTGAACCTCTCTCCATCCATGAAGCTGAGCAAGATCCCCACTGGATCATTACAATGTAAGAGGAACTAAATCAGTTTGAGAGATGTAGAGTTTTGGATTTGGTTCCAAGACCTCATAACTACCCATTTATTGGAACCAAATGGGTATATAGAAACAAGCTGGATGCTCAAGGAAATATTGTGAGAAACAAGGCTAGGCTTTCTGCTCAGGGCTACAGACAATAGGAAGGAATTGACTATGACCAAACCTTTGCCCCTGTTGCAAGGTTAGAGGCCATAAGAATATTCCTTGCCTATGCAGCTCACAGGAGATTCAAAGTTTTCCAAATGGACGTCAAGAGTGCATTTTTGAATGGAGTGCTTCAAGAAGAGGTTTATGTGGAACAACCTCCAGGTTTTATCTCTCTAACTCAACCCTCTTTTGTGTTTAAATTGCATAAATCTATCTATGGTTTAAAGCAAGCTCCAAGAGCTTGGTATGAGACCTTAGCAAGCTTTCTTTTAGAGCATAAATTTACAAGAGGAAACACAGATAAAACTCTTTTCACTAGACATGATAAGGACCAAATTTTGTTAGTACAAATATATGTGGATGACATCATCTTTTGGTCTACTGATCCCAAATTATGCAAGAGGTTTGCTGACCTCATGCATTCCAAATTTGAGATGAGTAGCATGAGTGAGCTTTCCTACTTCCTTGGTCTCCATGTGAAGCAGCTCCCTGATGGTATATTCCTCTCCCAAGCTAAGTATGCTAAAGAGCTTATTAAGAAGTTTGGGATGGGTGATACTTCAGGAATGAAAACACATATGGCTACCAATGCTGTTGTGGATTCTGATGCAGTGGGGAAACCTGTAGATCAGAAGCATTATAGGGCAATTGTTGGATCCATATTATACCTAACAGCTAGCAGGCCTGACATCTTGTTTGCCACATGCCTTTGTGCTAGGTTCCAAGTGAACCCCAAAGAATTTCACCTTATTTTCTTAAAAATAATTTTGAGATATATAAAGAGTTGTCCTAATCTAGGACTCTGGTATCCTGTAGAGTCAGAGTTTTAGTTAACTGGATACTCAGATGCTGACTATGCTGGATGTAGAGTGGACAGGAAGAGTACCTCTGAAACTTGCCAGTTCCTGGGTATGAGACTTGTCTCCTGGTTTTGTAAAAAGCAAACATCTGTGTCTACATCAACTGCAGAAGCAGAATACATGGCTGCTGGCAGCTGCTGTTCACAAATGTTATGGATACAAAACCAACTCCTAGACTATGGTGTTAACTTAAATAATTCAACATTATTTTTTGATAATACTAGTGCTATTGCTATAACACAGAATCCAGTTCACCATAGGTGGACTAAACATATTGATATAAGACATCATTTAATTAGAGATATTGTAAACAAAAAGAAAATTACCCTAATCCATATTCCTACTGATTTACAGAGAGCGGACATTTTCACCAAACCCTTGGATGAGAAAAATCATCTATTCTTTATAAATCAACTGGGAATGATCAATGGAGAAGAGTTAAATTAGTTTCTGTCTGCATTTGACGAATTTTCCAGAGTTCGTCGAATGGAGTTCGACGAATTAAGGAAAGTTTAAGAGATGCTCGTCGAATGGAGATCGACGAATTCTCTGTGTGGAAACAATTTTTGTCGACCGGAGATCGACGAACTTTGCTTCAGAAGACATTTCGTCGAACGGAGTACGACGAACTGTTTTCGTTTCTTCTGGATGAGATCGATGAATTATTTGTCTATAATTTTTTTCGTCGACCTCAGTTCGAAGAACTGTTTTTTTTCGTGGAACGGAGATTGTCGATTCATATTCTGGAAACATTATATCTAGGTTTTCTTCGACCTCCATCCCGCGCTTTCTGTTCCCTTGCTCTTGATCGCCGTTTTCTCTGTCTAGTTTGTAGGTGATCTCAATGGCGATTCCAGTAGGAGCTTTAGCCGCAATGAAGTTTGACATCGGCTTTGATGTCGACTTCGACTCTTTCCAGCACTCAGATCCAATCTTCCTCTACATTCTGGAACTTTTAGAAGAACAAAATCCGAAGAACTTGATGACCACCTAGATAAAGTTGGCCGGAACAGAAATAAGGGAATGGGTTTATACTTCAACCATTTCTGAAGACAATATTATGACAGGAACCATCGCCGATAACGCTATCTCGTTAACCCCCGCCGTTTTATCTGAAATTTTTGGTTTGACAACTCGAGTGGAGGAATTAGAGATTGATTCTACAGAGTTTACTATGATGCTGAATTTGATGGGTTATGCTGGTGACAACCCTAACAAACTTTTGAAGAAACATCTGTCTGCGCCTTATAAATTCTTAGCAGACTTGGTGGGTAAAGTGCTGCTCGACAAACATACAGCACACGACTACATCACCAGACAACAATTTCTGGTTATGTATGCCATTGTCAACAAGAAGGGAATAGACTGGGCACAACTGCTATTTGATTTGATTAAGAAGAAGAATTCCTAGAAGGAAGTGTGTTTTGGAAGGATCCTTGGGATCTTCCTCAAGGAAAAGGCTGCTGAATCCCTGGTCTCCCCGACCATATTCATTAATGCCAGTAAAGGCTGACTTGTGCCTTATTTGGCAGGTGGGAGAGGACAATCACCAAGCCCACAAAGGCTTCTACCTCTTCCACCCCTGCTTCTGAAGGCACCAGGGCTGTTAAAGCCACTCCCACACCTGCTGAGGAGATCCATCCCCCTCCACCATCTCTTCCAGCACCCCTTCCAGCAAAACAACTCCCTTCCTCTCCCATTCCTTCTTCAACTCTTCCATCATTTCAGCATAATTCTGTGCCTACTCGACCTCCATATACACCACTTGACATCACCAACATTCCATCTTCACCTCTTCAAGCAAATCAACAACCCACACCTCCTGCTTCACCTCATGACACACATATTCCTACACCACCACAGTCCCCACTTCCCCCACATTTATCCTCCAATCCATCTTACATCCTACCCTCAGACACTGCAATGCCAGATGCCACCATTCCACCCACATCACCATCCACTCCTCACATTCATGCTATTCCACCCTCCATTCCATCCCTAGTTGCTCCCTCCTCCACACCAAATGCAACTTCCTCTCCCTCTTTCTCATTTGATCCCACTACCATATCATCTATCCTCTCCTCCATCACTCCCCCTCATCAAATCCCTTATCACAGAGGCCATTACACCTCTTGTGAATTCTATTAATTCTTTGTCTGCCTAAATTTATGCCCTTACTGCTGCCCCCTCCTCAGTCCAGGGCCTGGCCTCAGTTACAACTGAACCCAGGGAGGGGGAGATGCCTGATGATGAAGCAGCAGCACAAGCTTCAGATACTTCAGCTCCAGCAGATACTACAGATTCCCCAGTCCCCACAGAAGTATATCCAGATTGTACAGATAGTGATTTAATTGATTTAATTGATTTCAGTAATACTGATATGGACATTGCTGATATGGATATTGCTGAAACTGTTGGTGATTTTACCCTCAATCCCACAGTTAATCTAGAAGAATTACTGCAAACGTTTTATACTGTATATATGCATTCACTTCCAGCAGACTTCACTAAGCCACAGTTGGCTATTGTTCCCTATACTTCTCCAATAAGTCCAGCAGTTGCTAAGCAACTCTGTGACAGTTTTGTTATTCCTGTTGATGCTCCAACCTCTATCGTTATTCTAGAAGCTATCTCAGCACCAGTTTTTGTCATGGATGATTCACCTATGCCAGATCTGGATGAGCTAATTCTGGCTGATATTGAAGAGGAAAATAAGGCAGCAGCTGAAAGCTCTGTCCCAATTACCTTTGATCCTTGTACAGTCTCCTCTTTAATTACTGCTGAAAATCCAGTTCCTAAAACTTCTATTCCTGCTGCAGCAAAGGCTGCCATTGATGATAAAGCCCTGAAAGCATTGAATGCTTTGTATGATAACCGTCAGTATTCTGACAGTGATGATGAAGATGCTGATGAAGATGATTCAGATGAAGAAGCTACCAAGAAGAAGAAGCAATTGTTGTCAAAGAAAAGGAAGGCTCCTCCTCCTCCTACTCCTAAGCCTAATCCAGCAGCTGACACTCCTTATTACATTTTGCATAATGTTGCTCCTTATAAGGGAATGCTTGCTTGGATGTGGCTGTCTAAGAATCAGCAAAAGGAAAGGAAAAGAAGTAGGAGATACTCTCCTCCACCATTTCACAGATATAGAAAGGATCCTCCTCCTCCTCCTCCAGCAGCTGGTGCCACTGGCTCTAGCTCTTAGAGATCTGCCCCCATGCAAACCTATCAGAGACATTCAAGGAGATCCTCTGGAAGCAGCCAGTAGAGGCAACAATTTTCAGGTAATCAACATCAGCAGCAACAACAACATATATCTGAAGAACAGAAAGCTGACAGTCCTAAAAGACCAAACTCTCCTCCTATTCCATCTAAAGATCCTGAAACAGCCAACACTGAAAAAATGGCTAGATTCCAGGAACTAATTGGCCTATCATTGATCCATAAAGCTAAAACTGAAGGTAAAGACATTTCAGGTTTCATAACTATGTCTAAGTACAGGAAGGAAGAATTAAAAAGGTTTGACAAAGGCAACAAACTTTTCAATGTTGATGATTATATGAAGCTCCATCATGAAGCAGTTGTCCCCAGAGAGACATCACTAAAGATCATTGGGGCAGCTGACATGACAATGACCCAGACAGAGGCTTCAAATCCAAACAGAGAAATTATCTTTAAAAAGCCAGGATTGAAGACAACAGAAGACAAGTCTTTGCAGAAAAAGAAGAAGTAATCTTTATTTTGTTTCAATTTCTTTCTGCATTTGTTTTCAAACTATGTTACTTGTTTAAACAAAGCCTATGTATATATATATATCTGTTGCATGTGTTGGTAATTCTCTGCCAGATATATCCTTTTTTTTCTTGCTTTGTTTATCTGCTTTGAGTCTCTTAGTGACCTCACCCAAATAGGGGGAGATTGTTGGATCCCTAGATGATTTGGGCTAGGTTCACTAGCATAGGATGTGACCCAACATGTATAGACAGGGTCAAATTTGTGTCCTAGAGTCTAGGCCAAGTCCTTAGAGTCAACTTCAGATGGACCAGCCATCCTCTAGACAATCAGAGACTCAAGAATTAGAAGATTTCAAGACTAAGTAAAATGAGTTCGATGTTCGTCGAACTCAGGTAGACGAAAGGCGTTCTGAGCTCGATGATCTTGAGACATTTCTCTGTGCTGAGCTCGACGATCTTTGTTCTCTGTTCGACGAAGACTGAGATACTTCAACAAGCTAAAGTCAGGATAACTCCAGATTTTTCTAAGTCCAGCTTCAGGCTTTGGTCGACGAACAAGAATCTAAGCTCAACGAACTTGGACCTCAAGTTCACAACTTCTCAGGTCGACAAATTCAGTACTCTACTCGACGATTTCTGGTCGACGATTTCAATCCTTCCCAGTCAGAGACTTCTCAAATTCTAAGTCCACAATCATTCTTCGGTCGACGATTTTGGATCTCAGCTCAACGAATGAAGATTGTCAGTTCGACGAAGATTGTAGCAGAATTGACAAGATTCCATTGAAGACAAATTGCTATTGTCTGGTCGACGAACTCATCAGCTCAGCTCGACGAACTGTGAACTCAGCTCGACGATTCCTGTTCTTTGTTCAACGATTCCAGATTAGGTCTTCTCCAGTTTTCCGTCCCTTTTCTTGGCGATGAATCCTGAGTAATTAATGCTCAATCTTCTCTAAATGTTACCGTTGGAACGAGTATTGATCATGGATTATTTCATGACGTTTTTCCATGGGACAGTTAGGGAAATCATTGATTGTCGCTTCCTTCCCAGGCTGACTGCATTTAATACTCTAGGTTTAAAATTTCGAATGTTCTTTAGTCAGTCTTCAGTCAGTAAACAAAAATAAGAAAAGATTAAGCAGTCACACAGACACACAGACATACAGTACACTCAAGAACAGTCTTACAGAAATCTAAAGTTTTCATACTGCAATCAACCTAAGCCAGAGAACATCATCAAGAAGAAGAAGAACATTCAATCACTATCAAGAGTCTTCTTCCTTCAACCATACAGGATAACTTCTAAAGGACAACAATTATTGTATCTGTCAAAGAAGTTCCTGAAGCAATCTCTTGTCAGGGCACTCAAGCTCTTTGAAGACCTGTCACCCTGAAGCAGTGCTCCAGATTTCCTGATCCATTCAAGATCTCAGTGGGAGCAATCTGCTGAAACCAATCCACAAGTCTTCTCAGTTGTTATTGAGAAAGAGAAGGCCCCATCACTCCTTTTCCATCTTCTGTACAGGGTTTTAATTCCCTTCAAAATTATTCCTGGTTGCAAGTCTCCTACCAAAAGACTTGAGGTTTTGGTTTTTGAGCACCTGAATAAAAGCTCATTGGTGTCAGGCTCCTGATCAAAAACCTGAGTGGATTCCTACCAGGGTGGTAGAAGAGTGGATGTACCCAGGTGGGGAAGCACTATAACTTCTTGTGTCGTCTGGTTGTCCTCTTTCTTTTGTTTTGGCTGTGATCTGTGATTTGTTAGGATTGCTGTGCTTATTTCTTTATTCATTAATGTGTTCACTTAGGATTACAGCATAAGTTGTAAAGAATTTTTTAAGAGAGCACAATACTCTATTCACCCCCCCTCTAGAGTATTTCAGATCTACCTTCACTTTCACCTTGGTGTGGTGGGTTTGGCACCTTGGGGGTCACTTGACCCTTAGGAAGGTTGCTATGACCAAATTAGGGCTAGTGTTGGCTTGGGTCAATATAGACTCCTTGGTTGACCCCAATGGGTCTTTAGTGATCCTATGGGCTCCTCCAAAAGGGCTATGGAAATTATGGTAGGGTCCTAGAGTCAAGTTAAAAACCTAAAGTCAAACCATAGGGATAACATTTGAAATGTGCTAATTGTAGACAATGGTGGTCTCACCTTCTTTTCTAGGTTCACTTGGTCTTCTAGGGCTTCCTAGGGTTTTGTCATGCCCTTGCCATGGCAAAACCACACTTGGGGTCTAGTTGTTTGAGGGATGTTACAAATCACAATACATAAAAATTAAAATTCCGTCGCCGAAATTAAGGTTAGGCCTACAGGGTTCTAGAGAAATAGGAAAAATTATGTAACATCCCTTAGAAGGTTGAAAGTTTACCTGCCTCGAAGAGTCCCGGGTACTTCTGCAGCATCAGGTCTCATGGTTCCCAAGTGTGCTCCTCCTACCCATGGTTCCTCCATAGGACTTTGACAAATGGGACCTTCTTGCGCCACAGGGTATGTACCGTTGTATCGTCAATCCTGACCGCCTCCATGCTGACTCACCGATCCGATGCCACTGGGCCATCCTTAATAAAGATCAGCTGCTCAGGCCATAACAAAGCTCTGCGAAGGGAAGAGACATGGAAGATGTTATGCAGTCCTGCTAACTCTTCCAGAAGATCCATCCTATATGCTAAGGGGCCGATCTGCTCCAGGATCCTATAGGGCCCCAACTATCTAGGCTGAGCTTCTTCCGCCTTCGAACTTGAGAAACTCCATGAATCGGCTGAATCTTCAAGAACACCCAGTCTGCTACTTGGAACTCCACCTGTCGATGCCACACTTCATAGTACTTGGCCTACCTGCTCTGAGCCTCCAACATCCTGTCCTGAATCAGCCTCACTTGAGCATCTGTGTCCTCCATGAACTCCGAGCGAAGAGCCTTGGGGCCCTCGTCCTGGACACAAAATAGAGGGGTCCGACACCTCCATCCATACAGAGCCTCATAAGGGGCCATGCGTATACTGGCCTGATGACTGTTATTGTAGGAGAACTCGATCAGTGGCAACAATCTCTCCCAAGGCTCCCCATGATCTAGAATGCATAAGCACAGAAGATCCTCCAAAGTCCAGTTAGTGTGCTCTGTTTGTCCATCTGTCTGAGGGTGGAAGGCTGTGTTAAATGTCAACTGAGAGCCCAGGTAAGCATGAACCGACCTCCACTGCTTGGACGTAAAATGTCCGTCTCGATCCGACACAATCATCTTGGGTACTCCATGATAGCACACAAACTGATCCACAAACTTCCACACAAGATCAACTACCGGAGTGTCCTTCCTAACTGGGATAAACCTGACCACCTTTGTCAGCGTGTCGACAATGACCCAAATCGAATCATTCCCTGCATGCGACCGGATTTCATCTGTGGTACTCATCGACGTGAGGTACTCCCTGAACAACTCCTGATCCTCCTCAGATACTATGGATATCTGCATCTCCTCCAACATGCACACCATCTCCATAACCATCACTGAGGAGCCAGAGCTAGTGCCATAGCTATCAACTAAGACCCCCGGAAGATGCTCAGCCAGTTTGCCCAAGGATTTGGATGAGGAGCTGGAGCCTGCTGAGCCCTGAAGGCCTCCAGAATTGCAGTCAATGTGTGGCCTATCTCTGTCTACTGAAACGGAGCCGGAGCTGGCGGCGGTAGAATCACGTTCTAAGCTTGAAATGCCCCTGCTTTGGAGTAGGGTTCGTCGTAGGCTACAAAGGAGAATTCCAATTGTTAAACGATAAAGGAAAGGAAGCAAAGAGATGGGACTTTTGCATGTGATTACCACTTATGGGCACACCATTGCTTCAGCTGCTAGTTTGTCCCCAATCTAAGCTCGCGTGGGGTTGCCCAAGGTTTTGTGGACTTCTTTTTATTCGGATCGAACCTCCCTCTGATACCGGTTTGTAAGACCCCATTTTTTGCTACGCTACTAGGTCTTACGCCCAGAATCTCCATTTCGCGATGACACCTTTGCTCGAGAA
This sequence comes from Platanthera guangdongensis, assembly GCA_039583875.1. Lineage (NCBI taxonomy): Eukaryota > Viridiplantae > Streptophyta > Magnoliopsida > Asparagales > Orchidaceae > Platanthera > Platanthera guangdongensis. Next base: position 97,141,690 of record CM077153.1, on the reverse strand, counting down.
TGCCGACACTACGAAACGCCAACCCTGCCGGCACAATAGAATCACCAAAGATGCGGAAGCTTATAAAAGAAGACAATAAATGCCAAGTCCACAAAACATATCATATATAAATATATAACATGAATTACAGTGTGTCCCAGAATAAATAGAGTATCGAAAAAGACAAGCAGAAAGGTAAACGGTCTTATGCCCGGTACATCGGAATCCTCACTACAAGGTCACCCGCGGAAGCTAATAAAGCTAAACACTCATGGAGCCAGGAACGGGTGCTCCCGTACTAGACTGGCCCACCTCCCTGTGCACTGTGCCCTACTGTTGCTGCCTCTCTGGCTGCATCGTGTCTCCCATCCGGAGCCATTGAAAAAATATGGTCCACCGACCGTTAGTCATAAGACTAAGCCAACTATCATCCCTGCCTCCCCCCGCGACTCATAGGCACCGTTCGAGAAGGTGATATGGAAGATATTGAGCTGGAGAAGTGTCAAAGTAGATGGAGGCGAACCTAAACTAGCAGTGACATCATAGAGCTATAAAGGTGGACAACAGTAATATGATAATACTAAAGTAAGGCAGTAAAGTAAGTACTGTAAGAGAGCAAACTATATTAAAGAATAACGTTAACTTATATGAATGCCCATACAAACTTATAAGTTAAGGGGTCTTTTGCAAGGATCCCATCATATAAGTTATCTCATACTAGGTTATACGATGGGGTGTCGGGTTTTATGCAAGTATGAGTGTAGTGAAATGTTATGCGGATGAAATGCTATGTTCACACAAGTGCAACTCACGCACACGACTCTATGCGCACAGACCTTTAGTTTCATCATTTTGTAGTTAGCTAAACTCTCAGGTATCTCACGTTGTGGCAAACACAACTACTAGGCCGACATTCACGCTACCCAATAGAGACCTTTGTACGCCTCAACGTAAAGGAGACACCACGGAGCCTTTGCGTACCTTGCTGACAAAACCACCTATCTTTCTTTTGCTAAGTGTGAACCACACTCGTTGAGTCAACGTACCGATGTCGGCGTGAATGACTGTCAAGTAACACAGACCCACCACCTTATATTACGCACATGCAAACAAAAACTTATGAGTCATAGGCTCCTTGGACTAACGCGTCCGTCAAAACAACCTACCGAGCCATCAGCTTGCCGGGCTAACCTGACCACTACTAAAACCACCGAGCTTACCGCTCGAATGACCAAGCTAAATAAACAACCCTGAAACTAGAGGTGAGTGTAAGTGGAGTTTTAGTATAGACTAATTACTCTTGTAATCAATTTTCTCTTTCAGTTTACGTTAACCTTGGACTTTCCAGGGCATTCCCTGTGAAGGGCTCTTGAGGACACTAAGAACTTCGATGGGCTGATTCCCAAAGATCCCTTTCGCAAGGCACTTATTGTTAGTGGTTACTACCCTTGTCCGAACTCATTGATTTACTCTTGAAATATTCCAAAGTGTATTTGGACTCTCTCACCAGAGAAGGACGATCATTCTTCGCTCCCAAGTATGACCTTAACCTAGCCAACCATGCTCTCGCAACATGACCTACATTGATGACCTCGGTCATACTCTACAGGTTAAGTATACCACACACACCTTTTCCCATACCAAAGTTCCCAAGATTCCCTGATATTGCTATTTTGCTATGTGCAGAACTAGTGAGCTAAATGACATGCAATAATGTTGACCACCATAAATATTCATCTGAATGCCCTAAGATAATTATTGGGTGTCTATAGTGACAAGATTAGACTAAGTATAGACTCTTGTAACTTTTCTAATTTAATTCTCATTTATTTAATTTTCCCAAATTAAGGCCATAGGTGATTTTGAACATGAAGTACTAGATTTGCATAAGTTATGACCACCAAAAACTATGAACTCCATATGATGCCAATAAATCAGAGAATACTAAGTTTCATAATTTTTCATAAATGTTTTGGCCTCTAATTAATTAATCCATAATAAATCTAATAATTTTGGGTAAAGAAGGAAGCACTAAAATTTATCATCTAAATATTATTGAAAAATTACTAAATCTTAAGGGTGACTACAAAGGACCTCTGACCAAAGATCATAAGTTACTAAGCTCATTAGGTACCAAAATAAAATCAATTAATTTTACTTAGAAACAATCACCTTGTGAAGCAACACCTATAAACAGACTTCCAAAAATTCCACAAACAATTACAGAGCTTTACAATATCATAAAAGTTCCTCTGACAAAATTTCATGTGTTTCTAGTAAGAGATTAATTCATAAGAAATTCCTAAATAGATTGAGCAACTTGATGGGTTGTGAATGAAGTAATACAATTATTGATCTAAAATTCATTCTAAAATTTATAGAGTTTTGTTATGGTCTTAAATCATAACTGACTAAATCTCATGCAATTTCAAGGTTAGAAAGTAATATATAAAAATGTTTCAAGAAAACCCAAGATAGTGCACTTTACGAAATAACCTACCTGTAAACTCATCCCAACAACACGTAAAATATTCCAGATATTAATATGATTATAAAAATGACTCCTACCATCATCCCATGGAAATCCAAGGTCATAGGACCCCTAAATTATTCTTTAAGGTGCAAGGGCCTAATTAGGCATAAAGTTATTTAAGTGGGGTACAAGAGTCCAACTACCACATACAACAACCCTTGGGCATTACTACACCCTATAAACCCATGGGGTAAACCCCAAGTCTAAACAAGGACTAAACACCCTAAGTCCTTCACAAACCCTAAAAAGCTCAATCCAAGGCTTGAACTAGGGCACTAGGGCTCAACCACCCTAACCCACCCCAAACTCTAAGAGAGGGTGACCCTACTGACCTTGGGACTCTATCCAGAGACCCAACCCATTTGGGTGAGGATTGGCCCCTCCATGCCCCAAGAATACTAAACCCTAAACTCACCCTTAAGGGCCCAAACTTTAGTCACATCAAAACCCAATCAATTTATGCTCAAATGGGTTGAGATTTTAACCAGTGACTCATGATGACTCTAATAACATCCACCAAAGTTTTGGGGGTTGGTGAGGTCATTAGATCCCTTAATTAAGCTATATAAGGATTATTAAATTTTTACCAAAAATATAGAAAAGGTTTCTCCAAAAATTCTCATTTTGGGATATGTCCTAGGTATAGATAAGATTGACTCCCTGCCAAAATTTTCAGGTTAGTTGGACTTGAGGTTATATGGGGGCACTTATTTTAATCTCTAACTAGCTCTAAGTATAGACTGCACCATTTTGGGTGCTGAGGTCAGATAATAGAGCCAAAATGGTTGAAACAAATTCTAAATTAAAGTAGAACTCAAGGGCTACAATTTGGTGTTGACGACTTTTTCTATAGAAGCATCTAAGTATTTTTAATAAATAGAAACATTTGCCGAAATTAATGAGGCAGAAATCAAATAAAGGGAATTAATTAATCCTAAGATTAAATCGGAGGCTGCACGAATCTTGGCGCAAATCGTGCGACAGCTGGTCATCTTCAACCTCTAGCGTACGACTGAGATTCCTCCATCCTGGAGCCCTTTCCAAGTGCTGCCGCCGGCCACCCGGCCATCTCCGCGGCCGGCCTCCGCCTCCACCACCTTCGTTGAGGTGGTGGCTATCGCTAGGCGTCAGCACTGCCGCCGGAGAGGCTGTTTTCGGTGAAACTGAGAGGTGAGAAAAGCTGAAAAATTTGGGAAAAAGCTCACTTGATCGGGATCAATTGAGCCCGATATCTATCCTATTTGATCTAGGATCCTAGCATTGAGGGAGAGGGGGAGAAATCGACCTTCTGGGTGGAGCGCAACAGTGCCGATTGCTGGGTCGCCATTTACGGTGGAGGAGTCGCCGAAGTTCTGTAATAGCACTATGGAAGAACACAATTTCATCGAGGGAAGAGTGTAAATGACTCCTCTGGGTCTGGGGAGTCTTTTAAAAGAATTAGAATGGGGAGGGGAGGGGTCTTTCTTCATGGCTCCATTAATGGCTAATGAAGAGGTTTCAGCCATGGGTGGTTACACTATTCCGGCCATTGAACAACCACCAAAATGACCCCTGTCCTTCTCTACACTGAATGGAGAATAGAATCAAAGCTTTGGAGATGAAGAGAGGGGCCCTTGGTCTCCCTTGGCCATGAATGTCCTTCCTCCCAATTTCTCTCTCCTCCATTAAATGGCAAGTGGAGATTTTCTCTCTCCTAGTCACCTTGGCCGAAATTGATGCATTAATTCAGTAAAGTTACACCCCCCCAAACCCATCTAGATGATTCAAATGGAGCTATCCCAAATGGATTTGGGTTTGAGCTTGAGTTAACCTATTTGGGTTAACTTAACTCAAAGGGGGTTTGCTCAACCGTAGGCCACATTGGGTGACTTAGCTAACCATAAGGGGTGATTAGTGACCCCTTGGCCTCTCCTAAGGTTTAGGGAGACCTTGGTGGGGTGGGTTTGGCACCTTGGGGGGTCACATGACCATTAGGAAGGGTACTTTGACCAAATTAGGGCTAGGGTTGGCTTGGGTCAACTTAGCCTCCATGGTTGACCCCAATGGGTGCTTAGTAATCCTATGCCCCCCTAAAGGTCTATTGAAATTGTGGTAGGGTCCTAGAATCAAGTTAAAATCCTAAAGTCAAACCCTAGGGATAACATTTGAAATGTGTTAATTGCAGACCATGGTGGTCTCACCATTTTCTATGTTCATTTGGTCTTCTGGGGCTTCCTAGGGTTTTATCATGCCCTTTCCATGACAAGACCACTCTTGGGGGTCTAGTTGTTTGAGGGATGCTACAAAAGTAGTCCCTTCCCTATCAGCAGGGCGCCTCATGCCCTCTAGTACCGTGAACCGCTCCTCCGCATCGGCCTTATCCTCGTCCACCATATCGCAAACCTCCTGTATCCGTAGAGCTTGTTTCTGAAATAACCGCGTCACACGCCTCTTCATCCCCTCAGCTTCCTGTGGGTCGCCCAGGTATTACGAAATGTGATCCGTAAAAGGGGGAGGTGAATAGACTCGTTGTTGTCGCCATCAGAGGCGGAGATCACTTGGAAGCCTACAGAATTGGAGATCAGAAAAAGCAAGCAGTCATAATCAAGCAAGTGTGCAAACTCACCGGGGATCGACATGCACCCCACACTGGCAAGTGGCCAGGAGGTGCTCGGCTGGCCCTGGAATAGCTCGCCTTCAAGAGTTGCGAAAGATTTCCCTAGCCCACGTGGAATTGGCAATGGGGAAATCGTAGGAGGGGCATGCCCCTTGGCCGATGGGCTGGCAGCCCGCTTAGTTATCAGTGGGGTGGAATTCACCAGTTACCTTTTATCGCGTCCATCTTCACATGGCATCTTCTGTAGAAAAATAAATCAGAAGCAGAGTTGCAAATCAGATAGGAGGTTTGCATAACTGACGGGCGACCTCGGCACCGGTCGCCGAGTTGGAGGCAGGGGCATCGTTTGTAAGAGACCACCTAACTATTTTTCATTTCTTCGGCCAGAAGAGGGGGCCGGGTGATCCACACCCCAGCCACGGGGCAGCATCAAGGAATTGCTCCCGCGTCCCCTCCCTCGCGGCCGCTAGGTGCGCTCGTATCTCTCCAGACACAAGCATCATTCAACTATAGTTCGTAAGGAAGGTTAAGGAAAGGCTGGATTATTCCAAAAGGCTCGGTGGCATATTTATAGCAACCTAGTGGGGCCCTTCAAAATATTCCATCTAGCTCAACAAACCACTCACCGAACACATGGGGTTGGATGATTCTTTTCAAGCTTTGCCAAGCTCAAAAGAGTCGGGATTGTGTAAACCCCTTGTTCGTCAAGTGGATCCACCAGGTCAGGCGATCAAGCCAGGGCGACCATCCTGCACCAGTACAGAAGACGACCAAGCCCAGGTGGCCGATTCGTTGGTTTTCTCTCGCCAAGACTTGGCGAGCGAGCTGTGCGGCCAATTCATCCCGCCCGCGTCAGCCTAGGCGACCTCATCGCCGACCTGCCTCCATGTAGGGCAGGCGAGACATATGAAAGTGATACCTTAGATACTAATTTAAAGAAAGGGATTGATCTAACTAACTCTAGAGGGGCGGTGAATAGAGTCATTTAAAAACTTTAAGTTATTTTTACAGCGGATTAAAATAGGTGATACTTATAAATAATAGAAAAGAAGTATCACAGCACATTAAATAAAAAGTAGAGCATAACCAGATGACAAAAGGAAATTTATAGTGGTTCCCCAATAAATCTCTGTACATCCACACTTCTACCACCCTAGTAGGAATCCACTACAGGTTTTTGATCAGGTGCCCTGCCATCACGGGTTTTTATTCAGGTGCCCTGTCACCACAGGTTTTTGATCAGGTGCCCTGTCACCACAAGATCTATTTTCTAAGGGAGTTCTAACAACCCTTTGAGCTTTTGATAAGGTGCCCAAAAACCAAACCAAGTCTTTTGATCAGGAGAATTGACAACCAAAAGATTTAACTTTTGAAGGGAGTTATAACCATGTACACAGTGAAATAAAATATAATTGATAGTGTCTTCTCTGTCTCTTTTCTTTGAGAAGACTAGTGGATTTGCGGATCTTGTCAAAGCTCCCCCTGAGTTATAGAAATCTGGTCAAGAGAGGAAACTTTACTTCAGGGTGTAGGCCTTCAAAGATGAAACCTTCTTCTTCCAGTAAATATCTCTGAGAGATTGAGCTTTTGGTCTCAGATTGAATATTGTGTTGCTGGAAGAAAAATGCTTGAAGAAGAAGATGATGAACAAGATGTTCTCTGTATCTGTTTCTTGTTCTCTGGTTGCAGATGTTCTCTTCTTTCTTCTTCTGACTAACTGTTATTATTATTCTAGACTGTAAGACTTACAATATTCTGAAAATTTCTTTCTTTTATATTGATTGATGATTTGAAATTCGAATTCCTTGAAGTCCTCTGCATAATTTTTTGAGAAATTGGAACAGCTATTTTTGTCTTCAATGTATTTCCCTAACTATCCCAATAAATATGGTAGAGTAATAACTCTGTGAAATCCATAATTAATGCTACCAAGAAACGGCTATATTCTCGAGAATATTAAGCATTAATTATCAGAGTATTACTTTATTAATATTTGTAATTAAGCTACTTTAGTCGATCTGAGAAACTGTAGATTAGTTTAGTCAAGCAGGACCTGAATGGAGTTAGTTAAACTCAGTAAAGTTTTCGTCGACCTGAGCTATAAGTTCATCGAGCTGATAATTCTCCTTTGTCGAGCTGAGCTCCAAGATCGTCGAACAGAAAATATTCTTGCTAATCAAAGCTCCAAGTTCATCGAGCTAAGATGGCACTTTGTCGAGATGAGATTCTGATACAAGCTCACAATTCGTCGAGCTCAGCTGGACTTTTGTCGAGCTTAACTCAGAGAAGGAACTCTGAGTTCGTCGATGATCATTAAGCTGAGTTCAACTGTCGTTAAACGACTTTTCTGCAATCTTCAAAACTGCCTTATCTCTTAAGTGTTGAGTCACTGAAGTCTTCTGAATGTAGGATTCAGTTATCTAACCTTATGTGATTGACCTTAACACTGGAAGTAACAAATGACCCTGACTATACGTGGTGGGACATCCATCCTAATAGTGAACCTAGCCCAAATCATAAGTAGGGTTCCAACAATCTCTCCCTATTTGGGTGAGGTCACTATACCAAATAAAAATAAATAAAATCACAATGCAATAAAATATCTGACAGAATTATACAACATTCTGCAGATATGAACAAATGTGCCTTGTGAATATATACAATAATAACAATGTTCAAAAAAATGCAAAAGTAGAAGATTATGATTTTTTCTTTGAGACATCTGAAGAGGAAGCAGGTTTTGTGAAAATCAACTTTCTTCTGGGATCCTTTGCTTCTCTCTGAGTCATCTTCGTGTCTTCAACACCCAGAATCTTCACAAATGCAGCTCTAGGCACTACTCTTCTGGATGCAAGTTCATATAAGTATCAACTTTGAAAAGATTCTTTACCTGATATTTGCCCAATTCCTTCTTCCTATATAATGACATGGTATAAAATTGAGAGGAATCTTTTCCTTCTTCCCTAGCCTTCCTTATCTGAGATAGAGCTATCAACTCATTAAACCTGACCATTCTAGAATTATGATACAATTCTGGATCATATGTTGGAGAGGGAGGTCTTTCTGGACTTGATTTTTCTTTCTGAATTTCTTCAGATGTCTGTTGCTGACTATTTTTTTCTTATGTTGTTGTTTACTGTGCTGGGAGCTGTGCTGCTATCTGCTGCTGTTGTAAGATGGTCTGGTAGAATGAGAAGATGTATACCTTTGTGCTTGAGAAATGTTTCCTGTTGATCCTGCTGCAGGAGGAGGAGGAGGACCTCTCCTAAATTGTGGTGGTGGAGAGTATCTCCTACTCTTCTTCCTTGCTTTAATCTTATTATTTGAGTATCTCATGCAGTGAGCAGTATCTGGAGTGAGTGTAATGTTATGTAGAATATAGTAGGGTGTATCAGCAGTAGGACAGGGTTTAGGAGCAGCCCTGGGTGGAACCTTCTTCTTAAGTTTTCTCTTTTTAGAACTGGAATCTTCTGAGTCATCTGACTCTTCTTCATCATCATCAGATTCATCTACAAGATTATCATATAGAGCATTAATATGTTTAAGCATTGCCTCAGAAAGTAATGGATGAGCCAGTGGCTTTATACTTGTATCTATTATCTCAGCCTGTGACTATTCAGCTATAATTTCTTCCTCAGCCTGAGGCTGTACTTGAACTTCTGGCTCTATCATTTCTGTATCTATATCCTCAAATAAGAAATCATCAAGATTAGGCATGGGGGATTCAGCCCAGCCAAATATTTGAGGTGAGAGAGCCTTTGGCTCTATAGTAGTTATTTACTCTATAATATTCTCTTTAACTGTAAAACTAGTCCTTAGTTGTTCCAATACTTCAGGACTTAATGGTGTTGTATAACTGACTATTTCTTGAGAATAATTATCAAAAACTGAAAGATTGATGTTGGAAATTGTATCAAAAAAATAAAGTAATGAGGGAAGATCAACTGTGGGATTAAAAATAAAATCACCAACTGTGATTATTTCTGGAGTAGAAAAAATTTGGTGCTTCTTCTTCTATACAGACTGTAATCATTTCTGTATCATCTTCTGTTGAAATTACTACTGCTGCTGGACTTGCTGTTGCTGGAGTTGCTGGTGGTGGTTCTTCATGAGTTGCTAAAGCTTCTTCAGTGAACATCTCCCCCTGTCTGGATTCAGAGAGTCCTGAACCCAAGCCCCAACAAGAAGGGACAGTGGAGAAAGAAGCAAGATGTGAAGAGAGTGTAGTGATGGAAGAAGTAAGTGGAGCAATGACCTTAGCCTGTAAGAAGATTCCCAGAATTCTACCAAAACTCGCATCCTTCTTACTAATTTTCTTCTTAATCAAGTCAAATACAATTTCTCCACAGTTCACTGATTTTTGATTAACGAAGGCACACATCAGAAGGAATTGGTGTCTGGTAATGTAGTCATGGGCTGAGTGTTTGCCCAAGATTACCTTCCCAACTATATCTGCTAAGAAATTATATTCAGCAAATAAGTTTTTCTTCAACAATTTGTTAGGGTTTCCCTGGGAGTGACCCATTATAACTAGCATATCATCAAACTCTGTGTTAGATAATTCAATATCATCTTCCCCATTTATAAATCCAAAAATTTCAGTTAGAATAGATGGGGAAAGAGAAACATGTTGTCCAGAAATTGATCCAGTAATGGAGGTTTGATCTTGAAAGGTTACTATGAAAACCCGTTGTTTGATTTCTTGCGCCGTGAGTCTGATCCTCAAAGTCATGAACTGTCTCAACTGTGGTGCTTCAAACAAATGAAGTATGTTCCTGAAGACTTGATCGGAATGGCTGAAGGAATTGATGTCAATGTCGAACCCTGCCTCAAATTTCATGCCAGAAAGTGTCAACGCCGAAATTGCCATGCCTGCAAAAACAAAAGATCAAGTACACGAGAACTGGAAAGTGCGGGATAGAGTTCGATGAAAACCCTATTATAAGTTCTCAGGAGATGAAAAGACAAACTCCGTCCGACGAAACATTAAAAACTTCGAACTCAGTTCGACGAAAAATCTCATAAAGAAATAAAAGCGTCGATCTAAGTCTGAAGAGGGGGAAAACAGTTCGCTGTTCCCCGTTCGACGAAAAACTTTTTTGAAGCAAATTTCGTGATCTTCGTTTGACGAAAAATTTTATGAAACAAATTCATCGATCACCGTTCCAAGAAAAAGTTTTGTAAAGGAATGTTCGTCGATCTCCATTCGACGAACTCTCCACGAAGAGTTCGTAGTTCGTCGATCTCCGTTAGATGAAACATGAATAGTTCGTCAACCAGAGACAGAAATTAGATTAAAGCTTCCCCATTAATCATACATAATAGATTTAGGAAGAACAGAAGTTTCTTTTCATCTAAGAGTTTGGTGAAAATATCTCATCTTTGTAAATCAGAAGAGATAAAGACAGGTTTAATTTTATTTTTGTCCACACAATCTCTAATGAAATGACGTCTAATCTCTATATGTTTTGTCCTTCTATGATGTACTGGATTTTGTGCAAAAAAAATTGCACTAGTGTTATCACAATATATAGTTGAATTATTTAAGTTGAAACCATAATCCAGGAGCTGATTTTGAATCCACAAATTTTGTGAACAACAACTACCTACTGCTATGTATTCAGCTTCAGCAGTTGATGTTGACACAGAAGTTTGCTTTTTGCCAAACTAGGACACAAGCCTATCACCAAGGAACTGATAAGTTCCTGTTGTGTTTTTCCTATCAACTCTATATCCAGTAATGTCAACATCTGAGAATCCATATAATTCAAATTCTAACTCAGTAGGATACCAGAGTCCTATATTAGGACAACTCTTTATATATCTTAAAATCCTTTTTAATAAAATAAGATGTTATTTCAATTGAAAGTGAGGGATTGTAAGTGATACCTCAGATATTAATGCAAAGTGAGGGATAGATGTAACTAACTATAGAGGGGGTGGGGGTAAATAGAGTATTTTAAAAACTTTAAGTTGTTTTTACATCAGATTAAAATAGGTGATACATATAAATATAAGAAATGAAATATCACGACACAACAAATAAAAAGTAGAGCACAACCAGACGACACAAGGAAATTTATAGTGGTTCCCCAATAAACTTGGGTACATCCACTCTTCTGCTACCCTGGTAGGAATCCACTACAGGTTTTTGTTCAGGTACCTTGCAAGAATAAATTTTTGTTCAGGTGCCCTGTCACCACAGATTTTTGATCAGGTGCCCTATCACCATAAGATCTATTTTCTAAGGGAGATCTAGCAACCCTTTGAGCTTTTGATCAGGTGCCCAAAAAACAAAACTGAGTCTTTTGATTAGGAGACTTGACAACCAAATGATTTAAATTTTGAATGGAGTTATAACCCTATACACAGTGAAAGAAACTAAAATTGATAGTGTCTTCACTATCTCTTTTCTTTGAGAAGACTAGTGGATTTGTTGATGTTGTCAAAGCTCCCCCTGAGTTATAGAAATCTGGTCAGGAGAGGAAACTTTGCTTCAGGGTGTAGGCCTTTAAAGATGAACCCTTCTTCTTCTAGTAAATGTCTCTGAGAGATTGAGCTTTTGGTCTCAGATTGAATATTGTGTTGCTGGAAGAAAAAGGCTTGACGAATAAGATGATGAACAAGATGTTCTCTGTATCCATGTCTTGTTCTCTGGTTGCAGATATTCTCTTCTTTCTTCTTCTGACTAACTATTATTCTTATTCTGGACTGTAAGACTTGTAATCTTCTGAAAATTTCTATCTTTTATCTTGATTGCTGATTTAAAATTCGAATTCCTTGAAATCCTTTGCATATTTTCTGGGAATTTGGAATAGCTATTTTTGTCTTCAATGTATTTCCCTAACTGTCCCAGTAAATATGGTAGAGTAATAACTCTGTGAAATCCATAATTAATGCTGCTAAGAAATGACTATATTATTGAGAATATTAAGCATTAATTATCAGAGTATTACTGTCTTAATATTTTTAATTAAGCTGCTTTAGTCGATCTGAGAAACTTCAGAGAAGTTTAGTCGAGCAGAACTTGAATGAAGTTAGTCAAACTCAGTAAAGTTTTTGTCAACCCGAGCTCCAAGTTCGTCGAGCTTACAATTCTCCTTCGTCAAGCTGAACTCCATGTTTGTCGAACAGAAAATATTCTTGCCAATCTGAGCTCCAAGTTCGTCGAGCTGAGAAGGCACTTCGTCGAGCTGAGATTCTGATATAATCTCACAGTTCGTCGAGCTCAGTTGGACTTTCGTCAAGCACAACTTAGAGAAGGAACTCTGAGTTTGTCAATCCGAGATCGATGATCGTCGAGCTGAGTTCAGCTTTTGTCGAACGACTATTCTGTAATCTTCAAAACTTCCTTGTCTCTTAAGTCTTGAGTCTCTAAAGTCTTTTGAAGGTAGGTTTCAGCAATCTAACCTTATTTGATTGACATTAACCTTGGAACTAACTTATGACCCTGACTATACATGGTGGGTCATTAATCCTAATAGTGAACCTATCCCAAATCACAAGTAGGGTTCCAACAACATGGAAACCCGATACGTGCTCGCCTTGAGTTATAAGGCGAGATGCGTGAGCCTGCCACATCCGCCCTATAGAAGGGTGAGTTAATCGCCTGTTTCTCAGCACTTGCCCAGTGGGCCCTAGAGGCAAAATTTTCTGGATGCCCTGAAAGTCTTTATTTCAAGGATAGCTAAATCACCTAGAGGGGGGGGGGTGAATAAGTTTCTTAGTCCTTAGTGACTATCTTTGCTTTTCTTTTAGTTAGATGATTTGTTGGTTGATTATGTTCTGCTTTCAAGTCATGCCACCTACATAAAGAAAACAACACAACAAAGTACACAAAGATTTATAGTGGTTCCTCAATCTTTGGGTATGTAACATCCCATTTCCAACTAGACTCCTAAGAGTGGTTTTGTCATGACTAGGTCATGACAAACCCCTAGGAAGCCCAAGAAGACCAAGTGAGTTTAGGCATGAAATTGGAAATCCCCATGGTCTGCAAATAGTATTATTATAAATAATAGTTTAGGATGACCATAGGGCTTTACCATGACTCCATGACCCCACCACAACATCCCTAACCCATTATAGGGTCCATTAGAGCCATAAGGATCCATTGGGGTGAATCCAAAGAGGTCAAATTGACCCAAGTCCACCATAGCCCAAAATTGGGCAAGGTGCCCAACTAAGGGCAATTGTCCTCTAATATGCCCAATTGACCATACCTAGACCTTTCCAAGCCCTAAGGGAGGTCAATGGGCCACCAAGGACCCATTGGGGTCAACCAAGGAGGCTAAGTTGACCCAAGTCAACTCTATCCCCAAAGTGGTCAAAGTAACCTTCCTAAGGGCAGGGGACCTCCAAAGTGCCAAGACAACCCTACCCAACCATTCCTAGATCTTAGGGGAGGTCAATGGGTCACCCAAGATCCATTGGGGACAACTCTAAAGCCTAAGTTGACCTAAGTCAACTCTAGCCCTAACTTGGTCAAAGTACCCTTAATAAGGGACAAGTGACCTTCAAGGTGCCAAGTCAACCCTACACATCCCTACCTAGACCCTATGGGTGGCCAATAGGTCACCAAGGACCCATTGTTCGTGAAACAAAACTTCAATTTGACCAAAGTCAACCCAAGGCTAGGTCAAGTCAAACTTAGCTCAATGGGCTAACCTAAGCTCAAGCCCTCTTTCCACTTGGGCTAACCTTATTTCCATTTAAAATATGGGTTAGTGGGCTACCAATAGGCTGAAGTGGTCAACAAGGTAAACCTTGATGACTAGGAGAGAGAAAACTCCAAATTCCCTTTAATGGATGAGAGAGAAAGAGAGGGGAGTAATGGGGGAAGACGTTGGGGCACACTCTTCCCCTTCCCCAAGCTCTTCATTCATTTCATTATGGCATGTGGAATAAAAATCCAATGAAGCCAGCCAACCAGCCACCAATAGAGGAGCCCCCATGCCATGGCCGAATTCAAGCTTCAAGGCCATTAATGGCTTTCAAGCTTGAACCACTTAACTCTCCCCATTAAGGCTGGAATCAGTTTATCTAGGGAGAGGAGGCGTTCCCAGCCATTTCCCGGCCTGATTATGCCCGGATTCACCCCCCCATACCATGGCCGAAATTTGTATTAAGGGGCCTTTAATGGCCACTTCTAGGTAGACCGCTCACCTCCCCCATTTTATCATCTTAAAAGCATAACAAGACTCCAAGCTTTCGTTTCCACCCTTGCCCCGACGACCCCGAGCAACTTCACTATACAGTTGCAGAACTCCGGCGACTCCTCCACCACCAATGGCATCCCAGCGATCGACGCATATCTAGGCCGCAAGAAGGTACTTCCTTTCTTCTTCTCCTATGGGTAGATCATAGGGATCATTTAAAATAAAAATCGGGCTCAATTGAGCCTGATTGAAGATTTCGTTTTCATGGATTTTCCGTGAAAAAAAAAAGAGTTCTCGGGTTCGCCGGAAAAGGCCCCTCCGGTGGCCATGCCGCCGCCAGTCGATGGCCCCCACCTCGACAAAGGTGGTTGCGGCGGTGGCCGGCCATGGAGGTGGCCGGGTGGCCGGCAGTGGCGGTTGGAAGAAGCCCTAATTAATTCATTATAAGCCTTGGATAATTTTATTGGGAACTTCAGATCAGTAATTTTAGTATCACCTTTGTAATACCAGTATTAGACCTAATTAAATATGTTTTTATTATGATCTTAATATACATTAGATGATTATGAAATTGGGGCAGAGTGAGTTTTACACCATTATGATCATACATGAATTTTATTGTAATTTCTAGATGTAAATTTCCAGTACTTACTTCACAAGTATATAAATACGAGGATATGATCTATAATATATTTAGGGCTTCCTTTTTATTGGATAATCATGAAATTGATCTGTAGTGTTTCTAGGTCAATATGCTCATATGGTAATTTTATTGCAATTTTTAGATGAATAATTGTTGTACTTAGTTCATTAACTTGTTAACTTGGATTATTATGACAAAATCAAGTACAGAGTTCATTATTCACTGATAAATTGTGAAACTTGACCTGAAGTGTTTATATGTCTTTATATTCATCCTTGAATTTTCTCAGATGTTTTAGAAGTATATTGGCAGTACTTGTCTCTTTAATTTGGTTAATGTAGGTTATGTTCAAAAATTATGTTTAGAGGTTTAAGTCTTACTAAAAATTTGGAGACCTCGAATTTACTGATAAATAGTTGTCTTGTATTTGTCATAATTTTGTGGAACATTTTGCATGCCTAAAAATAGTACTTCATGTTCAAACTAAGGCATTTGGATCTCTTTGGAAATTAAATAAATTATCAAGTAAATTATGAAAATTATAAACATCTTGATTTAGGCTAAACATGCCATGATAGACCTCCAATAAATATTATATGGATTTTGGATGATAATTTTGAGTACCTCCCATTGTATACATCATATAGCTTAGGATGGTCTGCGTTTAGTAAAAACTCCAAAAATCATAATATGGTGCAAAATGAACCTAGGGAGTTGGGATATTAGTGTATTGATCTGGTAAGTGAAATAAGATTATCATCGGTAGTCGTGATGAGGAGTGGGAGGTTTGACTAGTGTTAAGAGGTGCTCGGGGTCGACGAAACATCGTCTTCCCCGTGGAGTGAGAAAGAGTCAAAATACACTAGGGTTAGATGCAGTACAACATTAAAAAGATTGAGAGATGGGTAACAACCAATAATAGTAAGTGACTTGCGAAAGGGAACGATGGGCTTCAGCTACCATCATAGTTCTTAGTGTCCTCGAGAGCCCTTCACGGGGAATATCTTGGGCAGTCCTGAGCTAACCTAAATCGTAAGTAAAATCAATGTTTAAAAGAGCAATTAGTATAAATAGGGATTGAATTGTAACAGACGGGGTAGTCCGGGGAGCCGGTGGCTCGGAAGGATTTGGATAAAAATTAAGGTGGTGGGTCTTCGGTATTGGACGGTCATTCACACATACATCGATACGTTGACTCGGTAGTGTGGGACACTTGGCCAGGGAAATTCTATTGGATATGGCCAGCATAGTACGTGGAGACTCTAGGTTGTGTCCTTCTAGAGGCGTACGTAAGGGCTAGTCCTGGTAGTGTGGATACCCGCCTAGGAGTGGGGGGCCCGACCCACTATTCCATTTTCCACTACGGAGTTTCCTGGGAGTGAAGCTAGCTTCCCAAATACGGGGAACTAAAGGTCTGTATACATAGAGTCGTGTGCGTGAGTTGCACTTGCATGAATCATAGGATAGCATATCACTACACTCATACTTGCATACAACCGACACCCTAATGTATAAATTGGTATGAGACTTTTTATACGATGGGAGCCTTGTAGAAGACCCCTTAACTTATATGTTTGTATGGGCATTCATATAAGTTAATGTTACTTACTTCTTACTTTGTCATTCTTACATATACTGCTTATTCCACTCGTTTACCTTACTGCTTGCTACTATAGAACTGCTAACTTTCACCTTTCTTCCATAGCTGTTTATACGTTATAAATTAACTGCTAGAATAGTTCTGCCGTCACCTGCTTTACTTACTCTCCACCTTCATAGCTTCCCTTTCCTCTTCCCCGCTCAGTTCTTAGGAGCCATGGGGCAGGGGTAGGGGATGATAGGACTTAGTCTTTTTGACTAACGGTTTTTGGACCACAACATTCCAGGGACTTCGGATGGGAGACAGGGGGCAGCAGCAGGGGCCACAACACCATTGGAGTACGGTGCTCATGGAGGTAGGCCAGTCTAGTACCAGAGCACCAGTGACTAGCTTCGTGAGTGATTAGTTCTTTCTTATAGCTTCTGCGAGAGATTGTAGCGAGGATCTGATATATCGGGTTCAAGCACATTTATATTTCATTTATACTATTCTATTGCAGTACTCTCTCTTTTCTATATTTATGGACTGTTGTGGTTTCTCATTTTATATGATGTTTGTTGACTCAATTATATTTCAGTTTATGATTACTACTCTCTCTTTGATGATCTAAAAGGCCGGCAGAATCGGCATTTTGTAGTGGCGGCCTTCCCGAGTGTCGGTGCCACCGCAAAACAGCGATTCTTGGCATAAGACCCCAAAGTTTTGAAAAATAAAAAAATGGGGTCTTACAGGGTACATCCACTCTCCTCCCACCTTGCCAACTTCCTGTTAGTCAAGGCACTTCTCCAAATCAATGCTCCAAAGGTCTTACACCTCAGATCCCTCAGGATCTCTCAGTCTTGTCCAAGACCTACAACTCAGTCACAAGGGCCTACAACTCAGTGATCAGCAGATAACCTATCTCAGGCCAAAGGCTCTACACTCAGGCTAGGACGACAGACCAACCTTATATCCACTAGGGATCCAACACCCAGAGAGTATTCCTATCATACAGCTCATAACCAAAGGTCCAAACTCAGATCCAAAGGTTCCTATAGCTCAGGAACAAGTGCCCTACCACTCAGTGAGAATGACTCACCTACCTCAGGCTCAAAAGCACTACAGCTTAGATCCACTTCTGGATCCTACCTTAAATCAAACTTGCTCCTACCACTCAGATCCAAAAGGATCCTACAGGATGGAAGTGAGGTGATGAGGTTCTTGATTGGAGACAAGAAAAAGTTCTCTGCGCCAATCTACCATGACTGCGATAGACTCAGCCCAACTTTGACTCCAAGAATATATTTCCTCAGTCTTCCTTTACATGAACTGAGATACACTCAGTCCTTGCTTCTTCTTCATAGTACCAGAGATTTCTTGATGTATTTGTGAAGTAACTGCAACAATGCTTGCTGCTACCTGAGCTGAAGAATTCTCAGCTCAACTTCTTCACAATAACTAGGATATAGATTATTTTAGCTTGTGCTAGAAGTAACTGGCAGAAATAGTTCTGCTTCTTCTTTATTTCCTGAGCTGAGTAAGTTCAGCCCTAACTTCTTCTCCACAGACACCAGCAGAAGTTCTTCAGTGTTATGCCTCTGGATATGTGTACAATCTGCTGAAGTAGATGGAAAATACCACCAGCTTACTTTCTTCAGAGATTTTCTCCGATCTTGTTGTAGTCTTGGATGAAGACCAATAGCTAACCTTTTTGAGCCTTTAGACCTCCAGTCGTTTTGCTCTATGTTCTTCTCTTCACCGCAACAATGACAATGAAGAAGAAGTATCTCAATTGCTCTGCTTCCAAAAAATTATCTTCCTCTGTAAAGGCTTTTCCTTTTATCATCTATGTCCCAATGGCTCTTTGAGTAGTGGGCCCCACACATTTAATGCCAGCTGCATACTTGCTTTAATGCCTAACTATCGTATAGTAGGTCTGTGGTGACTTTTGTCTTGTACAGTAGCTTTGCCGCTAATAATTTGAATAAGGTTGACTTTTTGACTTGCTCTCATCAGCACCCGAAGACTTAGTCAATAATCAATCATCAGCAGTGAAAGTGTAAGTTAGATCTGATATACTCTAGAGGGGGGGGGGGAGTGAATAGAGTATGGTGCTTGCTAAAAACTTTTTACAACAGTTGTTGTATTCCTAAGTGAATGGGGAAGCAAATGAACTACATCAACAATCTAATCAAAAAGCAATCACAAATCACAGCCAGAAAACAAAAGAAAATAAGCAACCAGACGACACAAGGAGCTATAGTGGTTCCCCAATCAATCTGAGTACATCCACTCTTCTACCACCCTAGGTAGGAATCCACTGCAGGATGAGTTGATCAGGTGTCCTGGGCACCAATGAGCTTTTGATAAGGTGCTCAAAAACCAAACCAGATTTTTTGATCAGGTGTCTTGCCACCACTGAGTTTTGACAAGGTCTCAGAAACCAGCACAAACTTTTGAAGGGAGTTTGATAAACCCTTTACAGCAGAGAGAGAGAGAGAGATGATCTTCTCTGTCAATAATCAGAGAGAAGATAGTAGATGTTGTCAAAGCTCCCCCTGAGATCTTGAGTTGTTCAGGATGTGAAGCTTTGCAGTAGGGTGATAGACCTTCAAAAAATTTGATCTCCAGCAAAAGATGATTTCAACAGCAGCTGAAATGTGTGTTGTCTGGAGTCTTGAATGATGATGGACTTTGAACACTGGAATCAAAAGGGATCTGAAAATTTCAGTATGTTGATCTCCTTTTGTGATGTGTATTCTTGTAAGAATTTTAAGACTGAGAATTTCTGCAGCTCTTTTTCTTGTTGTTATTCACTTGTTGATGATGTTCTCTGTGTATTCTGCAGCAGGGATGAAAAACTAATCTTTTATTCCTTAGATCTGAATGAATATTTCTCTGTCCAAGATAGCCGTTAGCCTGTCATAAATGACTTCCTTAACTGCATTTTGTCATCTGGAGGAAAGTCCAATAAAACATTCCTTTGAAAATCCCTTGAAACTTGCTCCAGATTAATTGAAACGGCTACAAGATCCTTGAAATAAATGCTGAGAATAATTCCATAACTGTCTGAATTTGAATCTTGAAAAACGCCGATCTCTTCAGAAAAACGTCGACCTAAGCTCTACTATCGTTGAACTGAGCTCAAAGACTGGACTTAGACTGAAGCAGAAAGCGTCTATCTGAGCTCAACTATTGTCGAACTGAGCTCAGAGATAGGGAAACAAACTAGAGACAAAAACGTCGATCTGAGCTCGAAGATCGTCGAATGGAGTTCGACGACTTGTTGACGTTGAGCTCAGAGATCGTCGAATGGAGTTCGACGATTCGTCGAAGTGAGCTCAGCGATCATCAAATGGAGTTCGACGATTCATCGTCCTGAGCTCGACGAAATGACTTAGTCTCTTGAACTGAAATATCTAGTCTTGAGGGCAGCTTTCAAACCTAAATACTAACCCTTAGACTCAATTCTAATTGACCTTTAGATCTATACAAGGAGGTCAAAACAGATTTCCTAAAGGATATAGTGATCCTTGCCCAAATCAGTAATAGGGTGTTCCAACAATCTCCCCCTATTTGGGTTAGGATTACTATTTACAGATATTGGAAAAAATAAAAACATACAAAGCAAAAATGTAACAAACAAGATATTGCAGAAACACAGACATTAACACAGATAGTCAGAAAACAAAATATATTGACATCTTATAGAATCATTCCTTTTCCTTGCTCTTTATGAGAACTATTTCTCTATTGGGATTGAGAGCTTCTTTCTTGGATCTTCTATCATCAGCTGCACCTAGAGATGTTTGATGCTTTGGCCTGGGCACTATAGCTTCTGGGTGCAACTTCATATAGCTTTCTGAATCAAAAAAATTTACTGGAGGAGTATCTCTCAAGTTCTTTCTTTCTTTGATCTGATAAAGTAGTGATATTTGAAGTATCTCTTCCTTGTTCTCTAGCTTTCTTGATTTGGTCCAAAGCAGCCAATTCTTTCATTCTTGCAGTCCATGAGGTGGGGTTATTTTCTGGATCTTCAAATGGAACAGGAGGCTCATATCTGTTTGAAGAAATATCAGGAGGGGCTCTCGAAGAGACTAGTTCTTTCAGCTTATAAGGGAAGGGACTAGAAGTAGTGTTAGATGGACCTTGTCCTTCCCTTGGATAAGGATGTTGCCTGGAATATCCTTTAGAGTACACTTTGAGTTCTCTCTGATTTCCTCTGTACTGTCCTTTTCTGGATTGGTAACCTCTAGATTGATTTCCTCTGTACTGGGATCTTCCTTGAGGTTGATATGAAGTTTGGATTCTGGCAGTAGATTGGAAAGCAGAACTACCACCTGCACCTGCATCAGGTGAGGGAGGAGGAGGAGGAGGATTGAAATGGGAAGATCCTTTGTCATACTTTCTTTTCTTCTTCATAGCTTTCAGTTGATTCCTGGAGTATTACATCCAAGGTTCTGTGATAGGGCAATCATGCAGAATATAATATGGAATGCCATTTGTATCTTTCACTTTCTCTGGAGGAACTCTCTTCATAGCCTTGCTTCTTGCTTTCCTTTTCCTTACAATTGTTGCAGAGGAATCATCTGAGTCATTCCTAAACTGATCAATGTCTGAGCTTGGAGGATTATCATACACTGCATCAATCCTTTTGAGATAATCTCTCTGTTGTTGAGGCTGAGCAGAAGAAACAACAACAGTAGCAGCAACAACAGCAGGCAGTGGAGTAGAAGCAACACTGGCAGAAGGAGCTATGACAGCAAGTTCAGAAACAGCAGCAGTAACAGTAGCAGTAGTAACAGATGAAACTGGAAAATCAACTTCAGAAGGAGCAACAGCAGCAGTAATAGCAGGCCCAAGAACAAATGCCTCTATCATATGCATATCCTCAAAAATAGCAATATCAGAACTGACAGAAATATCAATAACAGCAGTAGGAGCAGTGTCAACAGCATTGAAGGAATTTATAAAAGAGCTTATTAAGCTAGGGTCACATCTGGAAATAGGCATAATGGCCTTAGTAGGGTCTTCAGAATGCCGGACTGGAAGGTAGTTGAAGTACACAGAATCAAAAACTGACAACAGTGACCTGAGGTCCACTATGATGAATGCAACTGGAGCTACTGGATCTTGGACTGAGGATACTACAGCAGGCAATCTTTCAACTTCATAAGGTATCTCCCCCAGCCTAGATTCAGTGAGAACTGGATCAAGGAACCCATAAGAAGGGATTTCCTGAGGAGGAAGAAAAGAAGATAGCCTGGCAGACAGCTCCTGAACTATTTTTAGATGTGGAGCCAAAGAGGTCTCCAGCAAGAGGGATAGCCTTGGAGCTATCAGCTCATATAACCTGTCTGCAAGGGTTGGAAGATCTACTTGCTCAAGAGGGACTTGAGTAGAGGTAGGGATGGATGAGGTAGAAATGAAGGTTGGAGCAGCAAGAGATGTTGTAGGAGAACCTTTGGATTGTGGAAATGATGGTTGGTAAATTGGAATTGTGGAGATGGAAGATAGGGGAATGGAAATGGATGGTGTGAAGGATGGTTGAGCAATTATGCCCTGAAGTAGTTGTTGATAAGAGGTGGATGAGGATGGTGGCTCAGGAGGGGATGAAGGAGAATCATCCATATAGGAATCATCTATAAGAGTGAAATATGGAATATGAGAGGATGAATCAATATCCAGGTGTGGGTAGTGATGTAGAGGATGGAAGATTTCTTCAGTGAGTGGTGGAGTTGGAGAAGGAATTGAAGTTGGAGATGGGATGGAAATGGGGGATGAAATTGAGATGGTGGAGGTGACTGTTGTGGATGAAACAAGAGGTGGAGGAGGAGGAGATGAAGCAGGCAAATCTTCTGCAGGGGCAGAAACCTGAGGGGAAGAGACTGAAGCAGTCCTTGTGCCTGAAGTAGAAATTGCAGAGGGCCTGCTGGGCTTTACAATCTGCCTGTCCCATTTTCCAAATAGGGCACAGGTGAGCCTCATGGAGGCGTTGATGTGCATCCCACTGGAAACAAGCAGTGCAGGGCATCTATGGTGAAGGAACAACCCTAAAATCCTTCCAAAATTAACAAAGTTCTTGTTAATCTTTTTCTTAATCAAATCAAATAAAACTTCTCCCCAGTTGAGTTGCTTCTTGTCCACCAGGGCACCCATCAGACCGAGTTGATACCTAGATATGGTATCATGAGCTGAGTGTTTGGCCAATAACACTTTTCCAACAACATCAGCTAGAAATCTGTACTCAACAGACATATTTTTCTTAAGCAATTTGCTAGGGTTTGCTTCTGAGTGTCCCATCCTTTCAAGCATATTAGAAAATTCCTCTCCAGAAAGCTCAACAGAATCTTCTCAAGATTTGAATTGAAAAACCTCTATCAAAGTAGCAGGTGTTAGAGATACCTGGGTTCCTGATATGGTTCCAACGACTGTATTCTGATCCAGGTTATGGGCAGTATACACCCATTCCTTTATCTCATCTGCAGCTAATTTGATCCTTGTAGTCATTATGATAACTAGCTGTTGGTCTTTGAAAAGTTCCAGAATGTCCTTGAAGATTTGATCACTGTTGTTGAAAGAATCCATGTCGATATCAAATCCAGCGTCAAATTTCATTGCGGCCAAGATGGCGACTGAAACTGCCACTGATTCCTGCAAAAATGAACAAACAAACGACCAAGTGTAGAGAAGTTTGGAGGGAAAGAGAAAATTTGCAGAGAGTATGAAAGGGCAAAGGGAGAACGACGGCCGAAAAATGAGTTTTATATTAGGGTTTGACATAGAAAAGGAAAGATCGTTGAACTCAGTTCGACGATTTGGGCTTCTAAAGGAAACTGAAATGTCATCAATAGCGTCGATCTCCATTCGACGATATTAGAGAGCGTCGAGCTCCGTTCGACGATCGCTGACCTGAAGAAAGATAGTTTAACACTATCTGAGAAGCGCTGAACTCAGGTCGACGATTTCTGAAATCGTCGATCTCCATTCGACGATCTGGGGGAAAATCATCGAGCGCAGTTCAGAGATCAGAAACACTCTATACACTAGAAAAAGCACTTTGATTTGCCTAGTCTTGGTCATTTTTATAATTTTAAAATCTTGGATCTTATTTTAGACTTCCTCTATCTAACATTCCTAACTGATTCAGGAAGAATGTATGTTTCTTTTCATCCAAGAGTTTGGTGAAAATATCTCCCCTTTGCAAATCAGTTGGGATATATTGAAGTTCAATTTTATTTTTCTCAACTTTATCCCTTAGAAAGTGATGCCTAATTTCTATTTGTTTTGTCCTACTATGGAGGACTGGATTTTGTGCTATAGAAATAGCACTTGTATTATCACAAAATATTTTAGACTTTTCTAAGTTGTAGCCATAGTCTAGGAGCTGATTTTGAATCCACAAGAGTTGTGAACAACAACTACCTGCAGCCATATATTCAGCTTCAACAGTTGAAGTTGACACAGATGTTTGTTTCTTGCAAAACCAGGAGACAAGTCTGTCACCAATAAACTGACAAGTTCCACTAGTGCTTTTCCTATCTATTCTGCATCCAGCATTATCAGCATCTGAGAATCCAGTTAAGTCAAATGCTGAATCTTTTGGATACTAGAGACCTAGATTTGGACAACTTTTTACATACCTAAGAATCCTTTTTACTAAGGTTAGGTGTGACTCTCTAGGGCTCACTTGGAATCTAGCACACATGCATGTAACAAACATTATGTCTGGTCTACTAGCTGTAAGGTACAATAAAGAGCCAATCATTGCTCTATATGTTGTCTGATCAACAGGTTTCCCATGTTCATCAGCATCTAATACGACATTAGTAGGCATAGGTGTTTTCATACATGATGCTTCAGACATACCAAATTTCTTATCCAATTCTTTTGCATACTTGGTTTGAGAAATAAATATGCCTTCAGCATGTTGTTTGATTTGCAATCCTAGAAAGAATGATAGCTCACCCATGCTACTTATTTCAAATTTAGAATGCATTAGATTGGAGAACCTTCTGCACAAATTTGAATCAGTAGAACCAAATATAATATCGTCTACATAGATTTGTACTAGTAGGGTATGAGACTTATGGGTTCTAATAAAAAGAGTTTGGTCTACTCTACCCCTTATAAACTTATTTTTCAGAAGAAAGCATGCTAGAGTCTCATACCATGCTCTAGGAGCTTGCTTTAGACCATATAATGCTTTATGCAATTTGAGAACATAATCAGGATGAGTTGAAGAGATAAAACCTGGGGGTTGTCTAACATAGACTTCTTCTTTGATATCTCCATTGAGAAAAGCACTCTTTACATCCATCTGGTATACTTTGAATCCTTTGTGTGCTGCATATGCTAAGAAGATTCTTATGGCCTCTAACCTTGCAACTGGTGCAAAGGTCTGGTCATAATCTATCTCTTCTTCTTGAGAGTACCCTTGAGCAACTAGCCTTGCCTTGTTCCTTACAATGACTCCTTGATCATCCAATTTATTTCTGAACACCCACTTTGTTCCAACAATGGAGTGATCCTTTGGCCTTGGTACTAGTTCCCAAACTTTGTTCCTTTCAAATTGATGCAACTCTTCTTGCATTGCAATGATCCAGTGTGGATCTTGCTCTGCATCTTGAATGGATTGAGGTTCAATTTGAGAAAGAAAGCAAGTGTGCATCAGGTTTTGGTTGACCTGATTTCTGGTTTGCACACCAGCTGAGATGTTTCCAATCACTTGGGAGATTGGATGGTCTCTTGATGTTACTGAATCAACAGGAGATGTTGATTGTTCAAAAACCTGTGTTGTTGTTTCCTTTTGTGGTACAACAACTGGCTCTTCAAGAAGATTCTCTTCAAGGTGTTGAATGTATTCTTCATCTTCACTGCTTTCAACTTTTTGAATGATTTGTAACCTGTCTAAGTCTTCAGCAAGAGAGTGTACCTGCAAAGGTTCTATGGTAGAAGTATTCTTCTCCTTGAAAGACATGTTAGATTCATCAAACGATATATGAACCGATTCTTCAATTTTGAGAGTTGATTTATTATATACCCTATAAGCTTTACTGATCATGGAGTATCCCAGAAACACTCCTTCATCAGCTTTAGCTTGAAATTTTGCTAAGTATTTCTTGTCATTATTATGAATGTAACAAATACAACCAAAAATTTTAAAGTAATCTACTTTAGGTTTCTTACCTTTGAGTAATTCATAGGGAGTCTTGCCCTTCAGTTTATGTATTAAACTTCTATTCAACACATAGTTGGAGGTGTTCACTGCCTCTGCCCAAAAGGATAGAGGAAGGTGAGCATCTGACAACAATGTAGTAGCAGATTCAATAAGGGTTCTAGTTTTCCTTTCAGCTACCCCATTTTGTTGAGGAGTTCTAGGAGCTGAGAAAGTGTGACTGATCCCTTCACTCTGACAGAACTCTTGCATAAGAAGAGAATCAAACTCTGTCCCATGATCACTTCTGATCAGGGCAATATGAGTATTGAACTCACTCTGTATGCATTTGAGAAACTCTGTCAAACACTTAAAGTTATCAGACTTCTTCCTCAGAAAGAACACCCATGTGAATCTAGAGAAGTCATCTACAACCACTAAAGTATAATATTTCCCTCCTAAGCTTTGTACTGTAATGGGTCCAAAAAGATCCATGTATAACAGATACAAAATCCTAGGTGAATCACTCTTACTAAGTGACTTGAAACTATTTTTGGTTTGATTGCCTAATTGACAAGCCCTGCAGAGTCCTTCCTTCTTGTAGGGGCCAGAAGGTAGTCCTCTAACAAGGTTGTCCTTGGATAGCCTAGCAATGGTTCTAAGGTTTATATGTCCTAATCTCTTATGTCATAGTTCATTAGGTCTACTAATAGAGTTAAACAAGAAAATATCTACTTTAGTTGAAAGAAAGTCTACTAAATAGATGTTACCTTTCCTTTTACCTGTCAACACAGTTGTGTTGTCCTCTGATTTGATCTTGCATAAGGATTTGCTGAAAGTCACTTGGTAGCCTTCATCACATAGTTGACTGATGCTGATCAAGTTGTGCTTCAGTCCTTCCACATAGGCTACTTTCTTGAATGTGACTGTGCCAATCTGGACTGCACCATATCCTTTTGTTAGTCCAAAGTTTGAATCACCAAATATTAATTTGGGTCCAAGCTTGGCTTTGAAGGATGTGAAATTGTCCTTGTTTCCTAGCATGTGCTTTGAGCACCCACTATACAGATACCATTACTAGTTTGATGTTGGATAGGTCTTCACCTGCACATAAAGCAATTTACTTGTTTTTGACCCAGTTTACCTTGGGCCTAGGTTGATAACCTTTGAACTCAGAAATAAAAGACATCCCTGGTTGACTCTTATAACCTTCAAGATGATATCTCCTTGGAGGTATTATCCATCAGTATAAGGGTTAAATCTTTGGGATGAAGGACCCCTAGGTTTGGAATTTGATTTACCTTTGAAACAGTTTTCAAAACTCTGATCTATGCTCGATGATGGTTGAGTTTAGTTCGACGATCTTGGGTCAGATCGTCGAGCTCCGTTCGAAGATCGGCTATGGCAGAGTTCAGGGTTTAGAGATCGTCGACCTGAGTTCTACGATTTAGCCTGAGATCGTTGATCTGCATTCGACGATCGTCTAGCTTCGTTCGACGATTTCTGTTGAACTCTTATTTTCTTAGGTAAGTCAGAATTCTTCCTAGCTACCTCTACAACTCCCTTACCTTTATCAGAGATAAATTTAATTGGGGTTGTTAGTACTATAGGTTGGCTGGATAAAGCACCCAAGCCCAGTGTATTATTGAATCTTGAGTTCACTGTGCTTGTGATGTCCATTAGCTTGATACTTCTCCCATTAAGGGATTCTTCAAGCTTTTTGGCCTCTGATAGCTCACTTTTCAGTGAGGCTATCTGCTCCCTACAGCATTCCAACTCCTCAGAGAGTTTGAGGTTATCTGATTTTAAAGTACTATATTCAGATAATTGATTTCTGAGAGAAATGATTTCCTTCTCAGATTTTAATAAATCTAAACATAGTGCTTTAAACTCACACTTGAAGTCCTCAGAATTAAAATCAAAAGAACTTATTATCTGGTCCTCTTTAGATTGAGTCTCTGATTCTGACTCTGACTCTTCTGCATCAGAAATTTGTTGTGAGGCATTGATAACCATCATGCAGAATTCCTTTTCATCAGCATCATCTTCATCATCACTAGAGCTGGATGAAGCTTCTGATTCTTCTTCTGTCTCACTCCAAGTTTCAGCAACAAATCCCTTCCTTGTATGTTTGTTCTTGCTGGAGAAAGGTTTGTCATTGCTGCTCTTCTTGAAGTCCTTTTCTTTTCTCCTTTCTTTCCTGTCCTTTTGTCCTTATTTTTATTTTCTGGACAGTCAGGCACAATGTGGCCTGATTTCCTGCAACCAAAACAGATAATCTCTTTGTTATTTGATTTGTCATACCTTGGCTTGTCATGCTCTCTGTATGATCTTTTCCTGAAATCCTTCCTGGCCATTTTGTAAAATCTTTTGGCCAGTAGGCTTAGAAACTCTTCATTACCTGTGACCTTGTCTTCAGGCTGATCTTCAATGGCTTTGAAAGCTATTGATTTTTCTTTTCTTGTAGCTGGTGAGGCAGCCTTCTGCTCTTCTTCTCTGTTCTTGATGAGCAGCTCATAAGACTTGAGCTTGCCTAAGAGAGCTTCAGTTGTGATCTCATTTAGGCTTCTGGCATCCTTGATTGGCCAGATCCTTGAGTCCCAAGTGCTTGGGAAGCACATTAGGATTTTATCATTGAGCTCAGTCAATGAGATCTCCTTGTCCAATGTTTTCA
Organism: Platanthera guangdongensis; assembly: GCA_039583875.1. Taxonomy (NCBI): domain Eukaryota; kingdom Viridiplantae; phylum Streptophyta; class Magnoliopsida; order Asparagales; family Orchidaceae; genus Platanthera; species Platanthera guangdongensis. The sequence goes on along the minus strand of CM077153.1, from coordinate 97,113,371 downwards.
GCTCATTGACTATGAGACTGAGTCTATTATACAAGTCTGCTACTGACTCAGCTTCTCCTTTCTTGAAATTCTCATACTGGGTTATGAGATGAGATCTTCTATCTTTTCTCTCATCAGCAGATCCTGAGACTATCTCAGATAACTTGTCCTAGATGTCCTTTGCTGAGTTGCATTCAACTACCTTTTTTAATATCTCATCAAACATAGTCTGGGCTAGAATGTTCATAGCTTTTGCATCAGCCAATTTCCATTTATTTATTTCTGCATCTGTTCCTGAAGGAGGTGGAACAGCACTTGTACTTGTATTCTCTGGAGGTCTTGGACACACTGTCCAAACAGAATTGAAAATGTCCTCATCAATAGAGTTCATGTACAGTCTAATCCTTGCCTTCCAAAGTGCAAACTTAGATAGATTGCACACTGGAGGTCTGGTGCTAGCATAATCTTTGTTTTGGGCCATGTTTTGTGAATAAATAATTCTAATAACAAACTTAAAACAAGTAGATCTAACTAGAGCGATCTTTGGGTTCAGGTGTTAGCCTGTGCATCCACTAAGGTGTGGTATTTTAACCAACCTCCCTCTGATACCAATTGAAAGTGCAAGTTAGATCTGATATACTCTAGAGGGGGGGGGGGGTGAATAGAGTATGGTGCTTGCTAAAAACTTTTTACAACCGTTGTTGTATTCCTAAGTGAACAGGGAAGCAAATGAAGTACAACAACTATCTAATCAAAAAGCAATCACAAACCATAGCAAGAAAACAAAAGAAAATAAGCAAACAGACGACACAAGGAGCTATAGTGGTTCCCTAATTAATCTGGGTACATCCACTCTTCTACCACCCTAGGTAGGAATCCACTGCAGGATGAGTTGATCAGGTGTCCTGGGCACCAATGAGCTTTTGATAAGGTGCTCAAAACCCAAACCAGATTTTTTGATCAGGTGTCTTGCCACCACTGAGTTTTGACAAGGTCTCAGAAAACAGCAGAAACTTTTGAAGGTAGTTTGATAAACCCTTTACAGTAGAGAGAGAGAGAGAGATGATCTTCTCTGTCAACAATCAGAGAGAAGATAGTGGATGTTGTCAAAGCTCCCCCTGAGATCTCGAGTTGTTCAGGAAGTGAAGCTTTGCAGTAGGGTGATAGGCCTTCAGAAAATTTGATCTCCAGCAAAAGATAATTTCAGCAGTAGCTGAAATGTGTGTTGTCTAGAGTCTTGAATGATGATGGCCTTTGAACACTAGAATCAAAAGGGATCTGAAAAGTTCAGTATGTTGTTCTCCTTTTGTGATGTGTGTTCTTGTAAGAATTTTAAGACTGAGAATTTCTACAGCTCTTTTTCTTGTTGTTATTCACTTGTTGATGATGTTCTCTGTGTATTCTGCAGTAGGGATGAGAAACTGATCTTTTATTCCTTAGATCTGAATGAATATTTCTCTGTACAAGATAGTCGTTAGCCTGTCATAAATGACTTCCTTAACTGCATTTTGTCTTCTGGAGGAAAGTCCAATAAAACATTCCTTTGAAAATCCCTTGAAACTTGTTCCAGATTAATTGAAACGGCTACAAGATCCTTGAAATAAATGCTGAGAATAATTCCATAACTGTCTGAATTTGAATCTTGAAAAACATCGATCTCTCCAGAAAAAACGTCGACCTGAGCTCTACTATCGTTGAACTGAGCTCAGAGACTGGACTTAGACTAAAGCAGAAAGCATCGATCTGAGCTCAACTATCGTCGAACTGAGCTAAGAGATAGGGAAACAAAATAGAGAGAAGAACGTCGATCTGAGCTCGAAGATCGTCGAATGGAGTTCGACGACTTGTTGAAGTTGAGCTCAGAGATCGTCGAATGGAATTCGACGATTCATCGAAGTGAGCTCAGCGATCGTCGAATGGAGTTCGACAATTCGTCGTCCTGAGCTCGACGAAATGACTTAGTCTCCTGAACTGAAATATCTGGTCTTGAGGGCAGCTTTCAAACCTAAATACTAACCCTTAGACTCAATTCTAATTGACCTTTAGATCTATACAAGGAGGTCAAAACAGATTTCCTAAAAGACATAGTGATCCTTGCCCAAATCAGTAATAGGGTGTTCCAACAAGTAGAATATGCGTTGAGTGAATGTGCGTCACTCAACGCCAAAGTACTTAGACAATTCTGTCAATCTAGGCATTGATAGCATTGAGTGAGTACACCTCACTCAATGTCTTATTACTTAACCATTTCTATTGCCCTTTCTGCATACCTGGCATTTAGATCATTGAGTGAGGACACCTCACTCAACGTCTTGTGACTTAGCCATACTTTCTGTTATTTTGGCGTTGAGAGCATTGAGTGATTGTACCTTACTCAACGCTTTCTGCCTTAACCTTTTCTGCCTCTTCCGCATCTTAAGCGTAGAGAGCGTTGATTGACCACGCCTCACTCAACGCTTTCTATCTTGACCATTTCTGCATCGCGGCGTTGAGAGCATTGAGTGAACATGCCTCACTCAATGCCTTCTAACTTAGCCAGATTTTTTGCTTCTTGGAGTTGAGTGAGTAAGCTCCACTCAACGCCAAACAACTTAATAGATTTTCTTCTATTATCTTGCGTTGAGTGAATAAACTACACTCAACGCATTTGGACTTAGCCAAATTTCTCTGTCTAGGAAACAACACTGACTTTGAGATTTAGTTAACACATTTTCACATGGCATTGAGTGAGCTTGCCTCACTCAATGCTTGTGCACTTGGTAAATATTCATAGTTTTCAACTGCGTATATTGCTTTTACTTTCGTCGAACTGAGCTCTGAGTTTATCGAACTGAGCTTTCACTTTTTGTCGAGCTGAACTTAGAGTTCGTCAAACTGGGTTCTGAGTTCGTCAAACTTTATGGTGTTGAGTGAGTTAACTTCACTTAACGCCTGTGGACTTTGCCACTTTCTCAGCTTGCCACTTCATGGTTTTGACATTATAGGATTCACTCAGCACTATAAGTCATTTGGTGTTGAGTGAATGACCATCACTCAATGCCTGTGGACTTAGACAGTTTTTTGTCTTTCTACACCATATGTAAATGTTTACCTGTCTATCCGTCCTATCATTATTACTAGGATATCCTGCAATCATTAAAGTTGAGCACAAATTAGATCACCACATGTGTATACATTATTTGCTAGACCTTCTTCAAATACAGGACATTGGGATCAATGGACCCAACAATCTCCCCGTATTTGAAGAAGTCAAAACCTAAGACAATGTATACACTAACATACTTATGATGCATATACAAAAGATATTATCACAACATACATCAGATGAGTCATGATTACAGCAAATGATAAATCAGACAAATCATAATTATAGCAAATGATGTTCTATTTAACATATAAGGAATTAATGTTTGTGCAATAAACAAAATGTCACATTCCTAGGCCCTATAAGCAGAACCTGAAACTTGAAAAGTTTCAGGTTCCCTTATGATTATCCCCCTGCATTTGGATTTTTTTGCTAGTTTTTCTATTGGCCCAACTATCTTCTTTTCCTTTTTGTCTGCATCATCAATAGCCTTAACCTTAGTTGCTTTATTCTTATCAGCTTCAACTTCAGCTTTTTCGTTCTATCTCTGAAAGTAGCCATGAGGCTTGGGAAAGTACTTAGATGGTTCAACGACATCAGGAGAAAGAATGTTGGCATTTCTGTTCATCCAGTAGATTCTTCTTTCTGTGTCCCTCTTCTCCATCTTTTCCCATTCCATTTTATTGTACCATTTTCCTCTATCTAATCTCTTATTCTTGACATGGTCCCAATCAAGCAGAATAATAGATCCGGACTTTTGGCTCTATTGCTCGAAATCAGGTCTTTTCCCCATTTGTTCTCTGTATCTCCTTTTCCTCATCCCGATTTCTTCTTCAGTGTCAGCAATTTTGATCAGTTCTTCGTTCTGTACTGCCTGATCAACAGTGGGGCTGAAAGATGGATATTTAACAGTAGTCGACTGCACTTCCCACTGATTTCCAGCACTATCACACTGTTTTATATATACCCCATACTCCTGATTATCTTGAGCAGGTTTTTTGTTCACGGTCTATAGCACATGAACATGCTTCATTGGGATGTTATCATATTGCACTGGCTCTAATCCCAATGAGCCTCTCACTACATTGGTTGACCAGACCATATTTTCTATATTAGTCCTTATTTCTTCTGTAACACACCAAAAAGGAGTTGGAAGTGACAGGCTAAAAATTCGAACCGGAGTTTGACGAATGTCGAACGAACATCGAACCGGAGTTCGACGAATGTCAAATGAACGTCGGACCGGAGTTCGACGAGTGTCGGACCTGAGTTCGACGAACGTCGGACCAGTGTTCGACAAACGTTGGACCGGAGTTTGAGAAATGTCGAACAACATTTGACGAATGTGGTTCTGTTATCCTTTCGACGATCGTTGTGCTGTTATCCTTCTTATCTTCTTTCGGCGAACGTCAAACGACGTTCGACAAACGTCGAGTGAAAGGGGTTCTCGTGTAATAGCGCCACATTCTTTCGACAAACGTGTTGTATTATTTCGAAGAATGTCGAAAGGATTTCAAAAGTAACAGCGGCTCCGGCTGGCTGGTCAAAGCGGTCAGGTCGACTTTCAACTCCACTCCAAGCCAATGCTTCATTTTGATGGATTGATCGTGTGGCTGGGGTTTACCCGAGGCCACATTTGCAGAGGGTTGGGATGAGAAAATCATTATTTCCTTCTCACTCTTTCTCTCTCTTCATTTCATCCAAGTTCTAGAGAAGAGAGCTCACGGCTGGACCTAAGGGTTTGGGCTGACCTTTATGAAGGTGCTGAAGGAGATTCCCTCATCAGAAGCAGGTTCCGAGGCTAGATCCGGAAAATGGAAAGTGAGGCGCTCATTTCCATCCGAGCAGAAATGCTTTGAATCCGAAGAGAACGACAAGTGTAATGATCTTCCTTCTTGGACAAGTGAAGTCCTTTTTTTGTCAGATGCATGGAATCCCCCACCAACTGGTTGAGAATCGAGGGAGTTACTTTGGGTTGATTCCTGTAATCCACAGTGAGTCTTGCATATAGATCCGAAAATATGTAGTACGGAATAGGCATGTTGTGTGAAGCCCATCTGGACAGGTTGGTCTGGATTGGTGATGTTTTATTTTGCCAACAGGAGAAGACTCCTGGTATAAATCAGTAATTTACGGGGTCTGCGGGGTTGTACCTGTGAACTAGAAGTAGCAGGAAGTTCTAGAGCTGCACTCTCGGAATATACCCATGAAATACCACGGTTTTGAAGAACTATTGATATCGATGGGCGATAGTGAGTATCACCAATGGCGATAGCTCTTGGTGAGCTATTTATGCTGTGCAAGCCTAGTGTTTCTGGCACTGTAGGATGCTGCAGGGTTTCGGTTGAGTTTGGGTGCAGAAAGAGAGTTTATGTTGGCCCTGCCAAGCGATTGTGACGAATATTTGCACTAACTCCCTTTTTGATTTTGAAGCCAGTCCATAGAGAACTTTGTGGTTATTATGAGCTATGTTATCTAAAAGGATAGTGAGCCGAACGAACAAGGGGAAGACGACCCCCGTCAGTCTAGACATTGAACTAGCGATTTGAGCAACGGGCAAGGGTTGACCTATATCTGCGTTATGGTTGTCTAACTTGAGTGCCTAAGTTATTGGCATTCGTTAGGATCGTATAACGAGAGTCTTGGGTTATACGCCATCAAGACTAAAGTCTCCGACTGTGGGCCGTGGAGCTTGAATGCTCAATGTTTACCATTGGGTCTGGGACCTTTGAATGGTGGTGGGACCCTGGTTTTCCGGTACACCAATAATGTGCCCTGAGTACACGGAGCGTCGGGCCGTGCGGTCGGCATTTGTGATATATTGAACTATGTGTGAGTGCACGTTCTATGATATATCTACTTATGTTAATGTTATGCCTGCAGGGAAGGAATACCACTGCCCCGAGAAAGGGGTATGGTGATTATAAATTGGTCAGCTGAATGCTGACTGTTGCCTTATTTTCCACCATTGCGTTGGACTGTCCTTGTTCAGGTACTGGGGAGCCGAGTGGGAGCAGGAAATAGCGGGCTAAAGCCCATGCTACTGCTATGCTGGCCCTTGAAGTCCGAATGAAGAACTTTTACTTCTTTTTATGTGTTGCCGGCCTGCGTGCCGATGTTTGGAATCCACACTGGTGAAATGTAACTGTAAGGCCTTAAGGCCATAACCTTTGTGTATTAGTATCTGACATTCCTGTGCTTTATATATAAATGGTGGTATATATATTGTGGACATTCAAATGAGTTTGAGTTCAAGTAACCCTAAAGCTTCTATTAGAATGCTCTGAGTTACGATGCGAGTATTCTGTGATATTAACCTATAAACCCACCGCCTATTTGTGGAATATGTTGTGGGCCCCTGGCGGATCCTCTATTATATTTCATGTGATGAATGAAGGTGTTATATTTTGGTATCATCTTGTCTTGTTCTTCCTCCTTCAAATTCGTGGTCGAATTCTTTTATGTGGTGGCGAGCACGTGTAAGTGTGACCCGTTATAACATAAATGAACGCACGAATATCCAGTAAGAAATGCGAATACACCTATTTGAGGAACCTATTTGTTCCTACAAAGTTTTTGTTACTTTTACAAAGTCGCTAAAGTGTGTCTTTTACACGTATAGGTGACTCGTAGTGTTGCGGGGCAGTCTGAGCCCCAACATTTTGATGAGAGTACGACACCAGCTGAGGTGCGTACACCTCCTCCATCTATGGAGACAGTACACTTAGTTGTTGTGGCATTGTTTGCAATGATACAGGCACAACCTAGTAGGGAGACATAGCCTGTGGTGGTGCCAGCACAGGTTGGCATGAGGCTAGTACCTGTTGAGGCTGTTGTTGATCCACAAGCAGCGGAATGACAACTGAAGCAGTTTATGAGCTTCAATCCTCCTACATTCATGGGGGCATGATCCCCAACGTAGGCAGACGATTGGCTTGCGTGTGTCAAGAGGATTTTGACGGCAATAAGAACTGAGGAGGAACAGATAGTCACCTTGGCCACTTTCCTGTTGGAAGGAGAGGCTTGGCTTTGGTGGGACAAAATGGAGTTGCACCACCTAGCGGGCAGACAACTAACAGAAGTCTAGATAGAGGAGTTTTCGAGACTGTTCTAGGCAAAACACCTACATCAGCACAACGCATAACCATTGAAAATGAGTTCCAGCATCTAACTCATGGAGAAAGTATTGTCAATATCTACTTACATGAGTTTACAAGGTTAGGACGTTATGCGTGGTTTATCTTTGCTCACAACGAGCGTAAAACCAATAGGTTCTACAAAGGGCTGTGGGATGAGCTGAGATTCCTGCTCTCGAGTTTGGTGAACTAAGTGTTTCAAGCACTGGTGGATACGACTCATGCGTTGGAGAAAGATATGAACTGGGTATAGGGCAAACGGGACTTGGCGGTGACAAAGCCTGAGTTCAAAGTGCCACACCCGGGAAAATCGAATTACCGAAGGAAATGGGGTAAGAGGTCCAAGTCTTCTGGATAGGTTCCCTCTATTGTTGCTTCTGGAGAAACTTCTGGGTAAGGCCCGCATACATGTTATACTTGCGGCAAACCAGGACACTTTGCCCGCAATTATCGGAGTGGTCCTCCAAAGGGTGAGAAAAAGGCAGGAGCAATGTATGCTGAAAAGGGAAAGAGGGTGGAGTCCACTGCATCCCACTATGCTCCAACTCAGCCAAGGGTGTACAATCTTGGCCAATAGGAGGCCATAAAAGCAAAGTGACGTCATCACAGGTATGAGTTAAGATATTGTTTTACTACTTTTTATACTTCCTACATTGTGCATCGCTTGTGTATGATGTGTTTATATTAGGCTTTGTCCTTATTCAGGACTATCCAGCGAGAATATTGTTTGATACGGGTGCTTCACAATCGTTTCTATCTATGGAATTTGTGTCACGGATAAGAGTGCTTATTCGTATCGCGTCAGATAATGTGAAGGTGTTATTTCCGAACAGATGTGTGATGCGCGCGGATTGGGCTTGCTATTTGGAGGTACAGATAGGAAGTCGGGATTTCGGATTGGAAGCATCTGTGCTACCGATATCGGAATTTGAAGTAATCTTTGGTATGGACTTGCTCTTGAAGTAGCTTACCTTTATCGATTGCAACTCAAAGGAGATCACACTGGGATAGAATACTGACCTAGAGACGAAATTTACTTGTATGCGAGGATCGAGAAAATTGTTGATGTCTGCTCTCCAAGTCGTCAAAGCTATTCGGATGGGCGCGGAGTTATTCTTCACGCTTATAAGGGTTGTTGAGCAAAAAGCCAGTGTGAGTGATGTTCCGATTGTGTCGGAGTATGTTGATGTGTTCCCTAAGGATCTTCCGGGGTTACCGCCCCGATGAGAGATTGACTTCTCTATTGAGTTGGTGCTAGGTGCAAAACCTATGGCCTGCTCGCCATATCGTGTAGCTTCAAAGGATGTGCCGGAACTGAAAGTTCAATTACAAGAGTTGCTGGAATAGGGATATATATGCCCAAGTATGTCACCTTGGAGCGCACATGTTCTCTTTGTGAAAAATGATGGTATTCTGCGTTTGTGCATCGAATATCGAGAATTGAATAAGCTGACGGAGAAGAACAAGTATCCAATACCACGAATTGATGACTTGTTCGATAAGCTAGTGGGATCAACTGTCTATTCTAAGATGGAATTAAAGTCTGGTTATTACCAGTTGAGGATTCTGGAATGTGACATTCCCAAGACAGCGTTTGGATTACTCTACGATCATTATGAGTTCACGGTAATGTCGTTTGGGCTAACAAATGCTCCATCAGTATTTATGGTCTTAATGCACCGAACATTTAGAGAGTACTTAGATTTGTTGGTAATCATCTTTATTGATGACATCTTGGTGTACTCTCAATCCGAAGGAGATCATGCGAACCATTTACGGATGATGTTGCATACCTTGACGAGGAAGAAGCTCTACGCCAAGTTCTCTGTCACAACCCGCATTTTCTCCGAATTTAAGAAGTATCAGAGTACGAGAAAACGCGCGTCGTGATGCCACGTCGAATAGGGGATAACTGTCGACGCTTAGGCGAACACCAACTAACTAGACTATGAAAATTCATAAGTTTAATGATTAGAAAAAATCAGTTATATTTTAAAGGTCGTATCCCTCGGCTCAGTGGATCACCTAGTCCACAGTTTAAAAACTCTACTTATACGCAACAGAAAATACTTTATTTATATTTGACATCCTATGAGAGTGCATAAGTGACCCAGAGGTCAACTTATACTATGCAAGACTCTAGATTTATATAATATTATAAGTAGGAAAACGATCTTTTTACGTTGTTTAGAAAGTAATGAATGAGATTTATAAACATGCTGATCAAGAGATTTACTTATTATAGTGTTTTTAGGTTTAAAAATAACTAGCAACCTAGCATAAATCTTCCCAAGAGCAAGTAGACTCTCTCCAGAAAGGTAGCAGTAAAAGAAACATATCTAGTATCATAAGGTAAAACTACCAGTGGGCGCCAACAAACTGACACAAACCCACTGGCAAGTATGTATGTCTGTAAGAAAAACAGAAAAACTACCTCACAACAGGAAGAGAAAGATCCCTACAACTCAAGGGATCACCAGCAACACCACAGCAAATCTAGCCGCCTACCCGGCTACTAATAAGAACCTGAGGCATTCAGAAAAGAAAAGAATACCTCAGCAAGTAAAACTGAATTAGGGCATTAAATCAAAATGGAATAAAGAGAGTAAGTAAACATGACAGTAAAAACAAACACTGTCCAAAGTAAGCAAAAGTACACCAAGTACCAACTAACAACAACAAGCCCTGCCCAAATCCTGCAGAGGCTACAAGGCAAAAGATAAGAAAACTTGCCACAATATGCTGCATTCTACAAGGAAGAAACACCTAACAATCCTAATTTATGAGTTAATGGCAGTAGTAAACAACATGGACCTGAGTTGGTGACCAAAAACAGTCCCCCAAACAAGACAGTTCCAACCAAAATAAAATTTCACTGTGTCGGCACAAAACCAACACAAACCCAACCGTACCTGGGATAAAAAGGGTGGCGGCCACAGCAATACCCAGCCCGTACCTGGGACTAAAAAGTGGCGGCCACGGCCCGCACACGAAACATCCCGCTCCTTTAGAGCGTCAAAATATCACTACCTGCCATAACCCACGATCCGACCCTCAAACAAAGGAAGAACAAAAGGCCGACAAGACATCCCCCCTAGGAGGTATTCACTCGGGAAGAAAAAAACTGAGAAGGAATAAATTCCAGCCTATAGGAAAAAAAACGATCACAGTTACAGGAATCGTCGAACGCAGCTCGATGATTTTCGTCGAGCGCGGGAACAATCGTCGAATGCAGGAATATTGTCGAACGCAACTCGACGATTTTCGCCGAGCACAGGCCACGGGAAATCGTCGAACTCTGTTTGACGATTTTCCTTTAGTCGAACACAGGACACGGGAACAATCGTCGACCGCCGTTCGACGATTTTTCTTTCGTCGAACAAAGGTCGCGGGAAAAATCGTCGAACGCCGTTCGACGATTTTCCTTACGTAAAACACTAGCCACGGGAGAATCGTCGAACTCCGTTCGACGATTTTCGCCAGACCCAGAACTAAGGCAATCATCGAGCTCAGTTCGACGATAATCGTCGAACCCAGATCGACGATTTCCGTCAAACCCAGATCGATGATTTCCGTCGAACTGACTGCATTGAGTGCACAACAATCCTGTACCTCCAACTTCGTTTCCGACCAATCTTCTTAGCCTAATTCGATCCTATTACTAGTAATGTAAGTATGAAAACCCACTGCAACTAGTTCTAGGGCTGATAGGCTAATTGCTACCCAAACACAGATAAACAGGGAACAATTTGATAAAAGACAAGTCTACAGCAAGCCAACCGAAGACTGGGAGTTTCAGAACTTGAGAAAAATGAAAAAAAAGAACATAAAGGAGCATTCTTGGTTCAAGGTCTTCATGATTTTTACAGGAAAACAGAGCAAAATAATAATCTTAGGAACATGAGTGATAGCAACAAAAATGACAAGATTAGGAGAAGAAAAACTTGGCAAGGGTAGGATCTTGCCAAAAAGGCTGCCAACAACCACCCAAGGAACCTAAAGAGCTAAAACCACGCTCTAACAAATGGCACATGCCGGAAATGCGTCAACGTAACGCCCAACGAGAATTAAATAATCGCAGAGAAATCGGGGGCATTACAGTCACTCCCCCTAAAATAAAGTTTCGTCCCGAAACTTTATATACGCTACTTCTACTATAGAAGGAAAGTAACAAAACAAGAGATACTAGAAAGAAAACGTACCAACCAAATCAAGGGAACAGATGAGGGTGAGCCTCCCTCATAGCCTACTCTAGCTCCCAAGTCGCGCTTTCCAAATCCTGATTCTTCCATAAAACTTTCACCATCGGGATAGACTTAGTCCGCAGCACCCGATCTTGAGTATCCAAGATGCGGACCGACACCTCAACATATGAAAGATTAGGCTCCAACTGGGGCACAGCATCCAGGACTTGCCCACTGCTTCGCACACACTTCCTTAATTGGCTTACAAGAAATATATTATGAACACCTAGGAAATTTGCTGGCAAATCCAATCTATATGCTGACACGCCAATCCGCTCAACAATCGTAAACGGGCCCACATACCTCGGATACAATTTCCGGTTCTTACCGAACCTCTTAACACCAACCATCGGGGAAACCTTAAGAAACACAAGGTCCCCTACAGAAAATTCCAAGTCATATCCTCAACTATCTGGTTAACTCGCTCAGTCTGACCATTGGTCTGCGGGTGGTAAGCTGTAGAATACCTCAAATATGTACCCAAAACCTCTTGCAGACTCCTCCAGAAGCGAGATGTAAAATGGGAGTCTCGATCTGAAATGATGCTAACTGGCTCACCGTGTAATCTGATGACTTCATTCAGATACAGCTTTGCTATCTTTTTCATCGGATAGTCAATCTTGTACGGCACAAAGTGAGCACACTTCGTCAGTTTGTCGACTATAACCCAAACTGAATCAAATCCCCTTGGAGATCTCGGTAAGCCCGTAATGAAGTCCATAGAAATACTTTCCCACTTCCAAGTAGGGATCTCCAATGGAGTCAACTTGCCACCAGGCCTTCCACGATCGGCCTTCACATGCTTGCAAGTGTGTCACTCTACAACAAATCAGGCTATATTACCCTTCATCCCATACCACCAGGCAATCTACTTCAATTCATGATACATCATTATAGATCCTGGATGGTAGGCAACACTGGATCCATGAGCCTCTCTGCAAATCATACCCCTGATATCTCCAATAGCTGGGATGCAAAACCTACCGCGGTACTTCAAAGTACCCGCATCATTGATAGAAAAATCCAGAAAATCCCCTCTCTCAGCCCAGAGGTATAAGTGCAGATGATTCGGATCATCCTTCTGGTGCAACCCGGTAAGTGCAATCCAAGACGGCTCTGCCACTACCAAACTGCTCTGCATGTCACAGCGTCCCATGGAAATATCCATCAGGAGGAACTCTTCCACTAAACAATCGGCGGTGAGATTAAAGATCTTCCCCGTCTTTCGGCTCACGGCGTCGGCCACCACATTGGCCTTGCCTGGATGATACTGTATATCCACATCATAATCGGCCACATACTCTAGCCACCGCCGTTGGCGCAGATTCAACTCCTTCTGTGTGAACACGTACTTTAGGCTTTTATGATCTATGAAGATCTTGCACTGCGCACCATAAAGTAAATGTCTCCACAGCTTCAGGGCGAAGATCACTGCTGCGAACTCAAGAACATGCGTGGGGTAGTTCCTCTCATGAGTCTTCAATTGCCTCGACCCATATGCAATCACCTTCCCTTCTTGCATCAACACACATCCGAGCCCAACATGCGAGGCATCCACATAATCATCATAGTCCTTGCCCTCCGTAGGCAATGTCAAAACAGGGGCAGAACACAACCTGCTCTTCAGCTCTAGAAAAGCCTCCTCGCATTTCTCGTTCCAAATGAACGCCACATTCTTCTGCGTCAGCTTAGTCAAGGGCACTGCCAGTGTAGAAAAGCCCTCCATGAATCTTCTAGAATAGCCGGCCAACCCCAAGAAGCTCGTAATCTCCTTGGGTGTGCTCGGCCTATGCCAATCCATCACTGCAGAAATCTTTTCCGGGTCAACCGAAATGTCGTCTTTGTTCACCACATGACCCAGGAAGGAAACCTGGGACAACCAGAATTCACATTTACTCAGCTTGGCGAATAACTGATGGTCTCTCAAAGCAGATAGAACCAATCGCGATGCTGCTCATGCTCCTCAGCACTGCGAGAGTAGATCAACACATCATCGATGAACACCACATCGAACTTGTCTAGAAAGTCCTTGAACAACCGGTTCATCATATCCATGAATGTTGATGGCATGTTGGTCAAACCAAACGACATAACCAGGAATTCGAAATGCCCATGCCTCGACCTGAAAGCAGTCCGTGGAATGTCGGACTCACGGATCCTGAGCTGATGATAGCTTGAACGAAGATCGATCTTGGAAAACACCGTGATACCACGCAACTGATCAAATAAGTCATCGATCCTCGGCATAGGGTACCTGTTCTTAATGGTGACTTTGTTCAGCTCCCTATAATCAATGCACAGCCTCATCGACCAATCTTTCTTCTTCACAAATAGAACAGGAGCACCACAAGGCGACGAACTCGGCCTGATAAAACCTTTTGCAAACAACTCGTCCAATTGGACTCGCAACTCCTCCAACTCACGAGGGGCCATCCGATACGGCGCCTTAGCAATAGGGCGCGTACCCGGTTCCAAATCAATCACAAACTCAACATCCTGCTCGGGGGGAAGACCAGGAAAAACATCAGAGAAACCACGAACCACAGGAATCTCCTCCAAGCGCGGCATACTGACAGCAGTCCCAACCACCGAGACTAAACAAGCAAAACAATCAAAATGAAACAGCTTCTGAGCACATACCGCAAAAATGATAGGAGAATCCTGGCACGGATTAGCATACACGCTTCCAGGCTGACCGTTGTCCTTGATGAAGTCCAAGCACTTCCCTTTGCACTGAATAACCGCATCATACTTAGACAACCAGTCCATGCCCAGAATAACATCGAAGTCCTCTAGATCAATCATCTTCAAGTCTGCCTTCGCAAGAATGTCCCCCAACAAAACAGGGCAATCCAAAATGCCTAAATCTGACAACACAGATCCAGTAGAAGCGAACTTGATGGGGAAGGTATCATGAACTTGATCTAGAATCAACTGATATCGCTCTACAAAATCTCTAGCCACAAACAAGTGGGTAGCGCCGGAGTCCAACAAAACACGAGCCCAGCGGTTCTTCACTTTAAATTTTCCTATAGGAGTATATATAAGCAACTAAGGAACTACCAAAACAAAACTATAACCATTCTAGCAAATAAAACGTTCAGGCTAGGAAAACAACTAACTAGAGATGACCTGAGTCGAGGTCTGAGCCTCCTCGGAAGAGACCACCTTCAGCTTTCCTTTGCCCTTGTCCACACGCTGAGGCGGTGGTAAAGCCTGAAGTGGAACTGTCTGAAGAATAGGCTGGACCTGATGACACCTTTTCTTGATATGGCCCTTCTGGCCACACTGATAGCATACCTTATCCTTGGACCAGCACTGGGCAGCATCATGCCCGGGTCGCTTGCAAACAGAACAGGAACCATCCTTCCTAGGAGAACCTTGAATAGCATGAACTTGCTCCTTCTTCTGAGCTCCCGCCTTCTTGAAACACCTCTCAACAGGGTGGCCTGACCGGCCACAGAAGCTACACACTACCTTGCTCTTCTTTCCCAAAGCAGCATCGAGTACCTGGGGGTTCTTCTCTTCAGCAGACTTCCTCTTGTCCTTCCTCATTTGCTGGCCTCTATTCTTTGCGGTCTCAATTGCCTCCACTTTCAGAGCATCCCCCACTACCCCTGCATAAGTCTCTGATCCATAAGCACTGGCCAACTGCTGAACCTCGCTCCTCAAGCCACCAAGGAACCACTTGACTCGATCTGCTTCAACACTCACCAACCCAGGCGAAAACCGGCTCAACTTGCTGAACTCTATCTCGTACTCACTGACCGTGAGTTGCCTCTGCTTCAGGTGAAGTACGTCGTTCATAAGTCGGTCACGCTCGACCGAAGGCAGGAACTTCCTCAATAGCATCTCCTTGAATAATCCTCAAGTGCAACCAGCCACCAAGCTCTCCTTTTCCCTAAGCCACCAGCTCTTAGCCAAACCCTTTAGCTGATAGGAGGCTATCATCACTCTCTGATCATCTGCAACACTGGAGTACGAGAACATCTCCTCCATGGAGATCAACCAATAGTCTATGACCATGAAATCTGCCTTCCCATCATATGTAGGAAGGCTAAGTCTCTGAAACTGAGAAATGAAGGCCATCTCCGCTGTCACCACCACTGGAGGTCTCATGGGAGCAAGAGGGGGAGGGGCAGCTGACCCCCCTGCAGGGTCTTGCACCCCCTGAGTCTGCCCTGCCACAACTGCCACTAGATACTGGATCCGGGCCTGCATCTCCACCATCTGCCTGGTCAAGGAATCATTGCTCTGTCGCAGGATCTCGATCACCGCATCACTCTGCGCTCCTGAAGACTCACCCTCGAACAGGGGAGTCAACCTCGTCGAAGGACGTCTTACCATCCTATGGTCATATCACCATTAGTCAAATCCTGGTACAATAGTTGGAACTGACTACAAGTACAGACAATACATACATAAATATGATCTTAAAACTGCTAAACTTGCTCTGGGAGTTTATTTGTTTAACAAAAGTGATGTTATGCCTAACCTAGGATGGTTAACCACCATCATCTAACTCTTGTGCCTAGATCGGGAATGAATGAATTAATATTCTTTTTCTGATTTAAAACCATGTGTGTACATATGTCATCCTGCAAATCTTTAGCTTGGCACATTGTGCTTATGCAATGTTATGCTATGCATGATTATTCTATGCATTCTAAAAAGGCCCTAATTCACGTCATGAGCGGCGTACGCATGAAAATGTTATGCATCCCATACTACATAATATTCTCATGCAACGAAAAAGAAACGTGTTAGTCGCAGTCATGTGGTGAGGTTATGCATCTCATACTACATAACCCTCACATGTTGCCCCTATGGTGGAACCATATACAGACACATATTATGCATCTCATACTACATAATATGCCCCTTATACTTCATGTTATGCTATGAGTGTAGTGTTCGTGCTTCAGCCAAGACGTGCTGATGACATATCGGTGTGTGTATGATATGATGCTAAACACCTAATACCTACAAGGAAAGGTTGCCCGACAAATTGTCAAGCAACCTGCCTCTGATACCAACTATCACAACCCGCATTTTCTCCAAATTTAAGAAGTATCAGAGTACGAGAAAACGCGTGTCGTGATGCCACGTCGAACAGGGGATAACTGTCGACGCTCAGGCGAACACCAACTAACTAGACTATGAAAATTCATAAGTTTAATGATTAAAAAAAATCAGTTAGATTTTAAAGGCCGTATCCCTCGGCTTAGTGGATCACCTAGTCCACAGTTTAAAAACTATACTTATACGCAGCGGAAAATACTTTATTTATATTTGACATCCTATGAGAGTGCATAAGTGACCCCCAAGGTCAACTTATACTATGTAAGACTCTAGATTTATATAATATTATAAGTAGGAAAACGATCTTTTTACGTTGCTTGGAAAGTAATGAATGAGCTTTATAAACATGCTGATCGTGAGATTTACTTATTATAGTGTTTTTTGGTTTAAAAATAACTAGCAACCTAGCATAAATCTTCCCAAGAGCAAGTAGACTATCTCCAGAAAGGTAGCAGTAAAAGAAACATATCTAGTATCATATGATAAAACTACTAGTGGGCGCCAACAAACTGACACGAATCCACTGACAAGTATTTATGTCTGTAAGAAAAATAGAAAAACTACCTCACAACAGGAAAAGAAAGATCCCTACAACTCAAGGGATCACCAATAACAACACAACAAATCTAGCCACCTACCCGGCTACTAATCAGAACCTGAGGCATTCAGAAAAGAAAATAATACCTCAGCAAGTAAAAAAGGAAAAATCTGAATTAGGGCATTAAATCAAAATGGAACAAAGAGAGTAAGTAAACATGACAGCAAAAACAAACACTGTCCAAAGTAAACAAAAGTACACCAAGTACCAGGTAACAAAACAAGCCCTGCCCAAATCCTGCAGAGGCTACAAGGCAAAAGACAAGAAAACTTGCCACAATATGCTGCATTCTACATGGATGAAACACCTAAAAATCCTAATTTGTGAGTTAATGGCAGTAGTAAACAACATGGACCTGAGTTCGTGACCAAAAACAGTCCCCCAAACAAGACAGTTCTAATTAAAATAAAATTTCACTGTGTCGGCACAAAACCACGGCAAACCCAGCCCGTACCTGGGATAAAAAGGGTGGCGGTCACAGCAATACCCAGCCCGTACCTGGGACTAAAAAGTGGCGGCCACGGCCCGCACACGAAACATCCCGCTCCTTTAGAGCGTCAAAATACCACTACCTGCCATAACCCACGATCCAGCCCTCAAACAAAGGAAGAACAAAAGGCCGACAAGACATCCCCCCTAGGAGGTATTCACTCGGGAAGAAGAAAAAAAACTGAGAAGGAATAAATCCCAGCCTACAGAAAAAAAATGATGACATTTACAGGAATCATCGAACGCAGCTCGACGATTTTTGTCGAGCGCGGGAACAATCGTTGAACGCAGGAATATCGCCGAACGCAGCTCGATGATTTTTGTCGAGCACAGGCCACGGGAAATCATCGAACTCCGTTCGACGATTTTCCTTTAGTCGAACACAGGACACGGGAACAATCGTCGACCGCCGTTCGACGATTTTCCTTTCGTCAAACAAAGGTCGCGGGAAAAATCGTCGAATGCCGTTCGACGATTTTCCTTACATCAAACACTAGCCACAGGAGAATCGTCGAACTCCGTTCGATGATTTTTGCCGGACCCAGAACTAAGGCAATCGTCGAGCTCAGGTCGACGATAATCGTCGAACCCAGATCGACGATTTCCGTCGAACTGGCTGCATTGAGTGCACAACAATCCTGTACCTCCAACTTCATTTTCGACCATTCTTCTTAGCCTAATTCGATCCTATTACTCATAATGTAAGTTTGAAAACCCACTGCAACTAGCTCTAGGGCTGATAGGCTAATTGCTACCCAAACACAGATAAATACGGAACCATCTGATAAAAGACAAGTCTACAGCAATCCAGCCGAAGACTGGGAGTTTCAGAACTTGAGAAAAATGAAAAAAAAAGAACATAAAGGAGCATTCGTGGTTCAAGGTCTTCATGATTTTTACAGGAAAACAGAGCAAAATAATAATCTTAGGAACATGAGTGATAGCAACAAAAATGACAAGAATAGGAGAAGAAAAACTTGGCAAGGGTAGGAGCACCACTTGTCTCAAATTCCAGCGATTTATCTTGCACATCCCTTCCTCTCTCTCTCGGCTCCATCCACAACATCACCTAAACAGGATCCTAAGGTTTTAATGGCGGAAAAGGATCAAACTAAAAATTCCGAGACCCCTAGAAACACCATGAAAATTGAATCTCTTACCGTAGGAATGAAGGTCTAGGCGAGAGCACTCCAAATCTGCTTTCGGAATCGAATTCCGTCCACTAACGCTCCCGGAATCGGCGTCTGAAGGGTTGCAGGGTTGGCGGTTTTTTCTTCCTCTCAAACAGGCAACAGTTATACACTCACGGAAGGAGACAATGAATAGTCTCGTTTTGTCTTAAGGCTATATATATTTATGTATGGACACATCTTTTCAGCCCTAACTGCCACCTAAAAGCCACTTGATTCCTTACAAGCTTTATAAATTAATTAATTGCACCCATTATTATTAACACAATCAAAACGACGCGAAAACCGAACAACCTCAGAATCCGATGAAATTCACACCGTAGCTAATTACCTATGCTACGAACACGATGTCGAAGTCGAAATAAAATTTTGACGAGCAAAACTCGGGTTATCACTACCCGAAGCCAAAACACAAGCATCCCCCGAGAGGCCTCACCGGTCACCAAAATAGACCCGGCTTGCTAGGGAATCTTGCCAAAAAGGCTGCCAACAACCACACAAGGAACCTAAAGAGCTAAAACCACGCTCTAACAAATGGCACATGCCGGAAACGCGTCAACATAACTCCCAACGATAATTAAATAATCGCAGAGAAATCGGGGGCGTTACATTCTCAAAGTTTGAGTTCTGGCTGTCGTCATTGTCTTTTCTTGGCCATGTGGTGTGTAGAGAAGGCATTGCGGTGGATCCTTCAAAGATAGTAGCAATACGGGAGTGCCCGTTGTTGTCTTCTATAGCCGAAGTCAGGAGTTTCCTTGGACTAGCATGCTACTACAGATGTTTCATTTAAACCTTCTGACGGATCGCCTTGCCTCTTACCACACTAAAGAGGAAGGATCATAAGTTCGTCTGGACACCGGAGTGCACACGCGCTTTTGAAGAGCTGAAGAATTGATAGTTTGTTTTTATTTAAGCTATTAGAGTTTTGTTTAGGTATTTATTATGCAAATCTTGTCTTATTAGCTTATATGCCCCCTCCTCTTGTATTTATTTATGCCACTAATGTTTTTGTGCTTTTTTGTAGGTTTTCTCAATTTTCAGCCAAAATGACCCGACTCGGCCACCAACACGGCCGTGTCATGGGGCGTGTCACTTTTTCCCAAAGAAATCAACCACCAGAGGAAAGTCCAGAGTTTATCCCAAGCAGGACACGACCTCCGACACAGCCTCCAACACGGACGTGTCTCTGGCCGTGTCAACATGAGGCATGTCAACAAGAGTCGATGACTTTCCAGAGAAGGACAATGCCACCAACATGTCCGTGTCGCTGGGCGTGTCGTAACCTCCTCAATGCATGCAACCCGCCATTAATGCGCCCCCGTTAAAGCCCATCAACTGCATAGGACATGACCACCAACACGGCCGTATCGTTGGTCGTGTCAGCATGGGCGTAGCCATCGATTCGACGCTTCAATGATCATTTCCTGCCAGAACCAGAGCCTAAAGTCAACCAGCACGGGACACGGCCACTAACACGGCCGTGCCGCCCGTCCGTGTCATCTCCTCTTGAATTTCTATAAAATCAGCCCTTCCCCCTTGTTTCCAGAAGAGTCCTGGAGTGTGTAAGGAGGTGCTGCCCTTTTGTTTTCTGAAGTTTTTCATGCATTTTCTTAAGTGTTCTTTCTCTCCTTTTTTTTCATTTTAAGTCTTTCTTAATACTAGCTTAGTGCTTTCCTTGTACTAGTTTCTAGTTTCTTTTAGTAGTTTAATGTTAATGATAGCATAATTTTACTCTTCATGCACTTGTAATTCTTATTTTCAAGTTGTGAGATCCTTGTGTTCATTAATAAAGAAGTGTTATTTTCTCTTCCCTTTCTACTTTGTTTTCATTATGTTCTACTACCCATCTATTTTCCTCCACTTCACCATGAGTAACTTATCCTCCTTGTACTCGATCTTGATGATCCGAGGTTCGAATTGATTAAGTTATGATGCTTAAATTATACTTTTTCTTTTTAGGGTTTAGACCTTGGATTACTCTTGATTAATCTTTGCTTGGAGATATATCATCGATATATATTTTCCATCTTAGCTTTCATTCTTGGCTAGCCGAGAGGCCGATAGTTTGAAGTGAGCAATCAAGAGTAAAGAGAGTTGTATGCACCCCTAGAGAGAGGAAGACGTTAAATCTCCTGGATTGGAGTTAAATACAATAGTGGGGTTCACCTGCATAAGGCGAGCTTTAGGCCTCTGATTTAGACGAGAGTCAGTCAGACCTTCCTAAACTCAGGTGGGCACGTCTTCGAGAGAAGTGTGTTCATGCTTTAGGAACCTCCACAGTCAAGGTACTTTACCTTATTAAGCTAGAGTGTTTTTATCGCTTTTGCTTATTCAATTTTTACCGAGGTGATTCTCGATCGAGTATTTCTATTTTCCATCGTTCAACCCCTTGTTTTAATTGATAGTTGTGGTCTTTCTAGTTTAGTGCCAGTAGTGCTTTCATTTTATGCAAGTGTTTTCCTTTATGCTAGTAGTCTTTCCCTTTTTAGTTAGTAAACAGCCTTAGTTTTCCTTCGATAAGGTATGTTAAAGTATTAGACCGGGCGGCCTTGCGGTCTGGTCCAGCGGTTTGTTGACCGGGCGGTCTGGCGGTCTCACTCTGGAGCCTGGAGACCGGGCGGTCTATCGGTCGCCCATTACGACCTGTTCTATCCTGCTGGAGTTGCCGAGCGGTTAACCCATCTGTTAAACCGCGCGGCCTGTGCGGTCTCCTTTATTTCTAGCCGCTCTGTACTGTAAATGTTTAGTCCCACATTATTTGTATACTCTCTCTCATATCTCCTCCATTCTATATAAGGGAGGTCATACCTTTGTAAATGATATCTTTTTTGTATAATAAAATTTCAATTATTCAAAAGTCTATCCGTCTGTTTTTTCTTTTTCGCTACTTTCTACATGGTATCAGAGGGCACGGTCGTTTCCTCCTGATTGTGTCCGCTCTTTGCTTCTTGCGGCTTGTTTCCGCTTTCCGCGACCTGTCTCGCGGCTTGCCTTTCTTCTGTCCGCTGCCTGTTCGCGCGACTTGCTTCTCCTCTCCTCTCCTACTGCTATTCGTCGCCGCGACCTGTTTCGTGGTCGCCGCGCTCCTGCTTCTTTCTTGCCTCTCCGACTTCCTAGTCGTTGAGGCCTGTTTCTGTTCGCCTGGCCTGCGACTTGTTCTAGTCGCTGCCTTTTGCCTCCTCTTCTCTTCTCTTCTGTTCGCTCGGCCCTTTTAGTCCGCGCGACCTCTTCCCCACTATGCCTTTGACTGCTTTCTAGCCGCTTCTGTTCGCGCGGCTTCTTCCTTTTCTATCCGCTGCAGTTTCTTGCTGGTTTTCTAAGACTACTTCCGGTCTCACCACCACTCCTGCAACTCCTTCTCCACCTCCTCCTTCGGGCAACCTTGGCACCCTTTCTAAGCTTGTGGGCTCCAACTATCCCAATTGGAGCGTTTCTTTCACTTTTCTCCTTCGCTCTCAACGCAAGCGTCATCACCTCACCGATGATCCTCCTCCTCGTACCTCTCCTGAGTTTGATGACTGGGATGCGAGTGATGCTCTTGTCCGCACCTGGCTGGCCAACAGCCTTTCTGATGAGTGCCTTCCCGTCATTCGCCATGATGAGACGGTCAAGGCCGCCTGGCTTCACCTCGCTGCTCTCTATTCGAAGGGGGGCCAGACGTCCCGCATTTACACTCTCTATGCGGACCTCTTCGCCCGCCCTTCCATGTGTCCTGCTGCGGCCTATTAGCAGGTTCAGGCTCTTAGTGCAGAAATCCTTCAGAATCGCCCCTTCTCCGCGGACTTGGCCGACCAGCACAAACACTTCCAGGAACTCCTGGTTGTTTGTTATCTTCTTCGTCTTCCGGATTCTTATGATATGATCCGCCAGCAGATCTTGGGTGAGGCGGAATCTCCTACTTTGGATGCCACTGCGGCCCGCATTGCCGCTGTTACTTCACTGCTCCAGCGGCCTCTTTTGGCCTCCCCCCCCTTCCCAGGACTCCTTTGCTCACCAAGCTCAGAGGGGTGCCCTGGTAGCCGCGGCCCCTCCGGCGGACGGGGTTCATCCCGGTTTCTCTGCTCTCACTGTGGTCGTACCGGCCATTCTGTTGACCGCTGCTGGCAGAAACATCCTCATCTTCGCCCTTCTGGTGATGCTCCTTCTTCGGCCTCTGCCTCTTCTCGGCCCTCTGCCTCTATGGCCACGATGTCAGGTAGTGCCCACGTCATTACCCAAGGTAAATGGCTCATTGACTCCGGTGCTACCAATCATATGACGGGCAACCCTCATTGCTTCTCCCGTCTTGAGACACATGACCGCTTACCCCCGGTTCGTGTGGCGGATGGTTCCCCGTCCCCGGTTCATGGGACGGGCATGGTTCAACTCACCCCATCGCTTTGCTTGGAGGACACCCTCTATGTCCCAAAGTTCCCGTGCAATTTGTTATCAGTTACTACTTTATGCCGGCAACTTCAGTGCTCCGTCTTATTCACTCCCACTACTTGTTCTTTTCAGGACCCGAGAACCCATCGGACGATTGCTACTGGGACTGAGAGCGGCGGCCTCTACTTCCTCGACGATGTTTTCGCTCTATCCGCCTACTCCTCCTCCACAGATCTCCTTCAATGGCATCTTCGCCTTGGACATCCTCCTCCTCGGATTCTCCGCCAGCTTCTGCCCCACTTACCTCCTACCAGTTCTCCGCTCAACTGTGATGCGTGTCAGCTTGGCAAACATCATCGCTCCTCCTTCCCTCCGAAGCAATGCCGTGGCTCCTCTCGCCCGTTTGATCTTATTCATTCTGATGTATGGGGTCCTGCTCCTACCCTCACTGTTGGTCGGGGCAGTTCCTATTTTGTCACTTTTATAGATGATTTTTCACGCTGTACTTGGGTGTATCTGTTAAAAGATCGCTCTGAACTCTTTTTTGTTTGGCAATCATTTTATTTTATGATTCAGACTCAATTTGCTAATTCTATTAAAGTTTTACGTTCTGATAATGCCAAGGAATATCTGAATCATGAGTTCTCCTCTTTCTTTCACCAACATGGCTTGCTTCATCAAACGACTTGTGTTTACACCTCCCAGCAGAATGGGGTGGCGGAGCGTAAAAACCGTCACCTGCTTGATGTTGCTCGTACTCTCATGACGCAGATGCACGTCCCTCGCTCCTACTGGGGCTACGCTGTGCTCCTCGCCTGCTATCTCATCAATCGCCTTCCCTCCACAGTTCTCCACGGCCAGACCCCCTTCTCCATTCTCTACCCCCACAAGGAACCTTTTCCTCTCCCTCTCCGTGTCTGTGGCTGTACGGCCTTTGTTCATGCTCCCTCCGCTACCTGCGACAAGCTTTCCCCCCGTTCCACCAAGTATGTCTTTTTGGGGTACTCTACCACTCAAAAAGGCTATTGCTGCTTTGACCCCCTTCTCCGCAAGCAGTTTGTCTCCGCGGATGTCACTTTTTTCGAGACCGCTTCCTATTTCTCTCCTACCTCTTCTCTTCCTTCTGTTATCTCCGTTCCTTCCACGCCTCTCGACGTTTCCCACCTCCGTATCCTCCTCCACCGACTCCTTCCCAGTCCGTCTCACCACCCACCCCTCCTCCCTCCTCTCCGCCGCCGCCTCTCTCTAGTCCCGGGCCAGCCTTCTCCGCCACGGATGCTCCGGTCGCTGACGCCCCCGTCGCTGACGCTCCCGTTGACCTGGATCTTCCCATTGCTCTTCGTAAAGGGGTGCGGGCGTGTACTCAACACCCGCTTGCGGCAGTTGTTTCCTATGATCGGCTTTCTCCTTCTCGCAGGTGTTTTGCCTTGGCTATCTCTACTACTACTACTCCCCGCACCTACCAGGAGGCTCTTGCTCTCCCTCATTGGAAGTCTACCATGGATGAGGAGATGGCTACTCTTACTGAACGGGGTACCTGGACCCTGGTTCCTCCTCCCGTGGGCACTGATGTGGTTGGCTGTCGCTGGGTCTTCGTTGTGAAGTTTCGCCCCGACGGCATTGTGGATCGCTATAAAGCCCGGCTGGTGGCCAAGGGCTTCACTCAGACTTACGGCATTGATTACTTTGATACCTTTTCTCCGGTTGCTCGCCTCAGCACCATCCGGGTTCTTCTTTCTGTGGCTGTTAACCGGGCTTGGGCTATTTCCCAGCTTGATGTGAAGAATGCCTTTCTCTATGGCGATCTTCAGGAAGACGTCTATATGGAGCAACCTCCTGGGTATGTTGCTCAGGGGGAGACACGTGTATGTCATTTGAAGAAGGACATTTATGGCCTAAAGTAGAGCCCTCGGGCATGGTTCGACAAGTTCAGTGGTATTGTGGCTACCATCGGCTTTCGAAGGAGTTCGGCCGATCACTCCTTATTCATTCGCAAAACGGCCTCAGGACTGGTGGTTTTGGCCGTATATGTGGATGATATTCTTCTTACTGGCGATGATCGAGATGAGGTGGACTTGACGAAGAAGCACCTCCATCAGCACTTAGTCACGAAGGATATGGGCTCCCCGAAATACTTTTTGGGGATATAAATCTCTCGAAAACCTGACTCGTTGGTTCTCTCCCAACGGAAGTATGCCCTTGATCTTCTATAAGAAGCAGGATTGACAGGTGCCAAACTGGCTCGGTTTCCCATGGCTATTGGCGAAGACAAAACGTGGACGGATGACTCGCCTCTTCTATCTGATGTCACAAGGTACAGACGTTTGGTAGGCAAACTCATCTATCTCACGGTGACTAGACCCGACATCGCCTATGCTGTAGGCAAGGTCAGTCAGTTTATGCAAGCTCCCAGGGACTGCCATCTTCAGTCCGCCCTGAAGATTTTAGAGTATATCAAAGCAGGACCAGGCAAAGGGTTACTCTTTCAGAAGAATGGTCATCTGAGGGTTGAGGCCTACTCAGATTCAAGTTATGCGGATGACAAAGGCGATCGTAAATCCAGATCAGGCTTTTGTACCTTTGTTGGCGGTAATCTCGTGAGTTAGAAGAGCAAGAAACAGTCTGTTGTCTCCAGATCCAGTGCCGAAGCCGAATACCGGAGTATGGCGTCAACCACGTGTGAGTTAAAGTGGTTGCGGGCTCTCATGCTTGACCTGGGCGAGGTATATGACTGTCCTCTCCCTATGTTCTATGACAACAAGGCCGCTATATACATATCTAGAAATCCAGTCTTCCATGAGAGAACAAAGCATATAGAGGTTGACTGTCACTTCATTCGGGAAGAGATTTTGAAGAAACAGATTTGTACTCCCTTTGTCACCTCTGACAAGGAATTGGCAGATATCTTCACCAAGCCGGTTTCTACTTCCTTCTTCCACATTTGTGACAAGCTGGACATGATTAATATCTATGCTCCAGCTTGAGGGGGAGTGTTGAAGTATTAGACCAGGCGGCCTTGCGGTCTGGTCCAGTGGTTTGTTGATCGGGCGGTCTGGCGGTCTCACTCTGGAGCCTGGAGACCGGGCGGTCTATCGGTCGCCCATTGCGGCCTGTTCTATCCTGCTGGAGTTGCCGAGCGGTTAACCCATCTGTTAAACCGCGCGGCCTGTGCGGTCTCCTTTATTTCTAGCCGCTCTGTACTGTAAATGTTTAGTCCCACATTATTTGTATACTCTCTCTCATATCTCCTCCATTCTATATAAGGGAGGTCATACCTTTGTAAATGATATCTTTTTTGGATAATAAAATTTCAATTATTCAAAAGTCTATCCGTTTGTTCTTTCTTTTTCGCTACTTTCTACAAGGTAATATCGTTCGAGTGAGTTAGATTACTCAACGGTTCTTGGATTTAAATACGACACTTGTGTCCCCTAGCTACAATTCGATAGGTATACTTGCCTAAATGGATTGCTAATTCGGTTGTTTTTCTTTTCTTAATGAATAGTAGGCGACCAAGAGTCGCTTGACTATGGTGCCAATCTTGACGTTGCCATGTGGTTCAGACAGCTTTGAAATCTATAGTGATGCATCGGGGAGAATCTTGGGCTGTGCTCTTCTTCAGTTTGGAAAGGTGATTGCGTATGGCTCACTCCAGTTGAAAGTGCATGAGCGAAACTATCACGTCCATGACTTGGAGTTGGCGGCGATGATATTTGCACTTAAACTGTGGCATCATTATTTATATGTCGTGAAAGTGGACATCTTCACGGAACATAAGAGCCTTAAGTATCTTCTGGATCCAAAGTATCTCAATATGCAATAACGGAGGTGGATGAAATTCCTCGGGGACTACACCTTTGAAATTCATTATACACATGGGAAAGGAAACGTCGTCACAGATGCCTAGAGTCGTAGGACTCCGGCAAGGGTAAATTGGTTGCAAATGCATGATGAGCGTCTGATCCAGGAGCTGGAAGCCTTATAGATTTCTTGTGTTGACAAGAATTCCGCTCTAAATGCATGCCTGAACTGGACAGAGGTACTGTATGACCTTTCGGATAGGGTTTGGCAGGCAACAGAACTTGATGAATGTCTACAACGCTATGCAATGGATGGGTCAAATGCCCAATTCTACTGGCATGGCGGCCTTTTGTGAAAAGGCGGTCATTTGTGCATCCTGAATATGGGTAAGCTAAGAGAAGAAATGATGTATGAGGCTCACTTCATGAAGTATTCAATTCACCCAGGGAGCACAAAGATGTACAAGGACATGAAAAAATAGTTCTGGTGGTGGGGCATGAAGAAAGACATATCACATTTTGTGGCTAAATGTCAGACTTGTGCCTTAGTGAAAATAGAATGTCAGAAGCATGGATGTTTCCTGAAGTTGCTACCTATTCCATAATGAAATTTTGATGGATTTCGTACACAGTTTGCCAAGATCGCAACGCGAGAATGATTCTGTATGGGTGATTGTGGACCGGATGACTAAAGTGGCTCACTTCATTCCGAACAAGAGGGACGATTCAGTGGAAATCTTGGCTATGCTTTACATCGAGCAAATAGTATGATTGCACGGTGTGCCCTGTAGCATCATAAGTGATCGAGATGGACGCTTCACTTCGAATGACTGGAGGCTAATCCATCAATTATTGGGGAAAAAATTGAAGTTCAGTGCGACCTTTCATCCCCAAATGGATGGTCAGACCGAGAGGACCAACAGAACTATGTAAGATATGCCCCAAATGTGCACCTTGAATTTCAAGAAGAGGTGGGAACACCATCTCGATATGGTAGAGTTTGCCTACAATATTAACTATCAAGCTAGCATAAATATGACGCCTTTTGAAGCTTTGTATGGTAGGAAGTATCGTACACCATTAGCTTGCGCGGAAACAGGCGAGTCTAAGTTGTATAAGCGTAAGCAAGTCGAAGAGGCTAATTCGACGATACGCTCTATCTGGGAGAGGCTACTGATAGCCCAAGATAGGCAGACAAAGTACGACAATGCCATTCACCGAAATATAAAGTTTGCGGTTGGCGAGTGGGTATACTTAAGAATCACACCATTCAAGGGCATGCCCAAGATTCGGCGCTTGAAAAAGTTAAGTCCGAGGTATCTTGGTCCATTCGAAGTAGTGGAGCTAGTTGGAGAAGCTGCCTATCGGCTAGCTCTTTCAGCAGAACTATGTGGCTTGCATGATGTGTTCCACATATCAGAGCTTCGAAAAGCCGTAAAAGAGCCATCTCAGGTGATTGCGAATGATCGAGTACTGGTCGAATCTGGGCTAACGACGAAGGTTAGGCCCGTTTGGATCGAGGATAAGGCGGTTAAGCAGCTGCGAAACAAGACAATCAGGATGGTCAAGGTCCGGTGGGACAACTGTGGCTGTCAGGAGCTAACATGGGAGCGGGAGCAAACCATGCGTGCTGAATTTCCCGAGTTGCTTGTATAAAATATTGTAACAAATTTTTTTTTTTTCAAAAAGAGAATGTATGTTGTAACATATTTGTTGCTTTAATTCTATGCAAATTTTGGTATGAAAATTCTATAAGTAGGGGAGGATTGTAACACAACAAAAAGGAGTTGGAAGTAACAGGCTAAAACGTTGAACTGACGTTCGACGAATGCCAAACCTGCGTTCGATGAATGTGGTTCTATTATCCTTTCGATGATCGTGGGTTGTTATCATTGTTGTCTTCTTCCGGCGAACGTCGAACGACGTTCGATGAACATCGAATAATGGGGTTCTCGCGTAACAGCGTCGTATTCTTTCGATAAACGTGCTGCATTCTTTCGACAAATGTCGAAAGGATTTCTAAAGTAACAGTAGTGCGAGCTGGCTTGTCAAAGTAGTCAGTTTGCCTTTCAACTCCACTCCAGATCAATGCTTCATTTTGATGGATTGATCGTATGGCTGGGGTTTACCTGAGGCCACATATGCAGAGGGTTGGGATATGGAAATCATTATTTCCCTCTCTCTCTCTCTTCATTTCATCCAAGTTTTGTAGAAGAGAACTCATGGCTTGAGCTAAGGGTTTGGGCTGACCTTTGTGAAGGTGCGGAAGGAGATTCCCTCATCAGAAGCAGGATCCGAGGCTGGATCCGCAAAAGGGAAAGTGAGGCGCTCATTTCCATCAGCGTAGAAAAGCTTTTCCACGGCTCTGAAGAGAATGACAAGTGTAATGATCTTCCTTCTTGGACAAGTGAAGTCATTATTTGGCATATGCATGGAATCCCCCAACAACAGGTGGAGAATCGAGGGAGTTCCTTTGGGTTGATTCATGTAATCCCCAGTGAGTCTTATATACAGATCTGGAAATATATAGTATGGAATAGGCATGCTGTGTGAAGCCCATCTGGACAGGTTGGCCTGGAATGGTGATGTTTTATTTTGCAAACTAGAGAAGACTCCGAGTATAAATGAGTAATTTATGGGGTCTGCGGGGTTGTAATGGAAGTAGCAGGAAGTACTGGAGGTGCACTCCAGGAAAATACCCATGAAATAACACGTTTTTGAAGAACTGTTGATATTGCCGGGAGACAGTGAGTATCACCAACGGCGATAGCTCTTGGTGAGCTATTTATGTTGTACAAGTCCAGTGTTTCTGGCACTGCAGGATGCTGCAGGGTTTGTGTTGAGTTTGGGCATAGAAAGAGAGTTTCTGTTAGCCCCGCCAAGCGATCGTGACGAATGCTCGCGCTAACTCCCTTTTAGATTATGAAGCTAGTCCATATAGGGCAGTGTGGCTATTGTGAGCTATGAGCTCTTAAAGGCTAGTGAGCCAAACAGACAAGGGGAAGCCGACCCGCGTCAGTTTAAAGATTGAAATGGGGATTTGTGCAACAGGCAAGGGCTGAACTGTATTCGCATTATGGTTGTCTAACTTGAGTGCCTAAGTTATTGGCATTCATTACGATCACATAATGCGAGTCTTGGGTTGCATTCCATCAAGACTAAAGTCTCCGGCTGTGGGCTGTGGAGCATGAATACTAAATGTTTACCGTTGGGTTTGGGACCTGTGAACGGTGTTGAGACCCTGGTTTTCCGGTACAACGATAATGTTCCCTGAGTGCACGAAGTGTTGGGCCGTGCGATGAACATTTGTGATATATTAAACTGTGCGTGAGTGCACGTTCTGTGATATATCTGCTTGTGTTAATGCTATGACTGCAGGGAAGGAATACCACTTCCCCGGGAAAGGGGTAGGGTCGTTATAATTTGGTCAGCTGAATACTGACCGTTGCCCTGCTTGCCATCATTCCGGTGGACTGTCCTTGTGCAGGTACTTGAGAGCCGAGCAGGAGCAGGAAATAGCGGGCTAAATCCCATGCTACTGCTATGTTGGACCTTGAAGGCCGAATGAAGAAATTTAAATTCTTTTCTTCTGTGGCCGGCCTGCGTGCCGATGTTTGGAATCCACACTGGTGAAATGTAACTGTAAGGCCTTAAGGCCATAACCTTTGTATATTTGTATCTGAAATTCCTGTACTTTATATATAAATGGTGGTTTATATATTGTGGACATTCAAATGAGTTTGTGTTCAAGTAACCCTAAAGTTTCTATTAGAATGCTCTGAGTTAGGAAGCGACTAGTCGGTAATATTAACTTGTAACCCCGCCTCCTGTTTATGGAATATGGTGTGGGGCTCCGGTCGGACCATATATTATATTTCCTGTGACGGATGGAGGTGTTACATTTCTCTCTCACCCTTTTTGACTTCTTTAATTACTTGAATGGTCTGGGAGCTACAAGCTTTTCATCTTTCTATTTCCAGGAAGTTAACTCCAGTAGTAACATGGTTTCTGACTTCCAACATATGGTCATCAAGTAGCTTAGTGCAGGTATCTATCTTGGTGAAGATTTCATTATTCTGTTCACTTCTCAACACTTTATCATTTTCATGGATGGTCATTGAGTTTTTTGCCTGAATCTGTTGATTTTCTATGATGACATCAATATGCTGGCCAGACACATCCAGCTTTTCCATGGTATAATCCACAACTAAAGCAGCTCTTTTAAAGAATTTGGCAGTTTCCACTTTCAACAGGTTTACTTCAAATCTAATTAACTTAATTTTAATTGCTAGATCATTTCTGATATCTTTTAGAGCTTCATCCACATAATTTTCTGAAGCTCTCCTCTTTTCTTCTAGCAACCCCTTTAGCTGGGCTAGGAATGTTGGTGGCAGCTGATCAACTTTGCCAGATGTGCCCTCATCTAGAGCTTCTTGTACCTTCTTGTTCCCTGTTCCTTGAGCAGTGTCACTCTTGAACTATTCATTATCTGGATGTGATGAGGAGTATGATTTCTCATGACTATATTCCTCTTTCTCAGATTCTGAGAAAACTAAATCATGTACTTAATGAGCTCGGAGATCAGATGGTATCTCCCCCTCAACCTCTGTCATGCTTTCATTGGCATGCAGGTCAACAATAGCAGTAATATCATTATCACCTGTAGTAGTCTGTATTACTTTTGGATGGACCTTTAGCTGCTCCCCCACAAATAATGCATCTTACATAATCTCTTTTATCAGTTGCTCCCCCTCATATGGAGCATTCCTTTCCTCTGCACTTGAAATTTCCATAACTTTATCCAGTAGATACTCTTCTTCAGACATAACAATCTCTTTATCTGAAGCTAGTTTGATCTCCCCCTCACTCTAGGGCATGGGAGCATCATCATCAGTAGACATAGGCAGATGCCTATCTATATCATCCAATATGGAGGAATCTTCATCCATCCTTGAAAATATCCTATCAACAGCTTCCTTTGCCACTTTTTTAGCCAACTCAGCAGCATGCTCATCATCCTTAGGGACAATATTTGGCCCAGGTCTGCTCACATGACTTAGAGGAGTAAGTTCAGAAGAGGCTGATACCTGAATGTTCATGTCCTTCCTGGACTCTTCAGCAGAAGATGATATTCTGGATTGTGAGGTTCTTCCCCCTCAGATGAGCTGCTAGAGGAGCTGGGCTCAGTAGCAACAATCTTCTTTCCTTTCCTTTCCTTTCCTTTCCTTTCTACAGCTGATGGTCCATGGGGTTGAAGTATCCTGTCCCACCTTTCCAGCATCTTAATATCCATTCTTCTCAGGTGGTGTATTCTTGCTCCAACCATCAAGTTCAGGCTTTCTGGGAAGTTTATCGTAGAAATATGGATAAAAGTCTCCCTAAATTAGGTTCAGGAAGGCATTTTACTACCCTTTCAAATACTACCTTGCCCCAGTCCATTCTTTTGGTCAGAATGACTCAAGTCATAACCTCAAACATTTTCTTTGAAATTTTGTCATGGGATCCTGTTTTGCATAACAAAGCCTTCCCAATGACATCAACCAGGAACTTTCCCTTTAGATTCAGTTCCTTTCCCAAAATGGAGCCGGAGGTGTGCTTAGACAATCCGCACCATTTCACTGCAGACTTTATGTCTTCCTGCGAAAACTCATCTTCGTCATCAATTGTAGAGAACTTTCTCAGCTTTAGGGCTTTGGCCTGCCTTCTTGGTGTTATCTTGACTCTTGTTCCACTTATAGTAATTTTGATTTTATCTCCTGTAGTATGTCCCCTGACGTTGTAGAATAATTCCAAAACTTCCCACTTTCAGAGTAAACTGGTTTCCGACAATAGGAATTCTAGGTCAGATGTGCGGAGAATAAAAACATATTGTACCTCTTCAGGAGCATCCTTGAATGCATTTCGAACAACCTTTGCTCCCTCAAAGAGAAAATCCTAACCTTTGGGCGCCATTTTGTTTAAAATTTTGGATACCTAGCTAGAACGTCTTTCCATCGATTCGACGAATGCGGGCGGGAGAGGGTAAGGAACAGTGACTTTGCTTAATGCACAATCTCTACTATTATAGTTATCTCTTAAGATAAGGCGGAAAGTCATTATCCTATTTTGTTGATCAATATTGATCAATGGATAGGATTGAGTATCGAATTTTATCCGTAGGTTGATTAATCAATTTATTTAGTTTAGTGGCTTATTTTCCTCAACCTTTGACTTCTTGGTCTTAATTGATTGAACATTTCTTTAGTAATTGAATTGTTGTTGACTCTTTTAGTAATATTAAATTTGTCTAGTCAGCAGGGGTTAAGATGAGTAGCAATTCTCATTATAGCATGTGTTCTACTTAAGTGCTATATTAACTAGCTTCAACATGTTCATGTCAATTTTGAGTATGTTAAATCTAATTACATCTTGTGGCATGGTGAACATGTGAGCCACTAACATATTTATTGAGAAGAGTTTTTAGACAAATGTTTCACATCTTCTCAGACATCTATTTCAATTGCCTTATCTCTAACATGCATAATTTCAGCAATTGAGCAAGTAATAAGTAGAATTAAAAGCTAGGTGAATTCTACTTATCTTTGCCCTGTAGACTTGAAGTCCAAACTGGATTCACAGTCTCTGAGCATACCAGCAACCTTGATCCTGATCTTTAGTCTTTTATGTGCATCTGACTTTCCTTTGCTAGCTCCCCCTCAACAATTGCACTTGTCTTTGAGATCTTATGCATTAGGATTAGTTGAATAATTCCTTGTACCAAGACTTAGGTTTGGTACATCTCTGTCCAAGGACCATAAATGGGCATGGCCAATTGGACTATCCTGCAAAACAGAAATTACCTTACCCTAGGAACCCAAGCTGACTTGGGTCCTAGGTTCCTGTTAGCATAAGAATGCATATGTCTATCTATAGGAGTCCTATCAAGAAGACATAGCCTTGCCTTTGGCACACAGGGGTTTTGCCAACAATCTATGGCAAAGTGGCCCACTTTGCCACAACACCAACATTCATGGATGTTGTATCTCCTTTTCTGAACACACTTTGAAGTGTGCATGCCATTTCTGGCTGCTTGTTTAGTGGGGAGAACTGTGGCTTTCTTCATGTTTCTTTCAGCAAGAGCTTGACCAAAAGTGAATCTGCTAGTGGGAGCACTTGGCTTGCTCTGAACTTCATTATTAACAACCTTATTTGTAGTTGGCATATTCTTAATGTCTTCAAAGGAAGCCAAGAAAGCCTTAGTGACTGAAGCACATTTGGGTTGTGTTCTTGCTTGAAGAACCTTAGAATGGGCAACAACCTTATCCTTGAATGACGGGGCTGAGGCACAAAATACAAAAGGCCCAGGATGGGCCTTTTGGACTTTTACATGGGGCGCCTTCTGTGCACTAAATCATATGACCTCTCTTCTTTCATTGTAAGGTACTTTTGTGATTTTACAAGAAAGATTACCACACCTCCAGTGACCACACATACAGTCTTGGTCATGCCTATTGGATGAGAGGATTACCTTGTGAAAGGTTTACTGAGTCTTGACAGGAGCTTGGCCTCTTCTTTGAAATTGGATAACTTTGGAAATCCACTCAGATTCATATTTTCTCTTGATAACATCTATCTTAGAGAAATTGGCAACAATCCGCTTCTCCATTTCAAGTTTCTCTTCAGGATCGTTGATAATAGAGTCCTTATATTTTATGGATTCAACATGGATATCTACCATGGTCTTAAGATGAGCTACTTCCCTCTCTTTTAGATATAGCAAAGATGAAGTTTCATCTTGCTGGGAAGCAACCACCTGTATGGAGGTAATTTCCTCTGCTTGTTTCTTAACAAGCATCTTGCTTTTCTTGAAAGCATTCAGAAGTGCAGCATGATTTTCAATCAATTGATTGATATCATCTTTTGATAGAGGACTCTCATCATCACTTGATGAGGATGAATCAGAGCCCGAGCAGGACTCATATCCAGACTCTGAGGATTAACTAGATTGGGAATATACCTGACTTTGTCCAGGCTGATCTTGGCAGAAATTTTTTTTGGTGTAGCTGTCAGTTCATAGCTTTTGCATTCACCTTCCTCAGCTTCATCCACCTCTGAGTCACTATCTGAATGTAACAGAGGGGCCCTAATCTTTATACTTGTATCTGGATAGACATTGTCTTCAGTAAGAGCTGCAAATAGTCCAATGGTATTCTTGTTGTTTTTGATGTTTTGAAGCTCCATTGATCTCCACACCTTATGGTTCTCTTTTGAACATATAAGTTAAAACCTTTTTAGCTATCCTTTGTGGTCTACTCAGACTGTTATGTCCTTTTTGAGTAACCTCCCTCTGATACCACTTGAAAGTCTTTATTTTAAGGATAGGTAAATTGTAACAATCCCATCCGCTCACATAGTATATACTAGAAGGTCCGATCGGGGCCCCACAATATAGACCACAAAACAGGCGATGCAGTTACGATGTGATACCAGAGTAGCGCAGCGCACCCTTAACACATTGGATTCTAGCGAAAGCCTATAAAACTACACTTGAACTCTACACCTGAATGTCCAACACATAAAACCTCCACATTTTATACATGATAGGAATGTCTTACACATATAAGTAGTTGGTCTTATGGCCCTATAAGGCTTTCAAAACAATGGCCTCAAACATTGCCACGCAGGCCGACCACATCAAAAGAAAAGATAACATTTCCATTTCCTTTAGCCTTCGAGGGCTATCAATGGCAGCATCAAATGCAGCAGGGATTTCAGGCCTTATATGTCCCACTCGGCTCTCCAGCACCTGTACAGGGACATCCCACCAAACGGTGGCAAACAGAGGCAATGGTCAGCATTCAACTGACCAAATTATAACGACCCTACCCCTTTCCCGGGGCAGTGGTAATCTTCCATGAAAGCATAGCATTTCACACGAATATATATATATATATCACAAATGTGCTTGTACGCAAACATTCCATCACAACCGTCAGCTGCCCAGCCCGACGATCCGTGCACTCAAGGCATATTCTTGGTGTACCGGCGAACCAGTTTCCCACCACCGTATCAGGGTCGCAACCCAATGACAAATCAGTTGAGCATTTACTCCATGGCGTGCAGCCGGAGTTTTATAGTCTTAGTGAACCAGGATTGGCCCGTAGCCCCCCATTGTATCACGGCGCGCAGGCCTAAGACTCTTGCTATGCGCTCCAATAGACCGCACTTTCAGGTCTGATGTCGGACGGACATAACGCAGGTCGGATCCTCCACCCCCCGTTGCTCAAATCGCCTTGCCATCACCGAGCACAGGGTACTCGCGTCTAAAGAAAAGGCGCGGGTCAGTTTCACCGATCCTATTCTGGCATTCAAGCCTGGGTGTTTTCCTGGGCGCACTAGTACTTACCATTACACTCATTTTGTATCACACATCAGCGTGTCTTTCCTGTGTACACCAGTACTTCCTGCTACTCTCTTCACAGGTATGACACCGCAAAGATAACCAATGTCAGAGGTCTTTCCTGGCTACCATGCCAGTACTTCCTGTTACTCCATTTCACAGGTACCACCTATGAACATTCAGCATTACAAAGGGTCTTTACTGGACTTCCAATCCAGTACCCAAAAGCACAAGCAGCATAAGCATTATACGTGTATTTTCTTGGACTACCACTCCAGTACTTCCTGCTACTTCCCTTCACAGGTCCAACCAGTCGACTCCTAAACTACGCGTTTATCACGGAGTCTTCTCCGGTTCGTATGCAACATCACCAATCCAGACCAACCAGTCCAGGTGGGCTTCACATAGCATGCCTATTTCGTACTCAATTTCTGGATCTATATGTCAATCAACTGGGGATTCCATGAATTAACCCAAAGACTTCCACAACAAACCACCCTCTGGTGGGGGAATCATACACATATGACAAAAAGGAAGCCTTCACATGGCTAGGAAGAAAGGTCGTTACCCTCGAAGATCTCTTCGGTGCCATGAGCTCCTAACTGGCTAGGAAGAACCTCAACAGCTTTTTCTCCGCAATGCCGGCCTCGGATCTCTCATCGGAATTCGGCAGCACCACTGGTGACCAGCCCCTCTTCTTCCTCCTCCCTCTTCCTCTCCCTTTCTCTCTCTAAAAGTGTAGAAAGAGGAAAGCCAAGTATGAAATGAATTCTTTCATCTCAATCCACGACTTTAAGGAAGCAGGGAGGAAGCTCATCCCTTAGATTCCAGCTGAAGTAACGGACGGCCACGATTTTGCCACAAAACCAAAATTCACTGCCTGTGACACGCACATGTTCCCAGCTGAAGGAATGGGCGTATCACGGGTCGTGTTCCCAAAGTGGTGCTCAACCGACTTATCTAGTCCAGTACGCGCCCATGTGACACGCCCGTGTCACGGGCCGTATCACCCGACACAGCTTCAGACATGCCCGTATCTGTGGCCGTGTCCACCAGGCTGCAGAAAATCGAAATCAACCCGAGACTCACACGGCCTGTGACACGCCCGTGTCCCAGGCCGTATGCCCATACACAGCACCAGATACACCCCAGCTCATGCTGAGTTCGTCGACCACGCTGACACGCCCTATAACACGCCCATGTCAAAGGTCGTGTCCTAAGCACTCGACGATCATCGACCAAATTTTGTCGACCACTCATCGACTGT
This sequence comes from Platanthera guangdongensis, assembly GCA_039583875.1. Lineage (NCBI taxonomy): Eukaryota > Viridiplantae > Streptophyta > Magnoliopsida > Asparagales > Orchidaceae > Platanthera > Platanthera guangdongensis. Next base: position 97,075,757 of record CM077153.1, on the reverse strand, counting down.
TCACCCAGGAAGGACACGCCCTGGGACAAGCCCGTGTCCCAGGCCGTGTCACCCAATTTTTCCAATTTCTGGATTTTAGGGTGTTACAATCCTCCCCTCCTTACAAAAATTTCGTCCCCGAAATTTGCACTCATTAAGGAACTCAAACAGAAGGATTTTCATACCACAATAGTTTCAATACAAGTCGATACATACTGCATAACCGTTACACAAAAAGTTTGGGAAACTCAGCTCGCATGGTCTGATCTCGCTCCCATGTAAGCTCCTCACGGCCGCAATTGTCCCACCGGACTTTAACCATCCCGACCATCTTGTTCCGTAACTATTTCTCGGCTCGATACTCGATCTAAATGGGCCTAACCTTCGTCGTTAGCCCATACTCCACCGGCACTTGATCATCCATGATCACCTGAGATGGACCTTTCACGGCCTTCCGCTGCACCGAGGCGTGAAACACATCATGCACTCCACCCAAGTCTGCCGAAAGAGCTAGCCGATATGCGGCATCTCCAACTCGCTCGACCACTTCAAATGGACCAAGGTATCTTGGACTTAACTTTTTCAGACGTCGAATCCTGGATACGCCTTTGAAGGGTTTGATCTTCTAGTATACCCAATTGCCTACCGCGAACTCCACATTCTGGTGCTTGGCGTTGTAGTATTTTGCTTGTCGATCTTGAGCGATCAATAGTCGTTCCCGAATAGTGCGTATTGTCAAGTTTGCTTCATCGACTTCATTATGCCTATAAACTCTAGCTTCGCCCACTTCTACCCAAGTTAAAGGAGTACGACACTTTCGTCCATACAGAGCTTCATACGGTGTCATGCCGATGCTTGCTTGGTAGCTGTTATTGTAAGCGAACTCCACCATATAGAGATGATCTTCCAATCTCTTTTCGAAGTCGAGGGCGCACATCCGAAGCATGTCTTCCATTGTTCTATTAGTCCTTTCATTTTGGCCATCCGTTTGGGTATGAAAGGCCGTGCAGAATGTCAACTTCGTGCCCAACAGTTGATGAACTAGCCTCCAGTCATTCGATGTGAACCGCCCGTCTCGATCACTTACGATGCTTCGGGGAACACCGTGTAGCCACACAATTTTGTCAACATACAACTTTGCCAAAGTTTCAACCGAATCATCCCGTCTGTTCGGCAGGAAGTGTGCCACGTTCGTCAACCGATCGACAATCACCCAGATGGAATCATTTCCTCGTTGAGATCTCGGCAACCCGTGGACGAAATCCATGGAAATATCGTCAAACTTCCATTCTGGAATCGACAATAACTTCAAATAACCGTCCGGCTTCTGGCATTCCGCCTTCACCATAGCACATGTTTGGCATTTGGCCACATAATGAGCAACATCTTTCTTTAGCCCTGGCCACCAGAACAGCTTTTTCATATCCCTGAACATATTCGTGCTCCCTGGGTGGATTGAGTACTTCGTATAATGCACTTCATACATCAGTTCTTCCCTCAATTTACCCAAATTTGTGACGCACAAACGGCCCTCTTTCCGCAAAAGACCGTCATCCCAGGAGAATTTGCCCTCTGGCCCCTCTTTAACATTACGTAAGAGATCTTCATCTAATCCCATTGCCCGTCGAATCCGGTTTGCAAGGTCACACTTTACCTCCGTCTAGTTTAGACATGCATCAGCAATAGTATTATTGTCAACACACGAGATCTCCAATGCATCCAACTCCTGGATGAGACGTTCATCATTGAAAGTGCAGCTAGATCTGATATACTCTAGAGGGGGGTGAATAGAGTATATGGTGTTTTGAATCGTTTTACAACAATTGTTGTAATAAGAGTGAGCAGGGAAGCAATAAAAAATCTAATCACAGAACTAAGTTAAACAAAAGCTAATCACAGAATAATCAAGGTCAGAAACAAACATAAACACAAGCAAAACCAGAAGATACAAGGAAATATAGTGGTTCCCCTAAACTTGGGTACATCCACTCTTCTACCACCCTAGGTAGGAATCCACTGCAGGATGAGTTGATCAGGTGTCCTGGGCACCAATGAGCTTTTGATAAGGTGCTCAAAAACCAAAGCAGATTTTTTGATCAGGTGTCTTGCCACCAATGAGCTTTTGACAAGGTGCTCAAAAACCAAGCTCAAACGTTTGAAGGGAGTTTGAGAAACCCTTTACAGAGAGGGGGTGAGAGAGTGATGGAAGTCTTCTCTTTCTCAAACAATTGAGAAGACTATGTGGATTGTTGATGTCAAAGCTCCCCCTGAATCCTTGAGATCTTCAGGAAGAAAAGCTTTGCTGAGGGTTATAGGCCTTCAAAGATTGAACTCCAGCAATAGATGATTTCAGCAATAGCTGAAATGTTGAATGTCTGGAGTCTTGAAATATGTTGGCCTTGAACACTTTGAAATTAGAGAGATCTGAAGATTTTCTGAAAAGATTGATCTCCTTGGATGAGTGTTCTTGAGAATTCTTTGAGACAGAAGATTGTGTTGAAGATTATTGATGTCTGTCTGTGTGTCTGTGTATCTCTCTTATGAGATTCAATAATAATTCTTCATTTTTATTCTCTGGTACTGAACACAACATTCTCTGAGAAGAATAGCCATTGATCTGCATTAATTGCATCCTTAATTGCAAAATCTCTTCTGGAGGAAAGTCCATAGAAACATTCCTTGAAAAATCCCTTGAAACTTGGTCTAGAAATGAATGAAAACGGCTAGGAAATCTCTGAATTAATTACAGAATAACTCCTTAACTGATTTGAATTTGAATCTAGAAACATCCTTGAAGTTATCTGAAATCGTCGAACTGAGCTCTGCTATCGTCGAGCTGAGCTCAGCGATCTAGAAATATACAGCAGCAAAATATCGTCGATCTGAGCTCAAAGAACGTCGAACTGAGCTCAGAGATAAAGATCCAAAGCAGAGTCAAAATCGTCGACCTGAGCTCACCGATCGTCGAACGGAGTTCGACGATATAATGAAGTTGAGCTCAGCGATCGTCGAATGGAGTTCGACAATCTGTCGAAGTTAAGCTAGACGATCGTCGATCGGAGTTCGACGAATCGTCGTTCTGAGCTCGACGATATGAATTAGTATCCAAACAGAAAATTCTGGTCTTCCGGGCAGTTTCCAAACCTAGACTTCTAACCATTAGACTCAATTCTAATTGAACTTTTGAGCTATACATGAGGTCAAACAAAGGTTTCCTAGAGACATAGTGATCCTGACCCAAATTAGTAATAGGGTGTTCCAACAATCTCCCCCTATTTGGGTTAGGGTTACTATTTACAAGCTTTGGAAAAATTTAAATAACAACATACAAGCAGCAAAACAGAAAAACAACAAGCCAGACATTGCAGAACCACAGAGATATATAGCATCCAGATAGAAATCAGAAATCACAGAGAATGTCACCTTACATTATCATTTCTTCTCTTTGCCCTTAACAAGTTTGATCTCTCTGTTAGGATTGAGGGCTTTTTTATTTGATCTGGTATCATCTGCTGCTCCTAAATATATTTGCTTTTTGGGCCTGGGAACCACAGCTTCAGGATGTAATTCCATATACCTGTCAGCATCAAAGAACTTGCTTGATGCATATCTTTCTAGCTCTTTCTGTCTCTGTTCAGACATTGTTGAGATATTAGATGAATCTTTTCCTTGCTCTCTAGCCCTTTTGATCTGATCCAGTGCAGCTAGTTCTTTTAATCTGGCAGTCCAAGCAGCTGGATTGTTTTCAGGATCCTCAAAAGGTACATGTGGCTCATATCTGTTAGAGGGATTATCTTGAGAAGGCCTGGAAGGCACAGATTCTTTCAGCTTATAAGGGAAAGGACCAGATGTTGTATCAGTTGAAATTTGTCCTCCCCTAGAATATGGGTGTTGCCTTGAGTACCCTTTGGAGTAGACTTGGAGATCTCTTTGATTTCCTCTATATCCTCCTCTCCTGGATTGAGATCCCCTGGATTGGCTTCCCCTATTATAAGATCTAGCATGAGGCTGATAGGGAGCCTGACTTCTGGCTGGAGGTTGAGCTGCAGAGCTTCCACCTGCACCTGCATCAGGAGGAGGTGGTGGAGGAGGTGGTGGAGGAGGATGAGAGTGTTGGAATTGAGAGGAACCCTTCTCATATTTTCTCTTCTTTTTCATTGCCTTCAGTTGGTTCTTAGAGTATTGCATCCAGTGCTCAGTAATAGGGCAGTCATGTAGAATGTAGTATGGAATATCATTGTTGTCTTTGACTTTGGCAGGAGGTACTCTCTTCATAGCTTTGCTCCTTGCCTTTCTTTTTCTAGCAATGGTAGCAGAAGAATCATCAGAGTCTGTTCTAAATTCATCACTTTCAGAACTCTGGTCATCATAAAGAGCATCTATTTTCTTCATTAGATCCTTCTTGAGCTGTACAGAAGCAGATGAGGCAGAGGTTGTAGCAGCAGGTGTTGAAGTAGTAACAGCAGTGACAACAGCAGATATTGAAGCAGAAGCAGAAATGACAGCAGCAGATACAGTAGAGGCAGTAACAACAGCAGCAGCAACTATGGGCTCTGGAGAGGTGACAACAGCAACAACTTCACTAACAACAGCATCAACAGGAGGAATATCATCAGAAACTGCAGAAGGCTCAAATTCAGGTGCCTCTGACATAAGAATTTCCTTGGAAATTAGTTCATCAGTAATGACAGAAACTTCAGCAGTAGTATCAGAAAGTTCAGCAGCAGTAGGGGCAAAAATATCAGAAGCAACAATAATGCTTTCTTCAGAAGAAGCGGCAGCATACATTGAGTTGACAAAGGAGGTGATAATGCTTGGGTCATAGCAATAAAATGGCACAAGTGCCTTGGATAGATCCTCTGGAGGCTGGACAGCATTGACCTCTGGCAGACAGCTGAAGTAAAACTGATCAAAGTCTGATAGCAAAGACCTGAGGTCTATTGCAAGGACTGCAGTAGGAGGACTTTGTACTTGAGGCACAGCAACAGCAGCAAGAGCAGAAGCTGAAGAAGCAGTAATAACAGCAGCAGTAGCAGCAGACAGGCTTACAGAAACAGCAGCAGCAGCAGCAGCATGAAGGCTCACTTCATAGGGCATCTCCCCCTACCTAGATTAAGACAAGGCTGGATCAAGGCACACTGCTGTTGAGGCTGCCTAAGGGAAGAGGGATGAGAGCCTAGCAGAGAGGGCTGCCACTGACAGGTGTAGTGGAGCCAAGGAGGTCTCCAACAGAAGAGAGAGCCTGGGGGCAAGCAACTCATACAACCTGTTAGCAAGGGCTGAAAGGTCTACTTGCTCAAGGGTGACTGGAGTAGAGGTAGAAGATAGAGGAGCAGCTGATGGTGAGGGTGGTGGATAGCTGGTAAATGGTGGAAGGGATGGCTGAGGTGTTGGTAAGATGAAAATGGAGGACAGGGGGATGGAGATAGATGGGGTGAATGTTGGTTGGTCAATGATTTGTTGTAGAAGGTCTTGATAGGAAGTGGAGGAGGAGGGTAGCTCAGGAGGAGAGGATGGAGAATCATCCATAAAGGAATCATCAATGAGGGTGAAGGATGGATGGGAGGGTGATGAAGTGACATCTGGTGGAGGGTAGGAGAATAATGGATGGAAATGTTCTTCTGGTGTTGGAAGAATAGGTACTGGAGATGGTGTGGATGTTGGAGAGGGGCTGGATATGATGATGGTGGATGGAGCTGGAATGGTAGATGGTATGGGAAGGGATGGAATTGAAGGAGGAGGAGGAGAGGCAACAACTGCATGCAGGTCATCTGCAGGGGCAGAGACCTGTGTAGAAGTGACTCTTAGAGTCCTTGTGCTTGAAGGAGTGCTGGAGGAGGGCCTGCTGGGCTTGCTAATTTGTCTGTCCCACTTTACAAAGAGGGCACAAGACAGTCTCTTGGAAGCATTGATGTGAATTCCAGAGGAGACCAGCAAGGCAGGGCACCTGTGCTGTAGAAACACCCCAATGATCCTTCCAAAGTTTACAAAACTTTTGTTGATTTTCTTTTTGATAAGGTCAAAGAACACTTCTCCCCAATTCAGATTTTTCTTATCTACAAGAGCTCCCATGAGGCAGAGCTGATACCTTGAGATTGTATCATGTGCAGAGTGCTTATCCAGTAGCACTTTCCCAACAACATCTGCCATAAATCTGTATTCTACAGAAAGGTTCCTTTTGAAGAGCTTGCTAGGGTTGGCCTCTGAATGACCCATTCTGGCAAGCAGTTCAGAATACTCTTCTCCAGATAAGTCAGCAGTATCTTCACCATTTCTCAACTCAAAAACATCTGATAGAATTGCTGGGGTTAGAGGTACCTGTGTGCCAGATATAGACCCAACAATGGTGTTGTTATCTTGATTGTGGGCAGTATAGACCCATTCCTTTATCTCATCAGATGCCAGCTTGATCCTGGTGGTCATGATGGTAGTCAAGTTCTGGTCTTTGAATAATCCCAAAATATCTTGAAAGGCCTGGTCGGTTGTGCTGAAAGATTCTATGTCAATATCAAAACCAACATCAAACTTCATTGCGGCAAGAACAGCAACTGACACAGCCATGGGTACCTGCAAAAATTCAACAAACAAAACTACCAAGTGCAGAACTGTTTGGAGGGAAAGAAAATTCTTGCAGAGAAATCGAAAGAGCAAAGGAGAACGACGGCGAAAAATGAATTTTATATTAGGGTTCGACGCAGAATTGGAAAGATCGTTGAACTCAGTTCGACGATCGAGGCTTCTAAAGGAATCTGAAGAGTCTTGAACATCGTCGATCTCCGTTCGATGATATTGGAGAGCGTCGAGCTCTGTTCGACGATCGTTCAGAGAACAAAATTGTCGAGCGCCGTTCGACGATCGTTGACCGGAAGGGATAGTTCATACTATCTGAGAGACGCTGAACTCAGTTCGACGATTTAGGAAATCGTCGATCTCCGTTCGACTATCTTGGGGCAAATCGTCGAGCACAGTTCAGAGATCAAAAAACTCTAGACACTAAGAAAAATCAGAATGTTTGCCTAGTCTTGCTCAATTTTTAAGCTTTCAAAATCTTGGATATTATTTAAGACTTCCTCCATCTAACATTCCTAACTGATTTAGGAAGAAGGTGTGTTTCTTTTCATCCAATGGCTTGGTGAAAATATCTCCCCTTTGTAAATCAGTTGGGATATATTGTAGTTCAATTTTATTCTTTTCAACATTATCCCTTAAGAAATGATGCCTAATCTCTACGTGTTTTGTCCTAATATGGAGGACTGGATTTTGAGCTATAGAAATAGCACTGGTGTTATCACAAAAGATTTTAGACTTCTCTAAGTTGTAGCCATAGTCTAGGAGTTGGTTTTGAATCCACAAGATTTGTGAACAACAACTGCTTGCAGCCATATATTCAGCTTCAGCAGTTGAAGTTGACACAGATGTTTGTTTCTTACAAAACCAAGAGACAAGTCTGTCACCAAGGAACTGAGAAGTTCCACTGGTGCTTTTCCTGTCAATCCTGCATCCAGCATAGTCAGCTTCAGAGAATCCAGTTAAATCAAATGCTGAATCTTTTGGATACCAGAGACCTAGATTTGGACAACTTTTAACATACCTGAGAATCCTCTTTACTAGTGTTAGGTGTGACTCTCTAGGGCTTACTTGGAACGTAGCACATATACATGTAGCAAACATTATATCTGGTCTACTGGCTGTAAGATACAGTAAATAGCCAATCATTGCTCTATATGTTGTCTGATCAACAGGTTTCCCATGTTCATCAGCATCCAATACAACATTAGTAGGCATGGGTGTTTTCATACAAGATGCTTCAGACATACCAAATTTCTTAACCAATTCATTTGCATACTTGGTTTGAGAAATGAAGATGCCTTCAGCATGCTGTTTGACTTGCAATCCTAGGAAGAAGGATAGCTCACCCATACTACTCATCTCAAATTTAGAATGCATCAGGTTAGAAAACCTTCTGCATAATTTGGAGTCAGTAGAACCAAAAATAATATCGTCTACATAAATTTGTACTAGTAGGGTATGGGACTTATGGGTTCTAATGAAAAGAGTTTGGTCTACTCTACCCCTTATAAAACCATTTTCCAAGTGAAAGCATGCTAGGGTCTCATATCATGCTCTAGGAACTTGCTTGAGACCATATAATGCTTTATTCAACCTAAAAACATAATCAGGAAAAGTAGGAGAGATAAAACCTGGAGGTTGTCTGACATATACTTCCTCTTTGATGTCTCCATTTAGAAATGCACTTTTGACATCCATCTGATATACCTTGAAGCCTTTATTTGCTGCATAAGCTAAGAATATTCTGATGGCTTCTAATCTTGCAACTGGTGCAAAGGTCTGGTCGTAGTCGATTCCTTCTTCTTGAGAGTATCCCTGAGCAACTAGCCTTGCCTTGTTCCTTATAATTACTCCTTGATCATCCAATTTGTTTCTGAATACCCATTTTGTTCCAACAATGGAATGATCCTTAGGCTTTGGCACTAGTTCCCATACTTTGTTTCTCTCAAATTGATGCAACTCTTCTTGCATTGCAATAATCCAGTGTGGATCTTGCTCTGCATCTTGAATGGACTGAGTTTCAATTTGAGATAGGAAGCAGGTGTGCAACAGGTTTTGGTTGACCTGATTTCTGGTTTGCACACCAGCTGAGATTTCTCCAATTATTTGGGAAATTGGATGGTCTCTTGATGTTACTAAATCAACATGGGGTGTTGATTGTTCACGAACCTGTGTTGTTGTTTCCTCTTGTTGTACAACAACTGGCTCTTCAAGTTGTTCTTCAATATGTTGAGCATTTTCTTCATCTTCACTGCTTTCATCCCTTTGAGTAACCTATAACTTGTTCAGGTCTTCAACTAGAGAATGTTCCTGCAAGGGTTCTATGGTAGAAGAGATCTTCTCCTTGAAAGACATGTTAGATTCATCAAATGATATATGAACAGATTCCTCAATTTTTAAAGATGATTTATTATAGACCCTATAAGCCTTGCTGATCATGGAGTATCCCAGAAACACTCCTTCATCAGCTTTAGCTTGAAATTTTGCTAAATATTTCTTGTCATTATTATGAATATAGCAAATACAACCAAAGACTCTAAAATAGTCAATTTTAGGTTTCTTCCCTTTGAGTAGTTCATAGGGAGTCTTTCCCTTTAGTTTATGTATCAAACTTCTATTCAGCACATAGTTGGAGGTGTTCACTGCCTCTGCCCAAAAGGATAGAGGAAGGTGAGCATCTGACAACAAAGTAGTGGCAGATTCAATAAGGTTCTATTTTTCCTTTCAGCTAACCCATTTTGTTGAGGAGTTCTAGGAGCTGAGAAAGTATGCATGATCCCTTCACTCTGACAGAACTCTTGCAAAAGAAGAGAATCAAACTCTGTCCCATGATCACTTCTGATCAGGGCAATGGGAGTATTGAACTCAATCTGTATACATTTGAGAAACTCTGTCAGACACTTAACGTTATCAGACTTCTTCCTTAGAAAGAACACCCAAGTGAATCTAGAGAAGTCATCTACAACTACTAAAGTGTAGGATTTCCCTCCTAGGCTTTGTACTGTGATGGGTCCAAAAAGATCCATGTGTAACAGATACAATATCCTAGGTGAATCACTCTTATTAAGTGACTTAAAGCTGTTTTTAGTTTGCTTGCCTAATTGACAAGCCCTGTAGAGTCCTTCGTTCTTATAGGGGCCAGAAGGTAGTCCTCTAACAAGGTTGTCCTTGGATAGCCTAGCAATAGTTCTAAGGTTTAGGTGTCCTAGTCTCTTATGCCATAAAATATTTGGTCTACAGACTGAATTAAACAAGCAGATATCTACATTAGTTGAAAGAAAATCTACTAGATAGATGTTACCTTTTCTTTTACCTGTCAACACAGTTGTGTTGTCCTCTGACTTGATTTTGCATAAGGCTTTGCTGAATGTCACATGGTAGCCTTCATCACACAGCTGACTGATGCTAATTAGGTTGTGCTTCAGTCCTTCCACATAAGCTACCTTCTTGAAAGTTACTGATCCAATCTGGACTGCACCATATCCTTTAGTCTATCCAAAGTTTGAATCACCAAAGATAACTTTGGGTCCAAGCTTGGCTCTAAAGGATGTGAGGTTGTCCTTGTTCCCTATCATGTGCTTAGAGCACCCACTATCCAAGTACCATTGCTGGTTAGGTGTTGGATAGGTTTTCACCTGCACATAAGACAATTCATTTGTTTTTGACCCAGTTTACCTTGGGCGTAGGTTGATAACCTTTAAATTCTGAAATAAAGGACATCCCAGGTTGACTCTTATATCCTTCAGGATGATATCTCCTTGGAGGTATAATCCATTCAGTATAAGGGTTAAAGATTTGGGATGAAGGACCCGTAGGATTTAATTTTGATTTGCCCTTGAAAAATTTTCCAGAGCTCTGACCTCTGTTCGACGATCTTGGAGCTGCGTTCGATGATCTTGGGTCAGATCGTCGAGCTCCGTTCGACGGTCGACTATGGCTGAGGTCAGGTATTTGAGATCGTCGACCTGCGTTCGACGACTTTGGCTGAGATCGTCGATCTGTGTTCGACGATTTTGCCTGAGATCGTCGATCTGCGTTCTGCAATCGTCGATCTCCGTTTGGCGATCGTCGAGCTCCGTTCGATGATTTCTGCTGGGACTTAGTTTTCTGGGGCAGATCAGAATTTTTCCTAACAACCTCTACAACTCCCTTTCCTTTGTCAGAAATGAATTTGATTGGAGTTGTTAGAACTATGGGTTGGCTGGATGAAGCACCCAAGCCCAGTGTACTATTGAATCTGGAGTTCACTGTTCTTGTGATGTCCATCAGCTTGGTGCTTCTCCCATTAAGGGATTCTTCAAGCTTCTTGGCCTCAGAGAGCTCACTTTTCAGTGAAGCTATCTGTTCCCTACAGCACTCCAACTCCTGAGAGAGTTTGAGGTTTTCTGACTTTAAAGTATTGTGTTCAGATAATTGATTTCTGAGAGAGATAATTTCTTTCTCAGACTTTAGCAGGTCTAAACACAGTGCTTTAAATTCAGATTTAAAATCCTCTGAACTAAAATCAAAAGAACCAATTACCTGATCTTCTTCAGGTTGAGTCTCTGAGTCTGACTCTGACTCCTCTTCTTCTGAATTATGCTGTGAGGTATTGATTGCCATCATGCAGAACTCTTTTTCTTCTGCATCATCCTCATCATCACTGGAGCTGGATGATGCTTCTGACTCCTCTTCAGTCTCACTCCAGGATTCAGCAACAAACCCCTTTCTTGTATGTTTGTTTTTGCTTGATGAGGGTTTGCCATTGCCATTTCTCTTGGAGTCTTTCTCCTTTCTTCTTTCTTTCCTGTCCCTTCTGTCCTTGTTCTTGTTCTCTGGACAGTCAGGAACTATGTGCCCTAGTTTCCTGCAAGCAAAGCAAATAATGTCTTTATTATTATTATTAATGGACTTGTCATACCTTGGCTTATCATGTTCCTTGTATGATCTCCTTCTGAAGTCCTTTTTGGCCATCTTATAAAATCTTTTGGCCAACAAACTGAGTAGTTCATCATTGCCTGTGGCTTTATCTTCAGGCAGATCTTCAGTTGCCTTGAAGGCTATGGTCTTCTCTTTTCTTGTGGCTGGTGAGGCAGCCTTCTGTTCTTCTTCTCTATTTTTGATGAGTAGCTCATAAGATTTGAGCTTACCCAATAAAGCTTCAGTGGTGATCTCATTCAGACTTCTGGCATCCTTAATTGGCCAAATTCTTGAATCCCAAGTGCTAGGGAAGCACATTAGGATCTTGTCATTGAGTTCAGTTAGAGAGATCTCTTTGTCCAATGTCCTGAGTTCACTAACAATTAGACTTAGCCTATTGTACATGTCTCCCACTGACTCAGTTTGTCTGTTGGAACACCCTATTACTAATTTGGGTCAGGATCACTATGTCTCTAGGAATCTGTGTTTGACCTTCTGTATAGCTTAATAGGTCAATTAGAATTGAGTCTAAGGGTTAGTAGTCTAGGATTGGAAGCTGCCCTGAAGACCAAATTTTTCTGGAGACTAAGTCTAATCGTCGAGCTCAGCACGACGATTCGTCGAACTCCAGTCGACGATCGTCTAGCTCAACTTCTACAGATCGTCGAGCTCCATTCGACGATCGCTGAGCTCAACCTCATAATATCGTCGAGCTCCACTCGACGATCGCTGAGCTCAACTTCACAATATCGTCGAACTCCATTCGACGATCGGTGAGCTCAGGTCGACGATTTTGACTCTGCACTGGATCTTTATCTTTGAGCCCAGTTCGACGATCTTTGAGCTCAGATCGACGATTGTTTTGCTGCTTGAATTTTCCAGTTCGCTGAGCTCAGCTCGACGATAGCAGAGCTCAGTTCGATGATTTCAGTTATCCTTCAGAATTCAAATTCAAATCAATTAGAAGTTATTCTGCAATTAATTCAGAAGATCTGCTAGCCGTTTTCATTTACTTCTGGACCAAGTTTCAAGGGATTTTTCAAGGAATAATTCAGTGGACTTTCCTTCAGAAGAAATTATGCAATTAAGGCTGTAATCAATGCAGACCAACGGCTATCTTTGACAGAGTGATATTCTATTCTGGCACAGAGAATAAAAAGACAGAATGTTTTTGAATAAAAGAAGGTGAAATACAGAGATTGACAAGAAGAGGATACACAACTCAGAATACAGAGACTTTTTCAAAATCTTCTGTCAAGGAGAATTCTGAAGAACACTCATCAAAGAGATCAAGCAATCTTCAAATCTCTTCAGCTCTAAAAGTGTTCAAGGCCAACATCATTTCAAGACTCCAGACTCTCAATATTTCAGCTTGTTGAAATCATCTTTTGCTGGAGTTCTAACTTTGAAGGCCTATCACCCTCAGCAAAGCTTTTCTTCCTGAAGATTTCAAGGACTCAGGGGGAGCTTTGACATCAATCCACTTAGTTTTCTCAGTTGATTGAGAAAGAGAAGACTGCCATCACTCTCTCACCCCCACTCTGTAAAGGGTTTTTCAAACTCCCTTCAAAAGTTTGAATCTGGTTTTTGAGCACCTTGTCAAAAGCTCATTGGTGGCAAGACACCTGATCAAAAAATCTGATTTGGTTTTTGAGCACCTTATCAAAAGCTCATTGGTACCCAGGACACCTGATCAACTCATCCTGCAGTGGATTCCTACCTAGGGTGGTAGAAGAGTGGATGTACCCAAGTTTGGGGAACCACTATATTTCCTTGTGTCATCTGGTTCTGCTTGTTTTCTTTTTGTTTCTGGCCTAGATTCTCTTGTGCTTAGTCTCTGCATAGCTTAGTTCTGTGATTAGTTTTATTTCTGCTTCCCTGCTCACACTCATTAGAACAATTGTTGTAAAGCTTTGCAAAAGTTTTTCTTTGTGTTTTAAAAGCACCATATACTCTATTCACCCCCCTCTAGAGTATATCAGATCTAGTTTCCCTTTCAATTGGTATCAAAGCGAGGTTGGTTAAACATACCATACCTGTTTGGTTGTACAAGCTAACACCTGAACCCAAAGATCCCAAACCAGATCTATTTTTCTTTTGTATTTTATTATTAGATTTTGTTTGCACAACTCATGGCCCAAAACAAAGATTATGCAAGCACCAGACCTCCAGTGTGCAATCTGTCAAAGTTTGCACTTTGGAAAGCAAGAATTAGACTCTACATGAATTCTATTGACGAAGATATTTTTAATTCTGTTTTGACAGTGTGTCCAAGACCCCCAGAAAGTACAAGTACAAATGCTGTTCCACCTCCATCACGAACAGATGCTGACATCAAAAAGTGGAAAGTAGCTGATGCCAAGGCTATGATCATTCTAGCCCAGACAATGTCAGATGACATTTTTCAAAAGGTAGCAGAATGTAATTCAGCCAAGGAGATTTGGGACAAGCTCTCAGAAATAGTTTCAGGCTCAGCTGATGAGAGAAAGGACAGAAGATCCCATCTCATCTCCCAATATGAGAACTTCAAGAAGGGAGAGACTGAGTCAGTGGGAGACATGTACAACAGACTGAGTCTAATTGTTAGTGAACTGAGGACATTAGACAAAGAGATCTCACTGACAGAACTTAATGACAAGATCCTAATGTGCTTTCCCAGCACTTGGGATTCAAGAATCTGGCCAATTAAAGATGCCAGAAGTCTGAATGAGATCACCACTGAAGCCTTGTTGGGTAAGCTCAAATGTTATGAGCTACTCATCAAGAACAGAGAGGAAGAACAGAAGGCTGCCTCACCAGCCACAAGAAAGGAGAAGACCATAGCATTCAAGGCAACTGAGGATCTGCCTGAAGAAAAAGGAACAGGCAATGATGAACTTCTCAGCTTGTTGGCCAAAAGATTCTATAAGATGGCCAGAAAGGAATTCAGAAGAAGATCATACAAGGAGCAGGATAAGCCAAGGTATGACAAGTCCATTGGCAATAACAAAGACATTATTTGCTTTGGTTGCAGGAAACTAGGGCATATAGTTCCTGACTGTCCAGAGAACAAGAACAAGGACAGAAGGGAAAGAAAAGAGAGGAGAAAGGAGAAAGACTCCAAAAGGAGTGGCAATAGCAAACCTTCTTCCAGCAAAAATAAGCATACAAGGAAAGGATTTGTTGCTGAATCCTGGAGTGAGACTGAAGAGGAGTCAGAAGCCTCTTCCAGCTCCAGTGATGATGAGGATGATGCAGAGGAAAAGGAGTTCTGCATGATGGCAATCAATGCCTCACAACACAACTCAGAGGAAGAGGAGTCAGAGTCAGACTCAGAGACTCAACCTGAAGAAGATCAGGTAATCAGCTCTTTTGATTTTACTTCAGAAGATTTTAAATCTGAATTTAAAGCACTATGTTTAGACCTGCTAAAGTCTGAGAAAGAGATCATCTCTCTCAGAAATCAATTATCTGAACAAAATGTTTTAAAGTCAGAAAACCTCAAACTCTCTCAGGAGTTGGAGAACTATAGGGAACAGATAGCTACACTGAAAAGTGAGCTCTCTGAGGCCAAGAAGCTTGAAGAATCCCTTAATGGGAGAAGCATCAAGCTGATGGACATCACAAGCACAGTGAACTCAAGATTCAACAGTACACTGGGTTTGGGTGCCTCATCCAGCCAACCTATTATTCTGACAACTCCCATCAAGTTCATTTCTGACAAGGGAAAGGGAGTTGTAGAGGTTGCCAGGAAAAATTCTGATCTGCCTCAGAAAACTAAGTCCCAGCAGAAATAGTCGAACGGAGATCGACGATCGCCGAATGAAAATCGACGATCGCCGAACGCAGCTCGACGATCTCAGGACAAATCGTCGAACGCAGATCGACGATCTCAGCCGCGATCGTCGAACGCAGGTCGACGATCCCATATATCTGACCTCAGCCATAGTCGACCGTCGAACGGAGCTCGACGATCTGACCCACGATCGTCGAACGCAGCTCCAAGATCGTCGAACAGAGGTCAGAGCTCTGGAAACTTTTTCAAAGGCAAGTCAAAATTGAATCCTAAGGGTTCTTCATCCCAAACCTTCAACCCTTATACTGAATGGATTATACCTCCAAGGAGATATCATCCTGAAGGATATAAGAGTCAGCCAGGGATGTCTTTCATTTCTGAATTTAGAGGTTATCAACCTAGGCCCAAGGTAAACTGGGTCAAAAACAAGTGAATTATTTTATGTGCAGGTGAAGACCTATCCAACATCTAACCAGCAATGGTATTTGGATAGTGGGTGCTCTAAGCACATGACAGGGAACAAGGACAACCTCAATTCCTTTAGAGCCAAGCTTGGACCCAAAGTCATCTTTGGTGATTCCAACTTTGGACAAACTAAAGGATATGGTGCAGTCCAGATTGGTTCAGTAACCTTCAAGAAGGTAGCATATGTGGAAGGACTGAAGCACAACCTAATCAGCATCAGTCAGCTATGTGATGAAGGGTACCAGGTGACCTTCAGCAAAACCTTATGCAAAATTAAGTCAGAGGACAACACAACTGTGTTGACAGGTAAAAGGAAAGGTAACATCTACCTAGTAGATTTTCTTTCAACTACTATAGATATCTGTTTATTCAATTCAGTATGTAGACCAAATGTTTTATGACATAAGAGACTAGGACACCTAAACCTTAGAACTATTGCTAGGCTATCCAAGGACAACCTTTTTAGAGGACTACCTTCTGGCCCCTACAAGAAGGAAGGACTCTGCAAGGCTTGTCAATTAGGCAAGCAAACTAAAAACAGTTTTAAGTCACTTAATAAGAGTGATTCACCTAGGATATTGTATCTGTTACAAATGGATCTATTTGGACCCATCACAGTACAAAGCCTAGGAGGGAAATCCTACACTTTAGTAATTGTAGATGACTTCTCTAGATTCACTTGGGTGTTCTTTCTAAGGAAGAAGTCTGATAACTTTAAGTGTCTGACAGAGTTTCTCAAATGTATACAGATTGAGTTCAATACTCACATTGCCCTGATCAGAAGTGATCATGGGACAGAGTTTGATTCTCTTCTTATGCAAGAGTTCTGTCAGAGTGAAGGGATCATGCATACTTTCTCAGCTCCTAGAACTCCTCAACAAAATGGGGTAGCTGAAAGGAAAAATAGAACCCTTATTGAATCTGCCACTACATTGTTGTCAGATGCTCATCTACCTCTATACTTTTGGGCAGAGGCAGTGAACACCTCCAACTATGTGCTGAACAGAAGTCTGATACATAAACTGAAGGGAAAGACTCCCTATGAATTACTCAAAGGGAAGAAACCTAAAGTTGACTATTTCAGAATTTTTGGTTGCATTTGCTATATTCACAATAATGACAAGAAATATTTAGCAAAATTTCAAGCCAAAGCTGATGAAGGAGTGTTTCTGGGATACTCCATGATCAGCAAGGCCTATAGGGTATACAATAAATCATCATTGAAAATTGAGGAATCTATTCATGTTTCTTTTGATGAAACTAACATGTCTTTCAAGGAGAAGATTTCTTCTACCATAGAACCTTTGCAGGAACACTATCTAGTTGAAGATATGAACAAGTTACAGGTTGCTCAAGAGGATGAAAGCAGTGAAGATGAAAGCAATGCTCAACATATTGAACCACCACTTGAAGAGCCAGTTGTTGTACCACAAGAGGAAACAACAACACAGGTTGGTGAACAATCAACACCCCCTGTTGATTTAGTAACATCAAGAGACCATCTAATTACCCAAATAATTGGAGAACTCTCAGCTGGTGTGCAAACCAGAAATCAGGTCAACCAAAACCTGTTGCACACCTGCTTCCTTTCTCAAATTGAACCTCAGTCCATTCAAGATGCAGAGCAAGATCCACACTGGATCATTGCAATGCAAGAGGAGTTGCATCAATTTGAGAGGAACAAAGTATGGGAACTAGTGCCAAAGCCAAAGGATCATTCCATTGTTGGAACAAAATGGGTATTCAGAAATAAACTGGATGATCAAGGAGTAATAATAAGGAACAAGGCAAGGCTAGTTGCCCAGGGATATTCTCAAGAAGAAGGAATTGACTACGACCAGACCTTTGCACCTGTTGCAAGATTGGAATCCATCAGAATATTTCTAGCTTATGCAGCTCACAAAGGCTTCAAGGTTTATCAGATGGATGTCAAGAGTGCTTTCTTAAATGGAGACATTAAAGAGGAAGTCTATGTCAGACAACCTCCAGGTTTTATCTCTCCAACTTATCCTGATTATGTTTTTAGATTAAATAAAGCATTATATGGTCTCAAGCAAGCTCCTAGAGCATGGTATGAGACCCTAGCATGCTTTCTCTTGGAAAATGGTTTTATAAGGGGTAGAGTAGACCAAACTCTTTTTATTAGAACCCATAAGTCCCATACCCTACTAGTACAAATTTATGTAGACGATATCATTTTTGGTTCTACTGACTCAAAATTGTGCAGAAGGTTTTCTAACCTAATGCATTCTAAATTTGAGATGAGTAGCATGTGTGAGCTATCCTTCTTCCTAGGATTGCAAGTCAAACAACATGCTGAAGGCATCTTTATTTCTCAAACCAAATATGCTAATAAGTTGGTTAAGAAATTTGGTATGTCTGAGGCATCTTGTATGAAAACACCCATGCCTACCAATGCTGTATTGGATGCTGATGAACATGGGAAACCTGTTGATCAGACTACATATAGAGCAATGATTGGCTCTTTACTGTATCTTACAGCTAGTAGACCAGATATAATGTTTGCTACATGTATATGTGCTAGGTTCCAAGTAAGCCCTAGAGAGTCACACCTAACATTAGTAAAGAGGATTCTCAGATATGTTAAAAGTTGTCCAAATCTAGGTCTCTGGTATCCAAAAGATTCAGCATTTGAGTTAACTGGATTCTCTGATGCTGAATATGCTGGATGCAGAATTGACAGGAAAAGCACCAGTGGAACTTCTCAGTTCCTTGGTGATAGACTTGTCTCTTGGTTTTGCAAGAAACAAACATCTGTGTCAACTTCAACTGCTGAAGCTGAATATATGGCTGCAGGCAGTTGTTGTTCACAAATATTGTGGATTCAAAATCAACTCCTAGACTATGGTTACAACTTAGAGAAGTCTAAAATCTTTTGTGACAATACAAGTGCTATTTCCATAGCTCAAAATCCAGTCCTCCATAGTAGGACAAAACACATAGAGATTAGGCATCACTTCTTAAGGGATAATGTTGAAAAGAATAAAATTGAATTGCAATATATCCCAACTGATCTACAAAGGGGAGATATTTTCACCAAGCCTTTGGATGAAAAGAAACACACTTTCTTCCTAAATCAGTTAGGAATGTTAGATGGAGGAAGTCTTAAATAATATCCAAGATTTTGAAAGCTAAAAATTGACCAAGACTAGGCAAAATTCTGATTTTTTTCTTAGTGTCTAGAACTTTCTGATCTCTGAACTGCGCTCGACGATTTCCCCAAAGATCGTCGAACGGAGATCGACGATTTCCAGAATCATCGAACTGAGTTCAGCGCCCCTCAGATAGTGTGAACTATCTCCTTCGGTCAACGATCGTCGAACGGCGCTCGACGATTTGGTTCCCTGAACGATCGTCGAACGGAGCTCGACGCCTTTCCAGATCGTCGAACGGAGATCGACGATGTTGGAGTCTCTTCAGATTCCTTTAGAAGCCTCTATCGTCGAACTGAGTTCAACGATCTTTCCAATTCTGCGTCGAACCCTAATATAAAACTCATTTTTCGCCGTCGTTCTCTCTTGCGCTTTCAATTTCTCTGCAAGAATTTTCTTCCCTCCAAACAGTTCTACGCTTGTTCGTTGTGTTTGTTAAATTTTTGCAGGTACAATGGCCGTATCAGTCGCTGTTCTAGCCGCCATGAAGTTCGATGCAGGATTTGATATTGATCTGGACTCATTCAACACTACTGATCAAATCTTCCAGGACATTTTGAATTTATTCAAGGATCAGAACTTGTCTGCCCTCATGACCACTAGAATGAAGCTTGCTTCAGATGAAATAAAAGAATGGGTCTATACTGCTCACAACCTTGACAACAACACAATAGTTGGAACTATTGCTGGAACCCAGGTACCTCTGACCCCAACAGTCTTAACAGAGGTCTTTGGTTTGAGAAATGGAGATGAAACTGCTGAATTATCTGGGGAGGAATTTTCTGATATACTTGCCAGGATGGGTCATCCAGAGGGAAACCCTAGCAAGTTGTTTAAGAGGAACTTGTCAGTTGAGTACAGGTTCCTGGCAGATGTTGTAGGCAAGGTGCTGTTGGCAAAGCATTCTGCACATGATACCATCTCCAGACATCAGCTCTGCCTCATGGGAGCTCTGGTAGACAAGAAAAGTTTGAATTGGGGAGAGGTCTTCTTTGACCTGATAAAGAAGAAAATCAACAAAACCTTTGTAAATTTTGGAAGAATTCTTGGAGTTTTCCTTCAGGCAAGGTGCCCTGCTCTGCTGGTCTCCTCTGGAGTGCACATCAATGCCTCCAAGAGACTTACCTGTGCCCTATTTGGCAAGTGGGACAGGCAAATCAGCAAACCCAGCAGGCCCTCTTCAACTGCTCCTTCAGGCACCAGGACTCAAAGAGTCACTCCCCCACAGGTTTCTGCTACTGCAGAAGACCTGGCTGTTGCTGGTGCTGCACCTCCTCCTCCTCCAAGTCAAACCCTACCTCTACCATCCACCATTCCAGTTCCATCCACCATTACCATCTCTAGCCCTTCTCCAACCTCAATTCCATCTCCAGCAACCATTTCATCACCTCCAGTAGACCATTTCCACCCTTTGTTCTCCTATCCACCTCCAGATGTCACCTCTTCTCCATCCATACCATCATTCACCCTTCTGGATGACTCCTACATGGATGATTCCCCCTCTTCTCCTCCAGAATTACCCTCCTCCTCAACATCTTTCCAAGATCTCCTCCACCACATCCTTGACCAACCCACATTTACTCCATCCATATCCATCCCCTTACCCTCCATCTCCACCATCCCCACACCTCAGCCATCCATCCCTCCACCATCCAGCCCTCCACTTCCAGCATCCTCAGCCATCCCCATACCCTCTACCTCTACTCCTGCCATTGAGCATGTAGATCTGCCAGCCTTAGCTGACAAGTTGTATGAGCTACTGGCCCCCAGGCTCTCTCTTCTCATGGAGGCCTCCTTAGCTCCTCTACAACAGTCAGTGGCAGCCCTGTCTGCCAGGCTTTCCTCCCTCATTCCTCAGGCAGCACCTCCAGCAGTGTGCCTTGATACAGATGCATCTGCATCCAGGCAGGGGGAGATGCCATATGAAGCCAGCCTTCATGCTGCTGTTGCTGCTGCTTCTGCTCCTGCTGTTGATACTGCTGCTGCTGCTGCTGTTGTTTTTGTGTCTGCTGCTCCAGTTGCTGTGCCTACTCCAGTTCTGGCAATAGACCTAAGGTCTTTGCTCTCAGCCTTTGATCATGCCTTTTTCAGTTGTTTACCAGAAGGTATTGCTGTCCAGCCCTCAGAAGACCTCTCTAAGGCATTGGTGCCTTTCTCTGGCTGTGACCCCAGCATTATTTACTCCTTTGTACTCTCAGTGACTGAAGCTGCTGCTGTTGAAGAAAAGACTGAATCTGCTTCTGAAACTGTCTTTGCTGCTGTTGAAGAAAATGTTCCTACTGCTGCTGAAATCCCTTTTGTTTCTGATGAGCCCATTTCCAAGGAATTTCTGATGACAGAGGCCATTGATATTGAGCCTGCTGCAGATTTTGTTATTGTTCCTGAAGCTGCTGCTGCCCTCACTCCTGAAGTTACTAGTGCTGTTTCTGCTGTTGCTCCTGTAACTGCTGCTGAATCTGTTGTTATATCTGTTGCTGCATCTATTGCTGTATCTGCTGCTGTTCCTGCTGCTGCCCCTTCTGCTTCTGTCTCATCTGCTGCAATGCAACTGAAGAAAGATCTTATGAAGAAGATAGATGCAATATATGATGCCCAGAGTTCTGACTCTGATGAGTTTAAGACAGATTCTGATGACTCTGCTGCCACTATTGCCAGGAAGAGGAAGGCTAGAAGCAAGGCTATGAAAAGGGTTCCACCTGCCAAAGTAAAAGATGATAATGATGTTCCTTATTACATTCTGCACAACTGCCCAATTACTGAACATTGGATGCAGTATTCCAAAAATCAGCTAAAAGCAATGAAGAAGAAAAGAAAGTATGAGAAGGGCTCCTCCCAGTTCAAGCACCCTCATCCTCCTCCACAACCTCCACCTGATGCAGGTGCAGGTGGCAGCTCTGCAAGTTCAGCCCCAGCTAGAAGCCAGGCTCCCTATCAACCACATGCTAGAACCTATCAAATGGAAAGCCAGCCTAGGGGTTCTTACTCTAGGAGAGGAGGATACATGGGAAATCAAAGAGAGACTCAAGTTTATTCTAAAGGGCATTCCAGGCATCACCCTTATTCCAGGGGAGGACATGGTTCTTCTGATACATCATCAGGTCCTTTCCCCTACAAGCTCAAAGAAACTGTGACTGCCAGGACTCCTCAAGACACTTCTTCCAACAGGTATGAGCCACCTGTACCATTTGAGGACCCTGAGAAGAATCCTGTTGCTTGGACTGCTAGGATGAAGGAGTTGGCTGCATTAGATCAGATAAAGAAAGCCAAAGAGCAAGGCTTAGACACCTCAAATATTTCTACTATGTCAGAACAAAGACAGAAGGAATTAGAGAGATATGCCTCCAGCAAATTCTTTGATGCAGACAGATATATGGAGTTGCATCCTGCTGCTGTAGTTCCCAGGACTTCAAAGCAAATTTATTTGGGTGCAGCAGATGACACCAGATCCAAACAAGAAGCCCTGAATCCTAACAGAGAAATCAAGATGGTTAAAAGCAAAGAGAAGAAGTAACTCTGTAAGGTGACAATCCTTGATTTTTCTGACTGCTATCTGGATGTTATATATATATATCTCTGTGATGTTTCTGCAATGTGTCTAGCTGTTGTTGTTTTTATGCTTTTCTGATTGTATGATGTTATTTGATTTTTTCAAGTCTGTAAATAGTTTTCCTAACCCAAATAGGGGGAGATTGTTGGAACACCCTATTACTAATTTGGGTCAGGATCACTATGTCTCTAGGAATCTGTGTTTGACCTTCTGTATAGCTTAATAGGTCAATTAGAATTGAGTCTAAGGGTTAGTAGTTTAGGATTGGAAGCTGCCCTGAAGACCAAGTTTTTCTGGAGACTAAGTCTAATCGTCGAGCTCAGCACGACGATTCGTCAAACTCCGGTCGACGATCGTCTAGCTCAACTTCTACAGATCGTCGAGCTCCATTCGACGATCGCTGAGCTCAACCTCATAATATCGTCGAGCTCCACTCGACGATCGCTGAGCTCAACTTCACAATATCGTCGAACTCCATTCGACGATCGGTGAGCTCAGGTCGACGATTTTGACTCTGCACTGGATCTTTATCTCTGAGCTCAGTTCGACGATCTTTGAGCTCAGATCGACGATTGTTTTGCTGCTTGAATTTTCCAGTTCGCTGAGCTCAGCTCGACGATAGCAGAGCTCAGTTCGACGATTTCAGTTATCCTTCAGAATTCAAATTCAAATCAATTAGAAGTTATTTTGCAATTAATTCAGAAGATCTGCTAGCCGTTTTCATTTACTTCTGGACCAAGTTTCAAGGGATTTTTCAAGGAATAATTCAGTGGACTTTCCTTCAGAAGAAATTATGCAATTAAGGCTGTAATCAATGCAGACCAACGGCTATCTTTGACAGAGTGATATTCTATTCTGGCACAGAGAATAAAAAGACAGAATGTTTTTGAATAAAAGAAGGTGAAATACAGAGATTGACAAGAAGAGGATACACAACTCAGAATACAGAGACTTTTTCAAAATCTTCTGTCAAGGAGAATTCTGAAGAACACTCATCAAAGAGATCAAGCAATCTTCAAATCTCTTCAGCTCTAAAAGTGTTCAAGGCCAATATCATTTCAAGACTCCAGACTCTCAATATTTCAGCTTGTTGAAATCATCTTTTGCTGGAGTTCTAACTTTGAAGGCCTATCACCCTCAGCAAAGCTTTTCTTCCTGAAGATTTCAAGGACTCAGGGGGAGCTTTGACATCAATCCACTTAGTCTTCTCAGTTGATTGAGAAAGAGAAGACTGCCATCACTCTCTCACCCCACTCTGTAAAGGGTTTTTCAAACTCCCTTCAAAAGTTTGAATCTGGTTTTTGAGCACCTTGTCAAAAGCTCATTGGTGGCAAGACACCTGATCAAAAAATCTGATTTGGTTTTTGAGCACCTTATCAAAAGCTCATTGGTGCCCAGGACACCTGATCAACTCATCCTGCAGTGGATTCCTACCTAGGGTGGTAGAAGAGTGGATGTACCCAAGTTTGGGGAACCACTATATTTCCTTGTGTCATCTGGTTCTGCTTGTTTTCTTTTTGTTTCTGGCCTAGATTCTCTTGTGCTTAGTCTCTGCATAGCTTAGTTCTGTGATTAGTTTTATTTCTGCTTCCCTGCTCACACTCATTACAACAATTGTTGTAAATCTTTGCAAAAGTTTTTCTTTGTGTTTTAAAAGCACCATATACTCTATTCACCCCCTCTAGAGTATATCAGATCTAGTTTCCCTTTCATTGTCCCTTCTTGAAATTCTCATATTGAGAGATGAGATGGGATCTCCTATCCTTTCTCTCATCAGCTGAGCCTGAGACTATTCCTGAGAGTTTGTCCCAAATTTCCTTAGCTGAACTGCATTCAGCCACCTTCTGAAATATGTCATCAGACATTGTCTGGGCCAAGATGTTCATAGCCTTGACATCAGCTACCTTCCATCTCTTGATATCAGCATCTGTTCCTGATGGAGGTGGAACAGCATTTGTACTTGTGTTCTCTGGGGGTCTTGGACACACTGTCAAAACAGAGTTAAAAATGTCTTTGTCAATAGAATTCATGTACAGTCCGATCCTTGCTTTCCAAAGTGCAAACTTGGATAGATTACACACTGGAGGTCTAGTGCTAGCATAATCTTTATTTTGGGCCATGATTTGTGAAAGCAGAATCTAATAATAAAATACAAAAGAAAGCAGATCTAACTTGGGATCTTTGGGTTCAGGTGTTAGCCTGTACAACCAATCAGGTATGGTATGTTTAACCAACCTCGCTCTGATATCAATTGAAAGTGCAGCTAGATCTGATATACTCTATAGGGGGTGAATAGAGTATATGGTGCTTTGAATCTTTTTACAACAATTGTTGTAATAAGAGTGAGCAGGGAAGCAATAAAAAATCTAATCACAGAACTAAGTTAAACAAAAGCTAATCACAGAATAATCAAGGCCAGAAACAAACATAAACACAAGCAAAACCAGAAGACATAAGGAAATATAGTGGTTCCCCTAAACTTGGGTACATCCACTCTTCTACCACCCTAGGTAGGAATCCACTGCAGGATGAGTTGATCAGGTGTCTTGGGCACCAATGAGCTTTTGATAAGGTGCTCAAAAACCAAAGCAGATTTTTTGATCAGGTGTCTTGCCACCAATGAGCTTTTGACAAGGTGCTCAAAAACCAAGCTCAAACTTTTGAAGGGAGTTTGAGAAACCCTTTACAGAGAGGGGGTGAGAGAGTGATGGAAGTCTTCTCTTTCTCAAACAAGTGAGAAGACTATGTGGATTGTTGATGTCAAAGCTCCCCCTGAATCCTTGAGATCTTTAGGAAGAAAAGCTTTGCTGAGGGTGATAGGCCTTCAAAGATTGAACTCCAGCAATAGATGATTTCAGAAATAGCTGAAATGTTGAATGTCTGGAGTCTTGAAATATGTTGGCCTTGAACACTTTGAAATTAAAGAGATCTGAAGATTTCTGAAAAAATTGATCTCCTTAGATGAGTGTTCTTGAGAATTCTTTGAGACAGAAGATTGTGTTGAAGATTATTGATGTCTGTCTGTGTGTCTGTGTATCTCTCTTATGAGATTCAATAATAATTCTTCATTTTTATTCTCTGGTACTGAACACAACATTCTCTGAGAAGAATAGCCGTTGATCTTCATTAATTGCATCCTTAATTGCAAAATCTCTTCTGGAGGAAAGTCCATAGAAACATTCCTTGAAAAATCCCTTGAAACTTGGTCTAGAAATGAATGAAAACGGCTAGGAAATCTCTGAATTAATTGCAGAATAACTCCTTAACTGATTTGAATTTGAATCTAGAAACATCCTTGAAGTTATCTGAAATCGTCGAACTGAGCTCTGCTATCGTCGAGCTGAGCTCAGCGATCTAGAAATATACAGCAGCAAAATATCGTCGATCTGAGCTCAAAGATCGTCGAACTGAGCTCAGAGATAAAGATCCAAAGCAGAGTCAAAATCGTCGACCTGAGCTCACCGATCGTCGAACGGAGTTCGATGATATAATGAAGTTGAGCTCAGCGATCATCGAATGTAGTTCGACGATCTGTCGAAGTTAAGCTAGACGATCGTCGATCGGAGTTCGACGAATCGTCGTGCTGAGCTCGACGATATGACTTAGTCTCCAAACAGAAAATCCTGGTCTTCAGGGCAGCTTCCAAACCTAGACTTCTAACCCTTAGACTCAATTCTAATTGACCTTTTGAGCTATACAGGAGGTCAAACAAAGGTTTCCTAGAGACATAGTGATCCTGACCCAAATTAGTAATAGGGTGTTCCAACAATCATACCTCTGCAACCAGCTCGCCCTTACCGGAGCTCTCTGACTCAAGGCATCTGCGACTACATTCCCCTTCCTGGGAGTATAATGAATCTCAAAGGTGTAGTCCCCGAGGAACTCCAACCACCTTCGTTGTTGCATATTCAGGTCCTTCTGTTCCAATAGGTACTTTAGGCTCTTATGATCTTTATAGATCTCCACCTTCACTCCATAAAGATAGTGTCGCCACAGTTTTAGTGCAAAGATCACTGCCGCCAATTCTAAGTCATGGACGGGATAGTTTCGTTCGTGCAACTTCAGCTGGCATGAGCCATAAGCGATTACCTTTCCATTTTGCAGAAGAACGCAGCCTAAGCCGCTCCCTGAGGCATCAATGTAGATTACAAACCCATGGTGCCACATGGCGTTGATAACACAGGCGTCGTGGTCAACCAAATCTTCAGCTCTTCAAAACCTCGCGCACACTCTGGCGTCCAAACGAACTTCTAATCTTTTCTCGTTAGTGTGGTTAGCGGCAAAGCGATCCGCGAGAAATTTGCAACAAATCTTTGATAGTAGCCCGCTAGTCCAAGGAGGCTCCTGACTTTGGACACTGAAGACAACACCAGCCACTCCTGTATGGCCTTTATTTTTGCTGGATCCACTGTTATGCCCGCTCCACTCACCACATGGTCGAGAAAAGCCACTGACGCTAGCCAAAACTCACACTTTGAGAACTAGGCATAGAGCTGATTCTACCTCAAGGTATTCAATACCAACTGCAAGTACTTCTCATGGTCGGCTTCCGATCTCGAGTACACCAAGATATCATCAATGAACACTATCTCGAACAGATCCAGGTATTCTCGGAATATTCGGTGCATCAAGTCCATAAATACTGAGGGCGCATTGCACAGCCCAAATGGCATCAACGTGAACTCATAGTGCCTGTACCGTGTTATAAATGCGGTTTTGGGAATGTCACCTTCCGGGATTCTCAACTGGTAGTAGCCAGACTTCAAGTCCAACTTTGAGTAGACGGACGATCCCACTAGCTGATCGAACAACTCATCAATCCGCAGAATCGGATACTTGTTCTTCTCTATCAGCTTATTCAGTTCGCGGTAATCAATACATAACTGCAAGCCACCGTCTTTCTTTTTCACGAAAAGCACAGGGGCGCTCCAAGGATACATGCTTGGGCGTATATAACCCTGCTCCAGCAATTCTTGCAGTTGGACTTTCAACTCCGCCATTTCCTTTGGCGCGATACGATATGACAAGCGTGCCACATGTTTCGCACCTGGCACCAACTCGATCGTGAAGTCAATCTCTTGCTGGGGTGGTAGCCCTGGGAGATCCTTGGGAAACACATCTGTAAACTCCGACATGATCGGAACATCGCACAGACTGGCCTTAGGCTCCACAGCTTGGATCAATGCGAAGTATAACTCCGCGCCTTTCCGAACAGCTTTGACAACTTGGAGTGCAGACATCAACGTCCCGCCAACTCCTCGCATACCTGCGAACCTCATCTCCTGCTCGGTATTCTGGCCCAATGTGATTTCTTTGGACTAACAATCAATCAAGGCATGCTGCTCCGCAAGCCAATCCATACCAAAAAGCACGTCGAATTTCGATATCGGCAATACAGATGTAGTCAAGCAGAAATCCCGACTTCCTATTTGCACCGCCACATCGCAAGCTCGGTTTGCGAGCATCAAATAACCATTCGACAACACCACTCTGATGCTATCTGTCTTTACATGACTAGGTATCCCAAGCCACGCTATGAACTCGCTAGACAGAAAAGAGTGCGACGCACCGGTATCAAACAGTGCTCGCGCCAGCGTGTTCCGAATCATCACAAAACCTGTCACCATCATGTCACACATACAAACTGCATACACATATGCAATAAACCAAGCATACAGGTAATACAATGCTCAAAAATTAACTCATACCTTTGACGACATCACTCTGCTTGATGGCCTCCTGCAGTCCAAGATTGTAGACCCAAGGCTACGCCTGCAATGCAGAGGATTCCACCACTGACTTGCCATTTTCCGCATATGACGCT
Source organism: Platanthera guangdongensis (assembly GCA_039583875.1). Lineage (NCBI taxonomy): Eukaryota > Viridiplantae > Streptophyta > Magnoliopsida > Asparagales > Orchidaceae > Platanthera > Platanthera guangdongensis. The sequence goes on along the minus strand of CM077153.1, from coordinate 97,047,525 downwards.
CCCGTCTTCTTTTCACTCTTTGGCGGCACCCGACAATCCCGGGCTATATGCCCCACCCGTCCACAATTGAAGCACGTACGAGTATCCGGCTTTGAAGTGGTCCCCGACATTGCTCCCGATGCAACTGAAGAAGGAGCTTGTCCCGCCGTCTTGGGCCTCTTGCCCCATTTCTTCTTATAAAATGACTTCATCGATCGTGGCACTTTAAACTCCGGCTGTGTCACAGCCAATGCCCTCTTCCCCTGCACCCTTTTCATGTTTTTTTTCCGGCGCACAGGCAGTGTCAACTAATGCCTGGAAACCTTGGTTAACAGAACTAGAAAGCAGGAATCTCAATTCGTCCCGCAGTCTTTCATAGAACCTATTCGTCTTTCTCTGCTCATCAGTAAATATCGAACCCGTATACCGCCCCAAGCGTGTAAACTCATGCAGGTAAGCTTCCACACTGCCTTCTCCTTGCGTCAGCCTTTGGAATTCGTTCTACATGGCTATACGCTGTGCAGCCGGGAGGTGCTTCGCAGAAAGAGCTGAGATAATTCCTCCATCGACAATTGTGTTAACGGTCTACCTGCCAAGTGGTGTAGCTCCATTTCGTCCAACCACAAACGAGCCTCTCCTTATAGCAAGAAGGAGGCTAAGGTGACTTTCTGATGCTCCTCCGTTCCAATCACCATCATAATCCTCTTGACACGTGACAACCAGTCTTCAGCCTGCGCAGGAGATCCCACTCCCGAGAACGTAGGCAGGTGAAAATTCATGAACTGCTTTAACTGTTTCTCAGCTACTCGAGGATTCACAGCGGGTACAGGTTCTGGCCTTGCCGCCACCTGTTCTGGCCTCAACGTTGGTTGCGCCTGCCCTTGCACCTGCCCAAGAGGTTGTGCTTGCATCATGGCAAATACAGGCTCATCAACTAATAACACATGTTTAGCAGATGGCGGAGGTGTAGGCACCTCAGCCGGTGCCGTACTTTTATCAGACTGCTGGGGCTCCGATTGCCCCGCACCATTCTGCGTCACCTAAAGGTGGACAACACACACATTAACGACTGTACACAAGCATGATCAATAGGTTATGAACACGCAGGTTCCTCAAACACATGTATTTGCATTCCTACCATGGACATTCAGGAATTCAATCATGTTAACTTGGTTCACACAGACACGTGCTCACCAGCCCACAAAAGAAGTCGACCATGACTTCGAGAGGGAAAGACCAAGATAGCTGATACCAAAAATGTAACAACCCCATCCGTTCACATAGTGTATACTAGAAGGTCCGGCCGGGGCCCCCACAACATAGACCATAAAACAGGCGGTGCAGTTACGATGTGATACCAGAGTAGCGCAGAGCACCCTTAACACATTGAATTCTAGCGGAATACTATAACACTACACTTGAACTCCAAACCTGAATGTCCAAGACATAAAACCTCCACCTTTTATGAATGATAGGAATGTCTTACACATACAAGTAGTTGGCCTTATAGCCTTACAGGGCTTTCAAAACAATGGCCTCAAACATTGGCACGCAGGCCTGCCACATCAAAAGAAAACATAACATTTCCATTTCCTTTAGCCTTTGAGGGCTATCAACGACAGCATCAAATGTAGCAGGGACTTCAGCCCTAATGCGTCTCGCTCGGCTCTCCAGCACCTGCACAGGGACATTCCACCCAACGGTGGCAAACAGAGGTAACAGTTAGCATTCAGCTGATCAAATTATAATGACCCTACCCCTTTCCCGGGGCAGTGGTAATCTTCCCTGCAAGCATAACATTTCACACGCATATATTTATCACAAATGTGCTTGTACGCACACATTCCATCATAACCGTCAGCCGCCCGGCCCGACGATCCGTGCACTCAAGGCATATTCTTGGTGTACTGGCGAACCAGTTGCCCACCACCGTATCAGGGTCGCAACACAACGACAAATCACTTGAGCATTTACTCTATGGCGTGCAGCAGGAGTTTTATAGTCTTAGTGAACCGGGATTGGCCAGTAGCCCCCCATTCTATCACGACACGCAGGCCTAAGACTCTTGCTATGCGCTCCAACAGACCGCACTTTCAGGTCTCACGTTGGACGGTTATAACGCAGGTCGGATCCTCCACCCACCTTGCTCAAATCGCCTTGCCATCACCGAGAACAACGTACTCGCGGCTAAAGAAAAGGTGTGGGTCAGTTTCACCGATCCTGTTCTGGCATTTAAGCTTTGGTGTTTTCCTAGACGCACTAGTACTTACCATTACACCCATTTTGTATCACACATCAGCGGGTCTTTCCTGGGCGCACCAGTACTTACCATTACACCCATTTTGTATCACACATCAGCGGGTCTTTCTTGGGCTACAATGCCAGTACTTCCTGCTACTCTCTTCACAGGTATGACACCGTAAAGATCACCAATGTCATGGATCTTTCCTGGCTACCATGCCAGTACTTCCTGTTACTCCATTTCACAGGTACCACCTATGAACATTCAACATTACAAAGGGCCTTTCCTGGACTTCGAATCCAGTACCCAAAAGCACAAGCAGCACAAGCATTATACAGGTATTTTCCTGCACTACCACTCAAGTACTTCCTGCTACTTCCCTTCACAGGTCCAACTCGTCGACTCCTAAACTACGCGTTTATCACGGAGTATTCTCCGGTTCGTATGCAACATCAACAATCCAGACCAACCTGTCCAGATGGGCTTCACACAAAATTCCTATTTCGTACTCAATTTCCGAATCTATATGTCAATCAACTAGGGATTCCATGAATCAACACAAAGACTCCCACAACAAACCACCCTCTGGTGGGGGAATCATATGCATATGCCAAAAAGGTAGCCTTCAGAAGGCTAGGAAGAAAGGTCGTTACCCTCGAAGATCACTTCGGTGCCATGAGCTCCTAACTGGCTAGGAAGAACCGCAACAGCTTTTCCTCCGCAACGCCAACCTCGGATCTGTCGTCGGAATTCCGCAGCACCACCGGTGACCAACCCCTATTCTTCCTCCTCCCTCTTCCTCTCCCTTTCTCTCTCTAAAAGTGTAGAAAGAGGAAAGCCAAGTATGAAATGAATTCTTTCATCTCAATCCATGACCTTAAGGAAGCAGGGAGGCAGCTCAGCCCTTGGATCCCAGCTGAAGGAACGAACGGCCATGATTTTGCCACAAAAGCATAATTTTTGCCTGACACGGCCTGTGACACGCCCGTGTCACAGGCCGTGTTCCCAAAGCGGTGCTCAATCGACTTATCCAGTCCAGTACACGCCCATGTGATACACTTCTGTCACGGGCCGTGTCACCCGACACGGCTTCAGGCATGCCTGTGTCTGTGGTCGTGTCGACCAGGATGCAAAAAATCGAAATCAACACGAGACTCACACGGCCTGTGACACGCCCGTGTCCCAGGCTGTGTGCCCATACACAGCACCTGACACGCCCTAGCTCACGCTGAGTTCGTCGACAATGCTGACACGCCCTGTAACACGCCCGTGTCACAGGCCGTGTCCTAAGCACTCGATGATCGTCGACCAAATTTTGTCGACCACTCGTCGACTGTTCACCCAGGAAGGACATGCCCTGGGACAAGCCCGTGTCCCAGGCCATGTCACCCAATTTTTCCAATTTCTAGATTTTAGGGTATTACATAAATCACTTATAGGGGGGTGAATAGGTTTCTTAGACCTTAGTGACTATCTTTTCTTTTCTTTTAGTTAGATGCTTTATTGGTTGATTATGTTCTACTTTCAAGACATGCCACCTGCATAAATAAAACAACACAACAAAGTACAAAAAGATTTATAGTGGTTCCCCAATCTTTGGGTACATCCACTCTCCTCCCACCTTCCCAACATCCTGTTAGTCAAGGTACTTCTCAAAACCAATGCTCCAAAGAGCTTACACCTCAGATCCCTCACGATCTCTCAGTCTCCTCTAAGACCTACAACTTAGCCACAAGGGCCTACAACTCCGTGATCAGCAAATCACCTACCTCAGGCCAAAGGCCCTACACTCAGGCTGAGAGGACATCCCTACCTCAGATCCACTAGGGATCCTACACGCATAGAGTATTCCTCTCCTATATCTCAGACCTAAAGGTCCTACCTCAAATCCAAAGGATCCTACAGCTCAGGCACAAGTTCCCTACCACTCAGTGAGAATGACTCACCTACATCAGGCTCAAAAGCCCTACAACACAGATCCACTTCTGGATCCTACCTCAGAGCAAACTTGCTCCTATCACTCAGATCCAAAAGGATCCTACAAGATGGTAGTGAGTTGATGAGGTTCTTGATTGGACATAAGAGAAATTTCTCTGTGCCAATCTACCTTGACTGAGATAGACTCATCCCAATTTTGACTTCAGGAATTTATTTCCCGAGTCTTCCTTTACATGAACTGAGATAGACTGAGTCCTTGCTTCTTCTTCACAATACAAGAGATTTCTTGCTGGATTTGTGAAGTAATTGCATCAATGCTTGTTGCTACCTGAGCTGAAGAGTTTTAAGCTCAACTTCTTCATATGAACTAGGATATAGATTGTTTTAGCTTGTGCTGGAAGTAACTGGCAGAAAGAGTTCTGCTTCTTCTTTATTTCTTGAGTTGAGAAAGTTCAGCCTTAACTTCTTCACCACAGACACCAGTAGATGTTCTTTAGTGTTTTGCCTCTAGATCTATGTAGAATCTGCTGGTATAGATTGTAACGCCCCTGATTTTTCAGTGTTTATTATTATTCCTGTAACGGCATAATTTTGATGTCAGGGCATTACGTTTGCGCATGTTTGGCCTGTATCATGGTTAGTGCGTGGTTTTGCTCTTTGAGTTTTCTGTGTGGCTGTGTTTAGCGTATTTGCAAGATTCTCTTGCGAGCCGGGTCTATTTTGGTGACTCGATGATGCCTTTTTGGGAATGCTTGTGTTTTGTCTTCGGAAGGTGTTTGCCCGAGTTTTGTTTGTCGAATTTGATTTTTGACTTCGTCGTTGGTTTTGTAGCATCGGTATTTAGCTACGATGCGAATTTTGTAGAATTCCGAGTTGTTATGGATTTCAGATGTGTTTTGGAAGTTCTTAATATCTATTGTAATGTATTATGAATTAATTATTATTATTATAATATATATATATGTATATACGCAATAAACGAAACCTACTGTACACTTCCTTCCCTAACCCGACGGCGACAAATTTTGCGAGAAAGGGCGTTCGACGGACGGTCCTTTCGGCCGACGATTTCAGGTGATTGAGTGGTCGATTTCGTCGATTGATAGGAGATTTGGAAAGCTCTCGGCAAGGGCTTCATGATCGTGGTAAGATCTTCCCATTTCCCCAATTTTTCTATATTAGGGTTTGAGATTTTGACCTCCTTTCTCCTCCAAAAGTTTCAGAAAACGTTGCTTAGGGCTTTCTACGATCAATCGTTTAAGCGGCGCGAGAGGGCAGCATTTCTTCAATGTTTTGAGGCAAGTGGATCTCTTCCCTTGCTTGATCATTTTTATTTGATCTCCCTCCTTTGTTTTTCTCCCTTGAAGATTAGGAGTAGCATAGGAAGCGTGAAAATGTCCCTCTAGGTTAGATCTAGATTTTTGGCCAAACTATAAAAATAAGGAAAATTTGAGATAAGTAAAAATAGGCATGTATTGTAATGGAGTTCGTCGAGTATTGTTTGGTTCGCGTTTGCCTAGTATCAGTGTGGCAAGCCGTAGACTCATCGAGCAAGGAGATGAGGGATTTTCGTCGAGTATTGGCACGTAGTCTAAGTAGAATTCAGCGAGTATCTCCAGAATTGGTTAAGTTATTTCGACATGATTCATAAGTAAGAGTAATGGAGTTCAACAAATATCGTTGACTATTCATTGAGCGTCTGTCTACTCATCAAGCGGAGTTCGACAAATATCGTTGCCCATTCATCGAACGGAGTTCGATGAATATCGTGGTCCATTCATCGAGCAGAGTTCGACGAATATCATTGTCCATTCGTCGAGTGGAGTTCGACGAATATCATTATCCATTCGTCGAGTGGAGTTCGACGAATATTGTTGTCCATTTGTCGAGTGGAGTTCGACGAATATTGTTGTCCATTCATCGAGCATTGTCTGTAGGTCGATGAATATCGCAGGTTGTCGCAAGGCAGTTTCATCGAGTATAAGGAGAATTCGCCGAATTTGCTTGGACTTGGAATTTTTTGCCGTTTTTTGTCCAATTCGGCGGGTTTGGTCCTTAGGATGGTTTTAGGCCTGGTTTTGTTTATCTTAAGGTTTTAGCGTGGGATTTGGGTTGGTTCTGATGTTTCTTCGGCTATGAAGGTTCGTAGTAGATACATGACCACCAATTGGACGTCAGTTGTGGATCGTTGCACTTGGCGGATGCTTGGTCTCTGTTTTCTGAGGACTACTAGTTTGGGTTTGGACAAGTGGCCACCAATGCAGGGCATCGATTTTTGAGACGTTTGGGCTTCAGAGTCTGGTTTGGGACAATTGGTCACCAACTCGGCCCTGTTGATTATTTTGCCAAGTGTCAATGGTTCATGCTTTTCCGAGCAGTTTTATTCTCAATTTGCTTCTTAGATCACTCTATGCTTTTTATTATAATCCATGCAGATATTGTTGAAGCATGGCGTTCCGCACTTGGTGCAATTACTTTATTGACTCATTTACTACTTATTTTACTGTACTTATAATTATTTGGTTATCCATCAATGGTCTTCATCATTTTGTACTCGGGTTTGGTAAACCCATCTCTTACCTTGCACTTTTACCGGATTACTTTTCTTTGCCACTTGTATTTTGTTTCTTGCTGAGGTGTTCTTCCTTGGAATAGCTCAGGTTCAGGGCAGTAGCCGGTTGAGCGGCAAAGTTTGAGAGCTTACAAGTGGACTGCTTGTTGCTGGAGTTTTCCTCAACATTGTGAGGTATTTTCTTGGGCTGTTTACTTTAGTACAGACATACATGCTCACCAATGGGTTCGTGTTAGGTTGTTGGTGCCCACTGGTGGTTTTCTTTTTAAATGCTAATTACTTTGCTAGGCTGCTGAGTTTCCTATTTTATGTGGCTGTTTGTACTTGATCTATGAGAAGGTTTTATGTTAGGTTGCATGTTAGATATTTTTAACTTATAAAACCTTATTAATAGTATATCATACTTGCCATCTCTTTCAAAATAAAGTCACTACTTTTTAATTAGTGTAAAGACATTTCATATACTTATTATAAATCTAGAGTCTTGCATAGCATGAGTTGTCCTTCGGGGTCATTTATACTCTTGTTGGATGTTAAAATCAACTTAATCAAAGTATTTTTTAGCAGCCTATAACTATATTTTTATTCATTTATAAGTTGATCCACTAAGCCGAGGGATATGGCTAACTGCATAACTTAAAACTGGATTTTCCTTAAATAACTCATAAATCTTTCGAAAAGTATTTAGTTGTGGTCCCGCCTGATCGTTTGCAGTTACCCTTTGCCGACGTGGCATCACAACGCGTGTTTTATCCTTACTTTGATATAACCTTTTATGCGGAGAAAATGCGGGTTGTAACAGTTGGTATCAGAGGAATGGGTTGTTAGATAATTGGTAGAGCAACCGTCTCTAGTTATTGTTAGTTATCGAGTGACATCTCATACACACACCGATGTGTGATCAGTACATCATGGGGGAAGCATGAACACTACACTCATAGCATGATAAGTAGTATATAAGACATATTTTGTAGTATGAGATGCATAATATGTGTTTGTAGATCGATTTACCATAGGTGGCAACATGTGACAGTTATGTAGTATGTGATGCATAATCATCATCATATGGGTGACCATTAGCACATTTTCTTTTTTTCGTTATATGCGATGTTATGTAGTATGACATGCATAACATTTTATGTGTAAGCCGCTCATAAAATGCATTAAGGCATTTTTAGAATGCATAGCATAACATGCATGACATAACATTGCTTCTGCATATGTGCCAAGCTAAAGATTTACATGATGACACATGTACACAAATGGTTTTGAGTCAAAAAGAATAAGTAATTCGTGCATTCATGCTTTAGGCACATGAGTCAGTTGTATGACAATTTATAGTCGTAAGTGTAGGCATGGCATCATGATTGATAATCCCAGAGCAAGTTAGCATATTTAGTAAGTACTAAAGCATGTTTTGTCTGGACTATGTTGTTTGGGTGCTAGCGGTTGGGATAGGTTTTGATTAGATGTTTGTTATTGGTTTAGATGGCACCTAAGCATGTGGTGACTAGGTCGACTCCCCAGTCATAGGGTGAGTCTTCAGGTGCGCAAAGAGAAGTGGTGATCGAAGGTCTGTGGCAGAGTAATGAGACTTTGGCCAGAAAGATGGTGGATATGCAGACGCAGATCCAAGCATTGTTATCCGTTATTTTAGGACATTTACCACGAGTGTAGGACCCGCTGTGGGTAAGGCTGCTGCCATTCCCCCTAGTCCTCTGGTGCCCTCGGTGTTGTTGCCACCAGAGATGACATTTATCTCGCACTTCTAGAGACTAGGACCCCCTACTTATGATGGTAGGGCGTACTTTATGGCCTTGGATGATTGGATAATTGCCATCGAGGAGATGTTTGCTTACTCTAGAATTTCAGCGAACCAGAGGGTGATGGTTACTGCGCATCAACTAAAAGGACTTGCTAAGAGTTGGCGGCTGAGTGAAAAGGAATATTTGAAGGATGTATGCTCATGGGAATCCTTCAAGGAGTTGCTGCTAAAGAAGTTTCTGCCTTCGGTCGAGAGAGACCGTTTGATGAATGATTTTCTACACCTTAAGCAAATGCAGCTTACTGTTACCGAGTATGAGGTGGAGTTCAGCAAACTGAGTCATTTTTCCCCGGACATGGTGTCTTCAGAGTTGAACCGAGTCAAACGATTTCTGGGTGGTCTTAGGAATGACATCTAGCAGCTAACTAGTGCTTATGGATCTGATAGCTATGCTGACGTTGTGGACGCTGCTCTGAAGGTTGAGGCGATTGACAACACCAAGATTCGAGGACAAAAAATGAGAAATGATAAGCAAAAGACCGGTGAGGGTAAGAGTTCCCAAGAATCTGGTACCGCTTCAGGGAAAAGAAGCAAAGAGATATGCAGTTTCTGTGGCCGGACGGCCATCCGTATGAAAGATGTTACGAGAGATTAGGTGCCTAGAATAAAGAGCAGGTGCATGCGATTCGGGGTGATCCTAAAAGAGATTTGGGTTGTTCTGCATGTAAGTGGAAGGGGAACAACACTACCCGTTGTTGGATTAAGGACAAGACCTGCTTCCAGTGTGGTCAGAAGGGTCATGTTAATTCAAAGTGCCCGCAGGATCAGCCCTCATTGCAACCAGTTCCACTCCAGGCCTTGCTGCCGCCCCAGCTATTGGACAAGGGGAAGGGCAAGCTGAACGTGTTATCATTGGAGGAAGTTCAGACATCTTCACAAGTTATTACAAATTAGATCCTAATCTGTTCCTTATTTTCAATTTGTAATTGTAATTCGACGCTCATTTCCTTAGTTTCATATACGATTTTATATAGGAAATTTTAAGGTCAAGAACTGCTGGGCGCGTGTTCTATTCGATTCCGGTGCTAAACACTCATTTTTGGCTAGGGCTTTCGTAGATCGTCACAGTTTGAACCTTGATCTTTTTGACGATGGGTTTAGTGTCAAGTTTCCTTACGATGATTCTGTTATATCGAATCAAGGTATTTATTGTTGTCCAATTCAGTTAGGTGATTTTCTTGCGGTTGCGGATTTGAAGATGATAGTCTTGGAAGATTTCGATGTGATTCTGGGCATAAATTTGTTGTCCAAGTATGATGTTGTCATCCAGTGTAATGTTAAGCGCTTGGCCTTCAAGATGGACAACTGTCAACCCAAGAGTGTTTATGGTTTCCAGCGCCAAGTTTCTCTGATTATCTCTATGGTACATGCTCGTACGATGGTAAATTCTAGATGTTTTGCTTGTCTGGTTTCAGTGTTGGAGACCGATGGTTGTTTGCCGTGTGTGGAGGAGATTGCTGTGGTGTGCGAGAATCCTGAGGTATTTCCTGATAATCTTCCTGGCCTTCCACCCGAGAGATACGTGGAGTTCGTCATAGATCTAGAGCTAGGTACTCGTCCTATTGCTAAGGCGTCGTACTGTATCGCCCCGCGTGAGATGGAGGAGTTGTGTACCCAATTGGTTGAGTTACTTCAGAATGGTTTTATTAGGACAAGTTCTTCTCCGTGGGTGTGCTCCTGTGCTGTTTGTAAAGAAAAAGGATGGATCCATAAGGCTTTACATCGATTATAGAGAGCCGAATAAGGTGACTATCAAGAATAGGTATCCTCTGCCAAGGATTGATGACCTGTTTGATCAGTTGCGTGGTAGCTCTGTGTTTTAAAGGATCGATCGTCATTCAGGCTACCACCAGTTGAGGATTCATGAGATAAATATTCCATGGACTACTTTCCGTTCGCGGCATGGGAATTTTGAGTTTTTGGTGATGTATTTTGGATTAAATAATGCGCCCTTTCCATTATGGATATGATGAATAGGGTATTTAAGGATTACCTATACCGTTTTATGCTTATTTTTATAGATAATGTTTTGATATACTCCCGTAGTGCGAGTTTTGCTTCCTCATGTTTTGTTTCTGGGTCATGTGGTTAATAAGGATGGAATTTCTGTGGACCCTGAGAAGATAGCTATTATTACGGATTAGAATAGCCCTGTCACTCCTAAAGAGATAAGGAGCTTCCTAGGTTGGCTGGCTATTACATAGGGTTTGTTAAGGGTTTTCTATGTTGTCTGGGCCATTAACTAAGCTTATGCAGAAGAACGCAGCTTTTGTGTGGAGCGATAGATGCGAGGAAGTTTTTTTAGAATTGAAGAGGAGATTGTGCACTGCTCCGATTTTGTCCTTGACTACTGAAGGGATAGAGAATGCTGTGTAAATGGATGCATTGCATGTTGGACTTGGTTGCATGTTGATGCAAGAAGGTAAAGTGATAGCGTATGGGTCGAGGCAGTTAAAGACTCATGAAAGGAATTACCCTACACACGATCTAGAATTTGCTGCTGTGATTTATGCCTTGAAGTTATGGAGGCATCTTTTATATGGCGGTTTGTGCAATATTTAAACTGATCAGAACATTTTGAAGTGCATCTTCACTCAAAAGGAATTGAATTTGCGCTAGCGGAGGTGCTTGGAATATGTGACAGACTATGATGTTGAGATCCGATATCATCCGGGCAAAGTTAATGTGGTAGCCGATGGCAAGAGTAAAAAGTCAGCGAAGATTTTTATTCTTTTTATGGATTCATTGGTGGAAGAGTTTCTTTTGATGGATATATCGGTGGGGAGTAGCGACTCGCGCAGCAGTTTGTAAGTGTTGGAGCCTTCATGGATTTCACAGATGAGGATACATCGAAGGGATGATCCTGATTTGACGCACCTTTATAATAGAACTGCGAAAGGGTAATTGCTGGACTTTATAATAGAATTGCAGGATTCCAAACGATCACCCAGTAGGCGGTTTTTTGAGGCCAGGGATCGAACCCGATACCTCCTTGATAAGGAGTTTTCAAACCACTCCTCATCACCAACTGAGCTGCAGCTCAGTTGGTGATGAGGAGTGGTTTGAAAACTCCTTATCAAGGAGGTCTCGGGTTCGATCACCGGCCTCAACAACCCTCTTGTTTATGGAGAGGGGTTGGGGTGCATGGTCTACAGACCTGGTTAGGCTGAACCCTTTCGAGCGTGGTACTGGGGGTGCCGGAGGCCGTCCTTGCGACCATGGGCTGGGGAGGCCGTTACAGCAGGTACCTTGAAATACCGCGGCAGACTCTATATCGCCAATGTTGAAGATGTTCGAGTTAAATTATGCAATGAGGCACATGGTTCCAGTGTTTCCTACCACCCTAGTTCTATAAAGATGTATCGAGATATGAAGCAGATTGCCTGGTGATATGGTATGAAGGAAGATATATCTAAGTATGTGTGAGAATGTTTTACTTGCAAGCAAGTGGAGGCCGATCATGGTAGGCCTGGAGGCAAGTTGACACCCTTAGATATTCCAAGTTGGAAGTGGGAGAGAATTTTGATGGATTTTATTACTGGATTGCCGAGATCTCCCGGAGGACATAATATGTTTGGGTTATTGTGGACAGATTGACGAAGTGTGGTCACTTCGTGCCGTTAAAGATCGATTACTCCATGAAGAAAATAGCTGAGTTTTACTTGCATGAAGTCATCAGGTTACATGGAGTTCCTGTCAGTATTATATCAGATCGAGACTCCAGGTTTACGTCTCGCTTTTGGAAGAGTTTACAGGAAGGATTAGGTACCGATCTGCGATATTCCACCGCTTAGCATCCGCATACTAATGGTCAAAAAAAAGAGTAAATCAGATCGTTGAAGATATGATCAGATGTTATATATTGGACCATGGAGGAGCATGGGATAAGCGTTTGAGATTAATGGAATTCGCTTATAATAACAATTGTCAGGCAAGTGTGCAGATGTCTCTGTTTGAGGCTTTGAATGGGAGGCGTTGTAGAACTCCTTTGTTTTGTGCCGAGGCTGGCGAAAGACCATTGTTGGGTCCTGAAGCATTAGAGGAAATGGATGTTTTTGTAAGTCTTATTCGAGACAAGCTTCGGATAGCTCAATAGCGATATGAGAAGAATGCTAATCAGCGTAGGACCGATTTGGAGTTTGCTATAGAGGATATGGTGTTTCTTAAAGTTTCCCTGATGACTGGAGTTAAAAGGTGTGGTAAGAATCATAAGCTGGACTCAAGGTACGTATGACCCTTTAAAATTGTTGAACGGATTGGTGTGTCAGCTTATAGGCTGGATTTGCCCGCAAGTTTTCCTAGTTTGCATATGTTTTCCACGTAAGCCAATTGCGGAAGTGTGTGCTAAGCTACAGGTAGTTCTTGATTTTGTGCCCCGGTTGGAGCGTAACCTTTCATATGTGGAAATGCTTGTTCGTTTGTTGGATACTCAAGATCAGGTATTGCGAAGGAAGATAATACCGATGGTTAAAGTTTTGTGGCGGAACCAAGACGTGGAAAGCGCAACTTGGGAGTTGGAGTTAGCTATGAGGAAGGCTCAACCTAATCTGCTCTCCTGATATTTTGGTAAGTATTTCCTCCTCTGTTTGCATATGATTATTTTATTCTGATAGGGATTTGATCCGATTTTTGTTATGTATCGGGACGAAACTTCTTTTTAGGAGGGTGGCTGTAACACCCCTGATTTTTTCGGTGTTTATTTTTATTCCTGTAACGGCGTAATTTTTACGTCAGTGCATTACGTTAGCGCATGTTTAGCTTGTACTGTGGTTAGAGCATGGTTTTGCTCTTTGAGTTTTCTGTGTCGCTGGGTTTATCCTGTTTGCATGATTCCCTTGCGAGCTGGGTTTGTTTTGGTGACTCAGTGGAGCCTTTTTGGGAATGCTTATGCTTAGGCTTCGGGAGGTGTTTGCCCGAGTTTTTTTTGTCGAATTTGAGTTTTGACTTTGTCGCTGGTTTCGTAGCATCGGTATTTAGCTATGGTGCGAATTTCGTAGAATTCTGAGTTGTTATGGATTTCGGATGTGTTTTGGAAGTTATTAATATTTATTGTAATGTATTATGAATTAATTATTATTATTATTATAATATTTATATATATGTATATATACAAAATAAATGAAACCCACTATACACTTCCTTTCCTAACCCGATGACGGCAGATTTCGCGAGATAGGGCATTCGGCTGATGGGCGGAGCATTCAGCCGACGATTTCGAGTGATTGAGTGGTCTGTTTCGTCGATTGATAGGAGATTTATAAAGCTCTCGGTGAGGGATTTGCAATCATAGTAAGATCTTCCCGTTTCACCGATTTTTGTAAGTTAAGGTTTGAGATTTTGACCTCCTTTCTCCTCCAAAAGTTTCAGGAAATGTTTCTTAGGGCTTTTTATGGCCGATCCTTGAAGCGACGCGAGCGGGCGGCATTTCTCCGAAGTTTTGAGGCAAGTGGATCTCTTCCCTTGCTTGATCATTTTTATTTGATCTCCCTCCTTTGTTATCCTCCCTTTGAGATTAGGAGTAGTATAGGAAGCATGAAAATGTCCCTCTAGGTTAGATCTAGATTTTTGGCCAAACTATAGAAATTAGGAAAATTTGAGATAAGTAAAAATCAGGGTGTATTGTAATGGAGTTCGTCGAGTATTGTTAGGTTCGCGTTCACCGAGTATCGGTGTGGGAAGCCATAGAGTCGTCGAGCAAGGGGATGAGGGATTTTCGTCGAGTATTGGTACGTAGTCTAAGTAGAATTCGGCGAGTATTGCCGAAATTAATTAAGTCATTTCGGCATGATTCATAAGTTAGCGTAAGGGAGTTCGACGAATATCGTTGACCATTCTTCGAGCATCAGTATACTCGTCGAGCGGAGTTCGACGAATAATATTGTCCATTCGTCGAGTGAAGTTCGACGAATATCATTGTCCATTCATTGAGTGGAGTTGGACGAATATCGCTGTCCATTCATTGAGTGGAGTTCGACTAATATCGTTGTCCATTTGTCGAATGGAGTTTGACGAATATCATTGTTGTTGAAGCCAGAAACTGGCCTCAACGAGAGTTTAGGCCTTGGGGTGTAACCGACACCTATTTCTTCCAAACCTCAACCCCAGACTAGTGATAAAGGACTAAGAACTGACCCAAAGCCTTAGCTGGGAGGTCCCTCCTCTATCCCGAAAGTTCTCTGAGTAATTCCCCTACAAAGCCAATTGCTGAGCTAGGAGTACCTCAAAAATCTATATAAGGAAAAATGAGAGTATCAGAAAAATCTACCTTTTGAGTTATCATGTGGGTATATTTAAAGATTTTCAATATCTGGTCTGCAAAAAACATAATTCTGCTACCCTAAAATTACTAAAATGCCCATGGATTGGTCTGCCAATAGGCAAACCCGCTATTCTGAGGGGCTAAATGCAAACTTGGGGGTATTTAGGTAATTTCAGGTCTGGGTCACATCTAGCAGAAGCTATTCCAGCTGAGCTCTACGGGAACCCTGCTCGTTCTGAGCACGAGCCTTCCCGCCTACCCCGTGCGGGAACCAAAAGACTGAAGGCTGATGGGCTTCCGCCAACCTGAGGAGCGATCCCCTGTACTTGCCCAGTGCAGGAGCCTTTCCGCCCGCCCTGGTTCAGCTATGGCCAAAACCTAGAACCTGCACGACAAAAATAACTTAAGTCGAAGGCTCAGTTCGACGAATTTGCGTTCGACGAATTAACATTCTCAACTTGACACGTTGAACATTCTCAGTTCGCCGAATTAGACATTCGCGATTCGACGAATTTGAGTTCGACTAGTAGCTCTCGATGAACGGGCATTACTCGACCCCTATGTGAGAGCCTTCCCTCCTACTTACGGTGAGATCTCTCCTATCTGCTTTCTTATCTGATCAAATTTCAAGCACAAAGCTAGCCCAATCTGGGACCTTGGGGCATCTTGGTCACACCCTGCAAATATGGGGTTGTACACAATCCCCACTCTTTGTAAGCTAGCCTTTCACTCGGAAAGACACGTCCAACCCCTAATATTTAGTGGGTGCTTGCTGACCTGGAAGTGAATCTTTCTGCGGACCCCACCTTTGTCTTATATATACACCGCTGAGTTTGTTTCACAGGCCATCCTTGTCGTCGTTGCTCTCTGCATGAGCTTCTGAAAGGTCATGAAAATGCGTCCCAATTGTGTCGAAAAAATGCTCTCGCAAGAACTTCAGGCTCGCCTTTCCACAGCCCAGGCGCGGGCTTGTGCCAACTGCACCAAAGTTGCTCCTTGTCTGATGGGCAAGAGGCCACCTGGAGAGAAGCCAGCGGGAGGGAAGCCAGCTGGTGAGAATCAAAGTGGCGAGAACTCCCGTCTAAAGAAAAAGAAGAAGGCCAAGTCGGTCAGCCGAGACCGCTTAAAAGAGAACCAAGCCTCGCCTACCTAGACTCCTAACCGCGATGAGAAGACTTCTTCCCTGCCGGAGGTACTTTCCTCGCCTTACCCATTAGTGCAGACTGTTAAAGAGTTGGATCGGGGTTGCGTACTGATGTATCGCTCTTCTCGTAGGGGACGGTGCAAAAAGACGTCGCCGACTTTCTACTAGCGGATACAGAGGTGACCCGTCTTTTCAATGAGGATCCGCCGCCAGTCTCGGGGGCTACACCGCCAGTATTGGGGGTTTCCCCTCCGACTACCGCGACCGGTCCCCTAAGCTCTCATAGTATTTATCCATTTTGCTGGCTCGACTTTCGCTTTAAATGATCTGTTTCTCCTTTCCGCTAAACTGAACTCTTGCAGCACCTATTCGTGTAAGCCTGAACCTCGTTGGTCAGGGGCCCAGGATTTCTCCTCTCTAAAATCTTACCAATCTGGCGCCCAATCCCGCCCTCCCCGCCGGAGGTGTCATCTCAGAGCCATCTGCACCTGCACCGGGATCCCAACCCTCAGCGAGTGAGGGCGTCTTTGTTCCCCCAGTGGGCGATACCGAGACCTTGGAGCACAAGATGTTTCATCCGGGTTGGGCCAAGCCGCACCACCTGCTCTTTAAAAAAAGTTCAGAGAGCCAGCCCGACCCTTCTTGCCAGCCATTGGGGGAGGGTACCCATCGCTCTTTAGGTATGCAAGAACCTTCCATCTTTTCTTTCGCTCCCCTACCGATCTAATAAAAATCTGCCCTCCATATCCGAAGGAGTAGGAGGTGGAAGGTGATGAAGATGAAGATAATGAAGAAGAAAATGGGGAAGACTCGCCCCTCCCCTCCTCGGGAGTGATGGAGGACTTTATCGAGGGCTTCAGATCGGCAAGGCATGGATGTTGAGGATTGCGGCGATCTTGTTGAAGCTCGCACGTGGGCAGTGAGCTAACTCAGTGGCGGTGAAGTGAATCCACAGGATGTTGGAGCAGCAGCTAGCAATCGTCGAGTGGGACTGCGACTACCTCATTGGCGATGCGGAGCACCAGGACATGCTTTCCGCCGAGACCTCCCTAGGAAGATACATTGTGCGTGTTCAAGATCAGCTCTGTCTGGCCAACCAGGGGCTGACAACCCTGACGGCCTTCTTCGATCTGCATGTGCCTTCGAGGTCCGGCAGGAGAGGTCTGGGTCATTGGCGGTGGGAGCCGTACTGAGCCCTGTGGGGCTAGCTTCTTCTTTAACCACTCCCTCAGCCTACCCTTTCCTCTTTATACCGCTTGTGCCTCATGGCGACGAAAAATTATTATTTATTATCATTGCAATTTCACGACTCTCGCCAAGCGAGAGCTCCTCTATAATTGTGCTTTTTCTGTCTGTGTTTTATGCTTTCACATTTGATGCTTTGCGGATGCTTGACTCTTGCACCATGCTCAACACTTCTCGCCTGCTGTGAACGTTTGCTTTTACCCTAGCACTTCCTGGAGGTTCTCGCTTTCTGCATGTCCAAGGAGAGCCGACGAGGCAGGATGGAAATTGAGAAGTCAGAACATCGGGATTTGCTGACTTGTTGACCGTAAAACCGCCGCATCTAGGAAAAAAACTCATAATTACCAAATTTTCAATAAATAGGCCGATCCACCTAACACATTTACATCTATGCATTCACTTCTTTGATTCCAAGCCTTCGTCCTCCTCCTGAATGCTCTCGCTGATCTCTGCAGTGCACGTCTCTCGCCTCCCAGATTTTTCCTCTCCTCTTGCCTTCTCTTCAAGATGCCTGGAGAGGGCGATGACAGCTTTAAGTGCAGGAAATCCTTCCTAGAACACAAATTCCCCCCTGCCAGTTGACTCTAGAAGGGTTCAACATGATAGTCGACAACTTTATACCCACCGGGTTGACTGCGCGAAACCCTGGGAATGACGATAGGGTTATTCTCGTGCCGGCCGGGGAGCTCGCCATTCCCCTGGAGCACTTCGAGGTGGGCTTCCACCTCCCCCTCTAGTCGGAAGTGCGCCATGCCCTTCGGTACTATGGGGTGGTGCCGGACCAGCTCAACCCAAATTCCTTCATGATCTTGGTGGAGTTCATCTGCTACATGCGAGCAGAAAGGATTGAATCCAGTCTACCCATCTTTCGGAAGCTGTTGAACTTCCGCGCGAAAGGTTGGGTGGACTTATTCTCGGGGCAGTTGGTGAAGACGAGCGGTCTCGCAACAAGAACCACCACTGGGGATAGTGATCCGTTTTTGTCTCAGGTGACTTTGGAAACATCCCACTTGCGCCAGTTCTATACGACAACGCGTCCTACAAGCCTCCCTCTCTGGGGGGGGGGGGGGGGGTGCGCGAGGGCGCCTCGTCGAATTCTTCGGGACCAAGACTTTTGATGTCCCATTCCTTCAATGAGATCTGGATTCCCTCACACCGGTTCCTCCTAGCGAAGGTATTATTTCAGTTTATTCACGCAATCATTTTTTGAGAAGCAGGGTTATTTAGCCATGGGTCTCGAAAGTGAATGAGAAATCCGTCTACACTAACCTTTTGACGAGACCAAGGCGCTCGCGGACCCATTGGCTCTCACAAACTATGCCATCGCCGCTTGCCGGGAGGTGCTGAGATACTCTTCCAAACCGAGTGCCCAGAAGCGGAAACACAGCTTCCTCCCTGCCTCCCCTCTCAAAAAATCAGAACTGTCTGCAGTCGACAAGGGTAAATCCATTGTACCGGCTTCTGTCGAGACCCCCGGCGAGACACTGTCAATCAAAGGCAAGACGGGTACTGCTGGGCCTGAAGCAGAGACCCCTGCCAAGACGCCACTAAATCCGGTGCCGAAGGGGCACCAGAATTTTGGCTTCAGCGAGAAGTACCTGGATGCGGAGGGCATTCCCTTGATCTAGTTGGACGATACCACCAATCGCATCGCAGTCTCCACACTTCTCCCCTCCTGGAGGGAGCAGGACCCAAGCACCGGTGAAGCCTTCGCTCCGGGCTTTGGGCTCTACGGTCCGGGGACGCCCATACGTTCGATCGGACGTCTACCCGGGCCCTCATCTAAGACACTGCCCAGGCAGTAATTGGCGTGGTAAAGCTCTTACATATGGCAGGGCTTCGCACCCTCACCCTCGAGCGCAACCTTGTCGACATGCTCCAGGCAAGGGATGCCACTGCAGTTGATGTGGTCACCCTGAAGGCCAACTTGGCGGCTTCCCAACAACTTCTCTCCTCTTGCCGGGTCACCGAGGTAAGCGGGACCCTTCAATATTTTTTGTCCTCTAAATATATATATATTTTTTGCTTAACCGGACCTTCTTAAAGGACTCCGCGCAAGCCCAGTTGTAAAGCACTAGGGTGGCCGACGTCGAGTGCGAGAACCAGCTGCTGCAAGCTGAGGTGAAGCTCTTGGAGGAGGCCCTGGCCCTATCCCAGGCCAGGCCGTCGCTGGAGGAGAGAATCGAGCGCCGTCATTATTTCGGGTACAAGATCTACGTGATAGTTTTGGAGAATGCACGAGCCACTGCCAAGATAGTCATCGAGGTGCTTCGGGTGTCAGTGCTTTTGAACGAAGGATACGAGATTCTAACAGCACGAGGGATCTTGCCATGATTGTTCGTGCCCATCACGAAGCTTGCGGGAGAGGACGACTCCCAAATCAATGATGGTGCAGAGCATCGCTTGAACGAGAAATCTGGCGACAGCTCATCCGGCGAGACCTCCGGCTATACCCCCGGCGCTACCTCCATCAGTACCTGCAGCGGGACCTCCAATGGGACCTCCAGCAGGCCTTCCCAATAGCCTGCACACTTTTGCTTTTTCATTATAATCTTACCCTTATTTTCGTAAACTCATTTTTATAAACTTATTTTTGTAACATTTTATAAGGGGTGAGATTCCCAAAGCCGATGCTACAACTTTTATATTGTATTGAAAGGTCTGCCTTTTTGCTGGAATGTTTATGGCCTTTACGCGAACCCTATGATCTATGGTGATGTCCTCCGCCCGTTTGAAGAGTTGGCTAAGTAAAAACCCGCCAGAAGGAACCTGCCGAGAGTCTCGCTAGAGGTGCCGTGTCGGGAACCCTGCCGAGAGGAGCTAGCCTGGAGCCCGGGCGAGAGGGTTATGGCGAGAGCCCAGCTGAGTGGGTTATGCCAAGAACCCTAAAGAGACCCCTGCCAGGAGGGTTATGCCAAGAGCCCTACCGAGAGGTGTCTGAGTTATCCCATCCTTACTTAGGACTGGTGTTAGCTGTTTGGAAACTTGTTATCAAGTGTTTCGCAATACCATCACGATTTCAACGACCCTGTCTGCTTGGTGTGAGTTTGGTCATCGGGTCCACCGGGGACCACTTAAACAAAAAATCCCTTTTTCCTTCTCCCCCCAAGCGAGCCCACGACCCTATCAGCTAGTGAGAGCCTGACATCGGGTCTACTTGGGTTCTAACAACATACCATAATCCTTTCTCCCTTTCTCCCCAAGTGAGCCTACGACCCTGCCACCTAGTGGGATCCTGGACAATGGGTCTAACCGGTGCCGAGGGAGCCTTCCAGCCCTGCCATCTAATGAGAGCCTGAGCAGCGCGATCCTCTCGGGGTATTCCCTTACCCTCCAGATGAGCCTACGGACCTGCCAACTAGTAAGACACTGGATAGCGGGTATACCGAAGGCCGAGTGCGCCTTCCAGCCCTTCCATCTAATGAGATCCTTAGCAGTGGGATCCTCTTGGGGTCTTGTTAATTTCCATCTCCCTTTCCTTTCCCCCCAAGCAAGCCTACGAACATGCCAACTAGTGAGAGCATGGATAGCGGGTCTACTCGGGGCCGTGTACGCCTTCCAGCCCTGCCAGCTAATGAGAGCCTGAGCAGCGGGATCCTCTCGGTGTGTTCCCTTACCTCCCAGTCGAGCCTACGAACCTGCCAGTTAGTGAGAGCATGGACAGTAGGTCTACCCGGGGCCGAGTGCGCCTTCCAGCCCTGCCAGCTAATGAGAGCCTGAGCAGCGGGATCCTCTCGGGGTCTTGCTAATTTCCATCTCCCTTTCCTTTCCTACAGGCGAGCCTACGGAGTTGCCAGCTGGTGAGATCCTGTATAACGGGCTACCCGGGGACGAGTGCACCTTCCAGCACTGCCAGCTAATTAGATCCTGAGCAGCTGGATCCTATCGGGGTATTACCTTACCCCCAGTCGTGCCCACGGACCTGCCAGCTAATGATAGACTGGACAGCGGGTCTACCCGGGGCCGAGTGCACATTCCAGCCCTGCCAGCTAATGAGAGCTTGAGCAGCGGGATCCTCTCGGGTATTCCCTTACCCCCCAGGCGAGCCTACGGACCTGCCAGCTAGTGAGAGCCTGGACATCGGGTATACCTGGGGCCGAGTGCTCCTTCCGACCCTGCCAGATAATGAGACCCTGATCAGCGAGATCCTCTCGGGGTATTGTTAATTTCCATCACCCTTTTGTTTCCCCAGGGCAAGCCTACGAACCTGCCAGCTAGTGACATCCTGAACAGCTGGTCTACCCAGGGCCGCCAAAATCACAAACACTTCAGAACCTGTGAAGAAACAATCTTTAGAATAATTATCATAATAATAATCACAATCTTTCCCACTCTAAGTATAAAAATTCTTCTGGTCATCGACACTACATGCGTGAATCATTGATACCCCTTCCACATTCTGGAGGTGGTATCCCCCCGACCCCAGGACTTTTTCAATAATGTAAGGCTCCTCCCATATGCGGTGAGTTTTCCAATAGGGGCCAATCTTCCGGCAACATCAACATTCTTTAGGACTAGATCTCCTTCTGCAAATTGTTTGATTCGTACGTGCTTGTCAAAGTACATTTCCATCCACCGCTTGACCTCCTCTTGCATGATGACGGCCACGTCGCGAAGTTCTTCCACCATGTCCAATGAGAGCCGTAGCTCCTCCTCAGTTCCTTCCCTCCATGCCTCGCCTCGTTTATCTACTGCCGCAACCCGTGGGGATTGGACCACGAGGTCTACGGGTA
Source organism: Platanthera guangdongensis (assembly GCA_039583875.1). Lineage (NCBI taxonomy): Eukaryota > Viridiplantae > Streptophyta > Magnoliopsida > Asparagales > Orchidaceae > Platanthera > Platanthera guangdongensis. The sequence goes on along the minus strand of CM077153.1, from coordinate 97,025,588 downwards.
GGACCGCCTCACACCTATGCGAGAGTTTGAAGGGGGTTTCGCTAGTGGTCATGGTTGGGGTTGTTCGCAGAGCCCACAACAGCGAGGGAAGTTGCTCCACCCAACTCCCCCTCAAGTTCTCCACCTTCTTCCTGAGCAGGTTCACTAGGATTTTGTTTGTCACTTCCACCTGTCCGTTGCTCCTAGGGTGGTGGACGGAGGCAAACCTGAGGTCGATTCCCAACTGAGTGCAGAAGCTAATGAACTCCTCGCTTGAAAACTGTGGTCCATTGTCCGTGATAATGGCCCGAGACAACCCGTTCCTACAGATGATCTCTCTCCAAATGAAGTTCCTGATGACCTAGGAGGTTACCTTGGCCAACGCCTTGACCTCCAGCCACTTTGAGAAGTAGTCGATCATAAGCAAGAGGAACCTTCTCCACCCGCTCGCCGGAGGAAATGGCCCGACTAGGTCCATCCCGCTGGCCGGAAAAAATGACCCGACTAGGTCCATCCCGCTCGCCGGAGGAAATGACCCGAATAGGTTACCTTGGCCCTAGCACCGTGAGGCTTCAAAGCCATTGAGCGGGCAGTAGTTTGAGTGGGGTGTAAAGCTGACACTTTTGGCACCCCCCTCGCAAACTCTGACACATCCTTCCTTAGGGTGGGCCAGAAGTATACATGTCTGACCACACTTGCTTCCAACATTCTACCGCCCTAATGGCTACCACATTCTCCGGAGTGCACTTCTTAAAAAATTCTTGGGATCTCTTCCTCTGCCACACATTGCGCCAAAAGGCCCGATAGGATCTTTCGATGTAATCCCTCTTCATGCATAAGATAGTGAGACGGTTTGCAGCAAAAGCGCTTTGCTTGCTTGACCCCTTTGGGGAGTCTGCCTGTAGTGAAGAAGGTCACAAAGGGATTCACCCACAAGGGTCATCGATCCACATCCATCAACTCCCACTCCTTGATCGCGGGATGAAATAGCTCGGTCAAGGTCCCCCCCCCCCCCCCGAGTCCAAACTTAGCCAATCGGTCCGCTGCTTCATTCTCTTCCCTATAGACATGCTGAACTAAGAATGCTCGGAACCCACCGATGATCACCCTTGCCTTGGACAAGTACTGCTGCAGAGTGGGCTCCCGAGTTTCATATTCTCCACTGATCTGTGACGCCACCACTAGTGAATTTGTGAGCACTTCCACGTCGTGAACCCCGAACTCCTTAGCCAACCGCAACCCGGATATGATAGCATCTTACTCCGCCTGATTGTTTGTGACTGGGAAATGTAGCGCCACTACTTACTCTATGGTAACCCCTTGAGGGCTTACCAATACTACCCCTGCCCAGGGGAAAATTTCCTTGAGGCTCCGTCAACGAACATCTTCCACGCTTCCCTTGGCAGTGCTTCCTCCCCCACCAGCTCTATGACATACTCAGCCAAGAAGTCAGCCACTGCATGTGCCTTGATGGAGAGTCTTGGTACAAAGTGTTGAGACCGAAAGCTCGGTCTCTTGTGTAGTTCACCCTTAGGGAAGGGGAGATCGTGCACCTACTTCTCTCCTGCAAGCCAAATAACAACAGAAATGGGGACTGCCCAAGGGCTCGGCGTGGAGGTCCCACCACACACCCGAAAGATCTTAGAGCGCTTCCACTCCATAGCGAAAGGCCATGCTAGGGCTACCTCAGAAAGCTCAAGATGATTTGAACACTAGTAAGCATTCTTTCTGAGGTGCCCCTTGGGTCCTATTTATAGTTTTCTGAAGACATCCTGCAAATAGCTAACCTCCGCTGTTCTGAACAGACATATGCAACACAGCTGGGTCTGCCAACAACATAACTCTGCTATTCTATAAAGCTATTCGCACCCTAGGCAATGGCACCCAGGTAATTTTGCCTCTAGGCCCCACTGGGCAGATCCCAAGGATCTGGAGGTTAGCCCGCCATGACTCTCCACCACGCTGGGGCGGACGCGACCTAGCACCCGTAACTCGCCCTCCCATCTTGGGCAAGTTCGAGCCCGGCCGCCGCAGCCCTCCGATCCTTGCTTTGAGGTGGGCTGGTGACCAGGTCGCCTATGGGATAGCGGGGTGGCCAGTATAAGATTGTTACTACAGAAGTTCCAGAGGAGCTCGACAATCTTGCTTTGATGAATTCAGATTCTTAACTCATGAGGTTAGCTCTAAGACTGCTGAGCTATGTTCAATGAATGCCGAGCTCCGTCCGACGAATGTCTAGCTCTGTTCGATGAATGCCGAAATCAACCCTCTGTTCGATGAACGTCGAGCGCGACCCAAGCTCAGTTTGATGAAAGCTAGGCCTTGTTCGACAAACTCAAGGCAGGTATGGTACGGGTGGGCCAGCTCACGTAGATCTCCACCTTTGCTTAGGCGAGAGCAAGCTTGCCGCTCTGAGTTTGCCCACATGCTGCTCTAGTGCAGTCAGGTCACCTTGGCCCACTCACCTCGCCTGGTGGACCCACTCAGCGAATACGGGGTTGTACACAATCCCCGCACTTTTTGAGCTTGACCAAGCTCAGAAAGAATCATCCAACCCACATGTTCGGTGTGTGCTTTGCTGAGCTGTCAAGGAATCTTTTGGTGGGTCCCACCCTCTGGAAAACTCCTGCCTTCTTTTAGTCTTCTCAGTGAGCTGCAGCTGCACGATGCCTGTGATTGAGGAGATGAGAGCTTGGCTAGCGGCCGCAAGGGAAAAGACTAGGGAGGAGGCTCTCGAGGATGCCCCATGGTTGGCGCGCAGATCGCCCGACCCCCTCTTCAGGCAGGTAAAAGGGAAAATCGTCAGGAGGTCTCTAGCAAATGACCTCCCTGGCTCTAGCTCGACGGCTAACATCGATGTTGCTCATGAGGTATGCGCAGGTCCCTCCTAATTCGTCGCTTTGCTTTTGACTTATCTTTCTTCTGGTTCCGCCTCATGGGGATGAAGGTGGTGGAGGGGAAGGGGGTCATTCCCTCCCACTGTCAACTGAGCGGGTCGCCAGCCCCTTTGGCCTGGGGCACCCCCCTCCTGAGATTTCCCGGTTGCCAATTCCCCCTGGGATGGGATAATCCTTTGTGGTTCTTGTGGGAGGACTCTTCCAGGGCCGACCAAGCTCTTATTCACCACCTGCTGGTGCGTACGACGTCCCGACTCCCGGTGAGTTCATACTCGAGCCTGTTTGTTACCTCTCGCTCTTTCTGACCTACCCCTTGGCAGGTTATAACGCGATTTAATCCTCTGATGCCCAAATGAGCGAGGGATATTTGCCTCCCCTTGATACAGATCACATTTCCAAGTATCTGGGCGATACAGCAGATGCGACGAGGATGAATAAACAGGTGACGCGGCTATTCCAGAAGCACACGCTAGTACTGCAGGAGGTCTTCAACATGATAGACAAGGACAAGGCCAAAATGGAGGAGCGGCTTATAGTTCTGGAGGGAGCGAGGCGCCCAGCTAACGGGGACGGGGTTACTTCTCCAGGGGTGCACATAACGCGGGCCAAGGAGCAGTTCAGGCATGCCTCAGATCAAGTCGGTCTGGCCCAGCAGGAGCTGGTGGCGGTTCGCCAGTACCATTATCCTCGCGTGCGAGCAGGTGGAAGTGGATCCTGTACTGATCTACCTGCCCCCTCCCCTCAGTTGGTCGTCGGGCCAGGACGCATCCACATCTCAGACCAGATCGCTTAAGATGGTCTTCCATTATCGAACTTTTTTAATCTATAATAATTTGAGACGTCTCTCGCCCGATGCCGGGCTTAATGCTGCCGCACGTTACTCTTATTATGTTTCTACCTAGTTTTCTTTGGATGAAAGCGGATGAAGCCCTCTTGCTCTCCCACCGCTTCTTTAAGCGAGCGTGAGATCGCTGAATTATGTCGCCCTGACCGCCTGTCTAACCTTTGCGGGAGCGTTCTCGGAGGTCGCACGTTGCGAACCCGCGCGACTCGCCTACTTTTTCAGGCAAGTACGAGCTGCAGGCCGCCCTTCTCTAATGTGGGTGAGGGTGGGTGCAACCCGCTGTCGAACGGTCTTCGTGGAACGGCAGCCAGTCGGGAAGTTGAACCGTTAGGGTTCATTTTTCTATCCACACTTTTCCCGCCAGCGGAATGTTTTCCCACCCTTTTTCTTTCTATAAATTGGCCTTGTCGGGCCTTGCTCACCTACCGCATTTAAGATTTCCCCTTCTCCCTTGCTTCCTGTGACACTTGACTCACCACTTTTTGCGAGAACTTCCTCACCCCGCTTGGCAAGCTCTCTGGGAGATGGGTGGTGGCAGCGGCGATACGGATGGGTGGGGCAAGTGCGCTTGGACCTTTTCCGAGCACGACTTTCCCCCTGCCGCAATTTCTGAAGGCGAATTCTTCGATGCCATAGGCGACCACGTTCTGCCATGTTTCGTGCCGAGGTGACCTGGGGATGGGGAAAAGTTAAATGGCCTCTCTGGAGGGGAGCTCGCCATCCCATTGGCACACTTCGAGGCAGGCCTTCAGCTTCCACTATGGTCGGAGGTTCGCCCGATATTGAAATACTTCGGGTTAGCCCCAGGCCAGATGACCCTGAATTCCATAGTTGTTATGGTCGGATTCTCCTGCTTCCTGCGGGAAGAGCGGGTTGAGTTTAGCCTCACGCTCTTCTGCAAGCTGTTCTCTTTCCTTGCGAACAAGGACCGAACCGCCTACTTATCCAGCGACAACATCAAGGTGCGGGAGACCCTCAATAAGAGCCATAATTGGCTTAAGAAATTCGTGTTTATCAAGGGGGACTTCGACAACGTCACCTTCTCGCACGTACAGCTCAGCGAGACGAGCTACCGACCTCCTAGCATGGGGGACAAGAAGCGGAGCTGTGAGGGTTCTTCGCCGGGAAGAACTTTGAGGTTTCCTTCCTGCGCCGGAATCAAGACATGCTCGCCCCCATCCCGCTCGGGGGAGGTAAGCTACTCGTGCTTCTCCTTTGTAATTTCATAATTTTTCTGCTATAACTTTCCTCTTCCAGGCGAGCGGGACATCCCCCTGTACCCTCCTTATGAGAGCGCGTGACTCGATTCTAGCGAGCTCGCCCGTGCCGAAGCCACAGCCACCGCACACAGCGAGACCCCGACATTTGCCGCTAAGAAATAGCCCAGCCGCAAGCAACCTCCAACGCCACCGCCCAAGAAGGTGAATGTCACGGGTGGTGAGCCTATCGCGAACCAAAAGAAAGGCAAGGCCCCGGCGGCCCAGCCGACCAAGGACACCGCCCCCGTGACTTCTTCGGCCAGCGGTGCCCCAAGCGAGGTGGCTGGAGCAGGAAACCATAAGCGGGGAGGCATCCAACTTCTAGTTCAGCCTCTACTCGCGGGAGGATGCCACCATCTACCACAAGGAGGCCTCGCGGGTGCTGACCTCGAGAGCGCGTGGGCCCAGCTCCGCAACTTGGAGCTGGCCCAAATGGTCGGCCGGCGGTGCACCCAAATATAGAAGAAATGTTGGGTACATTGGAAAATGTGTACCAGATTTGGAGAAGCCCCACCTAACTCAATGATATGCATCAAGTTGTATTTGATGTTGTGTTGAGTTATCATGTGCAAGTTAAGTAAATGGAAGAAAAAATTTTAAGTACAAGTGTCGACACTTGGGAATGGCTGTGTCGACACCAAGGGCCAGATTGTGTTGACACCCAGAATTTGTGTCGACACACAGAAAATCTATCGATAATGTTGTGTCAACACTAAGGGCCAGATTTTGTCGACATTATCAGAAGTTGTGTCGACACACAGAGAAGATGTCGACATATTCCAGAATTCTATCGACAACGACTGTGTCGACATACAGAACTTGTGTCGACACACACTAGAATTCTGTCGACACCAACTTTGTCAAGACAAGGATTGTTTGTGTTGACACACAGGACTTGTGGCGACATATTCCACAGAAGCTGTGTCAAGAAGTAAAAGTGAAGCTGTGTCGACATCATCAAGACCTGTGTCGACACATGGACTATGTGTGTCAACACATGTGAAGTATTCACTCGACATTCTCTGCTGCTGAGTCAAAGTCTAATGAAAGTTGAAGTAATATAACTGGAGACTTGACAGCTGTCATTAATGACATTGCTGTCACATCTGTTAGAGGTGTCAGAAGACCGTTTGGAACCGGAACAGCCAGTAACCATGGATGAAGCCTATATATAGATGTGCTCTCTCAACAATAAAGAAGAAATCAAGTTAATCAAGCTAATCAATTATAATCTCTGAAGGATTGAGGACCCAGAAGAAGAAAAAGAAGAAACAGTCAACAGATTGTAGGGAGAGAAAAACAAGAAGGAGAGAAGTTCTCATCCAGTGAAGGCAGATCCTAAACAGTTTGCCTGAACAATTCAGATCAAGTCTGAAGAAGAATTCAGATTAATATCTGAAGGAAGCTGATTGAAGATCAACTCCACCACTAAGAAGAACAACCCTACTTTGTTCATATTCGAGAAGCTTTGAAGAAAGCTAAGACAGGTTGATCCTTAAGTAATCAGTTCTATCAAGAACTGATCAAGAAGCCTTCAACCAATTCTCTCTCCATCTGGTTGAAGATATCATTATCTTTTCATCAATAATTTTTGTAGGATCTGTAGTAGATCTGAGTGTAGCAGATTTACTTCTCTGAATTATAAGCCTAAATTATAAAGGCTGAGGTAGGGCTGAGTGCCTGAGGTAGGGGAATCTGTTCCCTGAGTTGTAGGCATGTGAAAGAGGCTGAGGTAGGGCTTTTTCCTGAGTTGTAGGAGTGGGGTGTTACTCTGAGTTGTAGGCCTATAGAAGAGGCTAAGGTAGGGCTTGTGCCTGAGTTGTAGGAGTGTGGATTCACTCTGAGTTGTAGGAACCAGTCTTGGTTCTGAGCTATAAGATCTGCTGTTCTGAGAAAAAGGAAGGAAGTTAGGTCGAATCTACTACACTGCTAGATAGGCGAAGGGGGAAAGTGGATGTACCCATCATTTGGGGAATCACTATAAATCTGGTGTGTAATCTGTGGAATGCTGTGTGTATGTGAATGTTGTGCTGTGTTTTCTGATGTATACATTGCTAAATAGATATAATTATCTGCCTAAGTCAGAAAAAGAATTGAACCTATTCACCCCCCACCCCACCTCTAGGTGTTTAGAACATCTTGAAACCAATTCTTTCAAGTGGTATCAGAGGGAGGTTACTCAAAGAATAGACTTAACAGTCTTAGTAGATCTCCAAGGCAGAAATCTATTAGGCAAAATGGGTTCCATTGAGAATCATAAGTAGTTTGGTTCCATGAAGTTACCTATATGCAGGAAAGAGATTTTTGGCATATGGAAAGAAAGAGTTAGACTGTTTATGGAAGTTTCAGATCCAAGAATCTATATGACAGTCAAAGAAGGGCCATTCATTACAATGAAAATCTCAGTTCTTGATGCAAATCTTAGGACACCAAAGGAGTATTCTGAAATGATAAAGGATGAGATCATCTTGTCTACTATGGATAAGAGAGCACATAATATAATAGTCAGTGATATAGATGATTCAACATTCCAAAATTTGATTCACTGCAAGACCTCCAAAGAAATGTGGGACACCCTGATTGTCTACATGGAGGGTTCAGAAGAGGTGAGAGAAGATATAAATTCTATGCTGAATCAAGAGTATAAAAGTTTTAGACAATCTAAAATAGACATCATAACTGAATGTCACAAGAAGTACTTCAGAATAGTTAATGAACAGATGTCATATGGAACAGTATTCAACACATATGAGTCAAACGATAAGTTTTTGAGATCATTAACTAAGTACTGGGACACCAAGATATGTGTCATTAGGGAAGTGGCCAGACTAGCAGAAATCTCACCTCCAACATTATTTGGCAAATTACTTTCATATGAGATGCAGTTGATGGTCAGAAAGGAGGAGGATAAAAGTAATAAAGTTGATTACAGAGATAAGTTAGTGGCTTTCAATACTGAAGCCATAAGAAATGACAGGAGGATATCTCCATCTCCTCCTAGGAAAGCTGTAAAAGTAGTTTCAGAAAGTTCTGACAGTCACACATCAGATATTCCAAATTCTGATGAAGACTTAGCTGCTTTCTCAAAATAATTTCAAAGGTTCTTGAAGAAGAAACAGTGGAGATCCAAGCCATCCTCCTCACAATCCAAGGATGATTACAATCAGAAAAAGAAATCCTCTAGGAAGGACAGGTATGGTTCTAAACCTAGTAAATTATCTTCAACTAAGATTGTTTGTTATTGTTGCAACAGGCCTGGACATGTGGTAGTTGATTGTCCTGACAAAAGGAAAGAATCTAATGATAAGAAGAAACTAAAAAATAAGGGCAAGAAGGAGAAATCCTTTGTTGCAAAGAAGCAAAAAAGCTAGTCAGATTCTTCATCATCAGATTCTGAGGCTGAAGCATACATAGGACTGGTTGCAACTGAAGAGGATGCAGAAGAGGCTGAGTTCTTGAAATTGCTGGACTCGGTAAATGGAATTGAAGAACATTGTTATTAAGGGCTGATGGCCTTGACAGAACAAGATCAGTGCCAGGATTAGCCTGGACCTAGTAAGGTAAACAATTCTTCAATAGTTTCTGATTACTATACTATTCAAAATCAGAAGCATCTGCATCAAGAGATGTGGATGAATCTGAATCTGAAGGAGATGTTCATCAACTTATTGATGAATATGGTGATCTACTGCAACCACATAAGAAAAGCAGAATCCTTATCAAGCACAGGCCAAGGAAATTGCTGCTCTTAAGCTGGCTGCATTAGATTCAGAGAAAATGCTGGATCTAAAGATGAATGAAGTAGCCAAAATTAGTCTTATCTTTAATTGATGACTTTATTCCCAAAAAGGGTAAGACAGAATTCGGCTTTAAGGGAAATGCAAGGGCTGCCAATTCCAAAAGAAAAGGAAAAGCCCCAGTACAGCCTCTAACCTTCAAACCCCCTATTTCCTTCAGAAAAGTGTGGCGGCCAACTAATAGATATGATCATGATATCATACATGGTTATGGTAAGCCTGATATTCTAAATGTCAAGGGTGTAGCTCCAGCACTCAAGTAAAGAACCAATGTACCAATAGTGTTAAGAACATCTGACAGCAATGTTGTTAAAACTGTACCCAAAAAGAGGTATAATAGATATGAGTGCTGGTGCTGTGGTAAGATAGGGCATTATGCCATGGATTACTGGCACAACAGTGTCAGGAAGAATGCTAGCTTACCTGTGAGGAAGGCTGCTGGTAAGAATATCAAGTTTCAATCTAACTTGAACCTAGAACCCAATAAACATTGGGGTTCTAAGGTAGATTAATTTTATTTACTGCAGGTGGGTCCAAGTTGCCATACCCCTATATGGTACTTGGACAGTGGATGTTCCAGGCACATGACTGAAACAAGAAGAATGTTAAAGGACTATACTCCCATAGAGAGTGGACCCAAAGTGATCTTTGGTGGATCAGAAAAAGGGGTCATAAAAGGGTTTTGTAACATTTCTACTAGTTCTATAACAATCACTCATGTGGCTTATGTAAAAGGTTCGAAACATAACTTGATAAACTTCATTTATTAAGAATGAGTGTCAGATCAAAAGGACAAGTGATCAGAATGTGATGTTATCTGGTTATAGAAAAGGGAATATTTATTGTTTAAATTTTGATTATGAAAACATGTACTCTCTTGTTTATTTAGTTACAGATGAGAAAGCATCTCAGTGTGTCCAATGGCACAAGAGGCTAGCTCATCTGAACTATAAGACTATAGGCCAACTCTATAGTTTAGAGTTAGTGAGGAATGGTCCTAAATTTAAGTGCATAAAAGAGGGTATATGTTCAGCTTGTCAAAAAGGCAAGCAGACCAAATTCTCTTTTCATAGTCTTGATACCAAAGACTCTGTGAGGTGTTTATACCTCTTGCATATGGATCTATTTGGTCCTATGCCAGTTCATAGTCTAGGTAGGAAAGTCTATACTTTTGTGCTAGTAGATGACTATTCTAGATTTACATGGGTTTTCTTTTTGAGGCAGAAATCTGAAACCCCTACTGTCTTTCATAACTTTGTTAAACAAATTCAGAATGAATTTAACAATTCAGTGGTCAAAATCAGAAGTGACCATGAAACTGAATTTTAGTATAATTGTATGATAAGGTTTTGTGAAGAACTAGGGATTCATCGGGAATTCTCCTCACCTAGAACACCTCAGCAAAATGGAATTGCTGAAATAAAGAATAGAACTCTTATTGAGGCTGGTTGAACTCTACTAAGTGACACTTCACTCCTAGAATATTTCTGGGCTAAGGCAGTAAATAATGCTTGTCATGTTATCAATAGAGCATATATAACTAAGAACTACAAAAAGACTCCCTATGAGATTGCGAAGGGCAGAAAACCAAACATATCCTACTTTAGGATCTTTGGCAGCAGGTGTTATGTGCTTAACACTCGCAAGTCTCACCTAACTAAGTTTGCTGCCAAATCCCAAGATGGGATCTTTGTTGGGTACAACAATAACAGTAAGGCATATAGGGTCTACAACTTGACTACATAAGTTGTAGAAGAATCTGTTCATGTAGTGTTTGATGAATCTGAGCTAATTAAATGTGAGTTGTCTAACAATTCTTGTATCTCAACAGGTTTAAAAGAAAAGTTGGACATGCTGACCATTAATGAAGACCAAACTGCAAGGCAGGATGTGGAAAATGATAGTTGCTGTCCAGGGGGAGAACAAGGTCCACAAGCTGACATTGAAGATAATGAAGTTCAGCATGGTGGAGAAAGTGAAGAAGTTCAAATTTCTGATAGAATGCCTCCAGCAATAAGGAATCTAAAGGATCATCCAGCACACCAAATTATTGGTGATCCCAGACATGGTGTGCAAACTAGAAGCAAACAAAGGAACACAGTGCTTTTCTCAAGTTTCCTGTCACAGATGGAACCAAAGAGATTTTAAGAAGCCATACATGACACCAACTGGATTGATGCAATGCAGGAGGAGTTGAATCAATTCAGAAGGTGTAAAGTATGGGAGCTGGTTCCAAAACCAAAGGATCATAATATTATTGAGACAAAGTGGATCTACAGGAATGAATTAGATGAAAATGGCATCATAGTGAAGAATAAAGCAAGACTATTTGCCAAAGGTTATAGACAGGAAGAGGGCATTGACTTTGATCAGACATTTGCCCCAGTGGCAAGGTTGGAAGCAATAAAGTTATTCCTTGTCTTTGCTGCTTTCCAAGGGTTCAAAGTATACTAAATTGATGGCAAGTCAGCATTCCTAAATGGTAATTTGAAAGAAGAAGTCTATGTTGTACAACCCTCAGGTTTTGTTGATCCACTTTATCCTGATTATGTTTATAGACCTAAGAAAGCCTTATATGGTTTGAAACAAGCCCCTAGGGCTTGGTATGAAACATTGTCTACTTTCCTCATTGAAAATAAATTTTTAAGGGGGGAAATAGATAAGACTTTATTCCTTAGGGAGTCAAAGGGCAAGATAATCCTAGTCCAGATTTATGTTGATGAGATAATCTTTGGATCTACAGAAAACAACCTTTGTAGGAAGTTTGCAAAACTTATGCAAGGGAAGTTTGAGATGAGCATTATAGGTGAGCTCAAATTCTTCTTGGGACTCCAAGTAAGACAGACTAATGATGGCTTGTCCATATCATAGTCTAAGTTCACCAAGGAGTTAATTAAGAAATATGGTATGGAGTCATCCACCACCATGAGAACTCCAATGGGAACAAGTATGCCATTAGGGAAAGATGATGCAGGAAAACCTGTAGATGAGTCTTTGTATAGAGGTATAATTGGCTCCCTTCTATACTTAACTGCCAGTAGACCAGACATTATGTATGCTACATGTGTATGTGCTAGGTACCAAGCAAGCCCTAAAGAATCTCATTATACTGCAGTTAAAAGAATTTTGAGATATCTTAAGGGCACACCTAATCTTGGTCTTTGGTACCCTAAGAATAGAGACTTTCTACTGACTGGTTTTTCAGATGTAGACTTTACAGGTTGCAAAGAAGATAGAAAGAGCACCACCGGCACATGTTAGTTTCTAGGTGGTAGATTGGTGTCATGGACCAGCAAGAAGCAGACAAGTGTGGCAATTTCCATTGCAGAGTCTGAGTATGTTGCTGCAGGCAGCTGCTGTGCTCAGCTTTTATGGATTCAACATCAACTTGAAGACTATGGTCTCAAGGTAAGTATAACTCCACTATTTTGTGATTCTACAAGTGCTATTTCTATTGCTAAAAACCTTATATCACATAGCAGAACAAAGCATATAGAAATTAGATTTCACTTCATTAGAGAGCATGTTAAAAAAGAAGATATTTATTTGGAATTTGTCACCACAAATAATCAAGTTGCTGACATGTTTACTAAACTACTAGATGAAACTAAATTAAATTATTTCAAAATTGAATTAGGCATGATAAACCTAGAGTAACTTGGTAAATATGACTACGTAATTCAATGTCGACATAGAGTAGTAAGTGTCGACATAAAAGGAAATCTATGTCGACATATAGTAGTTTGTGTCGACACATAAGAAAGTTATGTCGACACAACAAAATCGTGGTGAGATAGTGGTGTCGACACTCAGAGTTTGGTGTCGACACATAGAAGTTCTATCATTTAGATAGTAGTGTTGACACATACAGAAGTCTGTGTCGACACACAGATATTAGAGTCGACTATTAAGAAGTCAGTGTCGACACATCTCAAACTGTATCGACACATAGTATTGTCTGACTTTGTCGAGACATTAGAAGTCTGTGTCGACACAATCTCTACAGTGTCAACACATTAAGTATCAATTACCCCGCCTTTTGATCTTCTATGTTGACAAACATATAAATAGGTCATAAAACAACTTTGTCGACTATGCTCTCAACATTTTTGAGACCAAATCTTTGAGTTGACAAACCTTCATCTCTCTTCTCCTCAAATTTCTCGTCACCAATGGCGCCAAAGTTGGAGAACAACATCAACGAAGGCTATGAGTTAGTTCACATTGCTTTTGAGATTAGAGATGTGATAACCGTAATCAAAGAAAATGATTTAGAATATTTAGTTTCAGAACCTACCAAGATCTGGAAGACGGAGGTTCTTGAATTCTATACAAAAGCAACCCTGGATTCAACTGGATTGAAGATTAGGTCATCAATTCAAGGAAGCAAGGTGAAACTTACCCAAAAGCGTCTGAGGAATACACTCCAATTACCTAGGGCTCAGGAAGATGATGAAGTCACATCTACAATGACAAAAGATGCTCTTCAATGGTGTGGCCTCGATCACACCACTAAGATTGAATCATCAATGTAGAGGAAGGGGATGAACTCACAAGGAAAGTTTCTTTCAGAGATTATGGGAAAAGTAATTCTCTACAAACTAGGAGGACATGATAGGATCTCAGCCTATATGTTCAGCTTGATGACCAGATTTATTTTCAGAATAAAAACTAACTGGTCTACAGTGATTTTTGACAAGATCAAGGAAAGTTTGAAGAAACCTAATCTAGGAAGAATACTGAGTCTGTATCTGGCAATGAATATTCCTGAAGTGCTGAACCACACAACTGGATCTAGAATAAACCACATGAGAAGGATGGATATGAAAATACTATCCAAGTGGGAAAGAGTTTTGACAAAAGATGGTTCTACACCATAGAAACAACCACAACTGAAAAAGAAAAAGACAACCCCCAGGAAACCTGAATCTTCTAGTGATTCAGAAGAACAAGTAATATTCAGTTCAGATGAAGAACAACAAGAATCTACAAGGAAATCATCAGCCCCTAAGAATGTAGATGATAATCAGATGTAGGGGGAGCATATTCCAGAAAGCACCATCCAACTGGATCAAGTCCAAGATGTGCTTCCTATAGGGGGAGCCAATGAGCTTTCACCAGCTCAACAAGAGGTCTTTCCTCCAGAAAGTGCTCCTGAGAAAGAGCAAGCTGCATTAGAGAGTGAAACAACCACTCAAACTATTCTTGAGGTAATAAGTGATATTAATCAAACTATACTAGATACTAAGCCAGATACACTAACTGTGCTTCTAACTGATGTTGTACAGACACACAATGACAACATCCCTGTATATGATATATCAATGGATGATACATCTGCATTAAATGATGCTCCATTAAATGTACAAGATATAGATGTTCCTCCAGTTCAACTGCAACAAGAATTCAATCTTGAGGAATTATTTCCTTACTTACCAGAAGTAAGGACTGAGGAAGTAGTACCAAGAACTGAGGGGGAGCCAGGGACTCAGGGGGAGTTGCCAAGAACTGACAAGGAGCTGCCCTCTAGTCCAAAGGAAACAGTGAACCTTGGAAGTTCTTCTGAATCTGATGATGGAGAAGCACTCAAAGAAAAGAAGAGAAAACTGATGGTTTACAGGAAGAAAAGCTCAAGCTATAAGAAAGCTTTATAAACTGCCTCACAAACCACAGCTCCAGCAGTTGATTTAAGTTCACTATTGGTTGCTATGCAAGTTAAAATGGATGAGCAAAGACAAGCTCTTGAAAAATATGTGGATGAAAGCCATAAGGAACTTCAGTTTTCTTTGGATCAAGATATAAAATCCATCATATTTGAAGTAAACCTGAATAAAAAAGAGATGACAGATTGCTTCCATAAAGGAGGTAATGCTGTAGTTTATCTGGCCAAGCAGCAACAAGAGGCAAGAACTCAAATTGATGATATGGTGATAAAACAAGGATATGTCATGCAAAATCAGCTAAAGATGAATGATAATCTTACATAATCACATAATGTGATTGTTACTGAGTTAAAGAATAATGCAACTGCACTAACTGAGGAAAGGGCTAAAGAGAAGTCAGAGTTTGATAAGAAACTTCAAGAAGATTTAGCCACTTTCCAATCTGACATTCAAGCCTCTCAGAAGATCATATCTGCTCAGCTACAGAAGTTTAAAGCTTATTATACAAAAGGAACCAATTATCTAATTAATCAGATCAAGTTCCAAAAAGATGACTTAAGAGATCATATTGAGAGAGAAGTCATAAAGGGGGAGAGGTTGTTAGTCAATGCTAGTTAAGTGCATGCTAAATTTATAACAAATACTGTTAGAGCAACTCTGGGATATCCACCCCTATGTGATGAAGATAGTACAGCCGAGTCAGGTATTCAAGCTGCAGGAATCTAAGGGGGTCAGCAGGAGGTAGATCAAATCATATACCCCCCTTCTAACTTTGAGGGAATTCAACAACTGGTTCACCAGATGTATAGCCCTCCAGAGGCTGTTAAGAATGTTATAATTGAGAAAGTGAAAATGTCAGAGGCAGCACTGAATAAAGAGCAAGTACCTCAACTCTCAAAGAAAAGGTTTAGAGAGCAGGCTGAACTGAAGCCTGATTTTGAAAGATGGAGTCCCACCTCCATAAATATAATACTCACTGTTTGGCAAGCTGTCAAAGACAAAATGCATGATAGAGGCAAGTGGTATTCTGAAGTTGAGTGGAACAAATATCTACAGAGACAAGATGTGATACATCAGTTCAGAAGGGATCACAAGGCTGGGAAAATACCTGCTACAACAGTGGAGCCCAGTAAATACTTTCCTAAGCCTATCACTATTTTGAAAGACAAAAAGTTAAGGTTGAAGAACTTAAAATGAAGGATCTCAAAGGAAACAAGCCAGCTGAAGATACTGAAGCACCAGTACAAGTAAGAGTCCAGTCTGGCAAAGGCATAGTGATCAAGGAGCCTGATTAGCCTTAGGATAGATTGACTAGATTTTTTAACATTGTAATCTTCAGTTTTAAACTCTATGTAATCTGTTGTCAACAAACTTTTGTGAAGGATAAACAAAATAATGATTCATGCTTATTATGTTTGTATCATACTCTGTGATGATATAATATATACTTGTTTTTTTATATGTTTCCCTGTCATTGTTTTTTTTATTGTTTTGTTCATCGAGACCTGTCATGCCAGCCAGTTGGGAGCCGGAGTAGACTCCTATGAGTGTCATCTAGCCCTGCCAGCTATGTGAGAGCCTAGTAGTGGGATCAACTTGGGGTCTGAGTTGACACACACAAGTGACATCCAGCCATGCTAGCTAGGTGAGAGCCTGGTAGCAGGATCTGCTCGGGGTCCGGGTAGACTTACATGAGTGACATCCAGCCCTGCCAGCTAGGTGAAAGCCTGACAGTGGGATCTGCTCAGGGACTTGTTAGATACCATCGAGTGACATCTATCCATGCCAGCTAGGTGAGATCCTAACAGCAGGATCTGTTAGGGGTTTGGGTAGACTCCATCGAGTGACATCCAGTCCTGCAAGCTAGGTAAGAGCTTGGTAGTGGGATCTACTCGGGGTCTGAGTTGACACACATGAGTGACATCAAGCCCTGTCAGCTAGGTGAGAGCCTGACAGCAGGATCTGCTCGGGGTCCGAGTAAACGCACACGAGTGACATCCAGCCATGCTAGCTAGGTGAGATCCTAGCAGCTGGGTCTGCTCGGGGTCTAAGTTGACACACACGAGTGACATCTAGCCCTGTTAGCTAGGTGAGAGCCTGACAGCGGGATCTATTCGGAGTCTAGGTAGATGCACACGAGTGACATCCAGCCATGCCAGCGAGGTGAGAGCATGACAGTAGGATATGCTCGGGGTCCAGGTAGACCCACACAAGTGACATCCATCCCTGGGAGCTAGGTGAGAGCCTAACAGCAGGATCTGCTCGGGGTCCAGGTAGATGAACACGAGTGACATCCATCCCTGCTAGAAAGGTGAGAGCCTGATAGCGAGATCTGCTCGGGGTCTGAGTTGATGCATACGAGTAACATCCAGACCTGCCAGCTAGGTGAGAGCCTGGAAGTAGGATCTACTCGGGGTCTGGGTAGACACACATGAGTGATATCCTGCCCTGCTAGCTAGGTGAGAGCCTTGTAGCGGTATCTGCTCGGGTTCTGAGTTGACATATATGAGTACATCCAGCCATGCCAGCTAGGTGAGAGCATGGTAGTGGGATCTGCTTGGGGTTCGGGTAGACACACACAAGTGACATCCAGGCTTGCCAGCTAGGTGAGAGCCTGGCAGTGGGATCTGCTCGGGGTACAGTAGACGCACACGAGTGACATCTAGCCCTCCCAGCTAGGTGAGAGCCTGACAACGAGATCTGCTTGTCGTCTGGGTAGACGCACACGAGTGACATCCAGCCCTGCCTACTAGGTGAGAGCTTGACAGTGGGATCTACTAAGAGGAATCTCCACCTACTCACGTGAATCATCATAAGAGACTCGACATATGAAGAAGCTTCATTAGGAAATAGGGCACCACTTACATACTTTACGGATAAAAGCGCCTCAAGTCATCACCACTCTAGGTGAGACTCAGGGTCTCGCCCTCCACATTTTGGAGGCGATACCCTCCTGATTTCAAGGCCTCTTTTATAATGTATGGACCCTCCCAGTTGGGGTTGAGCTTCCCCACGATTGCTGATCTTCTGGCTGCATCTACCTTCTTCAAGACCAAGTCCCCCACCGCAAATTATTTGATTCTGACATGCTTGTCAAAGTACTTTGCCATTCTCCTCTTCACCTCTTCCTGTCAGATGGCGGAGAGGTCACATAGCTCCTCCACCATATCAAGGGAGAGCTGCAGCTCCTCCTCATTTTCAGCAGGCCATTCTTCTCTTCCTTCCTGCGCCATGACCTCCCAAGGCATCTGGACTTCAAATTTTATATGGAGCACTGCCTCACATCCATGGGAGAGCTTGAAGGGGTTCTCTCCTGTGGCTGTGTTGGGGGTGGTCATTGGGGCCCAGAGTATCGAAGGAAGTTGCTCCACCCAGCTCCCATTCAGGTTTTCAACCTTATTTTTTCAGGAGGTTCACAATAATCTTGTTTGTCACCTCCACCTACCCGTTGCTCCTGGGGTGCTAGACTGAGGGGAATCTGAGGTCAATTCCAAGTTGCTCGAAGAAGCTACTGAATTCAGTGCTGGCCAACTGAGGCCCATTGTCCGTGAAAATGGCTTGGGGTAGACCATGGCGGCAGATGATCTCCTCCCAAACAAAACTCCTGATGACTTGTGAGGTCACCTTGGCTAGGGCATTCACCTCCATCCACTTGGAAAAATATTCTATCATTACCAACAGGAACCTACTCTGCCCGCTGCCCTGGGGGAACGGTACAACCAAATCCATTCCCCAAATTGCTAGGGGCCAGGGGGCCGTGATGCTCCTGAGGCGTTGAGCTGGTTGTAGTTGGAGGTGGGCAAACAACTGGCATTTGTGGCACCTCTTTGTGAACTCCGCAGCATCGTGGCCCATGGTTGGCCAGAAGTATCCTTGTCTGACAATCCTCCCTTCCAGTGTCCGTCTCCCAGAGTGGCTCCCACACTCCCCGGAGTGGACTTCTTCCAAGATCCTCTGCACTTCCCATTCGACCACGCAATGGGCTAGCATCCCCAAGAGAGTCTTCCGATACAATTGTCTGTCCCGGAGGAGATAGCACGCCGACTTGTATATGTACTTCTTCTTGTCCATCCCCTCTAGATACTCCCCTGTGGAGAGGAAAGTAGTGAATGGGTCCATCCACGAGGGGTGTTGATCCACCTCCATTAGATCCCATCTTCTATGGAGGGGCGGAACAGATCCGTAATGGTACCCCCCACCCGGGGACCATGCTTTGACAGCTGATAGACCTGCTCGTTCTCCTCCTTGGGCACATGTCGGATAGAGAAGGTCTGAAACATGCCGGTGACCCAATTTACTCTTGCTAAGTATAGCCTGAGGGTAGGCTCTCTCACCTCGAACTCCCCATTGATATGGGAAGCCACCACCATGGAATCAGTGAGGATCTCCATGTCGAGCACCCCCGGCTCCCTAGCTAGGCGCACCAGCAAGGTTTGCTCAAATCTTATCCCCTGGGGGCTTTCCAAGATTACCCCCACCACCAAGGAATGTTTCACCGAAGCACCGTCTAACTTCACCTTCCACGAAGTTAGACAAGTGAGCTCTTCTGACTCTACCTCGACCACATAGTCTGCCAAAAAGTCAGCCATTGCTTGAGCCTGGATCAAGAGGCAAGGGAGAAAGGAGATGTCGAACTCACTCAGTTCCATCGACCACTTAGCTAGCCTTCCCTAATGCTCCACCCCCTCAAAGATATTGCGGAGGGGATGGTCAGTCACCACTCGGATAGAGTGTGCCTCAAAGTAGGGCCGGAGCCTCCGGGTCGAGATGACTATAACAAAGTCCAGCTTTTCCAAGATTGGCTATCGAAGCTCGGCCTTCCTGAGGACCCGGCTCAAATAGTATATGGGGAGTTGCCTCTTCCCCTCTTCTCAAACCAGGACAGAGCTTAGGGCCTCTGTTCCGACCCCGAGATACAAGTACAGGTCCTCCCCTTCCTTCAGCCCTTGGAGTAGTGGATCCTGGGTCAACTGCTTCTTCAGAGCCTGGAACGCCTCCTCACACTCTCTTGTCCACTCGAACTTCTGGCCGCCCTCAATGTCTTAAAGAGGGGGGAGCACTTCTCCAGGCCTGGGAGAGGAACCTACTCAATCCTACTAGCTTTCCTGTCAACCGCTGCACCTCTTTAGTATTGTGAGGCGATCCCAGCTCGATAATGGCTTTGACCTTATCAAGATTTGGCTCGACCCCCGCGGGGTTAGATGTCCCAGGAACTTCCCCTGCTGGCCCCGAAAATGCACATCAGGGGGTTCAATCGCATCTTATATTTGCGCAGGGTGGCGAAGGTTTCCTCCAGGTCCTGGAGGTGAGAGTCCACGTATCGACTCTTGATCATGAAGTCTTCTACGTACACCTCTAGGTTCCTCCCCTTCTGTTCTCGGACGACACTATCCATCATCTTCTGGTATTTCGCCTGATGGAGACGTCGTCCCCCAACTTGCTAATGATGACGACATGCTAGCGGAAGATCCTCTTTCGTCGCCTTCAAAAGACTTGCGTCGTCATGGTGATCGTGTGGAGCGACGCTACAACCTCTGCCCTCGGCGTAAGACCGCTTCATAATATTTAGTTGATTACTATCAAATTTTATTTGGATGAACTTATTTCGTTATTTGCTTAAGCTTGTGTAATTATTTCCGGATGGTTTAAACTTTAGAGTGCATGTTTATTTAAATGGGCTGCATGTAGCCTAGTCATTGTTGTAAGCCTATATATGGCCTAGGATATTTCTCTATGAACGTAATATGGAATGATAATTTAAAACCCTAAAAGCTTTCCCCCTTGACTCCTCCTCTCTCTTTCTCTAGTGTTCGGCCGAGCAAGCCCCTCCTCCCTCTTCAAGCCGCCAACATCTCTTCATCTCCCCTCCCTCACCACTCGGCCACCCACCTTCCACTGCTCCAAGCCGCCACCAACACAAGCCCCTCTCTCGGCCACCACCTCCTCCCAACCCTAGCCGCAGCCAACTCCCCTTTCCCCCACCTTGTCCTCCTCATAAATCATACCCCCCCCCCCCGTCCCTTCATCTACCTCCACCCACAAAACCGAACCCCCTCATCTCCTCTCTCAAGTCTAAATCCGACCACCACTAGCGCGACGCGACGACGGCGGAAGAACTTTTCTCCATCTGGCGTAACTCCGACGGAGCCGTGGACGAGCGTTCCAAGTGAGATAGTCAGAATCATCCATTCCGACTTGGCTAACGAAAATTCTACTCCCGTGTGTTTACCTCTTTGATATTTTGTGGCGCCCAATTGTTGTGTTGGATTTCGAAGCTTGAAAATAAATCATGGTGTATTTCAATTGTTTTGTGTTCATCTTAATTGATTTATTTTTCGAAAGGTTTGCCGAACCTCATAGCTTTTTGTTGGGAGAGATCTACCGTTTTCCGGATCGTAATTTTGGTAGATCTCTTTTGGTACAACCCGCTCAGACGGATCTAATATTGATCCTTTTAGCCGGAATGGCTATTGGCCTATAGCCTCTATTCGGTCCCAAATGGTTTGGCTACCCGTGCGTTAGCATAATCGTGATAAAATTGCTTGGAGTGGGCGCTGCGGGAACTTCTGTGTGAGTGTCGATTTTAAATCATCGAGAGGCGAACTTAATAATCTGATGGTCTCCCGGTGACGACGCTTAGGCATGCATCCTTTTGGTGTCAGAGCCAGGTTCGCGTCATTTTTTAAATTGGCACCGCCCCCTGGTTCTTGCACGTCGACACACACTTTTCTTCTTCATTTTCGAGTTAAAAAAAGGATTTCAAAAAAAAATATTTTTCTGGTCTGCCATTAGCGGCCTAATTTTTGTATTTCTGCAAAAAAAATTTCAAATTTTTTTTTTTAATAATCTGCGCATTATTTTCTTCCAGAAAATCAAAAACAAATATTTTCGACCTTAGTTATTTTTGCGGGAACAATTCCTTCTGTGTCATTTTCGCTGGATAAAACTTCTTTATTTGCATGCGCACTAGATTAGGCACGGAGTATTCCCCGTCTTCTTCCAATATGGAGGACGAACGGGATGTGGGTCACGGTCTCACACCACTTGAGGAACTCCGCCAGGATTTCACGGAACAAATGACGGATATTTGGGAGACATTGCACGAGATGAGATTACACCTTGGGAATCCCCGTAATCAACCCGCAAACCAACGGGCAGAAGGAAATAATAACCCTAATAATAACCATAATAATAAACATGCTCTGCGGGCACCATACGAGTTTGATCTTACTAGGGCCGTCCGCGTCAAACCCCCATCATATGATGGGTTGGGAGAACCCCAAGTTTTCCAAGACTGGGTTTTGGACGTAGAGTGCTACTTTGAGTGGTACAATCTGAACGACGCGGATAAGGTGCGCGTGACGAGGATGAAATTGTTGGGTAGAGCGAAGATATTTTGGTTGAATGAGGAGCGGCGTTTGAGAGTCGATAATGAAGAGTTACCCATTGCTTGGGCTGACATGAAGGCTTTGCTGACAGAGCAGTACGTCCCCACCTATCATCGAACACAGATGTTTGATGATTTGGCTACCCTTAAGCAAGGGAATAGGTCAGTTTCGGAGTATATGAGTCAGCTTAAGGACATGCTGGTTAGGTGTGTAGTGAAAGAGATGCCCGAGATCACCCTCTCTAGGTTCCGTAAGGGATTAGACCCCAAAATCCATGGAAACTTGCTGCGATATGGCCACACCGACTTGCAAGTCACATTTAACGCTGCATTAGATATTGAGAAACACAACGCGCATAAAAATAAGTCTCGCCCGTTTCAGAAGGGAAAGTCCATCTTAGGACAACCTCCCACTTCCACCTATAAGGACACGGGGAAGATTCAGTCCCCCGACTCGACCTCCATAGTCGTGACTGCCAGGAATAGTAGAAACCCGACGGGTTAGCGAATCCCAGTAGGACTGGTCAACAAAACAAACGCTACTTGTTTCGCTTGCGGAGTTCAAGTTCACTACGCTAGTGAGTGTCCTACTAAGCCCAAGCCTTTACCCCTGTTAGATTCCACATGTGAGTCAGACGATCTTATTTATGAGGCAGGAGGTGATAGCGAGTCGAAAGGAGTACCTAGTGACTTGGAGGATGACTCTCATATGATGGTCATGAGGTGTATTCTGGAGACTCCGCGGGTGTTAGATGACTGGAATAGGATGAATATATTTTCGTTGCATTTTAAGAGTGGAGAAAAGTGGTGTAGGTTGATCATAGATAGTGGAAGTTGTGAACGTCATTTCTGAAGCTGCGGTGACCCGAATGTCTTTGGTTACTGAGCCACACCCTCACCCTTATAAGGTGGCATGGGTAGACAAGTCATCCATCCCAGTGTCAAGGCGTTGTTTGGTACCCCTTACCATCAAAGCCTATTCTGAAAAGATTTGGTGCGACGTCATCCCGATGGATGCTTGTCACGTTTTATTAGGTCGCCCATGGATTTATGATCATGATGTTACCCACTTTAGTCGGGCTAACACTTACGAATTTAAATTTAATGGCAAGACATTAACTCTAAAACCCACTCCGCCTAAGGACCCTTTGATCCCCTCTAAGGATACGATTGTCCCGGTCGAAAAGAAAGCGTTAAGTTTGATTGGCAAGAAGGAATTGGCTCGTAACACCTTTATGGATGGCGTCATATATGCTTTAGTTTGTTTGCAGGCTAAGGAAGATGCGACGTCTTTTGAGAATTTACCACCGGCGTTGAGAAAGCTCCAAGATGACTTTAAGGATGTGTACCCGGACGAGCTACCGTCCGAGTTACCCCCCATGCGGGACATCCAACACGAGATAGATTTCATCCCGGGTTCCTCTTTGCCCAACCTTCCTCACTATAGGTTAAATCCCTCCGCACACTTAGAATTACAAACCCAAATATCCGATTTATTGCAACGGGGATTCATTCGTCATAGCAAGAGTCCAAGTGTCGTACCTGCGTTGCTTGCTCCCAAGAAAGACGGATCTTGGAGGATGTGTGTGGATAGTACAGCCATTAATAAAATTACTATCAAGTATCGCTTCCCCATCCCTCGCTTGGACGATTTATTGGACATGTTAGTGGGTGCCACGATTTTCCCGAAATTGGATCTTAGAAGTGGCTACCATGAGATCCGAATTAGGGAAGGTGATGAGTGGAAGACGACTTTTAAGTCAAAGGAAGGTCTCTACGATTGGTTAGTTATGTCGTTTGGGCTTTCCAATGCCTCGAGCACATTTTCTAGGATGCTGACTCACGTCTTCCAACCGTATATGGGAAAATTCATAGTAGTATATTTTGATGATATTTTAGTTTTTAGCACATCTACGCTTGATCACGAGGCCCATCTGAAGATTTTCCTTACCACTTTGAGGTCGGAGAAATTATTCGTCAATATTAAGAAGTGTACTTTGCATGTGTCGTATGTTGAGTTTCTTGGATATATAGTGAGTTCAGAGGGCATACATGTTGACCCCAAGAAGGTCCAAGCTATTAAGGAGTGGCCAGAGCCCTCCAATATTCGAGATGTTAGGAGTTTACATGACATAGCTACGTTTTATCGCCGATTCATTCGAGATTTTAGCAGCATCATGGTCCCCATTACTGAGTGCATGAAAAAGGGTGAATTTTCTTGGACGGCTTCAGCCGCTAAAGCGCTTAACACCATTAAATCACGTATGTTGGAAGCTCCCCTACTGCGATTGCCGGATTTTAATAAAGTCTTCGAGTTATCATGTGATGGGTCTGGTGTGGGAATTGGTGGTGTATTGAGTCAGGAAGGCCATCCTATTTGGTATTTCAGTGAGAAACTCGCAGGGCCTAAATTGAATAATTCTAACTGCGATCGAGAGTTTTACGCAGTCATTCGGTGCCTCCAATATTGGCGGCACTACTTACTCCCTAAGGAATTTGTCATTTTATCCGATCATGAAGCGTTGAGATTTATTAACTCTAAAACTAAGGTTAGCCCTAGATGTAACACCTCCATCCGTCGCATGGCATATAACAGAAAGTCTAGCTGGAACCCAACGCCATATATCACAGACAGTCGGAAGGGTTACATAAG
This sequence comes from Platanthera guangdongensis, assembly GCA_039583875.1. Classification (NCBI taxonomy): domain Eukaryota; kingdom Viridiplantae; phylum Streptophyta; class Magnoliopsida; order Asparagales; family Orchidaceae; genus Platanthera; species Platanthera guangdongensis. The sequence continues at coordinate 97,001,109 of CM077153.1, read as the reverse complement.
AATATACAAACTATCCAATTAAGACTACTCGTCCTACACAGAGCATTCTAGTAGAAGCTTTTAAAGTTGAAAGAACCCAAAACTTAAATCCAATAAACATGAATGTCCACAACACACTACAGGAATGAAACCCAAAATACACTGAATGGTACATGGCCTTATGGTCTTACAATAGTTCACTTAATAAATAGTGTTTTCCATACATCGGCTCTCAGGCCGACCACACATGACAAAAGTAAAGTATAACTATTCTTTACGGCCTTCTAGGGCTAGCACAGCAACATGGGCTCCAGCCCGCTATTTGGCACTCGGCTCCGCAGCACCTGCAAGCACATTCCACCGCACGGTGGCAAACAAAGCAATGGTCAGCCAAAAGCCGACCAAATTATAACGACCCTGCCCCTAGGTCGGGACGGCGGTGCTCTTTCCCTACATAACATTATCCCAGCTAAACGATAAAGTGCAACTATATATTTTGCCACAGGTGTAGGCTCGCACGGACAAACACCCCGTGCACTCAGGGCACATTAACGGTGAATCCTGTCATTACAGCGTCTTCACCACCACCCCAGGATGGCAATAGTATGTGAGCATTTAGCCTTTCTGACCACCGTCTAAGGCTCCCGACTATGCCAATGGCCAGTCCCCGTCTTCGGGTCTCTCTCACCGAACCATATAGCCTAGGTCCAATTCCACTTGCTCGTTGCTCACGCCGCATATACAATTTAAGTCCTACGCGCGGGCCAAGTTTCTCTCGGATACCAAAGTTTTCCAAACAATCTCATAACCCAGTTATGATCAAGGCTGGTTCCTAGACCGCCAAGTTAGCAGAACACGTTTACGCTCAGTTTTTCGGGTGCGCCTTGAAGCTAACCTCCAAGGATCCCTGCTGCAATCTACCGTGTAGAAACCCGAAAAACCCAAAGCACGGAGTCTTCTCCGGCAAAACATATCAAATGCAATATCACCGATCCAGACAATACACGTCCGGGTAGGCTTCACACATAATGCCTATGTCCGTACTTACGATTCCGGACTCTATATGCAACACAAGGGGGACTATTCACATCAACCCCAAGGAACACCACTCAATCACCGCACACTCGCGGGAGCGGGATTCCCTATGCAGAAAGAAAGAGCTTCACATGCTCAAGTAGAGAATCATTACCCTTGTAGTCCGCTTTGGCTCCATGGAAATACTACACGGATGGAAGCCTTCCCAACGACCTTTCCTCCACGGGTCCGCTCTCAGATCTCAAAACGGTGCTCCGATGCTCTGCCGGTGGCCGAAATCCCTTCCTTCTTCCTCCTCCTCTTTCCAAGTCCTTGAGAGAGAGAATGGTTGGAGAGAAATGAAGGATTAACTCCCCTATTCTCGGCCTTAATAGAGCAGGAAACCATCTGGGCCGTTGGATCTTAATTAAAGAAAACGAACGGCTCAGATCCGTTCAAAAATCTCCAGACCTGGGCCGAACACGGCTTGGCACACGGCCGTGTCCCAGGCCGTATGCCTCGATCCAGGCACGATCGTCGAACACAGAACAACCACACGAGCAAAGACACGACCGTGTCTCACCGAACATGCCCGTGTCAGGCCTCCCGATACGCCCGTGACCGGGGGCGTGTCACGCATAACCGTCACGCCAACCGACATGACCCAACTGAATACGGGTACTGATACGGGTAGGCACACGCCCGTGTCAAATGACAAGCCCGTGTCATTCAGCCGTGTTTCTGGCCGTGTACTTCTCGGGATGAAAACGGCCAAAACACCAGCCAGACACGGCCTTGGACACGCCCGTGTCCTAGGCCGTGTACCCCTATACAGGCACAAAAAATCTCTTTTGACGCGACCGACTCAAATACAATTTTCGGGGCTTTACAAATCTCCCCCACATAAGGAATTTTGTCCCGAAATTAAGCAAAGGTACACGAATCTAAATAATACCTCAGGGGAATAACTTGGGATACTCCTCCAACATAGCTTGCTCTCGCTCCCAAGAAAGCTCCTCCCGTCCGCAGTTATCCCATCAGGCTTTAACCATTCGGACCTCCTTGTTGCGGAGTTGTTTGACTGCAACATCTTCAATACGTACTGGCTTGACCCTTGTTGTCAACTCATAATAAACCGGTACTTGATTGTTCGCAATGATCTGCGAAGGCTCTTGCACCACCTTACGTAACACCGATACGTGGAACACATCATGTAGCCCACTCAACTCCACCGACAGCTTCAATCTATACGCCGCCTCGCCAACACGCTCCAGGATTTCAAATGGTCCAAGGTATCTCGGACTCAACTTTTCAAGCATCAAACCCGCGATACACCCTTGAACATCTTGATTTTTAGATACACCATGTTGTCAACACTGAACTCCACGTTCCTATGCTTGGCGTTATAGTACTTTGACTGTCTATCCTGAGCGATCTTCAACCTTTCCTGAATTGTACGCACCACTGAAGTGGCGTCTTCCACCGATTGACGTTTATACAACTTTGATTCGCCTGCCTCCAACCAAGACAACGACGTACGACACTTCCTCCCGTACAAGGCTTCGAAAGGCGCCATTCCAATACTCTCCTGAAAGATGTTGTTGTACGCAAACTCCACCATGTACATATGATCTTCCCACTGCTTTCCAAAATCTAGGACGCACATGCGAAGCATGTCCTCCATAGTCCTGTTGACCCTCTCGGTCTGGCCATCCGTTTGTGGGTGAAAGGATGTACTGATCTTTAGCTTAGTACCCAACAGACTATGCACCAACCTCCAGTCATTCGACGTAAAGCGTCCATCTCGGTCACTAACAATACTGCGGGGCACACCATGCAATCGAACAATATTCTCCACATAGAGTTTGACTAACTTTTCCACCGGATCTTCCTTCCTGACCAGGATAAAGTTAGACACCTTTGTCAACCTATCTACGATCACCCAAATGGCGTCGTTTCCCTTCTGCGACTACGGCAAACCATGCACAAAATCCATAGATATGTCATCGAATTTCCATTCTTGGATAGGTAGGGATTTCAAGAAAACTCCGGGCTTCTGGCATTCCGCCTTCACCAATGCACAAGTACGACACTTGGCCACATAAAGTGCTACATCCTTCTTCAATCCTGGCCACCAGAATAATTTCTTCATGTCTCTATACATCTTCGCGCTCCCCGGGGGGATTGAGTACTTGTTATGATGAGCCTCATACATCAATTCCTCCCGAAGATTATCCGTACTAGGAACGCATAGGCGACCGTCCTTCCTTAACAACCCATCCTCAACAACAAACTAGGAATTTGACCCATCCGATGATTCATCCAAGATCTGCTTCATGCTGTTATCCTGAACCAAAGCCCGCTGAACTCTATCAGCTAGGTTACACTGAACCTCTGTCCAAAACAGTTTCTCCTCAGCACTAGATTGCTTGTCAACACAAGATATCTCCAAAGCCTCCAACTCATGGACCAATCTCTCATCATGTACCGATAACCAGTTGGTCTGCGCCGGAGTCCTGCGACTAAACGCATCTGCCACTGTATTTCCCTTCCCAGGCACATAATGAATCTTGAAGGTGTAGTCCCCTAAGAACTCCATCCACCTTCACTGCCTCATGTTCAGATCCTTTTGGTCCAACATGTACTTCAAGCTCTTATGATCGGTGTAAATATCGACCTTCACACCGTACAGGTAGTGCCTCCAAAGATTTAGAGCAAATATCACGGCCGCTAACTCTAAGTCGTGGACCGGATAATTTCTCTCGTGAACCTTCAGTTGTCGTGAACCATAGGCTATCACTCTCCCATGCTGTAGCAGAACACAACCCAAACCACTACCCGAAGCATCACTATAGATCTCGAACCCTTCGGTTCCACTTGGCGAACATAAAATAGGCGCTGTGGTCAACCGCCTCTTCAACTCCTCAAAAGCCTGTTTGCACTCCGGAGACCACACAAACTTCTGATCCTTCCTATTCAACGTCGTGAGTGGTAGCGATATCCGCAAGAAGTTCTCTACGAAGCGCCTGTAGTAGCCAGCAAGCCCTAGAAAACTCCAGACCTCTGCCACTATAGTCAAAGTAGGCCACTCTCATATCGCCACTATCTTCGCCGGATCCACAACTATCCCTTCTCCACTAACAACATGACCAAGGAACGCTATCGAGGATAACCAGAATTCACACTTGGAGAACTTAGCATACAACTGATTCCTCCTCAACGTCTCCAACACCATGTGCAGATGATTGTAGTGATCCTCCTTGTACTGTGAATACACTAGGATATCATCGATAAATACTATCACGAAACGATCCAGGTACTCTCTGAACGTCCTGTTCATCAGATCCATAAACATGGATGGCGCATTCGTCAACCCAAACGGCATGACCGTGAACTCGTAATGCCCAAACCGCGTACTGAATGCTGTCTTTGGGATGTCACTCTCTCTTATCCTCAACTGGTAGTAACCGGACTTCAGATCTAACTTCAAATATATCGTTGACCCAACCAACTGATCAAATAGATCGTCAATCCTCAGGATTGGATATTTGTTCTTCTCCGTAAGCTTGTTCAATTCCCGATAGTCGATACAAAGCCGCAAGCTCCCATCTTTCTTCTTAACAAAGAGAACAGGTGCGCTCCAAGACCACGAACTTGGACGCACATAACCTTGCTCTAGCAACTCTTGCAGTTGCACCTTCAACTCTGCCATCTTTCTTGGCGCCAAAAACTTGATGATTGCTTTGCTAACAAGTAATAACTCAATACGATTTCATTATACATTCTAGTATAACTATGTAGATGGGCATAAGTTAGATTGAAATAACATTCAGGCAAGTGCACCTATCAATCATAGTACAGGAGAAATCTACCGCGTTCCTATGCTTGGCGCTATCCGATATGGAGAGCGTGACACCGGTTTGGCACCCGGTACCAGCTCAATGGTAAAATCAATCTCCCGCTGAGTAGGGGATCCTGGGAGATCATCTGGGAACACATCGGAATACACAGACATAACTGGGATACTTCCAAGACTTGGCTTAGGCATCAAAGTCTGCACTAGAGTGACAAACAGCTCTGCCCCAGACCGAACTGCCTTGAACACCTGAAGGGCTGACATCAAAATCTTACCAGACCCCTTCATGCCCGCAAAAGTAGTCTCCCGATTGGTGTTCAGACCCAACCTAACTTCCTTACAGTTGCAATCAATGCGTGCGCCCTGCTCCGAGAGCCAATCCATAACGAATATTACGTCGAACTCCACTAACGGCAAAAGCGACGCTCGCAAATCAAACTCCCAGTCTCCAATCTGAATCTTCGCAACGCAGACCCTATCCGCATGCATTGAGCACCCATTAGGCAGCAACACATCCAATTTGTCTTCTGCCATCGAGGACGGAACCCCGATGCGCGATATGAATTTTTTGGACAAGAAGGAATGTGATGCTCCCGTATTAAACAAGGCTCTTGCCGGAAACTCAAAGATCAACACAAAGCCTGTCACCACGTCCGCTTGCTTTATGTCCTCTTGCAGACCAAGGTTGTAGACTCTAGGCTGGGCTGGAGCATGATGGGATGCGGTTGACACCACCGCCTTCCCTTTCTCCTCATAAATTGCTCCAGACTTCCTCTCGGACTTTGAACATCCGCTCCAACACTCACGAGCAAAATGTCCCGTCTTCCCGCAGTTGTAGCAAGCTCCTGGGACTCGACTTGTAGTTGCCCCCGATGCACCAGATGAAGCCGCTGAGTTCGAAGTCCTCCGCTTCTTGTTCCATCTGCGGAATCCTGACTTGGTATTTGGCACCTTGAACTCAGACTTCTTTTCTCCTTGGTCCTTCTTCTCTTGAACTTTCTTCACAATTTTTTCCAAAGACCGGGCCGAGTTGACCAAGGCTAGGAATCCTTGCGCCTTAGGCCCAGCAAGTAGTAGTTGTAGATCGCCGCAAAGACCCTCATAAAATTGGTTGGTCTTCCTCTCCTCTTCCGTAAACATAGCCCCAGCATACCGACCCAACCGTGTAAACTCGTGGAGGTACTCGTCCAAGATTCTGGCTCCCTGAGTCAGCCCAAGATACTGATTCTCCATCTCCAATTTCTGAGCAGAGGGTAGGTGTCACAACCCGCATTTTCTCCACGAGTACATTGCATCAGAGCAAGAGAAAATACGTGTCGTGATACCATGTAGTGCAGGGGATAACTGCACACGTTCAGACAAAACTCCAGACTTTATATTTTAAGGAAAATCAAAGATTAATGTGAAGGAAAACTAGTTACATTTAATGGTCATATCCCTCGGCACGGTGTATTAGCTAGTCCACAATTAAAAATATATTTGTACGCAGCGGAAAATACTTTTGGCTAAATTGAGTTGACATCCTAAAAGAGCATAAGTGTCCCCGAGGGACGACTCATGGTATGCACGACTCTAAGGTTAGTATAGTATATAAAAATGTAGTTCTTTTACGCTAGAGGAAAAGTAGTGATTTGGTTTTATAAATACGACATACATGAGATACATATAGTAATGCTTTTAGGGTTTAAAAATATCTAAGATGCAACCTAGCATAAAACCTTCCCAGAAGCAAGTAAACAACCACAAATAGGCAAAAAATAGCAGTTTAAGTCCATATCCAGCATCGCAAGCAGCCTCCAGTGGGCGTCAACAACCTGACACGAACCCACTGGTGAGTATGTATGTATATACAGAAAGGTAAAATAACTACCTCACAAGGATCGAGGTTCATCTACCTCAGCCACCCAAGAGGCCACAAGCAAGCCCCTCCAAAAGAACTAGCCGCTGAACTGGCTATAACCTGGACCTGAGGCATTCAAGAAAAGAACACCTCAGCAAGAAAATAATTACAAAGGTGAATAGAGCATTAGATTTATGAGCAAATAAGAAGGGTTTACCAACCCGGCAACAAAATGCTATCAGCAAACGAAAGGACATGACAGCAAGAAAAGAGCACTGTCTAATGAACAGCAAAGCACATCAAGTGTGAGTACTAAAAGCAACATGCACTACACAAGAGCCTGCAATAGCAACAAGACATATATATATATATGCCGAAAGAAATAGCCATAGAATAGGAAAGGAACTAACAGTCCTAACACGTGGGTTAATGGCAGTGGTCAAAATATGGATCTGAATATATAACCAAAACCAGATCCAAAAAGAGCTAAGGGGTCAAACAGTGGCAGCACTAGGGTCCCACACACACCAACCGAAACCGGGGCGAAAGACGGTGGCCACAACTCTCCACATAAAACCACCCCTCCAGAGGCTACCAAAACTCCACCACCTGCCACAACCCAAGAGTCGGCATGCACAAACTAGCCGAAAACCCATTACCCCCTCCCATTGGGAAAAGTCACACTAACAATCCTAAAGAAACACACGAACCCAAGGCGAAAACGTCGGGTTCAACCGACGCGGCATTGCACGCCTAACCCGAACTAACTCCGAGCCTTACCAGCCCCAAAACCAGCACGGCAACCGGTGTCAACACAATGTGTCGACACCATAACAGGCCGGTATCGACACAAGGTGTCGACACCACAACAGCTGGTGTCGACACAAGGTGTCGACACTACTACGTCCGGTGTCGACACAAGTTGTCGACACTACTGCGGCCAGTGTCCCACTCGACACTGGCGCCAGACCCAGTAACCAACCAAAACAAGAACAAGACACCTCTCTAAAATTCATCATCTATCGGCAATTGCTAACTACTCAACCCAAACCGTACCCAATCTGTCCCTATCAGACACATTCTCTCAAGAAAACTGAGATTTAACCGAAACTTCTCTACACTAACAACAGTATAATCGGGGACAAATCCTAGAGTACACCTAGGATCTAAGCAGGAGAGATATAAACTTTAATCAAGATGAAAACAAGGATCAGGCTTGGCAAGGACGAGGGAGCATCACTTGCCTCAATACCAGCAAAGCTTGGTCGGCCACTTGCCTCACTCTCGGATCTAGCCGCAGAGCACCAAGCCGAGGAATTGAAGGAATGCAGATCCAAGCAAGAGCAATCCAGATCCACTCTCGAAATCGAATTTCGACCGCTAAATCTCCAGGAATCGGCGTCCGAAGGCTAGGGTAGTCCGGCGGTTCTCTTCCCCTCGTACAGGCGGTGGATTCTTCCAAAAAGAAATAATGAAAAGGGACAATGAACCGGGCCCTAATTTCTAACCTAAGTCTAATTATAAGCATCAGTTTTAATAATAAACAAATCAATATATATTAATTACTTACTTGCAATATCAAAACGACGCGAGAACCGAAACATCTCGGAAATTGATGAAATTCACATCGCAGCTAAAAACCCACGCTACGAACACAACTGCGAAGTCGAAATTAGCATTCGACGAACCAAACTAGGGATATCACCACCCAAAGCCAAAACACAAGCATTCCCTAATAGGCCCAACCAAGTCACCAAAACAGACTCCGGCTAGCTGGGGAATCTTGCTAACAGGCTACCACCAGGCTACACAAGGAACCTAAAGAGCTAAGACCACGCTCTACAACAGCGAAAGGTCGGAAATACGTCATCATAACGCCAACCAAAGATCAAACAAAACACAGAAAAACCGGGGGCGTTACAGCCACTCCTCCTAAAAGAAAGTTTCGCCTCGAAACTTTGCTCACAACACTCTTATCAAGAAGGAGAAAGAAATAGCCAAAAAGGGGCTATATACAAAAAAACACAAAACATACCAGGCACAAGATCAGGGAAAAAGATGAGGGTGAGCCTCCCTCATAGCCGACTCCAATTCCCAAGTCGCGCATTCTACATCCTGATTTCTCCATAAAACTTTAACCATATGAATGGTCTTCTTCCGCAACGCACGGACCTGAGAATCCAAAATGCGGACAGGCACCTCCATATAAGAAAGATTCGGCTCCAACTGAGGCACAGAATCCAAAACCTGCCTGCCATTCAGAACACATTTCCGCAGCTGACTGACGTGAAAGACATCATGCACGCCAGGGAAATTTGCGGGCAAAGCTAGTCTATAAGCTGATAACCCAATCCGCTCAACAATCAGAAACGGCCACACGTACCTCGGGTCCAACTTCCTGCTCTTGCCAAACCGCTTAACTCCGATCAATGGGGAGACCTTTAAGAACACCGAGTCCCCCACAGCAAATTCCAAGTCCGATCTACGTCGGTTGGTGTTCTTCTCATATCTCTCCTAGGCTAACCGAAGCTTTTCCCGAATAAGCTTCACAGCGGTTTCCATCTCCTCGAGCGCTTCTGGACCCAACAAAGGTCTCTCGCCAAGCTCAGCCCAAAACAAAGGAGTCCTGCAGCGCCTCCCATACAATGCTTCAAAAGGAGACATTTGCAAGCTTTCTTGATAACTGTTGTTATACGCGAATTCCATAAGCCGCAAGAGCTCATCCCACGCTCCTCCATGGTCCAGAATATAACATCGGATCATATCTTCCATAATCTGATTCACTCGCTCCGTCTGACCGTTGGTATGTGGATGATAAGCTGTGGAATACCTCAAGTCTGTACCCAATCCCTCTTGAAGGCTCTTCCAAAAATGAGACGTGAACCTGGAGTCTCAATCCGATATGATACTTACGGGTACACCATGCAATCTGATAACCTCTTCCAGATACAGCTCGGCTATCTTCCTCATCGGATAATTGATCTTAAATGGTACGAAGTGAGCACACTTCGTCAATCTGTCTACGATCACCCAAACTGAATCATGCCCCTTAGGAGATCTCGGTAAGCCTGTGATGAAATCCATCGAGATACTCTCCCACTTCCACGTCGGGATCTCCAAGGGAGTCAGCATGCCACCAGGCCTCCCATGATCGGCTTTCACACGCCTGCAAGTCTGACACTCAGAAACAAATCTGGCTATACCTCTCTTCATCCCATACCACCAGGCAATCTGCTTTAAATCATGATACATCTTGGTAGACCCTGGATGGTAGGCAACACTAGATCTGTGGGCTTCCCTGCACACCATATCCAGGATATCTCCAACGGCGGGGATGCAAAACATGCCACGATACTTCAAGGCACCCGCATCATCTATAGAGAAATCTGGTAATTCACCTTTTTCAGCTCGATGGTACAAATACAAAAGATTGGGATCATCCTTCTGATGCAGTCTCGTAAGCGCAATCCACGAAGGTTCTGCCACTGCCAAACTACTCTGCGAATCGCAGCTTCCCACAGAAATGTCCATCAAAAGGAACTCTTCCACAAGACGCTCGGCGGAGAGATTGAAAATCTTCCCTGACTTCCGACTCAGTGCGTCGGCCACCACATTCGCTTTGCCCGGATGGTACTGGATTTCAACATCATAGTCCGCCATGTACTCCAACCATCCCTGCTGGCGTAGATTCAATTCTTTCTGGGTGAAGACATACTTTAAACTCTTGTGATCAGTAAAAATCTTGCATTGCGCGCCATACAGCAAATGCCTCCACAATTTCAGCCCATAGATCACAGCTGCGAACTCCAGGTCATGCGTAGGGTAATTCCTCTCGTGAGTCTTTAACTGCCTCGACCCATACGCAATCACCTTTCTGCCCTGCATCAGAACGCAGCCCAGTACGACATGCGACACATCCACATATATATCATACTCACTACCCTACGTAGGCAAAGACAAGATTGGAGCCGAACATAACCTTCTTTTTAGTTCCTCAAAAGCCTCCTCACACTTGCCATCCCATATGAAGGCTACATTCTTCTGGGTCAACTTGGTCAACAACGCAGACAAGGTAGAGAATCCCTCTACAAATCTTCTATAATAGCCAACCAAACCCAAGAAGCTTCTGATCTCTCTGGGAGTAACAGGTCTCTCCCATTCCATAACAACAGCGATCTTTTCTGGGTCCACCGATATTCCCTCCTTATTAACCACGTGACCCAGAAAAAAACTTGGGGCAACCAAAATTTGCATTTGTTCAGCTTGGCGTATAGCTTATGGTCTCTCAGAGTCGCCAAGACCAGTCTCAAATGTCGATCATGCTCCTCCGCATCTTTAGAGTACACCAAAACATCATCTATAAAGACAATCACAAACATATCTAGAAAATCCTCGAAAACTCTGTTCATCAAATCCATAAAAGTCGAGGGCGCATTAGTCAAACCAAATGACATAACTAAAAACTCAAAATGCCCATGACGAGAGCGGAACGCCGTCCGCGGAACATCTGACTCCCGAATCCTCAACTGGTGATAGCCCGATCGAAGATCAATCTTGGAAAACACGGAACTACTACGCAGTTGGTCAAACAAATCGTCGATTCGCGGCAAGGGGTACCTTTTCTTAACAATAACCTTGTTCAGCTCTCTATAGTCGATGCATAACCTCATCGACCCATCTTTCTTTTTAACGAACAGCACTGGTGTACCCCAAGCCGAAGAACTCGGCCTTATGAAACCTTTTGCCAACATCTCATACAGCTGGATTCGCAACTCTTCCAGCTCTCACGGGGCCATCCGGTACGGCGCCTTTACAATAGGACGTGTGCCTGGCTCCAAATCTATAACAAACTCGACATCTCGATCGGGTGGAAGACCGGGAAGATCGTCAGGAAACACATCAGAGAAGTCACACACTACAGGAATCTCTTCGAAATGCGGCACACTAACAACTGTCCCTACCAGAGAGACCACACAGGCAAAACAGTCAGAATCAAGCAACTTCCGAGCACGCACCGCAGAAATGACTGGAGACTCCTGGAGAGAATACCCATAAATGCTCCCTTGCTGACCGTTGTCTTTGACGAAGTCCAAGCGCTTACCCTTACACTGGATAACTGCATCGTACCTTGACAACCAGTCCATGCCCAAGATAACATCGAAGTCCTCCAGGTCAATCACCTTCAGATCTGCCTTTGCTAGAAAATCCCCCAACAAAATCGGACAATCAAGGACACCCAGGTCCGTAACCATAGAGTCACCGGAGGGGAACTTAATGCAGAAGGCACCACCAACACGATCTAGGCCCAAACTGAACCGCTCCACGAAAGCTCTAGCCACAAACGAGTGGGTAGCGCCGGAGTCGAAGAGAATGCACGTCCAGCGGTTCTTTACCTTAAATCATCCTGCGAATTGCACACGCATCTAAGATAACAAGCGCTAAAACGAAAACTACAACCAAAAAGGGAACATAACGAAATGACTGGGGATGAGTCGAACCTGAGATAACCTGGGTCGAGGTCTGTGCTTCGTCTGCCGAAAGCACATTCAGCTTCCCATTTCCTTTATCCATTTGCTGAGGCTGTGGTAAAGCCTGGAGGGGAACTGGCTGTAGAATAGGCTGGAGCTATGGGCACCTTGTCTTGAGATGACCCTTCTGCCCACACTAAAAACAGACTTTATCTTTTAACCAGCATCGGGCAACATCATGCCCCTTCCTCGAGCACATGACACACACCAAGTCTCCTCTAGAAGCACCCTGAATCGCGTGCACCTGTTCTTTCTTCTGCACTCCCAACCTTTTGAAACACTTCTCAAAGGGGTGGCCTGGCCGGCCACAAAATCTACAAACCTCTTTGATCTTCTTTCTCGAGACAGCATCAGGTTCCTGAGGGCTCTTCCCTCCACCGGACTTCCGCTTATCCTTCCTCAACTGCTGGCCTCTATTCTTGGCATTCTCAATGGCCTCAACCCTCAAGGAAACTTCAACCACGCTGGCATAACTGGCTGCTCCGTAGGCATTCACTAACTGCTGAATGTCGCTTCTTAGTCCACCCAAAAATCACTTAACTCGGTCTGCTTCAACACTCACCAGACTAGCAGCAAACCGACTCAACTTACTAAACTCAATCTCATACTCACTAACCGTGAGTTTCCTCTGCTTTAAATGAAGGAAGTCATTCATTAGCCGGTCCTGCTCGACTGAAGGCAGAAACTTACTTAACAACATCACCTTAAATGACTCCCAAGTGGATCCTGCCACCAAGCTCTCTTTCTCCCTCAGCCACCAACTCTTTGCTAAGCCCTTGAGCTGATAGGCAGCGAGCATCACTCTCTGATCATCTGTAATCCCAGAGTAAGAGAACATCTCTTCAATGGTAATCAGCCAATCATCCAAAATCATGAAATATGCTTGCCCATCATAAGTAGGGGGCCTAAGTCGCTGAAACTGGGATATGAACGTCATCTCTGGGGGCAACACAACCAAAGGCACAGGAGGAGCAGGAGGGGAAGGAACACCTACCCCCCCCCCCCCCCCCCAGCGGGGTCCTGAACTCTCGGAGTCTGTCCCGCCACCACTGCTACAAGAGACTGAATCTGAGCCTGCATAGCCACTACCTGCCTCGATAAGGCCTCGTTACTGTGCCGCAGCTTTTCTACCAACGCCTCGTTATGCGCTCCTGACGTCTCACCCTCGAATTGGGGGGTCGATCTTGTCACAGGACGTCTCGCCATCCTATAATCGCACAAGCTTTAGACAAAACCTACCCCAACAGCTAGAACAAAACTACCCGGTACAGACAAACACACTTAAATATGAACTTCAACTGCAAAACTTGCTCTGGGAGTTGTTTTTACAATGATGATGTTATGCTTAATCTAAGATGGTTCACCACCATCATACTAACTCATGTGTCTAAACCATGAATGCACGTATTTGAATTTTGTTTGACTCAAAACCATGTGTGTACATATGTCATCATGCAAATCTTTAGCTTGGCACGTTGTGCTTATGAAATGTTATGCTATGCATGATGTGTTATGCATTCTAAAAAAGGCCTTAATGCATGTCATGGGCGGCGTACACATGAAAATGGTATGCATCCCATACTACATAACATTCCCATGCAACGAAAAAAAGAAAACGTGTTAGCCGCATTCATGTGGTGAGGTTATGCATCCCATACTACATAACCCTCACATGTTGCCTCCTATGGTGGATCCATATACAAACACATATTATGCATCCCATACTACATAATATTCCCCGTATACTTCTTCATGCTCATGAGTGTAGTGTTCGTGCTTCAGCCAAGACATGCTGATGACATATTGGTGTGTGTATGATATAACGCTAAACCACTAATGCAAACCAGGGAAAGGTTGCCCGACCATTTGTCAAGCAACCTCCCTCTGATACCAACTGTCACAACCCGCATTTTCTCCACGAGTACATTGCATCAGAGCAAGAGAAAATACGTGTCGTGATGTCACGTCATGCAGGGGATAACTGCACACGTTCATGCAAAACTCCAGACTTTAGATTTTAAGGAAAATCATAGATTAATGTGAAGGAAAACCAGTTACATTTAATGGTCGTATCCCTCGGCACGGTGGATTAGCTAGTCCACAATTAAAAATATATTTGTACGCAGCGGAAAATACTTTTGGCTAAATTGAGTTGACATCCTAAAAGAGCATAAGTGTCCCCGAGGGACGACTCATGGTATGCACGACTCTAAGGTTAGTATAGTATATAGAAATGTAGTTCTTTTACGCTAGAGGAAAAGTAGTGATTTGGTTTTATAAATACGACATGCATGAGATACATATAATAATGCTTTTAGGGTTTAAAAATATCTAACATGCAACCTAGCATAAAACCTTCCTAGAAGCAAGTAAACAACCACAAATAGGAAAAAAATAGCAGTTTAAGTCCATATCCAGCATCGCAAGCAGCCTCCAGTGGGCGTCAACAACCTGACACGAACCCACTAGTGAGTATGCATGTCTATACAGAAAGGTAAAATAACTACCTCACAAGGATCGAGGTTCAGCTACCTCAGCTACCCAAGAGGCCACAAGCAAGCCCCTCCAAAAGAACTAGCCGCTGAAATGGCTACAACCTGGACCTGAGGCATTCAAGAAAAGAACACCTCAACAAGAAAGTAATTACAAAGGTGAATAGAGCATTAGATTTATGAGCAAATAAGAAGGGTTACGAACTCGGCAACAAAATGCTATCAGCAAAAGAAAGGACATGACAGCAAGAAAAGAGCACTGTCTAATGAAAAACAAAGCACATCAAGAGTGAGTACTAAAAGCAACATGCACTACACAAGAGCCTGCAATAGCAACAAGACATATATATATATATATATATATATATATATATATATATATATATATATATATATATATATGCCAAAAGAAATAGCCATAGAATAGGAAAGGAACTAACAGTCCTAACACGTGGATTAATGGCAGTGGTCAAAATATGGATCTGAATACATAACCAAAACCAGATCCAAAAAGGGCTAAGGGGTCAAACAGTGGCAGCACTAGGGTCCCACACACGCCAACCCAAACCGGGGCGAAAGGCGGTGGCCACAACTCTCCACATAAAACCACCCCTCCAGAGGCCACCAAAAATCCACCACCTGCCACAACCCAAGAGTCGACATGCACAAACTAGCCGAAAACCCATTACCCCCTCCCCTAGGGAAAAGTCACACTAACAATCCTAAAGAAAAACATGAACCCAAGGCGAAAAAGTCGGGTTCAACCGACGCGGCCTTGCACGCCTAACCCGAACTAACTCCGAGCCTTACCTGCCCCAAAACCAGCACGGCAACCGGTGTCGACACAATGTGTCGACACCACAACAGGCCGGTGTCGACACAAGGTGTCGACACCATAACAGCCGGTGTCGACACAAGGTGTCGACACTACTGCGGTCGTTGTCGACACAAGGTGTCGAAACTACTGCGGTCGGTGTCGACACAAGGTGTCGACACCCCGACTGGCCGGTGTCGACACCCCGACTGGCCGGTGTCGACAAGAAGTGTCGACACCCCGACTGGCCTGTGTCGACACGAAGTGTCGACACCCCGACTGGCCGGTGTCGATACAATGTGTCGACACCCCGTCTGGCCGGTGTCGACACAATGTGTCGACACCACAGCGGGTCGGTTTCGACACAAAGTGTCGACACCCCGACTGGCCAGTGCCGAGTCCCACTCGAGACTGGCGCCAGACCCATCAACCAACCAAAACAAGAACACGACGCCTCTCTAAAATTCATCATCTATCGGCAATTGCTAACTACTCAACCCGAACCGTACCCAATTCGTCCCTATCAGACACATTCTCTCAATAAAACAGAGATTTAACTGAAACTTCTCTACACTAACAACAGTATAATCGGGGACGAATCCTAAAGTACACCTAGGATCTAAGCAGGAGAGATATAAACTTTAATCAAGAAGAAAACAAGGATCAGGCTTGGCAAGGACGAGGAAGCATCACTTGCCTCAATACCAGCAAAGCTTGGTCGGCCACTTCCCTCACTCTCGGATTTAGCCGCAGAGCACCAAGCCGAGGAATTGAAGGAATGCAGATCCAAGCGAGAGCAATCCAGATCCACTCTCGAAATCGAATTTCGACCGCTAAATCTCCCGGAATCGGCGTCCGAAGGCTAGGGTAGTCCGGCGGTTCTCTTCCTCTCGTACAGGCGGCGGCTTCTTCCAAAAAGAAACAATGAAAAGGGACAATGAACCAAGCCCTAATTTCTAACGTAAGGCTATTTATAAGCATCAGTTTTAATAATAAACAAATCAATACATATTAATTACTTAATTGCAATATCAAAATGACGCGAGAACCGAAACATCTCGGAAATTGATGAAATTCACATTGCAGCTAAAAACTCACGCTACGAACACAACTGCGAAGTCCAAATTAGAATTCGACGAACAAAACTCGGGATATCACCACCCGAAGACAAAACACAAGCATTCCCTAAGAGGCCCAACCAAGTCACCAAAACAGACTCCGGCTAGCTGGGGAATCTTGCTAACAGGCTACCACCAGGCTACACAAGGAACCTAAAGAGCTAAGACCACGCTCTACAACGGCGAAAGGCCGGAAATATGTCATCGTAACGCCAACCAAAGATCAAACAAAACACAGAAAAACCGGGGGCGTTATAGTAGGTATCTGGCCAAGAATAGTCTAGAGAATTCCTCCATCGACACATCAACAAGTTGTCTTCCCACTAGAAGATGAAACTCCAACCCATCCCACCACAGCCTCGCTTCACCCACCAAAAGAAAAGTCGCTATGGTGGTCTTCTGCCACTCCTCAGTTAACGTGGCTATCAGGACCCTCTTTATCGAAGAGAGTCAGTCCTCAGCTTGAGCTGGCGTTCCAATCCCATCGAACCTCGGAGGATTAAAGCCCATTACATGCTTAAGCTGCTTCTCTGTAGCTCTCCTTGGCTCTACCAGATCAACTGCTAGGCGCTCCACCACTCTCGGCTCTGCCGCCCTAACCGGTTCTTGCTCATTCGCAGGAGGTGCGCGATGCATTTACCCGGTAGGTTGGGAATTTATCATTACAAATACGGCTTCAGCCACCATCCTGATGGTTTCCGTTGAAAGAGGTGTTGTAGGCACGTCCCTTGGTGCACTACTTTCTGTTGATTGCGGACGGTCTGACTGACCAGCACCGCTCCTAGCTGCCTATAGTAGCAAAGACACACGATTGGATGACACACAAATTACTAAAAGCAATCATTGGAACACTCAGATTCCACAAAACAAGTGTATTTTTCATTCTTAAGTGGACATTCATGGGTTCTTTTTAATGTTATAACGATGACGCACACATGTGCTCACCACCCCTTAAAAGAATTCGCCCATGAATTCATTTAAGCCTGATCGTAACCAGAAGTCTGATACCAAATTGTAACACCCCCATCCATTGCATGGCATATAACAGAAGGTCCAGCTGGATCTCGACGTCATATACCACAAACAGTCGGAATGGTTACATAAGAATATACAAACTATCCAATTAAGACTACTTGTCCTACACAGAGCATTCTAGCAGAAGCTTTTAAAGTTGAAAGAACCCAAAACTTAAATCCAATAAACATGAATGTCCACAACACACTACAGGAATGAAACCCAAAATACACTGAATGGTACATGGCCTTATGGCCTTACAATAGTTCACTTAATAAATAGTGTTTTACATACATCGGCTCGCAGGCCGGCCACACATGACAAAACTAAAGCACAACTATTCTTTACGGCCTTCTAGGGCCAGCACAGCAACATGGGCTCCAGCCCGCTATTTGGCACTCGGCTCCGCAGCACCTGCAAGCACATTCCACCGCACGGTGGCAAACAAAGCAACGGTCAGCCAAAAGCCGACCAAATTATAACGACCCCGCCCCTAGGTCGGGACGGCGGTTCTCTTTCCCTGCATAACATTAGCCCAGCTAAACAATAAAGTGCAACTATATGTTTCGCCACAGGTGTAGGCTCACACGGCCAAACACCCCGTGCACTCAGGGCACATTAACGGTGAATCCTGTCATTACAGAGTCTTCACCACCACACCCAGGATGGCAACAACATGTGAGCATTTAGCCTTTCTGACCACCGTCTAAGGCTTCCGACTATGCCAACGGCCAGTCCCCGTCTTCTGGTCTCTCGCACAGAACCACATAGCCTAGGTCCAATTCCACTTGCCCGTTGCTCACGCCGCATATACAATTTAAGTCCTACGTACGGGCCAAGCTTCTCTCGGATCCCAAAGTTTTCCAAACAATATCATAACCCAGTTATGATCAAGGCTGGTTCCCAGACCGCCAAGTTAGCAGAACACGTTTCCGCTCAGTTTTCTGGGTGCGCCTTGAAGCTAATCTCCAAGGATCCCTGCTGCAATCTACCGCGTAGAAACCCGAAAAACCCAAAGCACGGAGTCTTCTCTGGCAAAACATATCAAATGCAACATCACCGATCCAGACAATACACGTCCGGGTAGGCTTCATACACAATGCCTATGTCCGTACTTATGATTCCGGACTCTATATGCAACATTTGGGGGACTATTCACATCAACCCCAAGGAACACCACGCACTCACCGCACACTCGCGGGAGCGGGATTCCCTATGCAGAAAGAAAGAGGTTCACATGCTCAAGTAGAGAATCGTTACCCTTGTAGTCCGCTTTGGCGGCATGGAAAAACTACACGGATGGAAGACTTAGCAACGACCTTTCCTCTACGGATCCGCTCTCAGATCTCAAAACGGTGCTCCGATGCTCCGCCGGCGGACGGAATCCCTTCCTTCTTCCTCCTCTTTCCAACTCCTTAAGAGAGAGAATGGTTGGAGAGAAATGAAGGATTAACTCCCCTATTCCCAACCTTAACAGAGCAGCAAACCATCTAGGTCGTTGAATCTTAATTAAAGAAAACGAACGGCTCAGATCCGTTCAAAAATCTCCAGACCTGGGCCGAACACGGCTTGGCACACGACCATGTACCAGGCCGTGTGCCTCGATCCAGGCACGATCGTCAAACATAGAACAACCAAATGGGCAAAGACACGCCCGTGTCTCACCTGACACGCCCGTGTCGGGTCTCCCGACATGCCCGTTACCGGGGGCGTGTCATGCATAACTGCCACGCCAACCGACATGACCCAACTAAATACGGGTACTGACACGGGTAGGCACACGCCCATGTCAAATGACACGCCTATGTCATTCAGCCGTGTTTCTGGCCGTGTACTTCTCGGGATGAAAATGGCTAAAACACCAGCCAAACACGGCCTTGGACACGCCCGTATCCAAGGGCGTGTACCCCTATATAGGCACCAAAAATCCCTTTTGATGCGACCGACTCAAATACAATTTTCGGGGCATTACACTAGACATGCTAAATGGGTCTCCTATCTTCAGGAGTACACATTCATCATCAAACACCTTAAGGGTACTCTCAACCATGTAGCTTACGCTCTTAGTCGTGTTTCTTTACTATTGTTTACGCTAGAAGTTAAGGTGATCGACTTCGATAGAATTAAAGATGAATATGTCCACTGTCCGGATTTTAAGGACATTTATTTAGCCACTCAAGACAACTCGCCTATGACCATTACGTCTTATTATATCCGTGACGGCTATTTATTCAACCATTCGAAGTTATGTATCCCACGTTCCTCCCGACGTCACTTCATTGTTTGGGAATTGCATAGTGGTGGGTTAGGTGGACATTTTGGCTGTGACAAAACGATCACATTAGTAGAAGACAAGTTTTATTGGCCCGGTCTTAAGGCAATGGTTAACAAGATCGTGGGTAGTTATCGGGCATGCCAATTGGCCAAGGGTAATAAAACCAATGCAGGACTTTATACCCCTCTTCCGATTCCTTCCATACCTTGGGAAGACATTAGTATGGATTTTATTCTAGGCTTACCTGTCAAGTTTCGACGTCATGACTCAATCTTAGTCGTCGTAGATTGCTTCTCCAAAATGGCCTACTTTATCCGTGTAGTAAAACCAACGATGCGTCACACGTTGCACAAGAAGTAGTTGGCCATCGAGGCATTCCAAAATCTATAGTTACCGATAGAGATGTGAAGTTTACTAGTTATTTTTGGAAGACCTTATGGAGGATTATGGGCACCAAACTTCTGTTCTCTTCAGCCTACCATCCGCAGACGGATGGGCAAACGAAAGTGGTAAACAGAAGTTTAGGTAGTTTACTACGATGCCTTGTGGGGGACCACAAGGGTACATGGGACCTTCTCCTTCCTCATGCCCAATTAGCGTATAATAATTACAAAAATAGGTCCACTGGCTTGTCTCTGAATGAGATTGTGTACAAATATAAAGCACCGGATCCACTCGACTTGATTCCTTTACCGCCATCTTTTAAATCAAGTCCATTTTCAATAGATTTTGCGTCTCATATTCATAATCTGCATAAGCACATAAAGGAAACGCTAACCACACAATACGCGTCTTTTTAAGTTCATGCTAACGTACATAAGAGAGCATCTCACTTAAAAGTTGGCGATCTAGTCATGGTGCGTCTCATCCCTGAACGGTTGCCTACGGGCACCATAAAAAGTAAGCGAATCGGCAAGCGGGACCTTTTCGAATTTTAAAGATATTAGGAGACAATGCATTTCTTTTGGAATTACCAGCTGATTGGGGTATTTCCCCTGTTTTTAATATTTCGGATTTAACGCCATATGTTGCTCCGCCGCAACAACTATCTTCCTGTCCGTTTAGCTCCACTACAGGTTCTAATGGGTTTGGGGTTGAGGGTGTTACTGGATCGCTCCCTCCATCGGTCTCCAACAGAGGTACGTTGAATGTTGAAGAACAAGATTTTCCTCCCTTGTTGCCTAACGCTTTTCCCAGGTTTCCCCGGACACACTTTTTGCCAGAAAGGTTTCTACATGATGAAGTGCTTCCCTCTCCAGATGGCGATGTGCACCGCTACTTGATTCGATGGCGCGGTCGTCCCGCCTCCGATGACTCTTGGCACCCGGAATCAGAGGTGGCTCTCTTGGATGACGCTCTTCTTCGACGGTACCTTCAAGACAACTCATCGGTGATGAGTCCTTTCGAGCGGGGGAAGATTGATGGAGACATCGTCCCCCAACTTGCTAATTATGATGGCATGCTAGTGGAAGATCCTCCTTCGTCTCCTTCAAAAGACTTGCATCGTCATGGTGACCGTGTGGAGCGACGCTAAAACCTCCGCCCTCGGAGCAAGACCGCTTCATAATAATTAGTTGATTACTATCAAATTTTATTTGGATGAACTTATTTCGTTATTTGCTTAAGCATGTTTAATTATTTCCTTATAGTTTAAACTTTAGAGTGCGTTTTTATTTAAATGGGCTGCATGTAGCCTAGTCATTGTTGTAAGCATATATAAGGCCTAGGATTTTTCTTTATGAAGGTAATTTGGAATGAGAATTTAAAACCCTAAAAGCTTTCCACCTTAACTCCTCCTCCTCTCTCTTTCTCTAGGGTTCGGCCGACCAAGCCCCTCCTCCCTCTTCATGCTGCCAACATCTCTTCATCTCCCCTCCCTCACCACTCGGCCACCAACCTTCCACTGCTCCAAGCCGCCACCAACACAAGCCCCTCTCTCGGCAACCACCTCCTCCCAACCCTAGCCACCGCCGACTCCCCTTTCCCCCATCTTGTCCTCCTCATAAATCATACCCCCCGTCCCTTCCTCCACCTCCACCCACAAAACAGAACCCCCTCATCTCCTCTCTCAAGTCTACATCCGACCACCACGAGCGTGACCCAACCACGGCGCAATAACTTTTCTCCATCTGGCGTAACTCCGACGGAGCCGTGGATGAGCATTCCAAGTGAGATAGTCGGAATCATCCATTCCGACATGGGTAACAAAACTTCTACTCCCGTGTGTTTCCCTCTTTGATATTTTTGTGGCGGCCAATTGTTGCATTGGACTTCGAAGCTTGAAAATAAATCGTGGTGTATTTCAATTGACTTGTGTTCATCTTAATTGATTTATTTTTCGAAAGGTTTGGCGAACCTCGTAGCTTTTTGTTGGGAGAGATCTACCATTTTTCGGATCGTAATTTTGGTAGATCTCTTTAGGTACAACCCGCTCGGTCGGATCTAATATTGATCCTTTTAGCCGTAACGGATATTGGCCTATAGCCTCTATTCGGTCCCAAACGGTTTGGCTAGCCGTGCGTTAGCATAATCGTGATAAAATTCCTTGGAGTGGGCGCTGTGGGAACTTCTGTGTGAGTGTCGATTTTAAATCATCGAGAGGCGAACTTAATAATCCGAAGGTCTCCCGGTGACGACGCTTAGGCCAGCATCATCGCCCCTGCATTCTTCGTACCAAAGATCATCATCTTGTAGTAGTAGCACCCATCCCCCATGATGAACGAGACATCTTTGATGTTTCAGGGTGCATCCTAAACTGGTGGTAACCTGAAAATGCATCTAAGAAGCTCATTACAGGAAAATCGATGGCTGGGTCAACCAGCAGGTCGATCCGAGGTAATGGATAATAGTCCTTAGGGCATGATTAATTAATCCAAGAAAAATCAACACACATATGCCACCAGCTATCTCCTTTTTAAACCATCACTATATTGGAGACCCAGTCGTGGTAATGTATTTCGGATACAAAGACAACCTTGAGTAGTTTGCCCACCTCCTCCCCGATGGGCTCGGACAGCTTGTCTGTAGTGGACCTCTTCTTCTACTGGATGGGGCGGGCTCCCAGGTCTAGGTTGAGGAGGTAGTAGGCCATGTCTGCGTCAATCCCCTGCATCTTCGCTGCGCTTCATGCGAAGATGTCTGCATTCTTTTGGATACATGATAGTACTCTACACTGATCCTTCGGGGTCAGCCCCCCGTTGATGTGAACTGTTAGAAAGTAGAGAAAAGAAGCGAAAAGTAGAAGACAAGCGAATAAACTTTTGAATAATTGAAATTTTATTATCCAAAAAAGATATCATTTACAAAGGTATGGCCTCCCTTATATAGAATGGAGGAGATAAGAAAGAGAGTATACAAACAATGTGGGACTAAACATTTACAGTACTGAGCGGCTAGAACAACGGAGACCGCATAGGCCGCGCGGTTAGACAGATGGGCTAACTGCTCGGCAACTCCAGCAGGATAGAACAGGCCGCAGAGGTAGACCGATAGACCGCCCGGTCTCCAGGCACCAGAGAGACCGCCAGACCGCTCGGTCAACAAACCGCTGGAACAGACCGCTAAGCCGCCCGGTCTAATACTTCAACACTCCCCCTCAAGCTGGAGCATAGATATCAATCATGCCCAGCTTGTCACAAATGCGGAAGAAGGAGGTAGAAACCGGCTTGGTGAAGATATCTGCCAACTCCTTGTCAGAGGTGACAAAAGGAGTACAAATCTGTTTCTTCAAAATCTCCTCCCGAATGAAGTGACAGTCAACCTCTATATGCTTCGTTCTCTCATGGAAGACCGGATTCCTGGATATGTGTATAGCGGCCTTGTTGTCACAGAACATAGGGAGAGGACAATCATATACCTCGCCCAAGTCAAGCATGAGAGCCCGCAACCATTTTAACTCACACGTAGTTGACGCCATACTCCGGTATTCTGCTTCGGCACTGGATCTGGAAACAACTGACTGTTTCTTGCTCTTCCAACTTACGAGATTACCTCCAACAAAGGTACAAAAACCTGACGTGGATTTACGATCGCCTTTGTCATCTGCGTAACTGGAATCTGAGTAGGCCTCAACCCTCAGATGGCCATTCTTCTGGAAGAGTAACCCTCTGCCCGGTGCTGCTTTGATATACTCTAAAATCTTCAGGGCGGACTGAAGATGACACTCCCTGGGAGCTTGCATAAACTGACTGACCTTTCCTACAGCGTAGGCGATGTCGGGTCGAGTCACCGTGAGATAGATGAGTTTGCCTACCAAACGTCTGTACCGTGTGACATCAGATAGAGGAGGCGATTCATCCGTCCACGTCTTGTCCTCTCCAACAGCCATGGGAAGATGAGCTGGTTTGGCACCTGTCAAGCCTGCTTCTTGAAGAAGATCAAGGGCATACTTCCGTTGAGAGAGAACCAAGGAGTCAGGCTTCCGAGAGATTTCTATCCCCAAAAAGTATTTTGGAGAGCCCATATCCTTCGTGACCAAGTGCTGACGGAGGTGCTTCTTCGTCATGTCCACCCCATCTTGGTCATCACCAGTAAGGAGAATATCATCCACATATACGGCTAGAACCACCAGTCCCGAGGCCGTTTTGCGAATGAACAAGGAGTGATCGGCCGAACTCCTTTGAAAGCCGATGGTTGCCACAATACCACTGAATTTTTCGAACCATGCCCGAGGGCTCTGCTTTAGGCCATAAATGGCCTTCTTCAAATGACAGACACGTGTCTCCCCCTGAGCAACATACCCAGGAGGTTGCTCCATATAGACGTCCTCCTGAAGATCGCCATAGAGAAAGGCATTCTTCACATCAAGCTGGGAAATAGCCCAAGCCCGGTTAACGGCCACAGAAAAGAGAACCCGGATTGTGCTGAGGCGAGCAACCGGAGAGAAGGTATCAAAGTAATCAACGCCATAAGTCTGAGTAAAGCCCTTGGCCACCAGCCGGGCTTTGTAGCGATCCACAGTGCCATCGGGGCGAAATTTCACAACAAAGACCCAGCGACAGCCAACCACATCAGTGCCCACGGGAGGAGGAACCAGAGTCCAGGTACCCCGTTCAGTAAGAGTAGCCATCTCCTCATCCATGGCAGACTTCCAATGAGGGAGAGCGAGAGCCTCCTGGTAGGTACGGGGAGTAGAAGTAGCAGAGATAGCCAAGGCAAACGACCTGCGAGAAGGAGAAAGCTGATCATAAGAAACAACAGCCGTGAGCGGGTGTTGAGTACACGCCCGCACCCCTTTGCGAAGGGCAATGGGAACATCCAGATCATCGGGAGCGTCGGCGACAGGAGCGTCAGCGACCGGAGCGTCCGTGGCGGAGAAGGCTGGCCCGGGACTAGAGAGAGACGGCAGCGGAGAGGAGGGTGGAGGGGTGGGTGGGGAGACGGACTGGGAAGGAGTGGGTGGAGGAGGAGACGAAGGTGGGAAAACGGGAAGAGGGGTGGAAGAAACGGAGATATCAGAAGGAAGAGAAGGAAGAGAAGAGGAAGGAGAGAAATAGGAAGCATTTTCGAAAAAAGTCACATCTGCGGAGACAAACTGCTTGCGGAGAAGGGGGTCAAAGCAGCAATAGCCTTTTTGAGTGGTAGAGTACCCCAAAAAGACACACTTGGTGGAACGGGGGGAAAGCTTGTCGCGGGTAGCGGAGGGAGCGTGAACAAAGGCCGTACAACCAAAGACACGGAGAGGAAGAGGAAAAGGTTCCTGGTGGGGGTAGAGAAGGGAGAAGGGAGTCCGGCCGTGGAGGACCGTGGAGGGAATGCGATTGATGAGATAGCAAGCGAGAAGCACAGCGTAGCCCCAGTAGGAGCGAGGGACGTGCATCTGCGTCATGAGAGTACGCGCAACATCAAGCAGGTGACGGTTTTTACGCTCCGCCACCCCATTCTGTTGGGAGGTGTAAACACAAGTCGTTTGATGAATGAGGCCGTGTTGGTGAAAGAACGCGGAGAACTCATGAGACAGATATTCCTTGGTATTATCAGAACGTAAGACTTTAATAGAAATAGCAAATTGAGTCTTAATCATAAAGTAAAAAGATTGCCAAACAGAAAAGAGCTCAGAGCGATCCTTTAATAGATACACCCAGGTACATCGAGTAAAATCATCGATAAAGGTGACAAAATAGGAACTGCCCCTACCAACTGTGAGGGTAGGAGCAGGACCCCATACATCAGAATGAATAAGATCAAAAATGCGAGAGGAGCCACGGCCTTGCTTCGGTGGGAAGGAGGAGCGATGATGTTTGCCAAGCTGACACGCATCACAGTTGAGCGGAGAACTGGTGTGAGGTAAGTGGGGCAGAAGTTGACAAATGAGCCGAGGAGGAGGATGTCCAAGACGAAGATGCCACTGAAGGAGATCGGTGGAGGAGGAGTAGGCAGAAAGAGCTGAAACATCGTCGAGGAAGTAGAGGCCGCCGCTCTCAGTCCCAGTAGCAATCGTCCGCTGGGTCCTCGGGTCCTGAAAAGAACAAGTAGTGGGAGTGAATAAAACGGAGCACTGAAGTTGCCGGCATAAAGTAGTAACTGATAACAAATTGCACGGGAACTTCGGGACATAGAGGGTATCCTCCAAGCAAAGCGAAGGAGTGAGTTGAACCATGCCCGTCCCATGAACCGGAGATGGGGAACCATCCGCCACACGAACAGGGGGTAAGCGGTCATGGGTCTCAAGACGGGAGAAGCAATGAGGGTTGCCCGTCATATGATTGGTGGCACCGGAGTCAATCAGCCATTTACCTTGGGTAACGACGTGGGCACTACCTGACGTCGTGGCCACAGAGGCAGACGGCCTAGAAGAGGCGGAGGCCGAAGAAGGAGCATCACCGGAAGGGCGAAGATGAGGATGTTTCTGCCAGCAGCGGTCAACAGTATGGCCAGTACGACCACAGTGAGAGCAGAAGAACCGGGAGGAACCCCGTCCGCCAGAGGAGCCACGGCCACTAGGGCCCCCCCGCTGAGCTTGGTGAGCAAAGGAGTCCTGGGAAGGGGGGGAGGCCAACAGAGGCCGCTGGAGGAGCGAAGTAACGGCGGCAATGCGAGCCGCAGTGGCATCCAGAGTAGGAGATTCCGCCTCACCCAAGATCTGCTGGCGGATCATATCATAAGAGTCGGGAAGACGAAGAAGATAACAAACAACCAGGAGTTCCTGGAAGTGTTTGTGCTGGTCGGCCAAGTCCGCGGAGAAGGGGCGATTCTGGAGGATTTCAGCCCCAAGAGCCTGAACCTGCTGATAAGCCGCAGCTGGGGACATGGAAGGGCGGGCGAAGAGGTCCGCATAGAGAGTATAAATGCGGGACGTCTGGCCCCCCTTAGAATAGAGAGCAGCGAGGTGAAGCCATGCGGCCTTGACCGTCTCATCATGGCGAATGACGGGAAGGCACTCATCAGAAAGGCTGTTGGCCAGCCAGGTGCGAACAAGAGCATCACTCGCATCCCAGTCATCAAACTCAGGAGAGGTGCGAGGAGGAGGGTCATCGGTGAGGTGATGACGCTTGCGTTGAGAACGAAGGAGAAAGGTGAAAGAAACACTCCAATCGGGATAGTTGGAGCCAACAAGCTTGGACACAGTGCCAAGGTTGCCCGAAGGAGGAGGAGGAGAAGGAGCTGCAGGAGTAGTGGTGAGACCGGAGGTAGTCATAGAACCCGGCAAGCAGAAGAAGCCGCGCGAACTGAAGCGGTTAGAAAACAGACGAAGCCGCGCGAACAGTAGCGGCTTGAAACAGGCAAAGGCACAGCGGGGAAGAGGTCGCGCGGACTGAAAAGGCCGAGCGAACAGCAGAGAGGAGAAGAGCAGGTGACCGCGACCAAGATGCGGGTAAGAAAGTAATAACCCGCACGGTCAGGCAGATCACAGCAGCGGCGAGAAGGCGGTCAAAGGCACAGCGGGGAAGAGGTCGCGCGGACTAAAAAGGCCGAGCGAACAGAAGAGAGGAGAAGAGCTGATGACCGCGACCAAGATGCGGGTGAGAAAGGAACAACCCGCACGGTCAGGCAGATCACAGCAGCAAGCCGCGAGTAGAGAGACAACACACGCGGATAGGGACAAACCGCAACGACTAGGAAGTCGGAGCGGGAGGAAAGAACAAGGAGCGCGGCGACAAGGAAACAGGTCGCGGCGACAAAGAGCAGTAGGAGAAGAGAAGAAGAAGCAAGCCGCGCGAACAGGGCAGCGGACAGAAACAAGCCGCGCGGATAGAAACAAGCCGAGCGGACAGAGAGAAGCCAAGTCGCGAAGCAAGCCGCAGAAGCGGAAAACAAGCCGCGAACAACAGAGAGCGCACAGAATCAGAGGGAAATGACCGTGTGCTCTGATACCATGTTAGAAAGTAGAGAAAAGAAGCGAAAAGTAGAAGACAAGCGAATAAACTTTTGAATAATTGAAATTTTATTATCCAAAAAAGATATCATTTACAAAGGTATGGCCTCCCTTATATAGAATGGAGGAGATAAGAAAGAGAGTATACAAACAATGTGGGACTAAACATTTACAGTACTGAGCGGCTAGAACAACGGAGACCGCATAGGCCGCGCGGTTAGACAGATGGGCTAACCGCTCGGCAACTCCAGCAGGATAGAACAGGCCGCAGAGGTAGACCGATAGACCGCCCGGTCTCCAGGCACCAGAGAGACCGCCAGACCGCTCGGTCAACAAACCGCTGGAACAGACCGCTAAGCCGCCCGGTCTAATACTTCAACATGAACCTTCTCCACCCTGCCTCCAATGGTAAGAACCTCCATCTCTACCACCTCTTCCGCAGCCTCCAACCTGGACTGCTCACTCCATTCTCCGACGTCCCTCTCCATTGAGACAAGGACCTCCTCAGCTTCCACCGCTCCCTCCACGACCATTTACTTGGCCGACTCTTCCTGGGCTCCTCCTGACACCTCCTCCTCAGTGCAGTTGTCCACCTCCATCTCTTCTCCTCCGACACCCTGCTCTACTTCTTCCATTCTCTGCCCCATGACCTCGGCCCCTTCCTGCCATGAGATAGAGTTCATAGAGATGACGTAGCACTCCCTCGCTACTTTGGGGTCACCCCGAACCCGGACCTGGATCCCCTCGGCGTTGAACTTCAGGCATTGGTGGAAGGATGAGGGGACGTAATGAAAGGCGCTGATGAGGGGCCACCCAAAGATGGCATTGTAGTTGTTGGGGGCATCCATGACAACAAACCTGCTGTTTCGGGATTGACCACCCCCCCCCCCCTCAGGGTTATGTGGAGCCCCACTCCTACTTCTACCTCCTTCCTATCCACTGAAAACCCAAACAGGGGCCCATCTAAAGCCAACACCCTCTTCGCCTCCACCATCATCGTGTCAAACGCCTTCTTGAAGATGACGTTGATGAAGCTCCCTTTACCAATGAGGATCCTAGAGATGGTGAAATTCTCGATGGCTGTCTGGATGACTAGCACATCGCAGAAGGGATCCTCATGATCCGGCATATCCTTCCTCGAGAAGGTAATCTTCTATTCTTGGGGTGGGGACTGGGATGTGGATCCAACGCTCCGGCGATACATGGTGTGGAGGCTCAACTTTTGGGAAACCTCAATCCCCACCCCCTATGGTTCACTCAGATCCCTCCCCGGGTGTCGATGTCTGCCCGGTCTTCACATTGATCCTCCTCCACCCGAGGCAGGACCTCCTCAATCCTCACCTCCTGGCGACCCTGCTGCTAATACTGCTCCATGTTTCCTCTCATCTTAAGGAACTTCGGGCACGTGGCTATGGCGTGCCCTTCCTCTTGTTGGAGGTCGCAGTAGGGCAACTCCATCCTGACTTCTCTCCTAATTCTCTGTGTTGCTCTCCTCCTATCCCCCATGGCTATAGTTATAGCCTGATTTTGATCGTGGAGGGGAAGTCTTTGCGCCTACATCCAACCTAGGGGTGAAACTAATCCTGGCCCCCTAGCAGTTGTCCCTTCCCTAGTAACCTCTCTGTGGCCCCTAGTCTTGCCACTCGGGCCTCCAGACCAGCCGATGGTCTGGATCCTGATGCCACCACAAGGGTTGTTGCTACCCCTACAGTTGCCGTTGTTTCCTCTCCCAGAGTTCAGCTCTCCTTTCCTCCTAAACTCTTCCGGCTCTTGACTCCTTCTCCTCCTTTATGGCCCTCCTGGCCAGTCTCCGGGAAAACTCCGGGTTCGACGCCTCCTTATCGACTTCCCTTGCCTCCCTCTCCATCAGCTCTCCATAGGAGATGGGTGGCACCCTCTTTAGCTCCATTCTGAAGAAACCCTATTGCAGCCCCAAGGTGAAGGCCATCATAAGGCTATGGCCTGGCATCTCCTGCACTTAGGTGACCTCCTCTAGAAACTTGTCAATGTAACTCCCAAACGGCTCGTTCACCCACTGCTTGATGTGGAACAGTGACTCCAACTCATTTTTTCCTTCTCTTGGAGGTGGTGAACCTCAACATGAACCCCCAGCGCAGGTCCTCGAAGCAGTAAATGGAGTTGGAGCGTAGTTGGTGAAACCACTCCCTCATTTTCTACTTGAGGGTGATGGCAAAAAGCCAGCACTTGAATCCATTCGACATCTGCCGGATTGAGACCACGTCCTCAAACCACTGGACATGCAGGATCGGTTCTCCCTTCCCAGTGCAGTTAGACATTTTGGGTTTCCTGAATCCATCTGGAACTGGGGCATAGGAAACAAACTCGCTGAAGTGACTGCCTCCCCCGGCTGGGCGAGCTGGAGGGTCTCGTGTAGCCATCTCGCCGAACCGACCACCGCTTGTCGAGCCGGGGAAAAGAACGCACCCGGGGAGCTCGCAGCCTCTCCTTTCCTCGACGACCTCCTTCCCAGCTCGCCTGCCGGGAGCATCCTCAACCAGAGATGGGGCGGTCAGGACTGGAACTGCTGGAGTTGAGCACTCGGCCCGGGCGCCGAGTGTGAACTTGAAGAGGTTGATCACCTCCTTCCTGAAATCTTCAAACATCACCACCCTGGCCAGAGGGGGTGGTGGTGGTGAGTCGGACCTGTCTGAGCCTTGTCCATCTCCACCCGCCATCTAGCATGCTGAAGATTTTCTTTGCTGACCACTGTCCACGCTCACTGCACAAAAAATATTGAAACCAAAAGCTCGGTATCTTGTGGACCTCACCGTTGGGGAAGGGGTGATCGCGCACCTACTTCTCTCCTACAAGACAAATAACAAGAGAAATGGGGACTGACCAATGGCTCTGCGTGGAGGTCCCACCACACACCCGGAAGATCTTAGAACGCTTCCTATCCTTAGCCAAAGGCAGTGCTAAGGCAATCTCAGAAAGCGCATGAAGATCTAAACACAAGTAAGCATGCTTTTTGTGGCGCCCCTTGGGTCTTATTTACAGTTTTCTGAAGACAGACCGCAAATAGCCAACCTCTGCTATTCTGAATAGATATGTGCAGCCCAGCTGGGTCTGCCAACAGCATAACTCCACTGTTCTATCAAGCTATTCGCACCCCTGGCAAGGGCACTTAGGTAATTTTGCCTTTAGGACCCATTGGGCAGATCCCAGGGATATGGAGGTTAGCTCGCCAGGACTCTCCACCCCGCAAGGGCGGACGCGACCTGGCTCACGCAACTCACCCTGCCTCCTTGGGTGAGCGCGAGCCAGGCTGCCGCAGCCCGCCGATCCTTGCTTTGAGCCGAGCTGGCGGCCAGGTTGCCTATGGGAGAGCGGGTTGGCTGGTCTGAGATTGTCACTACAAAAGTTCCAGAGGAGCTCGCCGATCTTTGTTCGACGAATTTGGATTCTCAACTCCTTAGGTTATCTCGAAGAACGCCGAGCTCCATCCGACGAACGCCGAGCTCCTTCCGATGAACGCCTAGCTCCGTTCAATGAACGTCAAGCTCATCCTTCTGTTTGATGAACGACGAGCACGACCCAAGATCAGTTCGACGAAAGCTAGGCCGAGTTCGCCGAACTAATGGCGGGTGCGGGATGGGTTGGCCAGCTCGCACAACTCTCCCGCTTACATAGGCGTAGCGAGCTGGCCGCTCTAAGTTTTCCCACATGCTGCTTTGGCGCGGTCAGGTCGTCTTAACCCACGCGCCTCGTATGGTGGACCCACTTTGCGAACACGAGGTTGTACACAAAGGAGATGTCGAACTCGCTGAGCTCTATGGACCTTTTGGCAAACCTCCCTGAGTGTTCCACCGCCTCAAAAATCTTGCACAGTGGATGGTCGGTCACCACCTTGATTCTAGGAGCTTGGAAATAGGGCATGAGCTTCCTTGCCAAGATGATATGAGAGAAAGCCAACTTCTCTAGGATGGGGTAGCGCAGCTCGACCTTCTTCAAGATCCTACTGACGTAGTAGATGGGTAACTATCTCTTCCCTTCTTCCATTACCAACACAGAACTTATAGCCTCTGCCACTACCCGCAGATACAAGGCTAGATCCTCCCCCTCCTTCGGGATCTGTAGGAGCGGCGCTTGGGGTAGTTGAGCCTTTAATGCCCGGAAAACCTCCTCACATTCCTCCGTCCTCTCAAACTTTTTGTTCCCTCGAAGCATTTTGAAGAAGGGTGAGCACTTTTCCTCTGCACGAGAGAGAAATCGACTCAGCCTGGCCAGCTTACCCATCAAGCGTTGAACCTCCTTAGCGTTGCGAAGTGATTCCATTTCCACGATGGCCTTCACCTTATCTAGGTTAGGATCAACCCCCGCCGGGGTTAGAAGGTGTCCGAGTAACTTGCTTCAGCTTGCCCCGAAGATACACTTCTGGGGGTTTAGCCTCATCTTGAACTTTCGCAGGGTCGCGAACGTCTCCTACAAGTAATGTATGTGTGAACCCACATCCCTGCTCTTTACCATTAGGTCATCTACATAGACCTCCAGGTTCCTATCCCTCTGATTTTTAAACACCCGATCCATTATTCGATGGTATGTAGCCCTCACATTCTTTTGCCCGAAGGGCATCATTTTATAGCTGAAGCATCCCTCCCTTGTGATGAAGGAGACATCCTTGATATCGGGGGATGCATGCAGATCTGGTGATAACCTGAAAAAGCATCCAAAAAACTCATAATAGAAAAACCGACGGCTGAATCAACCAGTGCATCGATCTAAGGCAGGTTGTAGAATTCCTTAGGGCAAGATTTATTCAATAAAGAGAAATCTACACACATGCGCCACTTTCCATCGCCCTTCTTTACCATTACCATATTGGAGACCCTCCTGGGTACTGGATCTCCGAGATGAAACCTGCATCTAGAAGCTTCTTAACCTCCTCGCGGATGGGATCCTCGAGCTTGGTGGTGATGATCCTCATCTTTTGGCGAATAAGATGCGTCTTGGGATCCAGGTTCAGACGGTAGCAAGACACATCAGCGTTGATGCCCGGCATGTCTTCCGTGCTTCAGGCAAAGATGTAAACATTCTTTTGGATGCACTCCAGCATCCTTGCCTGGTCTTCTAGGAGCAAGCCCCTGCTGACCCTTACCTTCTCTGCCTTCCCTGCCCTACTGATGACCTCCATCTCCACGACTTCCTCCGCCGGCTACAGCCGGGATTGCTCCCTGCCTGTTCTTTCCTCCTCTTCTCTCAACACCTCCTCACCTTCTGCCATCTCAAACTCCATCACCTCCAATAGGCCTTCCCCAAACAACTCCACTTCTTCATCCCTCTGGGTCTCACCCCTACTTCTCCCACTAGCCCTTGCTCCCCTACAGTCTTCTCTTCAGCCTCACCTAAGCTGACAACTCCTCTCTCCACAACCTCCTCTCAGTCTTCTTCCCAGCCCCACCTAGGCTCATCTCTCCTTCCCCTGCTATCTTCCTCCTGGCATCTCCTAGGCTCATCTCTCCTTCCCCCACAGCTTCCTCCTCCATCACCATCTCCTTCTCTAGCTCCTCTACCTAAGCCATCCGGGAAATGGTATTGATGACAATCACGTAGTACTGCCTTGCCACCTTTGGTTCCCCCTGATCCTGAACTGCACTCCTCCACTGCTGAAATTTGGGCACTGATGAAACAAGGAGGGGACACAATGAAAGGTGCTGATATGAGGCTACCCAAAGATTGCGTTATAGCTGCTCGGAGCATCAACGATGACCAACCGACAGTTCCTTAACCCCCCTCCCCCCGACATCACATGCAGCCCCACCCCTCCTTCAACTTCCTTCTGCTACCTCGAGAACCCAAACAATGGTCCATCTAAGGCAAGAACTCTCCGAGCCTCCACCTTCATCTAGTCAAAGGCTTTCTTGAAGATTACATTCACGGAGAAACTATTGTCTACCATAATCCCGGATACCATGAATTTCTCGACCGCCGTCGGGATCACCAAGGCGTCACATTACGGGTCTTCATAGTCGGGCATGTCCTTCACTGAGAAAGTGATTTTTTCATCCTGTGGGGGTGGGGGGTCTGGGTGGTCGAGGCGACACTCCTTCGATACATGGTTTGCAAGCTCCGCTTACGAGTAGATTCGATCCCCAGACACCCATGGATCACCCTGATCCCTCCTCGGGCTAACACGTCCACCCGGTCTTCACATCTATCCTCTACTCCTCCTTATAGAATATCCTCAATCCTCACGGGCGGCTGCTATTGGACCTGCCCCCTGTTCGCTCTCATCTCCAGAAACTCCAGGCAGGTGGCCGTTACATGACCCACCTCCTAGTGAAAGTGACACGTGGGCAATGCCACCCTGCCTTCTCTCCTCCTCGCTCCTCCTCGCTCCTCCCCGAGCTCATATCCTTCATCATCTTCCCCTCACTATCTCCATAGATTCCTGCTGCGACGGGAGGGGGGCCTCTATCCCTGCTTCCATGTCGGCTAGTTGAACCTCCTTTACTTGTGGTTGTTGTCCCTCCCTTGGAATCCACCACCCTGTCCCTAAGGTTGACCTTCCTGAGGCCTATAGCCTAGCCTATTGTCCGGCTCTCATGGATCCCAACCTTGCTGCTGCCCCTTCCCCCGAGAATCCTCTCTCCTTCTCTCCTCTCTCTGCTCTCTCTGCCTCCCTGCTCCAGATTCTATCCCATCATCCTCTGCCAACTTGGCAAACTTCTTTGCAAATGCTAGATTGGCGGCCTCGATCTCGATTTCCTTCATCGCCCACTCCATCAGATCCTCGAGGGAGAGGGGGAACTCTCTTCAGCTCCATGCTAAATAAGTTGGACCTCAGCCCAAGGGTGAAGGCAAGCATCACCGTGTAACCCAACATCTCCTGAACCTGTAGAATCTCCTCCTGGAACCTATCTACATTGTGCCCCAGCATCTCCTCCAGCCTCTGCTTGATGGCAAACAAGCACTCTGCGCCCTGTTTCCTCTTCTTGGATGTTGAGAACTTTAGAAACGAACCCGCGTCGCAGATCCTCGAAGCAGTCGATCGAACTCGCAAGCAACTGGTGGAACCAGTCCCTAGCCTTCTCCTTTAGAGTGATGGAGAAGATCCCACACTTGAAGGCATCTGACATTTACCTTGTGGAGACGACATCTTCAAACCACTACATATGCTGTGTGGGGTCGTCCCTCACCGTATAGTAGATCATGTCTGGCTCCCGAAACCCCTCCAGAACCGGAGTTGAGATGATGAGCTCACTGAAGGGGATCCCCCTGCTTGCCGAGAGGGTTTGTCGCGCGACCTTAGCTCGCTTGCCCTGTCAGCACTGGTCTGTCCCGGGAACATCTCCCGCCTAGGGACATCCTTTTCCGTAGACTCTGCCGGAACCTCCTTCCCAGAGTGCTACCCGGGAGCATTTTCTCCCAATGACGGGGCAGGAACCACCGGGACCAGAGGCGTTGCCCACTCTCTCCTTGCTGAGAAGGACAAGTGGATGGTTTGGAGGACTTCCCACTAAAGTATTCCAGCATCCCCAAAGTCACCCACTTCCTCGAGAAGGAGAATCCCCCGAGCCAGCTCCTTCTCCTTCGTCCCCAGCCATAAGACTTAACTTGGGATTTTCCTGTGTCAGCTACGGTCCACGCTCACAGCACAAGAAATGTTGAAACCAAAAACTGGCCTCAATGAGAGTTCAGACCTTCGGGTGTAAGCGACACCTATTTCTCCCAAACCTCAACCCCAGACTACTGATAAAGGACTAAGAACTGACCCAAAGCCTCTGCTGGGAGGTCCCTCCTCTGACCCAGAAGTTCTCTGAGCACTTCCCCTCCAAAGCCAATTGCTGAGCTAGGAGTACCTCAAAAATCTCCTGAAGGAAAAATGAGAGTATCAGTAAAATTGGCATTATGAGGAATCCTATATGTCTATTTATAGATTTTCAATATCTGGTCTGCAAAAATCGTAATTTTGCTACCCTAAAATTGCTAAAATGCCCCTAGGTTGATCTGCTAATAGCCAAACTCCACTATTCTGAGGGGATAAATGCAAAACCAGGGGTATTTAGGTAATTTCAGGTCTGGGTCCCATCTGGCAGAAGCTCTTCTTGCTGAGCTCTATGGGAACCCTGCTCGTTCTGAGCACGAGCTTTATCCCTACCCTGGGCGGGAACTAAAAGATTGAAGGGGCGTTGAGTGGTGAAGCATCACTCAATGCCGAGTGCTGATGGGCTTCAGCCAACCTGAGGCGCGAGCCCCTGCACCTGCCCAGGGCGGGAGCCTTTCCGCTCACCCTGGTTCAGCAATGGACTAAACCTAAAACCTTCTCGACAAAAATAACTTAAGTCGAAGGCTCAGTTCGACGAATTTGCATTCTACAAATTAATGTTCTCAGCTCGACAAATTGAACCTTATCAGTTCGCCGAATTACACCTTCACGATTCGATTAATTAGAGTTCGATGAGTAACGCTCGACGAACGGGCGTTACTCGACCCCTGGGCGAGAGCCTTCCCGCATACTTACGACGAGATCTCTCCCGCCCGCTTTCTTATCTGATCCAATTTCAAGCCCAAAGCTGGCCCAATTTGGGTCGTTGGGGCATCGTGGTCCCACCCAGCTAATATGGGGTGTTACTGTTGTCCATTCGTTGAGCATCGTCCGGAGTTCGACGAATATCGCTTGTTGTGGCAAGGCAGTTTGGTCGAGTATAAGGAGAATTTGCCGAATTTGCTGGGACATATAATTTTTCCCCGTTTTTTGTCCAATTCGGCAGGTTTAGTCCTTAGGATGGTTTTAGGCCTGGTTTTAGTTTATCTTGCGGTTTGAACTTGGGATTTGGGTAGGTTCTGATGTTTCTTTGGCTATGAAGTTTTGTAGTGGATAAAGGACCACCACTGGATGTCAGTTGTGGATCGTTGCACTTGGGGAATGTTTGGTCTTTATTTTCTGAGGACTGATGGTTTGGGTTTGGACAAGTGGACACCACCGTAGGGCCTCTATTTTTGAGATGTTTGGGCTTGGGAGTCTGCTTTGGGACAATTGGTCACCAACTCCGCCCGGTTGATTTTTTTGCCAAGTGTCAATGGTTCACGTTTTTTCGAGCTATTTTATGCGCAATTTGCTTCTTAGATCAGTCTATGCTTTTTATACTAATCCTTGATGATATTGTTGAAGTACTGCTTCGTTCCGCACTTGGTGCAATTACTCGATTGACTCATTTACTATTGATTTTACTGTACTTATAATTAATTGGTTATATAGCTGTGGTCTTCAGTATTTTGTACTCGGGTTTGGTAAACCCATCTCTAACCTTGCACTTTTACGTGATTATTTTTATTTGCCACTTGTATTTTATTTCTTGCTGAGGTGTTATTCCTTTAAATGCCTCAGGTTCAGGGCAGTTGCCGGTTGAGCGGCTAAGTTTGGGAGATTTCTAGTGGACTGCTTTTTGTAGGTGTTTTCCTCACCATTGTGAGCTATTTTATTGGGCTGTTTACTTTTAGTACAGACATACACGCGCACAACTAGGTCCGTGTTAGGTTTTTTGCACCCACTAGTGGTTTTCTTTTGAAATGCTAATTACTTTGCTAAGCTGCTAAGTTGCCTGTTTTCTGTGGCTATTTTTACTTGTCTATGGGAATGTTTTTTGCTAGTCTACATGTTAGATATTTTTAACTTATAAAACCTTATTAATAGTATATCATACTTGCCATCTCTTTCAAAACTAAGTCACTACGTTTTAATTAGCGTAAAGACATTTCCTATACTTATTATAAATCTGGAGTCTTGCATAGCATGAGTTGTCCTTCGGGCACGTTTATACTCAATTAGGATGTTAAAATAAACTTAATCAAAGTTGATCCACAAAGCCGAGGAATAAGGCTAACTGCTTAACCTAAAAATAGATTTTCCATAAATAAGTCATAAATCTTTCGAAAAGTGTTATAGTTGTGGTATCGCCTGAACGTCTATAGTTATCCCCTGCCGACGTGGAATCACGAAGCGTGTTTTCTCCTTACTCTGATATATCCTTTTATGCGGTGAAAATGGGGGTTGTGACATAGATGGAAAATGAAACCAGCTAACTTTCTTCAGAGATTTTCTCCGATCTTGCTGTAGTCGTGGATGAAGACCAACAACTAACATTTTTAATCATTTAGACCTCCAGTCTTTTTGCTCTATGTTCTTCTCTTCACCACAATAATGGCGATGAAGAAGAAGTATCTCAATGGCTCTGCTTCCAACAAATTGTCTTCCTCTATAAAGTCTTTTCCTTTTATCATTTATGTCCCAATGGCTCTTTGAGTAGTGGGCCCCACACATTTAATGTCAGCTGCATACTTGCTTTTACGCCCAACTGTCGTACAATAGGTCTGCGATGCCTTTTGTCTTGTATACTAGCTTTGTCGCTAACAATTTGAATAAAGTTGACTTTTTGACTTGCCGACATCAGCACCAGAAGACAGTCAAAAATCAAGCATCAGTAGAATAGGTGTTGAGTGAATGAGATTCACTCAATGACAAAGTACTTAGACAATTCTGTTTATCTAGGCATTGACAGCATTGAGTGAACAAGCCTCACTCAACGCTTTTTGCCTTAACCATTTCTGCCGCCTTTTCTGCATGACTGGTGTTGAGAGCATTGAGTTAGCACACCTCACTCAACGCCTTGTGCCCTAGCCATACTTTCTATTATTTAGGTGATGGTTAAAACTCGCGGCGTCAAGCTGGTTTATTTAATCAAAAGCAATTGATTTTATTTATTTTGGAAGGACGGGGCGCGCGGATTTATTATTATAAAAAAGTTGAAATGAGTTTTAACGAAAGGAGGCAAGTGCACCTATCACGTGTAGTACATGATATTCCAGTGAGGAATATCGGGGTCGTATTGTTCTCGCGGATGGGTTGATTATTTCTACTCTTCCCTGGGAGGGAACTATTATTTTATCGAAAATAACTTGTCAGGTTATATTTTATATATATATAAACAGAAAATAAACATTAAAAAGGAGCCGATGAAGAAATAGTGCATCGGTATCAAATTGAATTTGAACTAAAATAACTTTTAATAAAAAGAGATCCTAAATTTCTAATTAATTAAGGCGGAGACTTGGTCGTGGAGGTTCCATAAAAATGAGCAAACCTATTTCTAGGACTATCGCTCACCTGAACATTAAGATTATTCGACTGGTCTCTCGTCCGACGAAAGATTCCTCTTAATGCCCGCATTACGCTAAAAATCCCGCTATTGGGTGGGGAACCCAATCCAGTAGAATTATGCTCCTCCTCTCTTGAGGGTTAGTGCGGAACTCCATTTACCCAAGGGTGATCGGTCCATACGCACGGCCTCTAGGCTAGCTAGCGTATGGACTACGAAAATATAGCCCACACATTGATATGTGGTTCTACGCGTCGTAAACCCGTAGTAAACCTTAAGTAATTTAATTAACGAGAAAAAGAGGACCTTTAATTATTTAAAGTTATTTTATTTGTCCCAATGCTTTTTGATACTGAGGGCTAAGAGTGGTTAGCCACTCATCGGAATGGGACGGCTTGCGAAATGAAATGCAGAATTGAAAGTGCGAGTCCTACTCAAATGAGTAGGCGGGAAATGAAAACAGTAAAATGAAAGCAGCAAATGAAAGCAGTAAAGAAAAGCAGTAAGTCCTACTCATATGAGTAGGCAAATGAAAACTGTAAAATTCCGAGTCCTACCCAAATGAGTAGGCGAGAAATGAAAGCTGTAAAATTGCGAGTCCTACTCAGACTGAGTAGGCAAGAAATTAAAGCAGTAAAATTACAAGTCCTACTCAAATGAGTCGGCTGGAAATGACATACGTCCTACTCAAACGAGTAGGCGGGAAATGAACAACACCTACTCAAAAGAGTCGGCGGGAAATTAAAGTTGAAAATACAAGTCCTACTCAAACGAGTAGGCAGGAAATTACAAGTCCTACTCAAATGAGTAGACGGGAAATGGCAAGTCCTACTCAAATGATTAGGCGGGAAATGACAAGTCATACTCAAATTAGTAGGTGAGAAATTAAAGCGGAAAAAACTACAAGTTCAAACGAGTAGGCGGAAAATTATAAGTTCTACTCAAACGAGTAGGCGGAAATTAAAGCGAGTCCTACTCAAATGAGTAGGAGGAAATAGATTCGTACACACTCTACATAAAATAAAACACACACACTCAACATAAATAAAATCTAACTCATACACTCACGCACATACACAAAAATGAGAAAAACAAAGTGATTGAAAAATTAAAATAATTATATTTCTACACCTAAATATGATAGAAATGCGTAAAAAGAGATAATAAAAATTAAGTGAGCAAAAGTTTAAAATAAAAACCAAAATGCTCGAAAAATTAAAACGATTGTAATTCCATTCTCATAACATGATAAACGTCTTTAAAAAGCGAAATGAAATTGAAAATAACAAAAGGTTTTACAGCCTAAAAAAGGAAAATCTAACTTGAAGAAAAATGAAAAACACTTTAAAAACACTTTTACCAATTTATAAGAATCAAATAGAAGAACAAAATCAACATAAAAAGCATAAAATGCTATCTATAACAACTACTTATAAGAAGATCCTAGAACTAAATTAGGCGAAATAATAGCTTGAA
Source organism: Platanthera guangdongensis (assembly GCA_039583875.1). Taxonomy (NCBI): domain Eukaryota; kingdom Viridiplantae; phylum Streptophyta; class Magnoliopsida; order Asparagales; family Orchidaceae; genus Platanthera; species Platanthera guangdongensis. The sequence goes on along the minus strand of CM077153.1, from coordinate 96,960,272 downwards.
AACTAAAAAAAGATACAAAGGGACATCACCTAGAGTAGTGTGCTCATATGCCATTCCAAAGTCATATTAAGGGAAGAAAACTACAAACATTTTATTAAGTTAAAAACAATGAGCTATAAGGAAAGCTAAAACAAAAACTAAAGGAGGGGGTGAAAAATTTCCTTTACATAGCCTTGGAAAGCAACAGAGAAGCACCTACCCTATGCAAAATGGTCCAAAATTTTCATGAACCCTTAGACCTTATAAAGATGTTCTATTTATAAGCAAAAAATTTCAGATTACACGCCCTAGGTCACAGGAGTGTAGGGGGGCATGTAGCTACTGTTGCAGAAGTGATCCAGAACATTTATTATTGGTTTGACTTTGGAGCTATACACGTGGAAGTCACGGGAATGACCCTGCTGTCACGGGCGAGTTGGGGCGGGCATGTCCAGAATCGTTTAATTGGGGAAGGCATCGTGTCATTTCGTCATCGGCGGTGTCTTGTCTGGGATAGCCCCGTGGATTGGTCATGGGCGTGTCGAATATTGACATGGGCGTGTAGGTGGGTTCGACGAGCTTTGAATGCTGAACGTCAAGCTGGCGATGGCATCGAGTCTGGCAATGTCATCGAGTTGCGCTTGACGAACCGGATCTGACACGGGCGTGTCGGGGCATTGTCACGGGCGTGACCCTGCTGTCCCGGGCTTGCAGTACTGATACACAGGCTGTGTCATTCACGGGCGTGTAATTGAATTGTGGCAAGTTCTGTTGGAATCACATGCGCAGGTCACGGGCGTGACCGAGAAGTACACGAACGTGTTCTTGAAATGTTTTTGACTTTTCCTGAAATATTTCAGAAAATAAATTTAAGTTAAGTTAGGGAATTATATACAAAAAAGAAGCATTTTATAGATGAAAAATAACTAAAAATGATAAAAATAAACTTAAACGGCTTAATTAACGTACATAAAATATGTATATTTATAATTTATCAAATACCCCCATACTTAAACTTTTTCTATTCCATAGCAAAATTTGGAGATATACTTATAAGGAATTAAAGAAATCCAAAGTTTAGCTATAACTTGAATTAATCGAAAAAATGATCAAAATAATTATCCGGGGTATAAAGAGTTGAGTCCTAAATTATGACAAAAATTTAAATAGAGGAAGAGTTTCAGCTAAGAACTTCTCGATAAATAACCAAATAGAAAGCAAAAATTATATTTGTTAGGTTAACAAAAATAGATTGGAATATAGAAAAAACTTTTGCTTATAAGAATTAAAGGAAATAATTCAATTTAAGAAGTTATGCTCTCAAAAAGATTTTAAAATTAAATTCTAGAATCATTTGAAATTGGCGGAGGGGGATTTGTTGTGGTTTATGAAGACGGCTTTGATTTATAGGCGAGGTATATTTTTTCGCTCAAACCACTAATGAAATTTTGGTTCTTTGTGGATGTTTAGAAAAACGAAATCTTATTTTCCTTAACTCATAATAAATTTTTGAACAACTTCATAATAAATAAATAACCTAATGTATATGTATATAGGAGTAATGAATTTTATCCGCTTACTCCGTAACATATAATCTTTTTAAAATATTGGATGACTATGTTTATAGAACGAAATCTTATTCCCATTGACATAAGTTCTTTTAAGGATCAACATCATGTCAAGTAAGACATGAAAAAAAGTGGGGAGATAGGTTTATTTTTTTCAGAAAGAATACTAGATTTTAATGAAAAATTTTTGAGAGCAACCTTTATAAATTGAACGTTCTTATATTTCAAAAAAAAGTTTGGAGTAAACATAATTTAAATCTAAGGTTGTTATTTTCTAACAAAATAAACGAGCTTCTATTTATAAAATTAGAAGTGGTGGTGAAAAACAAGTTCCCTATTATAAGGAAAAGACATAAAAAATTCTTTAAATCTTAACCCCAGACACTTAAATCTATCGAACCTTAATTAATAAACGAATAGTAAGCAAAGAATAACTAAAATTCGCATATAAACTAACTCGAAACTAGATTTTGGAAAGCAAAAGAGTTAAGCTATGGTGTATTCGAATTATTTTGTTATATAATTTAACAAATTTTGATTTTTTTAGAGTTTTATCATTTCATTCATTTTTTTTGTGTTTTAATTATTATCTTTTTAGGATTTTTAGATTTTTTTATTTTTTTAGGATTTTTGGTTTTCTAATTTTTTTATTTTTTTAGTTTTTGAGGATAAATTATTTACAAGAATGAGGAGAGAAAGAAGAGTTTTTTACAAAGAAGATAGGGGGGAAAGAGAGATTTTTACAAAAAAGCAAAGTAAAAACTCGACTGCGGCCCCGCGAACAGACTCTTATTTGAATGGTTGGTTCGATGAGTCGACCGTCGCGGGCAGGCAAGACGCAAGTTTTTACAAAAAAGAAGAAGAGGGGGGAAGAGAGATTTTTTTTTGAAAAATATTTACAAAGTAAAAAAAATTTTTTTTTTTTTTTTGTTGAATTTTCGTTTTATAAGTTTTTTGAGATTTTTGTTTGTGGTTTATGATTTTTTTGAGTTTTTGATTATAAAAACAAGGAAATTTTTTTTTTTTTTTATGTTTTAAGTTTTGCAATTTTTTTTGTATTTTTGTATTTTGATGAGTACAGAATAATAAAAAAAAAATGCAGTATAGGAAAACACCCCCATACTTAAACCCAACATTGTCCCCAATGTTGCAGTCTAAGTATGCGGAACAGATAATATACAAATTATAATAAGTACAAAAAGAAAAAGGGAGGGTAGGAGCTTCCCTAAGACGAGCGCGGGAGGCCCATTTGGAACCCTGCATTATTTAGAAGAAAAAACAAAAAGATAACAGAAAAAATAAGAAAGAGAAACTCGGCCTAAAGATCGCGGGCGGTAGGGGGGCGATGTGCGTGGGGGAGTCGGAGGTAGCTAAGGCCTTAGCGACCATTGTGTGATAAAAATGTGATCCCCTAGCGCGCATAATAAGGGAAGCGTGCCGAAGCAAAATGAAACGAAATAAATAAAAAAAAAATTAAATAAAATAAAATATATATAGATTTAGTATTATTATTTTTTGGTGTTTTTGAGTAGATTTTTTTTTTTTTTTTTTTTTTTTTTTTTTTAGTTCATTTTTTGTTTTTAGTTTTTTAAGAGTTTTTTTTTTTTTTAAGTTTTAAGTTTTTTCTGTTTTTTTTTTTATGTTTGATTTTTTTTTTTTTTTTTTTTTTTTTCATTTTTTTGAACTTTTTAGATTTTTAGGTTTTTGTTTTTAGAGTTTTTGTTTTTTTTTTGTTTGTTTTAGATTTTGATTTTTTTGGTTTTTTTAGGTTTTTGAGATTTTTTTGTTTTTTTAGGATTTATAGAAAATGACGTCATTTCAAAAAAATATTTTATAAATAATAATAATATGATAAAAAAGATATATATATATTCTAAGTTTTTGTTTTTTTTTTTTTTAAAGTAGTTTTTTTTTTAATAGTATTATTATAAATAGCTTTTTTTTTTTTTTAAATATAGGTAAAATTAATAGATTTCCAGGGTTTAAAATAACGAACACTAAAATTCCCCGGCAACGGCGCCAAAACTTGATGGTTAAAACTCCGAAATTAATAGCGGTAAACACGCCTGGATACGAACCCGGTCGACCCTGTTTGCAAGGAGACTATTTGTAGAAAAAGAATGCGGTAAGTTTTGATCATTTCATTTGGAAACTTCTGAGGTTGAAACCCAAGGAAGTTAAAGGAGATTTTCGCTTTTAATCTTTCATGCATCTCTTTTAATCTTTCCTTTCTCTTGTGTCTTTTATTTATTTTTTATTTCGCATGAAACTTTTATTTGATTTGGTATCAATGTTAATCAGTGGTATTTTATTTGTTGTAGACTTTCAATTTATCGAGTTTGAATATTACCAACTTTTTAGAAGAGAAGATGGTATATGTTCAATTTAGTTATTTCTTTTTGCACAATTTGCTGATCGTGAGATATGTATAATTATAATACAGGATAAATTTCCATGGTATTAGTAGGACTTTATAATCAATTTGAGGGTCGTAAATTGTTCTCGAGGAAAATCTCGGTTCGATTAATTTTGAGAGAGAATTTGATAAATGTTAACTTACTACTGAATCTTTTTATTGCCTGATTACATAGAGAGGAGATTATCTGTGATGCTAGACTTTTTTTTACACGATCCAATTTTATCTTATTCAAGTAGTCGTTAGGAATAGGTTCAAAATTATTTTATTATAAGTAATAAAGCGGTGAGTAAGTAAAAAAACCCTTGAGTACACATTAGATGTAATTTCTCCTATACTATGAATAACTGCCTGAAATTAAATCAATCTAGCTTATGCTCAACAAGTTTAGAATGTAGCTGCAAAGATTAGTTAAAAAATAGTCATCAGGAAAATGGTGCCGAATGAAGAAATAGCTTAGCATCGGTATGGCACCGAAAAAACAATTTGAACTAAAATAGACTTTAAATAAAAAGAGCTCCTAAATTTCTAATTAATTAAGGCGGAGACTTGGCCGTGGAGGTTCCACTAAAAATGAGCTCACCTAGCTATAGGGCTATCGCTCACCTGAACGCTTAAGACTACTTCGACCGGGCTCTCGTCCGACGAAGGATTCCTCTTAACGCCCGCATTACGCTAAGAACCCCGCTATTGGGTGGGGAACCCAATCCGGTAGAGTTGGCGCGCCTCCTCTCTCGAGGGTTAGTGCGGAACTCTCTTTGCCAAGGGTGATCTGTCCATACGCACGGCCTCTCGGCGAGCGTATGGAAACGGAAATAGGGCCCACACATCGATATGTGGTCCTACGCGTCGTTAACCCCGGGCAAACCTTAAGTACTTTTAATTAATTAGAAAGATTAGACCTTTAATTATTTTAAGCTATTTTATCTGTCCCAATGCTCTTCGATGCCGAGGGCTAAGAACGATTAGCCACTCATCGGAATGGGGACGGCTTGCGAGGAAAGCAGTAAAAAAAAACAGAAAATGGAAAGCAGGAAATGAAAGCAGTAAAATAAAGCAGTAAATGAAAGCTGAAAATTGCAAGTCCTACCCAAACGAGTAGGACTGAAGAAAGCAGTAAATTGCGAGTCCCGGCGCAACTGCGTGGGCGGGAGAAAGAAAGCAGTAAAACGCACACACGCAATGAGTAGGAGAAAATAAATACGGGTCCTACTCAAACGAGTAGGACAAAATAAATGCAACGCACGCACACACTCTCTCGACATAAATGAAAACACACGCACTCTACTGAAAAGTAAAACACACGCACACACACGACAGAATTGAAATAAAGCAAAGCGCCATTTAACTCTTAACGAGTAGGCGGAAATAGATGCGCACACATAAAAAATTGCAAAAAACTAAGTTAACGAAAAATTAAAACAACTGCATTTCTACCGCTAGAATGCGGTAGAAATGCATAAAAAGCGAAAATAAAAATTAAATGAGCGAAAAAAGTTTGCAAATAAACGCAAAATGCAAGTGCTCGAAAAATTAAAACGAATACATTTCTACCGCTAAAATGCGGTAGAAATGCGTAAAAAGAGAACGAAAAAATTAAAAGAGGAAAAAGTTTTAAATGAAAATCAAAGTGCACGAAAAATTAAAACGACTATATAATCATTCCTATAACCCGTAAAAACGATTAAAAAGCGAAAATAAAACTAAAAGAACGAAAAAGTTTTACGAAATAAAAAGCTAAGTTAAAAAAAAGGAAAAACACTTTGAAAACGTTTTTAGGATCTATAGGAATGAATTAGAAACTATAAAAACCTAAGTTAACCAAAACAAGTAAAATAACTAAACATAAAAACAAGAAAACTAATCTCATACACACACACCCATTACAAAAGAAACGAAAAAAACTAAGTTATGACAAGAAAGAAAAATAAGATTGCAAAGGGAAGATTTGCATTAATCCATTCCAAAGCCATATTAAGAGAAGAAAATAACACATTTTATTAAGTAAAAACATGGTTACAAAGGAACGAAAACAAAAAGCTAAGGAGGGGGGGAGAAAATATCTCTTACATAAGCCTTGGAAGCATTTCGGCAGCACAACCCTATACAAAATGGTGCCCAAAAGGGGAACAGGAATTCAAAGGAGAACCTCTGAATTTATAGACAAAATTTTCATGAGTCACGCCCTTGGTCACGGGCGTGACATGGGGCGTGACAGCACTATTTGGAAGGCGGCCGGCGATTTGACGGGAAAGTTGACTTCGGGCTGGACACGTGGCGGTCTCGCAGTGGTCACGCCCTTGGTCACGGGCGTGACAGGGGGCGTGTTAAGCAGGTGGATCTGGGCGCGGTGCGCCAAAAAGTCGCCGCGCGGGTCTTGTCGGGCTAGCTGGAAAGGTCACGCCCCAGGTCACGGGCGTGACTCTGGGCGTGACAGGCAGGTGTCGACACTCGACGATCGTCGAGCTGAAAGTGTCGAGTTGAGTGAACACGGGCTTGGGTCACGCCCCGTGTCGGGTGACACGGGCGTGTCGACGGGCGTGTCAGCTGGGTCGCCGATCGTTGAGCGCGACTCCGTCGATCTGGATGGTCACGGGCATGGGTCACGGGCGTGACTCGGGTGACACGGGCGTGTCGACGCTTTGCTCCTCGAAAATTGCAGAGTTACTGGAATTTGACGTGTCACGCCCTGGTCACGGGCGTGACCAATATGTCACGGGCGTGACATGTCAATTTTTTGGCAGATTTTCATTTTTTTCCTGAAAAATAAAATAAACTAAGTTAGTATAATATTTACAAAAATAGGAGCATTTTATTGAATAAAAATAAGTAAAAACGATAAAAATAAATGAAAACAACTAAATTAATGTACATAAAAATAGGTATATTTACAATTCATCACACACCTCACTCAACGCCTTGTGCCCTAGCCATACTTTCTATTATTTAGGTGATGGTTAAAACTCGCGGCGTCAAGCTGGTTTATTTAATCAAAAGCAATTGATTTTATTTTATTTTGGAAGGACGGGGCGCGCGGATTTATTATCTATAAAAAAGTTGAAACTGAGTTTTAACGAAAGGAGGCAAGTGCACCTATCACGTGTAGTACATGATATTCCAGTGAGGAATATCGGGGTCGTATTGTTCTCGCGGATGGGTTGATTATTTCTGCTCTTTCCGGGAGGGAACTATTATTTTATCGAAAATAACTTGTCAGGTTATTATTTATATATATATAAACAGAAAATAAACATTAAAAAGGAGCCGATGAAGAAATAGTGCATCGGTATCAAATTGAATTTGAACTAAAATAACTTTTAATAAAAAGAGATCCTAAATTTCAAATTAATTAAGGCGGAGACTTGGTCGTGGAGGTTCCATAAAAATGAGCAAACCTATTTCTAGGACTATCGCTCACCTGAACATTAAGATTATTCGACTGGTCTCTCGTCCGACGAAAGATTCCTCTTAATGCCCGCATTACGCTAAAAATCCCGCTATTGGGTGGGGAACCCAATCCAGTAGAATTATGCTCCTCCTCTCTTGAGGGTTAGTGCGGAACTCCATTTACCCAAGGGTGATCGGTCCATACGCACGGCCTCTAGGCTAGCTAGCGTATGGACTACGAAAATATAGCCCACACATTGATATGTGGTTCTACGCGTCGTAAACCCGTAGTAAACCTTAAGTAATTTAATTAACGAGAAAAAGAGGACCTTTAATTATTTAAAGTTATTTTATTTGTCCCAATGCTTTTTGATACTGAGGGCTAAGAGTGGTTAGCCACTCATCGGAATGGGGACGGCTTGCGAAATGAAATGCAGAATTGAAAGTGCGAGTCCTACTCAAATGAGTAGGCGGGAAATGAAAACAGTAAAAGAAAGCAGCAAATGAAAGCAGTAAAGAAAAGCGATAAAGTGCAAGTCCTACTCATATGAGTAGGCGTTAAATGAAAACTGTAAAATTCCGAGTCCTACTCAAATGAGTAGGCGAGAAATGAAAGCTGTAAAATTGCGAGTCCTACTCAGACGAGTAGGCAAGAAATTAAAGCAGTAAAATTACAAGTCCTACTCAAATGAGTCGGCTGGAAATGACAAGTCCTACTCAAACGAGTAGGCGGGAAATGACAAGTCCTACTCAAAAGAGTCGGCGGGAAATTAAAGTTGAAAATACAAGTCCTACTCAAACGAGTAGGCAGGAAATTACAAGTCCTACTCAAATGAGTAGACGGGAAATGGCAAGTCCTACTCAAATGATTAGGCGGGAAATGACAAGTCATACTCAAATTAGTAGGTGAGAAATTAAAGCTGAAAATACAAGTCCAACTCAAACGAGTAGGCGGAAAATTATAAGTTCTACTCAAACGAGTAGGCGGAAAATTAAAGCGAGTCCTACTCAAATGAGTAGGAGGAAATAGATTCACACACGTACACACTCTACATAAAATAAAACACACACACTCAACATAAATAAAATCTAACTCATACACTCACGCACATACACAAAAATGAGAAAAACAAAGTGATTGAAAAATTAAAATAATTATATTTCTACACCTAGAATATGATAGAAATGCATAAAAAGAGATAATAAAAATTAAGTGAGCAAAAGTTTAAAATAAAAACCAAAATGCTCGAAAATTAAAACGATTGTAATTCCATTCTCATAACATGATAAAAGTCTTTAAAAAGTGGAAATGAAATTGAAAATAACAAAAGGTTTTTCAGCCTAAAAAAGAAAATCTAACTTGAAGAAAAATGAAAAACACTTTAAAAACACTTTTACCAATTTATAAGAATCAAATAGAAGAACAAAATCAACATAAAAAGCTATAAAATGCTATTATAACAACTACTTATAAGAGATCCTAGAACTAAATTAGGCGAAATAATAGCTTGAAAACTAAAAAAAGATACAAAACATCACCTAGAGTAGTGTGCTCATATGCATTCCAAAACCATATAAGGGAAGAAAACTACAAATTTTATTAAGTTAACAATGAGCTATAAGGAAAGCTAAAACAAAAACTAAAGGGAGGGGGTGAAATTTCCTTTACATAGCTTGGAAAGCAACAGAGAAGCACCTACCCTATGCAAAATGGTCCAAAAAAAATGAACCCTTAGACCTTATAAAGATGTTCTATTTATAAGCAAAAAATTTCAGATTACACGCCCTAGGTCACAGGAGTGTAGGGGGGCATGTAGCTACTGTTGCAGAAGTGATCCAGAACATTTATTATTGGTTTGACTTTGGAGCTATACACGTGGAAGTCACGGGAATGACCCTGCTGTCACGGGCGAGTTGGGGCGGGCATGTCCAGAAGGTTTAATTGGGGAAGGCATCGTGTCATTTCGTCATCGGCGGTGTCTTGTCTGGGATAGGTGGATTGGTCATGGGCGTGTCGAATATTGACATGGGCGTGTAGGTGGGTTCGACGAGCTTTGAATGCTGAACGTCAAGCTGGCGATGGCATCGAGTGGCAATGTCATCGAGTTGCGCTTGACGAACCGGATCTGACACGGGCGTGTCGGGGCATGTCACGGGCGTGACCCTGCTGTCCCGGGCTTGCAGTACTGAACACAGGCTTGTCATTATAAAACACGGGCGTGTAATTGAATTTTTCTATAAATGTGGCAAGTTCTGTTGGAATCAAAGTCACATGCGCAGGTCACGGGCGTGACCGAGAAGTACACGAACGTGTTCTTGAAATGTTTTTGACTTTTCCTGAAATATTTCAGAAAATAAATTTAAGTTAAGTTAGGGAATTATATACAAAAAAGAAGCATTTTATAGATGAAAAATAACTAAAAATGACAAAAATAAACTTAAACGGCTTAATTAACGTACATAAAATATGTATATTTATAATTTATCAAATACCCCCATACTTAAACTTTTTCTATTCCATAGCAAAATTTGGAGATATACTTATAAGGAATTAAAGAAATCCAAAGTTTAGCTATAACTTGAATTAATCGAAAAAATGATCAAAATAATTATCCGGGGTATAAGAGTTGAGTCCTAAATTATGACAAAAATTTAAATAGAGGAAGAGTTTCAGCTAAGAACTTCTCGATATAACCAAATAGAAAGCAAAAATTATATTTGTTAGGTTAACAAAAATAGATTGGAATTATAGAAACTTTAGCTTATAAGAATTAAAGGAAATAATTCAATTTAAGAATTATGCTCTCAAAAAGATTTTAAAATTAAATCTAGAATCATTTGAAATTGGCGGAGGGGGATGTTGTGGTTTATGAAGACGGCTTTGATTTATAGGTGAGGTATATTTTTTCGCTCAAACCACTAATGAAATTTTGGTTGAATGTGGATGTTTAGAAAAACGAAATCTTATTTTCCTTAACATAATAATTTTTGAACAACTTCATAATAACCTAATGTATATGTATATGAGTAATGAATTTTATCCGCTTACTCCGTAACATATAATCTTTTTAAAATATTGGATGACTATGTTTATAGAACGAAATCTTATTCCCATTGACATAAGTTCTTTTAAGGATCAACATCATGTCAAGTAAGACATGAAAAAAAGTGGGGAGATAGGTTTTTTTTTTCAGAAAGAATACTAGATATAATGAAAAATTTTTGAGAGCAACCTTTATAAATTGAACGTTCTTATATTTCAAAAAAAAGTTTGGAGTAAACATAATTTAAATCTAAGGTTGTTATTTTCTAACAAAATAAATGTGTAACTATTCAAATAAGTTAAAAGTGGTGCTGAAAACAAGTCCCTTATATAAAATAAAAAAGACATACAAAATTCTTTAAAACTTAACCCCAGATATCTAAATATATCAATCTCCAATTAATAAATTAATAGTAAATAAAGAATTAATAAAATTCGCTTATAAATAAACTAGCAACAAACTTTTTGGAGAGCGAAAAGGGGTTAAGAATGGGATATTTGATCTATTTTTTCATAATAAACACAATTTTGGGGATTTTTGTATATGTTTTTTTTATTTTTTTTTATATTGTTGATTATTTTAATTTTTTTCGATTTTTAGAGTTATTCTCTTTTTAGGATTTTTGAATTTTCTAAATTTTTTTATTTTTTTATTTTTCATCAAATATTTACAAGAAAGGAGAGAGAAAGAGCTGTTATTTATAAAAAAAGAGAGGGGGGGGGGAAGGGAAAGATTTTTTACAAAAAGATTTACAAAGTAAAAAACAATTTTTTTAATTTTCGTTTTATAAGTTTTTTGAATTTTTTTTATGAATTTTTTATGAGTTTTTGATTATAAAAGCAAGCAAATTGTTTTTTAAAAAGTTTTAAATATTTGCAATTTTTTCGTATTTTTGATTGGTTGCAGAAAATATAAGTGCGAAAGAAGAAAAATGCGAGAAACGAAAACACCCCCACACTTAGTTCCAACATTGTCTCCAACGTTGCAAGATAAGTATGAAGAATTAAAATAAATAAAATACAGTATTTACAAAAATAAAGATGGAGGGTAGAAACTTCCCTGAGATGAGGTCGGGGATGCCCATTTGGAACCAGGCATTATTTAGAAAAGGGAATGAAAAAAACAATTCCGTAATATTGGAGGCGCGAGGTTTTATTTGTACTATGCGCCTTATTTATAGATTTTCTAACTTGACTTGGCGAGCAAGCTTCGGGTGGTAGGGGTGGCAAGTGTGGGTGACCCGGAAGTAGCTAACGTCTTAGCTAAATGAGTACAATAGAAATGCATTCCCCTAGTGCCTGAAATAACGTGAGGCATGCCGAAGCGAGAAAATAAATATATAACTCTTAAAATATTTGTGGTTTTTTCAAAAATTTTAAATAAAATATATATACGAATTTTGTTTTGTGGTTTTTAGTGGTTTTTTAGTGTTTTTGTTTTAAGTTTTTTTTCGGTTTTAGGTTTTTTAGATTTTTTTTATTTTCAATTTTTAGATTTTGTTTTTTTTTGCGGGTTTAGTTTTTGTGTTTTTAGTTGTTTTATATTTTTTAGTTTTTAGATTTTTATTTATTCAGTTTTTAGATTTTTTAGTTTTTTAGATTTTTTAAATTTTTTAGGAAACGACGTCATTTAAATTCCTTTTTTTGTTTTTATAGATAATAATAATATGATAATGTTTTAATGTTTTTTGTTTGATTTTTTTTAAAAAAGAAATTTTATTATTATTATTATTATTATTATTAATTTTTGTTGGCCATTTTTTTGTTATATCTAAATATAGGTAAAAGTAAAAGTTTTCCAGAGTTTGAAATAACGACACGAAAACTCCCCGACGATGACGCCAAAATCTTGGTGGTTAAAACTTCAAAAATTTAATGGTTTAATCAAGTCCCCGACAACGGTGCCAAAAACTTGATGGTTAAAACTCGCGGTGCCCCGCAGGTTTATTTTTGGAAAAGAGGAGAGAAAGAGGTGTTATTATTTACATAACTTGTCGGGTTATTATAACTTGTCGGGTGATAAGTACAGTTATGATAGGCATTTTACTATCATAATTGTAATCATGTCCAGTATTTTCTACCTCCCAATGTAATAATTTGGCGAGAATAGTTAAGAGTTTGCTTTATCATGAATAGAAGAGCACAGTTAGGAGTTTCTATTATTTCATGTATTAAGCTATTTATTTATTCCTTCATTTTCCTAATATAGGTATTGCTAACCAGTGGAAGTCTTGGAGCAAACAGAGGAGTTCACGGATTCAACATGGCTGATGACAGGACAAGAATTGAGTGCACATGGGTAAGCACACGCCCGTGTCCATACTCGTGTCCTTTTCGGGATAAATTCAACGTCTGCTGCCAACCAACCTGTGTGCAAAGAACGCGATGAACAACACGACCATGTCCGTAGCCGTGTCTGATGACACAACCCATGACCAGACACGCCTATTCGTGTGGAACCCCATTTGAACCGTAAACACGGCCTGTGATACGGCCGTGTTGGAACCCGTGTCCGACCCTGTTTGCAAGGAGACTATAAAAACCTGTAGAAAAATTAGAATGGGTAATTTTGGATCATTTCATTTGGAGAACTTCTGGAGGTTGAAAGTGGAGTACCCAAGAGAAGGAGGAATTAAAGGAGATTTTCGTATGCTTTTAATCTTTCATGCATCTCTTTTAATCTTTCCTTTCTCTTGGTGATCTAACTTTATTTATTTTTTATTTCGCATGAAACTTTTATTTGAACAATTTGGTAATCATGTATGTTATTGTTTTCATCAAATTTGTGGTATTTTATTCGTATGTAGACTTTCAAACAAAGAGATTTATCGTAGTTGTGAATTTATTATTTGTTTTATATGAATTCCAACTTTTTAGATTGAGAAATTTGAAGGTTGTGATGATGTTTATATGTTCATATTTAGGTGTTATTTCTTTTTGCATTTCAATTTGCATGATCGAGAGATATGTTGGTTGGATAATTATAATACGGATAAATGGATTCATGGTATTTTAGAGATAGGATTTCATGAATTTATGTATTAGATAGGGTACTTTATTTTAATGCAAATTTGAGGGTTGTAAATTGTTTGAGAGAAAATTTACTCAACTTAGGTTTAGATTTTGAATTGCTTGAGAGAGAATTTGATAAATGTTTAACCCTTACAATACAATGAATTTGATAATCTTTTTATTGCCTGATTACATAGAATTGAGTTAATGAGCGGTTATTATCATGTGAATGCTCTTAGACTTTCGACTTTTTATCACCTTTAATCCTCCAATGTTTATTTATTCAAGTAGTCATAGTTAGGTTAATCTAGGTTCAAAATCTATTTTAATTATAAGTATGATAATAGAGTGACGGTGAGTACGAGTATTTGAAAAAACCCTGTGGAGTACGACATTAGATGTAGATTTCTCCTATACTATGATTGATAGGTGCACTTGCCTGAAAATTAAATCAATCTAGCTTATGCTCATCTACATAGTTTATACTAGAATGTAGAATGAATCTGCATCAAGTTATTACTTGTTAAAAAATAGCATCATCAGTTTATTATTTATTTATATAAAAATAGAAAATAAACATTAAAAAGGTGCCAATGAAGAAATAGCGCATCGGTATCACATTGAATTTGAACTAAAATAAATTTAATAAAAAGAGATCATAAATTTCAAATTAATTAAGGCAGAGACTTGGTCGTGGAGGTTCCACAAAAATGAGCTCACCTATCTCTAGGACTATCGCTCACCTGAACATTAAGATTACTTGACCGGGCTATCATCCGACGAAGGATTCCTCTTAATGCCCGCATTACGCTAAGAACCTCGCTATTGGGTGGGGAACCCAATCCGGTAAAACTTCGTGCCTCCTCTCTCGAGGGTTAGTACGAAACTCCATTTACCTAGGGGTTATCTGTCCATACGCACGGCCTCTCCGCAAGCTAGCGTGTGGAATACAGAAATAGAGCCCACACATCGATATGTGGTTCTACGCATCGTAAACCGAGAGTAAACCCGAAGTAATTTAATTAAGGAGAAAACGTGGAACTTTAATTATTTAAAGCAATTTTATTTATCCCAATGCTATTCGATACTGAGGACTAAGAGCGGTTAGCCACTCATCAGAATGGGGAAGGCTTGCGAAATGAAATGCAGAATTGAAAGTGCGAGTCCTACTCGAACGAGTATGCGAGAAATGAAAGTAGTAAAGAAAGCCTTAAAGTAAAGCAATAAAATGCAAGTCCTACTCAAACAAGTAGGCGGGAAATGCAAGCTATAAAATTGTGAGTCCTACTCAAACGAGTAGGCGGAAATGAAAGCTGTAAAATTGCGAGTACTACTCAAACGAGTAGGCGGGAAATGAAAGTAGTAAAATTACAAGTCCTACTCAAACGATTAGGAGGGAAATGACAAGTCCTACTAAAACGAGTAGGCGGGAAAAGACAAGTCCTACTCAAATGAGTAGGCATAAAATTAAAGCTGAAAAGACAAGTCCTACTCAAATGAGTAGGCAGGAATTTAAAGCTGAAAATACAAGTCCTACTCAAATGAGTAGGCGGGAAATTACAAGCCCTACTCAAACGAGTAGGCAGGAAATGACAAGTCCTACTCAAACGAGTAGGCGGGAAATGACAAGTCCTACTCAAATGAGTAGGCGGGAAATTAAAGCTGAAAATAGAAGTCCTACTCAAACGAGTAGGCGGAAAATTACAAATCCTACTCAAATGAGTAGGTGAGAAATTAAAGCGAGTCCTACTTAAACGAGTAGGTGGAAATAGATGCAAACACACCCACACTTTACATAAAATAAAACACACACACTCTACATAAATAAAATCTAACTCATACACTCACGCACACATACAAAAATGAGAAAAACGAAGGTATTGAAAAATTAAAATAATTATATTTCTACACCTAGAATGTCATAAAAATGCATAAAAGGAGAGAATAAAAATTAAATGAGCAAAAGTTCAAAACAAAAATCGAAATGCTCGAAAATTAAAATAATTATAATTCCATTCTTATAACTTGATAAAAGTGTTTTAAAAAGTGGAAATAAAATTGAAAAGAACAAAAAGTTTTACAACCTAAAAAAGAAAATTTAACTTGAAGAAAAATAAAAAACACTTTAAAAACATGTTTACGAATTGATAAGAATGAAATAAAAGAACAAAATCAACATAAAAAGCTATAAAAAGCTAAGGGGCATGAGAAGAAAATGCTATTATAACAACTACTTATAAGATAATCATAGAACTAAACTATGGAAAAAAGAGCTTGAAAACTAAAAAAAAGATACAGAAGATCACTTAGACTAGGGTGCTCAAATGCATTCCAAAACCATATATGCGAAGAAAACTACAAATTTTATTAAGTTAACAACAAGTTACAAGGAAAGCTAATAAAAAAACAAAAGGGAGGGGCAGAAACTTTCTTTACATAGCTTGGAAAACACCAGAGCAGCACCTACCCTAAGTAAAATGGTCCAAAAAAAATGAACCCTTAGACCTTACAGAGAAAATCTATTTATAAGCAAAAATTTTCAGATTACACGCCCTAGGTCAAATGCGTATAGGGGGGCGTGTAGCTACTGTTGCTGAAGTGATCCGGAACATTTATTCCTGGTTTGACTTTGGAGCTGTACACGTGGATGTCACGGGCGTGACCCTGCTGTCACGGGCATGTAGCGGGGCGTCTCCAGAAGGTTTAATTAGGGAAGGTGTCGTGTCATTTCATCATCGACGCTGTCTTGTTTGGGATAGGTGGATTGGTCACGGGCATGTAGAATATTGACAAGGGCATGTAGGTGGGTTCGACGAACTTTGAACTCGGAATGTCGAGCTGGGGATGGCGTCGAGTGGCGATGTCGTCTTGTTGCGCTCAACAAACCAGATTTGACACGGGCATGTTGGGGAGTGTCACGGGTGTGACCCTGCTGTCACGGTCTTGTAGGACTGAACAAGGGTGCGTCATTATCGGACACAGGGGTGTACTTGATTTTTTCTGTTAATGAGACAGCTTCTGCTGGAATCAAAGTCATGCGCCCAGGTCACGGGCGTGAACGAGAAGTACATAGGCATGTACTTGAAATTTTTTTGACTTTCTTGAAAAATTTCAGAAAACAAATTTAAGTTAAGTTAGGAAATTATATAAAAAAGAAGAATTTTATTGATGAAAAATAACTAAAAATTACAAAAATAAACTAAAACAACTTAATTAACGTACGTAAAAATACGTATATTTACAACTTATCAAATACCCCCATACTAAAGCTTTTGTTATTTCAGTGCAAAAGTTGGAGATATACGTATAAGAAAATATAGAAATCATAAGTTTAGCTACCGCTTGAATTAATCGAAAGAAAGATCAAAATAATTATCCAGCGTATAAGAGTTAAGTCCTAAATTTTGAAAAAAATTTAAATAGTGGAAGTGTTTCAGCTAAAAGCTTCTCGATATAATCAAATAGAAAGCAAAAATTATATTTGTTAGGTTAACAAAAATAGATTGAGATTATGAAAACTTTAGCTTATAAGAATTAAAGAAAATAATTCAATTTAAGAATTATGCTCTCAAAAAGATTTTAAAATGAAATCTAGAATCATTTGAAATTGGCAGAGGGGGATGTTGTGGTTTATGAATAGTGCTTTGATTTAGAGGTGATGTATATTTTTTCACTCAAACCTCAAATGAAATTTTGGTTGAATGTGGATGTTTAGGAAAACGAAATCTTATTTTCCATAACATAGTATTTTTTGAACAACTTCATAATAACATAATGTATATGTATAGAAGTAATGAATTTTATCCTCTTACTCCATAACATATAATATATTTAAACTATTGGATGCCTATGTTTACGGAACGAAATCTTATTCTCATTGACATATGTTAACCCCTCAGTCTGCAACGTGTGCGAGATTCGTCACCTACCCCGCAGACTCAATTTGGCAGTCCGCTCTGCTCGGCAAAGCATGGGCATAATTCTAAGGTTCCAGGCTAATCATAAGCGGACTCAGTTTGTCCGTTCACCGAGCTCGGCAGAGCAGCAGCATTCAGCAATCCTAAGGATGATCCCCTTAGCGGGGGACTCAGTGCGTCGTCCGCCCAGTTATGCATACCTTTGGAGCTCTGGATTGATCCCTCTTTGGCGTTCTCGGTGTCCCATCCGCCCAGGCCGCAGTCCTCCAGCAGGATCGCGCCTTGCAGCAGCAGACGGAAGCCTCAGCCCACGAGCCCAGTCTGTCCCCTTTGTGCGGACTGGAGTGTTCTTTCTTTTTTGCTTCTCGTCTCCGCTACCCGGTTCTCCTGTACCCCGGGCCGCCAGTTATTTTAGCCCTGCCCGTTTGGGCAGGCCCCCGTCCTATAAATAGGGGGAAGTGGTGCACCCAAAGCACGTTGACTCGTGCCCAGGAGCCTACATGTTAAAGGCTGCGGACTTGATTCTCAGGCTTTGCGGACTCCAGCTTGCTCAGCTCTTCCCCCTTTCCTTTACTCCACTTCTAATCAACCCTGTAACCACCCTTCTTCAATCAAAGAAAAGCTCGTGGCAAGAGAGGCATTCAGGCTGCGACGGGCGAAGTCTGTTGTTGTCGTGGCTCACGGCCCTATTATTCTTTTTGCTCTCGTCTACTTAGTAGATTGCTACTCACAGTTTATCTTTCCCCGTATGTTCCCCCATGCTCAAACCGTTAGCTGGTGGTGCTCGACTCCCTTTTAATTTTCATGCATCAAGAGTTAACACACGACCTTCAGATTCGAGTAGTATTTTGAATTCAGCGGACAGACATTTTAGACTGCCGAGCTCGCTACTCAGACCGCTCCAGCTCTTCAGAAGATTCTCTTTGGGATGCCATCGAGCAGGCTCATTTTGAGGATGAGCAATC
Source organism: Platanthera guangdongensis (assembly GCA_039583875.1). Classification (NCBI taxonomy): domain Eukaryota; kingdom Viridiplantae; phylum Streptophyta; class Magnoliopsida; order Asparagales; family Orchidaceae; genus Platanthera; species Platanthera guangdongensis. Next base: position 96,941,985 of record CM077153.1, on the reverse strand, counting down.
TCGCAGATAGACCGATCAACGTCTTGATACAATCATCCAGGCCTTGCTTTTGTTCACCCAGCGGCTTGCTCCTTAGGCCGCAGCAGAGCCTGTGGACTCGCTAGTCTACCAGACCCCAGCTCGTCGAACTCCGCTTCGGCAATCTCCAGTCACTCCTCACCATCCCACTCTGTCTGCCACTCCTCTACGACCTCAGGAGGAGAAGTTCGCCTCCTTCATGAATTTTTTCAGGGAGGCAGCCAGGGGGACTCCTGCCCTCCAGCTCTATTTCACCGATCGCCAGTCCGCCGAGCCCGCGGACTATCCAGCTTCAGTACACCCTTTTTTACCCAGCTGATTTTGAGACTCTGTCTCCCTTCATCGATCGAATCCGATGGGAGTCGACTCCTAGTAACTTCATGGAACCCCGTCATCCATTCTACTCAGGGGAGACTGATCCAGTCGCCCATCTGGAAGAATTCGAAGGGGCAGTTGCACTGAGATGCCTCTCTGACACCATCAAGTGGAAGGTTTTGGTTACCACTCTCGAAGGACAGGCAAGACAGTGGTTTTATGAGCTGCCTTCGGGCACGATTTTTTCCTTTGCTGAGCTTTACAGTGAACTGTTGCTGAGGTTTGCTACCTCAAAAAAAGAGAAAAGATGGATCGGCTGCTCTCTTCGAGATCAAGCAAAGGGACAACGAATCAGTTGCACTGTTCGTTGATCACTTCGAGAAAGAGATTCAGGGTGTGAGGAACGTGAACCCCGATTACTATAAGGTTGCCTTGATTCATGGCCTCCGGGAAGGCCCCTTAAAGTTTAAAGCAACAATGAAGGCACGAGCAACATACTAGGAGCTGATAGCCATGGTTAATCGCTTCATTGAAGGCGAGAATGCCAACCCCACCTATGTCTCATCCCTGACAGCTAAGGCTGAAGGAAGGGATGCTTCCGGCTCTTCTTCTCATAGCAACCACCATCACAACAAACCTCCTTGCCCTGATTTCTAGCCTCCTTCTCAAAGGGGCCAGAATTTTTGCCACAAGAAACCCTTCCTCGGCCGTCAACAGTTTCAAGATCAGAGACTGCCATTGGCCACCATTCCTGCCATACCGCTGCAAGCGCTTCCCATTCTTCAGCAAGCAGCCATGCCTGCTCGAAGCCAATGTGATACTAACTGCGTGGAGGAGATTATAGGTCTGGATCTTGATGAAGTCATCCAGATCTTGCAGAAGAAATCAGATGAGAAGAAACAAGGTCCTCAGAGCGAGTGGAGGCCAAGGAACAACACACATTTCTGGCAGTTTCACAAAGATAAGGGTCACTTAATCGAAGACTGCAAAGCCATTTGTCTGCTGATAGAAAAACTGCTTGCTGAGGGCAAGATTGATTTGAGTAAGAAAGACTCTTCTTCGAATCCATCTACCTCCAAGGGCAAGAAGGTAGCTGAAGCTTATCAAGAGTGTATGGAGGTAGAGGGCGAAGGACGTCTGGGGCCAATAAACATTCCAGTTGAATGTTTTGATGCCGAAGATGAAGGGGTTCTGGGGCGACTCTTCTTCATTCCTGGTGGGGCAGGAACCGAATCTACTCGGAAGTCCTCAATTTCAAGGGTCACTCGAGCAGAGGTTGCCTCTTCCTTTTCCTTTGCTCCACCAAGCAAAGTTATCACTTTTGGCCAAGTTGATCTGCCTCAAACAGCAAATATGTTTAATGATGCAGTCGTGATTAAGGTGGTTATTGGAGATTTTACGGTTGACAGGATTCTTATTGATACCGGCAGCTCAGTCAACATATTGTTCAAATCAACCTTTGAGGCCCTGAAGACTGGAAAACCTATGCTTTCCACCAAATGGCCACTATATGGCTTCTATGTCAAGAGAAAAGAAGTCGAAGGAAGCGTCACCCTACTAGTAAAGCTTGGAGGAGCAACCGAGCAGGTTCAATTAACAGTGGTTGACAGTCCCAGCAGTTATCACGCCATCTTCGGTAGACCCTTGCTGAATAAGTATCAAGCTGTGGTCTCAACTTACCACCTTGCGATCAAGTTTTTTGCTGATCGACGGATGTGCAGGATCAGGAGTGACCCAAGGTGAGCAAGGGAATGTTATGTCCGTACTGTCAACATGACTGAAGCCAGTCCTCCCATTGCTCCAGCAGTAGCTGCAAAAGCCTCTCCAAGTTCAGAAACTACTTCAGATGGAGGAGCTCACCGGGAACCTGCCCCGGTGACGCAAAGAGTCCCCATTGCTGAGGGGTAGGAGAGGAAGATCTCCATCAACTTAGAGTTGCCTGAAGATCAGAAAGCCGAGTTGATCTCTTGTTTGCTGCAAAACCTGGATGTCTTCGCTTGGTCTGCGGATGACATGCCAGGCGTTGATCTGGATGTTGCTTTCCACCACCTTAATGTTGATCCCAACTTCAAGCCAGTGTAGCAGAAGAAGAGGGACGTAGCAACAAAGCTCGTGGATCCAATAAGAGAGGAGGTCGCGAAGCTCCTCAAGGCAAACTTAATTCGTGAAATTCAATACCCTACCTGGATATCCAATGTTGTAATGGTTAAAAAACCAGGAGGGAAGTGGCGCATGTGTGTAGACTTCACAAAACTTAATAAAGCATGCCCCAAAGATTGTTACCCCTTGCCACTGATAGATTCTTTAGTTGATTTTGTGGTAGGGTACTCCTTTATGAGTTTTTTAGATGCATTTTCAGGTTAACACCAAATTAGAATGCATAAACCTGACGTTCCTCATACATCATTCATTACAAATGATGGTTGTTACTGTTACCTTGTGATGCCCTTTGGGCTTAAAAACACTCGTGCAAGCTATCAATGCACGATGGACTATGTATTTAAGCAACAAAAGGAAGAAACCTTGAGGTGTACATAGACGATCTCTTGATCAAAAGCAAGTCTTTTTCCCTGCACCTGCAAGATCTAGCAGAGATGTTCGCTACTCTGCATAAATATAAGATGAAACTCAACTCGTCAAAGTGTACTTTTGGGGCAAGTAAGGGGAAGTTCCTTGGTCATCTCCTTACTCCAGAGGGACTTGCCCCCAATCCAGACAAAGTAAAAGCAATTCTTGATATGGCTCCCCCCCTCGTTCACCTAAGGAAGTTCAGCAATTAGGGGGGAGGTTAGCAGGTCTCGGGAGGTTACTCTCTCGGGTTGGTGACAAGAGTGCTTATTTCTTTAAAACTCTTCGAGGAGCGTTCAAATTTGAGTGGACAGAAGAGTGTTCTTAGGCTTTTGAGCAGTTAAAGAAGCAGCTGACTTCAACACCTTTGCTCCAGAGTCCCCGGTCAGGGGAGATGTTATTCTTATACTTAGGAGTTGGCCCTGAGGCGGTCAGCTCAGTTCTTTTTCGAGAAGATAACAGGAAGCAGTTCCCAGTTTATTATGATAGCCACATTCTAAAAAATGCAAAGACACGATATTTGATTCTAGAGAAGTTGGCATGTGCACTGGTTATGTCTACTCGCAGACTCCGTCCGTACATCCAGGCGCACTCAATTCAAGTTGTTACTGATCAACCTTTGAAAAGTGTGTTGGAGAAACCGGAGCATTCTAGAATATTAGCCAAATGGGTGATAGAATTGAGTGAGTTTGAAATTTCTTATGTGCCCACGACAGCTATCAAGTCTCAAGTTTTAGTAGACTTCTTGATTGATAAAGCAGAGTCCAGTTCTGATCAGGCAGAAAGATCTCCTTTGGCTTGGACCATCAATATTGATGGAGCCTCAAGCAGAAATTCTTCTGGAGCAGGAGTGGTTCTGATCAATCCAAATGGCATTAAACTGGAGCAGGCCATCAAGTTCTATTTTCCAATAACCAATAACCAGGCAGAGTATGAAGCCTTGTTAGCAAGCCTGAGGCTTGCAAGAGAGCTTGGAATTGATCATGTTCATATCAAGACTGATTCTCTGGTGATGCCGTCACAAATTCTTGGTAACTTTGAAACCAGAGAGCCAATCTTGAGGAAGTATCTTGCTCTTGTGAAAGTGGAAGTTGACAAATTCAAAATCTTTACCATTGAGTACATCCCTAGATCAGAAAATGAGGAGGCATATATTCTTGCTAAGAATGGAGTTCCATCAGAAGGAACAACTTCTGAACTCTTCCGCCCGGTAGTGGATGAAGAAGAGTTGATGCAGGTTGATCGGCGTCCTTCCTGGATGGATCCATTCATTCTCTACCTTTCAACAGGGAACTTTCATCACTCGATTAAAGATCAGAAAAGGTTCAAGATAAAAGATGCTCACTATTACTTGGTTGCAGGTGTCCTTTACAGAAAAACCTTCTTGTTTGCTATGGCTAGGTGTGTCTAAGAAAAAGAAGCTCCGACTATTTTGCAAGAAGTTCATTCTGGCGAGTGTGGAAGTCACTCGGGAGCAAGAACACTAGAAAGACGGATCCTGCGACAGGATTATTTCTGGCCCACCATGAAGAAAGATTCTGAGGCTTATGCCAGAAAATGTGTTCAATGCCAGAACTTTGCTCCACTTCAGTATCAAGCTGCTCAGTTACTCAGATCAATTGCAACTCCTTGGCCCTTTGCAGTTCGGGGGATGGACCTCATTGGTCCTTTTCCCATGCAAGCGGATAACGGTGCTTTATCATAGTCCTGATTGATTACTTTAGCATGTGGATTGAAGCAAAGGCATTGGCAAAGACAACAACTCAGGTCGTCAAGAATTTCATTTTATGAGAGATTGTCTACCGGCATGGAATACCAATGGCAATAATCACCGATAACGGGCCACAATTCAACAATGCAGAGATGATTGATTTTTGCAAGTAGATCAGAATAGAACTGTGGTTTGCATCAGTCCATCATCCCAGAAGCAACGACCAAGTTGAAGCAACCAACAAGCAGGTCCTCAATTTACTTAAGAAGAAAGTGCAGAATCTCAAAGGCAGTTGGGCTGATCAACTTCCATCGGTCCACTAGTACTTAAGAACAACACCTTTATCCGCATCTGGCGAAACTCCGTTCAAACTTTCTCATGGCTCAGAATCCCTCATTCCAGTTGAGTTTGAAGTTCCATCACCTACAGTTCTGCTTGCAAGGCAAGGTTTTGAGGACTGGCTTGAGCTGAACAATGAAGAGATGAATTTCAACTTGGAGAACATTGAGGAAATCAGAGACAAAGCGGCAATAAGGCAGAAGAGTTAAAGAGAAGGATGGCTCGATACTTTGATAAGAACGTATGGATCAAACACTTTCAAGTGGGAGATCTAGTTCTTAAAAAAGTTGATGCTGCTGCAAGAGCCAGCTCAGTAGGAAACCTTAATCTGAATTGTGTCGGCCCCTTCATTGTCAAAGAAGTGTTAAAGAACGATGATTACCGCTTGCAAACATATGAGGGAGAGGATATGCCACATAAGTGGAGCGGATATGATCTCAAGCGGTTCTATTCCTGAACCTCCTCCTTTTATTTCCTTTCTATGTAATCTTTTCAAGAATCATTATGAGTAAAAGCTGCTTGCTAATATTTCTTCAAATGTTTGTATCTCTTGAATAGTAACAGTTAGCACATTGAGCAAGGAAGATTTCAAAACGGTTCTATCTTTGAACTCTCTTTTCTCTCTTAATCTAACCTTGCAAAAAGCTTTTTATTGATCAAAGAATTTATACTAACACTTTTTCTAGTGTTTTCACCTTTGTCTCCCGAACAATAATAATGGTTTCCTGATACCAAGAGACATTGCCGAGTTCAGCAAACCTCCCCTAGAACCATTGTCATTTGCATAACACCACAAATACCACATGTTGCGAGGAGATTTCGCACCGTGTAGTGGGAACTTGCAGGCTATAACGCGGTAGGATACTGAATTTCGGATCTCGGCTCGTACCTGACCCCACCTCTGCATTATGGAGGGACAGGGTGCGTGTTAAGCTCTACCATGCCACTTTAGGGATATCGTTACAACTTTGATGATCGCGTGTAAAAAGCAATGCTATACGCACCTGCCCACGGGTCATCTTAGTTTTGACCCTCGAACACTCTGTGGTACCCTCAAGCATTGCCTGCAGGAGACCCACAGCCTGGTTGATCTTGGATAAAAGTAATACTGCTCCGGCCGCACCTGCCAAAATGAACAACTCAGACTATACTCCAGGCAGTAGGTCAGTTGACCGTTCCGTTGAGTGTGCAAATCTTGAGGCCCGGTGTGAAAAGCAATGCCACTCCGGCAGCACCTGCCGACTTGGTCACAAGTCTGCAGCTCATTCTTCACAGGAAATTAATCTAGTGCGGACTGTCTTCTGGTATCCGCTCAGTCCGCAGGATTTCTTGGGTTGATCTTATAGCTTGTGGCCCAGTGTGAAAATCTATGCCACTCCGGCCGCACCTTCCCACTAGGTCTCAAGCTGTGGATCATTTCTCTATCTAGGGCGGACTGTCTTCTGGTTCCGCTCAGTCCGCAGGATTTCTTGGGTTGTTCTTATAGCTTGTTGCCCGGTGTGAAAAGCTATGCCGCTCCGGCAGCACCTGCCCACTAGGTCTCAAGCTATGGATCATTTCTCTATTTAGTACAGACTGTATTTTGGTATCCGCTCAATCCGCAGGATTTCTTGGGTTGATCTTATAGCTTGTGGCCCGGTGTGAAAAGCTATGCTGCTCCGGCCACATATGCCCACTAGGTCTCAAGCTATGGATCATTTCTCTATCTAGTGCTGACTGTCTTCTGGTATCTGCTCAGTCCGCAAGATTTCTTCGGTTGATATTATAGCTTATGGCCCTGTGTGAAAAGCTATGCCGCTCCGGCCGCACCTGCCCACTAGGTCTCAAGCTATGGATCATTTCTCTATTTAGTACGGACTGTCTTTCAGTATCCGCTCAGTCCGCAGGATTTCTTGGGTTGATCTTATAGCTTGTGGCCCAGTGTGAAAAGCTATGCCGCTCCGGCCGCTCCTGCCCACTTGGTCACGAGATATAGATCATTTCTAATCAAATGTGTACGAACTGTAAAATGTTAGCTGCCCAGTCCACAGTATTGGTCCCTGGTTTGCCTTTTTAGCTCGCAGTTTGACAATAAATATAAGTACGCAATGCTTATTATCATTAAGCATAAAAGGTTTGATTTTGGTAAAGAGAATTGCGGACTGCTTTGGAACTCGTCAGAGTCCGCTTAATGTTCTTTTATGTCAGCAACCAACTGAACTTTAATCTCATTCTTTTTGCGGCGAACAGTAGTTGAATAATTTAATAAAATTTCCTAATTGTCATGTCAAAAACTTATATAGTGCGGATGATATCTGCATTGCGCGGACTGCTATACGGAGATCGCTCTTAACTACGTCAGTACATTTAAATAATAGAAAATAGAGAACATTGCAGAAGACACACACCGATACCGGAATATCCTTTTCTATTTAATCAAAAATCAAGTTACAACTTTTGTATATTCGGCGGACTCCAAACTTAAGTCCGCTCTCTTTACAAAAATATTAAAAACAAAAATGCATTACTCTGCTTCACCCATCTTCTGTTTTTTTCTCTACAGGGGATTCAGGGTTTAGGCTATCGACATCAATGTCTCGGGAATAGCTCTCCAAGCCACTTCCTCCACTGCTATCTGAACTGCTGCTGGTCGTGGACTCGCTATGCGAGTTCTTGCCAGCAGAGCTAGATGTAGAGGCGTCGGACTTGGCGGACTGACCCCCGCCATACTGGCTTGAACCAGCATCATCTTCAATTATCTCGGCTTCACCGCCGCCTCCGCCTTCTTCTTCTCCTTTCCTTCCTCAGTAATTTTATCTTTTCCTTTAGCAGCACGCTCCATCGCCACGACCTGCTCCACCAACTCAGGGAAGAGCTGCAGAAAAGGGATGCCATCCACCCCTTCCTTTGGGAAGCCACCGCGGACAAATCGCTCTATAGCGATCTCAAGGGTTTCTTTCACAAAGGGGAGCATGGTGGCTTGGAATTTATCGTTTTCCAAATCATACGTGACCTGCGAAAAATAAAGGCACAAACGTCAGTTCGCGGCGGACTTCAAGCGAAGACCGCTGCAAATACAACTTACCGCCAGCTCTTCTTTCTGCTTAGTGACCCTTTTTCCTAGCCCCACGCTTCTTTCCTTGATCAACCTCTTTTCTTGCTGAAGTTGCTCATTTTGTCTAAGTAGGTCTCTTGCCAGGGAACAAACAAAATGGTTTGTCACCGCGTTGTTCGCGCTTGCCTGGGCGGCCAGCAGAGGGAGGTCGGCAGGAGCAACCTTCTTCAAGTCGCTCAAGTTGCGCTTCCCATAGAGCGCAGAGATCGCGACATGAGCGTGGCGGGTTATATTCGGACTTTTGCATGATCGTAGTGCTGTCGACAGGCGGACATGCTTATTTTTATTGTGCCAGTGGATCATCGGGTTCCTCCTCAGATCCTTTTGGAGGTTACCAAAGCCCTGCATCGCAAAGCTTTCAAAAGAGGAGCAGTCCGCCACGGGATCCCCCTCTTATTTCCTTTTTCTTGCGACTTACTGCTTTCTTTCCCTTTGTGTAGGGGTAAACCCGCTTGGCATTTGCGGCAGGTTTGCAGGCACAGCCAGGATCACTGCAAGAAAAGAGTTGTCATCAAACAGGTCGCGCCGGATACAAATAGTCAGTCTGCTTACACTTACTCTCTTCGCGGGTTATGCCTTCCAGGCTCGCCAGTATTGGGATGTAATGCTTAATGTCTAACCGAGCCTCTGCGAGAAACCGGACGATGGCGGACTCCACATCACTAACCCCGACACTCTTGAAAGCGGAGTCCGCGCGCTATTGCGGATAAGTGTGCGCGAACCCAAGGTTGACCTCAAAGATCAGGAACCTGGAGGTCCAGTTATGGATCTTGTTAGGCAGACCCATGACCTTCATCCCTCGACAGTATAAGTAAATCACCCCTTTATATGGGCGGCCTCCGGAGGGTGTGATCGAGCAGACTAAAAACATCTTGCGGAAGATGTTCAAGGAGAAGGCGATCTTTTCAGATCACAGGTATGCAATAAAGCTATAAATTACAGTAAGGGTGTCGAGCGCTAGCTGGCCCAGCACCATCCCATAGTGCTCGAATATCTCTACCATCTCCCATAGCAGTGGGAATCTGAACCCGCTATCAAAGTGGTCGACAGGTATAGCGATCTGAGTCACTGTTGAGAAGTTCAATCTTTCCTCGTGGGCTGGAAGGCTGACAATCAAATTTGAGTCCGCCATATGCCTCTCAACGAAGGATTCAAGGTCAGCCTCTGTCAATGTGCATTTCCTGTGATCGGCACCACGGAAAGCAACCACGGCATCAGTCCTGGCAGACACCATGTTCTCAGGCCCCAGGGTCTTCTGCTTCAACTGCTTTCCTGCATAGAAGAAGCAACATCGCTATATTTAGAGTAGGGGGGCCTGACAACTTTTTGTCCAGGCTGCACAGCTCGATTCTCCAGTCCGCTGAAATCGCAACGATTCAGTTTTCCATGCAGCAAAAATAAAGACAATGATGTGTTTGCTATTTTCAATCTCTAGAGTACCTGCCAAGCAAATTTCAAATCACAAATTAAGCTGATGCATTTTCAGTTCGCCCAGCTCGCAGTACTTCCCACCAGCAGATTAATTCACAAGTTAAATTCTTAGAAGCGGACACAACATTTGTCCGCATAGTTAGCCACAGCACAGCAGGGAAATAAGCGCAATTTAACGTCAGAATACACGGATATCGCATTCAATCTACATAAAGCACAGCATTGTTCTTTACAAGTCACAACACAAAGAATTGTTCAAATATAATACATCATATAATTCATCTTAATGACGGACTTAGCGGTCTCTATTTTCAGATCGTGCTGGCCGCTCCGTCCTGTCTCGGCACAAGTGCGCTTCCTGGTCACTTATCTGAAGAATTTCAATATACAAGCGACAGATGTGATGGTGAATGGAGTTAATAGTCTGTTGCATGTGCGCGGCCTCCCGGTCTACCCGGCTCAGAGGAATCATCCGCTCCGTTGTCGGCCTCAGCTACTCATCCGCGGTGCGCTGGCTACCCTCTGGTGCTGCTAGCTCTGGAGCGACGTGATCTGGCAATCGCGGTCTTTGCTCTGCGACCTCGGTAGCCCTCTTGCCCTTCTCTTCCCATGTCATCACCAAGTATTTCCCTTTGTAGAAGCAAGCGTCGTCAACAAATCGATTCTTCTCCCTATCAGATCTTTCCAGCGCCCTTGAGATGCTGGTGATCTGATCCTTCAAACCTTTCTCGCGCTCTGCCGCCTCCTTCTCGGGCTCTGCCGCCCTCCTTAACTCCGCTCGGATTTCTTTAATTTCATCACGAAATTCCTTCTCTAATGTTGCGACTTTCTCCAGGCCAGACTGCTCATCTTTGGCGGACTCATCAAGCAAGGCCGCGTCAGCTGCAGCATCTGGCGTGGTCACAATCTCGCCAATCTCGATAGAGCCCGGTGACGACTTCCTTCCTGCAATAAAGAAGTTCAAGATCATATTCAAATACAGTCCGCAGCGGACTCGAAGTATGAAGATAAATGATCACTTTTGGTAAAGGCAACGGCTAGTTGCCGACTAATTAAGATAGGACGCCTTACCCGCTCCGGATCAAATGCGCTTAACCGCTTTTTCCATTCGCGGTGGACTTTGATTCTTTTTTCAGCAACAGAGCTCATTGAAACAACAATGTCGTTGGTCTTAGTGATGATCTTGATTGGCCTTGAATTCCGCTGCGGCGACCTGTAAAGCCACTGACGCTTGAAGTATTTAGGCTCCGGTTGGAGTTTACCTGTCCGCAGCAGCTCTGCAGCAGTCCGCAGATCTTCAGCCTCTTTGTCCGCCGCGGCCTGCTTTGAGGCCGCCTCAACCGTAGCCATATGGGCGGCAATCTACTTCTTCTGCTCGGCGATCTTCTCTTTCAGCTTTTCCTTCTCTTTTTCCTCAGCAGCGGATAAAGGGGGGAGCTCGCTAGTCTTAACTCCTAGGATTTCTACCTCAGGATGCAACACATCCGGCAAGGATTTATTGATGAGATGAAGTTGCTCGAAATCTATGGAATTTAGTATCTCTTCAGTTGACAAACTGACCGTGGAGAGGGAATTATCTCCCTGGATTTGGGCCTCTTATGTAACCAGGTCGCTTTCAGAAACTTCCTTTTCGCGCGGCCTGTGCTGCAAGTCCGCATCCCCAGTCCGCACGGAGATATTTTTCTTTTTCATCGCCCGCAGCTTCTTTTCAACCGGCTCAGCCACAGTGGATTTGTCTCTCTTTCTCTTCTTCTCAGGAGGAGCCTTTTTCTCAGTAGAGTCTGTGACAGCCATCCCTAAATCTGGCTGGCTCTCGCGGATTGTCTCACGGTTTGAAACAACTAATGCCTGTAAAGGCGCGTCTTTATCGACTTCCTCTCCCGCAGGCCGCCTATCTTCGTCAAGGTTAACGATGGGCTGCTCGGCGTTCGGGGATGATATTTCGGTTTCGTTATTCGTGCAAACCATGTCCGCCGAGTTCGCAGATTTCTGAGTGTTTGCAGTGACTGACAGATTCAATGTCTTATCTGCACTCTTTGACGGCTGTTCGGAGCGAGGAGCGGTGGCATCCTTCTTCTCGCGCACAGACACATATGACGGACCCGACCCTCTCCAACCCGCGGCCGTTGATGTTGAAGCTCTAACGGATGACACGCCACCATTACAAAGCAAAGATCTACGGCGAAATAAAGACGTGGGAGCGCGGCGCCGCACCTCTTCCCGCTACCATCTTCGCTCGCGAGATAACGCCATCAAATGACGTTGTCATAAAATCTGCCGGGCTGCGGATAACAATTTTTATGCTATGTTTTGTTTAATTGGTGGCCTGCATTTAGCCTCCAAATGCCTTTAATTTCTGAAATATTTTATGTATAACTTTTATTTAGAGTGGGCCATATATAAGGCTTCCACTCCCTTGGTTTGAGATGAAGAAAAGTAACCTAAAAAAAACTGATTTCAGCTTTGAGAACTCCTTCTCATTTCCGCTGCCCCCCTCCCATAGTCTGCCTCCTTGAGGTTTCGGCCAAGTGAAGGCCCTCCTCTTCCGGCGTGGGAACTTCGCGGCGTGACTCCGTTGAAGGTGGACGTGCAAAGCTTCTTCCGGTGTGACTCCGGCGGATCCGTGGTTGAGCGATTCTCCACGTGTAACTATCTACGAGTTGGGGTAACGATTCCTCTTCTCTATCTTGTGTGCTTCTTCTACATCCTCCGCATATTTCTTGTGCGAAAGCTTTGGTGTGAAATCTGAAATTTTAATCATCGAAGTATTTCCATTTGGTTTTCGTATTTGATTCTCCGAGTTTCTCGCATTCGAAAGAAGGGTGGTGACCTTTGGTTTTTCTTAGTCGGGGGAGATCAACCACTTTTCCGAATCCTTTCTTTGGTGGATCTCCTTGGTGCGACTTCACTCGACCGAACCGTGTGGGTTCATTTCGCCGGAAAGGATAGTGGCCTCTAGTCACTATTTGATCCTAAGAGGGTTCGCGATCCTCAAGTCGTTGTGTGACGATAAACGTTAATTTAAATCGTGGCTACGCTCGCGTGTGGTGTTTCCAAATTAGATCGTGTGTGGGTAGATTTAGTCGCTAGAACGTGCCGGACATTTCGCCCCGGTAGCCTACATCAATTTGATATCAGAGCGAGGTTCGTGCCGGTTCCTAAACTGGCACAATCCTTCTCTGTTCGGTAGGCTTAGTTCTCGTAAATTCACATTTCAGCAAAGTCTCTATTTGTGGTGTGCCAACAGCGGGTTAAAATCTGAATTTTTCTTCAAAATCAAAAAAAACTTTTTCTGGTAGACTCTCTTCACCTTAGGAAGAATTAAATTTTAAAAAAAAATTCAGTTTAGTCCATCGGTTAGGCGGAAAAAAAATTATTTCTCATAAAATTTTAGCCAGTCAGGGTGTTTAGGACTAATTTAGAGTCAAAAACAAAAAAATCTGCATGCGCACAAGGCACGGCACCGAGTACGCTCCCTCTTCTTCCAATATGGAGGACGAGCGGCATGGGGGTCAAGACCCGACTCCCGTCGAGGCTCTACGACAAGAGTTTAATGCGCACATCGTGAATCAAGAGCGTCGCATGAATGAGTTAATGGACATGATCGCTCAACTTACGACTGCTAGAGCGGCTCCACCCGCCCCTCCTAATCCTCTACCAATTAACCCTCACCCCCCGAACCACCACCAGCCCTGTTATCCTCCTCGATTTGACGAGGAATACGATGACCTTGCACCACGTGGTCCACCCTATTATAATCGAGCTCCACAAGAGTTCAACATCATGAAAGCCATCCGTATAGAAGCCCCTACTTACGACGGCATGGGGCAGCCCCACATCTTTCTGAATTGGATAATGGATATCGAGTGCTACTTCGAGTGGCATAACTTAACCGATAGGCAAAAGGTCCAAGTCGCTAGGCTGAAACTACTAGACCGGGCCAAGGTATATTGGCTCAATGAGGAGGGACGCATGGGAGCGCTTGATGGTATGCACCAATTGGTTGGCAGGTTATGAAAGCTATGTTGTCGGATCAATACGTCCCCACGTATTACCGCACACAACTGTTTGACGACTTAGCCTCTCTTAAGAAAGGGAGCCAGTCGGTGTCTGATTACATGGGTACGCTTAAGGATCTGTTAGTACGTTGCGATGTTAAGGAGATGCCCGAAGTGACCCTCTCGAGATTTCGGAAGGGGCTAGATCCAGATATTCAGCGCAAGCTTTTGCGTTATGGGCATACGGATATAAACACCACGTACAACGCGGCCTTGGACATTGAGGAAAATATCGCTCTCAAGTCTAAAGCAAAGTATTTCCAAAAGGGGAAGTCCACGTATAAGGACAAAGGCAAGTTTAAGGCTACCGACACAAGTTCGATAGTCATCACCGCTAGGAATTCTAAGAATCCAACCGGGGAGCGAGTGCCAATTGGGAGAGTTAATAAAATGAATGCCACATGCTACGCTTGTGGAGTACAAGGGCATTATGCGAGCGAATGCCCCACCAAGCCTAAGGCCATAGCTTTATTGGAGGCTCTTAACGACCCGACCGAAATAATTTATGAAGCCGATGAGGGGTCCGATGTTGAGGGAGTCCCGAGTGATTTGGAGGATGAACATAACCTCACGGTTATGTGTTGTATCCTGACGGTTCCCCAGACGCCAAACGATTGGAATAGGACAACCCTCTTTTCGATGATATTTAAGAGCGGAGAGAAGTTGTGTAAGCTTATCATCGATAGTGGGAGTTATATGAACGTCGTTTCGGAGAGCGCGGTTGCTAGGATGTCTTTAGTTGCCGAACCACACCCCCAACCTTATCATGTAGCTTGGGTAAATAAGACCTCTCTTCCTGTCACGAAGCATTGTCTAGTTCCCCTTAACGTCAAATCTTATTCCGAGCAAGTGTGGTGTGATGTCATCCCCATGGATGCATGTCACGTCCTTCTTGGCCGGCCTTGGCTATATGACCCCGACGTGACTCACTTCGGTAGGGCTAATATTTATGAGTTTAAGTTTAAGGGGAAGATTATTACCTTTAAACCAACTCCACCCAAGGACCCGACTATTCCGTCCAAGGATACCATTGTACCCGTGGAGAAGAAAACCTTGAACTTAATAGGACGAAAAGAGTTCACCCGCGTCCCATTTATAGATGGCGTGATCTATGCGCTCGTGCTCTTGAGTAGTAAGGAAGATGGTGATAAATTAGATGGGCTTCCAGAAGATTTAAAATAATTGTTGGATGAATATAAAGATGTGTATCCGGCCGAGTTACCCCCCATCTTACCGCCACTACGCGACATCCTACACGCCATAGATCTCGTCCCGGGTTCCTCACTCCCGAATCAGCCCCATTATAGGCTCCACTCGGCGGCGCATCAAGAGCTTCAAACTCAAATATCGGAACTCTTAACTAAAGGGTTCATCCGCCATAGTTTGAGCCCATGTGCCGTGCCGGCCCTATTAGCCCCCAAAAAAGACGGTACTTGGAGGATGTGTGTCGATAGTCGGGCGATCAATAAGATCACTATTAAATATAGGTTCCCTATTCCCCGATTGGATAATCTTTTGGATATGCTTGCCGGAGCCACGATCTTTTCCAAGCTGGATATTAAAAGTGGCTACCATCAAATTAGAATTCGGGAGGGGAACAAATGGAAGACGGCGTTCAAGACTAAGGATGGTTTATATGAGTGGCTTGTCATGCCCTTCGGGCTATCTAATGCCCCAAGCACATTTTCTCGGATGATGACTCAAATATTCCAACCCTTCATGGGAAAATTCGTCGTAGTGTATTTTGACGACATCTTGGTGTTTAGCTTGACGCCCACTGAACATACAAATCACTTGAGGGCAGTCTTAACTACGTTAAGGAAAGAAAAACTATTCTTAAATCTGAAGAAATGTACTTTCCATGTCCGTGAGGTTGAGTTCTTAGGATATCTTGTGGGAGCAGACGGCATTAGAGTAGACCCAAAAAAGGTGCAAGTTATTAACGAGTGGCCGGAGCCAAAGTCCATCCGCGACGTTAGAAGTTTCCATGGACTCGCTACTTTTTATCGGCGTTTTATTTAAAATTTTAGTAGCATCATGGCTCCTTTGACGGAGTTCATGAAGAAAGGGGATTTCAAATGGACTAAGTCCGCCACTCATGCCTTCCAAACGATCAAAACTCTCATGACGGAAGCACCCCTCCTACGCTTACCGGATTTCTCTAAGGTGTTTGAATTAGCGTGCGATGCGTCTGGGGTTGGGAGTGGAGGAGTATTAAGTCAAGAGGGTCACCCCATTTGTTATTTTAGTGAGAAGTTGTCCGGGGCTAAATTAAACTACTCCAATTACGATCGGGAATTTTATGCGGTGGTCTGAAGTTTACACTATTGGAGACACTATCTCCTTTCCAAAGAATTCGTGCTTCTTTCGAATCATGAAGCCTTACATTTTATTAACTCCCAACATAAAATCAGCCCCCGGCACGCTAAGTGGGTGTCGTTCCTCCAAGAGTACACGTTCACTCTTAAGCATCTTAAGGGGTCCAACAACCGTGTGGCCGACGCCCTTAGCCGACTCTCGTTACTATTGTCCACCATGCAAGTTAAGGTGATTGGTTTTGAGTGCATTAAGGACGAGTACGCGACATGTCCGGACTTTAAGGACATCTACTTTGCCACCCAAGAGGAGTCCCCCTCCACTATTTCGGCATTCTACATCCGGGATGGTTACTTGTCTAAGCACACGAAGTTGTGTATCCCACAAACTTCCCTCCGCCATCATATCATTTGGGAACTTCATGGTGGGGGACTTGGTGGCCATTTTGGTCGGGATAAGACGCTAGCTTTAGTAGAGTTGAAATTTTATTGGCCGGGTTTGAAATCTCTCGTTGGTAAAATCGTTAGTAGTTGTCGTACTTGTCAACTAGCTAAGGGTAGTAAAACAAACGTCGGTCTCTACACCCCTCTACCCATCCCTTCTATCCCTTGGGAGGATGTGAGTATGGACTTCATTTTAGGCCTCCCGCCCACCTTCCGACGACATGACTCTATTTTGGTAGTTGTAGACTGGTTTTCGAAGATGGCGTACTTTATTCCGTGTAGCAAAACTAGTGACGCCTCGCACATGGCAAAAATTTATTTTAAGGAAGTTGTCGGGCACTGCGGCATTCCAAAAACTATCGTTAGTGATCGGGACGTCAAATTTACTAGTTACTTTTGGAAGACGCTTTTGAAACTTATGGGAACCAAACTTTTGTTTTCGTTCTCCTATCATCCGCAATCGGATGGCCAAACGGAAGTCGTAAATAGAAGTGTGGGCAATCTTTTACGTTGTCTTGTTGGAGAGCACAAAGGCACTTGGGATCTCATTCTCCCACACGCAGAACTCGCTTATAATAATTCTAAGAATAGGTCTACCGGGTTGTCGCCGAATGAGATTGTGCACGGTTATAAGGCGCCCGTGCCACTTGACTTGATCCCCCTACCGCCCACTTATAAATCAAGTCACATCGCACAGGAATTTGCCCAACACATTCAAAATTTACATAAACACATACAAGAAGTGTTAGCCACGCAATATACGTTCGATCAGTTACACGTGAATTTGCACCGCCGAGCCTTCCATTTTAATGTTGGTGATTTGGTCTTGGTTCTTCTCATTCCTGTACAACCTCGTGTCTGGCGAGCAAGGTCAACAGGGACTAGGCAAATCGGGCTGAGGACAATAGGCGAGCTCGCCTGGATGTTTGAGGTATTTTTTACTGTTTTGCCCCCGCTGGCCTGCCCATAGCCCCTCAAAACAGCGGAGTTTGGCTGTTGGCAGACCCAACCAAGGGTTTTCTGGTAATTTCAGGTCAGTTCTTTTGGTTATTGGCAGTCCGGATTTCAAAAGCTATAAATAGGACCCAAGGGGTACCCCAGAAAGCAGGTTCTTCCCTGTGCTCTCCTGCCCCAATCTTCAAGTGCTTTCTAAGGGTACCTTAGCTCGGCTTCTGGCTAAGGAGGGGAAGCGCTCTGAGATCTTCCAGGTTTGTGGTGGGACCTCCCTGCCGAGCCCTTGGGTCTGTTTCACCTTGCATTCTTTGTTGTTTTTCTTGCAAGAGCGAAGTAGGCACGAGATCACCCCCTTC
The DNA here is from genome assembly GCA_039583875.1 of Platanthera guangdongensis. Classification (NCBI taxonomy): domain Eukaryota; kingdom Viridiplantae; phylum Streptophyta; class Magnoliopsida; order Asparagales; family Orchidaceae; genus Platanthera; species Platanthera guangdongensis. The sequence goes on along the minus strand of CM077153.1, from coordinate 96,924,382 downwards.
CCCAAGGGCGATCTCCATAGGAGACCGATTTTCAGTTTCAACATTTTGGTGCGGTGAGCGTGGATAGTGGTCAGCACAGAAAAGCTTCCGCGAGCTCAATGACGGGAGGACAAGGATCCGACAGACCGGACTCGCCGCCCCCCCCCCCCCCCCGCCACTCGCAACGGTGGGGATGTTTGAAGATTTCAGAAGCGAGGTGCTGACTCTTGTCAAGTTCACACTCGGCATGCGGGCCGAGTGCTAGACTCCGGCGGTTCAGATCGCGGCTGCCCCGTCCTTGGGCGAGGACGCTCCCGGCAGGCGAGCTGGGAAGGAAGTGGTCGAGGATGGTCGAGGGTGCGAGCTCCCCGGGCGCGAGCTTTTCCCTGGCTCGGCTGGCCGAGGTCGGTTTGGCGAGCTAGGCTCGCGAGACTCGCCAGCTCGCCCAGCTGGGGGAGGAAGTCCTTTTAGTGAGCTGGTCTCTTCAGCTCCAGTTCCAGATGGGTTCAGGGAACCCGAGATGTCCTATTACACCGGAAATGGGGATCCGGTCCAGCATGTCCAATGGTTTGAGGACGTGGTCTCCATCCGTCAGATGTCGGACGGATTCAAGTGCCGACTCTTCGCCATCACCCTCCGGGAGAAGGCGAGGGAGTGGTTCCCCCAGCTCCCGGCCAGCTCCATCTACTGCTTCGAGGACCTGCGCCGAGGGTTCATGCTGAGATTCACCACCTCGAAGAAGAGGAAGAAGGAGTCCGAGTCTCTATTCCACATTAAGCAGGGAGTGAACGAGACGTTGGGAAGCTACGTGGACCGATTTTAGGAGGAAGTTAGTCAGGTCCAGGAGATCCCGGGCCATAGTCTTATGATGGCCTTTACCCTGGGCCTGCAACAGGGTTTCTTCCGGATGGAGCTGAAGAGAGTCCCCCCCTCTCCTACGAAGCGTTGATGGAGAGGGCGGCGAGAGAGGTCGACGGGGAGGCGTCGAACCCGGAATTTGCAAGGAAGCTGGCCAGGTGGGCCACAGAAGAAGAGAAAGAGTCGAGAGGAGGAAAGGCACAGGAGGAGAGAAGAGGGGAGCCCAGGCAGAGGGAGCAAAGGCAGCTCCAAGGGCAGCAACAGTCGAGGTGGGGGCGTCAGGAGCCCGACCGACGGCTAGGATGGAGACCCGAGTGGCAGGGGCAGGGGCCACAGAGAGGGTACTACGGAAGGGATCACTACCAGGGGAGGCAAGACCAGTTCCACCCCCCGGGCTGGAGGCAGGGCCAGAGGACCCAGCTCCCCGATCAAGAAGAGGCCATGTCCATAGCCCTGGGAGCAAGGAGGGGAGCGTGGAGGAAGAGAAGAATAGAGGTCAGGGTGGAGCTGCCCTATTGCGACTTCCATCAGGAAGAGGGGCATGCCACGGTCACCTGCCCTGAGTTCCTCGAGATGAGGGGAAATAGGGAGCAGCAGCAACAACAACAGGGGCGGCAGGAAGTAAGGATTGAGGAGGTCCTGCCTCGGGCGGAGGAGGATCGGTGCGAAGACCGGGTGGATGTGGGGACCCGAGGAGGGATTGGAGTGATCCACGGGGGAGTGGGGATCGAGGCTTCCCGCAAGGCAAGTCTCCACACCATGTACCGGCGATGCGTCGCCTCCACATCCCAAACCCCACCCCCGGAGGAGAGGATCACTTTCTCCAGGAGCGATATGCCAGACCACGAGGATCCGTTCTATGATGCGCTAGTCATCAAGGCGGCCATCGAGAATTTCACCGTCTCTCGGATCCTCGTGGACAACGGGAGTTCCGTTAACGTCGTCTTCAGAAATGCGTTCGACGCGATAAGGGTGGAGGCAAAGAGGGTGCTGGCCTCAGATGGCCCTTTGTTCGGGTTTTCAGGAGAAAGGAAGGAAGTAGAGGGAGGAGTTGGTCTCCATGTCACCTTGGAGGGGCAGTCCCGAAACTGCAAGTTCGTCATTGTGGATGCCCCCAGCAGCTACAGCGCCATCTTCAGGAGGCCCCTGATCAGCGCCTTCCGCTGCGTCCCCTCATCTTTCCATCAGTGCTTGAAGTTCAACGCTGAGGGGGGTCCAAGTCAGGGTCAGGGGGGACCCAAAGGTGGCGCGGGAGTGTTATGTCACTGCGGTGAACACCATCTCCTGTCAGGAGGGAGCCGAGGAGATGGGGCTGAGGATGGAGAAGGTCGAGCAGGAAGCAGGTGGGGAGGAGCTGGGAGTGAAGGACTGCGCAGAAGAGGCGGCAGGAGGAGATCTGGAGGAGGTGGCCGAAGTGAGGGCCGTGAGAGGAGAGATGGAGGTAGAGGTCCTCGTACCGGAGGAAGCGGATGCCGAGGGATGGGGGGAGCAATCCAGGCTGGAGGCAGCAGAGGAAGTGGTGGAGCTGGAGGTGCTCACCCGAGGGGGAAGGATGGAAAAGATCTGCGTCAGCGGGGGGCTGACCCCGGAGGACCAAGGCAGGATGCTGGAGTGCATCCAGAAGAACGTGGACATCTTCGCCTGGAACGCCGCGGAGATGTCGGAGGTTGACGAGGATGTGGCCTGCCACCGCCTCAACCTGAACCCGGGAACACGCCCCATTCAGCAGAAGAAGAGGTCCACTGCGGACAGGTTTGCGGAGCCCATCAAGGAGGAGGTGGCTAAACTCCTCAAGGTCGGCTTCGTGTCTGAGATTCAGTACCCCGACTGGGTCTCCAACGTGGTTATGGTAAAAAAAGGAGACGACCGGTGGAGAATGTGTATCGACTTTTCCTTACTTAATAAAGCTTGTCCTAAGGATTGTTATCCTTTGCCTCGAATCGACGCACTAGTTGACTCAGCCGTCGGTTTTTTGTAATGAGTTTTTTAGATGCTTTTTTAGGTTATCATCAGATCAGGATGCACCCCCCAGACATCAATGATGTCTCGTTCATCATAGGGGATGGATGCTACTGCTACAAGATGATGCCCTTCGGGCTGAAGAATACTGGGGCGACCTACCAAAAAATGATGGATAGGGTCTTTAAGGAGCAAAGGGGGAGGAATTTGGAGGTGTATGTAGATGACCTCATGATCAAAAGCCGGGATGTGGACTCCCACCTCAGGGACTTGGAGGAGACCTTCGCCACCCTACGCAAATACAAGATGCGATTGAATCCTCTAAAATGTGTCTTTGGGGCCAGCAGGGGAAAGTTCTTGGGGCACCTCCTCACCCCCGCGGGGGTCGAGCCGAATCCAGATAAGGTCCGGGCAATCTTGGAATTGGGATCCCCGCGGAACGCTAAGGAGGTCCAATGGCTAACGGGGAAGCTAGCATGGCTAAGTCGTTCCCTTTCTCGGGCAGGGGAGAAGCGCTCCCCCTTCTTCAAAACGTTAAGGGGTGGTCAGAGGTTTGAATGGTCCAAGGAGTGTGAGAAGGCTTTCCAGGCCCTCAAAGTGCAGTTGATACAGGCCCCGCTGCTCCAAGGGCCGAAGGAAGGGGAGGACCTGTTCTTGTATCTTGGGGTCGGGGCGGAGGCCTTGAGCTCCGTCTTGGTTCGTGAAGAAGGAAAGAGGAAACTCCCTATATATTACGTGAGCCGGGTCCTGAGGAAGGCCGAGCTCCAATATCCGATTTTGGAGAAGCTAGCCTTCGCATTAATCATCTCGGCTCAGAGGCTGCGACCTTACTTCCAAGCAGATTCCATCCGGGTGGTGACCGACCATCCCCTCCGCAACATCTTCGAGGGTGTGGATCATTCAGGCAGGTTAGCTAAGTGGTCGGTGGAGCTGAGCGAGTTCGACGTCTCCTTCGTTCTGCGGCTCTCAATCAAAGCTCAGGCGATGACCGACTTCCTGGCCGACTACGTGGTTGAAGTGGCGGAGTAAGAGCTCACCCGCCCGACCCCTTGGAAAGTGAGGGTAGATGGTGCCTCAGGAAGACATTCCCTAGGAGTGGGGGTGTTCCTGGAGAGCCCTCAGGGGACTCGTATTGAGCAAACGGTGGTGGTGCACTTTCCCATTACCAACAACCAGGCCGAGTACGAGGTCGTGATAGCGGGGCTACGCCTGGCCAGGGAGCTGGGGGTATCAGATGTGGAGGTCCTTACTGACTCCATGGTAGTGGCTTCTCAGATTAACGGGGAGTTCGAGGCAAGGGAGCCCACCCTGCGATCGTACTTGGCCAAGGTGAAGGGGGCCATTGGCACTTTTCAAACCTTCTCCATCCGACACGTACCAAGGGAAGAGAATGAACAAGCAGATCAGCTAGCGAAGCATGGTCCCCAGGTGGGGGGTACCATCACCGACCTGTTCCACCCCTCCATCGAGGATGGAGAGATCATGGAAATCGATCAACAAGCTTCATGGATGGATCCAGTGGTGGTTTTCCTCTCCACAGGAGATTATCCGGAGGGGGTAGACAAGAAGAAGCTGAGGCACAAGTCAGCATATTACCTCCTCCAGGACGGGCAGCTATACAGGAAGACCCTCTCAGGGATGCTAGCCCGCTGCGTGACCGAGGAAGAAGCGTGAAGGATCCTGGAGGAAGTCCACTCCGGGGAATGTGGGAGTCACTCCGGGAGTCGGACCCTAGAGGGGAGGATAGTCAGGCAAGGGTATTTCTGGCCCACCCTGGGCCGAGACGCTGCTGAGTTCGCAAGAAGATGTCATAAGTGCCAGCTATTCGCTCCTCTCCAGCTGCAACCGGCCCAGCGACTCAGAAGTATCACGACCCCATGGCCCTTCGCAATTTGGGGAATGGATTTGGTTGGGCCGTTCCCCCAAGCCAGCGGCCAAAGAAGGTTCCTCCTAGTGATGATTGACTACTTCTCAAAGTGGCTGGAGGTGAAGGAGTTGGCCAAGGTGACCTCCCAGGTGATCAGGAATTTTGTTTGGGGGGAGATCATCTGTCGCCATGGGCTGCCGCAGGCCATCGTCACGGACAACGGGCCCCAGTTCGCCATTGCCGAGTTCACCAGCTTCTGCGAACAGCTTGCGATCGATCTCAGGTTCGCCTCAGTCCATCACCCTAGGAGTAACGGGCAGGTGGAGGCCGCAAACAAGATCATCGTCAACCTCCTCAAAAAGAAGGTGGAGAACCTGAAAGGGAGCTGGGTGGAGCAGCTTCCTGCGGTTCTTTGGGCCCTAAGGACAACCCCCAACACAGCTACGGGAGAGACCCCCTTCAAACTCTCCCATGGGTGCGAGGCAGTGCTCCCCATCGAATTCGAAGTCCAAACACCGCGAGTCGTGGCAGCGAAAGAAGGCCGTGAGGAATGGCAAGCAAAGAATGAGGAGGAACTGAGGATTTCCCTTGACATGGTGGAAGAGGTAAGAGACCTTTCCGCTATCCGGCAGGAGGAGGTGAAAAGAAGAATGGCCAAGTACTTTGACAAGCATGTCAGGGTCAAGCAGTTCGTGGAGGGGGACTTGGTGCTGGAGAAAGTAGATGCGGCAGGGAGGTCAGCATCCGTAGGGAAGCTCAATCCCGGCTGGGAGGGACCATTCATTTTAAAGGTAGCCTTGGGGTTAGGGGTCTATCGACTCCAAAATGTAGAGGGCGAGACCCTGAGTCTCACCTGGAGTGGTGACGACCTCAAGCGATTTTTGCCCTGAAACATGTAAGAAGCACTTTGATTATAATAAATTCCTTCAACTCTCTGATATTATCGTAACTAGCCTGCATGGTGGAATATGATGTATTGTGGACCCCGAGTAGATCCTGATGCCAGGCTCTCACCTAGCTGATAGGGCTGGAAGTCACTCGGTGTCATCCTTAGCCTCGAGCAGATCCCGCTGTCAGGCTCTCACCTAGCTGACAGGGCTGGAATTCACTCGATGGTGTTAGTAGTGGACCCCGAGTAGATCCTGCTGCCAGGATCTCACATAGCTGGCAGCGCTGGAAGTCACTCGGTGTCATCCTTAGCCTCGAGTAGATCCCGCTGTCAGGCTCTCACCTAGCTGACAGGGCTGGAAGTCACTCGATGGTGTTAGTAGTGGACCCCGAGCAGATCCCGCTGCCAGGCTCTCACCTAGCTGGCAGGGCTGGAAGTCACTCGGTGTCATCCTTAGCCTCGAGCAGATCCCGCTGTCAGGCTCTCACCTAGCTGACAGGGCTGGAAGTCACTCGATGGTGTTAGTAGTGGACCCCGAGCAGATCCCACTGCCATGCTCCCACCTAGCTGGCATGGCTGGAAGTCACTCGGTGTCATCCTTAGCCTCGATCAGATCCCGCTGTCAGGCTCTCACCTAGCTGACAGGGCCGGAAGTAACTCGATGGTGTTAGTAGTGGACCCCGAGCAGATCCCGCTGCCAGGGTCTCACCTAGCTGGCAGGGCTAGAAGTCACTCGGTGTCATCCTTAGCCTCGAGCAGATCCCGCTGTCAGGCTCTCACCTAGCTGACAGGGCTGGAAGTCACTCGATGGTGTTAGTAGTGGACCCCGAGTAGATCCCGCTGCCAGGCTCTCACCTAGCTGGCAGGGCTGGAAGTCACTCGGTGTCATCCTTAGCCTCGAGCAGATCCCGCTGTCAGGTTCTCACCTAGCTGACAGGGCTGGAAGTCACTCGATGGTGTTAGTAGTTGACCCCGAGCAGATCCCGCTGCCAGGCTCCCACCTAGCTGGCAGGGCTGGAAGTCACTCGGTGTCATCCTTAGCCTCGAGCAGATCCCGCTGTCAGGCTCTCATCTAGCTGACAGGGCTGGAAGTCACTCGATGGTGTTAGTAGTGGACCCCGAGCAGATCCCGCTGCCAGGCTCTCACCTAGCTGGCAGGGCTGGAAGTCACTCGGTGTCATCCTTAGCCTCGAGCAGATCCCGCTGTCAGGCTCTCACCTAGCTGAAAGGGTCAGAGGTCACTCGATGGTGTCGGCCTTAAAATCGTCTGATACGGGTCAAAGTTTCAGCGCTAGGGAGCAAAGGGTAAAGGGTTCTGTCAGGGCGAGCTCGGGCTCGGCAAGCCCAGCTCGGCAAGGTCAAGAAGGCAAGCCAGGCTAGAGGACTCGGCATAAGCGGGTGTGCACTCGTCACTCCCGGCTCAGCATCAGCTAGTGGGATGCGTGCCCAGGGCTCGCCAAAGGAAATCAAGCAGTACCGGGGGCACCTCGCCCCCTTTGACCATTAGACTTGGAAACATTTTTCTCCTAATTTTCGGGCTCAACCTGGTTGGCTCACATGCGGGTTATGGTAGCGTGATGAGGGCGGAGAGCAACTCGCCCCCGAATCATTTGGGGGTCGACGAACACTCAAAACGAATCCACTCACAGGCGCGCTCTCAAAACCGCTCTCCTCGCGGAACCCGTCTCGGCGAAGTCGCGGGGAGAAGCACTCGCATAAACTCAGGACACAACAAGCATAGTGAAGAAAAGAAAGTGAAACCGGTATGATCAAAAAACTTTGTATTACATGTAAAAAGTAGTTACATGGGGGGGGGGGGGGGGGGCTCGCCTCGTCGAGTGAACAAAGAAAAAGGAAAAAAAAGAAGAAAACAAAAGCACCGGCTACCCTTAGGCCTCATCCCCTCCGCCGGACTAATCCCCGCCGTCACCCGAAGGATCCTGGAAGCTCTTCCCGAACATAGCGTCCAGGCTGTCTTCCTTCTCGCTGGGCGGCGTCGCCGAAAACAAGCTCGGCATCAGGTCCCGAGCCGAGATCCCCTCGCACCCCTCCACCAGCACTGCAGAATATTTCATCATCTGGAGGGTGCACTCGGTGGCTTGGATGGAGTTGATCCGCAATCTCTCGATGAGGTCGGCCTCGCCAAAGATTCGCGGACTCTTGTAGGGGAGAGTGGGATCGATGTCGTAAGGCGGGAAGAAGATCTCGGCCTGGCGGTGCACCTCGCCAAGGAGGTGTTGGTTCTCCCCCTTCAGCTTTGTGTTCGTGCCCTCCAGCTCGGCAAGACGTGCATGCAGCCGGCCGATCTCCTCCCCTTGCTCAGCGTTGCGAGCCCGGAGCTCCCCTACAGCGTCGGCATCCGCGGCCAGTAGTGCGCGCAGCTGACTGACCTCCTCCCCCAGCTCAGTATTGCGAACCTGAAGCTCGCCCGCCGCCTTAGCATCCTGGAAAAGAGTCCATTGAGCGGCAGCACAAAATTTTCTAAGTAAAAGAGGGGAGCAGCGCTTGGCACTTACCAACCCGCCGGCGGTTTGGGCGAGTAGACCCTCCGCGATGCCGAGCCGCCTCGCCTGATCAGTGACCTTGTCCTTGGCGAGGTCGCGAGCCTGCTCAGCTTTTTCGAGTTGGTGGCTGAGGGCAAAGCTGAGGCGTGCCAGCATGTGATGGAGCTCTAGGGTCCGCAGGTGGGACTGCATGCCCTCGTGGCCGAGCTGCCGAAGGGTCATCTTCTTGTAGGCCTCGGCATCCTCCCGGCCGTATAGGCCGAAGCCGAGGGCGTAGGCGTGACCGGTGGCGGGCTCGCGGTCGTGCCAGGAGGGATGAAGAGTGGAGACGGAGACTCGATGAGCGAGCTCGTCCCACTGCAGCATGGGCTCGCCCGCCGAATCCTTCCAGCACGCGCCGAAGTTGAAGAGGGGGTGTTGCTTCGGCGGCGCGCGCTCGCGGGCAGTCCTCTTTGCCACTTGAGGAGGAGAGATCGCCGCCGTGGAAGAAGGGCCCTTGCCGCCTTTCCGGCCCTTGTTGGTTGTCTCCTTCAGCGGGCTCTCCGGCGATGCGTCAGGAGGGGTCGTCGACGAACTAATGTACTTGGGGCTGGGCTGTTGTTGTTGCCCCCGCGGAGCCAGCAGGGCTCTCCGCATCTTCTTTACCTGACGGTGGCCGAATGGCGGGTTCGACCCCGCATCCTCAGGACGCCTCTTGCTGGAAGAAGGCTGCGAGAGGGCCGCCTCATCTCGGCAGGCCAACGCCGCCGCCCTCTCGCGAGCAAGGGGGTCGATGTGGAGCCCCGGATCCGCGAACGGCGGGTTCACGGGGATTATTCGCTCCCCTGCAGGAAAACACTTAAAAAAGTTAGGAATTCAGATATGATGTGCCGAGTTTGGCGGGCAGGCGAGCTCGGCAAGGTGAGGAGGGAAGCATACCTTTGCCGGGCAGAATGGGAGGGAGCGCATCGAGGCCCCTCCGCAGGAAGGCGACCTCGAAGTCTTTATGGAGGAAGTATTTGTGGAGCTCGGCGTCATTGCTGGACACGGCCGGCGGGCGGTACACCTCCTCGCCCTTTTGCTGCGGCGAGTATGGGATGTTGCCGAGCTCTCCCTTGATGAAGGCGATCTTGGTCATCCAGGTATGGTGCTTGTTCGCAATCTCGCGAACTTTGATCAAGAAGCCGCCAAAGTAGGCGACCCCGTCCGGCGTCGCCTTGTAGGAGAAAAGCTTCCTGAACAACGTCAGGTTGAACTCGATCTTCTCCCGGCGGAGGTAGCTCGCGAACGCCACCATCATCGCGATGGCGTTGGAGTTCAGCTGCGCGGGGACGGCCCCGTAGTACTTCAAGATCTGTCGGATCTCCGGCCATAAGGGAAGGTGCAACCCCACCTCGAAGTGCGAGATGGGGAAGGCGAGCTCATCTTCATAAAAGGTGTTGATGGCCTCGCCCGTCCTCGGCCTACGCGCCTCGAAACCCGGTGGCACATACCCAGCCTTTAACTCCGCGAGCTCCTCCTCGCTGGTGTGCCCCTCAAAGAAGCAATAATCAGTAAAGTACTGCGCGCACTTGGAGCGGCCATCAGCATCTGGATTGGTCTTGCCCATATTCGCGAGAGAAAAGCACTACGCGAGCAGGGGAAGAAGAGAAAGCAGTAAGAGGGAAGCAAAAGCAATAAAGGCACAGTACAGGGGTAGGTGAGGGTGGGGGGCTATTTATAGGAAAAGGAATCTGGGGAGGGCCGTCTAATCAACCCAGCTCGCCGCCCCAGCTCGCAACCCCAACTCGCCCCCCCCCCAGCTCGCCGACTTCCGGTGCATCCCGACCAAGGCTAAGTCGAACATCGCGGCATTTTATTCAGTAATATGATTAAGAATATTCTAAGATTTATTCATTACAGAAATAAAGTTCGGGATTTAAAACAGCAGGGCGCGCAAGCAGGGAGGGAATCGGGATGCGAGTGCCGGTCGGCTCGGCAAAGGAGCCGCTGATTTAACTACCCCGGCCTCGCGACCCCCGCCACCCAGGCTGCCGCGCGCGGAGCAGCTCGCGAATCCTTCCGGAGTTTCTCTGCGCAACCGAGAGGCCGTCGTCTATTTCGTCCAGGAGCCTGGAGGGGGACATCAGCTCGCCAGCTTGGCCGCGGTGCACCTCGTCGGTGAGACGCGCGTAGTCGCGCTGCAGCTTCTCGTTGACCCCCTACACCTCGCGCAGTCCGCACACCAACTTTTTGAGGACCGTGACCTCCCTCCTCGTCAACTCGCCTTGATCCACCTCAGGACTTAGGTAAGAGTCCAACGAGCTCGGGGAGGGGAGGGGAGAATAGTGGGCTGTCCGCGAGGACTCCTCGGCAACCGATTGACTGGGAAGAGCTGTGAAGACAGGTATTAGCAAAAAGAGAAAAAACTCATGAAGCAAGGAGTCAAGCGAGGATGACCTGAAGAGCTCGGCGGCTCAAAAGAGATGCAGGGAGGGATGAACCTCAGATCCTTCCCGCGACCAGGGCCGCGAGCTCCCGACGAGATGAGCTCGAATCCCGGGGTGGGGATGGTCCCCAGGCCCTCCCCTGTGGCCGCATCAATTTGGCGAGGAGGGGGGGAGCCCGCTGGCGAATTTGGCCTCTGCGAGCTCACAGGAAGGATCCCGAAGAGAAGCGGCGGATCCCGGGGATAGCTGTCCGGCGCCGAGAATCGCGAGGTGGCGAGTGTGGTCTCGCCTCGCGGCGTGGGGTCTCGCGGCACGACGCCCTCGCCATCTGGTTGACCGTCCAGGTCGTCGCCAACCACAACAATCTCTTTGTCCTTCTCAAGAATGGTTCGGGTGGAAGAGCCGGTCTCGCGAGCCAGGGTGGCCCTCAGGTCGTTGAAAATGGGCTCGGCCGCTTCAGGGAATGGCTTCGACTTCTTGGAGGTGGGCTCCGTAGGATCAGTTTGGGGAGCTTTCGCGGGGACCGCCGTCAGGGCGGCGATGCGAGCCGCAGAGGCCTGGCGGGCTCGGTCTATGCGCTCTTGGACCTCCTTGGGAAGAGGCATCTTGGCAAGGCAGCAGGAGGAATGGCAAGAGCCAGGCAGCTGGGCAGGTGCACATATATATAGCCACAGGTGGCCCCCACCAGAAGATTCCCTCCAACTCGCCAACCAGTGCTCGCCGCACACTCGGGGTTGGATGTTTCTTTCCGAGCTTTTACAAGCTCGAAAAGAGCGGGGATTGTGTACAACCCCGTGTCCGGCGAGCAAGGTCACTAGGGACTAGGCAAATCGGGCTGAGGACAATAGGCGAGCTCGACAGTAAAAGGGGCGAGTTCGGCAGTAAGGGGGGCGAGCCTGAGCTCGGCATCTGTCGACCAGAGATCGACGATCGGCGACCCCGAGTTCGGCATATGCCGGGCGAGACATGACTCGCGTCCTCGCAGTGGAGCTCGGCAACAGTGGGCGAATAGAACATGCCGAGGTGGCCAAAGCACCCCAACTCTCCTGGATGTTTGAGGTATTTTTCACTGTTTTGCCCCCGCTGGTCTGCCCATAGCCCCTCAAAACAGCGGAGTTTGGCTGTTGGCAGACCCAACCAAGGGTTTTCTGGTAATTTCAGGTCAGTTCTTTTCGTTATTGGCAGTCCGGATTTCAAAAGCTATAAATAGGACCCAAGGGGTACCCTAGAAAGCAGGTTCTTCCCTGTGCTCTCCTGCCCCAATCTTCAAGTGCTTTCTGAGGGTACCTTAGCTCAGCTTCTGGCTAAGGAGGGGAAGCGCTCTGAGATCTTCCGGGTTTATGGTGGGACCTCCCTGCCGAGCCCTTGGGTCTGTTTCACCTTGCCTTCTTTGTTGTTTTTCTTGCAGGAGCAAAGTAGGCGCGAGATCACCCCCTTCCACAAGGGCGAGCTCCACAGGAGACCGATTTCCGGTTTCAACAATTCCCGAGCGGATGCCTTCGGGTACCGTCAAAAAGTTGGCCAATCGAAGAGACGGCCCCTTTCGAGTTGCTAAGAAATTAGTCGACAATGCGTATCTTTTGGATTTACCGTCCGATTGGGGTATATCCCCTATTTTTAATGTTTCCGATTTAACACCTTATACTTCTCCGCCGCTTGAAATATGCAACTCTCCTGTCTCTTCTTCCTCTCGCTCTTCTCTTGGGTTTGGGGGGTAAAGGTCTCATGAATCGCCTCTTCCTTCGGATTCCGTTGGAGGTACGTTGGTGGATGCTTTTGCTTCAGTCTTACCTTTTTCGACTAACACTTTTCCTAGTTTTCCCAAGACCTCTTTCTTTCCAGACAGGATCCTTGTCGATGAAGTTCTCCCGTCCCCACTTGGTCCCTCTCGCCGCTATTTGGTCCACTGGCATGATCGCCCATCCTCCGATGATTCATGGGTTCCCGAAGATGAAGTGGCTCGCTTGGATGATGCTCTCCTTTGCCGCTACAAAGACGCCAACTTCTCGGTGATGAGTCCTTTTGAGAAGGGGAGAATTGACGGAGCCGACCCTCTCCAACCCGCGACCGTTGATGTTGAAGCGCTAACGGATGACACGCCACCATTACAAAGCAAAGATCTACGACGAAATAAAGACGTGGGAGCGCGGCGCCGCACCTCTTCCCGCTACCATCTTCGCTCGCGAGATTACGCCATCAAATGACGTTGTTGTCATAAAATCTGCCGGGCTGCGGATAACAATTTTTATGCTATGTTTTCTTTAATTGGTGGCCTGCATTTAGCATCCAAATGCCTTTAATTTCTGAAATATTTTATGTATAACTTTTATTTAGAGTGGGCCATATATAAGGCATCCACTCCCTTGGTTTGAGATGAAGAAAAGTAACCTAAAAAAACCGATTTCAGCTTTGAGAACTCCTTCTCATTTCCGTCGCCCCCCTCCCATAGTCCGCCTCCTTGAGGTTTCGGCCAAGTGAAGGCCCTCCTCTTCCGGCGTGGTAACTTCGCGGTGTGACTCCGTTGAAGGTGGGCGTGCAAAGCTTCTTCCGGTGTGACTCCGGCGGATCCGTGGTTGAGTGATTCTCCATGTGCAACTATCTACGAGTTGGGGTAATGATTCCTCTTCTCTATCTTGTGTGCTTCTTCTACATCCTCCGCATATTTCTTGTGCGAAAGCTTTGGTGTGAAATCTGAAATTTTAATCATCGAAGTATTTCCATTTGGTTTTCGTATTTGATTCTCTGAGTTTCTCGCATTCGAAAGAATGGTGGTGACCTTTGGTTTTTCTTAGTCGGGGGAGATCAACCACTTTTCCGAATCCTTTCTTTGGTGGATCTCCTTGGTGCGACTTCACTCGACCGAACTGTGTGGGTTCATTTCGCCGGAAAGGATAGTGGCCTCTAGTCACTATTTGATCCTAAGAGAGTTCGCGATCCTCAAGTCGTTGTGTGACGATAAACGTTAATCTAAATCGTGGCTACGCTCGTGTGTGGTGTTTCCAAATTAGATCGTGTGTGGGTAGATTTAGTCGCTAGAACATGCCGGACATTTCGCCCCGGTAGCCTACATCAACATAAGACTAGCAGACTGCTTCTTCAGCAAGCTTCTTATGAGCGCTCTCTCCAGTAGAGTGGACAGGCTCCCCTCTCGTCACTCTCTTTATTACTTTCTTAGTTTTCATTGACGTTATTGGTTTTTCACTCTTTGCAGTAAGGCTAGTAAAGAATGCGCAGAGTCTCGCCATGTCGGACTGCAAAGTTGAGACCGCAAGTGGTGAGTACCGCCCCATGTCGTTGGAAACTTTTGACAGTTCCAGGCCTTCCAGCGATATTTATAGCACTGACAACATTAATGAGAATTGCGGACTCAGCGGTTAATCAAAAATTTTCGAAGTTTTCTGAAACTTAAAAATGTGTGAGGATTATGTTAACCCCTCAGTCCGCAACGCGTGCGAGATTCGTCACCTACCCCGTGGACTCAAATTGGCAGTCCGCTCAGCTAGGAAAAGCATGTGCATAATCCTAAGGTTCCAGGCTCATCATAAGCGGACTCGATTTGGCCGTCTGCCGAGCTCGGCAGAGCAGCAACATTCAGCAGTCACAAGGATGATCCCCTCAGCGGTGGACTCAGTGCGTCGTCCGCCCAGTTCGGCATACCTTTGGAGCTCTGGATTGATCCCTCTTTGGCAGACTCAGTGTCCTGTCTTCCCAGGCCGCAGTCCTCCAGCAGGATCGTGCCTTGCAGCAGTAGACGGAAGCCTCAGCCCGCGAGCCCAGTCCGTCCCCTTTGCGCAGAATGGAGTGTTCTTTCTTTTTTGCTTCTCGTCACCGCTACCCGATTATCCAGTACCCCGGGTAGCCGGTTATTTTAGCCCTGCCCATTTGGGCAGGCCCCCATCCTATAAATAGGGGGAAGTGGTGCACCCAAAGCACGCTGACTCGTGCCTGAGAGCCTACTTGTTAAAGGCTGCAGACTAAATTCTCAGGCTTTGCGGACTCCAGCTTGCTTAGCTCTTCCCCTTTTCCTATACTCCACTTATAATCTGTAAGACCCCCCCCCCTCCCGGATCCCAAAACGCAGCACGAAGGGGGGGGATTCTTATTCCCGGAACAGCCGCCTTGCGGTAGCATTAGCGCACGGCCTAACCTGTACCACAAGACGCCTATTCCACCGGCTACAACCAATATCAATATAAACCTGCCAACCCAACCATAATATAAAAGAGAAGAAGTCAAATCCACACTAATCAATAATGTCCCAGTACATCAGATAAGAGAAACTAAAACATGCTTCTACAATATCAGTGTACAGCTATAAGATTTCCCAAACGGGCTACATCAAAATCTCACAACACTCACATCCGTAACCGACGGTAGCGACGACACCGTCACATCAGGCCCTATCGTCCTAGCCTGGCTGTGCTGCTTGTTGGGTACATTGGATTAAATGTACCTGATTTGAAGAAGCCTCACTCTACTCAATGATATACATCAAAATGTATTTGATGTGTTTTGAGTTTAGTTGTGCAGGTTAAGTATTTGCAGGGAAAGCTGAAAAGTTTCTAAGTCCATGTGTCGACACCCAGAAGAAAAGTGTCGACACTTAAGAAGACTTGTGTCGACACCCAGAGAAGCAGTGTCGACACTTGGAGTAATTGTGTCGACACCAGGGATGCATAGTCGACACCAGAAGGAAAGTGTCGACACATACAGGATGTGTCGACACTCAATGAAGAAATGTCCAGTGAAGCAGTGTCGACACTTAGGAGTAGTGTCGACACCTAGAGGAACTTCGTCGACATCAGAAAGTGTCGACACTAGGAGGCTGCATCGACACTCAGCAAAACTTCAACAGAGTCTAAGTACAAGTGTCGACATAGTAAAGAATGTGTCGACATACAGCAGAAGACTCAACACATGAAGAAAGTGTCGACACTAGGAGGCTGTGTCGACACTCAGCAAAGTTCAACAAATTCTAAGTACAAGTGTCGACATAGTAAATAATGTGTCGACACTCAGCAGAAGACTCAACATATGAAGAAAGTGTCAACACTAGGAGGCTGTGTCGACACTTAGCAAAGTTCAACAAATTCAAAGTACAAGTGTCGACACAAAGGAGATGTGTCGACACTCAGCCAAAGTCTCAACACAAGAAGAATGTGTCGACACAAGGAGAAGTGTCGACACTCAGCAAAAGTATCAACACAGAAGGCATGTGTCGACACCAAGAAGATGTGTCGACACTGAACAAGTTCAACACAAGAAGGTGTCTCGACACAAAGTAGTAGTGTCGACACTTAGCAGAATTCAACTAAGTACTGAAGAACAAGGAGTTGTGTCGACACACAATATCAGTGTCGACACATATTGAAGAAGCTGTGTCGAGAAGTAATTTCTACAACACAAGGAGTTGTGTCGACACCATGAAGGCTAGTGTCGACACTTAGTCTACTTGTGTCGACACTTGATCTATAAGTGTCGACATTTAAAGACAGACTGTCTCGACACTTTCATACAGTTACAGATATTTCAAGAAGTGACTGGATGAATTGACAGTTGCCATTCCAGCAGGTCTACTGCAACTGTTAGAGTTGTCAGAATGCTGTAGGAACAGGATCAGCCGGTCACCATGAAGAAGGCCTATATATAGGCTTATTCTGTTAACAGAAGAAGATGATCAAAAAGTGGATTGAAGTGAGGATCAAGCAATTCATTGAAGAATCAATTCAAGTGAAGATCTAAGTAGTTGGAGAGAGAGAGCTCCTTCCAAGAAGACAGCTGTTGGAACTAGGCTGTGAAGAAAGTTTCATACTTAGTTATGATTCTTAAGTTAGCAGTGATTGAAGATCAGCAGCAGAGAGTATCAACCCTATTGTGTTCTACATTCAAGAAGCTTTGAATAAAGCCAAGTGAGGTTGATCTCAGCAGAGTTCTTTCAAGAACTCATCAAGAAACCTGTCAACTCTTCTCTCTTATTCTGAGTTGTAGGTTTACACATTGTATTTCTAATTTCTTGTAGGATCCTTAGGGATCTGAGTTGTAAGCCTGAAATTATAAAGGCTGAGTGGTAGGGCCTGTGTGCCTGAGTGTAGGAGATTCATTTCTCTGAGTGTAGGCCTTGTGGATGAGTGTAGGTCTTTGTGAAGACTAAGTGGTAGGGCTGTTGAGCCTGAGTTGTATGAGTGGGATCACTCTGAGCTGTAGGAACCTGGTTGGGGTTCTGAGTGTAAGATCTGAGGATCTGAGGAATAGTAGAGGAGTTTGGCCGAATCTAGTACTCTACTAGATAGGCGAAGGGGGAAAGTGGATGTACCCAAACCTTGGGCAACCCCTATAAAACTGTGTGTACTCTATGCATGTGATTGATGCTGTGTATGTTGTTTACAGTTCTGTGAAATCTGTGATATTATCTGCCTTAAAGTTTAAATAGATTAGGTCACCTATTCACCCCCCCCCTATAGGTGATTAGGTACAATTTCTTTCAAGTGGTATCAAAGAGAGGTTCCTCAAAAAGGACATAACTGTCTGAGTAGATCCTGTTGGCAGATTCAATCAAGTGCAGAATCAAGAAAATCAAGAAAATGGGTTCAACAGAGAATCACAAATAACTTGGATCCATGAAGTTGCCAATATGTAGAAAGGAGATTTTTGGCATCTAGAAAGAAAGGGTAAGAATATTTATGGAAGCCTCTGACCCTAGAATCTATATCACAGTTAAAGAAGGGTCATATGTGCCAATAAAGGTATCTGTGTTAGATGCAAATCAGAGAACACCAAAAGATTATTCTGAAATGACCAAGGATGAGATTATTCTGGCTACAATGGACAAGAGGGCTCAGAATATCATTGTAAGTGCAATAGATGATGCTACATTTCAGAATTTGATACACTGTAAAACATCAAAGGAGATGTGGGATACTCTGATAGTGTACATGGAGGGTTCTGAAGAAGTTAGACAGGACAGAAAGTCTTTACTAAATCAGGAGTATGAAAGTTTCAGGCAAGGCAGGTCTGATAGTATAACAGAATACTACAAGAAATTCTATAGGATTGTCAATGAGTTGATGTCCTATGGAAGAGAATTCAGCAATTATGAGCTGAATGATAAGTTCTTGAGGTCCCTAACAAAGGACTAGGAAACCAAGATTTGTGTCATAAGGGAAATGACCAAGTTAGCAGATATTCCTCCTCCAACTTTGTTTGGAAAGTTGTTATCCTATGAAATGCAGCTAATGGTAAGGAAAGAAGAGGAGAAGACTGAAAGTCCACCTACTGTCAACTATCTTCACCTATGGGGGGGGGGGGGAATAGGTGACGTGCAGCGTTTTTGCGGAATTTAAAATTGTACATGCACAATAAAAATAAACAACACAGCACACAGAATACACAAGCTATTTATAGTGGTTCCCCGAGTTGGGTACATCCACTTTCCCCCTTCGACCTATCTCCCAACAAGGGACGACTCGGTCTCTTCACCAACAGGATTGAAATCCAATCCTTGCTCTATCGGAAGGAACCCTTCCACACGTAGGAGTCAACAATCCCACAACACGGGTTGCACCCAACCCTTACAACTAGGAACCAACGTTCCTTTACAACAGAAATAAAACTAGAATGTACAAGAAATACAAACTACGTTTGGAGACTAAGGTGTCCCTCTTCGTAGACGACGTGTTCTTGAAGTCCATGAAGAGTCCACAACCCTAGATCTCTCTTGGAGAGGATCTCCTCGGAACCGGCGGCGGCAAGATGGGCGGCGGCTAGGTTCACGGGATCGGCGGTGACAACGATGTGCGGCTGCTGTACTTTGGAGATCCAAACTTCGTAGCGAAGCTAGCTAGGTCTACCAACGGTCACACTAGGATCAATCGTCTCGATCGATTCGGATGGGGAAGATTTTCCCGATCTACAAATCAAGAGACAAGAGATCTCCGGTTAGACACGTGAGACGCTAAGCTTAGCTAGGCTTCTGTCGCAGGAGGGTCTGGGCGAAACCACGATCAAACGGCGAACAACTCGGCGCGAGCGGCGACGGCGGCGGCGGCAGCGGAGCGGAAACAGCGATCTAGGTCACGTCGTGGCTCGTGTATTTCTTTTCTTCTTCGCTACTTTACTGTTCAAGAATACACGTGTATTTATACACAAGTATACTCCTAAAAGACCGTTGTGGGTCCCACCTGAAGGAAACCCTAGTTCCGGTTCAACACAGTCCCAGCGGCAGAATCAGGTCCAGCAGCTTCCAGAAAAATTGCTAAGTCAAAATCGGCGAGAATCGAAGGTGATTCTCGACGAATCAGCGAGAATCAGTTAGTGATTCTCGACGATTCGTCGAGAATCACTAGTGATTCTCGCCGAATCACTTGATGATTCTCGCCGAATCACCTGTTAATTCTCGACGAATATTACTTGGCCATGATCTGCTCAACGATGGGTTCGGCGAGAATCACTAGTGATTCTCGCCGAATCTTACTTGGCACCGTTTTGAGGTAGCCGGATAGAGTCGGCGAGAATCACTAATGATTCTCGACGATTCGGCGAGAATCACTTGGTGATTCTCGTCGAATTATACTTAGACAAATTTTCGTCTTTCCACCCAAGAGCTGCTCCTTGACCCATCCTTGCTCCTTGTCTGCTCTTGCATAAACACGGCCCTGTACTTGAAGTAAGTGCACTCCAATAGAGAGAGTACACGTAGGTCAACACACTGATCTGCTCAACGAGGGATTACGTCGTGCAGACCCGTGTATATTGACCTACTGCACTGTTGGGTACATTGGTTAAATGTACCTGATTTGAAGAAGCCTCACCCAACTCAATGATATACATCATAATGTATTTGATGTATGTTGAGTTTTCTTGTGCAGGTTAAGTAATCACTGGACTGAAGCAAAAAGTTTCTAAGTCCATGTGTCGACACCCAGAGGGAAAGTGTCGACACTCACGAAAGCTTGTGTCGACACCCAGACAAGCAGTGTCGACACTTGGAGTCATTGTGTCGACACCTGGGATGCAGAGTTGACACAAGACAGAAAGTGTCGACACTTGGAGCTGTGTCGACACTCAGTGAAGAAAGTGCAGAGAAGCAGTGTCGACACAAGGAGCTGTGTCGACACCCAGTGAAGCTGTGTCTACACCAGAAAGTGTCGACACTTGGAGCTGTGTTGACACTCAGCAAAAGTCTGCAGAGACTAAGTTAAAGTGTCGACACTCAGAACAATGTGTCGACACTCAACAAGAAGAGTCAGCACTTGAAGAAAGTATCGACACTAAGAACAAAGTGTCGACACTCAACAGAAGAGTCAACACATGAAGAAAGTGTCGACACCTAGGACAATGTGTCGACACTCAGCTGAAGACTCTACACTTGAAGAAAGTGTCGACACAAGGAGCTGTGTCGACACTTAGCAAAGAACAGAATTATCTCCAAAATATTTTAAGTACAAGTGTCGACACTAAGGGAATGTGTCGACACTCAGCTGAAGTCTCAACAGAAGAATCATGTGTCGACACAAGGAGCTGTGTTGACACTTGGCAAGTATCAACATAGAAGACTATGTGTCGACACCAAGAAGCAGTGTCGACACTTAACAGATTCAACACAAGAAGATGTGTCGACACAAAGGAGATGTGTCGACACTTAGAAGAATACAGCTAAAGATAGAAGATCAAGTACTTGTGTCGACACTCAATTTCAGTGTCGACACCTGAAGAAGAATCTGTGTCAGGACATACAAGGAGTTGTGTCGACACCTTGTAGACTTGTGTCGACACTTACACAGCATGTGTCGACACTTGGTCTATAAGTGTCGACACTTGAAGACAGAAAGTCTCGACACTTTCAGACAGTTAGAGATTTTCAAGGAATGACTGAATGACTTGACAGCTGCTGTTCCAGCCGGTCTACAGCACCTGTCAGAGATGTCAGAAGATAGTTATGAACCGGACCAGCCGGTTACCATGAAGAAGGCCTATAAATAGGCACATACAGTTTACAGAAACTGTTGATCACATTGTTGAAGAACAAGTTATTAAAGTGGTACACAGAGTATCAAATCAAGAAGATCTTGCAGTTCAAGTGCAGATCTAAGAAGTTGGAGAGAGAGGGCTCCATCCAAGAAATTAGCCGTTGGAACTAGGCTGAGAAGAAGGGTTCAGATCTATTCTGAATTCTAAGTGGCAGAGGTCAAGGAACAACTGCAGAAGGAGACAATCTTATTCAGTTATACTCAAGAAGCTTTGAAGAAAGCTAAGTCAGATTGAATCCAGCTGAGTTCTTCCAAGAACTCATCAAGAAACTCTCAACTCCCCTCTCTTATTTTTGAGTTGTTGAGTTATTATTTCAATAATCATTTTTAACTTGTAGGATCCTTTGGATCTGAGTGAATTGTAAGCCTGTATTTATAAAGGCTGAGGGTAGGGCTTGAGGGCCTGAGTGTATGAGATTGTTATCTCTGAGTGTAGGCCTTGATTGGCTGAGTGTAGGCCTGGGTGGCTGAGTGTAGGCCTTTGTGGCTGAGTGTAGGCCTTTGTGGCTGAGTGTAGGCTTTGGGATAAAGCTGAGTTGTAGGGCCTTGGGCCTGAGGTGTAGGAACCAATTTGGGTTCTGAGACAGTGGAGAAGTTTGGCCGAATCTAGTACACTACTAGATGGGCGAAGGGGGAAAGTGGATGTACCCATATCTTGGGGAATCACTATAAAACACTGTGTTTGCTGTGCTGTGCTGTGATTGTTGTTGTGTATGCTGTGTGTTTGCTGTGATAGAATAGTTAGAAATCTGTGATATTAACTGTCTGTTGCCATTAAAGTTTAAAAAGGATTAGGTCACCTATTCACCCCCCCCCTCTAGGTGTTTAGGTACCATATCTTTCAAGTGGTATCAGAGACAGGTTCCTCAAAAAGGACTAACAGTCTGAGGAAATCCTATTTGGCAGATTCAGTGTAAGGCAAAATACAGATTCAAGAAAATCAAGAAACATGGGTTCTTCTGAGAATCACAAGGAATTGGGTTCCATGAAATTGCCCATATGCAGGAAAGAGATCTTTGGGATCTGGAAGGAAAGGGTAAGGCTGTTTATGGAGGCCTCAGACCCTAGAATCTACATCACAGTAAAGGAAGGGCCTTATGTGCCCATGAAGATATCTATTCTAGATGCAAATCAGAGAACTCCAAAGGATTTCTCTGAAATGACTAAGGATGAGATTGTCCTAGCCACCATGGACAAGAGGGCACAAAACATTATAGTGAGTGTCATAGATGATGCAACATTTCAGAATCTTATACACTGTAAGACAACCAAAGAGATGCGAGACACTCTTATAGTGTATATGGAAGGATCTGAAGAAGTTAGACAAGATAGAAAATCCTTGCTAAATCAGGAGTATGAGAGTTTTAGACAAGGAAAAGGTGATAGCATAACTGAGTGCTATAAGAAGTTTTACAGAATAGTGAATGAACTCATGTCTTATGGAAGAGAGTTCAGTAACTATGAACTAAATGACAAGTTCTTAAGGTCCCTAACCAAAGATTGGGACACCAAGATCTGTGCCATAAGAGAAATGACTAAGTTGGGGGAAATTCCTCCTCCTACACTATTTGGCAAGTTATTGTCTTATGAAATGCAATTGACAGTGAGAAAAGAGGAGGAGAAATCAACAAGAACTGAGCACAAGGAAAGAACAGTAGCCTTCAAGACAGATGCCTCCAGAAAATGCAGGAATAAGTCATCAACTCCACCTCAAAAGGAAGTTGAATCAGAGTCAGATGAGTCAGTCAGTAAAAATCTGCAAGTAGTGAAAGTGATGAAGACTTTACTGCCTTCACTAGACACTTTCAGAAATTCTTGAAGAAGAAACAGTGGAGGACAAGGTCCTCTACTTCAAAAGGAAAAGAAGACTTTTATCAGGATAAAAAGGCTTCAAAGAAGGACAGGAAGAGAATAAAATCTAGCAAGGCAACTAGTTCTAAGATAGTGTACTATTGCTGCAATAGACAGGGCCATGTTATTGCAGACTGTCCTGAAAAGAGGAAAGAATCTGGTGACAGGAAAAAGACTCATTTCAAAGGCAAGAAAGAGAAGTTTTCTGTAGCCAAGAAAGAGAAGACTCTATCAGATATCTCTTCTTCAGAAACTGAGTCTGAGGCTGAGGCCTACATAGGGCTGTTTGCTGAAGAAGAAGAAGAAGAATTCATGCAGATAATGGAGTCTATTTATGAACAAGAAGACTGTCAGTACCAAGGACTGATGGCATTGACTGAGAGTGACAAAATCCTGTAGCAGTCAGGACCAAGTAAGGTACAAAGTCCAACTCGAAGTTCAGTTTCTTGTTCCAGTTCAGAATCAGATTCATCTTCATCAAGTGATGAAAGTGTTTCTGAGTCTGAGGATGATATTCATCAGCTTATAGATGAATATAAGGTACTGTTGCAAGCTTATAAGAAAAGCAAGTCCCTATCCAAAAGTCAGGCAAAGGAAATTGCTGATCTTAGAGCTGCTGCAACAGATTCTGAGAAGCAATTTGATCAAAAGCTTAATGAGATAGCTAGGCTGAAACACATTACAGTAATTCAGATGGGGACTATCTCTTTTAAGAATGATCAAATCAAGAGTCTGGAGATCAATCTTCAGAAAGAGAGAGAGCTTATTGCTAGGTTTTCTAAACCTAAGTCAGTGCTACCTTTAATTGATGAATTTGTTCATCATAAAGGCAAGGCTGGATTCGGTTTCATTAGACCTGCAAGGACTGAGCAGTCCAAGTCTAAGTCCAAGGGCAAAGCCCCAACATTCAACAAGCTTGCTGTAGATAAGACAGCAAAGACAGTACCTAAGCAAAGGTACAATAAGTTTGAATGCTGGTACTGTGGCAAGGTTGGCCACTTTGCAGTGGACTGTTGGCACAATGTTAGTGCCAAAGTGAGTAGCAAGCTACCTGGTGGAAAGCCAGCAGGTAGTTTTGTCAAGTTGCAGACTAACAAGTACCAAGGACCCAAGAATTCTTTGGGTTCTAAGGTTCATTAATCTGTTTTGCAGGTGAGTCCAAGTGGCCATACCCCAACATGGTACTTGGACAGTGGATGTTCCAGACATATGACTGGAACTAGAAGATTACTAAAGGACTACATTCCAATAAAAGATGGTCCTAAAGTCACCTTTGGTGGTTCTGAAAAAGGAATCATCAAAGGGTTTGGTAACATTTCTACAAACTTGGTTACCATTACTCAAGTGGCTTATGTTAAAGGGTTGAAACACAACCTAATAAGTATAAGTCAATTAAGTGATGTAGGGTATGACATCTCATTTGTTAAAAATGGTTGTCATATCAAGAGGTCAAGTGATCAAGAGATCATTTTGACGGGTTATAGGAAGAGGAATGTCTACTGCCTAGACATTATGATTGAGAACAATGGTTCTCCTGTTTGTCTTGTAGCTGATGAGACAGTCTCTCATTGTGTCAAATGGCACAAGAGGCTAGCCCATCTTAACTAAAAGACTATTAGCAAACTCTTTAGCAAAGAGTTAGTGAGGAATGGTCCTCAAGTTAAGTGTGTTAAAGATGGTATTTGCTCAGCTTGTCAAAAGGGCAAGCAGACTAAATCCACCTTTAGAAGCATAGAAAACAAAGATGCTCTGAGGTTTTTATACCTCTTGCACTTGGATCTCTTTGGTCCAATGCCAGTTCACAGCTTAGGTAGGAAGGTCTATACCCTTGTAGTTGTAGATGACTACTCAAGGTTTTCCTGGGTGTTTTTCTTAAGACAGAAATCTGAAACACCTAGTGTCTTCCATAGCTTTGTCAAGAAAATTCAGAATGAACTAGACAGTACAGTGGTCAAGATTAGAAGTGACCATGGTACTGAGTTTCAGTCTGATAGCATGACAAAACTTTGTGAAGACTTTGGGATATTTCAAGAATTCTCTTCACCTAGAACACCTCAGCAAAATGGCATTGCTGAGAGGAAGAATAGGACCTTGATAGAGGCTGGTAGGACCCTACTAAGTGATACATCACTGCCAGAGTATTTCTGGGCTGAAGCAGTTAACACTGCATGCCATGTTATAAATAGGGCTACCATCACTAAAGGCCTCAACAAGACCCCCTATGAAGTTGTGAAAGGCAGGAAACCAAACCTATCCTACTTCAGGATCTTTGGTTGCAAATGCTTCATACTTAACAATGTGAAGTCTTACTTAACTAAGTTTGCTGTCAAGTCCCAAGAGGGAATTTTTGTTGGGTACATCAATAATAGTAAGGCTTATAGAGTCTACAACTTGACTACACAAGTTGTAGAAGAATCTGTGCATGTAGTTTTTGATGAGACTAAACTTATTAATAATGAGTTGTCTAGTAGTGTATGCAGCCCCACAGGTTTAACAAAGAAAATGGACAAGCTTACTATAGAAGAAGTGTCTGCTGTAAGACAGCAAGTAGAAGACAGTAGCTGTTGTCCAGGGGGAGAACTACATGTGCCAGTTGCTGAAGAAATACAAGGAATACAACATGATGGAGATGCTGAAGTGGTTCAACCAGAAGTAAGGATGCCTCCAGCCAACAGGCATCTAAGAGATCATCCAGTAGAGCAGATTATTGGAGATTCAAGACAAGGAGTACAAACCAGGAGCAGATACATAAATGCAGCAATCTACTCCAGCTTTCTGTCTCAAGTTGAACCTAAGAAATTTGAAGAAGCAATACTGGATCCACAATGGACTGAAGCAATGCAAGAAGAGCTTAATCAGTTCAAGAGGTGCAAGGTCTGGGAATTAGTTCCTAAACCTAAAGACCACAATGTAATAGGAACTAAGTGGATCTACAGGAATAAGATGGATGAACAAGGGGTCATCATTAAGAATAAAGCAAGACTGGTTGCTAAAGGATATAAGCAAGAAGAAGGTATTGATTTTGATCAAACCTTTGCTCCAGTAGCCAGACTGGAAGCCATAAGGATGTTCTTGGCCTATGCAACCTATCAAGGATTCAAGGTTTACCAAATGGATGTCAAGTCAGCATTCCTAAATGGTAATCTTAAGGAAGAAGTCTCTGTGGAACAGCCTGCAGGTTTTGTTGATCCAACTCTACCTCATCATGTCTATAGACTTAGGAAAGCTTTATATGGGTTAAAGCAAGCCCCTAGGGCTTGGTATGAAACCCTATCTAATTTCCTCATTAAGAACAAGTTCTCAAGGGGGAAAATAGATAAGACTCTATTCCTTAGGGAATCTAGAGGCAAAGTCATACTAGTCTAAATATATGTAGATGACATTATATTTGGGTCTACTGAAAGCAGCCTTTGCAAAAAGTTTGCAAAACTTATGCAAGGTCAGTTTGAGATGAGTAGTATGTGAGAGCTGAAGTTTTTCTTAGGTCTCCAAGTTAAACAGACTGAAAGTGGTTTATCCATATGCCAGTCCAAGTTCACCCTAGAACTCATAAGGAAGTATGGTCTGGATTCATCCAGTACCATGAAGACTCCTATGGGGTCAAGTATGTCTCTTAGCAAGGATGATGCAGGGAAACCTGTAGATGAAACCTTGTATAGAGGGATAGTTGGCTCCCTATTATACTTGACTGCTAGTAGACCTGACATCATGTATGCTACATGTGTTTGTGCCAGGTATCAAGCCTGCCCTAAAGAGTCTCATTTGACTGCAGTCAAAAGAATATTGAGATATCTAAAGGGCACTCCCTATCTAGGCCTCTGGTACCCTAGGAATGGAGATTTTGATCTAACAGGTTATTCAGATGCAGACTTTGCAGGATGCAAAGAGAATATAAAGAGCACTACTGGAACATGTCAATTCCTAGGTGGGAGACTAATTTCATGGAGTAGCAAAAAGCAAACCAGTGTGGCTATCTCCACTGTAGAGTCAGAGTATGTGGCTGCAGTAAGTTGTTGTGCTCAACTTCTGTGGATTCAACATCAGCTAGAGGACTATGGATTTCAGGTAAGTAGAACTCCACTTTTCTATGATTCTACTAGTGCTATTTCAATAGCTAATAACCCTGTATCTCATAGTAGAACTAAACATATTGAAATTAAATATCATTTTCTTAGGGAGCATGTACAAAGAGAAGATATTTTACTTGAATATGTTAAAACTGATAATCAAATAGCTGATATGTTTACTAAGCCCCTAGAAGAAGCTAAGTTCAATAGATTCAAAATTGAACTAGGAATGATAAACTTAGAGTAAGTTTACAGATTTGAAAATGACTAAGTAAAAAGGTGTCGACACATAGACAAGTCTATGTCGACACAGAATAGTGGTGTCGACACTTCAGGAAATAAGTGTCGACACATCTAGGATGTTGGTGTCGACACTTCAGAATGTTAGTGACGACACATATCCAGTAGGTGTCGACACATCCAATGTGGTGTCGACACTTAAGTTTTACTCAGAATTTTCTAAGTAAAGTCTCGACAATGTGTCGAGTTATGTTGTGTCGACACATAACCAAGTGTCGACACATAAAATCTGTTGACTAAACTTGTGTCGACACATGTGTGTCGAGACATTATAAGTCAGTGTCGACACTTATTGCCATTGTTGACACATTTTAAGTTAGCTGTCCCGCCTGTTCATCTTCAAAATTAGAAAGGTATAAATAGGGTTCTGTCTTTGTTTGTCGACACGCTTTCAAAGTTTCGAGACCAAACTTCTGTGTCGACACCTCTCTTCTCTCAAGACCAATTCTACAAACCGTAATGACGCCTAAGCTAGAGGAGAATGTCAACGAAGGATACGAGCTGGTGCGCGGCGCTTTCAATGATGCTGATGCAGAAATCAAGGCGGTCGTAACCCTAGTTGCAGATTCTAGGTTAGAATACTTAGTTTCTAAACCTACAAAGATTTGGAAGAAAGAGGTTCTTGAATTCCAAAATGGAGCTGTAGTAGATGAGTCTGGATACAGAATCAAATCCAGAGTTCATGGAACTAAAGTCAAGGTATCACCAAAGAGTCTGCGGAAGATTCTACAGCTTCCAAAAACTCAAGATGATGAAGAGGTTACTGCTTCAAAGACCAGGGAAGCTCTAACCTGGTGTGGTCTTGATTCCAAGATGAAGATAGGTTCTGTTTTTAACAGGAAAGGGTTGAATAGCCAAGGCAAATTCCTCTCTGAGATAGTGGGAAAGGTCTTACTCAGTAAGCCAGGAGGGCATGACAGAGTGTCTGCCTCCATGTTCAATATAATGACAAGAATTATCTTCACTATAAGAACTGATTGGTCAGTTATAGTGTTTGACAAGATTAAGGAAAGTCTGAAGAAGCCCAATCTGGTCAGAATCTTAAGTCTCTACCTAGCTGGTGTGATACCAGAGGTAATGAGTACTGCTGCAGGCAGCAAGATAAATCATATGAGGAAGATGGATTTAAGGATCTTTTCTAGATGGGACAGGGTGTTGTCCAAGGAAATGCCAACCCCAGAGAAGGCAGTTACTGAGAAGGAGATTCCTCCAAAGAAAAAGAGAAAAACTGCTCCAGTGGCACAAGAGTCCACTAGTAGTTCTGATAGTGAAGAACAAGTTGTTTTCACTCCAGATGACCTAGAGGAAGAGCCTGCAGTGAAGTCACCTGCTCCTCATGAGGATGCTGAGATCCAGGGGGAGCTGCCTCAAGCTAGCCCCATCCACAAGGATCAAAGCCAGGGGGAGCCTCCAGTTGTAGAAGAACCATCTACACTGGAAAGTGAGCAAGCCACCACCATCATACAAGAGGTACTCACTGACCTAAATACTTTAGAATATCTTATAGAAGATGCTGATTTATCTTATGTTCCTCAGCAAACTCAGCTGGATAGTCCAGTACCAGATGTTGTTGAAGATGACACATCTGCTGTACAAGTGATTCCTGATCCAGTGGTTGAAGAGCAAAGACTATCTCCAGCTCCTTCACCACCAGAATACACAATGGAAGATTTATTCCTAAATCTTGATCAAGTAGATTTTGATAATGAAAAAGATAATGCTGCTGCTGAGGGGGAGCAAGTGCAAGTTCATGAAGAGCCTATAAGGCCAGAAACTGGGAAAGCTCTAGTTGAACAATCTGAGAAGCCTTCAAGCCCTAAGGACAGAGTTGACATAGCCAGCTCCTCAGAGTCTGAAGATGAGGAGGCTACTAAGGCAAAGAAAAAGAAACTTTATGTCTTCAGGAGAAGAAGCCAGAGTTACAAGAAGGCTCTCCAAACAGTTGCACCACAGCCTATAATCCAACCAGCCCCAGCCATTGATTATAGTGCACTGATGGTGGCAATGCAAATAAAACTAGATGAACAAAGAAAGACAATAGAAACTTATGTAGATGAAGGGCAAAAGTCACTCCAGTTTGATCTTGCTCAGGATATCAAGTCTATAAGGTTTGAAATGAACCTTAACAAGAAGGAGATGACTGAATGTTTTCACAAAGGTGGAAATGCAGTGGTGTATTTGGCAACACACTAAGAAAAGATCAAAGCACAGGTGGATGATATAGCATTGAAACAAGGATATATTCTGGAAAATCAAATAAGGATGAATGACAACTTG
The DNA here is from genome assembly GCA_039583875.1 of Platanthera guangdongensis. Lineage (NCBI taxonomy): Eukaryota > Viridiplantae > Streptophyta > Magnoliopsida > Asparagales > Orchidaceae > Platanthera > Platanthera guangdongensis. The sequence continues at coordinate 96,895,398 of CM077153.1, read as the reverse complement.
ACTGCTTCTCATAATGCTATAGTCACTGAGTTGAAGAACAAGGCTGCTGAACCTTCAACTTCTACTACTGCTAAAGCTGAATTTGACAAAGCCTTTCAAGAAGAAATTTCTGCTGTTAAGTCTGCAATCCAAGCCTCCCAGAAAGCCATATATGAACAACTTCAAAAGCTCAAACCATTCTTTAAAGAGGGAATCAGATACTTGGATAGTCAAATAAGATTTCAAAAGGATGATGTCAGAGATCATATGGCTAGAGAAGTCATAAAGGGGGAGAGAGTTTTAGTCAAAGCTAGCTCTGATCATGCCAAATAGATATCTAATTCCATCAGAGCTACACTGGGCTATCCTCCACTCTGTGATGATGGCAATGTTGCTGAATCTGGGATTCAAACTGCATATCTTGGATGTGAGCAACCAGAGGTAGCTCAAGTGATCTATCCTCCACCAGATTTTGACATGGTGCAAGCTGATATTCATCACATGTATATCCCAACTGAAGGGAAGTCTAATGTTATTCTGGATAAAGTGGTTCAGCCTATTACTGAAGCCATGCAAGAGTCATTACAGAAGGAGGAAGAGACAAGGTTGTCTAAGAAGAGGTTTAGAGAACAAGCAGAACAAAGGCCAGACTTTGAACAGTGGAGCCCTACCTCTAGGAATATAATATTAACTGCCTGGAAAGCTGCCAAGGATAACACTCATGACAGGAACAAGTGGTTCTCTGAAGCTGAATGGAGAAAGCATCAATCTAGACAAGAGGCCATTGTTCAATACAGAAGGAAGGCAAAGATGGGAAAGCTACCTCCTACAGCCCAGGAGCCTAGCAAGTACTTTCCAAAGCCATATCACTATTTTGAGAGGCAGAAAATCAAAGCTGAAGAGCTTAAAAAGAAAGATCTAAAAGGCAAGAAGCCTGCTGATGCTGAAACTTCTGATGCTCCTGTTCAAGCAAAAGTCCAAGCTGGCAAGGGAATAGTTATCAAGGAACCAGATCAGAAATAGATTAAGAATTTACTTGAAGATTATTTTGTAATCTTTTGAATGTAAAACATTTTTTTGTGAACTACTAGAAATGTATAAGACAAATGTTAGAACAATATATGATCAATATAATTCATGTTTGTTCTGTGAATATGTCTATTTCTTAATTGTTCTGTGTTGATGTGTGTGTATACATGTGTGATTCATACATGTTATGTTTACCCTGTTGTACTTTATCCTGCTTTACATCACTTTGTAATTTTTAATTATAAATGGTGTATATCATTGACTAAGGGTTATGACTTCTCCAAATAGGGGGAGATTGTTGGGTACATTGGTTAAATGTACCTGATTTGAAGAATCCTCACCCAACTCAATGATATACATCATAATGTATTTGATGTATGTTGAGTTTTCTTGTGCAGGTTAAGTAATCACTGAACTGAAGCAAAAAGTTTCTAAGTCCATGTGTCGACACCCAGAGGGAAAGTGTCGACACTCAAGAAAGCTTGTGTCGACACCCAGACAAGCAGTGTCGACACTTGGAGTCATTGTGTCGACACCTGGGATGCAGAGTTGACACCAGATAGAAAGTGTCGACACTTGGAGCTGTGTCGACACTCAGTGAAGAAAAGTGCAGAGAAGCAGTGTCGACACAAGGAGCTGTGTCGACACCCAGTGAAGCTGTGTCTACACCAGAAAGTGTCGACACTTGGAGCTGTGTCGACACACAGCAAAAGTCTGCAGAGACTAAGTTAAAGTGTCAACACTCAGAACAATGTGTCGACACTCAACAAGAAGAGTCAGCACTTGAAGAAAGTGTCGACACTAAGAACAAAGTGTCGACACTCAACAGAAGAGTCAACACATGAAGAAAGTATCGACACCTAGGACAATGTGTCGACACTCAGCTGAAGACTCTACACTTGAAGAAAGTGTCGACACAAGGAGCTGTGTCGATACTTAGCAAAGAACAGAATTATCTCCAAAATATTCTAAGTACAAGTGTCGACACTAAGGGAATGTGTCGACACTCAGCTGAAGTCTCAACAGAAGAATCAAGTGTCGACACAAGGAGATGTGTCGACACTTAGCAAGTATCAACATAGAAGACTATGTGTCGACACCAAGAAGCAGTGTCGACACTTAACAGATTCAACACAAGAAGATGTGTCGACACAAAGGAGATGTGTCGACACTTAGAAGAATACAGCTAAAGATAGAAGATCAAGTACTTGTGTGGACACTCAATTTCAGTGTCGACACCTGAAGAAGAATCTGTGTCGAGACATACAAGGAGTTGTGTCGACACCTTGTAGACTTGTGTCGACACTTACACAGCATGTGTCGACACTTGGTCTATAAGTGTCGACACTCGAAGACAGAAAGTCTCGACACTTTCAGACAGTTAGAGATTTTCAAGGAATGACTGGATGACTTGACAGCTGCCGTTCCAGCCGGTCTACAGCACCCGTCAGAGATGTCAGAAGACCGTTATGAACTGGACCAGCCGGTTACCATGAAGAAGGCCTATAAATAGGCACATACAGTTTACAGAAACTGTTGATCACATTGTTGAAGAACAAGTTATTAAAGTGGTACACAGAGTATCACATCAAGAAGATCTTGCAGTTCAAGTGCAGATCTAAGAAGTTTGAGAGAGAGGGCTCCATCCAAGAAATCAGCCGTTGGAACTAGGCTGAGAAGAAGGGTTCAGATCTATTCTGAATTCTAAGTGGCAGAGGTCAAGCAACAACTGCAGAAGGAGACAATCTTATTCAGTTCTACTCAAGAAGCTTTGAAGAAAGCTAAGTCAGATTGAATCCAGCTGAGTTCTTCCAAGAACTCATCAAGAAACTCTCAACTCCCCTCTCTTGTTTTTGAGTTGTTGAGTTATTATTTCAATAATCATTTTTAACTTGTAGGATCCTTTGGATCTGAGTGAATTGTAAGCCTGTATTTATAAAGGCTGAGGGTAGGGCTTGAGGGCCTGAGTGTAGGAGATTGTTATCTCTGAGTGTAGGCCTTGATTGGCTGAGTGTAGGCCTGTGTGGCTGAGTGTAGGCCTTTGTGGCTGAGTGTAGGCCTTTGTGGCTGAGTGTAGGCTTTGGGATAAAGCTGAGTTGTAGGGCCTTGGGCCTGAGGTGTAGGAACCAATTTGGGTTCTGAGACAGTGGAGAAGTTTGGCCGAATCTAGTACACTGCTAGATAGGCGAAGGGGGAAAGTGGATGTACCCATATCTTGGGGAACCACTATAAAACACTGTGTCTGCTGTGCTGTGCTGTGATTGTTGTTGTGTATGCTGTGTGTTTGCTGTGATAGAATAGTTAGAAATCTGTGATATTAACTGTCTGCTGCCATTAAAGTTTAAAAAGGATTAGGTCACCTATTCACCCCCCCCCCCCTCTAGGTGTTTAGGTACGATATCTTTCATGCACCCTGATATTGGTGTGCACTTAGCGTGGAATAACTGCAAGCACAACTTAAGAGGTTTCATCAAATACATTGTGAATTCATCTTAGCTTGACAGGTGGCTTCCTCAAATCCAGGTAATTGTGGATACAATACCCAACAATCTCTCCCTATTTGACGAAGCCAAAATCCGACTAGCTAAAATGAATAACACCAACCAGATAATATAAACAACATTCAGAATGTAAATATGCAGCACAAGAGAATATAGGCAGACAGATCAAGACATGAGTCATTCATAAATTCAAATACATATATATATATATATATATATATATATATATATATATATATATATATATATATATATATATATAATCTCAAGATTGTTCATATAATAACAATAAACGTTAATTGTTCTAAAGAGAGAATGACAGGCTATGAATTTTTGACTATTTTTCTTTGGCTAAGTCATCCTTGAGTTTTTGAGCCAAGTACTTCTTTCTTTGCCTCTCCATATACTCTTTGGGCTTCGGATAATATCTGGGTGGAGGAGCTTTATCTGCCGCAGTGTTGGTTCTGAAGAAGATGTTTCGTTTCGCTTCATACGTCTTGTGCATCTCCCACTCATACTGGCTATATACATCGTTTCGATTGATTTCCCCTTGTTCCTGTAGCCAGAATGTGTCCAATATGATACTCTTGGAAACTGGACTCCACTTTTCGTTTCTTACTTCCTCCTCCTTCAGTCTGATTCTCTTTTCAGTTTGTGTTTCCTTTGATGTCCCTTCTTGAGACTTTCTCTTTTCCCTGGCTTTTGCTAGGGCCTCTTGGTCAAACATGGCCATACGTTTTGCTTTGGAAATAGCCCGAGCATCAGCATCACTTAAGGGAACGTCTGCAGCACTTACTCCCTCAGCAGCCGTAGTAGTCTCAGGAGCATGAATACCAGCAGGATTTTCAGGCAAAGCGACGCCTAATGCTTGTTGGAGCATCCACCAGCAACTGTCATAGACATATTTGTTTGACTGCTCAAAGTTGTTGATCATGACTTCCCGAAGCTCAGCCATCTTAGCTATATATTCTTTCTCCCCCTTTTTGGCTTCGATTGCGATGGAGTTTGCATAGGAGTGCAGTGAGTCATCAATATGCTTTGTAGTCCTGGTGAATTCAGTGACCAAGGCTTGTTGATTGGTGTTGAGAGTTACCATATTGCCATCAAACTTTTGAATATTATTTGCTACGACATGAGCATTCTGATTCACTACGGAGAGAGTATCGGTGTTCTTTTTCAGTCCGTCCATAAGAAGAGTGACAGCTTGATCGGCCGCAGTATACTTATCTTCAAACTTCTTTTCCATCACGTCCAGCTTGTGATTTATCTCCACAATGTTCTTGAGCATGAGATTTTCAGATTTCTTAATCCTTTTCAACATTTTATCCTGAGCTTTCTCAAAAGAGGCTTTAAGCTCATCCACTATACCCTGAATGATATTCACGGTGTGAGTGGCAAGATTATCTCGTAGTGGAAGATCCGGAGGCACTTCTTGGCCGTGCTCTTCAGCAGAAGCACCTGTAGAGCTAGACACGAGCACAGTCTCTAAGGGGGGAATGCTTGCGGCCTCTGTAGATTTCTCGGACTCCCCCTCCACTGGTGCACCAATGATCTCAGGAGCAATCTCAGGAGCGTGCTTGTCAGATGGAGGTTCAATGAGATCCTGAGTCTCCAATGCTTCCTGTCCCTCATTGCCTTCTTCTTCACCTTCATCATCCATGAGATCATGCGCATCAGCATCATCGTCGTCAGCAGTCTCCTCTACATTAGCTTCGGCTCCTTGATCGTTCAGGTTCAGAGCCTCCTCATTCTCCAGCACAGTTTCACTTGCTTCTTGTATAGCTTCCACTGCATCTCTGGCTATCTAGGAGATGTCAGATACGATATGAGCATCAGTGGGTAGAGGCTCCCCCTCAATTCCTGCAGTCAAAGCATCAGGAATTTCACTGGGGATTACTGCTGGAGATACTTCCTGTTGTCCGACCACGGCGGCCTGCCCAATGCGCCTCTCCCATCTGTCAAAAACACTTGAGTCCATTTTCTTCAAGTAGTGTAGAGGAACACCTTTACTCATGTCATACTTATCTCCATTCAGCTGATTGAGATACAGACTGATGATCCGGCCAAAGCTCGGAGATCTCAGGGTGTCCTTTATCTTCTCAAACAGCAATGCCCCCCAGTTGAAGCTTTTTCGGCAGACAATTGCCACCAGGATCTTGAACATGTCCGCAGAGATATAATCATGAGATCCTGGCTTGCATATGAGTACTTTTCCGATTATGTCTGACAGAAGTTTCCCTTCTTCATTCATATCCTTTCGCTTTATTGACCGAGTTCCTCGAGCGAGACCACAGAATAATAGAGTCCTGGTTTTGTCTTCTTCCTCAAGATAATCCTCGTGCTCCGAGCTAGAGAGCTGCAGGAAGTGGGTTAACTTGTTTGCAGACATCTTGATCGTTGCCCCTGCCACCTTGCTCTTGATAAGAGAGTCTTCATTTCGGAGTCTGGCGGTAGCGAAGAACTCCAGCACCTCTTTGTCCAAGATTTTACACGGGTGCTCCAGTACGAATGAGAGCCCAGCCTCTTCCAGCATAAGAATGATGTTTCTGAATTCGTCAGAGGCATGAGAGAACCCTGTTCGAACTAGCTCGCATCGAGTGACCAGCCCAGCAGTTGTCCTTGGAGCCATTGCACACCTAGGGAGAGAATCCCTACTCTACGCTTAATTAACAGTCAAAAGGGAAGCGACACTAGTGATAACGTCCAAGTGCGGGTGAGGAAGAGGTTACCTAAAAGCGTAGACGGGAGTTAGTTGGTTGAAGATGATGGACACCGGATGAGTGCACACGGAGAAATTCCTGGAGGGAAGAATCGAAACCGGGAGAGATCGTCAACCGGGAGAGCTTGTCGGTGAGCTTCCTGCGGGATGTCGACGGAAGCCTTCACGATGCGGCGAGATACCTTCGGGAAGACCTTCGGTGGAATCTTGCGAAAGGGAAAGAATCGGGGAATCTTGCGGAAGGGGAAGATGAAGACGATGGAGACCTTCGGTGAAGAACTTGCGGGAAACCTTCGGTTAATCGGCGAGAATCTTGCGGGATTCGGCGAGTTTCCTGCGGAGAAGGTCCTTCGGAGGGATTCCTACGGAAGGTGAAGGGTCGGCGGGAATTCTAAATATATAAAGGATCGTGAGTTCGGAGGAAGGCTTCGGGTTGAGCGGGTTTCGAGTTTGTTCTAAGTTGATTTGAAAATCTTCTAACTATGTAAATACTCCTTAAAGCCAAGCTATTAGGGTTTGAACCGGCTTTTCCATACATTTATTGATGGCAAGGTTTCCAATGATGTATTTTCGTTAGTTTTCAGTGAACTAATTTACGCCTGTAGATGTTAGTTCTCGAATCTACCAGTGCAATTTCCGATAACTCTTTAATGGTGTATCTAAGGTTTATATTCATCGTGTTAACCTATCCTTAGATGCACACATATACATGTATATATATATATATATATATATATATATATATATGTAAATGTCGATGGAAAACGACTCAAGTCTTGGGGCTGATGAAAAATACCTGGGATTATGAGAGTTATCATTTAGCCTCTCTGACTAAAACATACCAGGTGCTCGATGTGAGTATGCCCATATAGATGTCACTGCTGTTATTCCAGATGCATGTTCCAAATCAGTCTTGAAACATCTACTGTCTAGTTCCCATCATATTTGCGGGAACCTAGACTACCCTGCAAGAAAGAATTACTTTACCTTAGGAACCCAAACCATATTGGGTCCTAGGTTCTTGTTAGTATAACCACTGGAATGCCTTCCCTCAAAAAACCTGTCAGGAAGACTACCTCTGCCCAAAAAATGTGGATAGGCCCTTGCCCGTGACACAGAGGGGTTGTGCCAACAGTCGATGGCAAAGTGTCCCACTTTGCCACAGCACCAACACGGGTGAATGTTGTAACGCCGTTTCTGACCTGATCTAGTGACTGAGGTAGTCACGGTCCTAGGTCTAAACGGGATAGGGCATGATCTCCTCACAAAATTTCCTCTTCCACCGTGACACGTGGAAGGGTGGAAGGAATGCATGTTGCGAGCGTCATGAGGCCGGGGAGGTGGTGCCTTCCTTTCAGGCATCCCCCTTCCTGAGTCCCCATGAAAACTTACAGCATGACTTCTAACCTCCCTGTCCTGTGTCCTCGGGTGGTGAGAAGTGTTCTGTGAGCTGGTACATGCAGATTCACACCGAGTTGAGGCAGTGGCAGTGAATACAAAGGGCTCAGAATGAGCCTTAGGTATTCTCTCATGGGTGGCCACGACGGCCCTTGCACTATGGGTGTCTCCACATGAGGACAGATCACCCTTGCAGTGACCACGATTATTTCTGTGATCATACCTGAAGGCATGATGAGTTGCCTTCCTGCTTGGAGTGGGGGGTCGGAATACCGTTTCCCCATTTCTCCACGAATTGATAATCCGGGAGATCCACCCATTTTCTTGCTTTCTCTTTATAGCATCAACCTTGGAAAAGTTTGATACTATCCTTTTCTCATTATCTAGACTACTCTCTAGATCAGAGATTTTAGAGTCCTTGACCTTGTTGGACGCCAATTGGAGAACCAACAAGATCTTCAGCCGAGCAATCTCCTGAGCTTGTTCTTCAACAAGTAGGTTGCTCTTCTGAAGGGCTCTCTTCAGGGAATCAGAATTTTCTGAAGGAAAGCAGTTCCTGTCTTCAGAAACTTCAAGAGAGACGGGGCAGGATGAAGAAGTTACCTGCTCTTCAGTGTTATTGTCATTAAAGACAGTGACCGTTGTGTCATCCTCATCAGAGCTGCTTTCCTCACTGGCCTCTTCAGTATCTGTCACGGACACTGGAGCTCTGATGTTGTCCGATAAATCCTTGCCTTCATCTTCAGAGGCGAGGACCCCCACATAGGCTTCATCCTCTGGTTGACAGCAGATTCCAGCTTTCTCTGACCCCCCCATCAGCTCTGAGATCATCACCCACATAGATTTAGCCGACCCACATTTTTCCAATCTAGAGCGAGAAGCTCCAGACCAGATATCCATGATAATTTGACGAATCCTCTTGTCCAGATTAAATAATGAAAGTTCCGTCTCCGACATCTCAGCAATGCACTTGGGCACTTGGATATTCTTTCCATTGTCGGAGGTCTTCATTGGAATAAAAGGACCCTCTTCCAGGATAAAAGATGCTCGAGGATCGATAACATCCAAGTGATACGACACTCTCATCCTCCAGACGGGATAAAACTCCTTTGTGCATGTGGGGAGTCTTAGTGGGGATATCTCATGATCCAGCTCCATGCTTCTGACACTGGTGGCAGGATTCTACTCAAGGTGTAAACCTTTTTGATGAGGAACCTGGCTCTGATACCACTTGAAAGTCCACCTAGTGTCAACTATCTTCACCTATGGGGGGGGGGGGGGAATAGGTGACGTGCAGCGTTTTTGCGGAATTTAAAATTGTACCTGCACAATAAAAATAAACAACACAGCACACAGAATACACAAGCTATTTATAGTGGTTCCCCGAGTTGGGTACATCCACTTTCCCCCTTCGACCTATCTCCCAACAAGGGACGACTCGGTCTCTTCACCAACAGGATTGTAATCCAATCCTTGCACTATCGGAAGGAACCCTTCCACACATAGGAGTCAACACTCCCACAACACGGGTTGCACCCAACCCTTAAAACTAAGAACCAACATTCCTTTACAACAGAAATAAAACTAGAATGTACAAGAAATACAAACTACGTTTGGAGACTAAGGTGTCCCTCTTCGTAGATGACGTGTTCTTGAAGTCCACGAAGAGTCCACAACCCTAGATCTCTCTTGGAGAGGATCTCCCCGGAACCGGCGGCGGCAAGATGGGCGGCGGCTAGGTTCACAGGATCGGCGACGACAACGATGTGCGGCTGCTGTACTTTGGAGATCCAAACTTTGTAGCGAAGCTAGCTAGGTCTACCAACGGTCACACTAGGATCAATCGTCTCGATCGATTCGGATGGGGAATATTTTCCCGATCTACAAATCAAGAGACAAGAGATCTCCGGTTAGACACGTGAGACGCTAAGCTTAGCTAGGCTTCTGTCGCAGGAGGATCTGGGCGAAACCACGATCAAACGGCGAACAACTCGGCGCGAGCGGCGACGGCGGCGGCGGTGGAGCGGAAACAACGATCTAGGTCACGTCGCGGCTCGTGTATTTCTTTTCTTCTTCGCTACTTTACTGTTCAAGAATACGCGTGTATTTATACACAAGTATACTCCTAAAAGACAGTTGTGGGTCCCACCTTAAGGAAACCCTAGTTCCGGTTCAACACAGTCCCAGCGGCAGAATCAGGTCCAGCAGCTTCCAGAAAAATTGCTAAGTCAAAATCGGCGAGAATCGAAGGTGATTCTCGACGAATCGGCGAGAATCAGTTAGTGATTCTCGACGATTCGTCGAGAATCACTAGTGTATCTCGCCGCATCACTTGATGATTCTCGCCGAATCACTTGTTGATTCTCGACGAATATTACTTGGCCATGATCTGCTCAACGATGGGTTCGGCGAGAATCACTAGTGATTCTCGCCGAATCTTACTTGGCACCGTTTTGAGGTAGCCGGATAGAGTCGGCGAGAATCACTAGTGATTCTCGACGATTCGGCGAGAATCACTAGTGATTCTCGCCGAATCGGCGAGAATCACTTGGTGATTCTCGTCGAATTATACTTAGACGAATTTTCGTCTTTCCACCCAAGAGCTGCTCCTTGACCCATCCTTGCTCCTTGTCTGCTCTTGCATAAACACGGCCCTGTACTTGAAGTAAGTGCACTCTAATAGAGAGAGTACACGTAGGCCAACACACTGATCTGCTCAACGAGGGATTACGTCGTGCAGACCCGTGTATATTGACCTACTGCACCCTGACATTGGTGTGCACTTAGCGTGGAATAACTGCAAGCAGAACTTAAGAGGTTTCATCAAATACATTGTGAATTCATCTTAGCTTGATAGGTGGCTTCCTCAAATCCAGGTAATTGTGGATACAATACCCAACAAAGACTACCAGAGTTGAGCATAAAGAAAGAGCAGTGGCATTCAAGACAGAAGCCACCAAGAAATATAAAAGTAAGTCTCCATCTCCTCCTTCAAAAGTTGCTGAGACTGAGTCACATGAATCAGAAAGAAAGAATTCTGAAAGCAGTGGGAGTGATGAGGACTTTGCAGCTTTCACAAGACATTTGCAGAAGTTTCTTAAGAAAAAACAGTGGAGGTCTAAGCTATCCACTTCATAGGGAAAAGATGACTATTATCAAAAAAAAAGTCATCAAAGAAAGACAGGAGAAAGCACAAGTCAAGCAAAGCAACTTTATCAAAAATTGTATGTTATTGCTGTAACAGACAAGGACATATTGTTGCTGACTGTCCAGAGAAAAGGAAAGAGTCAACTGATAAGAAGAAGACTCAGATCAAGGGCAAAAAGGAAAGGTCCTTTGTTGCCAAGAAGGACAAAAGCCTGTCAGACATATCATCTTCAGAAACTGATTCAGAAGCAGAAGCTTATATTGGACTGTTTGCTGAAGAGAAGGAAGAGGAGTTCATCCAGTTAATGAACTCTATATATGAGCATGAGGACAATCAGTGTTAGGGACTGATGTCCTTAACAGAAGGTGACAAAATCCAGGATCAGCCTGGACCAAGTCAGGTACAAAATTGTTCTACTAGTTCAATTTTTGGTACTGAGTCAGATTCAGCTACATCAGCATCAAGTGATACCAGTGGATCTGAATCTGAAGGGGATATTCATCAGTTGATTGATGAATATAGAGTACTGTTGTAAGCTTTTAATAAAAGCAAATCTTTGGCCAAGAGTCAGGCTAAGGAGATTGCTAATCTCAAAGTGGCTGCAACAGATTTTGAAATGTTGACTGATCAAAAACTAAATGAAATAGCTAGGCTGAAGAACATAACTGTTATTCATATGGGGACTATAGCATTCAAGAATGATCAAATCAAAGATCTGGAGATTAGTCTTCAGACGGAGAGAGATATAGTTGCAAGATTTTCTAAACCAAAGTCTGTTCTACCTTTGATAGATGAATTTGTACATCAAAAGGGTAAAACTGGATTAGGGTTTACAAAACCTGCTAGGACTGTAAAGTCCAAGTCTAAGGGCAAAGCCCCAGTACTCAACAAGCCTGCTGTAGATAAAATAGCCAGGGTTGTACCTAAGCAAAGGTACAACAGATTTGAGTGCTGTTATTGTGGCAAGGTTGGCCACTTTGCCATAGACTGTTGTCATAATTCAAGTGCCAAAGTGAGTAGCAATCTACCTGCTAGAAAAACTACAGGTAGTTTTGTTAAGAGGCAAACTAACCAGCACCAAGGACCCAAGAATTCTTTGGGTTCTAAGGTTAACTAATCTGCTTTGCAGGTGAGTCCAAGTGGCCATGCCCCAATATGGTACTTGGACAGTGGATGTTCCAGGCACATGACTGGAACTAGGGGATTGCTAAAGGACTACACACCAATCAAGGATGGTCCTAAAGTCACCTTTGGTGGTTCTGAAAAAGGAATCATCAATGGTTTTGGTAACATTTCTAGCAACCTTATAACAATTACACAAGTGGCTTATGTTAAAGGTTTGAAACACAACCTCATTAGTATAAGTCAAATGAGTGATTTAGGATATGACATCTCATTTGTCAAAGATGGTTGTCATATCAGGAGGTCAAATGATCAAGATATCATTCTGACAGGTTATAGAAAGAGAAATGTCTATTGCCTAGACATTATGTGTGAGAACAATGTTTCTCCAGTGTGTCTTGTAGCCGATGAGAAAGTCTCTCATTGTGTCAAATGGCACAAGAGGCTAGCCCATCTTAACTACAAGACAATTAGACAACTCTATAGCAAAGAGTTAGTGAGGAATGGTCCTCAGGTTAAATGTATTAAAGATGGGATATGCTCAGCTTGTCAAAAAGGTAAGCAGACTAGATCCACCTTTAATAGCATTGAAAACAAAGATGTTGTGAGGTGTTTATACCTCTTGCATATGGATCTCTTTGGTCCTATGCCAGTTCACAGCCTAGGTAGGAAGGTCTACACATTTGTGGTTGTAGATGACTACTCAAGGTTTTCCTTGGTGTTCTTCCTTAGATAGAAATCTGAAACACCTAGTATCTTCTATAGTTTTGTCAAACAAATTCAGAATGAGTTAGACATTATAGTGGTCAAAATAAGAAGTGACCATGATACTGAATTCCAGTCTGATAGTATGACAAAACTATGTGAAGAATTTGGGATATTTCAGGAATTTTCTTCACCAAGAACACCTCAGCAAAATGATATTGCTGAAAGGAAAAATAGAACCTTGATTGAGGCTGGTAGAACCCTATTAAGTGATACATCTCTCCCAGAATATATCTGGGCTGAGGCAGTAAACACTGCATGCCATGTAATTAATAGGGCTACTATCACCAAAAGTCACAATAAGACCCTCTATGAGATTGTGAAAGGCAGAAAACCAAACCTATCATATTTCAGGATCTTTGGTTGTAAATGCTATATACTTAACAATGGTAAGTCTTACTTGACCAAGTTTGCTGCCAAATCCCAAGAGGGGATCTTTGTTGGGTACAACAACAATAGTAAGGCCTATAGTGTCTACAACTTGACTACTCAAGTTGTAGAAGAGTCAGTACATGTAGTATTTGATGAAGCTAGACTCATTAACCATGAATTATCTATAAGTATTTGCAGCTCTACAGGTGTGACTAAGAAGATGGACAAGCTCACTATTGAAGAAGGACCTACTGCAAGTCAGCATGTGGATGATAGTGGCTGTTGTCCAGGGGGAGTACTAGATGCACCTGATGCAGAAGAAGACCAAGGGGTGCAGCAAGTTGAAGAAGCTGAAGGAGTTCAACCTGAGAACAGGCTGCCTCCAGCTACTAGGCATCTAAGAGATCATCCAGCCAATCAAATTATTGGTGATCTAAGTCAAGGGGTACAAACAAGGAGCAGAAATCTAAGTTCAGTACTCTACTCCAGTTTTCTATCCCAAGTAGAGCCAAAGAAATTTGAAGAAGCCATCCTAGACCCTCATTGGATTGAGGCAATGCAAGAGGAGCTGAATCAGTTCAAGAGATGCAAAGTCTGGGAGCTTGTTCCTAAACCAAAAGACCACAACATAATTGGAACTAAGTGGATCTTTAGGAACAAGATGGATGAACATGGAGTGATGAAAGTCCACCTAGTGTCAACTATATTCACCTATGGGGGGGAATAGGTGACGTGCAGTGCTTTTGCGGAATTTAAATTGTACCTGCACACGAAAATAAAACAACACAGCACAACAGAGTACCCAAGCTATTTATAGTGGTTCCCCGACTTGGGTACATCCACTTTCCCCCTTCGACCTATCTCCCAACCAGGGATGACTCGGTCTCTTCTCCAACGGGATTGAAATCCAATCCCTGCACTATCGGAAGGAACTCTTCCACACGTAGGAGTCAACACTCCCACAAACCGGGTTGCACACAACCCTTACAACTAGGAACCTACGTTCCTTTACAACAAAAGTAAAAATAGAATGTAATAGAGATACAAACTACGTGTGGAGACTACAGTGTCCCTCTTCGTTGACGACGTGATCTTGAAGTCTACAAATAGTCCACAACCTTGGTCTCTCTTGGAGAGGATCTCCCCGGAACCGGCGGCGGCAAGAAGGGCGGCGGCTAGGTTCACGGGATCGGCGGCGACGACGATGTGCTGCTGCTGTTCTTTAGAGATCCAAACTTCGTAGCGAAGCTAGCTAGGTCTACCAACGGTCACACGAGTATCGGTCGTCTCGATCGATTCGGACGGGGAAGTTTTTCCCGATCAACAAATCGAGATACAAGGGATCTCTGGATAGATGCGTGAGACTCTAAGCTTGGCTAAGCTTCTGTCGCTGGAGATCAGGAAGAAACGAGATCAACAGCGGCGACCAACTAGCGCGAGCGGCGACGGCGGCGGCGGAGCAGATTCGCGATTTTAGGGTTAGATCGTGCTCGGCTTCTTTTCGGTGTGTCTATGTCGTTCAAAGTATACCCGTATATATACTGTAGAGACTTTCAAAATGACCGTTGTGGGACCCACAAGAAGAATCCCTAAATCCCAGTCCAGAACATTGACAGCGGCAGAATCCGGTTCAGGAACTTCCAGAGAAATCGCTAAGTAAAAATCGGCGAGAATCGCAGGTGATTCTCGACGAATCGGCGAGAATCAGTTAGTGATTCTCGACGATTCGTCGAGAATCACTAGTGATTCTCACCGAATCACTTTTTGATTCTCAACGAATATTACTTGGTATTCATGATCTGCTCTGCGATGGGTTCGGCGAGAATCACTAGTGATTCTCGCCGAATCTTACTTGGCACCGTTTTGAGGTAGACGGAAAGAGTCGGCGAGAATCACTAATGATTCTCGACGATTCGCCGAGAATCACTAGTGATTCTCGCCGAATCGGCGAGAATCACTTGGTGATTCTCGCCGAATCGGCGAGAATCACTTGGTGATTCTCGTCGAATTATACTTGGACAAATTTTCGTCTTTCCACCCAAGAGCTGCTCCTTGACCCATCCTTGCTCCTTGTCTTCTCTTGCATAAACACGGACCTGTACTTGAAAGTAAGTGCACTCCAATAGAGAGAGTACATGTAGGCCAACACACTGATCTGCTCAACGAGGGATTATGTCGTGCAGACCCGTGTATATTGACCTACTGCACTCGGACATTGGTGTGCACTTAGCATGGAAAAACTGCAAGTACAACTTGAAAGATTTTATCAAATACATTGTCTTTTGACCTTAGCTTATCCAGGGGCTTCTTCAAATCAGGTACATTGTAGATGCAATACCCAACAATCTCCCCCTATTTGAAGAAGCCTAAACCCTACAAGCTAAGGTGAATAGAGCATATGGGAATGAAAACCATAAACTTGAAATAGAGTTGAGTGAGTTATCCATTACCAATACCAATTTCTTGGGAACAAGCTTGGAGCCACATTAGCCTTAACCGAGAGGGTAATCTCCCCCTTTTCGGCTTCTGCAAATCGAGGTCGGTAGCATTTGACCCCTTGCTCCCCCTCAGTTCTTACGTCTGTGCTCACACTTGAGTTCCTTGCTCCCCCTCAGATCGTGTACGAGCCTGGAGCTTCTGTAGTCTTCATTCCTCATAATTGAGCATCCCCAGTTCAGTATTGAAAAGATTGAACTTGGCCTCTTCTAAGGGCTTTGTGAATATATCAGCAATCTGCTTGTCCGTGGGGACATAACAGAGAGAGATGTCCTTATTCTCCACGTGCTCCCGAATGAAGTGGTAGCGCACTTCAATATGCTTCGTTCTGCTGTGCGATACCGGATTGTTGGCAATGGCAATTGCACTGGAGGAGTCGCAGTACATTGGAACTTCCTTGAACTGAAGGTCATAGTCGGCTAACTGGTTTCTGATCCATAGGAGTTGTGCGCAACAGCTTCCTGCCGAGATGTACTCAGACTCTGCTGTGGAGGTAGCTACACAATTCTGCTTCTTGCTGTTCCATGAGATAAGCCTTCTTCCAAGGAATTGACACGTCCCGGAAGTGCTTTTCCTGTCATCCCTACTCCCTGCAAAATCAGCATCTGAAAAACCTATTAGCTCGACATCATTGTTTCTCGGGTACCTCAAGCCAAGATTGGGAGTACCTTTAAGGTATCTTAGAATTCGCTTCCCAGCGACATAGTGAGATTCCTTAGTGTTCACCTGATATCTGGCATAGACACATGTGGAGAACATGATATCCGGTCTACTGGCAGTAAGGTAGAGCAGGGATCCAATGATGCTTCTGTATTTGGTTTCATCGAAAGGTTTACCTTTCTCATCCTTATCAAGAGACATAGTGGATCCCATTGGAGTCCTCATAGATGTTGCACTCTCCATACCGAATTTCTTAAGGAGTTCATTTGTGAACTTCGTCTGAGAGATGAAGATTCCATCCTCAGACTGTTTCACTTGAAGTCCTAAGAAATACTTGAGCTCTCCCATACTGCTCATTTCAAACTTTCCTTGCATAAGTTTAGAAAACTTTTTGCAAAGATTGTTGTCCGTTGAACCGAATATTATGTCATCGACATAGATTTGCACCAGCAAAATCTTGCCTTTGACTTCCCTGAGAAACAATGTTTTATCTATTTTATCTCTAGAGAACTTGTTCTCAAGAAGAAAACTAGATAAAGTCTCATACCAAGCTCGTGGAGCTTGTTTCAACCCATATAAGGCTTTATTAAGAAAATAAACATGATTGGGATAAGTAGGATCGACAAAACCTGGGGGTTGAGCGACATATACTTCCTCTTTCAGGTCTCCGTTCAAGAATGCTGATTTCACATCCATTTGATAGACTGTGAATCCTTTGTGTGAAGCATACGCCAGGAACAATCTGATTGCCTCGAGCCTTGCTACTGGTGCGAAGGTCTGGTCGAAGTCAATCCCCTCCTCCTATCTGTAACCTTGAGCCACCAGCCTGGCCTTGTTCTTTACGATGACACCATGTTCATCCAGTTTATTTCTGAAGATCCACTTGGTGCCAATCACATTCTGCTTGTATGGTCTGGGAACTAGCGTCCAAACGTTGCAACGTTCAAATTGATGTAGTTCATCTTGCATGGCCAGAATCCATGCCGCATCCTTGTTCGCCTCGTCGAACTTCTTTGGCTTAACCTGTGACAGGAAGCTAAGATGCAATACTTCGTTAATAGTACCTCTTCGAGTTCTGACACCGACACGAGGATCTCCGATGATCTGATCTCTAGGATGATCCCTCACGTGCCGGAGCTCTAGAAGTCTGGCGTCTGGAGCTTCGACTACTTCTTGGGCTTCTCCTTCTTCTAAGAGATTTGTTCCATTTTGATCTTCAACATTTTCAGATGACGTGGAGGTGGAAACTTTGACGTACTTAGGAGTGTCATCTTTAGCGGTCTCATTCAGACTCAACTGTTCAAGTCGTGCACCTGCATCTTCAAGAATACCACTGGAAGAATTGCTGTTAAGCAAACTTCCTTCATCAAATACAACATTTATTGATTCTTCTACCACTAGGGTTTTCTTATTGAAGACCCTATATGCCCGACTGTGGGAACTATAGCCCATGAAGATGCCTTCGAAGCATTTTTCACCAAATTTAGTACGCCGGTACTTCCCATTATTCAGTACATAGCATCTGCAACCAAAAATCCTCAAGTAGGACATGGTTGGTTTCCTGCCTTTCAGTAGCTCGTAAGGCGTCTTACGGTGATGCTTGTTGATCAATGCTCGGTTTTGTACATGACAAGCTGTATTGACAGCCTCTGCCCAGAAGTATTCCGGGAGAGAAGCGTCTTTCAACATTGTCGTGCAGGCTTCAATGAGAGTTCTATTTCTCCTCTCCGCAACTCCATTTTGCTGAGGAGTGCGCGGGGAGGAAAACTCATGAAAGATACCTTGTTCTTCACAAAATTCTGCCATAGCACCAGATTCGAATTCTGTTCCATGGTCACTTTTGATTTTGACCACTGAGCAGTTAAATTCGTTCTGAGCCTGCTTGACAAAACTAGTGAAGATGTCAAACGTATCTGACTTTCATTTCAAAAAGAACACCCATGTAAACCGAGAATGATCATCAACTATCACTAGCATATAGGACTTGCCTCCCAAGCTATGAACTTGCATTGGACCAAACAAGTCCATATGTAAAAGGTAAAGACATCGGGAAGAGTCTTTGTCTGCGATGCTCTTAGAGGTAGCCCTAGTCTGTTTGCCAACTGGCATGCAGGACAGGGGCTATCTTTGATGCACTTGATACTGGGAGCATTCCTTACTAAGTTCTTAGAAAACAGCATACTAATTGTCTTGAAATTAATATGTGCCAATCTCTTGTGCCATTGATCACAAAGAGATGCACTGCCTGTTGCCACAAGGCATACGGGGGTAGATGAATCTATACTGAGAAAATCTAAGCAGAAGATATTTCTGCTCCTAATGCCTGATAATAGCGTCTTAGAAGAGGTACGTGAAATTATCAGACATTTATCCTTGCAGAACTTAACGTCATAACCTTTGTCACATAACTGACTTACACTGATCAGGTTATGGTTTAACCCTTCAACATAAGCCACGTCGGTGATAGAGATTATACCGTTGGAAATCATACCGTAACCTCTGGTGACTCCTCGATCTGACCCTCCAAAGATGACTTTGGGTCCATTCTCGACTGGAGTGTAATCACGCAGCAGGCTTCTTATCCCAGTCATATGCCGGGAGCATCCACTGTCCAAATACCAGATCGGCGTTTTGGTGGCCTTTGGACATTCCTGCAAAACAAAATTAATTTGCTTAAGGAACCCAATCGAACATGGGTCCTAGATTCCTGGTTAGCACACTCCCCCTCGGTTGGTTAACCCTACGAGTGGTCGGCCTCGCATTGCTAACATAGGGAGTCTCGTAATGCCTTGGATTAAACCAACAATCCACGGCAAAGTGACCGACTTTGCCACAGCACCAACAGTCGAATCTGTTGTACCTCTTCTTAGGCTCCTGCCTTACCCTGGGAATGGTGGGCACAGCTAGGGCCTTGGATCTGGAGGTGGAGGCCTCATGGTGACAGGAGTCACATGACTTCGTCACCTTCTGTATAACAGGCTTGGCTTTTGGTGCCTGCTTTCCATTATGGCCGCTAGAGAATTGACCATAATTTCCCATGTGGATTTCCTCATAAGGTGCCTTGAGGGCACTCTCACCGAAGTTCCGGGGAAAGGTCCAACCATCATATCGGCTCTTTGGCTTTGCAACCGAGGGCCGGAAATGATGACCAAAGGTTGATTCAAAGTCATGTTGGTTGCAAGGAAAGCTAGGCTTTCTGAACGCAACAGGACTGAGCGGAGCCTTTCCCTTTTCATCAGCAGAGGCCTTCTTGGCGGCCTTATTCTTCCTCTGGTTCCTGTTTCTCCTGGATGAGGAACCAGATACCCCTACATGCCCCAAGCCAGCTCCTTTGGCCTGAGCTGAGTAGGTATCAACAACTGGAAGAACTGTTTTTGGCATAGAGAAGCTCTTGACGATCTTCCTTTCTGCCGCAAGTTGTTCTTCCAACTTGTCGACTTCCTCCTGCTTAAGGTCAAGGAGCTTCAGAGACTCTGAATGCTTTGAGGTCAGGTCAAGGTGCTCCTGTCGGAGAGAGATCAAACTGGTGACCTCTTCCCTTAGGGAAACACACTCACCCTTAAGGAATTTTACTTCCTTTTTCTCAGCCTTCAATCTCTTTTGGCACTCCTCGAAAGTGTTGAGCAGAAGCTCATACTTCTCGAGGAGCTCAGCTCACGGGCCGAAAGGCTATCCTCTGGTTCATCATCCTGAGACTCAGGATCAGAGTCAGAGTCGGAGAGAGGGGTGTGAGCTTTTACCTTCCCAGTAAATGGGGGGCATTCTCCTTCTGAGTCAGAGCGACCCACCAGCCCGAAGTAGGCTTCCTCATCATCACTGGAGTCTGAGGAATCAGACTCACTCAGTGTCTTTGGCCTTTTGGCGATGTAGCTCCGCTCCTTCTTCTTATCTCTAGAGGATTTGTGCTCCTCTTCTTTCCCTTTTTCTCTCTTGCCTTGATAGCAGTCGGCCACGACGTGTCCTGGCTTATTGCATCCAAAGCAAATAATGTCAGAGGAGCGATGTTTGTTCGGTCTAGATGCATACCTGTCAGAAGAATAATTTTTCTTCTGATGCCTGGAGGAGGAGCCGTCTCTCTTTCTTTGATTCTTCATCTTGAGGAACTTCTTTCTCTCTTTCAGAGTCGCGCAGCGGAAGCGTGGTGGGCCCATAACCCACAGGTCGGAGGATCGTAACCTCCCTCTGATACCACTTGAAAGTCCACCTAGTGTCAACTATGTTCACCTATGGGGGGGGGGAATAGGTGATGTGCAGCGCTTTTGCGGAATTTAAATTGTACCTGCACATGAAAATAAAACAACACAGCACAACAGAGTACACAAGCTATTTATAGTGGTTCCCCGACTTGGGTACATCCACTTTCCCCCTTCGACCTATCTCCCAACCAGGGATGACTCGGTCTCTTCTCCAACAGGATTGAAATCCAATCCCTGCACTATCGGAAGGAACCCTTCCACACGTAGGAGTCAACACTCCCACAAACCGGGTTGCACCCAACCCTTACAACTAGAAACCTACGTTCCTTTACAACAAAAGTAAAATAGAATGTACTAGAGATACAAACTACGTGTGGAGACTACGATGTCCCTCTTCGTTGACAACGTGATCTTGAAGTCTACAAAGAGTCCACAACCTTGGTCTCTCTTGGAGAGGATCTCCCCGGAACCGGCGGCGGCAACAAGGGCGGCGGCTAGGTTCACGGGATCGGCGGCGACGACGATGTGCGGATGCTGTTCTTTAGAGATCCAAACTTCGTAGCGAAGCTAGCTAGGTCTACTAACGGTCACACGAGGATCGGTCGTCTCGATCGATTCGGACGGGGAAGTTTTTCCCGATCAACAAATCGAGAGACAAGTGATCTCTGGATAGACGCGTGAGACTCTAAGCTTGGCTAAGCTTCTGTCGCCGGAGATCGGGAAGAAACGCGATCAACAGCGTCGACCAACTAGTGCGAGCGGCGACGGCGGCGGCGGAGCAGATTCGCGATTTTAGGGTTAGATCGTGCTCGGCTTCTTTTCGGTGTGTCTATGTCATTCAAAGTATACCCGTATATATACTGTAGAGACTTTCAAAATGACCATTGTGGGACCCACAAGAAGAATCCCTAAATCCCAGTCCAGAACATTGACAGCGGCAGAATCCGGTTCAGGAACTTCCAGAGAAATCGCTAAGTAAAAAGCGGCGAGAATCGTAGGTGATTCTCGACGAATCGGCGAGAATCAGTTAGTGATTCTCGACGATTCGTCGAGAATCACTAGTGATTCACGCCGAATCACTTTTTGATTCTCAACGAATATTACTTGGTATTCATGATCTGCTCTGCGATGGGTTCGGCGAGAATCACTAGTGATTCTCGCCGAATCTTACTTGGCACCGTTTTGAGGTAGCCAGAAAGAGTCGGCGAGAATCACTAATGATTCTCGACGATTCGGAGAGAATCACTAGTGATTCTCGCCAAATCGGCGAGAATCACTTGGTGATTCGCGTCGAATTATACTTGGACGAATTTTCGTCTTTCCACCCAAGAGCTGCTCCTTGACCCATCCTTGCTCCTTGTCTTCTCTTGCATAAACACGGCCCTGTACTTGAAAGTAAGTGCACTCCAATAGAGAGAGTACATGTAGGCCAACACACTGATCTGCTCAACGAGGGATTACGTCGTGCAGACCCGTGTATATTGACCTACTGCACCCTGACATTGGTGTGCACTTAGCGTGGAAAAACTGCAAGTACAACTTGAAAGATTTTATCAAATACATTGTCTATTGACCTTAGCTTGTCCAGGGGCTTCTTCAAATTAGGTACATTGTGGATACAATACCCAATAAGTGATTATCAAGAACAAATCAAGACTGGTTACAAAAGGATATAGGCAGGAAGAAGGTATTGACTTTGATCAGACCTTTGCTCTAGTAGCCAGACTGGAGGCAATAAGGATGTTCTTGGCCTATGCAACCTATCAAGGACTTAAAGTATACCAACTGGATGTTAAGTCAGCTTTTCTAAATGGAAATTTGAAAGAAGAAGTCTATGTGGAACAGCCATCAGGTTTTGTTGATTCAACTCAACCTAATTATGTTCATAGACATAGGAAGGCTTTGTATGGGTTAAAACAAGCCCCTAGGGCTTGGTATGAAACCCTGTCTAGTTTCCTCATTGAGAATAAATTCACAAGGGGGAAAATAGACAAGACTCTATTCCTTAGGGAATCTAGAGGCAAGATCATTCTAGTCCAAATATATGTAGATGACATCATAT
The DNA here is from genome assembly GCA_039583875.1 of Platanthera guangdongensis. Taxonomy (NCBI): domain Eukaryota; kingdom Viridiplantae; phylum Streptophyta; class Magnoliopsida; order Asparagales; family Orchidaceae; genus Platanthera; species Platanthera guangdongensis. The sequence goes on along the minus strand of CM077153.1, from coordinate 96,872,951 downwards.
TTGGGTCTACTGAAAGTAGTCTTTGCAGAAAGTTTGCAAAACTTATGCAAGGACAATTAAAAATGAGCAGCATGGGGGAACTTAAGTTCTTCTTGGGTCTCCAAGTTAGACAAACTGAGAATGGTTTATCCATATGCCAGTCTAAGTTCACCCTAGAATTAATAAGGAAGTATGGTATGAAATCATCCAGTATCATGAAAACTCCTTTGGGGTCAAGTATGTCTCTTAGCAAAGATGATGCAGGGAAACCTGTAGATGAGACTTTGTATAGAGGGATAGTTGGCTCCCTATTGTATTTAACTACAAGTAGACCAGATATCATGTATGCTACATGTGTCTGTGCTAGGTACCAAGCTTGCCCTAAAGAGTCTCATTTGACAGCAGTCAAACGAATTCTGAGATATCTTAAGGGCACTCCTTATCTAGGCCTTTGGTACCCTAGGAATGGAGACTTTGAACTGACAGGTTATTCAGATGCAGATTTTGCAGGCTGCAAGGAGGATAGGAAAAGTACAACTGGTACCTGTCAATTCCTAGGTGGAAGACTGATATCATGGAGTAGCAAGAAACAAACAAGTGTGGCTATCTCCATAGCAGAATCAGAGTATGTGGCTGCAGGAAGTTGCCGTGCTCAACTTCTATGGATACAACATTAGCTTGAAGATTATAGTATTCAAGTAAGTAGAACACCACTATTTTGTGATTCTACTAGTGTTATATCTATTGCAAACAATCATGTTTCCCACAGTAGGACTAAGCACATAGAAATAAAATACCATTTTCTAAGAGAACATGTAGAAAAAGAAGATATTTCACTAGAGTACGTTAATACAGATAATCAACTAGCTGACATGTATACTAAGCCTTTAGAAGAAACCAAATTCAATAGGTTTAAAATTGAATTAGGTATGATAAACTTAGTATAAGTTTTCAGAATTGACTAAGTAAAAAGGTGTCGACACTTCAGAGAAAAGGTGTCGACACATCTAGGAAGTCTGTGTCGACACTTCAGAAAATTAGTGTCGACACATGCAGGGTAGGTGTCGACACATCCAAGGTGGTGTCGACACTTAGGATTTATAAAGAATTAGTCAAGTAAAGTCTCGACTAAGTGTCGAGATAAGCGGTGTCAACACATAAACAAGTGTCGACACATATATTCTGTCGACTATACTTGTGTCGACACATGGTTGTCGAGACATTATAAGTCTGTGTCGACACTTATCAACATTGTCGACACAGTTTGAGTATCTTGACGCGCCCTTTCATCTTCGATCCTAGAAAGGTATAAATAGGATTTCGCCATTGTCTGTCGACACACTCACCAAAGTTTCGAGACCAAACTTGTGTGTCGACACCTCTCTTCTCTCAATTCAAATTTCTTCAAACCCTAATGGCGCCCAAGCTAGAAGAGAATGTGAATGAAGGTTACGAACTCGTGCGGCATGCGTTTGATGACGGGGAACCAGAGATCAAAGGCGTGATAACCCTAATAGAAGAGACAGGGTTAGAATTTCTTGTTTCCGAACCGACCAATATATGGAAGAAAGAGGTCCTGGAATTCCTGAATGGAGCTACTGTAGATGAATCTGGACTCAAGATAAAGTCTAGAGTTCATGGGGCAAAGGTGAAAGTTTCTCCCAAAAGTCTGAGAAAGGTACTTCAACTACCTAGGACTAAGGAAGAAGAAGATGTTTCTGCTTCTAAAACTAGGGAAGCATTAACATGGTATGGACTGGATTCCACCATGAAAATTGGATCTGTGTTCAATAGAAAAGGAATGAACAGCCAAGGCAAATTTTTGTCTGAAATTGTTGGCAAGGTTATCTTGAGCAAGCCTGGAGGGCATGACAGAGTATCAGCTTATATGTTCAGCCTCATGACAGGGATTATTTTGAAACTACAAACTGATTGGTCTGCAGTACTGTTTGAGAAGATAAAAGAGAGCATGAAGAAGCCCAATTTGGGTAGAATACTTAGTCTATACCTAGCTGGTAGTATCCCAGAGGTAATGACCCAAGCTGCAGGATCCAAAATCAACCACATGAGGAGAATGGATTTGAGGATCTTCTCAAGGTGGGATAGAGTGTTAACCAAGGAAATGCCAACTCTTCAGAAAGAAACACCCTTGAAGAAAAGAAGAAGACAACCCCTGCGGCTCAAGAAACCTCTAGTAGCTCTGAAGAGCAAGTTGTGTTTACTCTTGATGAATAAGAAACTGGAAATGCTGGAAAGTCTCCAGCTAGACAAGAAGATGCAGAGAGGCAGGGGGAGCTACCACAGGCTAGCCCAACTCACCAGGATTCAATCCAGGGGGAGCCTCTACTGGTGGATGAGCCAACTCCACTAGAAAGTGAACAAGTTACCCACACAATACTTGAGGTAATAACTGAAAACAACCAATTAGATTTCTCTATTGCAAATGAAGATATGACTGACACATTATCTGATGTTAATCAGCAACCTCAGATTCATAGTCAACTCCCAGATGTTGTCATGGAGGACACATCTGTTGCTTCTCAAGTGGTATCTGATCAAGTTGTTGATGAGATAAGAGTTTCTCCACCCCATCCTCAACAAGAATTTACCCTAGAAGAGCTATTCCCAGACCTTCTACAAACAGACTTTGAGAAAGAAAGTGCTGCTGTTGAGGGGGAGAAAGTCACTGTTGAGGGGGAGCATGTGGATATTGTTGAGGAAACTGCAGGCATAGAGACTGAGGTGACAAAAGATGCTGAGCACGTTCAAAGGACTGAGAAGGAGTTACCTCCAAGTCCTAAGGACAGAGTGACTATTGATAGCACATCTGCTTCTGAAGATGAAGAGGCTGCAAGAGCCAAAAAGAGAAAATTTCTAGTTTTCAAGAGGAGGAGCCAGAATTATAAGAAAGCTCTGCAAACAATAGCACCACATCCAGCCCCATCTACAGATTTTAGTTCTCTGATGGTAACAATGCAGATAAAGATGGATGTGCAAAGGCTAGCAATTGAAAAATATATAGATGAAAGTAATAAATCTCTACAATTTGATCTAGCACAAGATATTAAGTCCATCAGATTTGAGATGAATATGAATAAGAAAGAAATGACTGACTGCTTCCATAAGAGAGGAAATGCAGTAGTCTATCTAGTCACTCATCAGGAGAAGATCAAAGCTCAAGTGGATGATATTGCAGTGAAGCAAGGCTATGTTCTGGAGAACCAGATAAGGATGAATGATAATTTAACAGCTTCACACAATGCAATAGACACAGAAATGAAGAATATAGCTATTGGTCAGACTACAGCTAATGCTACTGCTAAGGCAGAGTTTGATAGAGCATTACAAGAGGGAATCACTGCTGTTACCTCTGCAATTCAAGATTCTCAGAAGTTAATCACTGAAAAACTCCAAAGGTTGAAACCCTTCTACAAGGATGGAGTAAACTATCTGAATGCCCAGATAAGATTCCAGAAGGATGATCTAAGAGATCACATTGAAAGAGAAGTCATAAAGGGGGAGAGGGTGTTAGTCAAAGCAGTCTCTGTTCATGCAAAATGGATTTCCAATTCCATCAGAGCCACCCTTGGATATCCTCCATTATGTGATGATGATAATGTTGCATAGTCTAGGATTAATCCTGCATATCTTGGAGGTGAGCAAGCTGAAGTAGCTCAGGTGATCTATCCTCCACCAGACTTTGATATGATACATGCAGATATACAGTCAATGTATAGCCCACCTGAGGGAAATCAGAAGGTCATCATAGAGAAAGTGGTTCAGCCAGTGCCAGAGGCTATACTGAAAGAGCAAGAAGCTTTGCTGAAGGAACAAGAAGCCCAATTGTCTAAGAAGAGATTCAGGGAGCAAGCTGAACGTAGGCCTGATTTTGAACAGTGGAGCCCCACTTCAAGGAATATTATCTTAACTGCATGGAAGGCTGCCAAGGACAATATTCAAGATAGAAACAAGTGGTATTCTGAACTAGAGTGGAGGAAGCATGAGAACAGGCAAGAGGCAATTGTGCAATACAGAAGAAAGGCTAAGATGGGAAAGCTACCTCCTACTGCCCAGGAGACTAGCAAGTACTTTCCTAAGCCTTATCATTACTTTGAAAGGCAGAAAATCAAAGCTAAAGAGTTAAAGAAAAGGATCTTAAAGGCAAGAAGCCTGCTGCTGCTGAAGATGCTGAAGCCCCAGTCCAAGCAAAGATATAGTCTGGAAAGGGCATAGTGATCAAGGAGCCTGAGCAACAATAGGATAGAAATTATCTTTAGTTTACAATTGTAATCACTTGTATTAAAACTTTCTGTAAACTTTTGGATAATGAAAACATTGAAGTTGTTAGAACAATGTGATATGTGCCAATTCTATTACATTATTGTTCTGAGATATCTGCGTATACATGTTTTGTTTAATACATGTTTATGAACTTACCCTGTTATATAATCCTGTTTTACATCATACTGTGATTTTGTTATGTATGGTGTATATCATTGACTAAGGGTTATGACTTCTCCAAATAGGGGGAGATTGTTGGGTACATTGGATTAAATGTACCTGATTTGAAGAAGCCTCACCCTACTCAATGATATACATCAAAATGTATTTGATGTGTTTTGAGTTTAGTTGTGCAGGTTAAGTATTTGCAGGGAAAGATGAAAAGTTTCTAAATCCATGTGTCGACACCTAGAAGAAAAGTGTCGACACTTAAGAAGACTTGTGTTGACACCCAGAGAAGCAGTGTCGACACTTGGAGTAATTGTGTCGACACCAGGGATGCATAGTCGACACCAGAAGGAAAGTGTCGACACATACAGGATGTGTCAACTCTCAATGAAGAAATGTCCAGTGAAGCAGTGTCGACACTTAGGAGTAGTGTCGACACCTAGAGGAACTTCGTCGACATCAGAAAGTGTCGACACTTGGAGGCTGTGTCGACACTCAGCAAAACTTCAACAGAGTCTAAGTACAAGTGTCGACATAGTAAAGAATGTGTCGACACACAGCAGAAGACTCAACACATGAAGAAAGTGTCGACACTAGGAGGCTGTGTCGACACTCAGCAAAGTTCAACAAATTCTAAGTACAAGTGTCGACGTAGTAAAGAATGTGTCGACACTCAGCAGAAGACTCAACACATGAAGAAAGTGTCGACACTAGGAGGCTGTGTCGACACTCAACAAAGTTCAACAAATTCAAAGTACAAGTGTCGACACAAAGGAGATGTGTCGACACTCAGCCAAAGTTTCAACACAAGAAGAATGTGTCGACACAAGGAGAAGTGTTGACACTCAGCAAAAGTATCAACACAGAAGGCATGTGTTGACACCAAGAAGATGTGTCGACACTGAACAAGTTCAACACAAGAAGATGTGTCAACACAAAGGAGTAGTGTCGACACTTAGCAGAATTCAACTAAGTACTGAAGAACAAGGAGTTGTGTCGACACACAATATCAGTGTCGACACATATTGAAGAAGCTGTGTCGAGAAGTAATTTCTACAACACAAGGAGTTGTGTCGACACCATGAAGGCTAGTGTCGACACTTAGTCTACTTGTGTCGACACTTGGTCTATAAGTGTCGACACTTAAAGACAGACTGTCTCGACACTTTCAGACATTTACAGATATTTCAAGAAGTGACTGGATGACTTGACAGCTGCCATTCCAGTCGGTCTACTGCAACTGTCAGAGTTGTCAGAAAGCTGTTAGGAACCGGATCAGCCGGTCACCATGAAGAAGGCCTATATAGGCTTATTCTGTCAACAGAAGAAGATGATGATCAAAAAGTGGATTGAAGTGAGGATCAAGTAATTCATTGAAGAATCAATTCAAGTGAAGATCTAAGTAGTTGGAGAGAGAGAGCTTCTTCCAAGAAGACAGCTGTTGGAACCAGGCTGTGAAGAAAGTTTCAGACTTAGTTATGATTCTTAAGTTAGCAGTGATTGAAGATCAGCTACAGAGAGTATCAACCATATTGTGTTCTACATTCAAGAAGCTTTGAAGAAAGCCAAGTGAGGTTGATCTCAGCAGAGTTCTTTCAAGAACTCATCAAGAAACCTGTCAACTCTTCTCTCTTATTCTGAGTTGTAGGTTTACACATTGTATTTTTAATTTCTTGTAGGATCCTAAGGGATCTGAGTTGTAAGCCTGAAATTATAAAGGCTGAGTGGTAGGGCCTGTGTGCCTGAGTGTAGGAGATTCATTTCTCTGAGTGTAGGCCTTGTGGCTGAGTGTAGGTCTTTGTGAAGACTGAGTGGTAGGGTTGTTGAGCCTGAGTTGTAGGAGTGGGATCACTCTGAGCTGTAGGAACCTGGTTGGGGTTCTAAGTGTAAGATCTGAGGATCTGAGGAATAGTGGAGGAGTTTGGCCGAATCTAGTACTCTAGTAGATAAGCGAAGGGGGAAAGTGGATGTACCCAAACCATGGGGAACCACTATAAAACTGTGTGTACTCTGTGTATGTGATTGATGCTGTGTATGCTGTTTACAGTTCTGTGAAATTTGTGATATTATCTGCCTTAAAGTTTAAAAAGATTAGGTCACCTATTCACCCCCCCCCCCTCTAGGTGATTAGGTACAATTTCTTTCACTGCTGCAAAGTCTGCGGTTGCTCTACCTATGGGGTGACCTCCTAAAATGAAGACGTAGCAACCGTTAGTCGGAAAGAATAAGTGGCTTCACATCCGCTCCCCCGACGACTCCTCGGCACCGGGCGTAGAAAGGAACTAGGGTACAAGTATAATACAAGAGGTAAAGAAGGTACAAGCAGGTGGTAATAGTACATGAATAACAATATTATAAACAAGCAGTTCTACTTGAATAACAATATTAGTAAGTCAACAAGTACAAGTAACTACAGCAGGAAAGTAACTTAACTTATAAGAATGCTCATACAAACTTATAAGTTAAGGATCAGGTACATAAAAGTAACTCGTTGTATAAGAGTGCACATACAAACTTATATGATGAGGGTCTTGTTTGTGCAATGTTATGTAATGGTATGTATGCTATGCAATGACTCACCCATGATCACACACATGCAATTGCTATGTCGACACAGACTATAATTTCCACTATTCGAGCAGGTAGATAACCTCTCAGGCATCAGCCACCGTGGCCAGGGGGTGACAGTAGAGCGGGAATCTCTACTACTAGGCGGGTATCCACACTACTTCACCTAGGCCTCCATACGCCTCAACGCTAAGAACACAACAGCGGAGCCCATGCCTACTATGGCCCAGCGGGACCTCGGGTAGATGTGCACCGAGGACCAAGCCCCGAACTGACCTTGTGTGACCCGAAGGAGCCTCAGAAGTAAGTACGAGGACCAAGCCCAACAGTTCACCTGGCACGGAAGGAGCCCCGGGACGTAGACACCGAGGACCAAGCCTAACTGCCCAAAGTCTAACTGTCAACTCCTATCGGTGTGACGATCGGCGAGCCCATAGACCTGCCACACTATCCTTAACCCAGGATTACGATACCGCGTGTTGACTCACACCACATGAAAATTCCACGACACCGTAGCATGGAAGGGGCCTCGAAAGTAAGCACGAGGACACAACGTAACCATCCACTCGGCACGGAAGGAGCCCCGGGACGTAGACATCGAGGACCAAGCCCAATCGTCCATCTATACCTTATATCAACATTAACTCAACTAGTGACGGCCAACGCCGCACTTACATCCATTCACAATACTACCCGTAGGGAGACTATGCTCTTAGTATTGGACTACTACATTTCATTCTAACCATCATACATACTCATGGCCATGACTTATCCTTCTCTTTGTCATTCAAAATGATTTCAACATATTGCAAACATGATGCGCATTAATAATAATCTACCAATTTCTATCCAGTCATTTCATTCATCATATTATAAACATGGTGCACATTTATAATAATCTATCAATTTTAGCAAGTCATATTATGCATTAAAGCTTGCTCCACAATTCAGTTTTATGAAATCTAATTAACAAGATTTATCATTCATAGTACTACGATGGTCAGCATAAAATAGTTCATCAAAATCTAGAGTTAATTAGCAACATCGATTCCACCGAATTCAAATTCATATTATATAAACCCCAGAATTTAAGTGCAGAATAAATCTAGACAGCAAATTCGACCGAAGATTCCCGAAGCTACAGGAATCCGGTGAAGATGTGTAACCCCTTGATGGAAAGGTCTTTCCATGGGTTACAACTTTCATATTCAGCCCATAACCCAGATTTGAGTGTATCCTATTTGAAACCAGCCTTGACGTCCGCTGCGTACAGAACACAATTTCTGCATGCAGGATTTATCGGACGTCATGTTCGTTCAGACTTTATCATGGCTACAAACTTCGCATGAAGACATGCAACCACTCGTTGGAAAGATATTTTCAAGGGCTTCAGCTTTCGTGGTTAGTCAAAATCCCAGATCTGGTCACATACTACATGAAAATGGCCAAGATGATAGCTGCGTGCAGAATACAGATTCTGCACGCTTCGTAAAGAGGAATGAACGACATCGGTTCATCTTACTCTTCAAGTCCATCTTCCAAAATCACTCCAGAAATTCCTCACCCCTTATTCACCCTCAAAGGGCCATGATTATTCACGAAACCATCCACCCATCATCACATAGAAGAAAGGGGTGGTCGAAGAGATCTAAAACCTAGAACACATGTCCTAGCATGGCCATCCCTAGAAAACTCCTTCTCTCCATCAAGAATCTCTTGAGTCGATATCTCTCCTAAGAAAATAACTAAAGATCTAGCACCAAGGGAGAGGGTAGGAAGCTCACCTCATTTCCGTCATTTCCACCATTTCCGGCCATGGATCTCGTGACACTTCTCGGCATCATCTTCTTTTCCAGGACGGCGGCGGATCTTCTCCTCTAGAACTAGATCCAGCGACTTCCTTCTCTCAACAGGAGTTTATCTAAGAAAAACGGCTGGAACGAGGAGAGAAAACGGCTAGGGTTATCACTTCCCTTTTATATAAAAGTGACACGGGTAGGGACAAGCTCGTGTCCTTACCCGTGTCCTGCTTAGGCGAAGTGCTACGATGGTTTTTATGCGTCGGTTCAATACTTGACACGACACACGGGTAGGACACACCCGTGTCGGCCCAGTCTTGCCCGTGACATGGGCCGTGCAACCCACTAGAGACTTACTCGAGTGGACTTACTCGAGAGAAAACCAACTACTCGAGTACCCGGATAGGACACGCCCGTGACAGCCCAGTCACGCCCGTGACACAGGGCGTGTAACCCACTCGAGACCTACTCGAGAGGACTTGTTCGAGAGAAAACCAACTACTCGAGTACCCAGATAGGACACGCCCGTATGACAGGGATGACAAGCCCGTGTCACTGCCTCTTACTCGAGTACTTTTCCACCTACTCGAGTATATTTCGACCTACACGAGAGCTACTCGAGGATGAGCGGGACACGCCCTATTACACGCTGGTGTCATAGGGCGTGTAACCCATGCTTAGCAATCGACGTTCGTCGAGTGTTGTTCATCGACTAGAGGGAACACAAGCCCTCCGACACGCCCATGTCGGATGGGACACACATGTGACACACCTGTGACACGGGGCGTGTCTCACCCGAACACTTCATCGAATCCATTTTCGTCGACCTCGCGACTGCTAAGCACCCGAGCAGGACACGCCCTGGGACACACCCGTGTCCCAGGCTGTGTCACCCAAAAAATTGCCAATCCCAGACTTTGGGTTGTTACATGCTTCCCAGTTGTCAGCACTCCCCTGGGCCCAAGTCAGCTCTCCTGGCTCAAAAACACGCACAAGGGGGCCTAGTGCGATTCGGGACGTTACAAATCCTATAAACAAAATAAAAGATTTCGTCCCCGAAATCAGGCTTAGGCTATGGAGAGAAAAGTTTAACAGAAATATAATATGCTTTTAAATAAAATTACCTTGATCAAACAACTCCGGATAGTGTTTTTGCATCACATCCATTGGCTCCCATGTATATTCCTCCTTCCCATGATTGGACCAAAACACCTTCACCAAGGGAACACTTTTACGACGTAACTTTCTTGTCTCGCTATCTACAATCCGCACCGGCTCTAGTCGCACAGACCTATCAGATGCCACTGCACCATCAGTTGTGGGGATGTATTGATCGAGCCGCAACAGCGCCTTCCGAAGCGACGACACATGGAACACGTCGTGGAGGTTCTCTAGCTCGGGCGGTAACTCCAACCGATAGGCCAGCGGGCCAATTCTTTCCAATATATTATAAGGCCCAACATGCCCTGGGCTGAGCTTTTTCACACCACGCACACGTGACACTCCATGCATCGGTCGGATTTTCAGGAACACCTTATCACCCACTTGAAACTCCACCATCCGGTGTCTTGCATTGTAATACTTTGTCTGTCGACTTTGGGACTCCAACATGCGATCCCGTATCAGTCTAACCGCCGCATCGGTATCATCAATATATTCAATGCCCAAAGCCTTCGGGTCTTCATCTTGCACCCAAGACAAAGGGTTTCTACACCTCCTTCCGTAAAGAGCTTCATGAGGCGCCATGCCGATGCTACACTGATCGCTATTATTGTAGGAGAATTCTACCAACGGTAAGAGACTTTCCCACGGCTCTCCTCTATCCAACACACATAATATCAACAAATCTTCCAATGTCCGGATGGTCCTTTCAGATTACCCGTCCGTTTGAGGATGAAACGTGATGCTGAAGGTAAGGCGCGAGCACAAATATGCATGTACCGCTTCCACTCATTGGAGGTAATGCAACCATCACGATCAGACACGATCGTCTTAGGCACGCCATGATACCGTATGAATTGCTCCACAAAAAGGCGTACTAAGACATCCACATGAGCTTCTTTCTTCATTGGAATAAACCGGGCTACTTTCGTCAGGCGATCAACTATCACCCTCACCGAATCATTTCTTGAGCACGAGCGAGGTAACCCATGGATAAAGTAAATGGAGATATCCTCAAACTTCTACTCGGGGATGGGCAACGATTGTAACAAACCACCGGGACTCTTGCATTCCGCCTTCACCCTTAGACAAGCTTCGCAATGTGTAACAAAATATCGAACATCCTTTTTCATTCCGGGCCAACACATGGTCTTCCGTAAGCCGGCGTACATCTTAGCAATGCCCAGGTGCACTGAATATTGAGAGCAATGAGCCTCTCTCAAAAACTCCTCCAGGACTTTACCGCCTTTGGGAATGTAGAGCCGGCCTCGAAAATAAACGAGGCCGCCTTTTAGCGTATACTCATCCGTAGTCGCATCTTCAATTGACTTGATTGCCGGGGCCAGGGCCGCATCCACGCCTTGCTCCACTCTAATTTGGTCCCGAATATCACAAACTATGCTCATGCTTGCCAAGTACTCTGTATACTCTGCCGAAGGAGCCTTAAACACTAAAGTAATATCCATCTCCTCAATCATCCGAGCCAACTCCATACTCATCAATCGAGCCTCTGGACTAGAGCCTGGTACCTTCCTACTCAATGCATCGGCCACTGAGTTCGCCTTTTCAGGGTAGTAGTTCATGGTGAACTCAGAGTCGCATAGAAATTCTAACCACCATTGTTGTCTCAAGTTCAACTCCGTCTGAGTATGAACGTACTTCAGGTTTTGTGATCTGAAAAGATCTCGCAGTGGACGCCGTATAGATAATGCCTCCAAACCTTCGAGGAGAACACTTCTGCTCCAAGATCCAAATCGTGAACCGGGTAATTGATTTCATGTTTCTTCAGTTGTCTTGAAGCATAAGCAATCACGTGTCCATGCTGCATCAATACCGCTCCCCAGGGTGACGAACTAGGGCAAACGAACCCTGACTCCATCCGTTCTTACAGTTGAACTCTAAACTCCGCACGTTCCTTCGGGGCCATTCGGTAATGGGCCTTGTATACCAGCTTGGCACGAGGTACTAGAATAATCTGGAAGTCAACCTCTCTATGCAGGGGTAATCCTGGAAGTTTCTCAGGAAATACCTCAAGGAAGTCCCGCACTACCCGTACATCTTTCATATCCAACGGCATCTCTTTCAACTCGAAACAGACCATGAAGACTTCATCCCCCGACATATGGGCTTTTACAGCCTGAACTGAAGAAACAACATACGAGGTGCAAAGCTAATACCTTGAAAGATGATGTCGGTGTCTCCATGTCTCAAATAGATTCATTTTTCGTGCAGTCGATCCTTGCAAAGTGCCAGTCCAACCACGCCATGCCCAAAATGATGTCAAACTCCGGTATTCTCAAGAACGTGGCAGGTGTATCAAAGGCCTTTCCTTCAACAAATATCTCGAACTCGCACTTAGCGATTGCAATCATCTCCGAGCCGTCCGGTAGGCGCACTCGTCGTGCTATACTAGTAAAGTGTTGTACACCCTCCATGTCCTTAATGAAGTCCTCAGACACATAGGAGTGTGAGGCACCGGTATCAAACAACGTATAGGTCAGTTTCTCACTAACCATTACGCCTAAGTATCAGAATTGTAAAGGCTCAAGCTAGATTCCTAGAACAACTTAGGTAGACTAAGGACGAATACGGAATTTCTTCCTCGTAGTCCTCGTCCTGGAGTTGGGTCATGCATCAATTACTCCCTCACCGAGTCCCTTAACGCTTGTCTGAACACCCAAAAGACCCGCTTCCAACCACTTTACCATATCCATTATCTCCACCAAGCTAAAGTCCGCTATAAACAAAAGTTGTTGCGCTAGGGAATCTGCCATGTCTATTATCTCCACCAGATTCAAAATCCGCTATAAACAAAAGTGCTTGCCCTAGGGGATCTCGCAAGACTTTATACAATAGGTTTACATACCTAGGGTCGTCCAAACCTTAGGAGATCGACATATAATGGTACGTGCCTAAGGTCATGTTGGCTAATCTTAAGGTCAAAGTTGGACAACTTAGTGTGAATTACATATGGGCACACCACTTCTTCCGCTAAGTCAGTTTGTCTGCAAACTGACTAATCGAACGGGGGTGGTACTATTGTTAAATGACTTCTTTAGTTGAGGATCGTGATATCTTGTAATATCTAAATTGATGTAGGGTTATCCGGAAACGGAGATGTCCGTGAAGCTAACGCTCTCCCTACGCACAACACGTCGTAGATCTACCGCACCTACACAGCACCTATCGCCCACAATATTTCCTCGTCACAAAACGCAGCACAAACAACAAAGGAGGAATGGTCGACTCGAAAACAACGATCGGAAATTTGAGTCGGATTATTCCCCAAGAAAACATAAAGGTTTCCACTCCTTTTTGAGAGCAAGACCAAGGCTATAGGCCAAGATCCGCTCAAGCAAATAGGATCCACCCGATCCGGAAATAAAAGCCTTGCAACGGCAATTTCGATTCAAAACTTGCAGCGATTAAATTAAAGATCCGGAGAAAACGATGAGCGAAATCCACCACAACTAAATATAAGAAATCACACAAGGGGGGGGGGGGGGAAAGAGATTACCCAACCGGAAAACTTTCACACGAGATAACTGTGGGAGAATCACTCTCTCCACGGATCCACCGGCGTCGCACCGAATGGTTTGCAACCTTCTTCCAAGGAGTCACACCGAAGGAAGCCACGCCGTAGTCGCACCGAACGGGGATGGAGGAGGCAAGGGTTGGCTTCACACCAAAGGGGGGGGGGGCTATGTACTTCTCCATGGTGGCCGAAATTTCCACAAGGGGGGGTTTTTAGGTTTCTTTTCCAATTGCTTTAACTCTTCATGATAGCCTCCTTTAAATAGGAGTTACAAATAAGCCTTACCCCTTCATGATGGAGATTTAATCTCATCTATCCGAATGGCTAATAGGAGTTACAAATAAGCCTTAGCCCTTCATGATGGAGATTTAATCTCATCCATCCGAATGGCTAATTGCACACCAAAACTAAAATAGTTCAAATTGGAAATACAACAACACATGCAATGAATATAAAATTATCACATAAGCATAGGATAATTTTATATTCCAATTATAAAATAAAGTGCACGAAAAGGAAATAAATAAAACTAAGGCGTGGCGGTTGCACGGCGCGGGCGGAGGTTGTAGCGTAGCCGTCCGTTAGCATCATCGTGCCGCCTCACGTCCTTGATTCGTATGGCCTTAGCAACCGGATCATCAACAGCATCATCAGCATTGTCTTCAACTGGTGGAGGAGGGGCCGCGCCATCAATCCTCCCCCGCTCAAATGCACGCATCTCCGTTGCGTGGTCCAAGCGATAGCGGTGAAGGAGAGCGGCATCCAAACTCTGCAGCTCCGTCTCGAGTACCCAAGAGTCATCCGAAGGGGGTCGATCACGCCAACGGATGAGAAAGCGGTGGGTGTCGCCATCAGCAGTGGTAACAGGCTCAGCATCAAGTATCATATCTGGAGTGGAGAACGTCCGTGGAAACCTGGGGAACATATTAGCAGTAGGCAGGAAAGAAGGCAACTTACCATCCAATGATATACCTGTGGGGACCGAAAGAGAGAGATCATCTGTACTACCACTCCCCAACCCATGAGAATTTTTAGTGGGAGAAGAAGACGACAAAGAAATCAACTCTTGTGGTGGTGACACAAACATCGTTAAATCCGAAACATTAAAAATGGGGGAGATACCCCAATCAGCAGGCAAGTCCAAAACGAAAGCATTGTCACCTAGCTTTTTAATAATCCGAAAAGGGCCGGCGCGCTTTGGTGCTAACTTTTAACGGTGCCAGTTGGCAAGCGTTCGGGAACCAAACGGACTAAAACTAGATCGCCAATTTTGAAGTCTGATACTCTCCTATGTAAATTAGCGTGCGCTTGATAAGAGTCGTATTGCGTAGTCAAGGTGTCCCGTATACGTGCGTGTAAATCATGGATGTGCTGGGTGAAGGATTGTGCAAACTGACTTACCTTGTACGTTGGGGGCAACGACACCAAGTCAAGCGGCACAGGAGCCTTATACCCGTGGACAATCTTATTTGGGGACAGACCCGTAGACTGATTCTTGGAATTATTGTAGGCTAATTGGGCATGGGGAAGGAGAAGATCCCAAGTGCTCTTGTGATCACTCACGAGGCATCGTAACAAATTTCCTAAGCTCCGATTAACCACTTTCGTCTGCCCATCAGTTTGGGGATGATAGGCAGAGGAAAACAATAATTTCGTTCCCATTAATATCCAAAGAGTCTTCCAAAAATAACTAGTGAATTTTACGTCCCTATCCGACACTATGGTCTTGGGCACTCCACGGTGACTAACGACTTCTTTAAAATAAAGCTTAGCGACGTGAGACGCATCATTTGTCCTACTGCACGGGATGAAATAAGCCATCTTTGAAAACCTATCCACAACTACAAAAATTGAGTCGTGACGGCGTAGGGTAATGGGGAACCTATACTTGATGGTGATTTTGTTGATAGCCCGGCTATCAACGCACATCCTCCATGTACCATCCTTCTTGGGGGCAAGTAGGGCTGGTACAGCACATGGACTCATACTAGTCCGAATAAAACCCTTCGCTAGCAAGCCCTCGATCTGAGACTGCAACTCTAGGTGAGCCGCGGGGTGGAGTCGATAATGGGGCCGGTTTGGCAAGGAAGACCCCGGGATGAGATCTGTCGCATGCTGGATATTCCTAAGCGGGGGTAACGTGGGCGGCAACTCATCCGGGTACACGTCCCTATACTCCTCCAACAGTACCCGTAACTCACTAGGTAGCTCATCCAAAATGCTAGAATCGGGCTTCGCACTTAAGAGGACTAGCGCATACATGACTCCATCAAAGAACGGATCCCTCTCAAACTCTTTCCTACCAACTAGATTCAACGTTTTCCGTTCTACCGGAATAGTGGTGTCCTTAGCCAAGACTATGGGCTCCTTCGGGACGGTCGGCTTCAAAGTGATGGTTTTGCCATTGAATTTGAACTCATAAGTGTTGGCTCTACCAAAATGGGTAACATCACGGTCGTATAGCCAAGGGCGGCCTAACAACACATGACAAGCGTCCATCGGAAGGACATCACACCACACCTCATCAATGTAGGATTTGAATGAGAGTGGGACCAGGCATCGCTTGGTAACGGGTACAGAGAGCTTGTTGATCCAAGCGACCTGGTATGGGGTCGGGTGTGGTTCCGTGATCAAGGACATACGTGCAACGGCGTTCTCAGATACGACATTCACGCAGCTACCACTATCAATAATCAACTTGCAAAGCTTCTCGCCACTCTTAAAAATCAGAGAAAATATGCTCGTCCTCTTCCAATCATCTAATGAACGAGGAGTGGTCAAAATACAACGCATCACCATAAGGGGGTGATCGTCCTCTAAGTCACTAGGGACTCCTTCGGGGTCACTCTCTTCTGCGGCCTCGTATACATAATCGTCAGGGTCGGTAGTTGGCTCTAACAAGGCTAGAGTTTTTTTCTTTGTTGGGCATTCGTAGGCATAGTGGCCTTGAATGCCGCAAGAGTAACAAGTGGTGTTAGCCTTGCTAACCTTCCCGATAGGGACACGCTCACTCGAAGGGTTCTTGGAGTTCCTAGCGGTGATCACGATTGACTTCGACACGGTAGATTTAAACTTTCTCTTATCAGGATATGTGGAAGAAGATGCCCCAGTGGTGGACTTGTGCTTCGCATGAGCGTAACGGGAGTGAGCCTTAGAGGCTAGGTGTTTTTCAATGTCCAAGGCGGCATTGAAAGTAGTGCTCAAGTCCGTATGCCCATATCGCAAGAGCTTCCTTTGGATATCGGGGTTAAGGCCCTTTCGAAATCTAGATAAAGTGACTTCGGGAATCTCCCTAAGGTCACATCGCACCATTCGGTACTTAAGTTCACCCATATATTCAGCTACCGAGCTTGAGCCCTTCCGCAGAGTGGCAAACTCATCGAACATCTGTGTCCGATGGTACGCGGGAACGTACTGATCGGTCAACAGGTTCTTCATTACTGGCCAACCTATAAGGGGGGCTCCGTGTCCGGTTCCTAATCTTCGCTCCTCATTTAGCCAGAACGTCTTTGCACGACCTGTTAACTTCATCCGGGCAACTTGGACCTTTTGGGGATCCGTCAGGTTGTGCCACTCGAAGTAACACTCCATATCCACATTCCAATTAAGGAAGATTTGGGGGTCTCCCATGCCATCATACGTGGGGGAATTTATCTTAATGGTCCTAGTAATGTCAAAGTCTCGCTCGGGGTGGTGTCCCCTAAGGGGCACCCGTGGGGAGTCCCCATCAGAATCCGAATCAGAGTTATGTTGGTGCCGGTTGGGCCGGTCAACATTAACGGGTGGCGGGGGTGGCCTAGCTTGGTTTTGTAGGATCTGGGCTAAGACGTTCCTAAGCTCAGCCATTTCAGCACGAAGACCCTCTATAGCCGTGGTGTTGGGATCACCATGCTCGTTCGCAGCCATACTAGACGTAGACGGGGTTGCGTACTCCGTTCCTAGCCTTGTGCGCATTCAGGTTTGGGAGGCCCCGGGCAAGATGAATTTTCCTATGGCTGTAGCTATATTGAAAATAAGATATTTTTATATATTCCCAAAGTGAATAACACGTAGATCGTTAAAAAAATTTTTTTTTGAAATTTTGCTGAAAAATAAAGATTTCAGCCCGCTATTGGCAGACCACAGAAATAATTTTTTTTTTTATTTTTTTTTTGATTTTTTTTAGATCCGATCGACCAACAAGGAATGCAGAGAGGATGTTTTCAACGTGGGAGTTGAAACGACCGCCTCTGATACCAAATTGATGTAGGGTTATTCGGAAACGGAGATCTCCGCGAAGCTAACGCTCTCCCTACGCACAACACATCGTAGATCTACCGCACCTACACAGCACCTATCGCCCACAATATTTCCTCGTCACAAAACGCAGCACAAACAACAAAGGAGGAATGGTCGACTCGAAAACAACGATCGGAAATTTGAGTCGGATTATTCCCCAAGAAAACACAAAAGTTGCCACTCATTTTTGAGAGCAAGACCAAGGCTATAGGCCAAGATCCGCTCAAGCAAATAGGATCCACCCGATCCGAAAATAAAAGCCTTGCAACGGCGATTTCGATTCAAAACTTGCAGCGATTAAATTAAAGATCCGGAGAAAACGATGAGCGAAATCCACCACAACTAAAGAGAAGAAATCACACAAGGGGGGGGGGGGGGAAGAGATTACCCAACCGGAAAACTTTCACACGAGATAACTGTGGGAGAATCACTCTCTCCACGGATCCACCGGCGTCGCACCTAATGGTTTGCAACCTTCTTCCAAGGATTCGCACCGAAGGAAGCCACGCCGGAGTCGCACCGAACGGGGATGGAGGAGGCAAGGGTTGGCTTCACACCAAGGGGGGGGGGGGGGGGGCTATGGACTTCTCCATGGTGGCCAAAATTTCCACAAGGGGGGTTTTTTAGGTTTCTTTTCCAATTGCTTTAACTCTTCATGATAGCCTCCTTTAAATAGGAGTTACAAATAAGCCTTAGCGCTTCATGATGGAGATTTAATCTCATCCATCCGAATGGCTAATAGGAGTTACAAATAAGCCTTAGCCCTTCATGATGGAGATTTAATCTCATCCATCCGAATGGCTAATTGCACACCAAAACTAAAATAGTTCAAATTGGAAATACAACAACACATGCAATGAATATAAAATTATCACATAAGCATAGGATAATTTTATATTCCAATTATAAAATAAAGTGCACGAAAAGTAAATAAATAAAACTAAGGCGTGGCGGTAGCACGACGCGGGCGAAGGTTGTAGCGTAGCCGTCCGTTAGCGTCATCGTGCCGCCTCACGTCCTTGAGTCGTATGGCCTTAGCAACCGGATCATCAACAACATCATCAGCATCGTCTTCAACTGGTGGAGGAGGGGCCGCGCCATCATAAATCTCGTAATAACTCCTTATTTCCATGTCATTATCCTCGTAATGCTATAGATCATCATTCCAAACACATTTTTACAAAACCTTATCTTCGCTTGAATAACGTCGAATAAGATCAACTTTAATCTCACTATGTTTGGGACAACACATCTTCTAAATTAGGTCTAAGGAAACCCAAGTCAATAGCTAATTTGCCTAATAAACAAAAGACATGCCCCCAATATAGCATGGTGTGGACTCTATATTTGTCATGTGATTTCCTCTTTCTATGTTGTGGACTTGATTGTTTTTACTTTTCCAATCATTAAACATTCCCTCTTGTTGATCAAAAAGGCCGGCAGAATCGACATTTTGTAGTGGTGGCCTTCCCGAGAGTCGGGGCCACCGCAAAACGGCGGTTTTGGGCATAAGACCCCGGTGGTTGTTACAAAAAAAGTGGGTCTTACACCGGATCCCAAAACACAGCACGAAGGGGTGGGGGGTCTCATTCCCGGAACAGCCGCCTTGCGGTAGCATTAGAGCACGGGCTAACATGTACCACAAGACGCCTATTCCGCCGGCTACAACCAATATCAATATAAACCTACCAACCCAACCATAATATAAAAGAGAAGAAGTCAAATCCACACTAAGTAATAATATCCAAATACATCAAATAAGAGAACCTAAAACATGCTTCTACAATATCAGTGTACAGCTATAAGATTGCCAAAACTGGCTACATCAAAATCTCACAACACTGACATCCGTAACCGACGGTAGCGATGACACCGTCACATCAGGCCCTGTCGTCCTGGCCTGGCTGTCCTGCTGCAAAGTCTGCGGTTGCTCTACCTGCGGGGTGACCTCCTAAAAAGAAAGACGTAACAACCATTAGTCGAAAAGACTAAGTGGCTTCACGTCCGCTCCCCCAGCGACTCCTCGGCACCGGGCGGAGAAAGGAACTAGGGTACAAGTATAATACAAGTAGTAAAGCAGGTATAAGCAGGTGGTAATAGTACATAAATAACAACATTATAAACTAGCAGTTCTACTTGAATAACAATATTAGTAAATCAACAAGTACAAGTAACTACAGCAGAAAAGTAACTTAACTTATAAGAATGCTCATACAAACTTATAAGTTAAGGATCAGGTACATAAAAGTAACTCATCGTATAAGAGTGCCCATAAAAACTTATACAATGAGGGTCTTGTTTGTGCAATGCTATGTAATTGTATGTATGTTATGCAATGACTCACCCATGATCACACACGTGCAATTGCTATGTCGACACAGACTATAGTTCCCAATATTCGAGCAGGTAGATAACCTCTCAGGCATCAGACGTCGTGGCCAGACGGTGACAGTAGAGCGGGAATCTCAACTACTAGGCATGTATCCACACTACTTCACATAGGCCTCCGTACGCCTCAACGCTAAGAACACAACAGCGGAGCCCATACGTACTATGGCCCGGCGGGAGCCTCGAGTAGATTCGCACCGAGGGCCAAGCCCCGAACTGACCTTGTGTGACCCGAAAGGAGCCTCTAAAGTAAGCACGAGGACCAAGCCCAACCGTTCACCTGGCACGGAAGGAGCCCCGAGACGCAGACACCGAGGACCAAGCCCAACCGCCCAAAGTCTAACTGTCAACTCCTGTCGGTGTGACGATCGGCGAGACCGTAGACCTGCCACACTATCCTTAACATAGGATTATGACACCGCGTGTCGACTCACACCACATGCAAATTCCACAACACCGTGGCATGCAAGGGGCCTCAGAAGTAAGCACGAGGACATAGCCCAACCATCCACTCGGCATGGAAGGAGCCCCGGGACGTAGACAATGAGGACCAAGCCCAACCGTCCATCCATACCTTATTTCAACATTAACTCAACTAGTGGCGGCCAACGCCGCACTTACATCCATTCAAAATACTACCCGTAGGGAGACTACGCTCTAAGTATTGGACTACTACATTTCATTCTAACCATCATACATACTCATGGCCATGGCTTATACTTCTCTTTGTCATTCCAAATGATTGCAACATATTGCAAACATGATGCGCATTAATAATAATCTACCAATTTGTATCCAGTCATTTCATTCATCATATTATAAACATGGTGCACATTTATAAAAATCTATCAATTTTAGCAAGTCATATCATTCATTAAAGCTTGCTCCACAATTCAGTTTTATGGAATCTAATTAACAAGATTTATCATTCATAGCACTACGGTGGCGAGCATAAAATAGTTCATCAAAATCTAGAGTTAATTAGCAATATCGATTCCACCGAATTCAAATTCATATTATATAAACCCCAGAATTTAAGTGCAGAATAAATCTGGACAGCAACTTCGAACGAAGATTCCCGAAGCTACAGGAATCCCGTGAAGACGTGTAGATGGAAAGGTCTTTCCATGGGTTACAACTTTCATATTAAACCCACAACCCAAATTTGAGTTTATCCTATTTGAAATCAGCCTTGAATTCTGTTGAGTACATAACACAATTTCTGCATGCAGGATTTATCAGACGTCATGTTCGTTCAGACTTTCCTGTGGCTATAGTCTTCGCATGAAGACGTGCAATCACCCGTTGGAAAGGTATTTTCAAGGGCTTCAACTTTCATGTTTAGTCGAGAGCCCAGATCTGGTCATATGCTATATGTAAATGGCCAAGAAGATCGCTGCGCGCAGAATACAGATTTTGCACGCTTCGTAAAGAGGAATGAACGACATCAGTTCATCTTCCTCTTCAAGTCGATCTTCCAAAATCACTCCAGAAATTCCTCCTCCCTTATTCACCCTCAAAGGGCCATGATTCCTCACGAAACCATCCACCCATCATCACATAGAAGAAAGGGGTGGTTGAAGAGATCTAAAACCGAGAACACATGTCCTAGCATGGCCATCCCTAGAAAACTACTTCTCTCCATCAAGACTCTCTTGAGTCGATATCTCTCATAAGAAAATAACTAAAGATCTAGCACCAAGGGAGAGGGTAGGAAGCACACCTCATTTCCGGCGTATCCACCATTTCTGGTCGTGGATCTCGTGACTCTTCTCGGCAGCATCTTCTTTTCCACGGCGGTGGCGGATCTTCTCCTCTAGAACTAGATCCAGCGACTTCCTTCTCTCAATAGGAGTTTCTCTCAGAAAAACGACTAGAATGAGGAGTGAAAATGGCTAGGGTTATCACTTCACCTTTTATTTAAAAGTGACATGGGTAGGGACACGCCCGTGTCCTTACCCGTGTCCTGCTTAGGAGAAGCGCTACGACGGTTTTTATGCGTCGGTTCATTACTCGACACGACATACGGGTGGGACACGGCCGTTTCGGCCCAGTCACGCCCGTGACATGGGGCTTGTAACCCACTCGAGACTTACTCGAGAGGACTTACTCGAGAGAAAACCAACTACTCGAGTACCCGGATAGGACACGCCCGTGACAGACCAGCCACGCCCGTGACACGGGGCATGTAACCCACTCAAGACCTACTCAAGAGGACTTACTCGAGAGAAAACCAACTACTCGAGTACCCGGATAGGACACGCCCGTGTCACAGGATGACACGCTCGTGTCACTGCCTCGTACTCGAGTACTTTTCCACCTACTCAAGTATATTTTGACCTACACGAGAGCTACTCAAGGATGAGCGGGACACGCCCTGTGATATGCCCATGTCACAGGCCGTGTACCCCATACTTGACACTCGATGTTCGTCGAGCGTTGTTCATCGACCAGAGGTAACACACGCCATCCGGCATGCCCGTGTCGGATGGGACACGCCCATGACATGCCCATGACACGGGGCGTGTCTCGCCCGAACACTTCATCGAACCCATTTTCATCGACCTCGTGACTGCTACGCACCCGAGCAGGACACGCCCTGGGAGACGCCCGTGTCCCAGGCCGTGTAACCCAAAAATTTACCAATCCCAGACTTTGGGTTGTTACAGGCTTCCCAGTTGTCAGCACTCACCTGAGCCCAAGTCAGCTCTCCTGGCTCAAAAACACACACAAGGGGTCTAGTGTGATTCGGGACGTTACATAATCAACCCTGTAACCACCCTTCTTCAATCAAAGAAAAGCCCGTCGCTAGAGAGGCATTCAGGCCGCGACGGGCGAAGTCTGTTGTTGTCGTGGCTCACGGCCCTGCTGTTCTTTTTGCTCTCGTCTTCTTAGTAGATTGCTACTCACAGTTTCTCTTTTCCCTTCTATTCCCCCGTGCTCGAACCGTTAGCTGGTGGTGCTCGACTCCCTTTTTGTTTTCGTGCATCAACAACATAGGAGTTCTTTTAAAGATCAAAATCGTGTCAAGTAAGACATGAAAAATAAAAGTGGGGAGATAGGTTTTTTTTTCAGAAAGAAAACTAAATATAATTTAAAATTTTTGAGAACAACCTTTATAAATTGAATGTTTCTATATTTCAAAAAAAAACTTGGAGTAAACATAATTGAAATCTAAGGTTGTTATTTTCTAACAAAATAAATGTGCAACTATTTAGATAAGTTAGAAGTGGTGCTGAAAATAAGTCCCTTATCTAAAATAAAAAAGGCATACGAAATTCTTTAAAACTCAACCCCGGATATCTAAATCTATCATTCTCTAATTAATAAACGAATAGTTAACAAAGAATTAATAAAATTTGCTTATAAATAAACTCACAACAAAATTTTTGGAGAGCGAAAAGAAGTTAAGAATGAGATATTCGATTTATTTTTTTCATAACAAACAAAATATTTGCGATTTTTGTATATGTTTTTTTATCTTTTTTTTGTATGTTGATTATTTTCTTTTTTTGGATTTTTAGAGTTATTCCCTTTTAGGTTTTTTGGATTTTCTAAATTATTTGATTTTTATTAGTTTTTATCAAATTATTTACAAGAAAGGGGAGAGAAAGAGGTGTTGTTTACAAAGAAGAGCGGGGGGGGGGGGGGGGAGAAATATTTTTTACAGAAAGATTTACAAAGTAAAAATAAATTTATTTTGAATTTTTGTTTTAAAAGTTTTTTGAATTTTTTTTTTATGAAGTTTTTTTTTTGAGTTTTTGATTATAAAAACAAGCAAATTTTTTTTGAAGTTTTAAATTTTTGCAAAATTTCATATTTTTGATTGAGTGCAGAAAATATAAGTGCGAAAACAGAAAAAAGCGAGGAACGAAAATACCGCCACACTTTGTTCCCATATTGTCCCCAATGTTGCAAGATAAGCATGAATAACAAAAATAGATAAAATACAATATTTACAAAAATAAAGATGTAGGGTAGAAACTTTCATGAGACTAGGTCGGGGAGGCACATTTGGAACCCTGAATTATTTAGAAAAAGGAAAGAAAAAAACAATTCTGTTATGTGGAATTTATTTGGTGGCGTGATGTTTTATTTGTATTATGCGCCTTATTTATAGATTTACTAACTCGACTTGACCAGAAGGTTTCAGGTGGTAGGGGTGGCAAGTGTCGGTGACTCGGAAGTAGCGAACGTCTTAGATAAATGAGGATAATAGAAATGCGTTCCCCTAGCGCCTAAAATAACGTGAGGCGTGCCGAAACATGAAAATAAATATATAACTCTTAAAATATTTTTGGTTTTTTCGAAAAAGTTAAAATAAAGTATATATACGAATTTGATTTTTGTTTTTTGTGGTTTTTAGTGGTTTTTTTGTGTTTTAGGTTTTAGTTTTTTTTTTGTTTTTTTAGTATTTAGGTTTTTTTTAGAATTTTTTTTTATTTTCAGTTTTTAGATTTTTGGTTTTTTTTGGGTTTTTAGTTTTTGTGTTTTTAGTTGTTTTATATTTTTTAGTTTTTAGATTTTATTTTTTTAGTTTTTAGATTTTTTTTGTTTTTTAGATTTTTGATTTTTTTTAATTTTTTTGGAAACAACGTCATTTCAATTTTTTTATAGATAATAATAATATGATAATGTTTTAACGTTTTTTTTTGTTTTTTTAAAAGTACTTTTATTATTATTATTATTATTAATTTTTATTGGCCATTTTTTATTATATCAAAAAAATAGGTAAAAGTAATAGTTTTCCAGATTTCGAAATAACAACACGAAAACTACCCGGCAACGACACCAAAAACTTGGTGGGTAAAACTCCAAAAATTTAATGGTTTAATCAAGTCCCCAGCAACGGCGCCAAAAACTTGATGGTTTAAACTCGCGGTGCCCCATGGGTATATTTTTGGAAAAGAGGAGAGAAAGAGGTGTAAGTTTTTTACATAACTTGTCAGGTTATTATAACTTGTCGGATTATTATTTATATATATAAACAAAAAATAAACAGTAAAAGGAGCCGATGAAGAAATAGCGCATCGGTATCAAAAAGAATTTGAACTAAAATAACTTTTAATAAAATGAAATCCTAAATTTCAAATTAATTAAGGCAGAGACTTGGCCGTGGAGGTTCCACAAAACTGAGCTCACCTATCTCTAGGACTATCGCTAACCTGAACATTAAGACTATTCGACCGGGATCTCGTCCGACGAAAGATTCCTCTTAATGCCTGCATTATGCTAAGAACCCAGCTATTGGGTGGGGAACCCAATCCGGTAGAATTTCGCGCATCCTGTCTCGAGAGTTAGTGCGGAACTCCATTTACCCCGGGGTGATCGGTCCATACGCACGGCCTCTCGGCTAGCTAGCTCATGGACTACGGAAATAGATCTCACACATCAATATGCAGTTCTAAGCGTCGTAAACCCGGAGTAAACCTTAAGTAATTTATTTAACGAGAAAAAGAGGACATTTAATTATTTAAAGCGATTCTATTTGTCCTAATACTCTTCGATACTGAGGGCTAAGAGTAGTTAGCCACTCATCGGAATGAGGACGACTTGTGAAATGAAATGCAGAATTAAAAGTGCGAGTCCTACTCAAATGAGTAGGCGTGAAATGAAAGCAGTAAAATAAAGCAGTAAAAAAGGCGATAAAATGCAAGTCCTACTCAAACGAGTAGGCGAGAAATGAAAGCTGTAAAATTGTGAGTCCTACTCAAACGAGTAGGCGGGAAATGAAAGTTATAAAACTGCGAGTTCTACTCAAACAAGTAGATTGGAAATGAAAGCAGTAAATTACAAGTCCTATTCAAACGAGTCGACGGGAAATGATAAGTACTACTCAAACGAGTAGGCAGGAAATGACAAGTCATACTCAAATGAGTAGGCGGGAAATTAAAGCTGAAAATAGAAGTCCCACTCAAAAGAGTAGGCGGGAAATTACAAGTCCTACTCAAACGAGTAGGCAGGAAATGACAAGTCCTACTCAAACGAGTAGGAGGGAAATGACAAGTTCTACTCAAATGAGTAGGCGGGAAATTAAAGCTGAAAATACAAGTACTACTCAAACGAGTAGGCGAAAAGTTACAAATCCTACTCGAACGAGTAGGCGAGAAATTAAAGTGATTCCTACTCAAACGAGTAGGAGGAAATAGATGCACACGTACACAATCTACATAAAATAAAACACACACTCTACATAAATAAAATCTAACTCATACCCTCACACACACATACAAAAATGAGAAAAAAAGTGATTGAAAAATTAAAATAATTATATTTCTACCGCTAGAATGTGATAGAAATGCATAAAAAGAGAGAATAAAAATTAAGCGAGCAAAAGTTTAAAACAAATATCGAAATGCTCGAAAATTAAAACGATTATAATTCCATTCTTATAACTTGATAAAAGTGTTTAAAAAGTGGAAATAAAATTGAAAAGAACAAAGAGTTTTACAACCTAAAAAAGAAATCTAACTTGAATAAAAATGAAAAACACTTTAAAAACACTTTTACGAATTTATAAGAATGAAATAAAAGAACAAAATCAACATAAAAAGGCTATAAAAAGCTAAGGAGCATGAGAAGAAAACACTATTATAACAACGACTTATAAGAGATCCTAGAACTAAACTATGCGAAATAATAGCTTGAAAACTAAAAAAAAGATACAAATGATCACTTAGAGTAGGGTGCTCAGATGCATTCCAAAAACATTCAAGGGAAGAGAACTACAAATTTTATTAAGTTAACAACGAGTTACAAGGAAAGCTAAAACAAAAACTAAAGAGAGGGGGAGAAATTTCCTTTACATAGCTTGGAAAACACCAGAGCAGCACCTACCCTAAGCAAAATGGTCTAAAAAAAACGAACCCTTAGACCTTACAGAGAAGTTCTATTTATAAGCAAAAATTTTCAGATTACATGCCCTAGGTCACGGGTGTGAAGGGGGGGGGGGTGAATAGCTACTGTTGCTGAAGTGATCCAGAACATTTATTACTGGTTTGACTTTGGAACTGTACACGTGGAAGTCACGGGCGTGACCCTGCTATCACGGGCGTATAGCAAGGGCGTCTCTAGAAGGTTTAACTGGGGAATGCGTCGTGTCATTTCGTCGAAGACGCTGTTTTGTCTGGGACATGTGGATTGGACATGGGCGTGTCGAATATTGACAGGTCGTGTAGGTGGGTTCGACAAACTTTGAACGCTGAACGTCATGCTGATGATGTCGTCGAGTGGCGATGAAATTGAGTGGCGATGGCATGGAGTTGCGCTCGATGAACCAGATTTGACACGGGCATGTCGGGGCGTGTCACGGGCATGACCCTGCTATCACAGGCATGTAGGACTGAACACAAGCATGTCATTATCGGAAACAGGCATGTACTTGAATTTTTCTCTAAATGCGGCAACTTCTGTTGGAATCAAAGTCACACGCCCAGGTCACGGGCGTGACTGAGAAGTACACGGGCATGTACTTGAATTTTTTTTGACTTTTCTTGAAAAATTTCAGAAAACAAATTTAAGTTAAGTTAGGAAATTATATACAAAAGGAAGCATTTTATTGATGAAAAATAACTAAAAATGACAAAAATAAACTAAAACAACTTAATTAAAGTAAGTAAAAATACGTATATTTACAACTTATCATTAGGCATTGAGAGCTTTGAGTGATCATGCCTCACTCAACGCTTTCTGCCTTAACTTTTTTTGCCTCTTCAACATCTTAAGCATTGAGATAGTTGAGTTACCACGCCTCATTCAATGCTTTCTGTCTTGATCATTTTTGCATTGTGGCATTGAGAGTGTTGAGTGACCATGCCTCACTCAGCGCTTTCTGCCTTAGCCAGATTTTTTGCTTCTTGGCGTTGAGTGAGTAAGCTCCACTCAGCGCTAAATAACTTAATAGATTTTCTTCTGTTATCTTGCATTGAGTGAATGAACTACACTCAATGAATTTGGAATTAGCCAATTTTTTGTGTCTAAGAAACAACACTGACTTTAAGATTTAGTCAACACATTTTCACATGGTATTTAGTGAGCTTGCCTCACTCAACGCTTGAGGACTTGGTAAATATTTGTAACAACCCCATCCGTTCATATGGTATATTCTAGAAGGTCCGGCCGGGGCCCCAAAGGATCTATCACAAAACAGGCAGTGAAGGTACAGGATGATATCAGAGTAGCGCATCGCACCTATCACAAAGCATTCTAGAGGAAGCCTAGACTACAACTTGAACTCCTCATGAATGCCCAAATATAAAACTCCACATTTTATACGATATAGGAATGTCTTATAACAAGTAAAAAGAGTTGGCCTTATGGCCTTACATGGCTTTCAAACAGTGGCCTAAACAGATTGGCGCGCAGGCCGGCCACAATAAAAGAAAACACACAACATTTCCGAATAGCCTTCGAGGGCTAGCAGCAGTAGCAGCAACAACAGCAGGAACATCAACCTCTATGCGTCCCGCTCGGCTCTCCAACACCTGTGCAGGGACAATCCACCCAACAATGGCAAACAAAAGCAACGGTCAACGTTCAGCTGACCAAATTATAACGACCCTACCCATTTCTCGGGGCAGCGGTAATCTTCCCTACAGGCATAGCATATCACAGTATGGCAATCTATATCATCAAAATGTGCTTTCACGCACACAAGCCATCACAACCGTTCGACAGGGCACATTCTTGGTGTTCAGGCAAAGCTCTTGCCCACCACCGTATCAGGGTCACAACCCAACGGTAACTCTCTTGAGCATTTACTCCATGGCGTGCAACCAGAGTTTTATAGTCTTAGTGAACCGGGATGGCCCGTAGCCCCCCGTTGTTTCACGGTGCGTAGGCCTAAGACTCTTGCTATGCGCTCCAATAGACCGCACTTTCTGGTCTCACGTCGGACGGACATAATGCAGGTCAGATCCTCCACCCCCCGTTGCTAAAATCGCCTTGGCATCACCGAGCACGGCGTACTCGCGGCTATATAAAGGTGCGGGTATGTCTCACCGATCCTGTTCTGGAATTCAAGCCTGGGCATAATTCTTACACCCATTCTCTCACAACAACAACGGGTCTTTCTTGGGCACACCAGTACTTCCTGTTACTCGCTTCACAGGTGGACACCACAAAATCACAAATGTCAGGAGTCTTTCCTGGCTACCATTCCAGTACATCCTGTTACTCGCTTCACAGGTTGGACCCAAAAACATAACACGGCTATTTTCCTGGGCTACCACTCCAGTACTTCGTGCTACTCCTTTTCGCAGGCATAACCCGTTACTGTCTTAAACTACACGTTTATCACGGAGTCTTCTCTGGTTCGTATGCAACATCACCAATCCAGACCAACCTGTCCAGATGGGCTTCACACAGCATGCCTATTCCGTACTCCATTTCTGGATCTATATGCCAACAAAGGGGATTTCATGAATCACCGAAAAGACTCCCAAAATCAGCCACCTCTTGGTGGGGGAATCACAATATGTGCCAAAAGGAAGCCTTCACATGTCTAGGAAGAAAGGTCATTACCCTTGACGACCGCTTCGGTGCCATGAACACAAAGCTAGCTTGAATGGATCACAAGAGCTTTTCCTCCGCAACGCCGGCTTCGGATCTCTCGTCGGTAAACTGCAACACTACCAGCAGCAGCCCTTCCCCTTCTTCCTCCTTCTTCCTCTCTCTCTTTCTCTCTTTTGAAGAAAGATAAAGGCACTAAACAAATGAGACTTTGTTCTCAGTTTTCGGCCTTTAGGAAATAGGAAAGAAGCCCCAGCCCTTGGATCCAGGCTGAAAGAATGGACGGCCACAAAAATGCCAGAAAAGCTGAATTTGACCGGACACGGCCTGTGACACGCCCGTGTCCCAGGCCGTGTGCCTCAAGCGGTGGTCAACCGACTTATCCAAACCAGTGACACGCCCATGGGACATGCCCGTGTCATGGGTCGTGTCCCCCAACACGCCTTCAGACATGCCCGTGTCTGTGGCCATGTGCAGTGGCGAAAATAATCCCAAAACATCCCGAGACTTCACACGGCCTGTGACACGCCCGTGTCCCAGGCCGTGTGCCAACACACGGCACGAAGACACGCCCTGTCGAAACTTTTCGTCGGGCTGAGTTCGTCGACCCAAATTGACACGCCCTGTGACACGCCCGTGTCACAGGCCGTGTGCAACTTCTCGACACTCGACGCCTACATCTCGACACTCGACGATCGTCGAGCAAAAGTCGTCGAGCACACGACACAGCTTTGGACACGCCCGTGTCCTGAGCCGTGTGCCTTCTCTCGACACATCGTCGAGCGAAAAATCATCGACACCAAGGCCGATCGTCGACACGACCTCGACACGCCCTGCGACACGCCTGTGTCGCAGGTCGTGTCTCCTGTTGAACGACCGTCGACTCCAAATTTCGTCGACTCCAGCTTGACACGCCCTGGGACACGCCCATGTGCCAGGCCGTGTCACCCAAAAATTGCCTGCTGAGAAAAAGGGGCTGTTACAATCCTCCCCTCCTACAAGAAATTTCGTCCTCGAAATTCAAACACTGGAAGGCAATCAGTAACCAGCAAGAAACATGTTATAACATTCAACTTTTTATGTTACAATATACTCTCTACAGATTGCAAAACAGCTCGGGGAACTCTGCTCGCATGGTTTGCTCTTGCTCCCATGTCAGTTCTTCACGGGCGTAGTTGCCCCACCGGACTTTCACCATGGCGACCGTCTTGTTCTGCAACTGTTTCTCGTCTCGATCTTCGATCTGAATGGGTCAACTCTCGTTGTTAGCCCATACTCCACCAGCACACGATTATCCGTGATCACTTGAGCTGGATCTTTCACGGCCTTCCGAAGCACCGAGATGTGAAATACATCATGTAATCCACCCACGTCTGCCGACAGAGCTAGCCGATAAGCCGCTTCGCCAACTCGCTCAACCACTTCAAAAGGACCCAAATATCTTGGACTAAACTTTTTCAATCGTCGAATCCTGGAGACACCTTTAAAGTACTTAGCTTATTGATCTTCAAGTAGACCCAATCGCCAACCGCAAATGCCACGTTCCGGTGCATGGCGTTGTAGTACTTAGCTTGTCGATCTTGAGCAATAAGTAGCTTCTCTCGAATAGTCCGCATGGTTGAGTTTGCTTCATCAACCTCATTTGGTTTAAAACCCCGAGCTTCGCCCGCTTCTACCCAAGCCAAGGGAGTACGACACTTCCTTCCATATAGAGCTTCATATGGTGTCATCCTAATGCTCGCCTGGTAGCTGTTATTATATGCAAACTCTACCATATAGAGATGATCTTTCCATCTCTTTCCGACGTCAAGGGCGCACATTCAGAGCATGTCCTCCATTGTTCTGTTGGTACGTTCAGTTTGGCCATCCGTTTGGGGATGAAAGGCCGTACTGAAAGTCAACTTCGTGCCCAACAGTCGGTGAACTAGCTTCCAATCATTTGACGTGAATCGCCCATCTCGATCACTGACGATGCTCCTAGGAACACCGTGAAGCCGCACAATCTGGTCAACATATAACTTTGCCAAACTTTCAACTGAATCATCCTGCCTGTTTGGGAGAAAATGTGCTCCTTTCGTTAGCCGGTCCACAATTACCCAAATGGAATCATTTCCTCGCTGCGATCTTGGCAAGCCGTGCACAAAATCCATGGAAATATCATCAAATTTCCACTCTGGGATCGGCAGTGACTTCCAATAACCGCTCGGCTTTTGGCATTCCGCCTTCACTATCGCACATGTTTGGCATTTGGATACATAAAGGGCAACATCTTTCTTGAGCCCTAGCCACCAGAATAGCCTCTTCATATCGTTGAACATCTTCGTGCTCCCGGGGTGAATGGAATACTTTGTATAATGTGCTTCATACATCAGTTTTTCCCTCAATTTCCCCACATTCGGGATGCACAAACGTCTCTCTTTTCGCAAAAGACCGTCAATCCAGATGAATTTGCCCTCTGGCCCCGCATGCACATAGCGTAAGAGATCTTCATCCAACTCTGTTGCCCATCGAACGCGGTCCGCAAGGTCACATTGCACCTCGGTCTTGTTCAAACATGCAGTGGCAGTGCAATTCTTGTCAACACAATAAATCTCCAACGCCTCCAGCTCCCGGATAAGACGTTCATCATGCCTTTGTAATCAATTTGCTCTAGCCGGAACCCGCTGACTCAAGGCATTCGTGACAACATTCCCTTCCCGGGCGTATAGGGAATCTCAAAAGTGTAGTCCCCAAGGAACTCCAACCACCTTCGTTGTCGCATATTCAAATCTTTCTGCTCCAATAGGTACTTTAGGCTCTTATGATCTGTATAGATCTCCACCTTCACTCCATAAAGGTAATGTCGCCACAACTTGAGTGCAATAATCACCGCCGCTAGTTCCAAATCATGGACGGGATAATTTCGCTCGTGCACCTTCATCTGGCGTGAGCCATATGCAATGACCTTTCCATTCTATAGAAGAACACAGCCTAAGCCGCTCCCTGAGGCATCACTATAAATCACAAATCCGTCGGTTCCACGTGGCGAAGACAACACCGGCACCATGGTCAACCAAACCTTCAGCTCTTCAGAAGCTCGTGCGCACTCTGGCATCCAAACGAACTTCTGATCTTTTCGCGTCAGTGTGGTTAGCGGTAAAGCGATCCGCGAGAAGTTCTCCACAAATCTTCTTTAGTAGCCCGCAAGTCCAAGGAAACTCCTGACCTCGGCCACGGAAGACAACATTGGCCACTCCTGTATGGCCCTTATCTTCACTGGATCCACTGCAATGCCCGCTCCACTCACCACATGGACCAAAAATGCCACTGACGATAGCCAAAACTCGCACTTCGAGAACTTGGCATATAGCTGATTTTGCCTCAACGTGTTCAACACCAACCGCAAGTGCGTCTCATGTTCCACTTTCGACTTCGAGTACACCAGGATGTCATCAATGAACACGATCACAAACAGATCCAGGTACTCGCGAAAAATACGGTGCATTAGATCCATAAACACCGAGGGCGCATTGCACAGTCCAAATGGCATGACTGTGAACTCATAGTGCCCATAACGCGTTCCAAACGCAGTTTTGGGAATGTCACCTTCCCAAATTCTCAACTGGTAATAACCAGACTTTAGATCCAACTTCGAATAGACGGTCGAGCACACCAGCTGATCGAACAACTCATCAATCCGGGATATCAGATACTTATTCTTCTCGGTCAGCTTATTCAGTACACGGTAATCAATACACAACCGCAACCCACCATCTTTCTTCTTTACAAACAGCACAGGTGCGCTCCAAGGTGACATACTTGGGCGTATATAACCTTGCTCTAGCATTTCTTGTAGTTGAACCTTCAAATCAGCCATCTCTTTTGGCGTGACGAGATATGGCGAGTGGGCCACAGGTTTCGCACCTGACACCAACTCAATCGTGAAGTCAATCTCTCGTTGGGGTGGTAGCCCAGGGAGATTCGTGGGAAACATATCTGTAAATTCCGCCACAATCGGAACTTCGCACACACTGGCCTTAGGCTCAACAGCCTGAATCAGTGCGAAGTAACACTTCGCACCCTTCCGAACAGCTTTGACTACCTGGAGTGCAGACATCAATGTCCCGCCACTCCTCGCATACCCGCGAACTTTGTCTCTTGTTCGGTATTCTGGCCCAACGTGATTTCTTTGGACTGACAATCAATCATAGCATGCTGCTCCGCAAACCAAGCCATCCCAAAAATCACGTCGAATTCCGATATTGGTAAAACAGAAGCAGTCAAACTAAAATCCCGACTTCCTAACTGAACCGCCACATCGCAAGCTTGATCCGCCAACACCCAACAGCCATTCGGCAACACCACTCTGACGCTATCTGTCTTTGCACGACTGCGTATCCCAAGCCGCGCTATAAACTCGTTAGACAGAAAAGAATATAAAGCCTCCTTCGCAAATAGTTCTTGTATCATCGCAAACCCTGTGGTGCACCCAACACACGCAAGCAACATACAGAAGAGCAAACAAAAACAAGCAGGACGATTATCGTAGACTCTTGCCAAGTTTGGGCACACATGTCCCCATGGTAGAAAACATCAACAATCTACAGCTCTTGTAGACACACGTTGATCCCACACATCCATATCTTATAAACGCCATCATAGCATTTTCATCCAAAACGGCATAAGCCACCATTATTTATGTACATCAGTATGTCGACATTTCTTGCCTGCGACGAGCCAACGCGGCAATCTCGGGCTTTATGTCGTACTTTCCCACACGAATATCACTTGTACTGCTTCTTTGGCTGC
Organism: Platanthera guangdongensis; assembly: GCA_039583875.1. Classification (NCBI taxonomy): domain Eukaryota; kingdom Viridiplantae; phylum Streptophyta; class Magnoliopsida; order Asparagales; family Orchidaceae; genus Platanthera; species Platanthera guangdongensis. The sequence goes on along the minus strand of CM077153.1, from coordinate 96,838,496 downwards.
TGAACACCATCCCCACATTCACGAGCGAGGTGTCCTACCAGACCACACCCATAACAAGTACGCTTCTCGATTCTTTGCCTCTTACGGTGAGCCGACTTCCCAACCCTTGGAGTGCGCACTTTCCTAGTCACAGGCATCTGCTGGGCTCTCCTCAAGTCCATTTCCAACAGTCTAGCTGCCTCCACCAGTGGTTGGAAGCCCAAGAACTTAGGACCCATCAACAAGAAACGGAGTTCCTAACGTAGCCCATCATAAAACCGATTGATCTTCCTCCCCTCGGTTTCAAACACAAACTCGGGTTGTTGTCTCATTGCAACAAATGCATGAAAATAATCCGCAACTGTGTCCTCTCCTTGACTCAAACACACATTCACCGACGAAGCTGAGGCACTTCCCCTTGCCATCTGCTCAAGTTCACTACCCGGCATGGAACGCATCACCGGATCAGAGGGTGGAACATGTCCCTCATGGTAAGCCTTGAGCGTGGCAAAAACCACATCGAGAATCAGTAGAGCCGTTTCTATCGAGGAAGGAGATGTTGGTACCACATTTGATGTCATGCTTTTCATCGAGTGTTGGAGTTCCTGCTGCCAAGCCATCGCACTCGTCGCCTACATACGGAAAATTACACAAGTAAGCAACAAGATAGGAACACGCAGGTTCCTCAAACACAAAAATTTGCATTCCTATCATGGACATTCAGGAGTTCAAGCGTAGACTTTGGTTTGCACAAACACGTGCTCGCCACCCCACAAAAGAAGTCGACCACGACTTTTAGAGGGAAATACCAAGACAACTGATACCAAAAATATAACAACCCCATCCTGTTGAAACCAGAACTTGGTCTCTCGTGGAGTTCGGAGTCCCAAAAGAGGGGTGACCGCGCACCTACTACACTCAGGCGAACGATCTAGGCACAAGATTAGGAACACGAGGGACAGACCCAAGGTCTCAGCGTGGAGGACCCACCACTTACCCGGAACACTAACAAACTCTTCCCCTCCCAAGCCAAAGGCTGAGCTAAGACACCTTCGGAGGGCGCTCTTGGCCGACCGGAATATCTAAGGAGGATCTCGAGATCAACCCCCTCTCTCTCTCCTATCCAGATGTGTCCCCTTGGGTCTACACAATATACTGATCACCCGTCCTATTGATGGCGCAAACTCGCCGAGCAATTCCACGACACGCTGCCCAAACTGGGCCACTAACAGCGTAATTCCTCTATTCTAACAGGCCGCCAACAGACCATGAGGGGCTTCCGGGCAACTATACCTCGGGGCCCCCACGGGGCTAGCGGTTCACGAGAACACCGCCCGCCTAATACAAAGAAGAAAGCCACACATACACAGAGCATCACAGATATTAAAAGAATATTACAGGAATATGAATTCCATACTTCGGCACGCAGACCGGCAATATAAGAAAAAATAGGCCTTCGTGGGCCGGCACAAATTCGGGCTTAAGCCCGCTACTCACCGCTTGGGACTGTAACACCTGTACGCCAACGTCTCGTCAAGCGCCTGCCAGCTGAACAAACGCCGGCTAACATAAGCTGGCCAAACGTATTGCACTCACCCCCTTTTTGGGGCTGTGGTGCGCATTCCCTGCAAGCGGCTAAGTAAACAACTTCCTCGGAGTCTTCTCCGGGAACCCCAGAACATCACCAATCCGGCTCACACGTCCGGATGGGCTTCACACAGCATGCCTAAACCCGTACTCACGCTTCCGTGTGCTAATGCAGTTAATTTCAGGGACGTACACGTCAACCCGTCGGAGAGCTCCATTCCCCCACCCGTTGGTGGAGAGGGGCTTCCATGCAAATATGTAAACTGAAGGCTTCACCTGCCCAAGTAGAAACATCGTTACCATTGACGCGTGTTTTGCGTAGACGCAACCACGCGCATTGCCCAAGGCTCAACGTCTAGGGAGCGTTGATGCTGACCACGCATTGATGACGTAACGGTTCGAGCTCCAAGAAGACCACTTAAGATCTCTCCTCCTTTTTGGTCGGCCAAACTTGAGCCCCAAGGCTTTTATGCTCCAGAGATAGCTTTACCCGTTCAACACCTGCTGCATTGCCGGCAAAATCTTTGCTCAAGTCCAGCAACAATCACCTTCGGAGACTTCGAATGCATCCCACAAACCTTATGACATCATGTATTTATTTTGCCCTTCAATCTGTCTAAATATCTCTGTGACATCTATGAGATGTTTCTTCCAAAACATTTGCAAGTGATAGTAGCTGATGGGTGCCATTATGATAAATGGTATCAGTTGCCACGTCAAGAGAAAAAAAGGCCACTTAGAATTCCCTGTGCTATAAATTCTGGAACGATAACAACATTGACGCGGGATGAGAATTCATATGGGTTGATGTAGTCTGATTCCAAATGAGATAAGCATATCAGCTGGTAAGCCTCAACGGCGACGAGAGAGATGACTACCACAAAGGCGACTACCCAAGGAAGGAGCTCTCAGACCATGCGAGCTTTGATTTATAGGAGGAGACTGCGGAGCATCAGACACCAGAGGTGTTTGTCGTGTGCACTCGTGCTCACACAAGAACTGAAGATGGGGAAAAACTGAGGGGGGAGCCGACGATGGTGAACGCAGCGCGTTTTATAGAAGCGGAGGTCGGGGGCTGCTCCAGGCGGCCGGAGAAAGAGAGAGGGGCGGTTGTAGAGGGGCGTCTCCTCCTTGCTGGTGGGTGGCCGGAGAGGGAGACGGCGACGGGCGGTTCCCGCTGCTCCAGGCTGAGAATGAGAAAAAAAGGGGGGGTGGATCCATCTTTTTCTTTTCTGAACCCTAGTGAAGCCCCCTTTATAAAATCCTTGTTGTACCCCGCCTCCTGTAACCCGTGCTCTTCTCCACCTCCCCCACTTTATATAATATCTTATATATCTTATATAAGATCAAATATAATATATAAATATATATATATATATATATATAATATATATATATATATATAAATTCATATATAATATATATGTATATATATATAAATTCTAAACCTATGCGCATGAAGCCTCCGCACGCACGCACGAGGACCCGCACGCCTCCGAACGGGGTCGCACCAACTCGTCGCCCATAACACGCCCCTAGGCCGATATTTGGGGAGGGTCCCACTCGCCCGGCTACAGGGTTGTACACAATTCCCGCTCTTTTCGAGCTTGGCACAAGCTCGGAAAGAATCATCCAACCCTACGTATCCGGCGAGTGGGGGCCGACCCAAAAAACAATTTTCGAGAGAAACTGAAATTTGCACTTGGAACATCAATCTCCCCATGTCCTTTTGATCTTTTTGAATCACTCGATACCCTTTGGCTCACTGCTATTGAATTGCTCTTATACCATTACTTACAACGAGTATATAATTTCTCGCGATATCGTGAAACAACAAAGCCGTATCTTTTGTATCTTCTTGTACACGCGGAGCTAATCCTTTCCCCCCAGGTGTGCCTACAACCCTGCCAGCTAGATGGGAGCCTGGTCAGCGGGTCTGCTCGGGGTCTCCTCTCCAAAACACCTCCAACCACCGAGTGAGCCTACAGCCCTGCCAGCTAGATGGGAGCCTGGTCAGCGTGTCTACTCGGGGTCTCCTCTCCAAAACACCTCCAACCACCGAGTGAGCCTACAACCCTGCCAGCTAGATGGGAACCTGGTCAGCGGGTCTGCTCGGGGTCTCCTCTCCAAAACACCTCCAACCACCGAGTGAGCCTACAATCCTGCCAGCTAGATGGGAGCCTGGTCAGCGGGTCTGCTCGCGGTCTCCTCTCCAAAACACCTCCAACCACCGAGTGAGCCTACAGCCCTGCCAGCTAGATGGGAGCCTGGTCAGCGGGTCTTCTCGTGGTCTCCTCTCCAAAACACCTCCAACCACTGAGTGAGCCTACAACCCTGCCAGCTAGATGGGAGCCTGGTCAGCGGGTCTGCTCGGGGTCTCCTCTCCAAAACACCTCCAACCACCGAGTGAGCCTACAGCCCTGCCAGCTAGATGGGAGCCTAGTCAGCGGGTCTGCTTGGGGTCTCCTCTCCAAAACACCTCCAACCACCGAGTGAGCCTACAACCCTACTAGCTAGATGGGAGCCTGATCAGCGGGTCTGCTCGGGGTCTCCTCTCCAAAACACCTCCAACCACCGAGTGAGCCTACAGCCCTGCCAGCTAGATGGGAGCCTGTTCAGCGGGTCTGCTCGGGGTCTCCTCTCCAAAACACCTCCAACCACCGAGTGAGCCTACAGCCCTGCCAGCTAGATGGGAGCCTGGTCAGCGGGTCTGCTCGGGGTCTCCTCTCCAAAACACCTCCAACCACCGAGTGAGCCTACAGCCCTGCCAGCTAGATGGGAGCCTGGTCAGCGGGTCTGCTCGGGGTCTCCTCTCCAAAACACCTCCAACCACCGAGTGAGCCTACAGCCCTGCCAGCTAGATGGGAGCCTGGTCAGCGGGTCTGCTCGGGGTCTCCTCTCCAAAACACCTGCAACCATCGAGTGAGCCTACAGCCCTGCCAGCTAGATGGGAGCCTGGTCAGCTGGTCTGCTCGGGGTCTCCTCTCCAAAACACCTCCAACCACCGAGTGAGCCTACATCCCTGCCAGCTAGATGGGAGCCTGGTCAGCGGGTCTGCTCGGGGTCTCCTCTCCAAAACACCTCCAACCACCGAGTGAGCCTACAGCCCTGCCAGCTAGATGGGAGCCTGGTCAGCGGGTATGCTCGGGGTCTCCTCTCCAAAACACCTCCAAGCACCGAGTGATCCTACAGACCTACCAGCTAGATGGGAGCCTGGTCAGCGGGTCTGCTCGCGGTCTCCTCTCCAAAACAAATATAAATCAAACATAAAGGTAAACAAATAACTCAAAAGAATTGTTAAACTGGTCAATCAAGTCAAAGTCCGACACGAGGCACCTATACCCGCTACGTCCACCCTCCTGAGAACCAGGGTCGATCATATAATATTCTCCCTAAAGCACGTTTTGATCTCCAGGATAGAACATCCTATGTGATTTACATGTATCTTTCTTATTTTACTATTCTAAATCATAATTCAAAATTCCAGTTCTTATATCTTATCACATTTGGTATTTTTTGATAGAATAAAATCTTATAACTTTATTGATGTATTGGGCTCTCATGGCTATACTTGCAATTAGAGATTTATAAATAATATACTAACAACCAACCTCAAGTAGGATTTCAATTAGGATAAACACGGTAAAAAAACTTTACTTGGTTCATTATACACATGACTTTACCCGTCATGCGTTGCGTTATAATACAGTAAGTATTCTTCGCTTCATATTCATAAATATGCTTGTCATGGGAGGGTAAACGATTGAGCCTTTAGTAGTTAGTTATCTGCTAATTTTTCCTATATAAATCTAAAAATCGAAATTACTTCTATTTCACTTATGGCAAACATCTTTTTGCTTAACCATGAAAAATGTTCAGAGGAGTTATAAGCAGATGCGGTGGTAGTTGGTAGCGGTATTGGTGGGTTAAGTTATGCTGGACTTTTAGTTAAATACTACCAGGATGTTATTGCGCTGAAAAGTCATGATGTATCTGGTGGTGTTGCACATTCATCTGAAATTAAGGGCTACAAGTTCAATCCTGGTCCCTCTTCGTTCTCCGGATTTCGTTCTACAGTTTTACAAGCAAACCCCCTAGCATAGATGAATTAGTTATGGTTCGAGAATGCTGTGGTACTCTTTGGTTTTACTGTTCTTTTTACTCCCACCTCTCTCATCCTAAGACACACATTTGAGAATAATTGTTAATATACGTTTTCTGTAACTTAGATGACTCGCATAAGTATGAACCCAGTATGCTAGTACTTACACTTCAACCTTTCGACTGTGCACTTTCCAACCTTAAAATTTTAGCTAGTGGAAAATTATTTTAAGAGCTACTTCTCAACTGTGAGAGTTTATACTTTGGCATTTGAGAGACATTCAAGATGAAAAGTCAAGATGGTTAGGAGCGACAAAAGAGGAGTGGGAGGGGACTTCTTTCATCACATGACCTTGGTCGTCACTTGGTTCCTCTTCTATAGCCATGTCGTTTGACTGAGTTTTTCTGTGCTGGTCATCCTCCATGCTCACCGCACCATAAATGTTGAAACCAGAACTTTGTCTCTCGTGGAGTTCGGATTCCCAAAAGAGGGGTGATCGCGCACCTACTACCCTCAGGCGAACGATTTAGGCACAAGATTAGGAACACGAGGGACAGACCCAAGGTCTCAGCGTGGAGGACCCACCGCTTACCCGGAAGACTAACAAACTCTTCCCCTCCCAAGCCAAAGGCTAAGCTAAGACACCTTCGGAGGGCGCTCTTGGCCGACCGGAATATCTAAGGAGGATCTCGAGATCAACCCCCTCTCTCTCCTATCCAGATGTGTCCCCTTGGGTCTACACAAAATACTTCTCACCCGACCTACTGATGGCGCAAACTCGCCGAGCAATTCCACGACACGCTGCCCAAACTGGGCCACTAACAGCGTAATTCTGCTATTCTAACAGGCCGCCAACAGGCTATGAGGGGCTTCCGGGCAACTATACCTCGGGGCCCCCACGGGGCTAGCGGTTCACGAGAACACCGCCCGCCTAATACGAAGAAGAAAGCCACACATCCACAGAGCATCACAGATATTAAAATAATATTACAGGAATATGAATTCCATACTTCGGCACGCAGGCCGGCAATATAAGAAAAAATAGGCCTTCGTGGGCCGGCACAAATTCAGGCTTAAGCCCGCTACTCCCCGCTTGGAACTGTAACACCTGTACGCCAACATCTCGTCAAGCGCCTGCCAGCTGAACAAACGCCGGCTAACATAAGCTGGCCAAATGTATTATACTCACCCCCTTTTTGGGGCTGTGGTGCGCATTCCCTGCAAGCGGCTAAGTAAACAACTTCCTCGGAGTCTTCTCCAGGAACCCCAGAACATCACCAATCCGGCTCACACGTCTGGATGGGCTTCACGCAGCATGCCTAAACCCGTACTCACGCTTCCGGGTGCTAATGCAGTTAATTTCAGGGACGTACACGTCAACCCGTCGGAGAGCTCCCTTCCCCCACCCGTTGGTGGAGAGGGGCTTCCGTGCAAATATGTAAACTGAAGGCTTCACCTGCCCAAGTAGAAACATCGTTACCCTTGACGCGTGTTTGGCGTAGACGCAACCGCGTGCATTGACCAAGGCTCGACGTCTAGGGAGCGTTGTTGCTGACCACGCATTGATGACGCAACGGTTCGAGCTCCAAGAAGACCACTCAAGATCTCTCCTCCTTCTTGGTCGGCCAAACTTGAGCCCCAAGGCTTTTATGCTCCAGAGATAGCTTTACCCGTTCAACACCTGCTGCATTGCTGGCAAAATCTTTGCTCAAGTCCAGCAACAATCACCTTCAGAGACTTTGAATGCATCCCGCAAACCTTATGACATCCTGTATTTCTTTTGCCCTTCAATATGTCTAAATATCTTTGTGACATCTATGAGATGTTTCTTCCAAAACATTTGCAAGTGATAGTAGCTGATGGGTGCCATTATGATAAATGGTATCAGTTGCCACGTCAAGAGAAAAAAAGGCCACTTAGAATTCCCTGTGCTATAAATTCCGGAACGATAACAACATTGACGCGGGATGAGAAGTCATATGGGTTGATGTGGTCTGATTCCAAATGAGATAAGCATATCAGCTGGTAAGCGTCAACGGCGACGAGAGAGATGACTACCACAAAGGCGACTACCCAAGGAAGGAGCTACCAGGCCATGCGAGCTTTGATTTATAGGAGGAGACTGCGGAGCATCAGGCACCGGAGGTGTTTGTCGTGTGCACTTGTGCTCACACAAGAATTTAAGATGGGGAAAAACTGAGGGGGGAGCCGACGATGGCGAACGCAGCGCTTTTTTTAGAAGCGGAGGTCGGGGGCTGCTCCAGGCGGCCGAAGAAAGAGAGAGGGGCGGTTGTAGAGGGGCGTCTCCTCCTTGCTGGTGGGTGGCCGGAGAGGGAGACGGCGGCGGGCGGTTCCCGATGCTCCAGGCCGAGAATGAGAAAAAGGGGGGGATCCATCTTTTTCTTTTCTGAACCCTTGTGAAGCCCCCTTTATAAAATCCTTGTTGTACCCCGCCTCCTGTAACCCGTGCTCTTCTCCACCTCCCCCACTTTATATAATATCTTATATATCTTATATAAGATCAAATATAATATATAAATATATATATATATATATATAGAAATTCATATATAGTATATATGTATATATATATATAAATTCTAAACCTATGCGCACGAAGCCTCCGCACACACGCACGAGGACCCGCACGCCTCCGAACGGGGTCGCACCAACTCGTCGCCCATAACACGCCCCTAGGATGACATTTGGGAAGGGTCCCACTCGCCCGTCTACGGGGTTGTACACATCCGTTCATATGGTATATTCTAGAAGGTCCGGCCGGGGCCCCACAGGATATATCACAAAACATGCGGTGAAGGTACAGGATGATACCAGAGTAGCGCATCGCACCTATCACAAAGCATTCTAATGGAAGCCTAGACTACAACTTGAACTCCTCATAAATGCCAAATATAAAACTCCACATTTTATAAGATATAGGAATGTCTTACAACAAGTAAAAAGAGTTGGCCTTATGGCCTTACATGGCTTTCAAACAGTGGCCTAAACAGATTGGTGCGCAGGTCGGCCACAATAAAAGAAAACACACAATATTTCCGAATAGCCTTCGAGGGCTACCAGCAGTAGCAGCAACAATAGCAGGAACATCAACCTCTATGCGTCCCGCTCGGCTCTCCAGCACCTGTGCAGGGACAATCCACGCAACGGTGGCAAACAAAAGCAATGGTCAGCGTTCAGCTGACCAAATTATAACGACCCTACCCCTTTCTCGGGGCTGCGGTAATCTTCCCTGCAGGCATAACATATCACAGTATGGCAATCTATATCATCAAAATGTGCTTTCACGCACACAAGCCATCACAACCGTTCGCTACCCGGCCCAACGGTCCGTGCACTCAGGGCACATTCTTAGTGTTCTGGCAAAGCTCTTGCCCACCACCGTATCAGGGTCACAACCCAACGGTAACTCTCTTGAGCATTTACTCCATGGCGTGCAGCCGGAGTTTTATAGTCTTAGTGAACCGGGATGGCCCGTAGCCCCCCATTGTATCACGGCGCGCAGGCCTAAGACTCTTGCTATGCGCTCCAACAGACCGCACTTTCTGGTCTCACGTCGGACAGACATAACGCTGGTCGGATCCTCCACCCCCCGTTGCTCAAATCGCCTTGCCTTCACCGAGTACGGCGTACTCGCGGCTATATAAAGGTGCGGGTATGTCTCATCGATCCTGTTCTGGCATTCAAGCCTGGGCATAATTCTTACACCCATTCTCTCACAACAACAGCAGGTCTTTCCTGGACACACCAGTACTTCCTGTTACTTGCTTCACAGGTGGACACCGCAAAATCACAAATGTCAGGGGTCTTTGCTGGCTACCATGCCAGTAATTCCTGTTACTCGCTTCACAGGTTGGACCCAAAAACATAACACGGCTATTTTCCTGGGCTACCACTCTAGTACTTCCTGCTACTCATTTTTGCAGGCATAACCCGTTACCGTCTTAAACTACACGTTTATCACAGAGTCTTCTCCGGTTCGTTTGCAACATCACCAATCCAGACCAACCTATCCAGATGGGCTTCACACAGCATGCCTATTCCCTACTCCATTTCCGGATCTATATGCCAACAAAGGGGATTTCATGAATCACCAAAAAGGCTCCCAAAATCAGCCACCTCTTGGTGGGGGAATCACAATATATGCCAAAAGGAAGCCTTCATATGGCTAGGAAGAAAAGTCGTTACCCTTGACGACCGCTTCGGTGCCATGAACGCAAAGCTAGCTTGAATGGATCACAAGAGCTTTTCCTCCGCAACGCCGGCTTCGGATCTCTCGTCGGTAAACTACAGCACTACCAGCAGCAGCCCTTCCCCTTCTTCCTCCTTCTTCCTCTCTCTCTTTCTCTCTTTTGAAGAAAGATAAAGGCACTAAACAAATGAGACTTTGTTCTCAGTTTTCGGCCTTTAGGAAATAGGAAAGAAGCCCCAGCCCTTGGATCCAGGCTGAAAGAATGGACGGCCACAAAAATGCCAGAAAATCTGAATTTGACCGAACACGGCCTGTGACACACTCGTGTCCCAGGCCGTGTACCTCAAGCGGTGGTCAACCGACTTATCCAAACCAGTGAAACGCCCATGGGACACGCCCGTGTCATGGGCCGTGTCCCCCAACACGCCTTCAGACACGCCCGTGTCTGTGGCCGTGTGCATTGGCGAAAATAATCCCAAAACATCCCGAGACTTCACACGGCCTGTAACATGCCCGTGTCCCAGGCCGTATGCCAACACACGACACGAAGACACGCCCTATCGAAACTTTTCATCGGGCTGAGTTCGTCGAACCAAATTGACACGCCCTGTGACACGCCCGTGTCACAGGACGTGTGCAACTTCTCGACACTCGACACCTACATCTCGACACTCGATGATCGTCGAGCAAAATTCGTCGAGCACACGACACGGCTGTGGACACGCCCGTGTCCTGAGCCGTGTGCCTCCTCTCGACACATCGTCGAGCGAAAAATCGTCGACACCAAGGCCGATCGTCGACACGGCCTCGACATGCCCTGCGACACGCCCGTGTTGCAGGCCGTGTCTGCTGTTCAACGACCGTCGACTCCAAATTTCGTTGACTCCAGCTTGACACGCCCTGGGACACACCCGTGTCCCAGTCCGTGTCACCCAAAAATTGCCTGCTGAGAAAAAGGGGCTGTTACAATATTCACAGTTTTCAACTGCGTTGATTGCTTTTACTTTCGTCGAACTGAGCTCTGAGTTCGTTGAACTTAGCTTTCACTTTTCATCTAGCTGAACTCAGAGTTCGTTGAACTGTATGACGTTGAGTGAGTTAACTTCACTCAACGTTTGTGGATATAGCCACTTTCTCTGCTTACGACTTCATGGCTTTGACTGTATAGGCTTCACTCAGCCCTATATGTCATTTGGTGTTGAGTGAATGGCCTTCACTCAACGCCTATGGACTTAGACAATTTTTTGTCTTTCCACACCCTAAGTAAGTGTTTGCCTGACTTAGCCACTTAGGCTATCTGTCCCATCATTATTACTAGGACATCCTGCAATCATAAAAATTGAGCATAAGTTAGATCACCATATATGTATACATTGTTTGTTATACCTTCTTCAAATCCAGGACATTGTGATCAATGGACCCAACATGCCCTCATAGGGGGTGCAAGTAGCTTTTTAGAACAACGGAATTACGCTATTGGCAGATCCAATTGGGCTTCACATAGCTGTTCAAAACAACAGATGTTGGCTATTTGCAAGCCATTTTCAGAAATTTATAAATCGTCCCAAGGGGGTACCTCAGAAGGCATGCTTACTTTTGCCCAGGTCTTCTGGCTCTTTCCAAGGTATCCTTAGCTTGGCATTTAGCTATGGAGTGGAAGCACTCTAAGATATTTCGGGTGTGTGGTGGGACCTCCACGCTGAGCCCATGGGTCTATCTATTGCTCTTTTCCCTTAGTTGTTTGGCTCGCGAGAGAGAAGTAGGTGTGCAATCACCCCTTCCCCATGGGTGAACGCCACAGAGACCGAGTTTTCGGTTTCAACATATAGGATCTTCATAGAGAACTTTTTGTGGATATCTCTACCTCTCACTACGTTGACAAGGAAGGATCAGATGTTCATTTGGAAGCTAGAGTGTGTGCGGGCTTATGAAGATTTGAAGAGTCGTCTGACCACGACGCCATTTTGTGCTCGCCTTGTAGTGTAGAAAGCTATAAGATCTATAGTGATGCCTCAGGGAGCGGTTTAGTTTGCATTCTTCTACATTTTGGAAAGGTTATACCTTATTTCTCTCGCTAGTTGAAGGTGCATGATAGAAATTATTCAGTCCATGAATTATAGTTGGTGATTATGATATATGCCCTAAAGCTATGGTGACATTATTATATGGCGTGAAAGTTGACAACTTTGCGGACCATAATAGCCTAAAGTATCTATCAAACCAAAAGGATTTGAATATGCAACAAAGGAGGTGGATGAAGTTCCTTGGGGACTACACTTTTGAGATACATTATGTTCCCTGGAATGGAAATATTGTCGAAGATGCATTGAGTTGCAGGACTCTGGCACAACCCTATTAGATATAGATGCATGATGAGCGTCTTATTCGAGAATTGGAGAAAATGAAGATCTCGTGAATTGTTGGGAACTCTTATTAAAGTGCATGTTTAAATTGGAAAGAGGTGCAATATGAACTTGCACATAGGATTCGTCATGCATTGATGTTGGATGGAAGCATGAAGCACTACTTGACGGAAACTATGGGTGGGTTTAATTCCCAATTTTCATTTGACGAAGTTCTTTTGTGGAAGGATAGTCGATTGTGCGTTTAAGACCTTTTTTTTTTCCTCTAGGGTCTTACGCCCAGAATCCCCGTTTTGCGGTGACACCAACACTCGTGAAGGTCACCACTACAAAATGCCAATACTGTCGGCAGTAACATTCACCAAAGAAGTAGAAGTATATAGTTATAATAATTAAGTCTAAGTCCACAAATCATATGTAATATATGAAAGAGAATCACAACACAGTCCATAGAGTAATAGAATGAAAATAGGTAAATCAATAGATATAAACGGTCACTTGCCCCGCACATCATGTCCCCACTACAACACTCTCGTGGAAGCAAAATATACTAATCACTCAAGGATCCTGAAGTTGGTGCTCCTATGCTAGACGGGCCCACCTCCATATACACCGTACTCTGTTGGTACTGCATGTCCTGCTGCTGCCCCCTGTCTCCCATCCAGAGCGCTAGAAATGTTTGATCCACTGACCGTAAGTCAAAATACTAAGCCAACTATCATCCCTGCCTCCCCACGTTATTCCTAGGCACCGTACGGGAAGAAGGAGAAGGAAGATATAGAGTTGGAGAGTGGACAAGAGCAGGTGACAACAAACCTATCTTATCAGTTATATAATCACAAGCACATTGTAACAAAATTTATGCTAGAATTTCTATAGCAATAGAGTAGTATAGACAAGTAAGTAGAGAGCATCACAGAAAAATAAAGTGATAGGAGAGCGCAGAGAAAATAACCTTAACGTATGAGCATGCACACACAAGGTTATAAAGTTAAGGGATCGTTTGGTAGGCCCTAACGTATAAAAAGTCCCATACCAATTTATATATTAGGCGTAAGGGTTGAAATGTGATGATGACATGATATGCTATATTATGTGGGTTTAATGTTATGTTCATACATGTGCAACACACACAAACGACTCTATGCGCACAGGCCTTTAGTTCCCCCATTTGGAGTTAACTAAACTCTCAGGTACTTGCCATCATGGCAAACAGAGGCAGTGGGTTGGGCCACCCCACCTCTAGGATGGCATTCGCACCACCTAACCTAGACCATTGTACGCCTCAACGAGAAGAACACACCGTGGAGCCTCTGCGTACTATGCTGGCAAATCCACAAGTCTTTTTCTTGACTAAGTACAAACCACACCCTCCGAGTTATCATATCGACGTCGGTGTGAACGACCATCAAATATCGAAGACACAACACCTTATTTACATGCAATCATGAATTCCCGAGCAATTGGCTCCCTGGACTAACCTGTCTGTTACAACTACCTTCCGAGCCTTCGGCTCGCCGGGCTAACTTTCCAATTTCCACAACCACCGAGGCTACCGCTCGGGTAACCAAACCAAGAAAGTCTCCCGAGCCATCGGGGTGAGTGAAAGTGAAGTACTGGTATTTACTAGTTGTTCTTTAATCATATGTCTTACGGTTTAAGATGAACCTTGGACTGCTCAGGACATTCTCTATGAGCTATATGACGTTCATGAATGATGACCTCCTCCAAATATTCATCAAAATGACCTAATATTATTACTGGGGGGGTCTAACATGATATGTTAAAGATATATCCAGAATATAATATTTTTTCTAATTTATTTGGCATTTATTGAATTGTTTGCAATATTAGGCCAACTATGCTTTTGAACACCAAGTACAATTTGCTGACATGGTATGGCCTTAAGAAACTTATGACAAGATTATATCATCAAAATAACTGTAATCATGGAATTTCATAATTTTCAAAAAAGGTTTTAACCTCCAAACTATTTATCGACTAAATAACCACAATAATAGGGAAAACAAGAAATAATATAATTATTCATCCAAAAATTATAGAAAAATATTCAGATGTCAAGAGTGACTATAAAAGTCTACTGACTAAAAAATAATAATTTTCTAAGCAGGTTTGGTCAGTCAAATAAATCATTTAAAATATTCTACTAAAAGACATTTTGTGAAGCATCATTTTTAAAAAAGGCTTCCAATACTTTTATAAAAATTCTCTGAGCATAACAATGCATTAATATGTCCTCAAACCAAATTAAATGACTTTTTAGTGAGTAATTAGTTCATAATAAATTCCTTGATAAATAGGATAGATACTAGGTTTGTAAATGAAGTACCCAAAATAATACTCCAAAATTCATAATAAAATTCCCAAAGATTAGTGACAATAATTTAAAGTCACTGCATAGATTTCATGGACATTCAAGATGATATAACTAGGTAATAAAATCATGAGTAAAAGTGCCCTAATTGGTCCTAAACTATTTTAGGGGGGATGTAAGTTCCTTAAGGTCATAAAATCACTCACTAGGGCTTAATTCCACCCTAGGAACACTCCTACCAAGGTTCAAAACATTCTAAGGACATATGGTCCCATGTCCCTAATTGAGCTCAAAACTCAACCCTAGGGTTCACACTTGGGTTCTAGGGCATACCAACCCTAAACCACCCAAAATCTCTTATGTGTGTATTTTATATGAGATTAAGTCAATGGCCAAGGATTCATCCCTTTTGCGTGAGTATTGGCCACACAACCCATCAAACACCATTTCCCCTTTTATCCCCTTAGGGACCAAACTTTGGTCACACAAATACCTACTCAAAGCAAACCCAAATGGGCTGAGATTTTTATGAGTGACCTATCATGACTCTAAGGGTCATCCACCAAAAGTTTGGGGAATTTTGATGTAATTAGAACCTCTAATTAACCTATACATGTATTATTAAATTTCAAGTCACTTGGATGGTTGGATTGATGGGGGCACTCAATTTACTCTCTGGCTAACCCTATGTATAGATTGCACCATTTTGAGTGTTGTGATCAGATCACTAACCCAATTGAGCTAAAATATATTATAATATAAAGTAGACCTCAAGGGCTACAACTTTCATGTTGGTCACTTTTACTATAGAGGGATCTAAGTAGTTTTAGTAATTAAAACCATCCACTGCATAAAATGTGACAGAAATATAATTAACATAAATTAATGAATTAAATCATGCACGAATCTTAAAGCATCAACCGACCAAACGGCATCCCTTCATCTTCTCCATCGCGCCAATGGCCCAGATGGTCCCGTCATGGGGCGACTTTTCTCGTGATTTCCTGGCCACCCGACCACCTCCCTGGCCGTCCACCGCCCCCACCACCTCTATTGAGGTGGTGGCTATCGTTGGGTTGCGACACGGCCGCCGGAGAGGTCGTTTTCAGCGAACCAACAACCACAATATTTCATGGAAAATTATTTAAATCTCCTCACTAGATCCGGCTCAATTGAGCCTGATATCTCTCCTACTCGATCTAAGATGCTAGCACAGAGGCAGAGGGGGAGAAATCGACCTTCTGGGGTTGTTGAAGCCTTGCTAATCGTCGTGTGGCCATTGATGGTGGTGGATGTGGTCGGTGATCTGCAACCACAGTTCCAGAGGGCTCAAAATCTTCAAGCGAAGTGTGGAAACGATTTCTCTTGGTCAGGGGATCTTTTAAATAGATCAAATGGGGGAGGGGAGGGGTCAAAGCTTCAATGGCCATTAATGGCCATGGGGGAGGGGAATCGGCCTCCTGAAATTCCCTTCACCCAACAACTGTTAAGCCCAGGAATGACCGCTAGACTTCTCCTAACAGACTAGAGGAGGTGAATCTAGCCACTAGGATAGAATGGAGAGGCCCTTGGCCTCCCATGGGCATGAATCGCCTCTCTTCCTCTTTTCTCCCTCCTCCATTAAAGGGAAACTTGGTTTCTCTCTCCTTGTCACCCCCTCCAGAATTTGAGTGGCATTTTCGATAAATATCAACCTCCAAATGCTATTGGGCCACTCCAATTAGGCTTAGCCCAAGTGGATCGGGCTAGGTTAGGTCAACTTGAGTTAATTTGACTCATTTCAAGGTTGAGTTAACTTTGGTCAATTTGACTTTTTGGTTTGACCCCAATGGGTCCGTAGAGACCCATTGGGCTCCCCTAAGGTCTAGGGAGACTTGGGTAGGGTTTGTTTTGCACCTTGGAGGACACTTGACCATTATTAGGGTACTTTGACCATTTTAGGGTTTAGGTTGACTTTGGTCAACTTGACCTCTTTGGTTGACCCCAATGGGTCCTTGGTGACCCAATGAACCCCCTTAGGGTCGGGGAGGTTTAGGTGGGCTCAAATTGGCTAAGGGAAGTTCAATTGACCTTATGTGAGGTAGTTTGACTCTTATTTGGGTTAGGGTTGACTTTGGTCAACTTGACAACTTAGGTTGTCTCCAATGGGTCCATTGTGACCCAATGGACCTCCCAAAGGGTTAGGAGCACTATGGTGGGGTCATAGAGTCAATTTAAAGCCCTAAAGTGAAACCCTAGGATTGGTATTTGAATTATGTTATTTGTACACTAAGGTAATTTTTACCTTTATGCCCGAGTTCACGTGGTCTTCTTGAGCTTCCTAGGGTTTTCTCATGACCGAGTCATGACAAAAACACTCTTGGGGGTCTAATTGTTTGAGGAATGTTACAAATCTCAATACCTAAAAAGAAAAATTTTGTCCCCAAAATTAAGGTTAGGCCTACAGGGTTCTAGTAAAATTAAAGCATGTAACATCCCATAGAAAGTTAAAGGTATACCTGACTCGAAGAGATCCGGGTATTTCTGCTACATCTGATCCCGTGGCTCCCAGGTATGCTACTCCTGCCAAAGATTCCTCCACAGGACCTTAACCAGCGAAACCATCTTACGCCGCAAGACTCGTACTGTTGTATCATCAATCATGACTATCTCCATGCCGACCGATTGATCGGATGCTACTGGGCCATCAGTGATGAAAATATGCTGCTCTGGAAGTAGTAGAGCCCTTCGAAGGGAGGAGATGTGGAAGACGTCGTGTAATCCCGCCAACTCCGGCGGTAGCTCCAGTTTGTAAGCAAAGGAACCGATCTGCTCCAGGATCCTGTAGGGCCCCTTATACCTCAGACTAAGATTCTTCTATAGGCGTACCCACGAAACTCCATGTATCAGATGTATCTTCAAGAAGACCTGATCTCCAACCTAGAACTCCACCTGACTATGCTGCACATCGTAATATTTGGCCTGTCTACTCCGGGACTCCAACATCCAATCACGAATCAATCTCACCTGTGCATCTGTGTCCTCTACAAACTCGGAGTCGAGTGCCTTTGGATCCTCATCCTGGATCCAAGATATGGGGGTCCCGTACCTCCGACCGTATAATTCCTCGTAAGAGGCCCTGCCTATACTGGACTGATGATTGTTGTTATACGAGAACTCGATCTATGGTAATAGTGTATCCTATAGCTCCCCCCGGTCAAGGATGCATAAGAGCAGGAGATTCTCCAGTGTCCGGTTGACATGCTCTTTCTGTCCGTCTGTCTGAGGGTGGACGGTTGTACAAAATGTCAACCCAGACCCTAGATAAACCTGGACTGACCTCCACTCTCTCGACATAAAATGTCTGTCTCGATCTGACACAATCGACCTCTTCACTCCATGATAGCGGACAAAATGCTCTACGAACTTCCACACCAAATCACCAACCGGAGCATCCTTGCTGATCGGAACAAATCTAGCCACCTTCATTAACCTGTCGACGATCACCCATATCGAATCATTTCCCATATCTGATCGAGGGAGACCATAAATGAAATCCATGGCTATATCGTCGAACTTCCGCTCTGACACTGGTAGTTGCTGCAATAATCCGGTCGGACTCTTACACTTTGCCTATATGAGCTGATAAGGCTCGTAGTGCATCAAAAAATAAGTGATATTCTTCTTCATGCCCAACCAATACATAGTCCTCTTCAGGTCAACTTTCATCTTTGTAATCCCCTGGTGCACTGAGTACCGGCTACGGTGTGCCTCTACCATAATATCCTCCCGTATCTGGCCGCCTACTGGTGTATAAATTCTGCCTCTAAAGCACAGAAGCCCATCCCTCAGAGAGTAGTCCCTAGTTATGCCTTTCTCTAAGGCACTGAATATCGGCTCCATCCTCACATCCAGCCTCTGCCATCTATGATGCGATCTCGTATGTCGTTGGTGGCACTCATTGAAGCCAGGTACACCTCATAAAGCTCTGGATCATCCTCAGATACCAGAGATATCCGCATGTCCTCCAACATCTATATCAACTCCATGGTCATTAGCTGGTGCTCTTCTCCTGACGTGGTGGTTCTCCGGCTCAAAACATCTGCCACTACATTTGCCTTCCTGGGGTGGTAATGCATGGTGAACCGATAATCTGACAGGAACTCCACCCCTCGTCTCTATTAGATGTTCAGCTCCTTCTATGTATTTACAAACTTCAAATTCCAGTGGTCCGAGAAAATGTTACAGTGGACACCGTAGAGGTAGTGACTCTAGATCTTCAGAGTGAAGATAACCGCTCCCATCTCCAAGTCATGTACCTGGTGGTTATGCTCGTGTTTCTTGAACTAGCGGGAGGCATAAACTATCATGTGCCCATTATGCATCAGAACGGCACCCATCCCCTAATATGACGCATCTGTATAAACGTAAAACCCTTCTTTCCTAGATGGAAGGGCAAGGATAGGGGTCGTGGTAAATCGAACCTTAAGCACCTGGAAGGCAGCCTCGCACTGTGGCATCAACACAAAAGGAGCCTCCTTCTTCGTCAAGGATGTAAGAGGAAGGGCAATCCGGGAGAATCCCTCCACGAACTTCCGGTAGTAACCGACAAGTCCTAGGATAGTTTGTACGTCGGTGGCCGTCTTCAGCGATGGCCAATCTCGTATTGCATGGATCTTCACTGGGTCCACTTCTAGTCCTAATCCACTGATAATGTGGCCCAAGAAATTCACCTCCTTCAGCCAAAACTGGCACTTACTGAACTTAGCATACAAATGGTGCTCTAGGAGCCTCTCCAAAGTCAGTGCCACATGACGAGCATTCTCCTCCTCTGTCCTAGAGTAAATGAGGATGTTATTAATAAAAATGATGGCAGATACGTCGAGATAAGCCTCGAACACCCAGTTCATCCAACTCATAGATGCAGACGGTGCATTCGTGTGCCCGAAGGGCATCATAGTGAACTCATAAATTCCATATCTGCTGCTAAAAGTGGTCTTCTGGATGTCCTCCACCTGAATCCGCAGCTGGTAATAACCTGACCTTGGATCCAACTTCGAAAACCAGTATTCTCCATCCAATTGGTCAAATAGCTCATCGATCCTTGGCAGAGGATATATATTCCGGACCATCATCCTGTTCAATGCTGTTTAATCAATGCACAATATGAGTGTCCCGTCCTTCTTCTTCACAAATAATACTGGAGCTCCCGATGGCGAGGGGCTCGGCATGACAAACCCAGCTTCCACTATCTCCTATAGCTGGCTTCAACACTATACAAACTCCTTCGGGGCCTTGCAATACGTAGCTCTGGATAACGGCTTAGCCCATGACTCGAGCTGTATCTAGAAGTCTTTCTCCCAATACGGTGGTATCTCTGACAACTTCTCTGGAAACACATTTGCAAAATATCGTACCACCAGAATTCTAACAATAGGGTCTGGGTCTTGGTCATCTCAAATAGCACCTGATAGACCACGTGTCCCTATAGGTGGGCCTTGATGGCCTAAATAAAAGAAAGTAGATGGCGGGAGACTGGAATAGTACTTCCGAAGGTCATATAAGTGTTGTCATATCTGAGTACGAACTTTCTTGTCGGGCAATCTGTAACACCCCCTATCCGTTGCATACCTTATAGCAGTAGGTCCGGCCGGGGCCCGACGCCATATACCACAGACAGACCGGGTGGTTACTTAATGGAAACCATCCAACCAATCATAACGTCCTACACAGAGCATTCTAGCGGAAGCAGTTTATAAAAGTTGCAATAAAGAACCCAGCACTAAAGCATGAATGTCCACTTATACCAAAATAGGAATGTTGTACATACACAAGTACAGGCCTTAAGGCCTTACAAAATGGTTCACTTGATATTACATGTCTTACAAACCACGACACGTAGGCCGGTCATACATGAATAAAGCAGTAAACACTCCAATTAGGCCTTCGAGGGTCGGCTTCGCAAATTGGGCTTTAGTCTGCTATTGACCGCTTGGTCCAGCAGCACCTGCAAGCAACAAACCACCGCACGGTGCCAAACAAAAAGGCAACGGTCAGCAATGCTGACCAAATTATAACGATCACGCCCCCAACTCGGGGCGGCGATGCTCCTTCCCTGCAATTTTATTAGCATAAGCGAGCAATATAATAATATTCATTTTATCACAGGCGTAGGCTCACACGGCCACACACCCCATGCACTCAAGGCACATTCTCGGTGAACCGATCGATGTCACGTCAGTTAAAGCCATAGACATTCCGGACCCACCACCGCCACTTTGACGGCCAAACATATGAGAAATTTGTCTTCCCGGCATTGGTCATGACAATTTAAGCCATAGACCGCCGAAGACCCTCATCTATGCCAACGACAAGTGCCATGTAACTTTAGGTCTCTTTAGCCCGAATGACATAGAAGTCGGTACGGTTCCATCTAACCCGTGCTCACGTCGCAACGATAATTTAAGCCATATGCGCAGGTCAAACTTCTCCCGAGTCCCATTTTTGTCACACAGTTTCACATAACTCGGTTATGTTCAAGTTGGCTCTCAGGCTTCCATGTTGGCAAGATCACGCATCCGCCCAGTTTTCCGGGTGCACCTTAGGGTTAGTCCCCAAGGCTCCCTGTTGCAATCTACCGTGTAGAAAACCCGAAAAACAACCAATCGCACGGAGTCTTCTCCGGCATTTATGCAATGCAACATCACCGATCCAGACCAACATGTCCGGGTACGCTTCACACAACATGCCTATGTCCGTTCTCGCTTACGGACTCTAACAACGGGAACTATTCATGTCTACCCGAAGGAACGCCTCCAACTCACTGTAAACTCGCGAGAGCGGGCTTCCTTTTTGCAAAAGAAGTAGAGCTTAACATGCTCCAGAATAGGATCGTTACCCTTGCGTTCTTCTTTGGCGCCATGGAAAAGTAAGCGGATGAAAAGCACCGCACTATCTTTGCCTCCGTGGATCCGGAGTCGGCTCGCGATTTGGAGCTTCGAAGCTCCTCCAATGGCCGGATCTAGCTTCTTCTTCCTTCCTTGGCTCTCCTCTCTCTCTAAGCTTTAGAAAGATAACAACTCATGAAAAGTGAGGGTTTCTAAGGCCCAATCCTTGGTATATCCCATCAGGAACAAACCCCAGCCGTTGGATCACCAATTAAAGAAACGAACATCTTTAATTCGGGACTGAAATGTCCAATCTGGACTGCACATGGCTTGGCACACGCCCGTGTCCAGGGCCGTGTGCCTCATTCACCGTCAAATTCGACTCGCCTGGAACAACACACGGGCACCGAACACGCCCGTGTTCGACCTGACATGCCCGTATTCCACCTGACACTGCCGTATGGCCGGCCATGTACCCGCATCGATTTAACCCGAAAACAACCCGAGCACTGCACTGGTTTTAGGACACGCCCGTGTACTTGCCCGTGTCTACCCCAACACGCCTGGACTCCAGGCCGTGTGCACGGTCTCGACACTCGACACTTCGTTGAGCGAAGATCGTCGACCTGACGACACGGCCTTGGACACGCCCGTGTCCTAGGCCGTGTGCCATGACTCGACACTTCGTCGAGCGCAGAGTGTCGACTTCGCGGGCTGAGTGTCGACACGGGTCGACACGCCCTACGACACGCCCGTGTTGCAGGCCGTGTGCCCAGTCTCGACATAATGTCGAGAGGAAAATGTCGACTTCGCTGGCTGAGTGTCGACACAAGCCGGACATGCCCTGGGACACGCCCGTGTCCCAGGCCGTGTGCCTCCTGCCAGAACCAAAAACTGGCCCAAAACGTCCCCCGTCGCTCTTTTGAGTTTCGGGGCGTTACAAATCTCCCCCTCTTAAAAGAATTTCGTCCACGAAATTATATAAAGTAAAGACATGTACAAAACCAAAATTTTTACCTGAGCGGAACAACTCTGGATACTCGTCAAGTATAGTCTGCTCTCGCTCCCAAGAGAGCTTCTCACGACCGCAATTGTCCCACCGGACCTTGACCATCCTGATCTCTTTATTGCATAGCCGCTTGACCTCCGAGTCCTCAATGCGCACGGGCTTGACTTTTGTCGTCAACCCGCTATCCACCAGCACTTGATCAACCGCGATCACTTGCGTAGGCTCTTGCACCGCCTTCCGAAGCACCGAAATATGGAATACATCATGTAAACCACTAAGATCCACTGAAAGCTTCAACCGATAGGCCGCTTCACCAACTCGCTCCAGAACCTCAAACGGCCCAAGGTACCTCGGGCTTAGCTTTTTCAATCGCCGCACCCGCGAGACACCCTTGAACGGCTTGATCTTTAAGTACACATAGTCGCCCACAGCGAACTCCACGTTCCTGTGCTTGGCATTATAGTACTTCGCTTGCCTGTCCTAAGCGATAAGCAACCTCTCCCGAATGGTACGCACCAACGAAGTAGCATCCTCCACTTCTAATCGCTTGTACAACTTTGACTCACCCGTTTCTAGCCAAGACAACAGCGTGCGATATTTTCTACCATATAGGGCCTCGAAGGGCGCCATTTGGATGCTCGATTGGTAGTTATTGTTGTACGCGAACTCCACCAAATAAAGGTGGTCTTCCCATTGCTTTCCAAAATCCAAGACACACATGCGAAGCATGTCTTCCATAGTTCTATTCACCCTCTCGGTCTGCACATCCGTTTGCGGATGGAAGGCTATGCTGAATTTTAGCTTTGTTCCCAACATTTGCTGCACAAGCCTCCAATCATTGGACGTGAACCGTCCATCTCGATCACTCACGATGCTGCGGGGCACACCGTGAAGCCGTACTATATTATCCACATATAGTTTTGCCAACTTCTCCACCAGATCATCCTTCCTATGGGGAATGAAATGCGACACATTCGCTAACAGATCTACGACCACCCAAATGGCGCCATTCCCCTTTTTCGACCTTGGCAAACCGTGCACAAAGTCTATAGAGATGTCCTCGAATTTCCACTCCGGAATAGGCAAGGACTTAAGAAAATCCTCCAGGCTTTTGGCACTCCGCCTTCACCAAGGCGCAAGTTTGGCACTTTGCTACGTAGAGCGCCACATCCTTCTTCATACCGGGCCACCAAAACAGTTTCTTTACATCGCCGTACATCTTCGTGCTCCCCAAGTGAATCGAGTACTTGGTATGGTGTTCCTCGTTCAACAATTCCACCCTCAGATTGCCCACACTTGGGATGCACAGATGACCGTCTTTCCACAGCACTCCATCCTCCCCAACGAATTGGGGATTTGACTCATCCAGAGCCTCTACCATGAGCTGCTTCATATGGACATCCATATCCAAAGCCTGCCGAAACCGATCAGCCAGGTCATATTGGACTTCAGTCCAATTTAGTATTGCTTCAGCACTTGCTTGCCGATCCACACAAAACAATCTCCAACGCCTCCAACTCCCGCACCAACCGCTCATCATGCATAGATAGCCAATTGGCTTGAGCTGGGGCTCGACGACTCAACGCGTCCGCAACCGTATTACCTTTACCAGGCACGTAGTGGATCTTGAATGTATAGTCTCCCAAGAACTCCATCCATCTATGCTGCCGCAAATTTAGATCCTTCTGACCAATCAGATACTTCACTCTCTTATGACCGGCGTAGACATCCATCTTCACCCCGTACAAATAATGCCTCCACAGCTTCAAGGCAAAACTCACGGCCGCTAAAACCTAGTCTTGGACCGGATAATTCCTCTCGTGAACTTTTGGCTATCTTGCGCCATAAACTATTACACTTCCGTGTTGCAGCAGCACGCAACCCAGACCGCTGCCCGAAGCATCGCTATTAAATCTCATAGCCTTCGGTCCCACTCGGCGAAGTCAGCACAGGCGTCGTGGTCAACCGACATTTCAACTCCTCAAAAGCTCGCGCGCACTCCGGCGTCCAAACGAACTTCTGCTCCTTCCTCTTCAAAGTAGTGAGAGGTAACGCTATCCGCGAGAAGTTCTCTACGAAGAGCCTATAATAGCCGGCAAGCCCCGGAAAGCTCCGGACTTCCGCTACCGTAGCAAGCTCAGGCCACTCCAGCATCGCAACAATCTTCGTCGGATCCACTGCAATGCCTTCCTCACTTACTATAAGACCGATAATGCCACTGAGGATGACCAAAACTTGCACTTCGAGAACTTGGCATACAACTGATTCCTCCTTATCGTCTCCAAAACCAAAAGAAGATGCTTGAAGTGATCTTCCTTACTCTGCGACTACACCAGAATATCGTCGACAAAGACGATCACAAAATGGTACAAGTACTCCCGGAAGGTCCTGTTCATTAAATCCATGAACACTGACGGCGTATTAGTCAGCCCAAACGGCATGATCGTAAACTCGTAACGCCCATATCCTGTACTGAACGTTATCTTAGGGATATCACTCTCCCTTATCTAATTTAGAGTACGTCGTTGACCAGACCAACTGATCACAAAGATCATCGATCCTTGGGATTGGGTACTTGTTCTTTTCGGT
The DNA here is from genome assembly GCA_039583875.1 of Platanthera guangdongensis. Classification (NCBI taxonomy): domain Eukaryota; kingdom Viridiplantae; phylum Streptophyta; class Magnoliopsida; order Asparagales; family Orchidaceae; genus Platanthera; species Platanthera guangdongensis. The sequence continues at coordinate 96,813,456 of CM077153.1, read as the reverse complement.
TAACTTGTTGAGCTCCCGATAATCAATACATAGCCTCAAGCTTCCGTCCTTCTTCTTAATAAAGAGGGTCGGTGTGCTCCAAGGCGAAGGACTTGGACGCACATACCCTTGCTCCAACAACTTTTAGAAGTTGCACCTTCAGCTCCGCCATTTCCTTAGGCGCTAGCTGATATGGAGAGCGTGACACAGGCTTTGCACCTGGTACTAGCTCAATCATGAAATCTATCTCCCGTTGAGGCGGGGCTCCAGGAAGATCTCCAGGGAACACATCAGGGTACTCTGATACCACTGAAATATTAACAAACGCGGGCTTCGGCTTTGCATCTCCACTAGTGTACAGAACAGCTCTACACCAGCATGAACCGCCTTCACCACCTGAAGAGCAGACACCAACGTCTTGCTCGACCTCTTCGAGCCCGTAAAGGTCGTCTCACGACTTGATCCCAGCTTGATTTCCTTACTACCGCAATCTATATAGGCTTGCTGCTCCGAGAGCCAGTCCATACCAAATATAACGTCGAACTCCAACAATGGAAGTAACGACGCTTGCAGATCGAACTCCTGATTCTCAATCCAAAACTAAGCGCAACAGATTCTACCCGCGCACAATGAGCACCATTGGACTATAATGCATCCAATTTGTCTCGTACCATCGAAGGAGGTACTCCGACGCACAATTAAATTCCTAATAAAGGAATGCGAAGCTCCCTAAACGAACGGTGCTCTCGCAGATAAAGTAAAGTCGTAACAAAGCTTAGCACAAGTAGTTCTAAGCTAACATGCACAAGGGCAACAAGTATTTAAGGCAAAATTATCTTTAAACCATACCTGTCCTCACGACGGCGTGCTTCCTCCCGGGCTTTAGGCACTCACGGACATAATGCCCCGGCTCCCCACAGTTGTAACATGCGCCCGGGGTTTGGCTTGTAGTTGCCCCCGAAGCACCGAAAGGAGGGACTAGGTCTAGAGCCTTAGCCTTCTTATACCATTTTCGATATACAGACTTTGAGGTGATCGACACCTTGAATGTCGTTTCCTTTGCACTAAAGTCCTCGACTGCTTCTGACATGGCTTTCTTGGCCTTCTTAGCACCTTCCAACAGTCTCGGGCAAAGTGCCCTTTCTTTCCACAAGTAAAACATGTGTAAGTAGCTTTGCTAGTCGATGCCATAGCCGCTTTCTCCAGCATTCCAATGGATGCAACTCTTATGGGGCTGGCATAGCTCGATAACATTGTCGCTGGCATCGGGAGGGTCTTCCTCAAATCTGCCTCCAAAGATCAAGCTGATTCCACCAAGGATCGGAATCCCAATAACTTTGGTCGTAGCAGTAGAACTCGTAACTCGGCGCGCAGGCCATTATAAAACCTATCGACTGTAGCTTGCTCATTATCCAACTCGAAGCATGGGTAGCGGCTTATCATAAAAATGCTTGCAAGTATTCATCAACTGTGTGCGCTCCCTGCATTAAATGCATATTCAGCTGCTGCCACGATGGTCTACCAAAGTTCATCTGCTCCATCACGCCAACCGGCGTTGAAGCCACAACAGGGGCGCAGGGTTGTACATTTCCTCCAAGATGTGCACCCGTCACAGCGAACACCGCTTCAACGATCCTTCTAACAGTTTCATATGAAGGAGGAGTCTCAAACACCTCAACGGTCGCACTATACTCCTCAGAAACCGGACAGTCTGGCGGTCCAGCACCGCTTCTGGTCACCTATAGTGGAACAAAACATCGTTAAGCGACCAAATAAAATTGCAAACAGCAATTATAGGAACACGCAGGTTCCTCAAACACATGTATTTTCATTCCTAAGTGGACATTCATGGGTTCTTTTACCGTTATAACGATGACGCATGCAATGTGCTCACCACACCTTAAAAAGAATTCGGCCACGAATTCAGCTTAAGCCCGACCAAAACCAGTAGTCTGATACCAAATTGTAACACCCCCTATCCGTCGCATAGCATATAGCAGTAGGTCCGGCCGGGGCCCGACGTCATATACCACAGACAGACCGGGTGGTTACTTAATGGAAACCATCCAACCAATCATAACGTCCTACACAGAGCATTCTAGCGGAAGCAGTTTATAAAAGTTTCAATAAAGAACCCAGCACTAAAGCATGAATGTCCACTAATATCAAAATAGGAATGTTGTACATACACAAGTACAGGCCTTAAGGCCTTACAAAATGGTTCACTTGATATTACATGTCTTACAAACTACGGCATGCAGGCCGGTCATACATGAATAAAGCAGTAAACACTCCAATTAGGCCTTCGAGGGCCGGCTTCGCAAATTGGGCTTTAGCCCGCTATTGACCGCTTGGTCCAGCAGCACCTGCAAGCAACAAACCAGCGCACGGTGGCAAACAAAAAGGCAACGGTCAGCAATGCTGACCAAATTATAACGATCCCGCCCCCAACTCAGGGCGGCGATGCTCCTTCCCTGCAATTTTATTAGCATAAGGGAGCAATATAATAATATTCATTTCATCACAGGCGTAGGCTCACACGGCCACACACCCCGTGCACTCAGGGCACATTCTCGGTGAACCGGTCGATGTCATGTCAGTTAAAGCCATAGACATTCCATGTTGGAGTTACCATTGTGATCTGGAAGTGATCAAGCATGTAATCTCACTACCAACGCGATATGAGCCTGCATGGTCGCACATAAGAGATGTGGAGAAGTTGGATGACTGACTGTATTGGTAAAGGTTACCAATCACCGACCTGAATAGGGTTATGGGCAAAGTGTTGCCTTATAGGATCATCGGGTTGGGCAAATGTTGCCTTGAAGGGCTGGTTGGGATTGTCGTCCGAGGGTCGATGACATTAGTCGAGAATCGTCTTCTGATTCCCGCCGATCGGCGAGAATCGTCTCTCTGATTCTCGCCGATCGACGAGAATCGTCGAGAATCAATTGTTGATTCTCGACGATCGACTACTTTGACAATTGTCATCGACCGCGGCTCGACGATCGTCGAGTATCGTTGTGTATCGTCGAGCGCGGCTCGACGATCGGCGAGAATCGTCGAGTATTGTACTCTGATTCTCGCCGATCCTGTATGATACTCGTCGACTGATTCTCGCCGAACCTGCTCAGTGATTCTCGCCGATTGTCGTCGATTCTCACCGATTGATACTCGCCGATTCTGAACCCTATTCTCGTGTGGTCTGCGGATAGCGATTTTCCTGGGTTTATTTATACCTTTGGTATAAATAGGACACTTAGGGTTTTCGGGATCGCTCGCGCTCGCGATTTTCTCCTGTAGCAAATCGAACCCGACGGAAGCCGTTCCGCCTTTCGCTGCGCCGATCCCGATCCCCGCCGCCGACGGAAGAGTTCCGCCGCCGCCATGTTTGCTCCGTCGACCGCCTCTTCTCCAGCGACTGTCGCTGGTGCTGCTCTTCCTGGCGCGGACCTAGCAGTCCGTGGAATAGCCGAGGTGCGGTCTTCTCCTTCCCGATCTTCCGTGCGACGGAAAGCTCGGCGTTCTCCCGCTCGTGTGGACTTCTGCTGAAACGTGGACACTATTCCATGAAGAACTCGCCACCAGCAGAAATCAAAGTTTGGAGCATCTCTGTTGAGTTGTGACTCAACGCCACCGAGGTAATTTTTGCCTAGTTTTTGCTAACTTCTTGATTCAACGTTCATAGCCCGATCCACATCTCTTTGGGTTTTTCTTGATGTTTATTTTTCCGCTGCGTGCACAAGCGTTGTGCCATCCCCATAGAGAAACCCAACAGTGGTATCAGAGCGAGGTTCCGGCCATGATCGTTGTTTTGGAAGTTTGTTATTCCAGTGTATGTAAACCTAGGGATTTAGAAGTGTTCTAAATGTCTAGATTTAGTCTTGGTACCTCGCCAAGAACGATTGGAATTTCGGTGGATTTCTAAGTGTTAGAAATTGTGATCTCCTTAGCAGTAACCATCCCTCGATTTTGTTTTGGATTTTGAATCCAACAAAGAGAGATGAGCTTGTCTACTGCTTTAAGTTGAGCTGTCTTTGCCTTTGTCCAATGCATGTAAATCTGAGGATTTGGAAATTTCCGGATGTTCAGATTTAGCCCTTCCTTCTATCAAATGTTGATGGTGTCAGGATGTGCACATAAGGGATGCATGTGGTTTTAGAAGAATTGTTTTTCTTTGGATGTGCACATCGATCAAATGTTGATCATGGTTAATTGTTAACCTATATTTGAAATCCCTTCATCAAATATTAAGTGTTCGGATGCCTTCCGATGGATGACACTCTTCCTGCCTCGATCGATGAAGTGTGGGCTTGCCAAAGCAAGGTGCATTAATCTATCTTGGTAAGGGTGCGAGCGGATAATTGTGATATCCCACTGTCGACATCGGGTCCAGCTTAACTAGGTGACCTCAAAGGTTGAGTGCCTAGAGGCATAGGGTTGGCATGCACCATATGATGGATGCGAATAAGGAGTTATTCACCAACCATACAAGAATTGCATGAGAATGCAATTGGCAAGCGTTGCCTACCTAAATAACCGCATCGTGAGAGGAACGCCAAAGCAGACTCATAGTGTTGGTGAAATACGGATCTTGTCCACTAAGAGAGTAGCTCGCATGAACTCTCCGAATTGTTAGTGAGGGCTATCATTTCGAATAAAATAGTGGGAGTATTTTAATTGAAGTCCTAATTAGAATAAATTGTAATTGAAATTTAGGTACTGATTTTATTCTGCATAAATTCTTGTAGAATTCCATGGCAAGCGTTGCGCACTCCACGTTGTCTCTGAGAGCCATCCTTGAGAAGGATAAGCTCAGTGGGACAAATTACATGGACTGGTATAGGAACCTGAGAATTGTTCTCAGGCAAGAGCGAAAGCTCTATGTCTTGGAAGAAGAAGCCCCCGAGGTGCCGACCGGGAACTCTTCCCGTGCTGAGAAAGATACTTATAAGAAGTATACTGACGATGCTTTGGATGTCGAGTGCCTTATGCTTGCCACCATGAACTCTGAGCTTCAGAAGCAACATGAGAACATGGGGTGCAAGGAGATTGACGAGCATCTCAAGAAAATGTTTCAAGGGCAGGCTCGTCAAGAGAGGTTCGACATCACGAAAGCGTTGTTTCAGTGCAAGATGGGAGTTCGAGACTCAGTAGGGACTCACGTACTCAAGATGATTGGGTATATAGAGAACCTTGAAAGGCTAGGTTTTCCTCTTGGTCAAGAGTTGGCCACGGATCTGATCCTGCAATCGTTGTCAGACAGTTATGAGCAGTTCGTCTTGAACTACAACATGAACGAGATAGACAAGACACTGCCCGAACTCCTAGGCATGTTGAGAACTGCCGAAATCAATATGAAGAAGTCCAAGCCTGCCAGCCCCATACTGATGGTGCATAAGGGCAAGGGCAAAGCCAAGGGCTCCAAGAAGACGAAGGTAGGACCTAAGTCATATCTTGAGCCCAAGTCTTCAGCACTGATGAAAAAGAAGAGCACGGTGAAGGATGGGAAATGCCACCACTGTGGCAAGGCTGGTCATTGGCGGAGGAACTGTCCTTCGTATATTGAGGGTCTGTAGAAACTGAGGGGAGGCATGACTTCCGCTTCTAATATCTACGTTATAGAGATAAACCTTTCTGCTCCTTCATCTTGGGTATTGGATACCGGATGTGGTTCTCACATTTGTACAAATGTGCAGGAATTGGGAAGGAGAAGATTGCTGAGTAAAGGGGAGGTGGACCTCCGCGTTGGCAATGGAGCAAGAGTTGCTGCTGTAGCCGTAGGAGTTTACCGTCTTTCTTTGCCCAGTGGGCTTGTAATAGAACTAGATAACTGTTATTTTGTTCCGGCGATAACTAGAAACATTATATTTATTTCATGTTTGGACATGATTGGATTTTCTTTTATAATTAAGAACAATTGTTGTTCTATATTTAAGAATAATGTTTGTTATGATGTATCCCAATTGTTTAATGGTCTTTACGTTTTGAACTTGGACCATCTGATCTGTAATGTAGAAAACAATAAAAGACTAAGAACAAATGATTCGAACCCTACTTTTCTCTGGCATTGTCGTTTGGGCCATATCAACGAGAAGCGCATATCCAAGCTCCATAGAGATGGACTTTTGGACTCATTTGATCTTGAATCATTTGAGCGATGCGAATCTTGTTTGTTAGGCAAGATGGCTAAAGCTCCTTTCACTGGTTATACTGAGAGGGCTGAGGATCTCTTGGGTGTTGTACATAGTGATGTATGCGGACCCATGAGTTCCATGGCTAGAGGAGGGTATTTCTACTTTGTTACATTTACTGATGATTTCAGTAGATACGGATATGTGTATCTTATGAAGTGCAAATCCGAGACCTTTGAAAAGTTCAAAGAGTTCAAGAATGAAGTAGAAAACCAGTTGGGTAAAAGGGTTAAAGCACTCCGATCTGATCGAGGTGGCCAATACCTGAGTCATGAGTTCCGTGATCATCTGAAAGAGTGTGGTATTGTATCACAGCTCACTCCACCTAGAACACCACAACATAATAGTGTGTCTGAGAGGAGAAATCGTACTCTGTTAGACATGGTACGTTCGATGATGAGTCATGCAGACTTGCCTGTTTCCTTTTGGGGTTTTGCTTTAGAGACTGTTGCAATGACATTGAATCGCGCTCCAACTAAAACGGTTCTGAAGACACCATATGAGATATGGACTGGGAAGCGTCCTAGTATGTCGTTCATTAAAATTTGGGGCTGTGAGGCATACGTGAGACGTCAAATGCCTGACAAGCTGGAACCCAAATCAGATAAATGTTATCTGGTGGGATATCCTAAGGAAACGAAAGGGTATTACTTTTACCTACCGTCTGAGGGCAAAGTGTTTGTCGCAAGGACTGGTGTCTTCTTGGAGAAAGAGTTCTTATCAAGAAAGACTGAAAAGGTAGAGCTTGAAGAAGTTCAAGAACTACATGTAGTGAATGAACCGGAATTGGATTCTGAGACAGGACTACAAGATGTTGTAGCTAGAGAACCTGCTCAGGGAACACAAGTCCTACGTAGATCTGGTAGACCGAGGTTTGAGCCTGAGAGATATGGATTTCTCGTGTCTCAAATAGGTAATGTGTTTCTCATGGATCATGATGATGAACCAGCAACCTACCAAGAGGCTATGAATGGACCGGACTCCGACAAATGGCTTGAGGCTATGAAATCCGAAATGGACTCCATGTATGCAAACCAAGTTTGGAACTTGGTGGAACCACCTGAAGGGGTACGACCCATAGGGTGCAAGTGAGTCTTCAAGAAGAAGACCGACATGGATGGGAATGTACAGACATTCAAAGGGCGACTAGTGGCTAAGGGTTTCAAGCAAATTCATGGTATTGACTATGATGAGACCTTTTCCCCTGTTGCCATGGTAAAGTCCATTAGGATATTGCTTGCTATTGCTGCGTATTATGACTGCAAGATCTGGCAGATGGATGTCAAAACGGCTTTCCTTAATGGAAACCTCCTTGAGGAAGTGTATATGACACAACCCGAGGGTTTTGTATCCCCAGATGAAGCCACTAAAATATGCAAGCTGAATAAGTCCATTTATGGACTGAAACAGGCCTCTCGAAGTTGGAATCTTCGTTTTGATGAGAAAATCAAAGAGTTTGGTTTCATCAAGAATGAAGATGAGCCTTGTGTTTACAAGCGAATCAGTGGGAGCATTGTTGTCTTCCTGATATTGTATGTAGATGACATACTGTTGATCGGGAATGACATTCCTACCCTGAAAGTTGTTAAGAACAACCTAGGGAACTGCTTTTCAATGAAGGATTTGGGTGAAGCGACTTATATACTCGGTATTAAGATCTATAGAGATAGATTGAAGAAGTTGCTGGGTTTGACCCAGAGTACGTACATCGAAAAGGTGTTGAAGCGGTTCAACATGCTTGAGTCCAAGAAAGGATTTTTGCCCATGTCTCATGGTGTGAATCTCTCTAAGGACCAGTGTCCAAAGTCTTGTGAAGATAAGGACCGCATGAAGTTGATTCCATATGCTTCGGCAATTGGATCAATTATGTACGCGATGTTATGTACTCGACCCGATATCTCCTTTGATTTGAGCATGACTAGCAGGTATCAGTCAGACCCCGGTGAGTGTCACTGGATTGTAGTCAAGAATATCCTGAAGTACTTTAGAAGGACTAAGGACGTGTTCTTGGTGTATGGTGGAGAGGAAGAGCTCGTTGTAAGTGGTTACACGGATGCTAGCTTCCAAACTGATCGAGACGACTCCAAGTCTCAGTCAGGTTTTGTGTTTTGCCTGAATGGAGGAGCTGTGAGCTGGAAGAGTTCCAAGCAAGAGACAGTTGCTGATTCTACAACAGAGGCCGAGTATATCGCAGCAGCTAATGTGGCGAAGGAGGCTGTATGGATTAGGAAATTCATCGGCGAGCTTGATGTAGTTCCTAGCATTGTTGGTCCCGTAGTTCTCTACTGTGATAACAATGGTGTAATTGCACAATCTAAGGAACCTAGATCTCATCAGCGCTCCAAGCACATACTCCGGCGTTTTCATCTTATTCGTGAGATTGTCGAACGAGGAGATGTAAACATTTGCAGAGTGCCGACTGAGGAAAATATTGCGGATCCGCTGACAAAGCCTCTCGCGCAGAGAAAGCATGATGGTCATACTAGATCGATGGGTATATGATACCTAAATGATCAACTCTAGCGAGAATCTTGTGGGTTGCATGTAATCTTGTATTTTGTTGGCTGTTTGTTCATATGATGAACTGTGTACCTAGTTTTTATTTTATAATTAATGGCAAATTCTTTTATTATGAATTTTTCTATATATGATAGTTAAATGTTAACATAATAGATACCCTTAGAATGTTCGCTTCCATGGGACATCAAGTACGTGACTTGAATGTGAGAGCCCATGATTTATTTGAAGCTTCATTCTTAAAGGTCCCTGGTCGAGTATCATCATAGAAGCTAAGGGTGATGATGGTACATGAAGACTAGCACGTGTGTTGACTGATGACTGGTTCTCACAGGTCATGATATTGTGATATCAAGTCATCACGTGGGTACTTGTTAGTGAACAAGTTGTACTGGACAGACCCAACCTGAGACTACTCTGTGGATTGTCATCCAATCGTGTCACGAGTAGGTCTCAATTGACAATGGTGTTGTGATCCTTTGAGCTGAAGTCACAGCATTCATCAAGTGAGGAAGAGCGTGCTTTGATGCCATCTAAAGTCTTCCTTGAGAAAGGTTGATGATAAGGGTGGTTGTTGGGCATGTTACGAATCATTTGGGTGTTTGTGTGTGAGCAGATATGAGATTTGTCCTCCTGTATGACAGGAGTTGCATCCATGGGCCCCTTGATGGAACTGGACTGAGAAATGCATGGCCATGCTTGGTTGAGTCAATATGTGATATTGGACTCACCATTCTCTGGAAGTCCGTCCTGGATCAAGAAACTTGGATTGAGCTATTACGAGGGTGACACGGTCCATACCTCTAGTTCTTTCCGGATGTAAAGGACAAAGGGATAAAGACAACGCTGATACATTGGTCATAAAGGCTTATGAGTTATAAACTCATATTGCTTGGGGAGCAATGATGCATTGCTAGATGCCGCTCATTGTTTGTGAGGTTTTTGGTTTGATACTTTCGAGATCAAGTGGGAGTCTGTTGGAGTTACCATTGTGATCTGGAAGTGATCAAGCATGTAATCTCACTACCAACGCGATATGAGCCTGCAGGGTCGCACATAAGAGATGTGGAGAAGTTGGATGACTGACTGTGTTGGTAAAGGTTACCAATCACTGACCTGAATAGGGTTATGGGCAAAGTGTTGCCTTATAGGATCATCGGGTTGGGCAAATGTTGCCTTGAAGGGCTGGTTGGGATTGTCATCCGAGGGTCGATGACATTAGTCGAGAATCGTCTTCTGATTCCCGCCGATCGGCGAGAATCGTCTCTCTGATTCTCGCCGATCGACGAGAATCATCGAGAATCAATTGTTGATTCTCGACGATCGACTACTTCGACAATTGTCGTCGACCGCTGCTCGACGATCGTCGAGTATCGTTGTGTATCGTCGAGCGCGGCTCGACGATCGGCGAGAATCGTTGAGTATTGTACTATGATTCTCGCTGATCCTGTATGATACTCGTCGACTGATTCTCGCCGAACCTGCTCAGTGATTCTCGCCGATTGTCGCCGATTCTCACCGATTGATACTCGCCGATTCTGAACCCTATTTTCGGGTGGTCTGCGGATAGCGATTTTCCTGGGTTTATTTATACCTTTGGTATAAATAGGACACTTAGGGTTTTCGGGATCGCTCGCGCTTGCGATTTTCTCCTGTAGCGAATCGAACCCGACGGAAGCCGTTCTGCCTTTCGCTGCGCCGATCCCGATCCCCGCCGCCGACGGAAGAGTTCTGCCGCCGCCGTGTTTGCTCCGTCGACCGCCTCTTCTCCAGCGACTGTCGCTGGTGCTGCTCTTCCTGGCGCGGACCTAGCAGTCCGTGGAATAGCCGAGGTGCGGTCTTCTCCTTCCCGATCTTCCGTGCGACGGAAAGCTCGGCGTTCTCCCGCTCGTGTGGACTTTTGCTGAAACGTGGACACTATTCCACGAAGAACTCGCCACCAGCAGAAATCAAAGTTTGGAGCATCTCCGTTGAGTTGTGACTCAACGCCACCGAGGTAATTTTTGCCTAGTTTTTGCTAACTTCTTGATTCAACGTTCATAGCCCGATCCACATCTCTTTGGGTTTTTCTTGATGTTTATTTTTCCGCTGCGTGCACAAGCGTTGTGCCATCCCCATAGAGAAACCCAACATTCCAGACCCACCACGACCACTTTGACGGCCAAACAAATGAGCAATTTGTCTTCCCGGCATGGGTCACGACAATTTAAGCCATAGACCGCCGAAGACCCTCATCTATGCCAACGACAAGTGCCACGTAACTTTAGGTCTCTTTAGCCCGAACGACATAGAAGTGGGTACGGTTCCATCTAAACCGTACTCACGTCGCAACGACAATTTAAGCCATATGCGCAGGTCAAACTTCTCCCGAGTCTCATTTTCGTCACACAGTTTCACATAACTCGGTTATGTTCAAGTTGGCTCTCAGGCCTCCATGTTGGCAAGATCACGCATCCACCCAGTTTTCTGGGTTCACCTTAGGGTTAGTCCCCAAGGCTCCCTGTTGCAATCTACCGTGTAGAAAACCCGAAAAACAACGAATCGCACGGAGTATTCTCCGGCATTTATGCAATGCAACATCACCGATCAAGACCAACATGTCCGGGTAGGCTTCACACAACATGCCTATGTCCGTTCTCGCTTACGGACTTTAACAACGGGGACTATTCATGTCTACCCGAAGGAATGCCTCCAACTCACCGCAAACTCGCGAGAGCGGGCTTCCCTTTTGCAAAAGAAGTAGAGCTTAACATGCTCCAGAAGAGGATCGTTACCCTTGCGTTCTTCTTTGGCGCCATGGAAAAGTAAGCGGATGAAAAGCACCGCACTAGCTTTGCCTCCGTGGATCCGGATTCGGCTCGCGATTTGGAGCTTCGAAGCTCCTCCAATTGCCGGATCTAGCTTCTTCTTCCTTCCTTGGCTCTCCTCTCTCTCTAAGCTTTAGAAAGATAACAACTCATGAAAAGTGAGGGTTTCTAAGGCCCAATCCCGGGTATATCCCATCAGGAATAACCCCTAGCCGTTGGATCACCAATTAAAGAAACGAACGGCTTTGATTCGGGACTAAAATGTCCAATCTGGACCGCACACGTGTAACAGCCCAAAGTTCTGAAACGGGAAAATTTGGGTGACACGGCCTGGGACACGGGCGTGTCCCAGGGCGTGTCAGGTGGACACGGCCTGCGACACGGGCGTGTCGCAGGGCGTGTCAAGGCAGTGTCGACAGTCGACTTAGGTGTCGACGATTTTCGCTCGACGATCGTCGAGAGGAGGCACACGGCCTAGGACACGGGCGTGTCCATGGCCGTGTCGTTGAGTGTCGAGTGTCGAGATCGTCGAGTGTCGAGATCGTCGAGTGTCGAGTGTCGAGTGTCGAGATAGGTGACACGGCCTGTGACACGGGCGTGTCACAGGGCGTGTCAAATCGGAACGACGAGCTCAGCCCGCCGAATGATTTTGACAGGGCGTGTCTGGGTGCCGTGTCTGGGCACACGGCCGGGGACACGGGCGTGTCCCAGGCCGTGTGAAGTCTCGGGATGATTTGGGATTTTTTTCACCCAGGTACACGGCCACAGACACGGGCGTGTCTGAAGGCGTGTTGGTGACACGGCCCATGACACGGGCGTGTCCCATGGGCGTGTCACTGGTTTGGATAGGTCGGTTGACCACCGCTTGAGGCACACGGCCAGGCACACGGCCGTGTTCGAGGCCGTGTCGGGTCAAAATGTGTGTTTTTGGCAGAATCGTGGCCGTCCATTTCTTCAGTCTGAATCCAAGGGCTGAAAGCTCTTCTTCTTTTTCCTTAAGGGCCGAATTCAGAAAAGAATCCTCACTTTGAATTGGCCTTCATCTTTCTTCAAGAGAGAGAGAAAGAGTGAGAGAAAGGAGGAGGAAGAAGGGAAGGGGGCTGCTGTTGGTGGTGCTGCGGTTTACCGGCGAGAGATCCGAAGCCAGCGTTGCGGAGGAAACGCTCTTGCGAGTCTTGCAAGCAAGCTTTCAAGCCATGGCACCGAAGCGATCGTCAAGGGTAACGACTTTTCTTCCTAGCCATGTGAAGGCTTCTGTTTTGGCATATCTTTTGATTCCCCCACCAAGAGGTGGCTGCTTTTGGGAGTCATTTGGGTGATTCTTGAAATCCCCTTTTGTTGTGCATATAGATCCGGAAATGGAGTACGGAATAGGCATGCTGTGTGAAGCCCATCTGGACAGGTTGGTCTGGATTGGTGATGTTGCATACGAACCGGAGAAGACTCCGTGATAACGTGTAGTGTAAGGAGTCTCGGGTTATACCTGCGAAAAGGAGTAGCAGGAAGTACTGGGGTGGTAGCCCAGGAAAATAGCCTTGTGATGGTTTTGGGTCCAACCTGTGAATGAGGCACAGGTAGTACTGGTGAGACCAGGAAAAGCCCTTTTTGTGATGCTTGATGTCATAGGGTGTCCACCTGTGAAGCGAGTCACAGGAAGTACTGGTATGCCCAGGAAAGACCCCTGACATTTGTGCTTGTGCGGTGTCCACCTGTGAAGAGAGTAACAGGAAGTACTGGTGTGCCCAGGAAAGACCCGCTGTTGTTGTGAGAAAATGGGTGTAAGGCTTATGCCCAGGCTTAAATGCCAGGAACAGGATTGGTGAGACCGACCCGCGCCTTTGATATAGCCATGAGTACGCTGTACTCGGAGAAGGCAAGGCGATTTGAGCAACGGGGGGTGGAGGATCCGACCTGCGCTATGTCCGTCCGATGTGAGACCAAAGGTACGGTCTGTTGGAGCGCATAGCAAGAGTCTTCGGCCTGCGCGCCATGACACAATGGGGGGCTACGGGCCATCCCGGTGTCCGAGGACTAACTCCGGCTGCACGCCATGGAGTAAATGCTCAAGAGATTTACCGTTGGGTGATAACCCTGATACGGTGGTGGGCAAGAGGTTGCCAGAACACCAAGAATGTGCCCTGAGTGCACGGACCGTTGGGCCGGGTGGCGAACGGTTGTGATGGCTTGTGTGCGTGAAAGCACATTTTGATATATTGCCATACTTGTGATATGATATGCCTGCAGGGAAAAATACCGCTGCCCCGAGAGAAGGGGTAGGGTCGTTATAATTTGGTCAGCTGAACGCTGACCGTTGCTTTTGTTTGCCACCGGTGGGTGGATTGTCCCTTGCACAGGTGCTGGAGAGCCGAGCGGGACGCATAGAGGTTGATGCTCCTGCTGGTGTTGCTGCTGCTGCTGTTTAGCCCTCGAAGGCTATGTTTGAGATGTGTGTTTTCTTTTGTTGTGGCCGGCCTGCGCGCCCATAATTGTAGCCACTGTATGAAAGCTATGTAAGGCCATAAGGCCAACACTTGTTCTTATTGTAAGACATTCCTATATGTATATAAAATGTGGAGTTTTATGTTTGGGCATTCATGAGGAGTTCAAGTAGTTTAGGCTTCCGCTAGAATGCATGTGATAGGTGCGATGCGCTACTCTGGTATCATCCTGTACCTTCACCGACTGTTTTGTGGTATCTCCTGTGGGGCCCCGGCCGGACCTTCTAGAATATATCATATGAACGGATGGGGTTGTTACATTTTTGGTATCGGTTGTTTTGGTCTTTCCCTCTCGAAGTCGTGGTCGACTTCTTTTGTGGGGTGGCGAGCACGTGTTTGTGCAAACCAAAGTCTACGAATGAACTCCTGAATGTCCATGATAGGAATGCAAATTGGTTTGTTTGAGGAACCTGCGTGTTCCTATTTTGTATTGTTTGCTTGGGTACGACCGCTAATGTATGTGTCTTGTCCACCTTTAGGTGACACGAAGTGGAGCTGGGCCGTCTGAGCCCCAGCGTTCTGATGAGAGTAGGGCACCAGCTGAGGTGCCTACACCTCCACCGTCTGCCGAGCATGTGCGGTTAGTTGCGGAGGCATTATTTACCATGATCCAAGGCCAGCCACTTAGGCAGGAACAAGTGGATGTTAGGCCAGAACAGGTGGAGGCAAGGCCGGAACCTGTAGTGGATGTGGCTCCTCGAGCAGCTGAGAAGCAACTAACACGGTTCATGAGTTTCCATCCGCCTACATTTTCGGGAGCGGGTACTCCGACGCAGGCAGAGGATTGGTTATCGCGCGTCAAGAGAGTTATGGCGGCGATTGGCACGGCGGAGCGTCAGAAGGTTACCTTAGCTACATTCTTGCTTGAAGGAGAAGCTCGCTTGTGGTGGGATGAGATAGAGTTACATCATTTGGCGGGTCGTCCGTTAGCTCAAGTCTCCATGGATGAATTCTCTCGATTGTTCCTAGCAAAGCACCTTCCTGTGGCTCAGCGGATAGCCATGGAAAATGAATTCCAACGGTTGACTCAAGGTGAGGGCAGTGTTGACGCGTACCTGCATGAATTTACGCGCTTGGGGCGGTATGCGGGTTCGATATTTGCTGATGAGCAGCGGAAGACCAATAGGTTCTATGAAGGCCTGAGGGACGAGTTGAGGTTCCTTGTGTCAAGTTCTGTGAACCAAGGTTTCCAAGCATTGGTTGACACTGCAACCGCGTTGGAAAAGGATATGAAAAGGGTGCAAGGAAAGAGAGCTTTGACTGTGACGCAACCGGAGTGGAAGGCGCCCCGATCTGGGAAACCATTCTATAAGAAGAAATGGGGTAAGAAGTCCAAGCCGAGTGGACAAGCTCCTTCATCAGTTGCAACGGGAGCAACGTCAGGGGCTACTTCCAAGCCAGATACTCGGGTCTGCTACAATTGTGGCCGCATGGGGCATATTGCGCGAGATTGTCGGATGCCGCCGAAGAGTGAAAAGAAGGCGGGAGCATCGTATGCGGAGAAAGGAAAGGCGGTGGTGGATTCCTCTGCCTCGCAAGCGCAACCCCGGGTCTACAATCTTGGCCTGCAGGAGGCCATCAAGCAGAGTGACGTGGTCACAGGTATGAGTTTAGTTTTGCTTATGCTAATGTTTGTATGCTTAGCTTAGTACCTCTTTGTTTGCGATTTGTATGTGTGACATGGTTGTCATAGGTTTTGTGATGATTCGGGACACGCTGGCGCGAGCACTATTTGATACAGGTGCATCGCATTCTTTTCTGTCTTGTGATTTTATAACGCGGCTTGGGATACCCAGTCGTGCAAAGACAGATAAGGTCAGAGTGGTGTTGCCGAATGGCTGTTGGATGCTTGCGGATCAAGCTTGCGATGTGGCGGTTCAGCTAGGAAGTCGGGATTTTTGTTTAACCGCATTTGTTTTGCCAATATCGGAATTCGATGTGATTTTTGGGATGGATTGGCTTGCGGAACAGCATGCTATGATTGATTGTCAGTCCAAAGAAATCACGTTGGGCCAGAATACCGAACAGGAGACAAAGTTCGCGGGTATGCGAGGAGTGGGCGGGACATTGATGTCTGCACTCCAGGTAGTCAAGGCTGTTCGGAAGGGTGCGGAGTGTTACTTTGCACTAATTCAGGCTGTTGAGCCTAAGGCCAGTGTGTGCGAGGTTCCGATTGTGGCAGAATTTACAGATGTGTTTCCCACGGATCTCCCTGGGATACCACCCCAGCGGGAGATTGACTTCACGATCGAGTTGGTGCCAGGTGCGAAACCTGTGGCCCGCTCGCCATATCGCGTCGCGCCAAAAGAGATGGCGGAATTGAAGATTCAACTGCAAGAAATGCTAGAGCAAGGGTATATACGCCCAAGTATGTCACCTTGGAGCGCGCCTGTGCTTTTTGTAAAGAAGAAAGACGGTGGATTGCGATTGTGCATCGACTACCGTGAACTAAATAAGCTGACCGAGAAGAATAAATATCCGATCCCCCGGATTGATGAATTATTTGATCAGCTAGTTGGTTCTACCGTCTATTCGAAGTTGGACCTGAAATCTGGTTATTACCAGTTAAGGATTCGGGAAGGTGACATTCCCAAAACCGCATTTGGAACGCGTTATGGGCACTATGAGTTCACAGTCATGCCCTTTGGATTGTGTAATGCGCCCTCGGTGTTTATGGATTTGATGCACCGTATTTTTCGTGAGTACCTGGATCTGTTTGTGATAGTGTTCATTGATGATATCCTGGTGTACTCGAAGTCCAAAGCGGAGCATGAGATTCATTTGCGGTTAGTGTTGAACACGTTGAGGCAAAATCAGCTCTATGCCAAGTTCTCGAAGTGCGAGTTTTGGCTATCGTCAGTAGCATTTTTGGGCCATGTGGTGAGTGGAGCGGGCATTGCAGTGGATCCAGCGAAGATAAGAGCCATACAAGAATGGCCAATATTGTCTTCCGTGGCCGAAGTCAGGAGTTTCCTTGGACTTGCGGGCTACTATAGAAGATTTGTGGAGAACTTCTCGCGGATCGCTTTGCCGCTAACCACACTGACGCGGAAGGAGCAGAAGTTCGTTTGGACGCCAGAGTGTGCACGAGCTTTTGAAGAGCTGAAGATTCGGTTGACCACGGCGCCGGTGTTGTCTTCGCCATGTGGGACCGATGGTTTTGTTATTTATAGTGATGCCTCAGGGAGCGGCTTAGGCTGCGTTCTTCTGCAGAATGGAAAGGTTATTGCTTATGGCTCACGCCAACTGAAGGTGCACGAGCGAAATTATCCCGTCCATGATTTGGAACTAGCGGCGGTGATTTTTGCACTGAAGCTGTGGCGACACTACCTTTATGGCGTGAAGGTGGAGATCTATACGGATCATAAGAGCCTCAAGTACCTTTTGGAGCAGAAAGAGTTGAACATGCGACAACGAAGGTGGTTGGAGTTCCTTGGGGACTACACTTTCGAGATTCACTATACACCCGGGAAGGGAAATGTTGTCGCGGATGCCTTGAGTCGGCGAGTTCCGGCTAGAGCGAATTGGTTACAAAGGCATGATGAACGTCTGATCCAGGAGTTGGAGGCATTGGAGATCTATTGTGTTGACAAAAAATTCCACTGCCATTGTGTGTTTGAACTGGACCGAGGTGCAATGTGACCTTGCGGACCGAGTTCGACGGGCAACGGAGTTGGATGAAGATCTCTCGCGCTATGGGAATGAAGGGCCAGAGGGCAAATTCACCTGGATTGACGGTCTGTTGCGAAGAGAAGGCCGATTGTGCATCCCAAATGTGGGTAAACTGAGGGAAGAACTGATGTATGAAGCACATTATACGAAGTATTCCATTCACCCCGGGAGCACAAAGATGTTCAACGATATGAAGAAGCTTTTCTGGTGGCCAGGGCTTAAGAAAGATGTTGCCCTTTACGTGGCCAAATGCCAAACATGTGCGATGGTGAAGGCGGAATGCCAAAAGCCGGGCGGATATTTGAAGTCACTGCCGATCCCAGTGTGGAAATTTGATGATATTTCCATGGATTTTGTGCATGGGTTGCCAAGATCGCAGCGAGGAAATGATTCCATTTGGGTGATAGTTGACCGGCTAACCAAAGTAGCACATTTCCTTCCGAACAGGCGGGATGATTCAGTTGAAAGTTTGGCAAAGTTATATGTTGACCAGATTGTGCGGCTTCACGGTGTTCCTCGGAGCATCGTAAGTGATCGAGATGGGCGGTTTACGTCAAATGATTGGAGGCTAGTTCACCGACTGTTGGGCACGAAATTGACTTTCAGTACGGCCTTTCATCCCCAAACGGATGGCCAAACTGAACGTACCAACAGAACAATGGAGGACATGCTCCGAATGTGCGCCCTTGATTTCGGAAAGAAATGGGAAGATCATCTCTATATGGTCGAGTTTGCATATAATAATAGCTACCAAGCAAGCATTGGGATGGCACCATATGAAGCTCTATATGGAAGGAAGTGTCGTACTCCCTTGGCTTGGGTAGAAGCGGGTGAAGCTCGGATTGTGAAACCAAATGAGGTGGATGAAGCAAACTCAACCATTCGGACTATTCGAGAGAGATTGCTGATTGCTCAAGATCGACAAGCGAAGTACTACAACGCCAAGCACCGGAATGTCGAATTTGCGGTTGGCGATTGGGTCTACTTGAAGATCAAGCCATTCAAAGGTGTCTCCAGGATTCGACGATTGAAAAAGTTGAGTCCAAGATATTTAGGTCCTTTTGAAGTGGTTGAGCGAATTGGCGAAGCGGCTTATCGGCTAGCTCTGTCGGCGGACTTGGGTGGATTACATGATGTTTTTCACATCTCGGTACTGCGGAAAGCCGTGAAAGATCCAGCTCAAGTGATCGCGGATGATCGTGTGCCGGTGGAGTATGGGCTAACAACGAGAGTTAGACCCATTCAGATCGAAGATCGAGCCGAGAAACAGTTGCGGAACAAGACGGTCGATATGGTAAAAGTCCGGTGGGACAACTGCGGCCGTGAAGAACTGACATGGGAGCGTGAGCAGACCATGCGAGAAGAGTTCCCTGAACTGTTTGTGTAAAGTTGTAACATTAAATTTTATATGTTGTAACCTTTTTCTTGCTGGTTTCTGTTGCTTTCCTGTCTCCAAATTTCGAGGACGAAATTTCCTGTAGGAGGGGAGGATTGTAACAGCCCAAAGTTCTGAAACGGGAAAATTTGGGTGACACGGCCTGGGACACGGGCGTGTCCCAGGGCGTGTCAGGTGGACACGGCCTGCGACACGGGCGTGTCGCAGGGCGTGTCAAGGCAGTGTCGACAGTCGACTTAGGTGTCGACGATTTTCGCTCGACGATCGTCGAGAGGAGGCACACGGCCTAGGACACGGGCGTGTCCATGGCCGTGTCGTTGAGTGTCGAGTGTCGAGATCGTCGAGTGTCGAGATCGTCGAGTGTCGAGTGTCGAGTGTCGAGATAGGTGACACGGCCTGTGACACGGGCGTGTCACAGGGCGTGTCAAATCGGAACGACGAGCTCAGCCCGCCGAATGATTTTGACAGGGCGTGTCTGGGTGCCGTGTCTGGGCACACGGCCGGGGACACGGGCGTGTCCCAGGCCGTGTGAAGTCTCGGGATGATTTGGGATTTTTTTCACCCAGGTACACGGCCACAGACACGGGCGTGTCTGAAGGCGTGTTGGTGACACGGCCCATGACACGGGCGTGTCCCATGGGCGTGTCACTGGTTTGGATAGGTCGGTTGACCACCGCTTGAGGCACACGGCCAGGCACACGGCCGTGTTCGAGGCCGTGTCGGGTCAAAATGTGTGTTTTTGGCAGAATCGTGGCCGTCCATTTCTTCAGTCTGAATCCAAGGGCTGAAAGCTCTTCTTCTTTTTCCTTAAGGGCCGAATTCAGAAAAGAATCCTCACTTTGAATTGGCCTTCATCTTTCTTCAAGAGAGAGAGAAAGAGTGAGAGAAAGGAGGAGGAAGAAGGGAAGGGGGCTGCTGTTGGTGGTGCTGCGGTTTACCGGCGAGAGATCCGAAGCCAGCGTTGCGGAGGAAACGCTCTTGCGAGTCTTGCAAGCAAGCTTTCAAGCCATGGCACCGAAGCGATCGTCAAGGGTAACGACTTTTCTTCCTAGCCATGTGAAGGCTTCTGTTTTGGCATATCTTTTGATTCCCCCACCAAGAGGTGGCTGCTTTTGGGAGTCATTTGGGTGATTCTTGAAATCCCCTTTTGTTGTGCATATAGATCCGGAAATGGAGTACGGAATAGGCATGCTGTGTGAAGCCCATCTGGACAGGTTGGTCTGGATTGGTGATGTTGCATACGAACCGGAGAAGACTCCGTGATAACGTGTAGTGTAAGGAGTCTCGGGTTATACCTGCGAAAAGGAGTAGCAGGAAGTACTGGGGTGGTAGCCCAGGAAAATAGCCTTGTGATGGTTTTGGGTCCAACCTGTGAATGAGGCACAGGTAGTACTGGTGAGACCAGGAAAAGCCCTTTTTGTGATGCTTGATGTCATAGGGTGTCCACCTGTGAAGCGAGTCACAGGAAGTACTGGTATGCCCAGGAAAGACCCCTGACATTTGTGCTTGTGCGGTGTCCACCTGTGAAGAGAGTAACAGGAAGTACTGGTGTGCCCAGGAAAGACCCGCTGTTGTTGTGAGAAAATGGGTGTAAGGCTTATGCCCAGGCTTAAATGCCAGGAACAGGATTGGTGAGACCGACCCGCGCCTTTGATATAGCCATGAGTACGCTGTACTCGGAGAAGGCAAGGCGATTTGAGCAACGGGGGGTGGAGGATCCGACCTGCGCTATGTCCGTCCGATGTGAGACCAAAGGTACGGTCTGTTGGAGCGCATAGCAAGAGTCTTCGGCCTGCGCGCCATGACACAATGGGGGGCTACGGGCCATCCCGGTGTCCGAGGACTAACTCCGGCTGCACGCCATGGAGTAAATGCTCAAGAGATTTACCGTTGGGTGATAACCCTGATACGGTGGTGGGCAAGAGGTTGCCAGAACACCAAGAATGTGCCCTGAGTGCACGGACCGTTGGGCCGGGTGGCGAACGGTTGTGATGGCTTGTGTGCGTGAAAGCACATTTTGATATATTGCCATACTTGTGATATGATATGCCTGCAGGGAAAAATACCGCTGCCCCGAGAGAAGGGGTAGGGTCGTTATAATTTGGTCAGCTGAACGCTGACCGTTGCTTTTGTTTGCCACCGGTGGGTGGATTGTCCCTTGCACAGGTGCTGGAGAGCCGAGCGGGACGCATAGAGGTTGATGCTCCTGCTGGTGTTGCTGCTGCTGCTGTTTAGCCCTCGAAGGCTATGTTTGAGATGTGTGTTTTCTTTTGTTGTGGCCGGCCTGCGCGCCCATAATTGTAGCCACTGTATGAAAGCTATGTAAGGCCATAAGGCCAACACTTGTTCTTATTGTAAGACATTCCTATATGTATATAAAATGTGGAGTTTTATGTTTGGGCATTCATGAGGAGTTCAAGTAGTTTAGGCTTCCGCTAGAATGCATGTGATAGGTGCGATGCGCTACTCTGGTATCATCCTGTACCTTCACCGACTGTTTTGTGGTATATCCTGTGGGGCCCCGGCCGGACCTTCTAGAATATATCATATGAACGGATGGGGTTGTTACAACACGGCTTGGCACACGCCCGTGTCCAGAGCCGTGTTGTAACGCCCCGAATTTTTTTGTCGTTGAAAGATTTCATACGCTTGATGGGCGTTCCGTTGGCTCAGACTGTTGTTTGAGCATGGTTTTCGCGCGGGCTTTCGAGTGGCTGTCTTAGTAGCCTAGTTGCACGGTTCCCCAGCAAGCCGGAGCCTATTTTTGGGGACTCGGTGAGGTCTCTTAGGGAATGCATGCACGTTCTCGAGCCTGAGTCGTGTTGTTCAAGCGGGTTGATTGTATGGCATTTGTATGGAATATGTGGAGTTGTAGAGAACGCGTGTTGCTGGTTTTTAGCCCCTTAGGTGCCAAAATTTATGGCTGCAGTTTTGGACTTGGAGCGCATTTGGGTGACACGGCCTGGGACACGGCCGTGTCCCAGGGCGTGTCGGGGTACACAGCATGTGGCACGGGCATTTCACAGGGCGTGTCGCGAGTGTTCGACGAGTTTCGGTGACAAAGTTCACTCGACGCGTGTCGAGTGTCGAGAGAAGGGGGTACACGGCCTGTGACACGGGCGTATCACAGGGCGTGTCCCACTCTCGACGATCTTTGCTCGACGATATGCACTCGACGAGTGTCGAGTGTCGAGAGAAGGGGGTACACGGCCTGTGACACGGGCGTATCACAGGGCGTGTCCCACTCTCAACGATCTTTGCTCGACGATATGCACTCCACGAGTGTCGAGTGTTGAGAGAAGGGGGTACAAGACATGTGACACAGGCGTGTCATAGGGCGTGTCCCACTCTCGACGATCTTTGCTCGACGATATGCACTCGACGAGTGTCGAGTGTCGAGAGAAGGGGTACACGGCCTGTGACACGGGCGTGTCACAGGGCGTGTCCCGCGGTCGACAACTTTCGCTCGACGAATTTCGCTCTACGAGTGTCGAGTAGGGGGTGACACGGCTTGGGACACGGGCGTGTCCCAAGGCCATGTCCTTCTCGGGTTGTTTGGCAAGTGCTGTGGGCGGTGTCACGGGCGTGTGACACGGCCGTGTAGATAGGCGTGTTCAGTGACACGGCCTGGGACACGAGCGTGTCCGAGGCCGTGTACTGTTTCGAGGTGAGGCGGTTGCCCACCGCTTAGGCGACACGGCCTGTGACATGGGCGTGTCACAGGGCGTGTTAGGGCCGAAAAATCTTTTTTCCAGTTTTTTGTGCCGTTCATTTCTCTGATTTTGGATCAAACAGTCCAGCTCTGTCCAGGAGGAAATAAGGCCGAAAAAGAACTCTTTCTCCTCACTTATCCCTTTCTTCACTTTCTTCTTCATTCTCAAAGAGAAAGCAAGGGAGAAAAGCTAAGGAAAGGGAAGGAGAAAGAGAAGAGCAGCCATCGCGGTGTCATCTCGGTTCAGGCAAGCGGTGTTCTTCACCCTTGCCAATCTTGTTTTCTTGTGTTTTGATTGTGCAAGTTTAACTAGCTTTCTCCTTTCAATTTTCATAACCTGTTCTTCTTATTTTGCACCTCACGTTTATCTAAATAGGTTAGCCTTGTTGCATACATAATCTTGTCTTTCAAGAATTTCACAATCTATATGCTTACCTATTGTTCATCTCCTTGTTGCTTACCTCACTTTTGTCCAGTTTTACCTTGGATTTTTCTATTAGCTACCTTTCTTGTTCAAATGATTCACGAGCTTGTTGGGTTTAATCGACGTTGTTACTTGTGGGGTTTGCTTATGGTGAAGTAGAGATCCAAATTCTATCAAGTTTGACATAACTTGGGCAATATGTAGTCATGAGTGAGGACGATGAAATGAAACGCGTTTAGCTTGGGTTATGGTGAGTTTTGCAAAGCGAATTGTGAACCATGGCAGGAGCGTTTGTGTGAGGATTCGGTAAGGGGTGGTGTGGTTTCAGCCTTGGTGGCCACCGGGTTTTGTTTTATGGTGTAGAGCACCGTTTTGGCCCCGATTTGGGCTGGCTTTTATTGGTGCATTCCACATTAGGGCCGCCACCAAAATACCCTTGCGGAATCGAACTTAACTGCTGCTTATGGTTCACTAGTATAGTTGTTTCTTGCTATCAAGATGATGGTGGAATGGGCATATATGTGTTGCCTTTTTGCTCCTGTTTACATGAAAACTTGCTACGGGGCCGGTAAGCCTCTTCATTATATTGTATGAACGTAATGCTCTATTTTTTTGTAGCTTTGATGATTGCTGAGGTGTTCTTTTTCGCATGCCTCAGGTGCAGGTTGTAGCCGGTTGAGCGGCTAAGGCTTGGGTCGAGTCTCTTTGGAGCTAGCCGAGCATGCTTAGCGAGGTAGTTCTTTACTTTTATGTACAGACATACATACGCCCCAATGGGTTCGTGTAAGCTTGTTGGCGCCCATTGGTGGCTTTCTTTACTTGCTACATATGAATGCTAGACTGCTACTATGAATCATTTGAATGAGATGATGTCTACTTGCTCTTGGGAAGGTTTTATGCTAGGTTGCATTAGGTATGTTTAAGCTAAACAAAACCTATTATTGTATAGCATTCATAACATGTTTTGGTCACCTAAACAAGTATTTTCCAAACAACGTAAAAAGGATGATTTCTGATATTATTATAAATCTAGAATGCATATATGAGATCGTCATAAGTAAACTAACGTATTTTCCGCCGCGTACAAATATGTTGTGATTCATAAGGCCGAGGGATACGACCATCAAACTAACCGGTTTTCTTGCATACAACTGATAATTTTCAACTACGAACGTAAGCGTCGAGGCTTTTCCCGAGCGTGTGCAGTTATCCCCTGCACGACGTGGCATCATAACACGTAGTTCCTCTTACTCTGAGACGAGGTACTCGTTGAGGAAATGCAGGTTGTGACAGTTGGTATCAAAGCGAGGTTTGCTTGACAATTGGTCGGGCAAACTTTCCGTTTAGTAAACATTATTAATCATCATCATATACACACCGAGGTGCCATCAGTACGTCTTAGCCGAAGCACAAACACTACACTCATGGCATGAATAGAAGTATACGAGGCATATTATGTAGTATGGGATGCATAATATGTGGTTGTATATGGATCTACCATAGGGGCAACATGTGAGGGTTATGTAGTATGGGATGCATAACCTCACCACATGGATGCGACTAACACATTTTCTTTTATTCGTTGCATGCAATGCTATGTAGTATGGGATGCATAGTATTGTGACGCGTACGACCGCACATGGCATGCATTAAGGCCTTTTTTAGAATGCATAGCACAGCACGCATAACATAACATTGCATGAGCACAACGTGCCAAGCTAAAGATTTACATGATGACACCTGTACATTCATGGTTTTGGGTCAAATAAATACATGCATTCATCGTTTAGGCACCAGTTAGTAGGATGACGGTGAGTCATCTTAGGCTAGGCATAACATCATTCTCAAACTCCCAGAGCAAGTTAGCAGTTGATATTCATATTTATATATGTCTTGTCTGTACAGCGTCGTTTGATTGTTGGGTTTGAGTTTGATTTCGTGTGAAATGGTTTATAGGATGTCGAAGTGTCCAGTGGCAAGGCAGACTCCCCAATCTGAGGGCGAGTCTTCAGTCGCGCAAAACAATGCCCTGATGGATAGCCTACGACAAAGTAATGAGGCTTTGACGAGGCAAGTGCAGGATGTGCAGTCCCAGCTCCAAGCTATGTCATCAGCGATGTCTGGGCTAGCACCAAGAGTGCAAGAGACTGTTAGAGGCCCCGCAGTTTCTACTCCTTCCGTGGCGTTGATACCCCCAGTTGTGGTTCCTCCTGCGATGACTTTTATCTCGTAGTTTCAGCGACTTGGACCACCTACCTATGATGGAAAAGCGGACTTTGTGATATTGGATGATTGGGTGATCACGTTGGAAGAGATGTTTGTCTATTCTGGCGTTACCGAGGACCAGAAGGTGATGCTTGCCGCCTATCAGCTAAAAGGGTTGGCTAAAAGTTGGTGGTTGCGTGAAAAGAAAAGCCTAGTGGCGGGATGTTCGTGGGAAGCCCTCAAAGACATGTTATGGCGCAAGTTTTTGCCGTCAGTTTAAAGGGACCGCCTGATGAATGACTTTTTGTACATGAAGCAGAGGAAACTCACAGTTAATGAGTATGAAATTGAGTTTAGCAAGCTAAGTCGGTTCGCTCCGAGCTTGGTGACTACGGAAGCTGACCGAGTGAAGAGGTTTATTGGCGGACTCCGGAGCGATGTTCAGCAGTTCGCAAGCGCTTATGGAGCGACGAGTTACACCACTGTGGTTGAGGCTGCTTTGAAAGTTGAAGCTATAGAAAATGCAAAACAAAGAGGGCAGCTGATGAGGAAGGATAAGAGAAAGCTAGTGGGAGGGAAAAGCTCCCAACAATCATGTTAGAAAGTAGAGAAAAGAAGCGAAAAGTAGAGAACAAGCGAATAAACTTTTGAATAATTGAAATTTTATTATCCAAAAAAGATATCATTTACAAAGGTATGGCCTCCCTTATATAGAATGGAGGAGATAAGAAAGAGAGTATACAAACAATGTGGGACTAAACATTTACAGTACTGAGCGGCTAGAATAATGGAGACCGCATAGGCCGCGCGGTTAGACAGATGGGCTAACCGCTCGGCAACTCCAGCAGGATAGAACAGGCCGCAGAGGAAGACCGATAGACCGCCCGGTCTCCAGGCACCAGAGAGACCGCCAGACCGCTCGGTCAACAAACCGCTGGATCAGACCGCTAAGCCGCCCGATCTAATACTTCAACACTACCCCTCAAGCTGGAGCATAGATATCAATCATGCCCAGCTTGTCACAAATGCGGAAGAAGGAAGTAGAAACCGGCTTGGTGAAGATATCTGCCAACTCCTTGTCAGAGGTGACAAAAGGAGTACAAATCTGTTTCTTCAAAATCTCCTCCCGAATGAAGTGACAGTCAACCTCTATATGCTTCGTTCTCTCATGGAAGACCGGATTTCTGGATATGTGTATAGCGGCCTTGTTGTCACAGAACATAGGGAGAGGACAATCATATACCTCGCCCAGGTCAAGCATGAGAGCCCGCAACCACTTTAACTCACACGTAGTTGACGCCATACTCCGGTATTCTGCTTCGGCACTGGATCTGGAAACAACAGACTGTTTCTTGCTCTTCCAACTCACGAGATTACCTCCAACAAAGGTACAAAAACCTGACGTGGATTTACGATCGCCTTTGTCATCCGCGTAACTTGAATCTGAGTAGGCCTCAACCCTCAGATGGCCATTCTTCTGGAAGAGTAACCCTCTGCCCGGTGCTGCTTTGATATACTCTAAAATCTTCAGGGCGGACTGAAGATGACACTCCCTGGGAGCTTGCATAAACTGACTGACCTTTCCTACAGCGTAGGCGATGTCGGGTCTAGTCACCGTGAGATAGATGAGTTTGCCTACCAAACGTCTGTACCGTGTGACATCAGATAGAGGAGGCGATTCATCCGTCCACGTTTTGTCTTCTCCAACAGCCATGGGAAGATGAGCTGGTTTGGCACCTGTCAAGCCTGCTTCTCGAAGAAGATCAAGGGCATACTTCCGTTGAGAGAGAACCAAGGAGTCAGGTTTCCGAGAGATTTCTATCCCCAAAAAGTATTTTGGGAAGCCCATATCCTTCGTGACCAAGTGCTGACGGAGGTGCTTCTTCGTCAAGTCCACCCCATCTCGGTCATCACCAGTAAGGAGAATATCATCCACATATACGGCCAAAACCACCAGTCCCGAGGCCGTTTTGCGAATGAATAAGGAGTGATCGGCCGAACTCCTTTGAAAGCCGATGGTTGTCACAATACCACTGAATTTTTCGAACCATGCCCGAGGGCTCTGCTTTAGGCCATAAATGGCCTTCTTCAAATGACATACACGTGTCTCCCCCTGAGCAACATACCCAGGAGGTTGCTCCATATAGACGTCCTCCTGAAGATCGCCATAGAGAAAGGCATTCTTCACATCAAGCTGGGAAATGGCCCAAGCCCGGTTAACAGCCACAGAAAAGAGAACCCGGATGGTGCTGAGGTGAGCAACCAGAGAGAAGGTATCAAAGTAATCAACGCCGTAAGTCTGAGTGAAGCCCTTGGCCACCATCCGGGCTTTGTAGCGATCCACAGTGCCGTCGGGGCGAAACTTCACAACAAAGACCCAGCGACAGCCAACCACATCAGTGCCCACGGGAGGAGGAACCAGTGTCCAGGTACCCCGTTCAGTAATAGTAGCCATCTCCTCATCCATGGCAGACTTCCAATGAGGGAGAGCGAGAGCCTCCTGGTAGGTACGGGGAGTAGAAGTAGCAGAGATAGCCAAGGCAAAACACCTGCGAGAAGGAGAAAGCTGATCATAAGAAACAACGGCCGTGAGCGGGTGTTGAGTACATGCCCGCACCCCTTTGCGAAGGGCAATGGGAACATCCAGATCATCGGGAGCGTCGGCGACGGGAGCGTCAGCGACCGGAGCGTCCGTGGCGGAGAAGGCTGGCCCGGGACTAGAGAGAGACAGCAGCGGAGAGGAGGGTGGAGGGGTGGGTGGGGAGACGGACTGGGAAGGAGTGGGTGGAGGAGGAGACGAAGGTGGGAAAACGTGGAGAGGTGGGGAAGGAACGGAGATATCAGAAGGAAGAGAAGAGGAAGGAGAGAAATAGGAAGCATTTTCGAAAAAAGTCACATCTGCGGAGACAAACTGCTTGCGGAGAAGGGGGTCAAAGCAGCAATAGCCTTTTTGAGTGGTAGAGTACCCCAAAAAGACACACTTGGTGGAATGGGGGGAAAGCTTGTCGCGGGGAGCGGAGGGAGCGTGAACAAAGGCCGTACAGCCAAAGACACGGAGAGGAAGAGGAAAAGGTTCCTGGTGGGGGTAGAGAAGGGAGAAGGGAGTCCGGCCGTGGAGGACCGTGGAGGGAATGCGATTGATAAGATAGCAAGCGAGGAGCACAGCGTAGCCCCAGTAGGAGCGAGGGACGTGCATCTGCGTCATGAGAGTACGCGCAACATCAAGCAGGTGACGGTTTTTACGCTCCGCCACCCCATTCTGTTGGGAGGTGTAAACACAAGTCGTTTGATGAATGAGGCCGTGTTGGTGAAAGAACGCGGAGAACTCATGAGACAGATATTCCTTGGCATTATCAGAACGTAAGACTTTAATAGAAATAGCAAATTGAGTCTTAATCATAAAGTAAAAAGATTGCCAAACAGAAAATAGTTCAGAGCGATCCTTTAATAGATACACCCAGGTACATCGAGTAAAATCATCGATAAAAGTGACAAAATAGGAACTGCCCCGACCAACTGTGAGGGTAGGAGCAGGACCCCATACATCAGAATGAATAAGATCAAAAATGCGAGAGGAGCCACGGCCTTGCTTCGGTGGGAAGGAGGAGCGATGATGTTTGCCAAGCTGACACGCATCACAGTTGAGCGGAGAACTGGTGGGAGGTAAGTGGGGCAGAAGCTGACGAATAAGCCGAGGAGGAGGATGTCCAAGACGAAGATGCCACTGAAGGAGATCGGTGGAGGAGGAGTAGGCAGAAAGAGCTGAAACATCGTCGAGGAAGTAGAGGCCGCCGCTCTCAGTCCCAGTAGCAATCGTCCGCTGGGTCCTCGGGTCCTGAAAAGAACAAGTAGTGGGAGTGAATAAAACGGAGCACTGAAGTTGCCGGCATAAAGTAGTAACTGATAACAAATTGCACGGGAACTTCGGGACATAGAGGGTATCCTCCAAGCAAAGCGATGGAGTGAGTTGAACCATGCCCGTCCCATGAACCGGAGACGGGGAACCATCCGCCACACGAACTGGGGGTAAGCGGTCATGGGTCTCAAGACGGGAGAAGCAATGAGGGTTGCCCGTCATATGATTGGTGGCACCGGAGTCAATCTGCCATTTACCTTGGGTAACGACGTGGGCACTACCTGACGTCGTGGCCACAGAGGCAGACGGCCTAGAAGAGGCGGAGGCCGAAGGAGCATCACCGGAAGGGCGAAGATGAGGATGTTTCTGACAGCAGCGGTCAACAGTATGGCCAGTACGACTACAGTGAGAGCAGAAGAACCGGGAGGAACCCCGTCCGCCAGAGGAGCCACGGCCACTCGGGCCCCCCCGCTGAGCTTGGTGAGCAAAGGAGTCTTGGGAAGGGGGGGAGGCCAACAGAGGCCGCTGGAGGAGCGAAGTAACGGCGGCAATGCGAGCCGCAGTGGCATCCAAAGTAGGAGATTCCGCCTCACCCAAGATCTGCTGGCGGATCATATCATAAGAGTCGGGAAGACGAAGAAGATAACAAACAACCAGGAGTTCCTGGAAGTGTTTGTGCTGGTCGGCCAAGTCCGCGGAGAAGGGGCGATTCTGGAGGATTTCAGCCCCAAGAGCCTAAACCTGCTGATAAGCCGCAGCTGGGGACATGGAAGGGCGGGCGAAGAGGTCCGCATAGAGAGTATAAATGCGGGACGTCTGGCCCCCCTTAGAATAGAGAGCAGCGAGGTGAAGCCATGCGGCCTTGACCGTCTCATCATGGCGAATGACGGGAAGGCACTCATCAGAAAGGCTGTTGGCCAGCCAGGTGCGAACAAGAGCATCACTCGCATCCCAGTCATCAAACTCAGGAGAGGTGCGAGGAGGAGGGTCATCGGTGAGGTGATGACGCTTGCATTGAGAACGAAGGAGAAAGGTGAAAGAAATGCTCCAATCGGGATAGTTGGAGCCCACAAGCTTGGAAAGGGTGCCAAGGTTGCCCGAAGGAGGAGGAGGAGAAGGAGCTGCAGGAGTAGTGGTGAGACCGGAGGTAGTCATAGAACCCGGCAAGCAGAAGAAGCCGCGCGAACAGAAGCGGTTAGAAAACAGACGAAGCCGCGCGAACAGTAGCGGCTTGAAAGAGGCAAAGGCACAGTGGGGAAGAGGTCGCGCGGACTGAAAAGGCCGAGCGAACAGAAGAGACGAGAAGAGCAGGTGACCGCGACCAAGATGCGGGTAAGAAAGGAATAACCCGCACGGTCAGGCAGATCACAGCAGCTGCGAGAAGGCGGTCAAAGGCACAGCGGGGAAGAGGTCGCGCGGACTAAAAAGGCCGTGCGAACAGAAGAGAGGAGAAGAGCTGGTGACCGCGACCAAGATGCGGGTGAGAAAGGAACAACCCGCACGGTCAGGCAGATCACAGCAGCAAGCCGCGAGAGAGAGACAACACACGCGGATAGGGACAGACCGCAACGACTAGGAAGTCGGAGCGGGAGGAAAGAACAAGGAGCGCGGCGACAAGGAAACATGTCGCTGCGACAAAGTGCAGTAGGAGAAGAGAAGAAGAAGAAGCAAGCCGCGCGAATAGGGCAGCGGACAGAAACAGGCCGCGCGGATAGAAACAAGCCGCGCGGACAGAGAGAAGCCAAGTCGCGAAGCAAGTCGCAGAACGCGGAAAACAAGCCGCGAACAACAGAGAGCGCACAGAATCAGAAGGAAATGACCGTGTGCTCTGATACCATGTTAGAAAGTAGAGAAAAGAAGCGAAAAGTAGAGAACAAGCGAATAAACTTTTGAATAATTGAAATTTTATTATCCAAAAAAGATATCATTTACAAAGGTATGACCTCCCTTATATAGAATGGAGGAGATAAGAAAGAGAGTATACAAACAATGTGGGACTAAACATTTACAGTACTGAGCGGCTAGAATAATGGAGACCGCATAGGCCGCGCGGTTAGACAGATGGGCTAACCGCTCGGCAACTCCAGCAGGATAGAACAGGCCGCAGAGGAAGACCGATAGACCGCCCGGTCTCCAGGCACCAGAGAGACCGCCAGACCGCTCGGTCAACAAACCGCTGGATCAGACCGCTAAGCCGCCCGGTCTAATACTTCAACAAATCAGACGTAAGGAAAAAGAATAAGGAGACATATAGCTTCTGTGGCCGGTCAGGTCACCCATTTGAGAAATGTTTCAAGCGGTTGGGGATGTAGAAGAAGGAGAAGGTGCACGCCATTTAGGGTGCGCCAACCAGAGGCTTGGAATGTACATGTTGTGGGGGAAGAGGTCATGATGTAGGCCGCTGCTGGGTCAAAGACAAGGTGTGCTTTCAGTGTGGCAAACAGGGACATCTCAAGGCAAGGTGCCCACAAAACCAGCCCGTGCTGCAGCCAATGCCACTCCAGGCTTTGCCTCCGCCTCCAAGTTTGGACAAAGGAAAGGGGAAGTTAAATGTGATCTCTTCCAAGGAAGCTCAGATGTCACCTCAGGTTATCTCAGGTTCGATTCCTTTCTTTGGTTCACGTGTTGTTTGTAACTCTTACACGTAGTCCTTAGCTACATATGTCCCCTTATAGGAAACTTTAAGGTAAAGAACCGTTGGGCGCGTGTTCTCTTTGATTCTGGCGCGACCCATTCATTTGTGGCTCAAACCTTTCTGGATCGGTATCATTTGACACCAGATCGAGTGGGGAATGCCTTTTTGGTGAGGTTTCCTTCCGGTGCTTCTGTGGTTGCAGACTGGGGTCTTCTTGATTGTCCCATTTTGTTGGGGGATTTCTTAGCGAAGGCTGATTTCAAAGTGATCAAGTTGGAAGATTTTGACGTTATCTTGGGCATGGACTGGTTATCCCGCTATGACGCCGTTATCCAGTGCAAAGGAAAGCGCTTGGATTTTCTCAAGGACAATGGTCAGCCGGGAAGTGTTTATGGTGATTCATGCCAGGATTATCCAGGGATTTCGGCGGTATGTGTTCGGACGTTGTTTGTTTCCGACTGTTTTGCTTGTCTAGTCTCAGTTGTTGGGACTAGTGCTGTTTTGCCGCGTTTGGAGAAGATTCCTGTTGTGCGTGAATTTCCAGATGTTTTTCCAACTGATCTTCCTGGTCTTCCACCTGATCGTGATGTCGAGTTCGTCATTGATTTGGAGCCGGGTACGCGGCCTATTGCGAAAGCGCCGTACAGAATGGCCCCGCGTGAGCTAGCAGAGTCGCGTATCCAGCTGGATGACTTATTGGCAAAGGGGTTTATTAGACCAAGTTCATCACCTTGGGGTGCACCGGTGTTATTTGTGAAGAGGAAAGATGGGTCGATGCGGCTTTGCATCAATTACCGGGAATTGAACAAGGTGACGATTAAGAACAAGTACCCACTGCCAAGAATTGATGATTTGTTTGATCAACTGCGTGGCAGTTCAGTATTTTCGAAGATTGATCTCCGCTCGGGCTATCACCAGCTAAAGGTTCGGGAGTCTGATATTCCGCGGACTGTATTTCGATCAAGACATGGCCATTTTGAATTTCTTGTGATGTCGTTTGGTTTGACCAACGCACCATCAGCCTTCATGGATATGATGAACCGGGTGTTCAAGGACTACTTGGATTGGTTTGTGGTGGTTTTTATTGACGACGTTCTTGTTTACTCCCGCAGTGACGAGGAGCATGAACAGCATCTGCGATTGGTATTGGCCACTTTGCGAGACCAAAAGTTGTTCGCCAAGCTAAGCAAATGCGAGTTTTGGTTACCTCAGGTTGCATTTCTGGGACATGTCATTAATCAATATGGAATTTCATTGGATCCCGAAAAGATTGCGGCAGTCATGGATTGGAGGAGACCGGAGACACCCAAGGAGATTCGGAGCTTCTTGGGATTGGCCGGCTATTATCGTAGATTTGTCGAAGGTTTTGCTACGTTGGCTGCACCTTTGACTCTCTTAACCCAGAATAATGTGGCGTTTGAGTGGAATGACAAGTGTGAGACATCATTCCTTGAACTCAAGAACAGATTATGTACTGCTCCTGTGTTGATATTACCAACCGAAGGGATAGATTATGAGGTTTTTGTGGATGTATCGCACGTTGGACTTGGATGTGTGTTAATGCAAGACAAAAAGGTGATTGCGTATGGATCTCGACAATTGAAAAGTCATGAAAAGAACTACCTGACGCATGATTTGGAGTTCGCAGCGGT
Organism: Platanthera guangdongensis; assembly: GCA_039583875.1. Taxonomy (NCBI): domain Eukaryota; kingdom Viridiplantae; phylum Streptophyta; class Magnoliopsida; order Asparagales; family Orchidaceae; genus Platanthera; species Platanthera guangdongensis. The sequence goes on along the minus strand of CM077153.1, from coordinate 96,779,909 downwards.
AATATTTGCATTGAAGTTGTGGAGACACTTACTTTACGGCGCGCAGTGTAAAATCTTTACGGATCATAAAAGTTTGAAGTACGTATTCACGCAAAAGGAACATAATCTGCGCCAACGGCGATGACTTGAATATGTAGCTGATTATGATGTGGAGATTCAGTATCATCCCGGAAGAGATAATGTTGTGGCCGATGCCTTGAGTCGGAAGACAGGGAAATTATTTAATCTTTCGGCCGACCGTCTAGTGGAGGAATTTCTATTGATGGATATTTCCGTGGGAAGATATGACCCGCAAAGTCATTCGGCAATATAAGAACCTTCATGGATGGTGCTTGCAAAACAACATCAAAAGGAGGATCCTGATCTTGTCCATTTATTTCTTCGGACTGAAAAAGGTGAATTACCAGAGTTTTCTATTGATGACGCAGGCACGTTAAAATATCGCGGTCGATTATGTATCCCCGCAGTTGGAGACATTCGCGATATGGTGTGTAGGGAAGCACATGACTCAAGTATGGCCTACCATCCAGGCTCAACTAAAATGTACCGTGATTTGAAACAAATTGTCTGGTGGTATGGAATGAAAAGAGATATAGTGCAATTTGTATCTGAATGTCATACCTGCAAGCGGTTGAAAGCTGATTATGGGAGGCCTGGTGGCAAGTTGACGCCATTGGAGATTCCAACATGGAAGTGGGAAAGCATTTTAATGGATTTTATTACAGGCTTACCAAGATCTCCACGAGGACATGACTCCGTATGGGTGATTGTGGATAGGTTGACCAAATGTGCTCACTTCATACCATTTAAGATCAACTACCCGATGAAGACAATAGCGGAGCTATATTTGAACGAGATCATCCGGCTGCATGGTGTGCCAGTCAATATCATTTCAGACCGGGATTCCCGATTTACGTCTCGTTTCTGGAAGAGTCTACAAGAGGGTTTGGGGACGGATTTGAGGTATTCCACTGCTTACCACCCTCAGACTAATGGCCAAACGAAACGAGTAAATCAAATCGTGGAAGATATGATTCGATGCTACATTCTTGAGTATGGCGGAGCATGGGATGAACGTTTGCGCCTTATGGAATTCGCATATAATAACAGCTATCAAGAAAGCTTGCAAATGGCTTCGTTTGAAGCTTTATATGGGCGACGATGTCGGACTCCCCTATTTTGGGCTGAGGTTAGCGAGCGGTCTTTGTTGGGCCCAGAGGCGCTCGAGGACATGGAAGTTGTCATACGACTTATTCGGGAGAAGCTCCGGATCGCCCAAGAGCGATATGAAAAGTACGCCAACCGGCGAAGGTCGGAGTTAGAGTTTGCTGTGGGGATTTCGTCTTCCTAAATGTCTCCCCAATGGTTGGAATTAAAAGGTTTGGAAAAGAGCGCAAATTAGACCCAAGATTTCTGGGTCCTTTCAAGATTCTTGCGCGGGTTGGTGCATCCGCTTACAAAGTCGAGTTACCCGTGAACTTTCCTGGCGTTCACGACGTGTTTCATGTCAGCCAACTTCGAAAGTGTGTGCGGAATGACAAGCAAGTTTTGGATATTGTGCCGCAGTTGGCGCCGAACCTTTCTTATGTGGAGATACCCATCCGTATTTTGGACTCCCAAGATCGAGTGTTGCGGAAAAAGAAGATTCCTATGGTCAAAGTGCTATGGAAAAATCAGAACGTGGAAAGCGCGACGTGGGAGCTCGAGTCAGCGATGAGGGCGGTTCACCCTCATTTACTTTCCATACATGAAGCTGGTATGTGACTTGATGTTTTTGTTTGATTCCTTCTTTCATTATTATACGAAGGATTGAAAAGTTTTGAGGCGAAACTTTTTGTTAGGGGGAGTGACTGTAACGCCCCGGATTTTTTTGTCGTTGAAAGATTTCATACGCGTGATGGGTGTTCCGTTTGCTCAGACCGTTGTTTGAGCATGGTTTTCGCGCGGGCTTTCGAGTGGCTGTTTTAGTAGCCTAGTTGCACGGTTCCCCAGCAAGCTGGAGCCTATTTTTGGGGACTCGGTGAGGCCTCTTAGGGAATGCATGCACGTTCTCGAGCCTGAGTCGTGTTGTTCAAGCGGGTTGATTGTATGGCATTTGTATGGAATATGTGGAGTTGTAGAGAACGCGTGCTGCTGGTTTTTACCCCTTAGGTGCCAAAAATTATGGCTGCAGTTTTGGACCTGGAGCGCATTTTGGTGACACGGCCTGGGACACGGCCGTGTCCCAGGGCGTGTCGGGGTACACGGCCTGTGACACGGGCGTGTAACAGGGCATGTCGCGGGTGTTCGACAAATTTCGGTGACAAAGTTCGCTCGACGAGTGTCGAGTAGGGGTGACACGGCTTGGGACACGGGCATGTCCCAAGGCCGTGTCCTTCTCGGGTTGTTTGGCAAGTGCTGTGGGCGGTGTCACGGCCGTGTGACACGACCGTGTAGATAGGCGTGTTCAGTGACATGGCCTGGGACACGGGCGTGTCCGAGGCTGTGTACTGTTTCGAGGTGAGGCGGTTGCCCACCGCTTATGTGACACGGCCTGTGACACGGGCGTGTCACAGGGCGTCTCAAGGCCGAAAAATCTTTTTTCTAGTTTTTTTGTGCCGTTCATTTCTCTGATTTTGGATCAAAAAGTCCAGCTCTATCCAGGAGGAAATAAGGCCGAAAAAAGAACTCTTTCTCCTCACTTATCCCTTTCTTCACCTTCTTCTTCATTCTCAATGAGAAAGCAAGGGAGAAAAGCTAAGGAAAGGGAAGGAGAAAGAGAAGAGCATCCATCGCGGTGTCATCTCGGTTCAGGCAAGCGGTGTTCTTCACCCTTGCCAATCTTTTTTTCTTGTGTTTTGATTGTGCAAGTTTAACTAGCTTTCTCCTTTCAATTTTCATAACTTGTTCTTCTTATTTTGCACCTCACTTTTGTCTAAATAGGTTAACCTTGTTGCATACATAATCTGTTGGGTTTCTCTATGAGGATGGCACAACGGTTGTGCACGCAACGGAAGAATAAATATCAAGAAAACCCAAAAGAAATGGGATCGGGCCATGGTAGTTGAATCAAGAAGTTAACATATAACTAGGCAAAAATTACCTCGGTGGCGTTGAGTCACAACTCAACGGAGATGCTCCAAGCTTCGTGTTCTTGCTGGTGACGAGTTCTACGTGAAATAATGTCCACGTCTCTGCAGAAATCCACACGAGTGGGAGAACACCGATCTATCCGTCGCACGGATTATCGGGAAGGAGAAAGACAGCACCTTGATTTCCCACGGACTGCTAGGTCCGCGCAAGGGATCGCAATGCCAGCGACGATCGCCGGAGAGAAGGAAGTCGACGGAGCGAGCACGGCGGCGGAACCCTTCCGTCGGCGGGATTCGGGATCGGCGGAGCGAACGAACGGTGGAACACTTCCGTCGCGGGATTTTGTTCGATCGGCTGCCGAAAAACCTTATTCCCGAAGACCCTAATTGTCCCTTTTATACCGAAGGCATAAATAGACTTAGGAATATCGCTATCCGCAGACCACCCAGAAATAGGGTTCCAGAATCGGCGAGTATCAGTCGATGAGAATCTGCGAGAATCGACGAGAATCACCCGGATCGGCGAGAATCACAATCGGCGATAATCACCCGGATCGGCGAGAATCAGAGTACAATACTCGACGATTCACGCCGATCGTGGGTCGATGATCCACGTCGATCGGCGAGAATCAGAGTAACGATTCTCGTCGATCGGCGGGAATCGGAGTGACGATTCTCGTCGATCGGCGGGGATCGGAGTACCAATCCTCGACGATTGTTGTCGACCCTCGGTCGACTATTCTTACTAGTCCTTTAAGGCAACATTTGCCCAACCCGATGAGCCTTTACGGCAACACTTTTCCCATAACCTCATTAAGGTCGGTGATTGGTAACCTTTACCAACACAGTCAATCATCCAACTTCTCCACATCTCTTATGTGCGACCCTGCAGGCTCATATCGCGTTGGCAGTGAGATTACATGTTTGATCACTTCCAGATCAACATGGTAACTCCAACAGACTCCCACTTGATCTTGAAAGTATCAAATCAAAAACCTCACAAATAATGAGCGGCGTCTAGCAATGCATCATTGCTCCCCAAGCAATAAGAGTTTATAACTCATAAGCCTTTATGACCAATGTATCAGCGTTGTCTTTGTCCCTTTGTCCCTTGCATCCGGAAAGAACTAGAGGCATGTACCGTGTCACCCTCGTAATAGCTCAATCCAAGTTTCTTGATCCAGGACGGACTTCCAGAGAATGGTGAGTCCAATATCACATATTGACTCAACCAAGCATGGCCATGCATTTCTCAGTCCAGTTCCATCAAGGGGCCCATGGATGCAACTCCTGTCATACAGAAGGACAAATCCCATATCTGCTCACACACAAATACCCAAATGATTCGTAACATGCCCAACAACCACCCTTATCATCAACCTTTCTCAAGGAAGACTTTAGATGGCATCAAAGCACGCTCTTCCTCACTTGATGAATGTTGTGACTTCAGGTCAAAGGACCACAACACCATTGTCAATTGAGACCTACTCGTGACACGATTGGATGACAATCCACAGAGTAGTCTCAGGTTGGGTCTGTCCAGTACAACTTGTTAACTAACAAGTACCCACGTGATGACTTGATATCACAATATCATGACCTGTGAGAACCGGTCATCAGTCAACGCACGTGCTAGCCTTCATGTACCATCATCACTCTTAGCTTCTATGATGATACTCGACCAGGGACCTTTAAGAATGAAGCTTCAAATAAATCATAGGCTCTCACATTCAAGTCATGTACTTGATGTCCCATGGAAGCGAACATTCTAAGGGTATCTATTATGTTAACATTTATCTATTATATAGAAAAGCTCATAATAAAAGAACTTGCCATTAATTGTAAAAGAAAAACTAGGTACAATGTTCATCATATGAACAAATGGCCAACAAAATACAAGTTTACATGCAATCCACAAGATTTTCACTAGAGTTGATCATTTAGGTATCGTATACCCATCGATCTAGTATGACCATCATGCTTTCTCTGCGCGAGAGGCTTTGTCAGTGGATCCGCAATATTCTCCTCAGTCGGCACTCTGCAAATGTTTACATCTCCTCGTTCGACAATCTCACGAATAAGATGAAACCGCCGAAGTATGTGCTTGGAGCGCTGATGGGATCTAGGTTCCTTAGATTGTGCAATTGCACCATTGTTATCACAGTAGAGAACTACGGGACCAACAATGCTAGGAACTACATCAAGCTCGCCGATGAATTTCCTAATCCATACAGCCTCCTTCGCCGCATTAGCTGCGACGATATACTCAGCCTCTGTTGTAGAATCAGCAATTGTCTCTTGCTTGGAACTCTTCCAGCTCACAGCTCCTCCATTCAGGCAAAACACAAAACCTGACTGAGACTTGGAGTCGTCTCTATCAGTTTGGAAGCTAGCATCCGTGTAACCACTTACAATGAGCTCTTCCTCTCCACCATACACCAAGAATACATCCTTAGTCCTTCTCAAGTACTTCAGGACATTCTTGACTGCAATCCAGTGACACTCACCGAGGTCTGACTGAAACCTGCTAGTCATGCTCAAAGCAAAGCAAACGTCGGGTCGAGTACATAACATCGCGTACATGATTGATCCAATTGCCGAAGCATATGGAATCAACTTCATGCGGTCCTTATCTTCACAAGACTTTGGACACTGGCCCTTGGAGAGATTCACACCATGAGACATGGGCAAAAATCCTTTCTTGGACTCAAGCATGTTAAACCGCTTCAACACCTTTTCGATGTATGTACTCTGGGTCAAACCCAGCAATTTCTTCGATCTATCTCTATAGATCTTAATACCAAGTATATAAGTCGCTTCACCCAAATCCTTCATTGAAAAGCAGTTCCCTAGGTTGTTCTTAACAACTTTCAGGGTAGGAATATCATTCCCAATCAACAGTATGTCATCTACATACAATATCAGGAAGACAACAATGCTCTCACTGATTCGCTTGTAAACACAAGGCTCATCTTCATTCTTGATGAAACCAAACTCTTTGATTTTCTCATCAAAACAAAGATTCCAACTTCGAGAGGCCTGTTTCAGTCCATAGATGGACTTATTCAGCTTGCATATTTTAGTGGCTTCATCTAGGGATACAAAACCCTCGGGTTGTGTCATATACACTTCCTCAAGGAGGTTTCCATTAAGGAAAGCCGTTTTGACATCCATCTGCCAGATCTCGTAGTCATAATACGCAGCAACAGCAAGCAATATCCTTATGGACTTTACCATGACAACAGGGGAAATAGTCTCATCATAGTCAATACAATGAATTTGCTTGAAACCCTTAGCCACCAGTCGCCCTTTGAATGTCTGTACATTCCCATCCATGTCGGTCTTCTTCTTGAAGACCCACTTGCACCCTATGGGTCGTACCCCTTCAGGTGGTTCCACCAAGTTCCAAACTTGGTTTGCATACATGGAGTCCATTTCGGATTTCATAGCCTCAAGCCATTTGTCGGAGTCCGGTCCATTCATAGCCTCTTGGTAGGTTGCTGGTTCATCATCATGATCCATAAGCAACACATTACCTATTTGAGACACGAGAAATCCATATCTCTCCGGCTCAAACCTCGGTCTACCAGATCTACGTAGGACTTGTGTTCCTTGAGCAGGTTCTCTAGCTATAACATCTTGTAGTCCTGTCTCAGAATCCAATTCCGGTTCATTCACTACATGTGGTTCTTGAACTTCTTCAAGCTCTACCTTTTCAGTCTTTCTTGATAAGAACTCTTTCTACAAGAAGACACCAGTCCTTGCGACAAAAATATTGCCCTCAGACAGTAGGTAAAAGTAATACCCTTTCGTTTCCTTAGGATATCCCACCAGATAACATTTATCCGATTTGGGTTCCAGCTTGTCAGGCATTTGACGTCTCACGTATGCCTCACAGCCCCAAATTTTAATGAACGACATACTAGGACGCTTCCCAGTCCATATCTCATATGGTGTTTTCAGAACCGTTTTCGTTGGAGCGCGATTCAATGTCATTGCAGCAGTCTCTAAAGCAAAACCCCAAAAGGAAACAGGCAAGTATACATGACTCATCATCGAACGTACCATGTCTAACAGAGTACGATTTCTCCTCTCAGACACACCATTATGTTGTGGTGTTCTAGGTGGAGTGAGCTGTGATACAATACCACACTCTTTCAGATGATCACGGAACTCATGACTCAGGTATTCACCACCTCGATCAGATCGGAGTGCTTTAACCCTTTTACCCAACTGGTTTTCTACTCCATTCTTGAACTCTTTGAACTTTTCAAAGGTCTCAGATTTGCATTTCATAAGATACACATATCCGTATCTACTGAAATCATCAGTAAATGTAACAAAGTAGAAATACCCACCTCTAGCCATGGAACTCATGGGTCCGCATACATCACTATGTACAACACCCAAGAGATCTTCAGCCCTCTCAGTAAAACCAGTGAAAGGAGCTTTAGTCATTTTACCTAACAAACAAGATTCACATCGCTCAAATGATTCATAATCAAATGAGTACAAAAGTCCATCTCTATGGAGCTTGGATATGCGCTTCTCGTTGATATGGCCCAAACGACAATGCCAGAGAAATGTAGAGTTCGAGTCATTTGTTCTTAGTCTTTTATTATTTTCAACATTACAGATCAGATGGTCCAAGTTCAAAACATAAAGACCATTAAACAATTGGGCTACAACATAACAAACATCATTCTTAAATATAGAACAACAGTTGTTCTTAATTATAAAAGAAAATCCAATCATGTCCAAACATGAAATAGATATAATGTTTCTAGTTATGGCCGGAACAAAATAACAATTATCTAGTTCTATTACAAGCCCACTGGGCAAAGAAGGACGGTAAACCCCTACGGCTACAGCAGCAACTCTTGCTCCATTGCCGACGCGGAGGTCCACCTCCCCTTTACTCAGCAATCTTCTCCTTTCCAGTTCCTGCACATTTGTACAAATGTGAGAACCACATCCGGTATCCAATACCCAAGATGAAGGAGCAGAAAGGTTTATCTCTATAACGTGAATATTTGAAGCGGAAGTCATACCTCCCTTCTTTTTCTGCAGACCTTCAATGTACGAAGGACAGTTCCTCCTCCAATGACCAGCCTTGCCACAGTGGTGGCATTTCCCTTCATTCACCGTGCTTTTCTTTTTCATCAGTGCAGAAGACTTGGGCTCAAGATATGACTTAGGTCCCACCTTCGTCTTATTAGAGCCCTTGGCCTTGCCCTTGCCCTTATGCACCATCAGTATGGGGCTGGCAGGCTTGGCCTTCTTCATATTGATTTCGGCAGTTCTCAACATGCCTAGGAGTTCGGGCAGTTTCTTGTCTATTTCATTCATGTTGTAGTTCAAGACGAACTGCTCATAACTGTCCGGCAACGATTGCAGGATCAGATCTGTGGCCAACTCTTGACCAAGAGGAAAACCCAGCCTTTCAAGGTTCTCTATATACCCAATCATCTTGAGTACGTGAGTCCCTACTGAGTCTCGAACTCCCATCTTGCACTGAAACAACGCTTTTGTGATGTCGAACCTCTCTTGACGAGCCTGCCCTTGAAACATTTTCTTGAGATGCTCGTCAATCTCCTTGCACCCCATGCTCTCATGTTGCTTCTGAAGCTCAGAGTTCATAGTGGCAAGCATAAGGCATTCGACATCTAAAGCATCATTAGTATACTTCTTATAAGTATCCTTCTCAGCAAGGGAAGAGTTCCCGGTCGGCACCTCGGGGGCTTCTTCTTCCAAAACATAGAGCTTTTGCTCTTGCCTGAGAACAATTCTCAGGTTCCTATACCAGTCCATGTAATTTGTCCCACTGAGCTTATCCTTCTCAAGGATGGCTCTCAGAGACAAAGTGGAGTGTGAAACACTTGCCATGGAATTCTACAAGAATTTATGCAGAATAAAATCAGTACCAAAATTTCAAATACAATTTATTTTAATTTGGACTTCAATTAAAACACTCCCACTATTTTATTCGAAATGATAGCCCTCACTAACAATTCAGAGAGTTCATGCGAGCTACTCTCTTAGTGGACAAGATCTGTATTTCACCAACACAATGAGTCAGCTTTGGCTTTCCTCTCACGATGCGGTTATTTAGGTAGGCAACGCTTGCCAATTGCATCCTCATGCAATTCTTGTATGGTCGGTGAATAACTCCTTACTCGCATCCATCATATGGTGCATGCCAACCCTATGCCTCTAGGCACTCAACCTTTGAGGTCACCTAGTTAAGTTGGACCCGATGTCGACAGTGGGATATCACAATTATCCGCTCGCACCCTTACCAAGATAGATTAATGCACCTTGCTTTGGCAAGCCCACACTTCATCGATCGAGGCAGGAAGAGTGTCATCCATCGGAAGGCATCCGAACACTTAATATTTGATGAAGGGATTTTGATTATAGGTTAACAGTTAACCATGATCAACATTTGATCAATGTGCACATCCAAGGAAATACAATATTTCTAAAACCACATGCATCCCTTATGTGCACAACCTGACACCATCAACAATTGATAGAAGGAAGGGCTAAATCTGAACATCCGAAAACTTCCAAATCCTCAGATTTACATGCATTGGACAAAGGCAAAGACAACTCAACTTAAAGCAGTAGACAAGCTCATCTCTCTATGTTGGATTCAAAATCCAAAATAAACTCGAGGGATGGTTACTGCTAAGAAGACTACAATTTCTAACAATTAGAAATTCCCACGAAATTCCAGAAGTTCTTGGCGGGGTACCAAGACTAAATCTAGACATTTAGAACACTTCTAAATCCCTAGGTTTACACGCACTGGAATAACAAAACTTCCAATACAACAATCATGGCCGCAACCTCGCTTTGATATCACTGTTGGGTTTCTCTATGAGGATGGCACAACGGTTGTGCACGCAGCGGAAGAATAAAACATCAGGAAAACCCAAAAGAAATGGGATCGGGCCATGGTAGTTGAATCAAGAAGTTAACATATAACTAGGCAAAAATTACCTCGGTGGCATTGAGTCACAACTCAACGGAGATGCTCCAAGCTTCGTGTTCTTGCTGGTGACGAGTTCTACGTGAAATAATGTCCACGTCTCTGCAGAAATCCACACGAGCCGGAGAACACTGATCTATCCGTCGCACGGATTATCGGGAAGGAGAAAGATAGCACCTTGCTTTCCCACGGACTGCTAGGTCCGCGCCAGGGATCGCAACGCCAGCGACGATCGCCGGAGAGAAGGAAGTCGACGGAGCGAGCACGGCGGCGGAACCCTTCCGTCGGCGGGATTCGGGATCGGCAGAGCGAACGAACGGCGGAACACTTCCGTCGCGTGATTTTGTTCGATCGGCTGCCGAAAAACCTTATTCCCGAAAACCCTAATTGTCCCTTTTATACCGAAGGCATAAATAGACTTGGGAATATCGCTATCCGCAGACCACCCAGAAATAGGGTTCCAGAATCGGCGAGTATCAGTCGATGAGAATCGGCGAGAATCGGCGAGAATCACCCGGATCGGCGAGAATCACAATCGGCGAGAATCACCCGGATCGGCGAGAATCAGAGTACAATACTCGACGATTCACGCCGATCGTGGGTCGACGATCCACGTCGATCGGCGAGAATCAGAGTAACGATTCTCGTCGATCGGCGGGAATCGGAGTGACGATTCTCGTCGATCGGCGGGAATCGGAGTACCAATCCTCGACGATTGTTGTCGACCCTCGGTCGACTATTCTTACCAGTCCTTTAAGGCAACATTTGCCCAACCCGATGAGCCTTTAAGGCAACACTTTGCCCATAACCCCATTAAGGTCGGTGATTGGTAACCTTTACCAACACAGTCAATCATCCAACTTCTTCACATCTCTTATGTGCGACCCTGCAGGCTCATATCGCGTTGGCAGTGAGATTACATGTTTGATCACTTCCAGATCACCATGGTAACTCCAACATAATCTTGTCTTTCAAGAATTTCCCAATCTATATGCTTACCTATTGTTCATCTCCTTGTTGCTTACCTCACTTTTGTCTAGTTTTACCTTGGATTTTTCTATTAGCTACCTTTCTTGTTCATATGATTCACAAGCTTGTTGGGTTTAATCGACGTTGTTACTTGTGGGGTTTGCTTATGGCGAAGTAGAGATCCAAATTCTATCAAGTTTGACATAACTTGGGCAATATGTAGTCATAAGTGAGGACGATGAAATGAAACGTGTTTAGCTTGGGTTATGGTGAGTTTTGCGAGGCGAATTGTGAACCATGGCAGGAGCGTTTGTGTGAGGATTCGGTAAGGGGTGGTGTGGTTTCAGCCTTGGTGGCCACCGAGTTTTTTTTTTATGGTGTAGAGCACCGTTTTGGCCCCGATTTGGGCTGGCTTTTATTGGTGCATTCCACTTTAGGGCTGCCACCAAAAGACCCTTGCAGAACCGAACTTAACTGCTGCTTATGGTTCACTAGTATAGTTGTTTCTTGTTATCAAGATGATGGTGGAATGGGCATATATGTGTTGCCTTTTTGCTCCTGTTTACATGAAAACTTGCTACGGGGTCGGTAAGCCCCTTCATTATATTGTATGAACGTAATACTCTATTTTTTGTAGCTTTGATGATTGCTGAGGTGTTCTTTTTCGAATGCCTCAGGTGCAGGTTGTAGCCAGTTGAGCGGCTAAGGCTTGGGTAGAGTCTCTTTGGAGCTAGCTGAGCTTGCTTAGCGAGGAAGTTCTTTACTTTTGTGTACAGACATACATACGCCCCAATGGGTTCGTGTCAGCTTGTTGGCGCCCATTGGTGGCTTTCTTTACTTGCTACATATGAATGCTAGACTGCTACTATGAATCATTTGAATGAGATGATGTCTACTTTCTCTTGGGAAGGTTTTATGCTAGGTTGCATTAGGTATGTTTAAGCTAAACAAAACCTATTATTGTATAACATTCATAACATGTTTTGGTCACCTAAACAAGTATTTTCCAAAAGACGTAAAAAGGATGATTTCTGATATTATTATAAATCTAGAATGCATATAGGAGATCGTCATAAGTAAACTAACGTATTTTCCGCCGCGTACAAACACGTTGTGATTAATAAGGCCGAGGGATACGGCCATCAAACTAACCGATTTTCTTGCATACAACTGATAATTTTCAACTACGAACGTAAGCATCGAAGGTTTGCCTGAGCGTGTGCAGTTATCCCCTGCACGACGTGGCATCATAACACGTAGTTCCTCTTATTCTGATACGAGGTACTCGTTGAGTAAATACGGGTTGTGACACGTGTGCCTCATTCGCCATCAAATTTGACTCGCCTGGAATAACACACGGGCATCGAACATGCCCGTGTTTGACTTGACACGCCCGTGTTCCACCTGACACTGCCGTGTGGCCGGCCGTGTACCCCCATCGATTTAACCCAAAAACAACCCGAGCACTGCACGGGTTCTAGGACACGCCCGTGTCCTTGCCCGTGTCTACCTCAACACGACTGGACTCCAAGCCGTGTACATGGTCTCGACACTCAACACTTCGTCGAGCGAAGATCGTCGACCTGACGACACAGCCTTGGACACGCCCGTGTCCTAGGCCGTGTGCCATGACTCGACACTTCGTTGAATGCAGAGTGTCGACTTCGCGGGATGAGTGTCAACACGAGTCGACATGCCCTGCGACACGCCCGTGTCGCAGGCCATGTGCCCAGTCTTGACACAATGTCGAGAGGAAAATGTCGACTTCGTCGGCTGAGTGTCGACACAAGCCTGACATGCCCTAGGACACGCCCGTGTCCCAGGCCGTGTGCCTCCTGCCAGAACCCAAAACTGGCCCAAAACGTCCCCCGTCGCTCTTTTGAGTTTTGGGGCGTTACACAATCAATCTGAGCGTGGTTCCAAGTGAGCCATGACATTCTCAGAACAAGATAAAAATCTGGCAAGCTTAAGATCATCTTCGGAGCTTCGAGGGTTAACCCATCAATGGACACCCTTAGAAGGCATTTTGTCGTAGACTGGACCTCCATACCATTGGGGTGACTCACCCTACTGATGACTCCCTCGTAATATCTGGTGCCCTGCAAGTCCTTGATAAAGCCCTCCGAGATGAAGTTGTGTGATGCCACCGTATCGAATAAGGTATGGGCAGGTTTGCCGCATACCATCACTACCCCTGAGTTTATTAAATATCTTAGATGTCTAGTTATAATTTCCTTCCTATTTCTAGTAATTCAACATCTATATAGCCTCTAGGAATGAATTTAAAGATACCGGTGTACCTTCTGTCACCCTCTCTAGTTTTTGAGGCTTAGCCAGATCCAAGGCATACACCTGCACTCTATCATGTCTGCGGTCACGGCCTGGAAACCATGAACTTGACCACATCCTAGACCACTAGACTACCGAGCAGGTGGGGCATCCTGTAAAGCTAGTGGTGGAGCTTCCCTCATTTGAGAATTCCTCGTAAGGTGTCTTGACTGGTTGCACTGATAGTACGTCGGTGCGTCCTCCACTATCCTCGACATCTCCCCCATCTGTAAGGGATGGGGTGCCAGCACCACCGGGTACCTCTGCTCCTGTCGGTCTTCCTGGAGGGGCTAGTCCATGTTCTTCCTTTCTCCAATGAGACGACCTCTCTGCTGGTCTATCCTGCCACCAGTTACGACATTGTTTGCCGATATTTTCCTGCCCCGAACTGTGAGCTAGTCTGCCTCCAGCATCTTGGTCATCTCCAAGATCCTGGCCAAGCTCCCATCAGAAACAAAAAGGAGGGACTACCTCATGTCATAATGAAGGCCCTTGTAGAACCTCTTCGTGTAGCCCGCATTATCTAGCTGGTACGATTCTACAAAGTGGGCTAAATGTTTGAACTCCCGATAATACTCTAATACTGTCCTGCTACCCTGCCTCAAATGCAGGAATCTGTCCTCCAACTCGTCCCATATAGACTGTGGTACAAAATTCTCCAGCAGCGCTGCCCTGAACTCCTCCCAAGAAATGTCTGCATACTCCATCCCCGTGAAGGTAGTGTCCAATAGTGACTTCCACCATCTCTTCTCATGGGACTCCAAGCAAGAGACTATTAATGCCACTGCCTACTACATCGGGCATCCAATCCCGACCAGTATCTCGTAAATGATATACAACCACTCCTCTATATGAACTGCTGACTTCTCCCCGAGGTAGGATGATAGAGAAAGACCTCGAAAGACGCTCAACCAGTTTGCCCCGAGGTTTGGCTGAGGAGCAGGAGCCTGATGTGTCCTGAATGCCTCCAAGATGGTCGTCAATGTCTGTCCCATCTCCGTTTGCTGAAACAGTGTAGGAGCCAACGGAGGTGGAGCAACATTCTGAATCTAAGGTACACCCTGCCGAGTGGTAGGGTTCGTCACATGCTATACAAGGAAAAGCCACTTAAAAGGTGGTTTACCCATAAATTAGCTGGAAAGTGGACTACTGCATGTGATTTCCCTTATGGGCACACCATTTCTTGCACTGCTAGTTAGTCCTCAAACTAAACTTCCGCGGGGTGTCCCAGGGTTTTTGTGGACTTTTTATTTGGATCGAGGTTTGTTATGATACCACTTTTTAAGACCCTATTTTTTTTGCCACCGGGGTCTTATGATCAGAATCACCATTTTGCGGTGACACCAACATTCGGAAAGGTCTCCACTACAAAATGCCGATCCTGCCTGCAGTAACGATCATCAAAGAAGTTGAAGTATATAGTTAGAACAATTAAGTCTAAGACCACAAATCACATGTAATATATGAAAGAGAATCACAACATAGTCCACAGAGTAATACAAAGAAAATGGAAACAATAAATCAATAGAGATAAATGGGATCTTGCCCGGTACATCATGTACTCACGATAGAACTCTTGCAGAAGCAAAATATACTAATCACTCACTGATCCTAAAGCTTGTGCTCTTGTGCTAAATTGGCCGACCTCCATGTGCACTGTACTCTATAGGTTCTGCATCTCCTATTTCCGCACCATGTCTCCCATCTGGAGCCCCTGAAATGTCTTGTCCACCGACTATTAGTCAAAAGACTAATCCAACTATTGTCCTCTCCACCCTCCGCGACTCCTAGTCACCATGCCGGAAGAAAGAGAGGGAGGATATTGAGCTGGAGAGTGGACAAGAGCAGTTGACGACGGGCCTATCTTAGTAGTTATATAATCACAAGCACATTGTAACAAAATATATGCTAGCATTTCTATAGGAATAGAGCAATATAGAAAAGTAAGTAGAGAGCATCACAGAAAAATAAAGTGACAGAAGAGCACAGAGAAAATAACCTTAACATATAAGCATGCCCACACAAGCTTATAAAGTTATGGGATCATTTCACAGGGCCTAACATATAAAAGTCTAATACCAATTTATACGCTAGGGGTAAGGGTTGAAATGTGATGATGACATGATATGCTATGTTATGTGGGTTTAATGTTATGTTCATACAAGTGCAACACACAGACACACGACTCTATGCATACAGACCTTTAGTTCCCCCACTTGGAGTTAGCTAAACTCTCAGGTACCTGCCGTCGTGGCAAACAGAGGCATTGGGTTGGGCCACCCCACCTGTAGGCCGGCATTCACACCACCTAACCTAGACCTTCATATGCCTCAATGTGAAGAACACACAGCGGAGCCTCTGCGTACTCTACGTACGCTGCTGGCAAACCCACCAGTCTTTTCCTTGGCTAAGTGTTAACCACACACACCGAGTTATTGTATCTATGTCGCTGTGAATGACTGTCAAATACCGAAGACCCACCTTGTAGACATACAGCCATGAATTCCCGAGCCATCGGCTCCCCAGACTAATCTATCTGTTATAACTAGCTTTAGAGCCTTCGGCTCGCCAGGCTAACCTGACCATTTCCACAACAACCGAGCGTACCGTTCGAGTAACCAAACCAACCAAGTCTCCCGAGCCCCCGAGGTGAGTGAAAGTGAAGTACTGGTATTTACTAGTTGCACTTTAATCACTTTGGTCTGACAGTTTAAGGTTAACCTTGCACTGCCTAGGGCATTCCCTGTGAAAGGCTCTCGAAGGCACTAGGAACTACGATGGGCTGAATCCCAAAGCTCCATTTCACAAGGTACTTATTATGGTTGGTTTCTACCCATGTCCTAAATCTCCTGATCTTACACTTGAACTAAACCTAAGTGTATTTTGACTTCCTCCATGGGAAAGATGATCCATCGTCGATTCTGAGAACAACCTTGCATTCTAGTCAACCAGACTTTCACATTCTGACTCCTACTTATGACCTCTTTCTTATCCAACCAGACCAAATACACCAACTACCTCACCTTCCCCTGACAAGGCTTACATGTTATCTTATTTCTACAGCTTTACTATGTGTAGACCTAATGAGCTACATGACGTGCATGAGTGGTGACCCCCTCCAAATATTCATCCAAATGACCTAAGATTATTACTAGGGGTCTAACATGATATTTTAAAGATAAATCCAGAATATAATATTTTCCTAATTTATTTGGCATTTATTTAATTTTCTGCAAAATTAGGCCAACTGTGCTTTTGAACACAAAGTAAAATTTGCTGACATGGTATGGCCTTAAAAAAATTATGACAAGAGTATATCATGAAAATAACTGTAATTACTGAATTTTTCAATTTTTCAAAAAGGTTTTATCCTCAAAACTAATTATCTACTAAATAACCACAATGATAGGGTAAAACAGGAAATGATATAATTAATCATCCAAAAAATTATACAAAAATTACTAGATGTCTAGAGTGACTAGAAAAGTCTAAAGACCAAAACATCATAATTTTCTAAGCATGTTTGGTGACCCAAATAAATCACGTAATATATTTTACTAAAAGGCACTTTGTGAAGCATCCTATTTAAAAAGGCATACAATACTTTTATAAAAATTCACAGAGCATGATGAAGCCTTAAGATGTACTCAAACCAAATTTCAATACTATTCAGTCAGTAATTTGTTCAAAAAACATTCCTTGATAAATAGGGTAGATACTAGGTTTGTGAATGAAGTACCAAAAATAATGCTCCAAAATTCATAACAAAATTCCCAGAGATTAGTGACAACTATTTAAGTCACTGCATAAATTTCATGGACAGCCAAGATGATATACCTAGGTAATAAAATCATGTGTAAAAGTGCCTTAATTGGTCCTAAATTATTTTAGTGGTGATGTAAGTTCCTTATGGTCCTAAAATCACTCATTAGGGCTTAATTCCACTCTAGGAACTCTCCTACCAAGTTTCGAAACATTCCAAATACATATGGTCCCATAACTCTCGTTGAGCTCAAAACTCAACCCTAGGGTTCACACTAGGGTTCTAGGGCATACCAACCCTAAACCACCCAAAATCTCTTATGTGTGTATTTTATATGACATTAAGTCAGTGGCTAAGGATTCATCACTTTTGGGTGAGAATTGGCCACAGAACCCATCAAACACCATTTGCCCTAGTTTTCCCCTTACGGACCAAACTTTGGTCACACAAATACCTACTCAAATCAAAACCCAAATGGGCTAAGATTTTTACCAGTGACAAATCATGACCCTAAGAGTTATCCACCAAAAGTTTGGGGAATTGTGAGGTCATTAGTCCCTCTAAATAACCCATAAATGGATTATTAAATATTTTCAAAAATTTATGGAAATATTTTCTCCAAAAATTCCCATTTTTGGATATGTCAGATGTATAAGTAAGAGAGACCCATAGTCCAAATCCCAAGTCATTTAAATGGATGGATTGATAGGGGCACTCAATTTAGTCTCTGGCTAACCTATTTATAGACGGCATCATTTTGAGTGCTTTGATCAGACCAATGACCCAAGTGTGTTGAAACAAATTTTAAAATAAAGTAGACATCAAGTGATACAAATTTCATGTTGGACAGTTTTATTATAGAGGGCTCTAAGTAGTTTTTATAATTAAAACCATCCATTGCATAAAATGTTACAGAAATCTAATTAATATAAATTAACGAATTAAAACGTGCACGAATCTTAAATTACCAAACAGACGGTGAAAGTCTTTATTTTCAAGCTAGCTTATAACCTAGGGGGTGTATAGGTAGCATAACAGATATTATTAGCTTTAATTTTTATCTTTATTAGTACTTAGTGTGTTCCCAGTAATTAGCTTTCAAGTACCTGCACAAAGAGAACAACACAGAAAAGCACACAAAGATTTATAGTGGTTCCCCAACTTTTGGGTATATCCAATCTTCTACCACCTTGCTAACTTCCTGTTAGTCAAGGCACTTCTCCAAACCTCAGCTCCAAAGAGCTTACACTATAGATCCCCCAGGATCTCTCAGCCTCCTCCAAGACTTACAGCTCAGCCACAAAGGCATACAACTCAGTGATCAGCAGATCACCTACCTCAGGCCAAATTCCCTACACTTAGGCTTGGCGGACAGCCCTATCTCAGATCCACTAAGGATCCTACCTTAGACCCAAATGTCCTACACTCAGTGAGTATTCCTCTCCTACAACTCAGTGATTAATTAACCACTTACCTCAGATCAAATTGGATCGTACAAATCAGGAAAATTTGAAATACCTCATGCTCAGAGAGCTCTACAACTCAGATCCAAAAGGATCCTACTGGAGTGTAATAGATTTATCTATCCCAAAGAAATTTTTCTATGATATCCCATTGAGCTGAGTTATATCAGGTCAAACTTTCTTCACAACTGCAAAAATCTTGAGCTGGAAGTAACTAGTAGTAAACTGCTCTACTTCCTATTCCTTCCCAGGACAGAGTCAGGCACTTTGTTATTTCTTCTTCTCATCTTCAGTAGTAGATCTTCAATTTTGAGCTTGTTGAACTAAGAAGCAACTTGATCTACAGAACGTGTTCTCTGCTTCTGCTTCTCCCTCAGAAGGTAGTCCTTCTGATCTTGCTGGTGTAGGTGAAGATAGTACCGGCTAATCATACTTTTTGGTTCTTGTAGGAAGACTTCAAGCTTTTTCTTAGCAGCAATGGCGTGGAAGAAAAGTCCATCCACAACTTTTGAAATTTATAAAGCCCTAAAATTTATTGTCGTCTTGGCCACCCTCTTCCTTTTGTTGTTCGCCTATCAATGACTCTAAGAAATCAGTGGGGCCCACTTGCATTATCCAGCTACACCTTGATTTAACGGAAGAAGACGTACAGTAGCTGCGCGACAGAGTTTGTCGTGTTCTGTAGATTTTATATACTTAATTTGAAATTAGTTGACTTTGTGGATTTTACAAATATTGCTGATGTCATCACCTGCGGACTTAACCAAAATCGAGCATTAGTAGAATATGCGTTGAGTGAATGAGCTTCACTCAACGCCAAGGCACTTTGATAGAATTCTGTCTATCTAGGCGTTGATAGCGTTGAGAGAGCAAGCCTAACTCGACGCCTTTTTCCATATATTATTTTAAGCCTTTCTGCGTGCTTAGCGTTGAGAGCATTGAGTGAGCACGCATCACTCAACACTTTCTTCTTTAGCCAATTTCGAAATCATGGTATTGAGAGCATTGAGTGAGCATGTCTCTCTCAATGCTTTCTACCTTAGCCATATTTTTTTGCTCCTTGGCATTGAGTGTTCAAGATCCACTAAACGCCAAACTACTTAACATATTTTATTCTGTTGATTTGGCATTGAGCGAGTAAGCTACACTCAATGCATTTGGACTTAGCCAAATATCAGCACAGATTTTATATGGCTTTGACATATAATGCAATATTCAACGAATATAGAGTATGCCGTTGAGTGAGTGATACTCACTCAATGCCTGTGGACTTAGTCATTTTTCTGCCCATTTCTCCTTAGGCTTTTACTGCATTAGCCTGACTCACATTATTTTGTTGTATGGCGCTGAGTGAGTTGACTTCACTCAATTTCTTGGACTTAGCCACTTTCTTAGATTAACACTACTTGGCTTTGACTGTATAGCCTTCACTCAGAGCTATAAGTCATCTGGCATTGAGTGAGTGACCTTCACTCAACGCATGTGGACATAGACAATTTCTATCTATGCACACCTTAGGTAATTGTTTACCTGACATAACCACTTAGGCTATCTATCCCATCATTGTTGCTAGGACATCCCTACATGCATGAACTCAGGCACACGTCAAATACAACTTTATGTATATCATTGATAAGATTGACTTCCTCAAATCTAGGACATTGTGGGCAATGAACACAACAATCTCCCCCAATTTGAGGAAGTTAAACCCCTTAAGCAAATGAGTCAATAATGAGTTAATGACATACATAGCACTATGCAACAATAAGAATTAAAAAATATAACTAGAGAATGGTCTATAGTTACCACACCTCCTTGCCTGTAGGGTGAACATTTCTACTCCTGCTCCACCTGAATTGTTGCTACCATTCTTGATCATTCATCTGATCATTTGATCATCTTTTCCTCCCCATTTTGACTTCAGCAAATAGCTAGCAGGGTTCTTATCAACTACTCCCCCTCAAATAGGCTACTGTGAATTGTTGGAATAGTGCTGGACATACTCACCCTCAACTTGTACATCATCTGTCATATTTCTTGGTAGATAATCTAGTATATACCAGCCTAGATAGGAGTTGATCATGATGCTACTAAAGGTATATTACTTGAAGAGTCTTCATTTTTCTGAAGAACAATTCCATCTGCAAAATACAAAATAACTTGCAACAATATGAGGAGTAACTGAAGCAATACCAGGTTTAACATACCCAACTCAAACTTGAAGGTGTTAAACTTTTCTTCATCTAGTGGCTTAGTGAAGATGTCTGCCACTTGCTTTTCGGTTGGGACAAAGTCAAGGTTGATATCTTCACATTCCACATGCTCCCTAATGAAATGATATCTGATTTTATTGTGCTTAGTCTTGCTATGAGAGACAGGATTCCTAGCAATTGAAAGAGCAGTAGTAGAATTACAAAATTAGGGACTTCTACTTATCTAAAGGTTGTAGTCCTGGAGCTGATGCTGAATCCACAACAACTGAGCACAACATCTACCTACTGAGATTTACTATGACTCGGGATTTGAAATTGTAACAGTAGTTTGCTTCTTGCTGCTCCATAAGACTAGTCTTTCTCCCAGGAATTGACAGGTGCTAGAAGTGCTCTTCCTGTCCTCTTTGCAGTCTGCAAAGTCTGCATCTGAGTAACCAGTTAGTTCAAACTCTCCATTCCTGGGGTACCACGGGCCAAGATCTGGTGTGACCTTAAGATACATCAGCATTCTCTTTGCAGCAGAGTAATGAGATTCTTTCGGGGCAAGCCTGATACCTAGCTCAAACAAATGTAACATACATGATGTCTGACCTACTTGCAGTTAGATAGAGAATGGAATCAATAATCCCCCTATATAAAGTTTCATCATCAGGTTTCTCTGTCTCATCTATGTATATAGGCATACATTACCCCATGGGAGTTCTCATGGTGGAGGAATTTTTCATACCAAATTTCTTTATTAACTCCCTAGTGAACTTAAACTGGGATATGGACAAGCAATCATCAGACTGTCTTACTTGGAGACCCAAGAAGAACTTAAGTTCACCCATACTGCTCATCTCAAACTTACCTTGCATAAGTTTGGAAAACTTCCTACAGAAGTTGTCATCAGTAGATCCAAAGATGATGTCATCTACATAGATCTGAACTAGGATGGTCTTACCCATAGATTCCCTTAGGAATAAGATCCTCTCTATCTTCACCCTTGAGAATTTGTTCTCAATGAGCAAGCTAGAAAAAGTCTCATAGCATGCTCTAGGGACTTACTTTAGCCCATATAGAGCTTTCCTAAGTTTATAAACAGAATCAGGTGAGTTAGAAACTACAAAACCTTAAGGCTGCTCAACATAGACTTCCTCTTTTAAGTCACCATTCAAGAAGGCTGATTTCACATCCTGTTGGAACACCCTATTACTAATTTGGGTCAGGATCACTATGTCTTTAGGAAGCCTGTTTTTGACCTCCTGTATAGATCTAAAGGTCAATTAGAATTGAGTCTAAGGGTTAGTAGTTAGGTTTGGAAGCTGCCCTCAAGACCAAGGTTTTTCAGTTTGGAGACTAAGTCATTTCGTCGAGCTCAGTACGATGAATCGTCGAACTCCAATCGACGATCGTTGAGCTCACTTCGACGGATCGTCGAACTCCATTCGACGATCGCTGAGCTCCACTTCAACAAATCGTCGAACTTCATTCGACGATCTTCGAGCTCAGTTCGACGATCTTGACTCCAGTATTGATTCTCTATCTCTGAGCTCAGTTCGACGATAGTTGAGCTTAGATCGACGATCTTTGTTGCTGAATAAGTCCAAATCGCTGAGTTCAGTTCGACGATAGTGGAGCTCAGTTCGACGTTTTTCTGAAGAGTTAAATAATTTTCAAGATTCAAATTCAGAACAGTTAAGGAGTTAATGTCAGCAATTAATTCAGAAGATCTTATAGCCGTTTTCATTTATTCTGGACCAAGTTTCAAGGAATTTTCAAGGAATGTTTCTTTGGACTTTCCCCAGAAGACAATTGCAATTAAGGAAGTCAATTAATGACAGGCTAACGACTATTCTTGACAGTGGATCATTTCTATTCAGAACAAAGGGAATAAAAGACAAGATTTTTGAATTCTGATATAATCTGTAGAGAGTGCACAAGAAGAAGAAGAGAAAAACATTCTCTGCTACAACGTTTCTCTGAAACAACATCTTTCTCAACACCAACTGTTCACAAGAGAAAAAGAAAAAGAGCTGCAGACATTCTCTGTCTCTAAAAGAATTCATACAAGAATACACAACCAAGGAGATCAACCAACTAAAATCTTCAGATCTCTTTTGATTCAAGTGTTCAAGGCCATCATCATTCAAGACTCCAGACACCTCATATTTCAGCTGTTGCTGAAATCATCAATTGCTGGAGATCAACCTTCTGAAGGCCTATCACCCTACAATAAAGCTTCATTTCCTGAACATCTTAAGAACTCAGGGGGAGCTTTGACAACATCAAATCCACATAGTCTTCTCAGCTGCTTTGAGAAAGAGAAGACTTCCATCACTCTCTCATCCCCATCTCTGTAAAGGGTTTTTCAAACTCCCTTCAAAATTTTATGCTTGGTTTTTGAGCATCTTATCAAAAGCTCATTGGTGGCAAGACACCTGTTCAAAAAATCTGGTTTGGTTTTTGAGCACCTTATCAAAGGCTCATTGGTGCCCAGGACACCTGATCAACTCATCCTGCAGTGGATTCCTACCTAGGGTGGTAGAAGAGTGGATGTACCCAAGTTTAGGGGAACCACTATAGCTCCTTGTATCTTCTGGCTTGCTTGTCTTTATTTTTGTTTCTGGCTGTGATCTGTGCTTAGTTAGGATCTGTGATTAGTTAGGATCTGTGATTAGTTTCTTTTGTAGATTGTGATTAGACAGTTTCTGTGTTTAGATTTAATATTTGCTTCCCTGTTCACTCAGATTACAACAACTGTTGTAAAAAGTTTTTAAGCAACATACTCTATTCACCCCCCTCTAGAGTATATCAGATCTAGCTGCACTTTCAATTGTTATCAGAGCAGGTTGGTTAAACATACCACACCTTGGTGGTTGCACAGGCTAACACCAGAACCCAAAGATTCCTAGTTAGATCTGTTTTCTTTTGATTTTGTTATTAGATTATTTCTTCACAAATCATGGCCCAAAACAAAGATTATGCTAGCACCAGACCTCCAGTGTGCAATCTGTCTAAGTTTGCACTTTGGAAAGCAAGGATTAGATTATACATGAATTCTATTAACGATGACATTTTTAATTCTGTTTTGACAGTCTATCCAAGACCTCCAGAGAACACAAGCAAAAATGTTGTTCCACCTCCATCAGGAACAGATGCTGATATCAAGAAGTGGAAGCTAGCAGATGCAAAGGCAATGAACATCTTAGCCCAGACTATGTCTGATGACATATTCCAAAAAGTGGCTGAATGTAATTCAGCAAAGGAAATCTGGGATAAGCTCTCTGAAATAGTCTCAGGATCAGCTGATGAAAGAAAGGACAGGAGATCCCACCTCATATCCCAATATGAGAATTTCAAGAAGGGAGAAGCTGAGTCAGTTGAAGATATGTATAATATACTCAGTTTGATAGTTAATGAACTGAAGACTCTAGATAAGGAGATATCACTGACTGAACTAAATGACAAAATCCTAATGTGCTTCCCAAGAACTTGGGACTCGAGGATCTGGCCAATCAAGGATGCTAGAAGTCTGAATGAGATCACCACAGAAGCTCTCTTAGGCAAGCTCAAATCTTATGAGCTGCTCATCAAAAATAGAGAAGAAGAGCAGAAGGCTGCCTCACCAGCCACAAGAAAAGAAAAGACAATAGCCTTCAAAGCAACTGAAGATCAGCTTGAAGACAAAGTCACAGGCAATGATGAACTGCTTAGTCTATTGGCCAAAAGATTTTACAAGATGGCCAGAAAGGACTTCAGAAAGAGATCATACAAGGAGCGTGATAAGCCAAGGTAAGATAAGTCAAATAATAAAGAAATTGTTTGCTTTGGTTGCAGGAAACCAGGGCACATTATACTTGACTGTCCAGACAAAAAAAACAAGGACAGAAGGGACAAGAAAGAAAGAAGAAAGGACAAAGACTTCAAAAAGAATGGCAATGGCAAACACTCTTCAAGCAAGAACAAACACACAAGGAAGGGATTTGTTGCTGAATCCTGGAGTGAAACTGAAGAGGAGTCAGAAGCTTCATCCAGCTCCAGTGATGATGAAGATGATGCTGAAGAGAAGGAGTTCTGCATGATTGCAATCAATGCCTCTCAACACAATTCAGATGCAGAAGACTCAGAGTCTGACTCAGAGACTCAACTTGAAGAGGACCAGGTAATTAGTTCTTTTGATTTCAATTCAGAGGACTTTAAGTCTGAGTTTAAAGAACTATGTTTAGACTTACTAAAATCTGAGAAGGAAATTATTTCTCTCAGAAATCATTTATCTGAACATAGTATCTTAAAGTCAGAAAACCTCAAACTCTCTAAGGAGTTGGAGTGCTGTAGGGAGCAGATAACTTCACTGAAAGGTGAGCTATCTGAGGCCAAGAAGCTTGAAGAATCCCTTAATGGGAGAAGTATCAAGCTGATGGACATCACAAGCACAATGAACTCCAGATTTAATAGTACACTAGGCTTGGGTGTTTCATCCAGCCAACCTATAGTTCTAACAACCCCAATCAAGTTCATTTCTGATAAAGGGAAGGGAGTTGTAGAGGTAGCTAGGAAAAATTCTGATCTGCCTAAGAAAACCAAGTTCCAGCAGAAATCGTCGAACGAAGCTCGACGATCACCGAACGCAGATCGACGATCTCAGGAATAATCGTCGAACTCAGGTCGACAATCTCAAATTCCTGAACTCTGCCACAGTCGACCGTCGAACGGAGCTCGACGATCTGACCCAAGATCGTCGAACGCAGCTCCACGATCGTCGAACAGAGATCAGAGCTCTGGAAATTCTTTCAAGGGCAAATCAAAATCCAATCCTAGGGGTCCTTCATCCCAAAGCTTTAACCCTTATACTAAATGGGTAATACCTCCAAGGAGATATCATCCTGAAGGTTATAAGAGTCAACCTGGGATGTCTTTTATTTCTGAATTTAAAGGTTATCAACCTAGGCCCAAGGTAAACTGGGTCAAAAAAAGTGAATTATTTTATGTGCAGGTGAA
The DNA here is from genome assembly GCA_039583875.1 of Platanthera guangdongensis. Classification (NCBI taxonomy): domain Eukaryota; kingdom Viridiplantae; phylum Streptophyta; class Magnoliopsida; order Asparagales; family Orchidaceae; genus Platanthera; species Platanthera guangdongensis. The sequence continues at coordinate 96,754,128 of CM077153.1, read as the reverse complement.
GACCTATCCAACATCAAACCAACAATGGTATTTGGATAGTGGGTGCTCTAAGCACATGACAGGAAACAAGGACAACCTCACATCCTTTAAAGCCAAGCTTGGACCCAAAGTCATATTTGGTGATTCAAACTTTGGACAAAGTAAAGGATATGGTGCAGTCCAGATTGGGACAATAACATTCAAGAAGGTAGCCTATGTGGAAGGACTGAAGCACAATTTGATCAGCATCAGTCAGCTATGTGATGAAGGCTACCAGGTGACTTTCAGCAAAGCATTATGCAAGATCAAGTCAGAGGACAACACAACTGTGTTGACAGGTATAAGGAAAGGTAACAACTACTTAGTAGATTTTCTTTCAACAGATGTAGACACTTGCCTGTTTAATTCTATTTGTAGACCTAATGTTTTATGGCATAAGAAACTAGGACATTTAAACCTTAGAACCATTGTCAGGCTATCCAAGGACAACCTTATTAGAGGACTACCTTCTGGCCCCTACAAGAAGGAAGGACTCTACAGGGCCTGTCAATTTGGCAAGCAAACTAAAAACAGTTTCAAATCACTTAATAAGAGTGATTCACTTAGGATTTTATATCTGTTACACATGGATCTTTTTGGACCCATTACAGTACAAAGCCTAGGAGGGAAATCTTACACTTTAGTAGTTGTAGATGACTTCTCTAGATTCACATAGGTGTTCTTTCTGAGGAAGAAGTCTGATAACTTTAAGTGTTTGACAGAGTTTCTCAAATGCATATAGATTGAGTTCAATACTCATATTGACCTGATCAGAAGTGATCATGGGACAGAGTTTGATTCTCTTCTTATGCAAGAGTTCTGTCAGAGTGAAGGGATCAGGCACACTTTCTCAGCTCCTAGAACTCCTCAACAAAATGGGATAGCTGAAAGGAAAAATAGAACCTTTATTGAATCTGCCACTACATTGTTGTCAGATGCTCACCTTCCTCTATCGTTTTGGGCAGAGGCAGTGAACACCTCCAACTATGTGTTGAACAGAAGTTTAATACATAAACTAAAGGGAAAGACTCCCTATGAATTACTCAAAGGGAAGAAACCTAAAGTTGATTATTTTAGAATTTTTGGTTGTATTTGTTATATACACAATAATGACAGGAGATATTTAGCAAAATTTCAAGCTAAAGCTGATGAAGGAGTGTTTCTGGGATACTCCATGATCAGTAAGGCCTATAGGGTATATAATAAATCATCTCTTAAAATTGAAGAATTTGTTCACATATCATTTGATGAATCTAACATGTCTTTCAAGGAGAAGAACACTTCTACCACAGAACCTTTGCAGGTACATTCTCTTGCTGAAGATTTGAATAGGTTACTGGTTACTCAAAAAGAGGAAAGCAGTGAAGATGAAGAAAGCATTCAACATATTGAAGAGAAACAACTTGAAGAGCCAGTTGTTGTACCACAAGAGGAAACAACAACACAGGTTGGTGAACAATCAACACCCCATATTGATTTAGTAACATCAAGAGACCATCCAATTTCCCAAGTAATTGGAGACATCTCAGCTGGTGTGCAAACCAGAACTCAGGTCAACCAAAACTTGTTGCACACTTGCTTGCTATCTCAAATTGAACCTCAATCCATTCAAGATGCAGAGCAAGATCCACACTGGATCATGGCAATGCAAGAAGAGTTGCATCAATTTGAAAGGAACAAAGTTTGGGAACTAGTGCCAAAGCCTAAGGATCACTCCATTGTTGGAACAAAGTGGGTGTTCAGAAACAAATTGGATGATCAAGGAGTAATTGTAAGGAACAAGGCAAGGCTAGTTGCTCAAGGATACTCACAAGAAGAAGGCATAGACTATGACCAGACTTTTGCACCAGTTGCAAGATTGGAAGCCATCAGAATCTTCTTAGCTTATCCAGCACACAAAGGCTTCAAGGTATATCAGATGGATGTAAAAAGTGCATTTCTAAATGGAGACATCAAAGAAGAAGTCTATGTCAGACAACCTCCAGGTTTTATCTCTCTAACCCATCCTGATTATGTTTTTAAGCTGAACAAAGCATTATATGGTCTCAAGCAAGCTCCTAGAGCATGGTATGAGACCCTAACATGCTTCCTTCTGGAAAATGAATTTATAAGGGGTAGAGTAGACCAAACTCTTTTCATTAGAACCCATAAGTCCCATACCCTACTAGTACAGATTTATGTAGATGATATTATTTTTGGCTCTACTGATTCAAATTTGTGCATAAGGTTTTCCAACCTAATGCATTCTAAATTTGAAATGAGTAGCATGGGTGAGCTATCCTTCTTTCTAGGATTGCAAATCAAACAACATGCTGAAGGTATCTTTATTTATCAAACCAAGTATGCAAATGAATTGGTCAAGAAATTTGGTATGTCTGAAGCATCTTGTATGAAAACACCTATGCCTACTAATGCTGTATTGGATGCTGATGAACATGGGAAACCTGTTGATCAAACAACATATAGAGCAATGATTGGCTCTTTACTGTACCTTACAGCTAGTAGACCAAACATAATGTTTGCTACATGCATATGTGCTAGATTCCAAGTAAGCCCTAGAGAGTCACACCTAACATTATTAAAAAGGATTCTCAGGTATGTTAAAAGTTGTCGAAATCTAGGTCTCTGGTATCCAAAAGATTCAGCATTTGAATTAACTGGATTTTCTGATGCTGATTATGCTGGATGCAGAATTGACAGGAAAAGCACCAGTGAAACTTGTCAGTTTCTTGGTGACAGACTTGTCTCCTGGTTTTGCAAGAAACAAACTTCTGTGTCAACTTCAACTGCTGAAGCTGAATATATGGCTGCAGGCAGTTGTTGTTCACAAATCTTGTGGATTCAAAACCAACTCCTATACTATGGCTACAACTTAGAGAAGTCAAAAATCTTTTGTGATAACACCAGTGCTATTTCTATAGATCAAAATCTAGTCCTCCATAGTAGGACAAAACACATAGAAATTAGACATCACTTTTTAAGGGATAATGTTGAGAAGAATAAAATTGAACTTCAATATATCCCAACTGATTTGCAAAGGGGAGATATTTTCACCAAACCCTTGGATGAAAAGAAACACACCTTCTTCCTAAATCAGTTAGGAATGTTAGATGGAGGAAGTCTAAAATAATATCCAAGATTTTAAAACTTTAAAAATTGACCAAGACTAGGCAAACATCCTGATTTTTCTAAGTGTCTAGAGTGTATTTCTGGTCTCTGAACTGCGCTCGATGATTTTCCCCCAGATCGTCGAACGGAGATCGACGTTTTCCGAAATCGTCGACCTGAGTTCAGCGCTTCTCAAATAGTGCTCAACTATCTTTCAGGTCATCGATCGTCGAACGGCGCTCGACGATTTTATTTTCTGAACTATCGTCGAACGAAGCTCGACGCTCTCCAATATCGTCGAACGGAGATCGACGATATTGAAGACCTTTCAGATTCCTTTAGAAGCCCCGATCGTCGAACTGAGTTCAACGATCTTTCCTTTTCTGCATCGAACCCTAATATAAAATTCATTTTTCGGCCGTCATTCTCCTTTTGCACTTTCAATCTCTCTGCAAAAATTCTCTTTCCCTCCAAACATCTCTACACTTGGTCGCTTTGTTTGTTGATTTTTGCAGGTAACCATGGCCGTCGCTGTTGCTGTTCTAGCCGCAATGAAATTCGATGCTGGATTTGATATAGACATGGAGTCTTTCAGCACCACTGATCAAGTTTTTCAGGACATTCTGGAACTGTTCAAGGAGCAGAAGCTTGTTACCATTATGTCCACCAGAATCAAATTAGCTGCTGATGAGATTAAGGAGTGGGTCTATACTACCCACAATCAGGACCAAAACACAGTGGTTGGTTCAATTTCTGGAACCCAGGTCCCTTTGACTCCTGCTATTCTGACAGAGGTTTTTGAATTAAGTTCTGGAAGAGATTCTGCTGAGTTACCTGGAGAAGAATTTTCTGATTTACTTGCAAGAATGGGTCATTCTGATGCTAACCCTAGCAAACTGCTGAAAAAGAACTTAGCTGTGGAATACATGTTTTTGGCTGATGTAGTGGGAAAGGTCCTGCAAGCCAAGCATTCAGCACATGATACTATCTCTAGGTATCAGCTGTGCTTGATGGGTGCCATTGTGGATAAGAAACAGTTAAACTGGGGAGAAGTCTTCTTTGATCTGATCAAGAAGAAAATAAACAAGAACTTTGTTAATTATGGAAGTATTCTAGGGCTCTTTCTTCACAACAGATGTCCTGCCCTGCTAGTCTCCTCTGCGATGCATATCAATGCTTCAAAGAGGCTATCTTGTGCCCTCTTTGGCAAATGGGACAGGCAGATAGTGAAGCCCAGCAGGCCCTCTGCAAGCACAACTTCAGGCACAAGGACTGTATCAGTCTCTTCCCCTCAAGTCTCTGCCCCTACAGATGACTTACCTGCTACTTCTCCTCCTCCTCCTATTCCATCTCCACCAGTCACCTCCACCATTCAAATCTCATCCACCATCATTATTTCCAGCCCATCTCCAACATCAATTCCATCTCCAATCCCAACTCTTCCAACAACAGAAGAAATCTTCCATCCATTATATCACTACCCTCAACCAGACATTGACCCATCATCCACCATTCCCTCATTCAATCTTCTAGATGATTCCCTTATGGATGACTCACCCTCATCCCCTCCTGATCTACCCTCCTCATCCACAACATATCAACAACTTCTACAAGATATCATTGATCAACCCTCCTTCACACCTTCTATCTCCATACCACTTTCTTCCATTTCCACAATCCCCACACCTCAGCCCTCACTTCTACCATCCACCAGCTCTCCACCACCATCACCAGTAGCTCCACCTCCAGTCTCTACCTCTGCTCACATCCCTGTTGAGCATATAGATCTTCCAGCCCTAGCTGACAAATTATATGAACTGCTAGCTCCCAGGCTATCACTTCTATTGGAGACCTCCTTGGCTCCACTTCATCAGTCAGTTGCAGTCCTTTCTGCCAGGCTATCTTCCATCGTTCCTCCTCAGGCAATCCCTTCATTTGTGTGCCTTGATCCAGCTCTCTCTAAATCTAGGCAGGGGGAGATGCCTCATGAAGATGTGAGATTGCCTGCTGCTATTTCTTCAGTCCCTGCTGTTGCTGCTGCTGCTGTCTCTTCACCTCAAGCTCCAGTTTCAACACCTCCACCAGTTGCAGTCTTCTCAGTGGACCTCAGGTCCTTATTATCAAATTTTGATTCAGTGTATTTCAGCTGTCTTCCAGTAAGCACCGCAGTCCAGCCCTCAGAGGATCTTTCCAAGGCCATTGTGCCCTTTTCAAGATGTGATTCTAGCTTAATTAGCTCTTACATAAATTCCCTCTCTGCTGCTGATGTTCCAGTTTCTGAGGATATGCAGACAGAGGCATATGACTTTGAGCCTACTGTTATTGCTAATGTTATTACTAATGATATTGATGCTACTGAAACTATTATATCTGAAACTGCTAATGTTGTTGTATCTGAAAATGTTTTATCTGTATCTGCTGTTACCTCAGTCACTATTGTCATTACTGATGCTATATCATCTGCAAGTATTGCTCCAGAAAGTTCTGTGTCTGTTGTTACTACTGCTGCTGCTACAACATCTGCCAGTACTATATCTATTGTATCTGTTGTTGCTACAACTGCTGTCTCATCTGCTCCAACCCAACTTCAGAAAGAGTATCTGAAAAAGATTGATGCTTTATATGATGAGCAAAGCTCTTAAAGTGATGAATTTAGGACTGATTCTGATGATTCTTCTACCACTATAGCCAGGAAAAGAAAGGCAAGGAGAAAAGCTATGAAAAGAGTTCCCCCAGCCAAAGTCAAAGACACCAATGACATTCCCTACTACATTCTTCATGACTGCCCCATTACTGAACATTTGATGCAATATTCCAAGAACCAACTAAAAGCTATGAAGAAGAAGAGGAAGTATGAGAAAGGATCTTCTCAGTTTCATCATCCACATCCTCCTCCACCACCTCCTCCTAATGCAGGTGCAGGTGAAAGCTCAGCTACTCACCCTTCTACTAAAAGCCAAACCCCCTATCAGCCTCATGCAAGATCTCAATATAGGGGAAGCCAGTCCTGAGGCTCTCAATCAAGAAGAGGAAACTACAGAGGAAGCCAAAGGGAATTCCAAGTCTACTCCAAAGGCTATTCTAGGCAACACCCTTACTCTAGGGAAGGACAAGCTTTATCAGATACAACTTCAGGCCCTTTTCCCTACAAGCTGAAAGAAGCAGTCTCATCCAGGGCTCCTCCAGACAATCCTTCCAACAGATATGAACCTCCAGTGCCCTTTGAGGATCCAGAGAATAACCCTACTGCATGGACTGCTATAATGAAAGAGTTAGCTGCCTTGTATCTGATTAAGAAAGCCAGAGAGCAAGGCAAGGACTCCTCCAGCATTTTTACTATGTCTGAACATAGAAAGAAGGAACTTGAAAGATATGCCTCCAGCAAATTTTTTTGATTCTGAAAGATATATGGAGCTGCATCCTGAAGCTGTGGTACTAAGGCCTAAACAACAAACTTCTTTAGGTGCAGCTGATGACAGAAGATCAAAGAAAGAAGCTCTTAATCCTAATAGAGAAATTAAACTTATAAAGAGCAAGGAGAAGGAATAATTCTGTAAGGTGACAATTATTCTGATTTCTGTCTGGGATCATATCTGTGATTCTGCTATGTTGTTGTTTATTGTTGCCTTGTATGTTGTTCTTTAATTTTTCCAAGTTCTGTAAATAGTAATCCTAACCCAAATAGGGGGAGATTGTTGGAACACCCTATTACTAATTTGGGTCAGGATGACTATGTCTTTAGGAAACCTGTTTTTGACCTCCTGTATAGATCTAATGGTCAATTAGAATTGAGTCTAAGGGTTAGTAGTTAGGTTTGGAAGCTGCCCTCAAGACCAAGGTTTTTCAGTTTGGAGACTAAGTCATTTTGTCGAGCTCAGTACGACGAATCGTCGAACTCCAATCGACGATCATTGAGCTCACTTCGACGGATCGTTGAACTCCATTCGACGATCGCTGAGCTCAACTTCAACAAATCGTCGAACTCCATTCAACAATCTTCGAGCTCAGTTCGACGATCTTAACTCCAGTATTGATTCTCTATCTCTGAGCTCAGTTCGATGATAGTTGAGCTCAGATCGACAATCTTTGTTGCTAAATAAGTCCAAATCGTTGAGCTCAGTTCGACGATAGTGGAGCTCAGTTCGACATTTTTCTGAAGAGTTAAATGATTTTCAAGATTCAAATTCAGAACAGTTAAGGAGTTATTGTCAGCAATTAATTCAGAAGATCTTGTAGCCGTTTTCATTTATTCTGGACCAAGTTTTAAGGAATTTTCAAGGAATGTTTCTTTGGACTTTCCCCAGAAGACAATTGTAATTAAGGAAGTCAATTAATGACAGGCTAATAGCTATTCTTGATAGAGGATCATTTCTATTCAGAACAAAGGGAATAAAAGACAAGATTTTTGAATTCTGATATAATCTGTAGAGAGTGCACAAGAAGAAGAAGAGAAAAACATTCTCTGCAACAACTTTTCTCTGGAACAACATCTTTCTCAACACCAACTGTTCACAAGTGAAAAAGAAAAAGAGCTGCAGACATTCTCGGTCTCTAAAAGAATTCATACAAGAACACACAAACAAGGAGATCAACCAACTAAAATCTTCAGATCTCCTTTGATTCAAGTGTTCAAGGCCATCATCATTCAAGACTCCAGACACCTCATATTTTAGCTGTTGCTGAAATCATCAATTGCTGGAGATCAACCTTCTGAAGGCCTATCACCCTACAAAGAAGCTTCATTTCCTGAACATCTCAAGAACTCAGGGGGAGCTTTGACAACATCAAATCCACATAGTCTTTTCAGCTGCTATGAGAAAGAGAAGACTTCCATCACTCTCTCATCCCCATCTCTGTAAAGGGTTTTTCAAACTCCCTTTAAAAGTTTGTGCTTTGTTTTTGAGCACCTTATCAAAAGCTCATTGGTGGAAAGACACCTGATAAAAAAATCTGGTTTGGTTTTTGAGCACCTTATCAAAAGCTCATTGGTGCCCATGACACCTGATCAACTCATCCTGCAGTGGATTCCTACCTAGGGTGGTAGAAGAGTGGATGTACCCAAGTTTAGCGGAACCACTATAGCTCCTTGTGTCTTCTGGCTTGCTTGTCTTTATTTTTGTTTCTGGCTGTGATCTGTGCTTAGTTATGATCTGTGATTAGTTAGGATCTGTGATTAGTTTCTTTTATAGATTGTGATTAGATAGTTTCTGTGTTTAGATTTAATATTTGCTTCCCTGTTCACTCAGATTACAACAACTGTTGTAAAAAGTTTTTAAGCAACATACTCTATTCACCCCCCTCTAGAGTATATCAGATCTAGCTGCACTTTCACATCCATCTGGTTGACCTTGAATCCCTTGTGTGCAACATATACAAGGAACAATCTTATGGCCTCCAACCTTGCTATAGGGGCAAAGGTTTGATCAAAATCAATGCATTCTTCCAGTCTGTACCCCTTAGTTATTAATCTTGCTTTGTTCTAGATTATAATCCCATTTTCATCATGTTTGTTTCTGTAAATCCACTTGACTCCAACGATATTATGTACATGAGTTCTGGGAACCAGCTTCTAGACTTTACATCTTTTGAATTGGTTCAGCTACTCTTGCATAACAATTATCCAGAATTGATCTATTTTGGCCTCCTCAAACTTCTTTGGCTCCACTTGTGACACGAAGCTTGCATGCATAACTGTATTCAAATTTCTGCTTCTTGTCACTTCTCCATGACTTGGTTCACGAATGATTTGGTAAGCATGATGGTATCTAAAATGCCTAATTGCTGGAGGTAATCTTCTTTCAACAACTACTTCTGGAACATCCTCTTGCTGATCATTCTCTGCTCCAAGTGTATCTGGTAGACCTTCTGGAGTATCAACTTCATCTTGAATAACTCGTGCAATATCCTTGATGGTCAGATTGTCCATCATCTATTTTGTGCCTATAGTACTGGAAGAGGAGCTTGGCAGCTCCCTGTTAATCATGCTATACTCATCAACAACTACATGCACAGATTCTTCTACAACTTGGCTTTTCAAGTTATATACCCTATAGGCTTTACTATGATTGTTGTACCCAACAAAAATTCCATCAAAAGATTTGGCAGCAAACTTAGTCACATAGGACTTTCCATTATGGAGCACATATTACTTACTACCAAAGATTCGGATATATCCCAGATTTGGTTTTCTGCCTTTTAAGTTCTCATAGGCAGTCATCTTGTAGTTTTTGTTGATAGAGGCCCTGTTGAGGACATGACATGCAGTATTTACTACCTTAGCCCAGAAATATTATGGGAGAGATGTGTCACACTACAGAGTTCTTCCAGCCTCTATGAGATTTTTATTTTTCCTCTCTATAATCCCATTTTTCTGTGGAGTTCTAGGAGAAGATAATTCTTGATGAATCCCTTGCTCTTCACAGAACCCTGTCATGGCTTCAGACTGGAATTTAGTTCCATGGTCACTCCTGATTTTGGCCACAAAACTGTTAAACTCATTCTGAACTTGCTTGACAAACTTGATGAAGATATCAATGGTCTGATTTTTTTCTTGATAAAGAACACCCAAGTAAACTTGGAACAGCCATCAACCACCACAATGCTGTAAAGTTTCCTACCAAGACTATGAACTGGCATAAGACCAAATAGGTCCATATGCAAGAGGTATAAGCACCTCACAAAGTCTTTGGAACTAGTGCCCTTGAAGGAAGCTTTGTTCTGCTTACCGTTTTGGCAAGCTGAGCAAATGCTATCCTTGGTGCATTTCATATTTGGGCCATTCCTAACAAACTCTTAACTAAAGAGCTTGCTTATCATTTTGTAATTCAAGTGAGCTAGTCTCTTGTGCCACTAGACATAATATGAGACTTTTTCACTTGCAACAAGACAGATAGGAGAATCTGAGTCCAAACATAGAAAGTTTAAATAGTAAACATTTCCAATCCTAGTGCCTGTCAATATGACTTCTTGGTCACTTGACCTTCTAATCAGGCACTCATCCTTGTGTAAGACAATAACAAAACCAAGATCAGAGTGTTGGCATATGCATATAAGGTTGTGTTGCAACCCTTAAACATAAGAAACTTTTGTGATAATGACTATGCCATTAGTAATCTTACCATAACCTCTAGTTACCCCTCTATCAGAACCACCAAAGATAACCTTGGGTCCATTTTTCACTTGGGTGAACTCCTTCAAGTTGCTCCTTGTTCGAGTCATATTCCTGGAACAACCACTGTCCAAATACCATATTGGGGTATGACCACTTGAACTAACCTGCATTGAGAATTTTACGTACCTTAGGACCCCAATATCTATTGGGTCATAGGGGCACATTAGATTGAAACTGAACATGTCCACCAACAAGTTTTCTGACTGGTGGACTCACTTTAGCTCTGACCATATTATGATTGTGTTAGCCGTCAATGGCATAATGAACTATCTTGTCACAGCAACAACAATCATATATATTGTATATTCTTTTCTGTGTAGGCCCAACAGTTGGTTTGACAGCAGTCTTGACAGAAGGAAGAGTTGCAGCTTCCATTTTCTGTTTCCTTTCAGCATGGATTTGACTGAAGATTAGTCTGCTTGCTTGCTTGTGTGGCCTGTTCTGAATCCTATCAGCAGCATGTTCTTTTCAGACAGTGTGCTCTTGATAACATTAGAAATAGCCATACCTGGCAAGCTAATAGACTGGCCCTTAATCAGATTATGTGCTGACAAGTTATGAAAACTGGCTGCTGCCATATTTTTGAGAGGTGGGGGGGGGGGGGGGGGGTTGTGGCAAAGAGACAAATGGTCCATGATGGGCCATTTGAATCTCTTCATGAATAGCATTAAAGGCACTTGCCATACTGTACCTTACACAATGGCTGAAAACATCATTTGTTCCACTTGTGGAAGCACCATTTATATAATGACCATATATACTTTCCTGGTCATACCTCTTTGAAGGAAATATGACCCTCTTGAATGGGTTAGGTGGCCTAGATGCCAAGGCACAACTGGAACTTTCCATTTGAGAATGGCAGGTCTTGGGTTACCCTTGAAGCATAACCCATTCTTACCCGCCTATGAGGAGAAGGAATCTATCAAGGCAACATTGAATTGGGCTGAGAGATACTGGCCAGAATACCCTTCTCCATCTAGAGCTTTTCTTCAAGATCTTTAATAAGACTATTTTTTCTCTTGATATTCTCCATCTAGATTGTAACGCCCCCGATTTTTCAGTGATTTATTTAATTTCTTATTTGACGTATTATGACGTCAGAGCGTTATGTTAGCGTGTGTTGGTCATGTGACGTTGTTAGAGCGTGCTCTTAGCTCTTTAGGTTCCCTGCGTGGCTTGGTGATGCCTGGTAGCAAGATTCCCTAGCGAGCCGGAGTCTGTTTGGTGACTCGGTGGAGCCTCTTGGGGAATGCTTGTGTTTTGGCTTCGGGAGAAATTTGCCCGAGTTTTGTTCGTCGGATTTTGTTACCGACTTTGTCGTAGCGCGTTTGCGTTTGTTAGGTTTGACCGGCCAAATTTTGGGATTTGCGTCGGGAGTGGAAGATTTTACATTAGGAAATTAGATCGGCTAATTTTAGACTTGCTCGTCAAGTTTCATCGCGTTCCGAGTATTTTTGGAGCCTCGGCGCGCGATTGAAGTTTGTATGTTTTCGCGTACGCCGTTAACTTTAGAAATTATTATCTCGAAAACGGTGCGTCGGAATTTGATTTCGACTTCGCCGTTGGATTTGTAGCGTCGTCATTCGCCTACAGTGCGAATTTCGTTCGATTCGGCGCGCGTTTGGCCCTCCGTAACGATATATGTTATATCATTTGTTTTAAATAACTATAAATATTATTATTTTATATATAAAGAATTAATAAAAAAAATGAAATGAGAATCGGTGAGAATGATTCTCACCGAATCATGGATTCGGTGAGAATCACTCTCACCGATCAGCCCCTTGGTTTTGCCTTTACCGCCGATCATACATCAGCCCCCCCCCCCCCTTTTTTATGTTATATAGTATAATTAATATATTATTATTATTAATATTATTATTATTAAGTTTTTATATAAGATAAAGAAGAAAAACCCCTTCTTCTTCCTCCGACCAGCAGCCCCCCCCCCCTGTGCAAAATATTAGGCGAGTGCGGAACCCTCGTTCGCGAATCTTCCGGCGGCCGCCACCGCCGATCCGGTGGACGGAATTTCGATCCGATCGTGGCGTTGGAAAGCTCTCGGCGAGAGCTTCGAGATCGCGGTAAGTTTTTCCCGTTTCGGTGACCGTTTCGCCATAGATTTTTTCGGCCCTAACCCCGGTTGTCCGTTTTTTTTCGTAGATCTCGTCTCCGCGTGCCCCCTTTTGGACGGATCTACGTGGTGGAGTTTTTTTGGGAGGACGTTTTCAAGAACGATTTGAGGCAAGTGGATTTCTCCCCTCTTGCGTGCCTCCATGGGTTGTATTTCGCTTTATTATACCTCCTTGTCGTAGAATACCGGAATAGTATAGGTGAGACTAGAAATATTCCTAGGTTAGGGCGTGTAGTCGGCCTAAAGTAGGGAGTTTCAGAAGTTATTTTAAGTTGAATTCGGCGGGTAGGGGGAAATAATTCGGCGGGTAGGGGGAAATAATTCGACGGGTTTTGGTTGTAGAACTTGGTAGTTTTTAAGTGGTGTTGTCGGCTAGTTTTGGCGCCGAATCGTGGATCCTTAGCATGTGGTAGCTGGGTTTCTGAGGGAGTATGGTACCGGGGGAGTTCGAGCCGTGGCCACCACCATTCCCTCCTTTGGACATTTTGGGTTCCTGTAAGAGGTTGGAACTCTATGTATGTGGACCCTATGGCGGCCCCTTTAGTACTCTTGAGACACCTGGACCTGGTTGTTCGGTTGTGACTGTTCTTAGTCTCCGACACAGGTTTGGGATTTGTACCAATGCTAACGATTTACAAGTTTAGGACTGTTAGTTCCTTTCATACTGTTCATTTGATGCATATTGGTTTCTTTTTTTTGTCTCTGCAGGCTTGAGCGGAGTTTGGTACGTTTTAGTACTTGATGCATTTCTCTCACTTTACTGGTTGTTATACTTACATTTTGTCCCTTTTTGGATTCTTTAGCTGAGATTTTCAGCATTTCTCTTGCAGGGTTGGTAACCCTTTTTCTTTCTGCTCTTTTCATTCGATTATTATCTGATGTTTCTTTCCCTCTTGTTTTATTATTTCTTGCTGAGGTGTTCTTCTTTTGAATGCCTCAGGTTCAGGTCTGTAGCCGGCTGAACGGCTAATTTTCAGGAGTTTCCTTGTGGACTGCGTTGTGACAGTGTTTTCCTCACTTGTTGAGGAAGTTCTTTAGCTTTGTAGTAGTACAGACATACATGCTCGCCAGCGAGTTCGTGTCAGGTTGTTGACGCTCGTTGGTGATTTTCCTTTGTGATACTAAGTCTTTGCTTAGCTGCTAGTTTACCTGTTTTGTGGTAGTTTCACTTGCTCTCTGGGAATGTTTTATGCTAGGTTGCTAGTTACTTTAAAACCTATAAAAAAGAACTACTATATGTATTGCATGATCATCATGTTTTATAAAAGCTCAATCATTATTTTCCAAATGCGTAAAAAGATTGTTTTCTTTATACCATCGGTCGAGAGGGACCGTCTGATGAATGATTTCCTGCACTTAAAGCAGAGGCAGCTCACAGTTAGTGAGTACGAAATCGAGTTTAGTAAGCTAAGCCGATTTGCCCCAGACTTGGTGAGTTCCGATGAAAATAGAAGCAAGCGATTTCTGGCTGGGCTAAGGAGTGACATCCAGCAGTTAGCAAGTGCCTATGCGACATCAAGTTATGCTGGTATGGTGGAAGCGGCCTTAAAGGTAGAGGCAATTGATAACGCCAAGAATCGAGGTCAACAACTGAGAAAAGATAAAAGAAAGTCTGATGAGGGTAAGAGTACTCAGGTCCCTGACGCTGCTCCGAGGAAGAGAAACAAAGAGGTATGCAGTTTCTGTGGCCGACCGGGCCATCCATTTGAAAGGTGCTATCAAAGATTAGGAGCTCAGAAGAAAGATCAGATTCATGCGATCCAAGGTATCCCAAAAAAAGACTTGCTTTGTTCTGTATGCAAGAAGTCGGGGCACGATGCAGCCTATTGCTGGAAGAAGGCGAGAAGTTGTTTCTTGTGCGGTCAAGAGGGTCATCTCAAGTATCAGTGCCCGCAAGCTCAGCTTACTCTGCAGCCAGTTCCTCTTCAGGCCTTGCCGCCGCCGCAGCGAGTGGACAAGGGAAAAGGAAAGTTGAATGTGGTCTCTATGGAGGAAGCTCAGGCGTCCACGCAAGTTATATCATGTTAGATTCTCCCCTAGTTTTAATGTTTAGCTCATAGTTATAGTTTTGAGCGTTCGCTTCCTTAGTCGCGTGTGCAATTTTATAGGACGATTTAAGGTAAAAACTGATGGGCGCGTGTTCTGTTCGATTCCGGCGCTACCCACTCATTTGTGGCTAGGGCCTTCGTAGAGCGTTACCGTTTGAATCTCGATCGTGTTGGTGATGCGTTCTGTGTCAAGTTTCCTTCAGGCGAATCTGTAGTTTCGGATCAGGGTATTCAGAGTTATCCGATTTTACTAGGCGATTTTCTCGCGATTGCTAATTTGAAGCTGTTGGATCTGGAAGACTTCGATGTGATCCTAGGCATGGACTGGTTGTCCAAATATGATGTTGTGATCCAATGCAAGGGTAAACGCTTGGACTTCAGGATGGACAACGGTCAGCCCGGGAGTGTTTACGGTTATCCGCGCCAGGATTCTCCTACTATAGCGGCGGTATGTGCTCGGAAGCTTGTAGATTCCGGATGTTTTGCTTGTTTGGTTTCGGTTTTAGAAACCAAGGTTAGTTTGCCGTGTTTGGAGGAGATCCCGGTGGTTCATGATTTTTTTGATGTCTTTCCAGCTAACCTTCCTGGTCTCCCGCCTGATCGAGACGTGGAGTTTGTTATCGATTTGGAGCCGGGTACGCGTCCTATTGCCAAGGCGCCTTACCGGATGGCCCCACGCGAACTGGAGGAGTTGCGTATCCAGTTAGACGAGTTGCTTGAGAACGGATTTATAAGGCCGAGTTCTTCGCCTTGGGGTGCTCCCGTTTTGTTCGTCAAGAAAAAAGATGGATCGATGAGGTTGTGCATCGATTATAGAGAGCAAAATAAGGTAACGATCAAGAATAGGTATCCGTTGCCGAGGATAGATGATTTGTTTGATCAACTGCGAGGCAGCGCCGTGTTCTCTAAGATTAACCTTCGTTCGGGCTACCACCAGTTAAGGATCCGTGAATCAGATATCCCGCGGACTGCCTTCCGTTCCAGACATGGACATTTTGAATTTTTGGTGATGTCGTTTGGTTTGACCAACGCACCTTCTGCTTTCATGGACATGATGAACAGGGTTTTCAAGCACTTTCTGGACAAGTTTGTAGTCGTATTTATAGACGATGTGTTGGTGTATTCACGCAATGTTGAGGAGCATGACCAACATTTGCGTCTAGTTTTATCTGCCTTGAGGGACCATACGTTGTTCGCCAAGCTAAGTAAATGCGAGTTCTGGTTGTCTCAGGTTTCTTTCCTGGGTCATGTGGTTAACAAGGACGGAATCTCTGTCGACCCAGAAAAGATAGCCGCAGTTATGGAATGGACGAGGCCTGCCACACCCAAAGAAATAAGAAGCTTCCTAGGGTTGGCTGGCTACTATAGAAGATTTGTAGAGGGTTTCTCTACATTATCTGCGCCATTGACCAAATTGACGCAGAAGAATGCAGCATTTGTGTGGAGCGATAAGTGCGAAGAAGCGTTCCTAGAGCTAAAGAATAGACTGTGCACTGCTCCGATATTGACATTGCCTACGGAAGGATTAGACTATGCCATTTACGTGGACGCATCCCACGTGGGTCTTGGTTGTGTGCTGATGCAAGAATGAAAAGTGATTGCGTATGGGTCAAGACAGCTTAAGATTCATGAAAGGAACTACCATACGCATGACTTGGAATTCGCAGCAGTTATTTATGCATTGAAATTATGGAGACACTTGTTGTAGGGCGCACAGTGCAAGATTTATACAGATCATAAGAGTTTGAAGTACGTCTTCACTCAAAAGGAGTTGAACTTGCGCCAGCGCAGATGGTTAGAGTATGTGGCTGATTATGAAGTGGAGATCCTGTACCATCCGGGTAAGGCTAACGTGGTAGCCGACGCCTTAAGCAGGAAGACAGGGAAAAGTTTCAATCTCTCCACTGAGTTGTTAGTAGAAGAGTTCCTTTTAATGGATATTTCAGTTGGTAGATGTGACTCGCCAAGCAGTTTGGAAGTGTCTTAGCCTTCATGGATTTCTCTTACGAGGCTTCATCAAAAGGACGATCATGATCTACTGCACCTTCATAATAAACTGAGAAGGGGGAGCTTCCTGACTTTTTGATCGATAATGCGGGTACTCTAAAGTACCGCGGTAGATTTTGCGTCCCCAATTTTCGAGATATTCGAGTTAAGTTGTGCAGTGAGGCACACGGTTCAAGTGTGGCCTACCATCTAGGGTCTACAAAAATGTATAAGGACTTGAAACAGATTGCCTGGTGGATTGGGATGAAGGGTGACATTGCAAGGTTTGTGTCAGAATGTTTTACGTGCAAAAGAGTTAAGGCTGATCATGGAAGGCCTGGTGGAAAGTTAGTGCCTTTAGAGATTCCAACTTGGAAGTGGGAGAGTATCTCAATGGATTTTATTACTGGTTTGTCGAGATCTCCCCGAGGGCATGACTCTGTTTGGGTGATTGTTGATAGATTAACAAAGTGTGCGCACTTAGTACCCTTTCAGATTGGTTACTCGATGAAAAAGATAGCGGAACTATATTCGAATGAAGTTATCAGGTTACATGGAGTACCCGTAAGTATAGTATCAGATCGAGACTCCAGGTTTACGTCTCGTTTCTGGAAGAGCCTTCAAGAAGGATTGGGAACTGACTTGAGATATTCTACCGCATATCATCCACAGACCAATGGTCAAACGGAGCGTGTTAATCAGATTGTGGAAGATATGATCCGTTGTTATATATTAGACCACGGAGGAGCGTGGGATGAATGCTTGAGGTTGATGGAGTTCGCATACAATAACAGTTATCAAGAGAGTCTGCAAATGGCTCCTTTCGAAGCGCTATATGGAATTCGATGTAGAACTCCTCTATTTTGGGCTGAGGTTGGTGAGAGGCCGATGTTAGGTCCAGATGCCTTATAAGAAATGGAAGTCTCTGTAAAGCTTATTCGAGAGAAGCTTCGGATAGCCCAAGAGCGATACGAGAAGAACGCCAATCGGCGTAGGTCCGTTTTGGAATTTTCTGTGGGGGACATGGTATTCCTTAAGGTTTCCCCGATGGTTGGAGTGAAGAGGTTCGGTAAGAACCATAAGTTGGACCCGAGGTATGTGGGACCATTTGAAATTGTGGAGCGGATTGGTGTGTCAGCCTACAAGTTGAAATTGCCAGAAAATTTTCCTGGCGTGCACAATGTTTTTCACGTGAGCCAACTGCGGAGGTGCGTGCTAAGTGACAGACAAGTTCTGGATGCAGTGCCCCAGTTGGAGCCTAACCTTTCCTACGTGGAAGTTCATATTCGTGTTTTGGATGTGCAAGATCGAGTGTTGCGGAGAAAGACAATACCGATGGTAGAAATTCTGTGGAAAAACCAAGACGTGGAGAGCGCGACTTGGGAGTTGGAGTCAGCTATGAGGGAGGAGCATCCTCATTTGTTCTCCTAGCTGTGCTCGGTAAGCATTCGATAACCCTTGGTTATTTTCTTTTCCTTCTATGGTAGAAGTGTTTTATGCGTAAAGTTTCGGGACGAAACTTTATTTTAGGGGGAGTGACTGTAACGCCCCCGATTTTCCAGTGATTTATTTAATTTCTCATTTGACGTATTATGACGTCAGAGCGTTATGTTAGCGTGTGTTGGTCATGTGACATTGTTAGAGCGTGCTCTTAGCTCTTTAGGTTCCCTGCGTGGCTTGGTGATGCCTGGTAGCAAGATTCCCTAGCGAGCCGGAGTCTGTTTGGTGACTCGGTGGAGCTTCTTGGGGAATGCTTGTGTTTTGGCTTCGGGA
The DNA here is from genome assembly GCA_039583875.1 of Platanthera guangdongensis. Taxonomy (NCBI): domain Eukaryota; kingdom Viridiplantae; phylum Streptophyta; class Magnoliopsida; order Asparagales; family Orchidaceae; genus Platanthera; species Platanthera guangdongensis. The sequence goes on along the minus strand of CM077153.1, from coordinate 96,735,890 downwards.
GAAATTTGCCCGAGTTTTGTTCGTCGGATTTTGTTACCGACTTTGTCGTAGCGCGTTTGCGTTTGTTAGGTTTGACCGGCCAAATTTTGGGATTTGCGTCGGGAGTGGAAGATTTTACATTAGGAAATTAGATCGGCTAATTTTAGACTTGCTCGTCAAGTTTCGTCGCGTTCCGAGCATTTTTGGAGCCTCGGCGCGCGATTGAAGTTTGTATGTTTTCGCGTACGCCGTTAACTTTAGAAATTATTATCTCGAAAACAGTGCCTCGGAATTCGATTTCGACTTCGCCGTTGGATTCGTAGCGTCGTCATTCGCCTACGGTGCGAATTTCGTTCGATTCGGCGCGCGTTTGGCCCTCCGTAACGATATATGTTATATCATTTGTTTTAAATAACTATAAATATTATTATTTTATATATAAAGAATTAATAAAAAAAAATGAAATGAGAATCGGTGAGAATGATTCTCACCGAATCATGGATTCGGTGAGAATCACTCTCACCGATCAGCCCCTTGGTTTTGCCTTTCCCGCCGATCCTACATCAGCCCCCCCCCCCCCTTTATGTTATATAGTATAATTAATATATTATTATTATTAATATTATTATTATTAAGTTTTTATATAAGATAAAGAAGAAAAACCCCTTCTTCTTCCTCCGACCAGCAGCCCCCCTGTGCGAAATATTAGGCGAGTGCGGAACCCTCGCTCGCGAATCTTCCGGCGGCCGCCACCGCCGATCCGGTGGACGGAATTTTGATCCAATCGCGGCGTTGGAAAGCTCTCGGCGAGAGCTTCGAGATCGCGGTAAGTTTTTCCCGTTTCGGTGACCGTTTCGCCATAGATGTTTTCGGCCCTAACCCCGGTTGTCCGTTTTTTTTTCGTAGATCTCGTCTCCGCGTGCCCCCTTTTGGACGGATCTACGTGGTGGAGTTTTTTTGGGAGGACGTTTTCAAGAACGATTTGAGGCAAGTGGATTTCTCCCCTCTGGCGTGCCTCCATGGGTTGTATTTCGCTTTATTATTTCTCCTTGTCGTAGAATACCAGAATAGTATAGGTGAGACTAGAAATATTCCTAGGTTAGGGCGTGTAGTCGGCCTAAAGTAGGGAGTTTCAGAAGTTATTTTAAGTTGAATTCGGCGGGTAGGGGGAAATAATTCGGCGGGTAGGGGGAAATTATTCGGCGTGTTTTGGTTGTAGAACTTGGTAGTTTTTAAGTGGTGTTGTCGGCTAGTTTTGGCGCCGAATCGTGGATCCTTAGCATGTGGTAGCTGGGTTTCTGAGGGAGTATGGTACTGGGGGAGTTCGAGCCGTGGCCACCACCATTCCCTCCTTTGGACATTTTGGGTTCCTGTAAGAGGTTGGAACTCTATGTGTGTGGATCCTGTGGCGGCCCCTTTAGTACTCTTGAGACACCTGGACCTGATTGTTCGGTTGTGACTGTTCTTAGTCTCCGTCACAGGTTTGGGATTTGTGCCAGTGCTAACGATTTACAAGTTTAGGACTGTTAGTTCCTTTCATACTGTTCATTTGATGCATATTGGTTTCTTTTTTTTGTCTCTGCAGGCTTGAGCGGAGTTTGGTACGTTTTAGTACTTGATGCATTTCTCTCACTTTACTGGTTGTTATACTTACATTTTGTCCCTTTTTGGATTCTTTAGCTGAGATTTTCAGCATTTCTCTTGCAGGGTTGGTAACCCTTTTTCTTTCTGCTCTTTTCATTCGATTATTATCTGATGTTTCTTTGCCTCTTGTTTTATTATTTCTTGCTGAGGTGTTCTTCTTTTGAATGCCTCAGGTTCAGGTCTGTATCCGGCTGAACGGCTAATTTTCAGGAGTTTCCTTGTGGACTGCGTTGTGACAGTGTTTTCCTCACTTGTTGAGGTAGTTCTTTAGCTTTGTAGTAGTACAGACATACATGCTCGCCAGCGAGTTCGTGTCAGGTTGTTGACGCTCGTTGGTGATTTTCCTTTGTGATACTAAGTCTTTGCTTAGCTGCTAGTTTACCTGTTTTGTGATAGTTTCACTTGCTCTCTGGGAATGTTTTATGCTAGGTTGCTAGTTACTTTAAAACCTATAAAAAAGAACTACTATATGTATTGCATAATCAGCATGTTTTATAAAAGCTCAATCATTATTTTCCAAATGCGTAAAAAGATTGTTTTCTTTATAAATATTATAAATTGAAATCTAGGGTCTTGCATAGTGTAAGTTGTCCTCTTAGGACACTTATGCACTCTTTTAGGATGTTAAGCATAAATGAGGTATTTTTCCGCTACGTATAAAAATAGTTTTCAAACCGTGGACTATCTGATCCACTGAGCCGAGGGATACGGCCAATCAATTAAAAAAATCAGTTTTCTATTCATTTTAACTTATGATTTGAAGGATTAGAGTGTTGCCTGAGCGTCAGCAGTTATCCCCTGCTTGACGTGGCATCACAGCTCGTAGTTATCTCATGCTCTGATTTATTTATTAATGAGAAAAATGCGGGTTGTGACATAGATGCCTGACAGGGTTTTCAGTTGACTAAGTTCCCGCTTTGTCTGATTCAGCACAACAGCTGTTTCAGCAAGCTAAGAAGCAGCAGGTTGAAGAGACAAATCTCCTTAGCCTGCTTCTTAGTTAACTTCTTGAATTTCTTAAAGGCATACAAAAGTTCACTATATCTATTAATCAATTGATTGACATTACCTTCTGATCCAGAATCATCTTCACCATTAGATGAAGAAGCTTCTACATAGGGACTTGTCTCATACCTAAGACACAGAACTGGATAGAGAATGTACCTTACTTTGACCAGGTTGATCCTAGCTGCCCTCTTCATCAGTCATTGCCATCAGCCCATGGTAGTTGCAGGCATCTTCTTCTTCAACATCCACCTCTAAGTCATTGTCCAACAATGTTAGAGGGGCCCTGACTCCTATCCTTATAGCAGTATAATTTTCATTTGTTGAAATAGTTTCATGTTTAGCAATAACAGCAAATAGCCCAATGTAGGCTTCCTCTTCTTCAGACTCTGATGATGATGAGTATATCCAGCTCTTAACTTTTCTAGTCATAAGGGACTTTTCTTTCTTGCACTTGTGCTTTTGGTGAGATTTCTTCTCACCATCCTCTCTTTTATTCACAGGGCAATCAGCAATGACATGTCCTGGCTTGTTGCAGCAGTAACAGATAATGTTAGATGAATTCTGTTTACTTGGTTTAGAGCCATACCTGTCCTCCTTAGAGGTTTTCTTCCAGTGATGAGCTGATGTGGAGGGCCTGTTCTTCTAGTACTTTTTCTTCATCAGCCTATGGAGTTGTTTGGAGAAAACGGCAAAGTCCTCATCAGACATATTGCTGTCTGATGCTTCTGATTTAGAGCAATCTGAATCTGCTTGTCTTCTTGGAGGAGAAGGGGTCTTTCTCCTACCTTTTTTGTGGCTTCAGCTTTGAAATCCATTGACCTCTCTTTGGCTTGAGACTTATTGTTGGTCTCTTCCTCTTTCCCGACTATTAGCTACATCTCATAAGAGAGCAATTTTCCAAATAGGGTGTGAGGTGGAGTGTCACCCAGCTTAGCCATTTCTCTGATGTTACATATATTTGTGTCCCAGTCTATGGTGAGATACTTGAGGAGTTTATCGTTTAGCTCATAATGACTAAAGACCCTTTCATAGCTCCTTAGCTCATTTACTATCCTGAAGAATCTTTCAAAGCACCGTGGCTATGTTCTCACCCTTGGACTGTCTGAAGGCCTCATACTCCTGGTTGAGCAAAAAATTTCTATCATCCCTGACCTGCTCTATGCCTTTTATGTAGATCACTAGAGTGTCCCACATTTCCATTGTAGTTTTGCAGTGAATCAGATTCTGAAGTGTAGAATCATCAATTGAACTGACAATGACATTTTGTGCCCTCTTGTCCATGGTGGCAAGAATGACTTCATCCTTTGTCATTTAATCATAAGTATTTGGTGTCTGGATGTTTGGATCCAGGACAGACACATTCATGGGGATGAAAGGTCCTTCATTAGCAAATATAAAGATTCTAGGGTCAGCTGCTCACATGAATAGCCTGACCCTCTCCTTCTAGATGTCAAATCCCTCCTTCATGTAGATAGGAAGCATCATGGCACCCAACTTCCTATAGTTCACTCCTGAACCCATAAGGACAGTCTGTAGCTACCTTGGAAGATCACTCATATGGTTAGATCATTTTTGAGCACCCTCCCTCTGATACCACTTGAAAGACTTTATTTTCAAGGTAGCTTATAACCTAGGGGGTGAATAGGTTGTATTAATGATATTATTAGCTTTTAATTCTATCTTCCTTAGTACTTAGTGTGTTCGCAGTAATTAGCTTTCAAGTACCTGCACAAAGAAAACAAAATAGAAAAGCACAAAGATTTATAGTGGTTCCCCAACTTTTAGGTACATCCACTCTCCTCCAACCTTGCCAACTTCCTGTTAGTCAAGGCACTTCTCCAAACCTCAGCTCTAAAGAGCTTACACCATATGAAAGAAATTGTACCTAATCACCTAGAGGGGGGGGGGGTGAATAGGTGACTAAATCTTTTTAAACTTTTAGGCAGATTATATCACAGAGTTATAATTATTTCTTCACAGCAATCAATCAGCAATCACAGAATCAAACATGCACATAGTGAACACACAGATTTATAGTGGTTCCCCAAGGTTTGGGTACATCCACTTTCCCCCTTCGCCTATCTAGTAGTGTACTAGATTCGGCCAAACTCCTCCACTATCTCAGATCCTCAGATCTTATACTCAGAACCCCAACCAGGTTCCTACAGCTCAGGCCCAAGGCCCTACAACTCAGACTTCTCCAAAGACCTACACTCAGCCACAAGGCCTACACTCAGCCACAAGGCCTACACTCAGCCACAACAGGCATACACTCAGAGAAATAGATCTCCTACACTCAGGCACACAGACGCTACCACTCAGCCTTTATAATTACAGGCTAACAACTCAGATCACTAAGGATCCTACAAGAAATTTAGAATAAAAGTGTATATACCTACAACTCAGAAAAAGAGAGACGAGTTGATAGGTTCTTGCTAAGTTCTTGAAAGAACTCTGCTGAGATCAACCTCACTTGGCTTTCTTCAAAGCTTCTTGAATGTAGAACACAATAGGATTGATTCTCTGCAGTTGATCTTCAATCACTGCAACTTAAGATTCAGAACTAGGTCTGAACCCTTCTTTACAGCCGGGTTTCAACGGCTGTCTTCTTGGAAGGAGCTCTCTCTCTCCAACTACTTAGATCTTCAGATCACTTCAACTGATTAGTGTTAATTTGTGTTGAATCGTCTTCTTCTATTGACAGAATAAGCCTATTTATAGGCCTTCTTCATGGTGACCGGCTGATCCTGTTCCTAACAGTTTTCTGACAACTCTAACAGTTGCAGTAGACCGGCTGTAATGGCAGCTGTCATGTCATCCAGTCACTTCTTGAAATATCTGTAACTGTCTGAAAGTGTCGAGACAATCTGTCTTTAAGTGTCGACACTTATAGACCAAGTGTCGACACAAGTAGACTAAGTGTCGACACTAGCCTTCAAGGTGTCGACACAACTCCTTGTGTTGTAGAATTCACTTCTCGACACAGCTTCTTTATCATGTGTCGACACTGATATTGTGTGTCGACACAGCTTCTTGTTCTTCAGTACTTAGTTGAATTCTTGTAAGTGTCGACACATCTTTATGTGTTGAACTTGTTCAGTGTCGACACATCTTCTTGGTGTCGACACTTGCCTTCTTTGTTGATACTTGATGAGTATCGACACAGATCCTTGTGTCGACACATTCTTTCTTCTGTTGAGACTTTGGCTGAGTGTCGACACATCTCACTTGTACTTAGAATTTTTGTTGAACTTTGCTGAGTGTCGACACAGCCTCCTAGTGTCGACACTTTCTTCATGTATTGAGTCTTCTGTTGTGTGTGGACACATTCTTCATTGTGTCGACACTTTCTTCATGTGTTGAGTCTTCTGCTGAGTGTCGACACATTCTTTATTATGTCGACCCTTATACTTAGACTCTGCTGAAATTTGCTGAGTGTCGACACAGCCTCCAAGTGTCGACACTTTCTGATGTAGACACAGTTCCTCTAGGTGTCGACACTGCTTCAAAGTGTCGACACTACTTCTCTGGACTTCTCTTCAGTGAGTGTCGACACATCCTGTAGGTGTCGACACTTTCTGTCTAGTGTCGACCTTGTATCCCTGGTGTCGACACAATTACTCCAAGTGTCGACACTGCTTGCATGGGTGTCGAAACAAGTCTTCTTAAGTGTCGACACTTTGCTTCTAGGTGTCGACACATGGACTTAGAAACTCTTCATCTTTCCCTGCAAATACTTAACCTGCACAAGGCAACTCAAAATACATCAAATACATTTTGATGTATATCATTGAGTAGGGTGAGGCTTCTTCAAATCAGGTACATTTAAACCAATGTACCCAACAATCTCCCCCTATTTGGAGAAGTCATAACCCTTAGTCAATGATATACACCATACATAACAAAATTACAGTATGATGTAAAACAGGATTATGCAATCAGGGAAAACATAAACATGTATTAAACAAAACATGTATACACAGATATCATATCAGAACAATTATGTAATAGATTTATCACACATTACATTGTTCTAACAACTTTGTCATATTCATTATACAAAAGTTTACAGAGTGTTTAAAATCAAAAGATTACAGCTGTAAACTAAAGATAAATTCTATTCTATTTCTGTTCAGCCTCCTTGATAACTATGCCCTTCCGAGACTGTATCTTTGCTTGCACAGGGGCTTCAGCATCTTCAGCAGCAGCATGCTTCTTGCCTTTAAGATCCTTTTTCTTTAGCTCTTCAACTTTGATATTTTGCCTCTCAAAGTAATGATAAGGCTTGGGAAAGTACTTGCTAGGCTCCTGGGCAGTAGGAGGTAGCTTTCCCATCTTAGCCTTTCTCCTGTATTGCACAATGGCTTCTTGCCTGGTCTCATGCTTCCTCCACTCCAGTTCAGAAAACCACTTGTTTGTATCTTGAATATTGTCTTTGGCAACCTTCCATGCAGTTAAGATAATATTCCTTGAAGTGGGGCTACACTGTTCAAAATCAGGCCTTTGTTCAGCTTGCTCTCTGAACCTCTTCTTAGACAACTGAGTCTCTTGTTCCTTCAGCAACAAGGCTTCTTGTGCTTTCAGTATGGCCTCTAACACAGGCTGAACCACTTTTTCTATGATGACATTTTGCTTTCCCTCAGGTGGGCTATACATGGACTGTATATCTGTTTGTACCATATCAAAGTCTGGTGGAGGATAGATCACCTGAGCTACTTCAGCTTGTTCACCTCCAAGATAGGCAGGATTAATCCCAGACTCTGCAACATTATCATCATCACATAAAGGAGGATAACCAAGAGTGGCTATGATGGAATTGGAAATCCATTTTGCATGATCAGAGCCTGATTTGACTAACACCCTCTCCCCCTTTATGACTTCTCTTTCCATGTGATCCCTTAGATCATCTTTCTGAAACCTTATTTGGGTATCAAAATAGTTTACTCCATCCTTAAAGTAAGGTTTCAACCTTTGGAGTTTTTCAGTGATCAGCTTCTGAGAATCTTGAATTGCAGAAGTGACAGCAGTTAGGCTCTCTTGCAGTGCTTTGTCAAATTCCTCTTTGACAGTGGTCAGGGCTGCATTCTGGGAAGTTGCTATATTCTTTAGTTTAGTTACAATAGCATTGTGAGAAGCTGTCAAATTATCATTCATTCTTATTTGATTCTCCAGAACATATCCTTGCTTCAGTGCAATGTCATCCACTTGAGCTTTAATTTTCTCCTGATGAGTAGCTACATAGACTACTACATTCCCTCACTTGTGGAAGCAGTCAGTCATCTCCTTCTTATTTAGATTCATCTCAAATCTAATAGACTTAATGTCCTGGGCCAGATCAAGCTGTAGAGATTTTTGTCCTTCATCTACATACTTTTCAATAGCTTGCCTTTGTTCATCAAGCTTTATCTGTAAGACAACCATCAATGAACTGAAATCTGTTGATGGTGCTGGCTGTGGTGTAGGTTGTGGCTCCTTCTCTTGAAGACTTGAAACTTTCTCTTTTTAGCTCTGACAGCCTCCTCATCTTCAGAAGCAGATGTGCTTGCAATATCAACCCTGTCCTTAGGGCTTGGAGGTAACTCCTTCTGCACTTCAGGTTCCTTCCTTGCAGTTTCCTCAATAATAACTACTTGCTCCCCCTCAATATGAGCAGTCTCCCCCTTAGCAGCAGTACTTTCTTTCTCAAAGTCTGTTTGGAGTAGGTCAGGGAATAGCTCTTCTAGGGTGAATTCTTGTTGACGAAGGGGTGGAGAATTCCTGATCTCATCAACTACTTGATCAGACACTACTTGATCTGCAACAGATGTGTCCTCCATGACAACATCTTGGGGTTGGCTATGTATTTGTGTTTGCTGATTAACATTATGTAATGAATCAGACAAAACAACATCCTCAATAAGGAAGTTTAATTTATTGATGTCAGTGATTACCTCAAGTATGGTGTGAGTTTCTTATTCACTTTCTAGTGGAGTTGGCTCTTCCACTAGTAGAGGCTCCCCCTGGATAGAATCCTGGTGTATTGGGCTAGCTTGAGGTAGCTCCCCCTGCCTCTCTGCATCATCTTGTATAGCTGGAGACTTTCTAGCAATTCCAGTGTCTTTTTCATCAGGAGTGAAGACAACTTGCTCTTTAGAGTTACTAGAGGAGTCTTCAGCCACTGGGGCTATCTTCTTCTTATTCTTTTGGGGTGTTACCTTCTCAGGTGTTGGCAATTCCTTGGTCAAGACCCTATCCCATCATGAGAAGATTCTCATGTCCATCTTTCTCATGTGATTGATATTTGATCCTGCAGCTTGACTCATTACTTCTGGTATACTACCAGCCAAGTAAAGACTTAGTATCCTACCCAAATTGGGTTTCTTCAGGCTCTCCTTAATCTTCTCAAACACTACTCCAGACCAATCAATATTTAGCTGGAAGATTAACCTTGTCATTAGATTGAACATATATGCTGAAATCCTGTCATGTCCTCCAGACTTGCACAGGATCACCTTGCCAACAATTTCAGAGAGAAATTTTCCTTGACTGTTCATTCCCTTTCTGTTGAATACTGATCCAATTTTCATCTTGGAATCCAGTCCACACCATGTTAAAGCTTCTCTAGTCTTAGAAGCAGAAACTTCATCTTCTTCCTTAGTTCTTGATAAGTTTAGTACCTTTCTTAAACTCTTAGGTGAGACCTTCACCTTTTCTCCATGAACCCTTGACTTTATCTTGAGTCCAGACTCGTCTAGGGTTTCTCCATTCAGAAATTCTAGAACTTCTTTCTTCCATATCTTGGTTGGCTCTGAAACAAGAAAATCTAACCCTGAGTTTGCAACTAGGGTTACCACATCCTTGATCTCTGGTTCTGCGTCATCAAACGCATGCCGCACCAGTTCATATCCTTCATTCACGTTCTCTTCGAGCTTAGGAGTCATTAGGGTTTGAAGAATTTGAATTGAGAGAAGAGAGGTGTCGACACACAAGTTTGGTCGCGAAACTTTGGTGAGTGTGTCGACAGACAATGGCGAAATCCTATTTATACCTTTCTAGGATCGAAGATGAAAGGGCGCATCAAGAAACTTAAATTGTGTCGACACTGTTGAAAAGTGTCGACACAGACTTATAATGTCTCGACACCTGTGTGTCGACACAAGTATAGTCGACAGAATATATGTGTCGACACTTGTTTATGTGTCGACACCACTTAGCTCGACACTTAGTCGAGACTTTACTTCACTAATTCTGCATAAAGACTAAGTGTCGACACCATCTTGGATGTGTCGACACCTTCTCTATATGTGTCGACACTAATTCCCTGAAGTGTCGACACCAACTTCCTAGATGTGTCGACACCTTTTCTCTGAAGTGTCGACACCAATTCTCTGTCTCGACACAAACAACTCTGTGTGTCGACACTATTTTACTTAGCCATTTCTGTAAACTTATTCTAAGTTTATCATACCTAATTCAATTTTAAACCTATTGAATTTGGTTTCTTCTAAAGGCTTAGTATACATGTCAGCTAGTTGATTATCTGTATTAACATACTCCAGTGAAATATCTTCTTTTTCTACATGTTCCCTTAGAAAATGATATTTTATTTCAATGTGTTTAGTTCTACTATGGGAAACAGGATTGTTTGCAATAGATATAGCACTAGTAGAATCACAAAACAGTGGTCTTCTACTTACTTGAATACCATAGTCTTCTAGCTGATGTTGTATCCATAGAAGTTGAGCACAACAACTTCCTGCAGCCACATATTCTGATTCTGTTGTGGAGATAGCCACACTTGTTTGCTTCTTGCTACTCCATGAAATCAGTCTTCAACCTAGGAATTGACAGGTTCCAGTTGTACTCTTTCTATCTTCCTTGCAGCCTGCAAAATCTGCATCTGAATAACCTGTCAGTTCAAAGTCTCCATTCCTAGGGTACCAAAGGCCTAGATAAGGAGTGCCCTTAAGATATCTCAGTATTCTTTTGACTGCTGTCAAATGAGACTCTTTAGGGTAAGCTTGGTACCTAGCACAGACACATGTAGCCTATATGATATCTGGTTTACTTGCAGTCAAATATAGAAGGGAGCCAACTATCTCTCTATACAAAGTCTCATCTACAGGTTTCCCTGCATCATCTTTGTTAAGAGACATACTTGACCCCATAGGAGTTTTCATGGTACTGGATAAATCCATACCATACTTTCTTATCAGTTCTAGGGTGAACTTAGACTGACATATGGATAAACCATTCTCAGTCTGTCTAACTTGGAGACCCAAGAAGAACTTATGTTCCCCCATACTGCTCATCTCAAGTTGTCCTTGCATAAGTCTTGCAAACTTTTTGCAAAGACTACTTTCAGTAGACCCAAATATGATGTCATCTACATATATTTAGACTAGTATGATCTTACCTCTAGATTCCCTAAGGAATAGAGTCTTGTCTGTTTTCCCCCTTGTGAATTTATTCTTAATGAAGAAACTAGACAGGGTTTCATACCAAGCCCTAGGGGCTTGTTTTAACCCATACAAAGCCTTCCTAAGTCTATAGACATAATTACGTTGAGTTGAATCAACAAAACCTGATGGCTGTTCCACATAGACCTCTTCCTTTAGATTACCATTCAGAAAGGCTGACTTAACATCCATTTGGTATACTTTAAATCCTTGATAGGTTGCATAGGCCAGGAACATCCTTATGGCTTCCAGTCTGGCTACTGGAGCAAAGGTTTGATCAAAGTCAATACCTTCTTCCTGCCTATATCCCTTAGCAACCAGTCTTGCTTTATTCTTAATAATTACGCCATGTTCATCCATCTTGATCCTAAAGATCCACTTGGTCCCAATTATGTTGTGGTCTTTTGGTTTAGGAACAAGCTCCCAGACTTTGCACCTCTTGAACTGATTCAGCTCCTCTTGCATTGCCTCAATCCAATGATGGTCTAGGATGGCTTCTTCAAACTTCTTTGGCTCTACTTGGGATAGAAAATTGGAGTAGAGTACTGCACTTAGATTTCTGCTCCTTGTTTGTACCCCTTGTTTTAGATCACCAATGATTTGATCTGCTGGATGATCTCTTAGATGTCTATTAGCTGGAGGTAGCCTGGCTTCAGGTTGAACTCCTTCAGCTTCTTCAACTTGCTGCACTCCTTGGTCTTCTTCTGCATTAGGTACATGTAGTACTCCCCCTGGACAACAGCCACTATCATCTACATGCTGACTTGCAGTAGATCCTTCTTCTATAGTGAGCTTGTCCATCTTCTTAGTCACACCTGTGGAGTTGCAAATACTTCTAGACAACTCATTGTTAATAAGTCTAGCTTCATCAAATACTACATGTACTGACTCTTCTACAACTTGAGTAGTCAAGTTGTAGACCCTATAAGCCTTACTATTGTTGCTGTACCCAACAAAGATCCCCTCTTGGGATTTGGCAGCAAACTTGGTCAAGTAAGACTTTCCATTGTTAAGTATAAAGCATTTACAACCAAAGATCCTGAAATAGGATAGATTTGGTTTTCTGCCTTTCACAATCTCATAGGGGGTCTTATTGTGGCTTTTAGTAATGGTAGCCCTATTAATTACATGACATGCAGTATTAACTGCCTCAGCCCAGAAATATTCTGGGAGAGATGTGTCACTTAATAGGGTTCTACCAGCCTCAATCAAGGTTCTGTTTTTCCTTTCAGCAATGCCATTTTGCTGAGGTGTTCTTAGTGAAGAAAATTCCTGAAATATCCCAAATTCTTCACATAGTTTTGTCATGCTATCAGACTGGAATTCAGTACCATGGTCACTTCTTATTTTGACCACTGTACTGTCTAACTCATTCTGAATTTGTTTGACAAAACTATAGAAGATAATAGGTGTTTCAGATTTCTATCTAAGGAAGAACACCCAGGAAAACCTTGAGTAGTCATCTACAACCACAAAGGTATAGACCTTCCTACCTAGGCTGTGAACTGGCATAGGACCAAAGAGATCCATATGCAAGAGGTATAAACACCTCACAACATCTTTGTTTTCAATGCTATTAAAGGTGGATCTAGTCTGCTTGCCCTTTTGACAAGCTGAGAATATTTCATCTTTAATACACTTAACTTGAGGACCATTCCTCACTAACTCTTTGCTATAGAGTTGGCCAATTGTCTTGTAGTTAAGATGGGCTAGCCTCTTGTGCCATTTGACACAATGAGAGACTTTCTCATCAGCTACAAGACACACTGGAGAACCATTGGTCTCACACATTATGTCTAGGCAATAGACATTTCTCTTTCTATAACCAGTCAAAATGATCTCTTGATCATTTGACCTCCTGATATGACAACCATCTTTGACAAATGAGATGTCATATCCTAAATAACTCAATTGACTTATACTAATAAGGTTATGTTTCAAACCTTTAACATAAGCCACTTGAGTAATTGTTATATGGGTGCTAGAAATGTTACCAAAACCCTTGATGATTCCTTTTTCAGAACCACCAAAGGTGACTTTAGGACAATCCTTGATTGGTGTGTAGTCCTTTAGCAATCCCCTAGTTCTAGTCATGTGTCTGGAACATCCACTGTCCAAGTACCATATTGGGGCATGGCCACTTGAACTCACCTGCAAAACAGATTAGTTGACCTTAGAACCCAAAGAATTCTTGGGTCCTTGGTGCTGGTTAGTTTGTCCCTTAACAAAGCTACCTGCAGATCTTCCAACAGGCAGTTTGCTACTCATCTTGGCATTAGAATTATGCCAACAGTCTATAGCAAAGTGGTCTACCTTGCCACAGCACCAGCACTCAAATCTATTGTACCTTTGCTTAGGTACAACCCTAGCTGTTCTATCTAAAGCAGGCTTGTTGAGTACTGGGGCTTTGCCCTTAGACTTGGACTGAACAGTCCTAGCAGGTTTAGTAAACCCTAATCCAGTTTTACCATTTTGATGAACAAATTCATCTATCAAGGGTAGAACAGACTTTGGTTTAGAAAACCTTGCAACAATGTCTCTCTCCTTCTGAAGACTAATCTCCAGATTTCTGATTTGATCATTCTTGAATGTTATAGTCCCTATCTGAATAACAGTTATGTTTTTCAGTCTGGCTATTTCATTTATTTTTGATCAAACAACTTCTCAAAATCAGTTGCAGCATCTTTAAGACTTGCAATCTCCTTAGCCTGACTCTTGGCCAAGGTTTTGCTTTTCTTAAATGCTTGCAACAGAACTCTATATTCATTAATCAACTGATGAACATCCCCTTCAGATTCAGATCCACTGGCATCACTTGATGCTGATGTAACTGAATCTGAGCTAGCACTAGAAATTGAACTTAAAGAACAATTTTGTACCTTACTAGGTCCAGGCTGATCCTGGATTTTGTCACCTTCTGTTAAGGCCATCAGTCCTTGGCACTGATTGTCCTCTTGCTCATATATATAGTTCATTATCTGGATGAACTCCTCTTCCTCTTCTTCAGCAAACAGTCATATGTATGTTTCAGCTTCTGACTCAGTTTCTGAAGAAGACATGTCTGACAGGCTTTTGTCCTTCTTGGCAACAAAGGACCTTTCCTTTTTGCCCTTGAATTGAGTCTTCTTCTTATCATTAGATTCTCTCCTCTTCTCTGGACAGTCAGCAATAACATGTCCTTGTCTGTTACAGCAATAGCAAACAATTTTTGATAAAGTTGCTTTGCTTGACTTGGGCTTTCTCCTATCTTTCTTTGATGACTTCTTGTTCTGATAATAGTCATCTTTTCCCTGTGATGTGGATGGCTTTGTCCTCCACTGTTTCTTCTTTAGAAACTTCTGAAAGTGTCTTGTGAAAGCTGCAAAATCCTTATCACTCTCACTGCTTTCAAACTTTCTGCTTTCTGAATCATCTGACTCAGTCTCAGCCACTTTTGGAGGTGGAGATGGAGACTTACTTTTGTATTTCTTAGTGGCTTCTGTTTTGAATGTCACTATTCTTTCTTTGTGCTCACTTCTTGTAGTCTTCTCCTCCTCCTTCCTTACCATCAACTGCATCTCATACGATAGCAGTTTTCCAAACAATGTTGGAGGAGGAATATCTACTAACTTGGACATTTCCCTTATGACACAGATCTTGGTGTCCGAATCCTTTGTTAGGGACCTCAAGAACTTATCATTCAGCTCATAATTGCTGAATTCTCTTCCATAGGACATTAGCTCATTGACAATCCTATATAATTTCTTATAGCATTCTGTTATGCTATCAGACTTACCTTGCCTGAAACTTTCATATTCTTGGTTTAACAAAGACTTTCTGTCCTATCTCACTTCTTCTCAACGCTCCATGTACACTATAAGAGTATCCCACATCTCCTTTTATGTCTTACAGTGTATCAAGTTCTGAAATATAGCATCATCTATGGCACTCACAATGATATTTTGAGCCCTCTTGTCCAGGGTGGCCAGAATAATCTCTTCTTTTATCATTTCAGAAAAGTCTTTAGGTGTTCTCTGATTTGCATCTAAGACTGAAAGCTTCATAGGCACATATGGCCCTTCTTTAACTGTGATATAAATTCTAGGGTCTGAGGCTTCCATAAATAGTCTCGCCCTTTCTTTCCAGATGCCAAAAATCTCTTTTCTGCAAATGGGCAACTTCATGGATCCAAGTTCCTTATGATTCTCTGTTGAACCCATGTTTCTTGATTTTCTTGATTCTGCACTTTACTTATACTGAATCTGCCAACAGGATCTACTCAGACAGTTAAGTCCTTTTTGAGTAACCTTCCTCTGATACCACTTGAAAGAAATTGTACCTAATCACCTAGAGGGGGGGGGGTGAATAGGTGACTAAATCTTTTTAAACTTTTAGGCAGATTATATCACAGAGTTATAATTATTTCTTCACAGCAATCAATCAGCAATCACAGAATCAAACATGCACACAGTGAACACACAGATTTATAGTGGTTCCCCAAGGTTTGGGTACATCCACTTTCCCCCTTCGCCTATCTAGTAGTGTACTAGATTCGGCCAAACTCCTCCACTATCTCAGATCCTCAGATCTTACACTCAGAACCCCAACCAGGTTCCTACAGCTCAGGCCCAAGGCCCTACAACTCAGTCTTCTCCAAAATACCTACACTCAGCCACAAGGCCTACACTCAGCCACAAGGCCTACACTCAGCCACAACATGCCTACACTCAGAGAAATAGATCTCCTACACTTAGGCACACGGGCCCTACCACTCATCCTTTATAATTACAGGCTTACAACTCAGATCACTAAGGATCCTACAAGAAATTTAGAATACAAAGTGTAAATACCTACAACTCAGAAAAAGAGAGATGAGTTGATAGGTTCTTGATGAGTTGTTGAAAAAACTCTGCTGAGATCAACCTCACTTGGCTTTCTTCAAAGCTTCTTGAATGTAGAACACAATAGGATTGATTCTCTACAGCTGATCTTCAATCACTGCAACTTAAGATTCAGAACTAGGTCTGAACCCTTCTTTACAGCCTGGTTCTAATGGCTATCTTCTTGGAAGGAGCTCTCTCTCTCTAACTACTTAGATCTTCAGATCACTTCAACTGATTTGTGTTAATTTGTGTTGAATCATCTTCTTCTGTTGACAGAATAAGCCTATTTATAGTCCTTCTTCATGGTGACCGGCTGATCCGGTTCCTAACAATTTTCTGACAACTCTGACAGTTGCAGTAGACCGGCTGGAATGGCAGCTGTCATGTCATCCAGTCACTTCTTGAAATATCTGTAACTGTCTGAAAGTGTCGAGACAATCTGTTTTTAAGTGTCGACACTTATAGACCAAGTGTCGACACAAGTAGACTAAGTGTCGACACTAGCCTTCAAGGTGTCGACACAACTCCTTGTGTTGTAGAATTCACTTCTCGACACAGCTTCTTCATCATGTGTCGACACTGATATTGTGTGTCGACACAGCTTCTTGTTCTTCAGTACTTAGTTGAATTCTTGTAAGTGTCGACACAACTCCTTTGGGTCGACACATCTTCATGTGTTGAACTTGTTCAGTGTCGACACATCTTCTTGCTGTCAACACTTGCCTTCTTTGTTGATACTTGCTGAGTGTCGACACAGCTCCTTGTGTCGACACATTCTTTCTTCTGTTGAGACTTTGGCTGAGTGTCGACACATCTCCTTTGTCTCGACACTTGTACTTAGAATTTTTGTTGAACTTTGCTGAGTGTCGACACAGCCTCCTCGTGTCGACACTTTCTTCATGTATTGAGTCTTATGCTGTGTGTCGACACATTCTTCATTGTGTCGACACTTTCTTCATGTGTTGATTCTTCTGCTGAGTGTCGACACATTCTTTATTATGTCGACACTTATACTTAGACTCTGCTGAAATTTGCTGAGTGTCGACACAACCTCCAAGTGTTGACACTTTCTGATGTAGACACAGTTCCTCTAGGTGTCGAAACTGCTTCAAAGTGTCGACACTGCTTCTCTGGACTTCTCTTCAGTGAGTGTCGACACAGCCTGTAGGTGTCGACACTTTCTGTCTGGTGTCGACCCTGTATCCCTGGTGTCGACACAATTACTCCAAGTGTCGACACTGCTTGCCTGGGTGTCGACACAAGTCTTCTTAAGTGTCAACACTTTGCTTCTAGGTGTCGACACATGGACTTAGAAACTTTTCATCTTTCCCTGCAAATACTTAACCTGCACAAGGCAACTCAAAATACATCAAATACATTTTGATGTATATCATTGAGTAGGGTGAGGCTTCTTCAAATCAGGTACATTTAAACCAATGTACCCAACACCATAGATCCCTCTGGATCTCGCAGTCTCCTCCAAGACTTACATCTCATCCACAAAGGCCTACAACTCAGTGACGACCAGATCACCTACTTAAGGCCAATGGCCCTACACTCAAGCTAACAGGATAGCCGTACCTCAAATCCACTAGGGATCCTACCACAAACCCAAAGGTCCTACACTTAGAGAGTATTCCTCTCCTATAGCTCAGTGATCAATGGACCACCTACCTCAGATCCAAACTGGATCCTACAGCTCAGGAAAATTTTCCCTACGTCAGGCTCAGAGAGCCCTACAACTCAGATAAAAAATAATCCTACTGGAGTGTAATAAATTTATATCTATCACAGAGAAATTTCTCTGTGATAGCCCCTTGAGCTGAGTTATCTTAGCTCAAACTATTTTCACAGCTACAAGGATCATGAGCTTGAACTAACTAGCAGTAAACTGCTCTGTTTCGTCTTCCTTCCGAGGACATAGTCAAGTATTTTGTTCTTTCTTCTTCTCAGCTTTAGAAGTAGATCTTCAGTTTTGAGCTTGATAAACTAAGAAGCAACATGATCTGCAAAACTTATTCTCTACTTATGTTTCTCCCTCAGAAGGTAGTCCTTCTGATCTTGCTGGTGTACGTGAAGATGGCACCAACTAACTGAACTTTTTGATTCTTGTAGGAAGACTTCAAGATTTTTCTCGACAGAAATGGCGAGGAAGAAGTCTAGCCACTCTCTTACTTTTGTACTTCGCCGATCAACGGCTCTAAGAAATCAGTGTGGCCTACTTGCAGCATCCAGCTGCACCTTGTTGTAACGGAAGAAGACGTATAGTAGCTTCCCGACATAGTTTGTCGTGTCCGGTAGCTTTTCCATACTTGATTTGAAATTAGTTGACTTTGTCGATTTTGCAAATACTGCTGATGTCAACACCTGTGGACTTAACCAATTTCAAGCATCGGTAGAATAGACATTGAGTGAATGAGCTTCACTCAACTCCAAGGTACTTAGATAGAATTCTATCTATCTAGGCATTGATAGCGTTGAGAGAGCAAGCCTCACTCCATGCCATTTGCCTTAGCATAGTTTTCAGCATTTTCTGCGTGTTAGTGTTGAGAGCGTTGAGTGAGCACGCCTAACTCAATTCTTTCTGCTTTAGCCAGTTTCTTAATCATGACATTGAGAGCATTGAGTGAGCATGTATCACTCAAAGCTTTCTGTCTTAGCCATACTTTTTTGCTTCTTGGCATTGAGTGAGTAAGCTACACTCAATGCCAAACTACTTAACAATTTTATTCTTGGCATTGAGTGAGTAAGCTAAACACAATGCATTTGGACTTAGCCAAATATCAGCACAGATTTTCTATGGCTTTGACTTATAAGGAAATACTCAACGAATATAGAGTATGGCATTGAGTGAGTGATACTCAATCAACGCCTATGGACTTAACCACTTTTCTGCCCACTTCTCCTTAGGCTTTTACTGCATTAGCCTGACTCACAGCCTTTTGTTGTGTGGTGTTGAGTGAGTTGACTTCACTCAATGCCTATGGACTTAGCCACTTTATCAGATTGCCATAACTTGGCTTTGACTGTATAGCCTTCACTCAGATCTATAAGTCATCTAGCATTGAGTGAGTGACCTTCACTCAATGCCTGTGGAAATAGATAGTTTTCTATATGTCCACACCTTAGGTAATTGTTTACCTGACCTAGCCACTTGGGTTACCTGTCCGATCATTATTGCTAGGACATCCCTGCATACATGAACTCAGACACACATCAAATACAACTTTATGTATATCATTGGCAAGATTTACTTCCTCAAATCTAGTAAATTGTGGGAAATGGACCCAACAGACGGCATCCCTTCATCTTATACATCATGCCAACGGCCCAGATGGCCCTACCATGGGCCGAATTTGCCCATGATTTCCTGGCCACCCGGCCACCTCACTGGCCGACCACAGCCACCACCACCTTCGTTGAGGTAGTGGCTAAAGTTGGGCGGCGACACGGCTGCCGGAGAGGCCATTTTCGGCGAACCCGCAACCTCAATTTTTCATGGAAACTTCTTCAAATCTCCTGCCTGGATCGAGCTCAATTGAGCCTGATATCTCTCCTCATTGATCTAAGATGTTATCATAGAGGGAGCGAGGGAGAAGTCGACCTTCTAGGGTTGTTGATACCTATCTGATCGTCGTGTCACCATTGACGATGGTGGAGGTGCTCGGTGCCCTATAGCCACAGTGCCAGAGGGCTCGAAATCTTCAAGGGAAGTGTGGAAACGATTGCTCTGGGTTTGGCGGAGCTTTTAAAAGGGTCAAATGGGGGGAGGGGAGGGGTCAAAGCTTCAATGACCATTAATGGCAATGGGGGGGGGGGGAATCGGCCTCCTGAAATTCCACTCACCGAGCCACTATTATGGTCGGGAATGACCCCTGGACTTCTCTTGACTGACTAGAGGAGGTGAATCCAGCCACTTGGATTGAATGGAGAGGCCCTTGGCCTCCCTTGGCCATGAATGGCCTCTCTTCCTCTTTTCTCTCTCCTCAATTAAAGGGAAAATTGGTTTCTCTCTCCTAGTCACCCCAACAGAATTTGAGTGGCATTTTGGGTAAATATCAACCTACTAAAGCTAGTGGGCCACTCTAATTACGCATAGCACAAGTGGATTGGGCTAGGTTAGGTCAACTTTAGTTAATTTGACCCATTTCATGCTTGAGTTTACTTTGGTCAATTTGACCTTTTAGGTTGATGCCAATGGGTCCCTAGTGACCCATTGGCCTCCCCTAAAGTCTAGGGAGACTTGGGTAGGGTTGGTTTGGCACATTGGTTGTCACTTGACACTTATTAGGGTACTTTGACCATTTTATGGTTTAGGTTGACTTTGTTCAACTTGACCTATTTGGTTTACCCCAATGGGTCCTTGGTGACCCAATGAACCCCCTTAGGGCTAGTGAGGTTTATGTGGGGTCAAATTGGCTAAGGGAAGGTCAATTAACCTTATGTGAGCTGGTTTGACCTAATTAGGGTTAGGGTTGACTTTGGTCAACTTGACAACATAGGTTGCCTCCAAGGGTCCTTTGTGACCCAATGGACCTCCCAAAGGGTTAGGAGTACTATGGTGGGGTCATGGAGTCAATTTAAAGCCCTAAAGTCAAACCCTAGGATTGGTATTTGTATTGTGCTATTTGCAGACCAAGTGATTTCTACCTTTAGGCCCTAGTTCACCTAGTCTTCTTGAGCTTCCTAGTGTTTTGTCTTGACCTAGTAATGAGAAAACCACTCTTGGGGGTGTAATTGTTTGAGGGATGTTACAGTGCGTCACAAATTTGGGTAAATTCTCGGAGGAATTTTTGTATGAGGCACACTCTACAAAAACAGTGCTGGGTAACGCCCCGAAACTCTGGTCGTGTCGGTGGGCATGACGATTTGAGCAACTGGCTTGGTGGAACTATACCCATCCTATGTCGATCGACTTGGAGTGAGTCACTAGCTTGTATCTCAATGTAATAGAGAATCTTTGACTTTGTCATAGAATATGATATAGTCTTATGCTACGGGTCAGAAAAACTAGTATTGTGCAAAGTAGTTGTAACGCCCCGAAACTCAAAAGAGCGACGGGGGATGTTTTGGGCCAGTTTTGGGTTATGGCAGGAGGCACACGGCCTGGGACACGGGCGTGTTCCAGGGCGTGTCAGGCTTGTGTCGACACTCAGTTGGCAAAGTCGACATTTTGCTATCGACATTGTGTCGAGACAGGGCACACGGCCTGTGACACGGGCGTGTCGCAGGGCGTGTCAACCTGTGTTGACACTCAGCCCGCGAAGTCGACAATCTGTGCTCGATGAAGTGTCGAGACATGGCACACGGCCTACGACACGGGCGTGTCACAGGGCGTGTCGGCCCGTGTCGACACTCGTCCCGGGGAGTCGACGAATTTTGCTCGACGAAGTGTCGAGAGAAGGCACACGGCCTAGGACAAGGGCGTGTCCAAGGCCATGTCATGAGGTCGACGATCTTCGCTCGACGAAGTGTCGAGTGTTGAGACCGTGTACACGGTCTGGAGCCCAGGCGTGTTGAGGTACGGGCGAGGACACGGGCGTGTCCTAGAACCCCTGCAGTGCTCGGGTTGTTTTCGGGATAAATCGATGGGGTACACGGCTGGCCACACGGTCGTGTCAGGTGGAACACGGGCGTGTCAGGTTGAACACGGGCGTGTTCGGTGCCCGTGTGATGTTCCAGGCGAGTCGATTTTGACGGCGAATGAGCCACACGGCCCTGGACACGAGCGTGTGCCAGGCCGTGTGCGGTCTATATTGGACATTTCAGTCCCGAATCAAAGCCGTTCGTTTCTTTAATTGGTGATCCAATGGCTGGGGGTTGTTCCTGATGGGATATACCCGGGATTGGGCCTTAGAAACCCTCACTTTTCATGAGTTGTTATCTTTCTAAAGCTTAGAGAGAGAGGAGAGCCAAGGAAGGAAGAAGAAGCTAGATCCGGCCATTGGAGGACCTTCGAAGCTCCATATCGCGAGCCGACTTCGGATCCACGGAGGCGAAGAGAGTGCGGTGCTTTACATCCGCTTACCTTTCCATGGCGCCAAAGAGAAGCACTAGGGTAACGATTCTCTTCTTGAGCATGAGTAGCTCTCCTTCTTTGCATAGGAAGCCCGCTCTCGCGAGTTTGCGGTGAGTTGGAGGCGTTCCTTCGGGTAGATATGTGAAGTCCCCGTTGTTTAGAGTCCGTAAGCGAGAGCAGACATAGGCATGATGTGTGAAGCCTATCCGGACATGTTGGTCTGGATCAGTGATGTTGCATTGCATAATGCCGGAGAAGACTCCGTGCTATTGGTTGTTTTTCGGGTTTTCTACACGGTAGATTGCAACAGGGAGCCTTGGGGATTAACCCAAAGGTGCACCCGGAAAAACTGGGCGGATGCGTGATCTTGCCAACTTGGTGGCCTGAGAGCCAACTTGAACATAACCGGGTTATGTGAATTGTGATGGAAATGGGACTCGGGAGAAGTTTAACCCGCGCAAATGTCTTAAATTATCGTTGCGATGTGAGAACGGGTTAGATGGAACCGTACCCGTTCTATGTCATTCAGTTAAAGAGACCTAAGGGTACGTGGCACTTGTCGTTGGCATAGATTAGGGTCTTCGGCGGTCTATGGCTTAAATTGTCGTGACCCAGGCCAAGAAGACATAATGCTCATAGCTTTGGCCGTCAAAGTGGCGGTGGTGAGTCCGGAATGTCTATGGCTTTAATTGACGTGACATCGACCGGTTCACCGAGAATGTGCCCTAAGAGCACGAGGCGTGTGGCCGTGCGAGCCAACGTCTGCGATGAAATGAATAATGTTATATTGCTCGCTTATGCTAATGAAATGCAGGGAAGGAGCATCACCGCCCCGAGCTGGGGGCGGGATCGTTATAATTTGGTCAGCATTGCTGACCGTTGCCTTGTTTTGCCACCGTGCGGTGGTTTGTTGCTTGCAGGTGCTGCTGGACCAAGCGGTCAATTGCGGGCTAAAGCCCAATTCGCGAAGCCGGCCCTCGAAGGCCTAATTGTAGGGTTTACTGTTTTTATTCATGTATGACCGGCCTGCGTGTCGTGGTCTGTAAATCATGTAATATCAAGTGAACCATTTTGTAAGTCCTTAATGCTTGTACTGCTGTATGTATAACATTCCTGTTTTGGTATTAGTGGACATTCATGCTTTAGTGCTGGGTTCTTTATTACAACTTATTAATCTGCTTCCGCTAGAATGCTCTCTGTAGGACGTTATGATTGGTTGGATGGTTTCCATGATTAACCGCCCGGTCTGTATGTGGTATATGGCGTCGGGCCCCGGCAGGACCTACTGATATATGCTATGCGACGGATAGGGGGTGTTATAGTTTGGTATCAGACTACTTGTTTTGGACGGGCTTAAGATGAATTCGTGGGCGAATTCTTTTTAAGGGGTGGTGAGCACATTGTGTGTGTCATCGTTATAACACTAAAAGAACCCATGAATGTCCACTTAGGAATGAAAATACACGTGTTTGAGGAACCTGTGTGTTCCTATAATTGCTGTTTGCAATTTTATTTGGTCGCTTAACGGTGTTTTGTACCACTATAGGTGACCAGAAGTGGTGCTGGGCCGTCGGAACGTCGAGTTTCTGAGGCTAGCAGTGCACCTAATGAAGCTCCTGCAACACCTCTATCGGCTGAGACCATACGATTGGTGGCCGAAGCAGTGTTGGCCATGATTAATGCGCAGCCTGCAAGGAAAACGCAGCAGCCCGCTCCTGCGATGGAGTAGGTACCGCTGCAAGAGGCTGAGCCGAGGAGAGTGGATCAAGTGGTAGTGGAACCGTTGGTGCCAAGGAGGGAAACCGAGAGGCAGCTTAAGCATGTAATGAGCTTTAGTCCTCCGGTATTTTCGGGGTTGGGAAACGCATCTCAAGCTGAAGACTGGCTCTCCAGGGTGAAGAGAGTCATGACAGCAACGGAGACGGAGGAGTGGCAAATGACCACCATCACTACGTTCCTTCTGGACGGTGAAGCGAGAATGTGGTGGGAAGGATTGGAGCTGCACCTATTGAGAGGTAGGCAACTTGTTGATGTCTCGATGGAGGAGTTCTCGAGATTGTTCTTGGCTAGATACCTCCCTTCGGCGCAGAGGATAGCGTTGGAGAACGAGTTCCTGAAATTGGTTCAAGGAGACAGTACCGTGGATGAATATCTCCACGAGTTTACTCGTCTGAGTCGTTATGCTAGCTCCACTATTTTGGATGAGGAGCGCAAGACTAATCACTTCTACGAAGGGTTGAGAGATGAGTTGAGGTTACTACTCTCGGGGCCGATGACACAGGGTTTCTTAACCTTGGTCAACACTGCCCGGTCCTTGGAGAAGGACATGAAGAATGTACAAGCAAAGAAAAGCTTGGGTGATAGGAAATCTGAATTCAAAGTGTCGACTACTTCAAAGTCCGGCTATCGGAGGTCCTTCAAGAAGCATAGGACTTTGGGTCCAGCTCCTTCTGGTGCTTCTGGGGCGACTACGGGTCGGACCCCGGGTGCATGTTTTACTTGTGGAAAGACGGGGCACTTTGCCCGTGACTGTTGGAGCGGACGCCCCAAGTCCGAGAGAAGGCCGGGAGCGACCTATGAAGAGAAGGGCAAGGCGATGGAGTCGACCGCGTCCCACTATGCTCTGGCCCAACCAAGGGTGTATCATCTTGGCCAATAGGAGGCCATCAAACAGGCTGATGTGGTGACAAGTACGGTTTAATTTATAGCAAGTCAATTTCTTTAAATACTTATTATGCACATGTTACCTTACCATTGCTTGTTTAGGATTTGTTTTGATTTGTGAAAATCCGGCAAGAGCACTTTTTGATACCGGAGCTTCACACTCCTTCTTGTCTGAGGGATTTATATCATGCATCGGAGTCCCTTCTTCGATTGTGAAGGATAAGTTGGATGTGTTGTTGCCCAATGGGTGTTCGATGCGCACGGATAGGATCTGCGATGTTACGATTCGTATTGGGAATCAGGAGTTCGATCTGCAAGCATCGTTACTTCCGTTGGTGGAGTTCGACGTTATATTTGGCATGGACTGGCTCTCAGAGCAGCAAGCCTATATCGATTGCGGTCGCAAGGAAGTCAAGCTGGGAGCGAGTCGTGAGACGACTTTTACGGGCTTAAAGGGGTCGAGCAAGACATTATGTCTGCTCTTCAGGTGGTGAAGGCGGTTCATGCCGGTGCAGAGCTGTTCTTTACACTAGTGGAGGTTGCAAAGCCGAAGCCCGTGTTGGATAGTATTTCAGTGGTATCGGAATACCCTGATGTGTTCCCCGCAGATCTTCCTGGAGCCCCGCCTCAGCGGGAGATAGACTTCACGATTGAGCTGGTGCCAGGTGCAAAGCCTGTGTCACGATATCCTTATCGGCTAACGCCTAAAGAAATGGCGGAGCTGAAGGTTCAACTGCAAGAGTTGTTGGAGCAACGGTATGTGCGCCCGAGTTCTTCGCCTTGGAGTGCGCCGGTCCTCTTTGTTAAGAAGAAGGATGGAAGCTTGAGGCTTTGTATTGATTTTCGGGAGCTCAACAAGTTGACGGAGAAGAACAAGTACCCGATCCCCCGGATTGATGATCTTTTTGATCAGTTAGTCGGGTCGACGGTGTACTCAAAGTTGGATCTCAAGGCTGGGTACTATCAGCTGCGAATAAGAGAGAGTGATATCCCGAAGACAGCGTTTAGTACGAGATACGGGCATTATGAGTTTACGGTCATGCCGTTTGGGCTGACTAATGCGCCGTCAGTGTTCATGGATTTGATGAACAGGACTTTCAGGGAGTACTTGGACCATTTCGTGATCGTCTTCATCGACGATATTTTGGTGTACTCGCAAAGTGAGGAAGATCACTTCAAGCATCTTCATTTGGTTTTGGAGACGCTAAGGAGGAATCAGTTGTATGCCAAGTTCTCGAAGTGCGAGTTTTGGTTATCCTCAGTGGCGTTCCTCGGGCATATAGTGATTGGAGAGGGCATTGTTGTGGATCCGGCGAAGATTGTTGAGATACGGGAGTGGCCTGAGCTTGCTACGGTAGCGGAAGTCCGGAGCTTTCTAGGGCTTGCCGACTATTATAGGCGCTTCATAGAGAACTTCTTGCGGATAGCGTTACCTCTCACTACTTTGACGAGGAAGGAGCAGAAGTTCATTTGGACGCCGGAGTGCGCGCGGGATTTTGAGGAGTTGAAGTGTCGGTTGACCACGGCGCCTGTGCTGAGTTCGCCGATTGGGACCGAAGGCTATGAGATTTACAGTGATGCTTCGGGCAGCGGTTTGGGTTGCGTGCTACTGCAACACGGAAGTGTAATAGCTTATGGATCGAGACAGCTAAAAGTGCATGAAAGGAACTATCCGGTCCATGACTTGGAGTTAGCGGCCGTGATTTTTGCCTTGAAGCTGTGGAGACACTATTTGTACGGTGTGAAGATTGATATCTACATCGATGATAAGAGCCTGAAGTATCTAATTGATCAGAAGGATCTGAATATGCGGTAGCGTAGATGGATGGAGTTCCTGGGGAACTATACATTCAAGAACCACTACGTGTCTGGTAAAGGGAATGCGGTTGCGGACGCGTTGAGTCGTCGAGCCCCAGCTCAAGCCAATTGGCTATCGGTGCATGATGAGCGGTTGGTGCGGGAGTTGGAGGCATTGGAGATTGTTTGTGTGGATAGGCAATCAAGTGCTGAAGCAGTTCTGAATTGGACTGAAGTCCAATATGACCTGGCTGATCGGATTCGGCAGGCTTTGGATATGGATGTTGAAATTCAGCACAGCCTTCCATCCGCAAATGGATGGGCAGACCGAGAGGGTCAATAGAACCATGGAAGACATGCTCCGCATGTGTGTCTTGGATTTTGGGAAGTAATGGGAAGACCACCTTTATTTGGTGGAGTTCGCATACAATAATAGCTACCAAGCGAGTATTCAAATGGCGCCCTTCGAGGCCCTATATGGTAGAAAATGTCGCACACAGTTGTCTTGGCTAGAAACGGGTGAGTCAAAGTTATATAAGCGGTTGTAAGCGGAGGATGCTACTTCTTTGGTGAGAACCATTCGGGAGAGGTTGCTTATCGCTCAGGACCGGCAAGCGAAGTACTATAATGCCAAGCACAGGAATGTGGAGTTCGATGTGGGCGACTATGTGTACTTAAAGATCAAGCCGTTCAAGGGTGTCTCGCGGGTGCAGCGATTGAAAAAGCTAAGCCCGAGGTACCTTGGGCCGTTTGAGGTTCTGGAGCGAGTTGGTGAAGCGGCCTATCGGTTGAAGCTTTCAGTGGAGCTTAGTGGTTTACATGATGTATTCCATGTTTCAGTGCTTCGGAAGGCGGTGCAAGAGCCTACGCAAGTGATCGCGGTTGATCAAGTGCCGGTGGATAGTGGGCTGACGACAAAAGTCAAGCCCGTGCGGATTGAGGACTCGGAGGTCAAGCAGCTACGCAATAGAGAGATCAGGATGGTCAAGGTCCGGTGGGACAATTTCGGTCATGAGGAGCTCTCATGGGAGCGAGAGCAGACTATGCTTGACGAGTATCCGGAGTTGTTCCGCTCAGGTACAAATTTTGGTTTTGTACATGTCTTTCCTTTATATAATTTCGTGGACGAAATTCTTTTAAGAGGGGGAGTGTTGAAACGCCCCGAAACTCAAAAGAGCGACGAGGGACATTTTGGGCCAGTTTTGGGTTCTGGAAGGAGGCACACGGCCTGGGACACGAGCGTGTCCCAGGGCGTGTCAGGCTTGTGTCGACACTCAGCCATCAAAGTCGACATTTTGCTCTCGATATTGTGTCGAGACAGGGCACACGGCCTGCGACACGGGCGTGTCGCAGGGCGTGTCGACCCGTGTCGACACTCAGCCCGCGAAGTCGACACTCTGCGCTCGATGAAGTGTCGAGACATGGCACACGGCCTGCGACACGGGCGTGTCGCAGGGAGTGTCGACCCGTGTCGATACTCGTCCCGGGGAGTCGACGAATTTTGCTCGACGAAGTTTTGAGAGAAGGCACACGGCCTAGGACACGGGCGTGTCCAAGGCCGTGTCCTGAGGTCGACGATCTTCGCTCGACGAAGTGTCGAGTGTCGAGACCGTGTACACGGCCTGGAGCCCAGGCGTGTTGTGGTAGACACGGGCAAGGACACAGGCGTGTCCTAGAACCCGTGCAGTGCTCGGGTTGTTTTCGGGATAAATCGACGGGGGTACACGGCCGACCACACGGTCGTGTAAGGTGGAAAACGGGCATGTCTGGTCGAACACGGGCGTGTTCGATACCCGTGTGTTGTTCCAGGCAAGTCGATTTTGACGGCGAATGAGGCACACGGCCCTGGACACGGGCGTGTGCCAGGCCGTGTGCGGTCCAGATTAGACATTTCAGTCCCGAATCAAAGCCGTTCGTTTCTTTAATTGGTGATCCAACAGCTGGGGGTTGTTCCTGATGGGATATACCTGGGATTGGGCCTTAGAAACCCTCACTTTTCATGAGTTGTTATCTTTCTAAAGCTTAGAGAGAGAGGAGAGCCAAGGAAGGAAGAAGAAGCTAGATCCGACCATTGGAGGAGCTTCGAAGCTCCAAATCGCGAGCCGACTTCGGATCCACGGAGGCGAAGAGAGTGCGGTGCTTTACATCCGCTTACCTTTCCATGACGCCAAAGAGAAGCGCTAGGGTAACGATTCTCTTCTTGAGCATGAGTAAC
The DNA here is from genome assembly GCA_039583875.1 of Platanthera guangdongensis. Lineage (NCBI taxonomy): Eukaryota > Viridiplantae > Streptophyta > Magnoliopsida > Asparagales > Orchidaceae > Platanthera > Platanthera guangdongensis. Next base: position 96,707,264 of record CM077153.1, on the reverse strand, counting down.
TCTCCTTCTTTGCATAGGAAGCCCGCTCTCGCGAGTTTGCGGTGAGTTGGAGGCGTTCCTTCGGGTAGATATGTGAAGTCCCCGTTGTTTAGAGTCCGTAAGCGAGAGCGGACATAGGCATGATGTGTGAATCCTATCCGGACATGTTGGTCTGGATCGGTGATGTTGAATTGCATAATGCCGGAGAAGACTCCGTGCTATTGGTTGTTTTTCGGGTTTTCTACACGGTAGATTGCAACAGGGAGCCTTGGGGATTAACCCAAAGGTGCACTCGGAAAACTGGGCGGATGCGTGATCTTGCCAACTTGGTGGTTTGAGAGCCAACTTGAACATAACCGGGTTATGTGAATTATGATGGAAATGGTACTCGGGAGAAGTTTCACACACGCAAATGGCTTAAATTGTCGTTGCGATGTGAGCACGGGTTAGATGGAACCGTACCTGTTCTATGTCATTCGGTTAAAGAGACCTAAGGGTATGTGGAACTTGTCGTTGGCATCGATTAGGGTCTTCGGCGGTGTATGGCTTAAATTATCGTGACCCATGCCAAGAAGACATAATGCTCATAGGTTTTGCAGTCAAAGTTGCGGTGGTGAGTCCGGAATGTCTATGGCTTTAATTGACGTGACATCGACCGGTTCACCGAGAATGTGCCCTAAGAGCACGGGGCGTGTGGCCGTGCTAGCCAAAGTCTGTGATGAAATGAATAATGTTATATTGCTCGCTTATGCTAATGAAATGCAGGGAAGGAGCATCGCCGCCCCAAGCTGGAGGCGGGATCATTATAATTTGGTCAGCATTGCTGACCGTTGCCTTGTTTTGCCACCGTACGGTGGTTTGTTGATTGCAGGTGCTGCTGGACCAAGTGGTCAATAGCGGGCTAAAGCCTAATTCGCGAAGCCGGCCCTCGAAGGCCTAATTGGAGTGTTTACTGTTTTTTTTCATGTATGACCGGCCTGCGAGCCGTGGTTTGTAAATCATGTAATATCAAGTGAACCATTTTGTAAGGCCTTAAGGCTTGTACTGGTGTATGGATAACATTCCTGTTTTGGTATTAGTGGACATTCATGCTTTAATGCTGGGTTCTTTATTGCAACTTATTAATCTGCTTCCGCTAGAATGCTCTGTATAGGACGTTATGATTGGTTGGATGGTTTCCATGAGTAACCGCCTGGTCTATCTGTGGTATATGGTGTCGGGCCCCGGCCGGACCTACTGCTATATGCTATGCGACGAATAGGGGGTGTTACAGTAGTGGGGCTTGAATCTCAGAACGCCAAAGTTTTGCTCAAAGTTGTGGGTCTTGAATCTCAGCACATCAAAGTATTGCTCAAAATGGCGATGCTTGAATCTCAGCACAGCGAAAGAAAGAGTGCCTTGTTTGGTCCATTGATCCACATGGCCCAAATTTGTTAGAAGTCAAACAAGTAAATGACACACATTAGTTGTATTTGATGTGTGTTTAAGTATTTGCATGTAGGTCAGCCCTTATTACACTGATTGGGCAGGTGGACACCAAACAAGAAGGTGGGCATGTAGGAATTTGCCTAAGACCACAGGCATTGAGTGAAGCAAGCTCACTCAACACCAGGTTCATGAATTCGGTTAAGTCCACAGGCATTGAGTAAAGCAAGCTCACTCAACGCCAGATGTAAGGGAAGTTGCTGGATAGGGTGGAAATCGCCTAAGTCCACATGAATTGAGTGAAGTCTATTCATTCAACGCCAGGTAAGTAAAAGCAATGAGTATAGCTTGTTTATCTAAGCCTAACAATTGGCTAGCTGAAAATGTGGTTAAGGCCACAAGTATTGAGTGTAGTTTACTCACTCAAAGCCATATAATAAAAAGTTATGAGACATACTGAGGTAGTTAAAGCCTAAGGAGAAACTGGCTGAAATGTGGGTAAGTCCACATGCATTGAGTGAAATCTACTTAAACAATGTCATACAACATAAATGGTTCAGTATAGCTCAGACAGTCAACGCCATTGAAAATCTGTGTAGATATTTGACTAAGTCCACAGGCATTGAGTGAAGCTTACTCACTCCTTACCATATGATAAAAAGCGTTGACTGAACCTTAGTCAGTCAGAGACTGTGATTTCACAGTAATCAGACTAAGTCTAAATGCATTGAGTGAACACTGCTCACTCAATACAAGATTATAGAAGAATATTTGTTAAGTAGTTTGGCGTTGAGTGAAGCTTACTGACTCAACACCAAGTGACAAAATTAGTCTAAGTAATATGATGTTGAGTGTTAAAGGCTCACTCAACGCCTAGTAATAGAAAGTCTGGCCAAGGTAATAAGTGTTGATTGATGAAGACACACTCAATGCTCTCAACGCCAGAGAAGCAGGAATATTTTCCAAGTCAAAAAGCATTGAGTGGACTCAACGCTCTCAATGCCTAGAGACAAAAAAATTTTCTAAGTGTTTTGGCATTGAGTGAAGCTTACTCACTCAATGCCTAATGGCAGAAAGATTGTCTAAGTGTTTTGGCATTGAGTGAAGCTTACTCACTTAAGGCCTAATGACAGATAAATTCTTCTAAGTGTTTTGGAGTTGAGTGAAGGTTGCTCACTCAATGCCTAGTGATAGAAAATCTATCTAAGAGTTTTGGCGTTGAGTGAAGCTTACTCACTCAATGTTTATACTAATGTTGCTTGATTTTGGCGAAGTCCACAGATGACTGACGTCAGCATGAGTCAGCAAAAGTCAACAAAGTCAACGCAGTACAAATTTGTTGCGGCTAAGATGGAGAATGCCATTGAAGGCGTCAGCGGCCAACGTTTATCGTATTTTGCAAATGAAAGGTGGTAATTCGGCAATTAAGGCTGGGCTCACAGCGCAAAGAGTTGTTGATCGTCAATCAATACAAGGGAAAGATTGGCTGAGTCAACAACAAGCAATTAAGGTTTTCTGATTTCGCATTGTGGCTGAACATCATCTTCTTCCCCGCCATTATTGTCGAGCCTGAAGGTCCTATTCAGTTCAGTCAACCTGAAAGCAAACAGTAATAGTTGTTGCGATATTCATCTGTGATAGCGAGGTCAGGACTGATTCCTGAAAGAGAAGAGGTAGAGATTTCTACAAGCAACTTCCAGAACAAGTTGTGATTCATCTGAAGATATGTGTCAACTTGTTACTGTGAAGAAGAGGTTAGGGGAGACTCAGTTTCTTCCTAGGAAGAGAGACATAGAGATTTTTCTCTGTTGTCTAGATGTTTCAAATCCTTGCTATTTTCCATAGGATCCAATCTTGGATTTGAGTGTAAGATTCCTGAATGAATCCGAGTGTAGACCTGTGTTATAAAGGGTGGGGTAAGATATACTTTTAATCTGAGTGTAGGTTTCTTGTGTGAATCTTAGTGGTAGGTCTGTGTTATAAAGGCTGAGGTAGGATCTAGTTAGGATCTGAGTGGTAGGTCATATTGCCTGAGCTGTAAGTCTTCAAGAAGATTGAGTGGTCCTGTGAGATCGTGTTGTAAACTCCTTGGAGCCAAGTTTTTGGGGAAGAGCCTTATCTAACACACTTTTAGAAGGGCGCAGAGGGACAGTGGATGTACCCATACTCTGGGGAACCACTATAAATATCTGTGTCGTCTGGTTGATGTTCTTGAAAGCTAAACCTAACAAATCATTTAACACAACAAACAAGGAATAGGTTTAGATAATTAAAAAAATCCTAAAACCTATTCACCCCCCTCTAGGTGCTAGCTGACCTCGAAAACAAAGTCTTTCAAGTGGTATCAAAGGGAGGTTACTCAAAGAAGGTTTAACAGTCTGAGTAGATCTCTAAGGTCAGCAAAAAGATTGTCCTTTTGGGTTAAGGAGTGAACTATATGGAGCTGGGTGCCATGAAGCTTCCCATCTGCAGGAAGGAAGGGTTTGGCATCTGTTAGGAGAGGGTTAGGCTGTACATGGAGGTAGCTGGCCCTATGATCTTTATCACAGTTAAGGAAGGGCCTCTCATCCTTTTGAAAGTGTCAGTTCTGGATGAAAATGTACAGACACCCAAGACCTACTCTTAAATTACTAAGGCTGAAGTCATCCTTGCGATTATGGACAAAAGGGCACAAAATATTATAGTCAGTGCCATAGATGACTCCACATTCCAAAATCTGGTACACTATAAGACCTCTAAGGAGATGTGGGACACCATGGTGGTCTACTTGGAGGGATCAAAGGAAGTTAGAGATGACAGAAAGTTTATGCTCAACCAAGAGTATGAAGCTTTTAGGCGGAGCAAGACTTACAACATAGCTGATTGCTATGAGAGATTTTTTAGAATAGTCAATGAGTTGAGGACATATGGCAAAGTCTTCAACCCTTATGAGCTAAATGAAAAGTTTCTCAGGTTGTTAACTAGAGACTGGGAAACTAAAAGCTGTGCCATCAGATAAGTGGCAAGACCTGCAGACACTCCACCACCAACATTGTTTGAAAAGCTGCTATCCAATGAAACGTTGCTGACTACCAGAAAGGAGGAGGAGAAATTCAACAAGTCTTTGGACAAGGAAAAATCATTGGCCTTCAAAGCTGAAGCAACAAGGAGCAGAAGATAGACGTGAAAGAAAACTGTTGTCAACCTAAATCACATAGAGGGGGGTGAATAGGTGGTTTGTGCGTCTTTTGCGGAATAAAAAATAATTAGAGCACGGCACAGAACTATCTACCAATATCACAGACGACACAAGATTTATAGTGGTTCCCCAACCTTGGGTACATCCACTTTCCCTCACCGGTCTAGCAATCAACTAGACTCTGCTACTCCACTATCTCGGATCAAAAATCGATCCTACCCTCGGAACAAAGTTCCTACAAACTCGATCCAAACAAAAAGTATCTACACCTCGGAAGATAGCACTTCCTACAAACTCGGAGTGAAAAACTCCTACACGCGGAGAAGATTTCTCCTACAAGAATAAAATGAGGTTTACAAGAATACAAATAGTAAATCACTCAGATCTGGATGAAATGACCAAGATCTTCTTATTTTCAACTTTGTAGCACTTTCAGAAATCGATAAAGAAGTTCTCGGCTTCGATCTGGATTTATTCGCTTTTACAGAAATCGAGAGAGAATATGATCAGCGAAGTCGATCTCGATCTGTAACTTTCTTCAGAATGATCCTCTGAAAGTAGAATCTTTGGCCGGAGAAGAAGGCGGCGGCGGCGGCTTCCGTTTTATGAAAATCAGAGAGGAGTCGGCTGAAGAACTTTCTTAAAATGAATTGACAATGAAAGCTTGAAGAATACTTAGGGTTTGTCATTTTCTGATAAGACCTTATATAGGAGAGACTAACAGTCATAATTGGTCATAATGATGTACATGTGGACCAATCATGTCGCGTGATTTGAAAAATCCCGTCAGAAAAAGGACTTAGCAGAATTTCGGAAAGATCAGCCAACTACACGAGTAAGTCAATAACTACTCGAGTAGTTGAATAACTACTCGAGTATATGATGGAGAACATACTCGGGTTTGTATAGATAGACTACTCGAGTATATAGAAATCAACTACTCGAGTAAGCAGACAGAACTACTCGAGTATGTGTAGAGACCTACTCGAGTACATAGAGGATCTACTCGAGTACTGGAAAATCTACTCGAGTATATTACATAAACTACTCGAGTACAAGAAGTACTACACGAGTGGAATACTTAGAAAAATTCTGAAGAGGTCAGCTGGAAACTACCCGAGTAGTTGAACTAAACTACTCGAAAGGAAGTAATCTACTCGAGTAGGTGAAAGTTCTACTCGAGTAAAAGACTTAGAAAATTTCTGGAGTAGGGAATTATCAAGGTACACGAGTGACACATGATCTACTCGAGTAGGCATAATGAACTACTCGAGTATGTTTCTATCTACTCGAGTAAGTGAGTATATTTACTCGAGTATATGAGTATACTTACTCGAGTATAAGACTTAGAGAAATTTAGATGAGGAAACCCTTTAGTACTCGGGTATAAAGAGTAATCAACTCGAGTATATAAGCATGCTACTCGAGTATATGACTTTGTCTACTCGAGTAGGTGACTTAGCTACTCGAGTATATGACTATGTCTACTCGAGTACAAGGTTCCTTTACTCGAGTAAATTATACTCAGACTACTCGAGTAGGTGAAAGCTCTACTCGAGTAAAACATTTAGAAAATTTCTGATGTTGGAAAAACGGATTCTTCTAGAGTAGCCAACTTCAAATTTCTTTCCCATAGTCCAACAGCTTGAATATGAAGTGTATCCCAATAGAGAGACCACACATGAGTCAACACCTTGGAATATGCAATGAGGGATTACATTACACAGTTCCTATGTTTGAAGACCCACTGTGGACTGACAATGGTCTACACTTCCAGTGAAATTCCTGTAAGCATATAACTCAAACCAAGCATCAAATACAACTTAATTCATCTTAGTTCCAGGGTGACTTCATCAAATCTTGGTTCATGTGGATGAAATACCCAACAATCTCCCCCTATTTGTTGAAGTCAGAACCCTTTACACTAAGGTGAATTATGGACATATAAGAAACTAAGTAGAAAAATATGAGCAGGTAAGCAAAGGATAATGAAAAACATAATTAGACAGTAATGAATAATTGTATATATATGTAAGTTTCCAAAAATATCAAGTCTACAATTTGTCATTTCAATCTCTCATCATCTTTTAGTTTTAGGCTTGGGATTGCTGCTTATCCATCTTGTCCTGCTGTCTTCTTAGATAGCTGAATGGCTTAGGGAAATATTTAGGAGGCCTTGGAGGAGCAGCAGGGTTATTTCTCCCAAACTCTCTGTCATGGATCTTCCTTTTCAGCATTGACTTCTCATATAACTCCCATTCCTGGGAACTGTAGTGAATGCTCATGTTCTCATTGTGATCCATGACCAGCCTGAGTGTGTCCAAAATGAGAGACTTTGAGGTTGGAGAGCAAGCTTCAGCATGTTCAGGGGCCTTAGAAGGAGCAGTCCTGCTAGCAGAGGGACCTTCACCATATTTCCTTTTCTTCTTGTGGATTCTGATCTCTGGAGGGGCTTGAAGGAATATATCAGCAGGATCGTCTTCTTCCCAGCCTGGAACATAAGTATCTGGAGGGGCAACTGAGTCTCCAGGCCTGGGAGAGAAGGTAGGTTGCATAGGAACAGCTGGGGCAGTGACATCTGTAGCTAGAGGGTTGAGATGATGGGGATTGATGTTTGGGTCAACTGCAAGATCTGGCAAGATCTGATTGTGCATCCAGATAGCAGTGTCATAGGTGTGAAATTTAACACTCTGTATCTGGGCAAGCACATCATCATGAATGGTCTTCACATGAGTTTGCCATTCAACTGTCTTCTGAGCAGTAGATTTTTCTACATGTTCTTTAAGGTCTTTTATCAAACCCTCCCCCTTTCTGATTTCAACAGATAGTTTCTCTATGGTGTCATCTTTGAAAATGCCAACTTCTTAACAGATTGTCATTTTATTAGCCTCATTTTTCTTGTCTAGTTCTATCTGATTGTTTGCCACGGTGATACCTTGTTCCATGACATTGCCAATACTAGTGATAGTATGGTCAAGAGCTTTGCCACCAAGTTGGAATAGGTACTTGAGCTTGTCCGTGTTATGCTGAATTTCAGCAAAACCTCTGCTCATTTCAGACTCAAGAGCAGTTACCTTGTCAGTGACCACCTTTAGAGAGGTGTCAAAATAGGTTCTCTGTTCTTGAAGAAGAAGTGCAATACTTTGCAGCAGATCTGAGGAGGAGGAAACTATAGCAGCAGCTGAGGGAGCAACCGCAGGGATAGGAGGAGTTATCCAAGGAGCTATTTCTTCAATTATCACTGAGCTGAGAGCTCTGGTGGTAGGAATGACAGCATCCAATTCTTCTGTATCATGGGGGATGGAGAAATCGAGGTTTCTGAGAGGAGCCTCAGCTGGCTCAGGAGAAGGCTCATCAGAAATAAAAATGGTGTCTGGCTTATCTGCTGAAGGATTTGGAGAAGGTGTTGGAGTTCTGGCTGGAGAATGGGCAGGAGTCTGTGCTGGAGACAAGTCCTTGTGATGTTCAGTGGTTGGAGCTGGAGGAGATAGAGGAGGAGGAGGAAGCACATCTTCAGAAAGCTCTGCAATCATGGCATCTATAGCATTATCTGTTGACAGAAGAGTGTCTTAAGGTAGGTGATCTGAGGGAGTGGCTGGACTCTGTGGAGTATGAGGTAGGGATGGAATTTCTTGCTGAGGAGAGGGCTGCCTGACTTGGCTAGAAGGAGCAGGCTCCCCCTCACTTGGTGCACCAGAGGAGCTGGCCACATGATGAGGAGAGGGAGATGGAGTCCTTTCCGCTACAGCTGGAACTTCTGGAATTTCTGAAACTTGCACAGCTTGGGCAGAGTTCTTGATCTTGAGATCCCATCTCTGAATTGAAGAGATGGAGACCTTCTTCATGTGGTGAAGTGGGGTTCCTTTGGAGAGGCTGAAGACTTCAGGATTTGTGGAATGAAGGAGCAGAGAGATAATCCTGACATAGTTGGGGGATTTCATGCTGTCCTTGATTTTGTCCAAAATCAGCATACCAAATTGGTTTTTCTTGCGGCAGACAATTGCTTGCATTATATCGAAGAAATATGAGGGAATGTCTCTGATGGAGTGAGTCTTGCACAGTAGAATTTTTCCAATTATATCAACTAGAAATTTTCCTTCAGCGTTCATGTCTGACCTCTTAATATACTGTGCTTCAGGAGAAATTCCACAAAAGAGTGCTGTTCGGTCAGAATCTTCATCATCCAGATCATCTTCTTCATCAACAATAGGTAAACGGAGAAGTTGAGAGACAGAGGTCTTGGTGAACTTGAGCTTCAATCCCTTTACAGTAGATTTTAGGACTTTTCCATTTCGTCGAACCTTGAGATTTGAGAAGAATTCTGCAACTTCGGGGAAGAGAACGCGGCAGGGTTCCTGGAGAGTGAAGGAGAGGCCGGCGGTGTCAAGAAGGATGAGGAGGTTGCAGAAATCATCGGAAAGCTCTGCAATACCCTCAGTGACTAGTTCGGAGCCGACGCCGATCTTGTGAGAAGTCGCCATGGATGTGAATGCCTGGAGGAAATGAGAGAGAGGGCCCTGCAACTTCGACAGAGGAGAGGAGTCGAATCGGCAGGGTAGGCGAAGAGATAGAGGGTACTCGAGAAACAGAAAGGATGTCGAGTAGGTTTGATGTATCGGAATTTCATATATATATAACTCTTAAATTACTGCTAATTAATTTAAAGAAGGAGGCGGCATATAGCCTTGGGTGGCAAATAGAGCAATTTTCAAAATCTGGGAAACAGGACACGAGAAGGAGATAGACTACTCGAGTAGGTAAAGGAGCTACTCGAGTAGGTCGTCAGGAGGTACTCGAGTAGGTCTGCAGAGAGTACTCGAGTAGGTATATGACTTACTCGAGTAGGTCGACAGGAATTACTCGAGTAGGAGGAGAAAACTACTCGAGTAGATTGGAGACTTACTCGAGTAGGTAAGTGACTTACTCGAGTAGGTCTTTAGATACTCGAGTAGGCACATCCTCGTACTCGAGTAGGTCAGCACACATACTCGAGTAAGTTCATTCTTATACTCGAGTAGGTCAGTATATATACTAGAGTAGACATATTCTTATACTCGAGTAGGTAGAGAAGAGTACTCGAGTATGTCTCAGCTTCTCGAGTTGAATTTTGAAAAAGTGAGAAAGAATAGATTTTGACTAACCCCTTGCAATTTCTTGCTTCTTATCCATCCAGCCTTCTTCAGTCCTCTCTGTTGAGCATCCCAAGCTCTGTCTTGAAGAACTAGAACTTGGTCTCGTCCATCAGCTTTGTGAAGATATCTGCAACTTGCCTATCTGTAGGCACATACTGGAGATCTATGTCTCCATGCTCCACATGTTCCCGGATGAAGTGATACCTTAGCTCGATATGCTTTGTCCGGCTGTGGGAGACTGGATTGTTGGCTATTGTAATTGCGCTAGAGGAGTTACAGTACAAGGGAATATCCTTGAACTGCAGGTTGTAGTCCTCGAACTAATTCTTTATCCATAGCAACTGTGCGCAACAGCTGCCTGTAGAGATATACTCTGACTCGGCCGTTGAGATTGCGACACAGTTCTGCTTCTTGCTACTCCAGGAGATTAGCCTTCTTCCAAAGAATTGGCAAGTCCCTGAGGTGCTTTTCTGGTCGTCTTTGCTACCTGCAAAATCTGCATCTGAAAATCCAATTAGTTCGCTGTCATTACTTCTTGGGTACCATAAGCCAAGATTTGGTGTGCCTTTAAGGTATCTCAGGATCCGCTTTACAGCAGCGTAATGAGATTCCTTAGAGTTCACCTGAAATCTAGCATAGACACATGTTGAGAACATTATGTCAGGCCTACTGGCAGTAAGGTAGAGCAAGGATCCAATTATGCTTCTGTACTTGGTTTCATCAAAAGGTTTCCCTTTTTCATCCTTGTCCAAAGACATAGTTGAGCCCATTGGAGTCCTTATAGAGGTTGCGTTCTCCATTCCGAATTTCTTAATTAGCTCTTTGGTGAATTTGGTCTGTGAGATGAAAATTCCATCTTCAGATTGTTTCACCTGAAGCCCTAAGAAATACTTCAGCTCGCCCATACTGCTCATTTCAAACTTCTCTTGCATAAGTTTTGAGAACTTTTTGCATAGGTTGTTATCTGTAGAGCCAAAGATAATGTCGTCGACATAGATTTGCACTAGCAAAATCTTGCCTTTTATCTCCCTAAGAAATAATGTCTTGTCTATCTTTCCCCTTGTGAACTTGTTCTTAAGTAGAAAGGTAGACAGCATTTCATACCAAGCTCTAGGAGCTTTTTTCGGACCATATAGGGCCTTGTGCAGAAAATAGACATGATCAGGAAAGTTAGGATCAACGAAACCTGGAGGTTGTTCCACATACACTTCCTCCTTTATGTTACCATTCAGGAAGGCCGACTTCACGTCCATCTGATAGACGGTGAAGCCTTTGAAGGCAGCATATGCTAGGAACAACCTTATTGCCTCCAGCCTCGCCACTGGAGCATATGTCTGGTCGAAGTCGACTCCTTCTTCTTGACGATAGCCTTTAGCGACGAGTCTGGCCTTATTCTTTATGATAGTTCCGTCTTCATCCATCTTGTTCCTGTAGACCCATTTTGTTCCAATGATGTTCCTTCCTTTGGGTCTTGGAACCAGCATCCACACATTACAGCGCTTGAACTGATTTAGCTCTTCTTTCATTGTCATTATCCATGATGCGTCTGAGTTTGCTTCCTCAAATTTCTTTGGTTCAACCTGTGAGAGAAAACTCAAATGAAGATTCTCATTAGTTGTACCTCTCCGAGTTCTGACACCATCCAAGGGATCTCCTATGATCTGGTCCATGGGGTGATCCTTCAGATGTCTGAGCTCTAGAGTTCTTGCATCTGGATTATCTTCGAGCATCGGAGTGATTTCTTCATCCTGGATGACTTCTTCATTTTGATCATCAGCCTCTCCAATGGGAGTTGGAGTGGTGATCTTAATGAACTTCTCGCCTTTGTCTTCCGACGGATCATCCAAGCTAGTTTCTTTTAGCTTTTCACCTGCATCTTCAATGAGCACACTAGACGGATTGCTTTGCAGCAAGATCGTCTCATCAAATACAACATGTATCGATTCTTCCACCACCAGGGTTTTTCTATTAAATATCCTATAGGCCTTACTATGGCTACTATATCCTACAAAAAGACCTTCAAAGCTCTTTTCGCTAAACTTGGTGGTATGATACTTACCATTGTTAAGTACGAAGCATTTACAGCCAAAGATTCTAAAGTAAGAGACTGTTGGTTTCCTGCCTTTCAGAAGTTCGTAAGGTGTCTTATTGTGGTCTTTGTTTATGAGTGCTCGATTTTGCACGTGGCATGCAGTGTTGATGGCCTCAGCCCAGAAGTACTCCGGTAGTGAAGCATCACTCAACATGGTCCTGCAGGCCTCTATGAGTGTTATGTTCCTTCTCTCAGCCACTCCATTTTGTTGTGGAGTACGAGGAGAGGAAAACTCATGATAGATACCTAAGCTTTCACAGAATTCTATCATGGCCCCAGATTTGAACTCTGTTCCATTGTCACTTCTGATTTTGACTATGGAGCAGTTGTATTCATTCTGGACTTGCCTGACAAAATTGGTAAAGATGTCGAAGGTATCTGACTTGTGTTTCAGAAAGAACACCCACGCAAAGCGCGAGTAGTCATCAACAATTACCAATGTACAGTCCTTACCTCCCAAACTTCTAATCTACAGTGGACCAAACAAGTCCATGTGCAATAGATGAAGACATCTGTTCGAGTCTTTGCCAATAATGCTTTTAAAGGTAGCCCGTGTTTGCTTGCCTTTTACGCATGCATGACAAGGTATGTCTTTGACGCATTTGACATTTGGGGCATCACGTACTAAGTTCATTGAAAATAGTTTATTAATGGTTTTGAAATTAATATGTGCTAGTCTCTTGTGCCACTGGTCACCAAGAGACGCACTATCTTTTGCTAAAAGACACACTAGTGTAGAGGAATCTATACAGATGAAATTTAAACAGAAAATATTCCTGCTTCGAGTGCCGGATAGAATCGTTTCCATATTGTCAACGGATTTTATCAAGCACTTATCAGCATGGAACTCAACTATGTATCCTTTGTCGCGGAGTTGGCATATGCTAATGAGATTGTGTTCCAATCCTTCAACATAGGCCACATCCGAGAAGGATACATTGTCGTTAGTAATCATATCATAGCCTCTAGTAATTCCACGGTCTGAACCTCCAAAGATGACCTTTGGTCCGTTCACGACTGGAGTAAAATTCTGAATGAGGCTTCTCGTCCCGTCATATGCCGAGAGCATCCGCTGTCCAAGTACCAGATAGGCATTTTGTTGGCCTTTGGACATCCCTGCAATCACAATCAGATTGCCTTAGGAACCCAAACACGTTTGGGTCCTTGGTCTCGGGTTAGAGTGCTCCCCCTACGAGTGTTAGCATTATGAGCGGTCTTTTTCATATTGCTGACATGAGGGGTTGTAGCGTTTCTGGAAATGAACCAGCAATCTATGGCGAAGTGACCAACCTTGCCACAGCACCAACAGTCAAATCTGTTGTACCTTTGCCTCAGGATCTCCTGCTTGACCTTTTGGAACTTTGGTCTAGCAGTGGTAGCATTCTTGGAGGAAGATGCCTCATGATGATGGCAATCACACGGCTTCTTCTCCTTTATGGGCTTCTCTACAACAGGCTTTGTCTTTGGTGCGTTCTTGAAGTTATTCCCATGATTGAAAGGGACATAGCTCTGAAGAATAACTTCTTCATAAGGTGCCTTAAAGACACTTTCGCCAAAGTTTCGGGGTCGAGTCAATCCTTGATAGCGGGACTTTGGCTCTACATAAGTAGGCCTAGCAAAGTGCCCGTATGATGAGTCAAAATCAAACTCATTTGTTGGAAAGATGACCTTTCTAAATGTGGTTTGATTTTGAGGGGCTTTTCCCGCTTCTTCGGCTGAGGCCTTTTTGGCGGCCTTATTTTTCCGTTGATTCTTGTTTCTCCTAGAGGATTTAGTAGGAGCTTCTTCATGGCCTAGTCCAGCTCCCTTGGTCTTTGCTGAGAATTCAGCAACAAATGGAAGAACCGTCTTGGGCTTAGAGAAACTCTCAACAAGTTTCCTTTCAGCCGCAAGTTTGGCTTCCAAACCTTTGATGATCTTCTCCTTCAGGTCAAGGTGCTCAAGAGCCTTGTTATATTCTTCAATAGTATTATTAAAGTTTTCGTTGAGGGAGTCAGTCTTTGCGACTTTCTCTCTCAAGTTGCTCTCTTCGGCTTTTAGAGATTTGATCTCTTTAGCCTGAGTCTTCATGACTCGACGACATTTGTCGTAAGCCATGATTAACTCCTTATACTGGGCCAACAATTCTGACTCATCGTCAGAGGAGCTACTCTCGCAATCATGTTCAGAGACTTCAGACTCTGAGAGAGGGGTATGAGAGTTTACCTTCCCAGTGAACTGGGGCCCTTGTTCATCATCTGTTTGAGCCATTAGCCCAAAGTAAGCTTCTTCTTCGCTTGACTCAGCTGAGTCGGAGTCGCTAAGAGTCTTGCTCCTTTTGGCTATGAAGCTCTTCTCTTTCCACTTCTTGTTGTATGAGGATTTCTTTTCTTCTCTTCTACCACCCTCCTTCTTCTTGTGAGGGTAGTCAGTAATGACATGGCCTCGCTTATTACAGCAATAACAAATGATGTCAGTTGAAATGTATTTGTTCTGTTTAGTGTTATACCTGTCGTGGCTGCTTGAGCCTTTTCTTTGTCGATCGTCATCGCGCCGCGATCTTCTGTATGAGGCATCCTTGCCTTTCCATTGTTTCTTTTTATTTAGAAACTTCTTGAATTGTCTTAAGAGTAAGGAGAACTCTCCTTCAGATATTTTAGAGCCTGAGGTGCTAGGCTCTGATGATTCTTCTTCTTCATCAACTTCTGGAGCTGGAGCGGGGGAGGCAGCCTTAGTCTTTCTGGAGGTGTCTGCCTTCAGAGCGACAGATTTCTCCTTTAGGGCAGACCTTCCCTTCTCTTCTTCAGCTTTTCTTGTATTGATTTGGAGTTCAGAAGACATAAGCTTTCCAAAGAGATTTTGCGGGTCCGTTTCAGCTAGCTTCCCGAACTCCCTGATGGCGCATACCTTGTTATCCCATTCCTTGGTTAGGGATCTCAAGAATTTGTCGTTCAGTTCTTCGTTGGTGAAGACACGGCCGTACACCCTTAGGCCATTTACAATCTTGAAGAAGTTTTCAAAGGTGTCGGCAATTGTTTCCTTGTTCCCTTGTCGGAATGCTTCATATTTTTGATTGAGAAGGGATCTCCGATCATCCCTTACTTCTTCAGTTCCTTCCATCAAAGTGACTAAGGAATGCCACATCTCCTTAGCTGATTGACAGTGAATCAAATTCTGCAGCATCGAGTCATCGACTTCACTTGCTATTATGTTCTTAGCTTTCTTGTCGAGAGAGACAAGTGCAATCTCGTCTTTGTCGAGATCCATTAGCTTTTTGGGAACTCTCTTGGTAGGGTCGATAGTGGACATAGTCATGGGAACGTAAGGACCTTCTTCAACGATCATGAAGATCCTTGGATCCACAGCTTCCATGAAAAATTTTATCCTTTCTTTCCACATGGGAAAGTTATTTTTGTTGCACAGTGGAAGCTTGGCGAAATCTTTGCCCTTGTCCATTCTATGGTAGAATCTTTCACACAACAGATCTGGATCTGATCAAGGTGTTAACCTTTTGACGATTAACCTGCCTCTGATACCAATTGAAAGAAAACTGTTGTCGACCTAAATCACCTAGAGGGGGTGAATAGGTGGTTTGTGCGTCTTTTGCGGAATAAAAAATAATTAGAGCACGACACAGAACTATCTACCAATATCACAGACGACACAAGATTTATAGTGGTTCCCCAACCTTGGGTACATCCACTTTCCCTCACCGATCTAGCAATCAACTAGACTCGGCTACTCCACTATCTCGGATCAAAAATCGATCCTACCCTCGGAACAAAGTTCCTACAAACTCGATTCAAACAAAAAGGATCTACACCTCGGAAGATAACACTTCCTACAAACTCGGAGTGAAAAACTCCTACACTCGGAGAAGATTTCTCCTACAAGAATAAAATGAGGTTTACAAGAATACAAACAGTAAATCACTCAGATCTGGATGAAACGGCCAGGATCTTCTTCTTTTCAACTTTGTAGCACTTTCAGAAATCGATAAAGAAGTTCTCGGCTTCGATCTGGATTTACTCGCTTTTACAGAAATCGATAGAGAATATGATCAGCGAAGTCGATCTCGATCTGTAACTTTCTTCAGAATGATCCTCTGAAAGTAGAAGCTTTGGCCGGAGAAGAAGGCGGCGGCGGCGGCTTCCGTTTTGCGAAAATCAGAGAGGAGTCGGCTGAAGAACTTTCTTAAAATGAATTCACAATGAAAGCTTGAAGAATACTTAGGGTTTGTCATTTTCTGATAAGACCTTATATAGGAGAGACTAACGGTCATAATCGGTCATAATGATGTACACGTGGACCAATCATGTCGCTTGATTTGAAAAATCCCATCAGAAAAAGGACTTAGCAGAATTTTGGAAAGATCAGCCAACTACACGAGTAAGTCAATAACTACTCGAGTAGTTGAATAACTACTCGAGTATATGATGGAGAACATACTCGGGTTTGTATAGATAGACTACTCAAGTATATAGAAATCAACTACTCGAGTAAGCAGACAGAACTACTCGAGTATGTGTAGAGACCTACTCGAGTACATAGAGGATCTACTCGAGTACTGGAAAAGCTACTCGAGTATATTACATAAACTACTCGAGTACAAGAAGTACTACTCGAGTGGAATACTTAGAAAAATTCTGAAGAGGTCAGCTGGCAACTACTCGAGTAGTTGAACTAAACTACTCGAGAGGAAGTAATCTACTCGAGTAGGTGAAAGTTCTACTCGAGTAAAAGACTTAGAAAATTTCTGGAGTAGGGAATTATCAAGGTACACGAGTGACACATGATCTACTCTAGTAGGTATAATGAACTACTCGAGTATGTTTCTATCTACTCGAGTAAGTGAGTATATTTACTCGAGTATATGAGTATACTTACTCGAGTATAAGACTTAGAGAAATTTAGATGAGGAAACCCTTTAGTACTCGGGTATAAAGAGTAATCAACTCGAGTATATAAGCATGTTACTCGAGTATATGACTTTGTCTACTCGAGTAGGTGACTTAGCTACTCGAGTATATGACTATGTATACTCGAGTACAAGGTTCCTTTACACGAGTAAATTATACTCAGACTGCTCGAGTAGGTGAAAGCTCTACTCGAGTAAAACACTTAGAAAATTTCTGATGTTGGAAAAACTGATTCTTCTAGAGTAGCCAACTTCAAATTTCTTTCCCATAGTCCAACAGCTTGAATATGAAGTGTATCCCAATAGAGAGACCACACATGAGTCAACACTTTGGAATATGCAATGAGGGATTACATTGCACAGTTCCTGTATTTGAAGACCCACTGTGGACTGACAATGGTCTACACTTCCAGTGAAATTCCTGCAAGCATATAACTCAAACCAAGCATAAAATACAACTTAATTCATCTTAGTTACAGGGTGACTTCATCAAATCTGGGTTCATGTGGATGAAATACCCAGCAAGACGCCTTCTCTACCAAGGAGGAAAGCTGAATTTGACACAGAAAGGTCAGAGACAAGTACATCAGATTGCCACATGTCTGATGAGAACATTGGTGGCTTCTCTAGGCAGTTCCAGAAGTTGATGAGGAAGAATCATTGAAAAAAGGCCTACCTCCTCCTCACATCACATGAAGAAATCCTTCAAGGAGGACATGTATGATTCCAAATCTAGTAAACTTGTTTTCTCTAAGATTATTTGCTACTGTTTCAGCAAGATAGGGCATGTAATAGCCGACTGCCCTGTCAAAATGAAAGAAGCTGGGGAAAAGAAGGGTAACCATCATAAATGAAAGAAGGAGATATCCTATATTGATAAGAAACAAAAAAGCTGGACTAACTCTTCCTCATCAGAGTCAGAAGGAGACGGGGAAGATGAAGCCTACATTAGGCTAGTTGCTGTTATGCTGGAAGAAGAAGAAGACAGCTGTTGCTATGGACTGATGGCTATGACTGATGAAGAATCCAACCGGTAACAGCCTGGTCAACAAAAGGTAAATTCTCTGTCCAAGTTTTCTTCTGAGTCAGTCTATGATAGCAGCCCATATTCTAAAGCTCATTCATCAAGACATGAAGGAGATTCTGAATCTGAGGAAGATGTCAATTCTGTAATTGATAAATATGGTGTTCTTCTGAGTGCTTTCAAGAAAAGAAAGCTGCTGGCCAAGAACCAAGCTAAGGAAATTGCCTCCCTTCAGCTTGCTTCTTCCAAGCATGCTGATTCAGCTTCACTGCTTGATTAGAAAATGAAAGAAATCAGTGAGCTGGAAACAATTTCCTTCATTTTGATAGGCTCCATAGAGTACCGGGAAAATAGAATAAGGGACATAGAAGTGCTACTGGAGAGAGAGAAGAGAATAGTGGCTAGCTATTCAAAGCCCAGTTCAGTGTTTCCCTCGATAAACACCTTCACTTCCCAGAAGGGTACGAAGGGGTTGGCATACATGGGATCCACAAGAGTTTCCAATATCAAAGGAAAGGGCAAAGATCCAGCATAACCACTTGCCTCAAAGCCTCTTGTTCCATTCAAGAGAATGGTGCTGGAAGAATGGTAGTTCCACCAGTGTGAGCAAAGATGCTCCACACTTTGGTGGTAGATATAGCAAGGGTGCAAGTGACTTCAAGGCAGCCCATGAGGAGATTCAAATTGCCCATCGTGGACTATTTATGTTTGGTGAACATTCCCCAACACACAAGAACAAGACATCTGCCTGTTCTCAAGATCTCCCAACCCAAAATCAGATAAGGGGCAAGTCTGCCAGCAATCCAGACTTGAGCATATTTGATTCCATCAAGAGTATGTTTTCTGAAAAGAAGAGTACTGCTAGTATGGCTCGAGATATTCCAAGTACTTCTACTGCCAGACATGTCCCAAGTCAGACTGTGGGTGGAAGATACAATAAAAAGGCTGTTATTGTAACTTCTGGGCTGAGAGCCACTAACAACACTTCTACAAGACCAGTTCTTAAAGGAAGGTACAATATTTATTAGTGTTGGTGCTATGGAAAAGTGGGCCATTATGCTATAGATTGCTGTCACAATGCAAGTGTGCCAAAAGCAAGAGAGAGCTTACATGTCAGAAGAGATACAGGTAGACATGGTTATTATCAGATTAACATGTACCTAGGACCCAATAAGAATTGGGGTCCTAAGGTTAACTAATTTGTGCCTGAGAGTTTATTTCAAGTGGCCATAACCCTAAATGATACTTGGACAGTGGGTGTTCCAGGCCCTTGACTGGAACATGGAACATACTGAAGGAGTACACTCTAGTAAAGAATTAAACCAAAGTCATCCTTGGTGGTTCACAAAGGGGAGTGACTAAAGGGTATGGTAAGATATCAAATGGCATAATCACTATCACACAAGTAGCTTATGTGAAAGTGTTGCAACACAACCTCAGAAGCATAAGCCAACTATGTGATCTTTGCTATGACATTTCATTCCTCAAGGAGGAGTGCCAAATTAGGAGGTCAAGTGACCAAGGGGTCATCTTGGAAAGCACTAGGAGAGGAAATATCTATTGTCTTAATTTTGTTTGTGAAAGTAAGGACATTCCCATATGCCTAGTTGGAGATGAGAAAGCCTCATATTGTCTCCAATGGCACAAGAGGCTGACTCATTTCAACTATAAGACCATAGGCAAACTCTTTAGTGAAGAGTTAGTCAGAAATGGCTCCATGTTGAAATGAACTAAGATGGGTATCTGCTCTGCATGCCAAAAGGGCAAACAGACCAAGACCTCCTTCAAGAGTATTGGGGTCAAAGACTTAGTGAGTTGCTTATACCTCCTGCAAATGGACTTGTTTGGTCCTATGCCACTTCAAAGTCTAGGTAGGAAAGTCTACACCCTTGTGCTTGTTGATGACTTTTCCAAGTTTGCTTGGGTGTTCTTCCTTAAGAGAAAGGATTAAACCCTTGAAGTCTTGAAGACTTTTGTGAATGAGATACAGAATGAACTAAACAGTACTATGGTCAAAATCAGAAGTGCCAATGGAACTGAATTTCAGTCTACATGCATGACAAGGTTTTATGAAGAGCATGGGATTCACCAAGAACACCCCAACAAAATGGAATTGATGTGAGGAAAAACAAAACTCTTATAGAGGCTAGTAGGACCTTGTTAAGTGACACATCTCTCCCAGAATATTTCTGGGCTGAGGCAGTAAACATTGCATGTCATGTCCTTAACAGAGCTTCTATCACCAAAAGCCACAGGAAGACTCCCTATGAGTTCTTGAAAGGCAGAAAACCAAACTTATCCTACTTTAGGATTATTAGTAGCAAGTTGATGAAGCATAATTTAGCTTAGTTTATTAGGACAAAAATATTTATATTCTCATTTAAATCTATTACTTTTTGCATTTTTGTGTTCTTTTTAGTTTCTTTTCTCAATTATTGTTCTAACTTAGTTTATTTTATATTTTAAGGTTTTTGGTTTTTCTCCGGTTACACGCCCCCAGGTCACGCCCTCCCAGGGCATGTACTTAGGACGAGTAACACAAATGGAATGAAGCAATCAGTCCGAAGTCAGATTCAGGAAATCCAGCATACACGCCCCCAAGACATGCCCGGGTAGGGCGTATACCTGAGTCGTGTCCCGCCAAGTCCCCAAGAATCACCGCAGCATGACTTTTCTACATTCCACCATCATGTTGCAGCTTACACGCCCATATTACAAGAGCGTGTCATGGAGGCGTGTCACTCAACTACCACCCCTGTCACTTCCAGCATTAAATTTTAGCCATAAAAGTCATGTCGAATGTGACACGCCCCAGTTACACTCCCTACTCGGGCGTATAAGGGGGGTGAGACACAATAAGAAAATTTTCTATAAATTGAGAGCATCTCCAAGGGTTGAGCATCCATACTTTGGGAGGCGAGGTGCTGCCAACCAGATTCTTAAGCTCTTTTTAAGTGTTCTTCCTTGTTTTTCTCTCTCTCTCTCTCTTTTATTTCAAGCCTTCTTGGCTTTTCATTTCATTCAAGTGTTCTAATAGTGTTGTAATTTCATTTTCTAGTATGATAATAGTGTTGTCCAGCTTTCATTTCAAGTTATTATAACTTTCATTTCAACTTCTAGCTCCCTTTTGATTTAATAAAAAAGCTCATTTCTTCTTAGCCTCTTTTCTTTTTTTCTTTTTCTAGTTTAAGAACTTTTTCTTACTTGTTATAATCTTCTATAGTGCACTAGTAGTAAGTTAAATTAGTTCTCTTTAATGTACTTTTCCATAGTAGATTTTCTGAACTAGTTTTATCTCTCATCTTCTTCTCTTTCTCAACATCTTTTTTTTCTCTTTTGCTTAATTTCTCTAATGGATTTCTACCAGTCTTTCTTCTCTCCCCCCTCCATAATGAGTAACTAATTCCTCATAGTACCCGATCTTGATGATCCTAGGATGACTTGATCAGTTATGATGCTCTAGCTATCTTTCTCTTTTTTGAATTTAAGCCCTTAATTACCTCTTGATTTATTTCTAATGAAACTATATTATCGATATATAGTTTTCATTCATGCTTTCATTATTGGCCAGCCGAGAGGCCGATAGTTTGAAGTGAGCGCTCAAGAGTAAAGAGAGTTACATGCACCTCTTGAGATACAACAATATAAATCTCCCGGATTGGAGTCAAATCTAATAGCGGGGTTCACTACTTAAAGCGAGCGTTAGGTATTCGGATACGAGATGAGAGTTCGGTCGGATCTTCCTAACCTCAGTTTAACACTTCTTCAAGAGGACCGTGTTCAAGCTTCGGGAACCCCCACGGTCAAGGTTTCTTTATTTTATTAAGTTAAAGTTTGTTATGGCATTCTTGATTAATTTATGACAAAGAAATTCAAGATCGAGTACTACCGCTTACTCATCGTTTAGCCTTTCTTTTATTTGCAAGTAATTTTCTAATTTCTCTAATTTAGTGAGCAAGCCCAAAAGAACTTTTATTTGATAATATAATAGTAACTCCTTGAAGTAGAAGTAATCAAATCGCCACGGGTAATATGACCATGATATTGAACATAATATCCTATACTTTATGCGATAAGGTACACTTGCCTTCATCGAATATAGAATCGGAGAACATCTCACAACCACACTTTCCCCTTCTCTCACCTCAACTTTTCTTCTCCACGCATAACCCCTTCTTCGCATTTAATTTTTATATCAAGTTTTTGGCGCTGTTGTCGTGGACCTTAGTTATGATATTTTGAAAAGAGGATAGCTATTAATTTTATCGTTTCTTTTTTTTCTCTTGCTCTCTTTATAGTTTTTCTCTTTATCTCTCACCAACTTCTCTTTCTTTTTAGTGTATGACACGAGGAAGCTCTTCAAATATTCCTTTTGATCCTGAGATAGAGCGCACCGCTTAGCATCGCCTCCATTCTCGTGATCAGGAATAGTATTTAGGCATCGAAGAGTCGATCAGGGACACTGCCATAGAAATAATGGATCTTAATCCGCCCAACCCAGATTAGGACTAGCAAAGGACAATGTCCTATTATGCATGGCCGAACCTGGAAGGCACACAATTAAGTATTTTCCGCCCCACAGTGGCGAACAATAACTTTGAGATCAAGTCCAACATCATAAAAATGGTGCAACAGTCGGTGACCTTCGATGGTCTCCCGGACGAGGATCCAAATTGCCACATTGCAAATTTTCTCGATATCTTTGATACTTTTAAAATCAATGGAGTCTCCGATAGCACCATTCGATTACTTATCTTCCCTTCCTCTTTGTCACCAAGGGCCAAGTAGTGGCTGAGTTCTCTTTCTAGAGGGTCCATCACTACATGGGCTGAGATGGCATGGAAATTTCTTACAAAGTACTTCCTTCCTGTGAAGACCGCCAAATTTTGCACAGATATTGCATCTTTCATGCAAATAGACTTGGAGACTCTCTACGATATGTGGGAGCGCTTTAAGGATCTATTGCGAAGGTGTCCACACCCCGCGCTTCCCACTTGGCAACAAGTGCAAACATTTTATAATGACTTAAATTCCTTAACAAGGCAAATGATCGATGAGGATGCATGGGGAACGTTAAATAACAAAACCCTTGAGGCCGCTCATGAACTTTTGAGGAAATGGCTTTGAATTCTTATCAATGGTATGCTCCCCGCGTGCGGGCTAACAAACCGGCGAGAGTCTTTGAAATTCACGCTACCTCGAATCTTGCCCTCCAAGTTGAGCGCTTAACAAAGCAAGCGGCGGAGATGACTGGTTCCTCTGCCACAACTCCTTGGAATAATAATTATAATAATTCCCCTATAATAGAAGAGCAGGTTGAATTCATGGGAAACGCGCCTTGGCCTTCCTATAACCCGAATAACGCACCGTACAATAGCACCTACAATGCAGGTTATAGGAACCATCAGAATTTCTCACGGAGCAACCAAGGAAACGCTCAACACCTCCATAACCCTCCTCACAATCATAACCCAACATTCAATCTATCCCCCCTCTTAAATTTAAATCCGCCCAGTTTCCAACCGCAACCGGCAAAGACCACTTCACTTGAAGAGGTCTTTGCCAAATAGAATGCTACAAATGAAACGAATATCAGGAATATTGTCGGGTCCATCAAAAACTTGGAAAACCAAGTGGGCCAGCTAGCAAAGATAATCTCCAAGCGACAACAAGGAGCTCTGCCATGCAATACTGAGCAAAATCCAAGAGAAAGGGCAAGCGCCATTACCCTTACTAGTGGAAAAGAAGTTATTTTAGCAGACAAACCCAAGGTACCTCTCTCTCCTCCTCCTCCTCCTGTTATTTTAGCTTCAAATTTTCCTACTACGCTTGCGCCTCATGCTTCTAGATCGAATTTACCGTATCCGTCAAAGCTTAAAAATGAACGCGCTGAAGAAAGTTATAAAAAAAATTTAGAAATTCTAAAACAAATTCATATAAACATGTCGTTTTGCGAGGCTATCTCTCAAATACAGAAATACGTGAAATACCTCAAGGAGCTACTATCAAATAAGAAAAAGCTCGAGGATATTTCACATATTTCCTTAAATGTAGAATGCTCTGCAATTGTGCTCAACAAATTACCACCCAAAGTAAATGACTCGGGAAGGTTCTCCATCCCGAGCCTATTCGGTAATTCGTTGGAGGAACACGCGTTGGTGGTCTTAGGAGAAAGCATAAATCTCATGCCTTTTTCGTTGTTTAAGAAATTAGATCTACGATATCTGAACCACACTCATATGAGCATTCAGCTAGCCGATCGTTCTATTAAATATCCTGTAGGTATTGTGGAGGATGTCTTGGTCAAGGTGGACAAATTCATCTTCGCGGTGGATTTTGTCATCCTAGACATCGAATGTCACAACCCACATTTTCTCAATATTTAAGTTATATCAGAGTAAGAGAAAATACGCACCATGATGCCACGTCGTGCAGGGAATAACTACAGGCGCTCAGGCAAAACACCAAACTCTACAATTTATATGAAATCCATAATTTATTAAGTAAAATCCAGTTTAAAGTGGATGGTCGTATCATTCGGCACAGTGGATCAACTAGTACACGAGTAAAAGTATATTTATACGCGTTGGAAAATACTTTGGTTATGTTGAATATCACCCTACATGAGTATAAACATCCCTAAAGGACAACTCATGACATGCAAGACTCTGGATTTGTTATAAATATGGAAATAGTATTTACGTTATCTAGAAAATAGTATTTTAGTTTTAGAAATATGAGATGTATGAAGTACTAGTAGTAATGCTTTTATAAGTGAGAATACTTAACATGCAACCTAGCATAAAACATTCCCAAAGAGCAAGTAAAAACAACCACAAAAGCAAAACTAGCAGCTTAGCAAAGTATTCAACAATTCAAAAGAAAACCACCAGTGGGCGTCAACAAACAGACACGAACCAACTGGTCAGTATGTGTGTCTGTACTAACAAGAAAACAACAAAGAATTAACTCTCAAGGTAGAAGAAACCTCAGCAACACTGCAGTCCACTAGCAAACACCAAAACCTAGCCGCCCAACCGGATACTACTCTGAACCTGAGTCATTCAAAGAAATAACACCTCTGAAATAAAAGTATTCAAGGGGCAAATAAAACCGTCAGTAAACAAGGGAGTAGCGAGATTACTAATCCAAACTTGAATAGCTGTAAAAACACCGCAAACTAACTAGAGATTTAGAACGAAAGAGTTAACTTATAAAGTTAAAAGGTAATGAAATTTACACCAAGTGCGAATGGAGTTATACTCCGAGAACATCTGTGAGAATAGGCAGAAATAGCTTAAGTTTAATCTATAGGAAACAAAAAACGAGACAACGGCTCAATAAATAAGTGAATCATTAACACTGTAACACAATTGGATCTGAGTCCGAACAAACTTGTCAAACCCAAACTAACAGACCCCAAACATCTCAAAAACGGATCTGTGGTGGTGGCCATCTGGTCCAACACAACTCAACAGCTTAAAATAGACCCGACTCACTAGTAAATCTTGCAAACAGGCTAAACCCAGCCGCACACGAAAAACCCAAGAGCTAAAACCCACGATCTAACAACGACAGACGTCAAATATGCGTCAACATAACGCCCTGACGTCATAGATATGCCAAATAAAAGAATTAACTAAACATCAAAAAATCAGGGGCGTTACAGTCGCTCCCACAAAAAAAGAAGTTTCGTACCAAAACTTTACGCACCAAAAGATTCCACAAAAAAATATAATAAAAGATTATAGAAGGGGAGATACATACCGTAAGAACCTAAGAGAACAGATGAGAATGAGCCTCCCTCATAGCTGACTCTAACTCCAAAGAGGCGCATTCCATGTCTTTATTTTGCCACAAAACTTTAACCATTGGTATGGTTTTCCTCCGCAACACCCGATCTTGAGTATCCAGAATGCAGACAGGCATCTCAACATAGGAAAGATTGGGATTCAACTGGGGCACAACATCAAGAATCTGTCGGTCACTGAGCACACATTTCTGCAACTAGATCACATGAAACACGTTGTGCACAACAAGAAAATTTGAGGGCCAGTCCAGCCTATAAGCTGATACACCAATATGCTCAACAACTTTAAATGGTCCCACATACCTTGGGTCCAACTTATGATTCTTACCAAACCTTTTAACTCTAGACATCAGGGAAACTTTGAGAAACACCAAGTCTCCTACAACAAACTCTAAATTAGACCTACGCCGATTAGCGCTCTTCTCATATCGTTCATGCGCTATTCGAAGCTTTTCTCGTATAAGCTTCACAGAAATATCCATTTCTTCTAACGCTTCAGGACCCAACAATAGCCTCTCACCTACCTCGACCCAAGACAAGGGAGTTCTGCATCGCCTCCCATACAGTGCCTCAAATGGGGCCATCTGCAAACTTTTTTGATAACTATTATTGTATGCAAACTCCATCAATCTGAGTCTCTCATCCCACGTTCCTCCGTGGTCCAAAATGAAACTTTTGATCATATTCTCCACGATCTGATTCACTCTTTTCGTTTGACTGTTTGTCTGTGGATGGTAGGCCATGGAATAAGTCAAATCGGTACCCAAACCTTCTTGTAAACTCTTCCAAAAGCAGACATAAACCTGGAGTCTCGATCAGATACAATACTAACTGGAACTCCATGTAATCTGATGAATTCATCTAAATATAGCTCAGCTATCCTATTCATGTGGTAATCATTCTTAAAAGATAAGAAGTGAGCACACTTCATTAGTCTATCAACAATAACCCAGACCGAATCATGTCCTCGTGGAGATCTCGGTAAATCAGTAATGAAATCCATTGAGATACTCTCCCACTTCCAACTCGGAATTTCCAAGGGCGTTAGCTTGCCACCAGGTCTTCCATGATCAGCCTTTACTTGCTTGCATGTAAAACATTTTGAAACAAACTTTGCTATATCACCTTTCATTCCAAACCACTAGGCGATCTGCTTCAAATCTTGGTACATCTTAGTTGAACCAGGGTGGTAGGCAACACTGGAACCATGA
The DNA here is from genome assembly GCA_039583875.1 of Platanthera guangdongensis. Lineage (NCBI taxonomy): Eukaryota > Viridiplantae > Streptophyta > Magnoliopsida > Asparagales > Orchidaceae > Platanthera > Platanthera guangdongensis. Next base: position 96,680,516 of record CM077153.1, on the reverse strand, counting down.
GCCTCACTGCACAACTTAACTCGAATACCTTCTAAATCAGGGATACAATCTGTCGCGGTACTTCAAGGAACTCGTGTCATCGATCGAAATATCCGGCAATTCCCCTTTCTCAGTTCTCTTGAAAAGGTGCAACAAATCAAGATCTTCCATCTGATGCAGTCTTGTGAGTGCAATCCATGAAGGCTCATCTACCTCCATGAGTGAAAACTCCCAACAGAAATGCCCATCAAGAAAAATTCTTCTATAGGAGAATCCACAGAGATGTTAAAAATCTTAGTTGTCTTCTTACTCAAGGCATCTGCTACAACATTGGCTTTGCCCGGATGGTACTGGATCTCAACATCATAGTTAACAACATACTCCAATCATCTTCGCTGGAGCAGATTCAACTCCCTTTGAGTGAAAACATATTTTAAACTTTTATGATCTGTATAAATCTTGCATAGTGTGCCATATATCAAGTGCCTGCACAACTTTAGGGCATAAGTCACTGCTACGAACTCTAGATCATGTGTAGGGTAGTTCCTTTTATGTACCTTTAGCTGTCTGACCCATACGCAATTACCTTACCTTCTTGCATCAACACGCATCCAAGTCCAACATGCGTTGCATCAACATATACGACATATTCTATTCCTTCCGTAGGTAGGTTCAACACTGGAGTAGTGTACAAACTCCTCTTTAATTCATGAAAAGCCTCCTCACACTTATTGCTCCAAACAAAAGCTACGTTCTTCTGCGTCTGTTTAGTTAGTGGAGCAGAAAACGTAGAGAAACCCTCTACAAACCTTCTATAGTAGCCAGCCAACCTTAGGAAGCTCCTTATCTCCGTGGGTGTGGTGGGCCTATTATAATCCATAACAACAACTATCTTCTCAGGGTCAATGGAAATTCCATCTTTATTTACCACATGACCCAAGAACGAAACCTGAGGCAACCAAAACTCACACTTGCACATCTTAGAAAATATCTTATGGTCCCTCAAGGAAGATAAAACTAAACACAAGTGCTGGGCATGCTCATCAGCACTGCAGGAATACACCAAAATGCCATCTATAAACACGACCATGAAATGGTCTAGAAAATCCTTGAACACACGGTTCATCATATCCATAAAGGTATAGGGAGCATTGGTCAAACCAAAGGACATTACCAAAAACTCAAAATGTCCCTTCCTGGAATGGAAAGTAGTCCGTGGGATATCCGTCTCACGAATCTTTAACTAGTGGTAGCCCGAACGAAGGTCAATCTTTGAAAATACTATGCTACCATGTAGTTGATTAAACAAATCGTCTATTCTTCGTAAAGGATATCTGTTCTTGATGGTGACTTTATTAAGCTCTCTATACTTAATACACAGCCTCATTGATCCATCCTTTTTCTTGACCAACAAGATGGGAGCACCCTAAGGGGAAGAACTCGGCCTAATAAAACCATTCATGAGAAACACATCCAAATTAGTGCGTAACTCCTCTAACTCACGGGGGGGGGGGGGGGGGCATCCGTTATGGCGCCTTAGCAATAGGAAGGGTACCCGACTCCAGATCTATAACAAACTCCACGTCTCTCTCAGGCGAAAGACCAGGGAGATTAGCTGGAAAAACATCCAAAAACTCACGAACAAACGGAATCTCCTCTACATGATCCAAGCTAACAACGGTTTCCAAAACTGAAACCAAACAAGCAAAACATCCGTAATCAAAAAACTTTTGAGCACGTACCATAGAAATAATTGGAGAAACTTGGCGTGGATATCCATAAACACTAATAGGTTGATCGTTGTCCATCTTGATGTCCAAGCACTTAACCTTGCACTGGAAAACACCATCATATTTTGACAACCAGTCCATGCCCAAGATCACATCAAAATATTCCAAGTCTATCACCTTCAAATCAGCAACTGCTAGAAAATCGCCTAACAGAATCAGACAACTCTATATACCTTGGTTCGATATGACAGAATTACCAGAAGGAAACTTGACCCAAAACATGACAATAACCCGATCGAGAGCCAAACGATAACGCTCTATGAAAGTCCTACCCACAAACAAGTGGGTGGCACCAGAATCGAAAAGGATATGCGCCCAATGGTTCTTTACATTAAAATTCCCATTAAAAATCTTGCATAACTAATCGAACAACAAAGAGAGCATATTTAGCTTTCCCTTCCCTTTGTCTACAGGCTGTGGCAGTGGCATGGCCCAAAGCGGAACTGGATGCAGTGCAGGATGAGACTGCGGGCACTTTTACTTGACGTGACCTTTTTGTCCGCACTGAAAGCAAACTCTAACCTTATCCCAATAGTGGGCAGCATCATGCACATCTCTCTTGCATGAAGTACAAACCAAATCTCACTTAGGAGCACCCTGGATCGCATGGACTTGCTCCTATTTCCGAGCTCCTATCCTCTTGAAACTTTTCTAAAACTAGTGGCCTCGCCGGCCACAGAAACTGCATATTTCTTTGCTCCTCTTCCTCGAAGCAGCTCCGGATTCCTAGGAACTCTTACTCTCACCAGTCTTCCTCTTATCCTTTCTCATTTGTTGTCCTCGGTTCTTAGCATTGTCGACTGCCTCAACCTTAAGAGCTGCTTCAACTGCTTCAACATAACTCTTCGATCTATAAGCACTTGCTAATTGCTGGATGTCACTCTTTAGACCACCCAAAAAATGCTTGACTCTGCTGTCATCAGAACCTACTAAATCCGGGGCAAACTGGCCTAGCTTGCTAAAATCCACCTCATACTCACTCACCATGAGCTGCCTCTGCTTCAATATAGGAAATCATTTAACAAACGGTCTCGCTCGACCGATGGCAGAAACCTATTCAGCAAATTCTTGTTGAAGGCTACCCGGGAACAACCATCCTTAAAATTTTCCTTCTCCCTTAGCCACCAACTCTTTGCCAAACCTTTGAGCTGGTAGGCAGCGACAATTATTCTCTGGTCCGCTAAAACTAAGTAGTAAGAGAACATCTCCTTGATGGCTATAACCAGTCATTGAAAGCCATGAAGTTTGCCCTACCATCATAGGTAGGGGGTCCTAATCGCTGGAAATGTGGATGAAGTTCATTTCTGGTGGCGGCAAGCTCGGGGCACCGGAGGAGCAGGAGGAACTAGAACACCTTGACCCACGGCTTGGTCCTGAACTCTTAATGGCTATCTTGCAATGACAGTCAATAAGGCTTGGATCTGCGACTGCATCTCCAACTTTTGCCTAGACAAAGCTTCATTGCTCTGTCGCAATCCTTCTATCACGGTCTCATTCTGAGCACCATACGACTCGCCCTCTGACTGGGAGTCGACCTCGTCGTAGGATGCCTTTACATTCTAATAATTATAGCAAGCAACTAGTCAAAACCTAGCTTAACCGCTAGAAACAAACAACCTAGTATAGAAAAAACATACATAAATACTTGCTCTTGCTGCTAACTTGCACTGAGAATTTTATAAATGGTGAAATGCTTAAGCCTATTAAATCTTGTGTATCACTCATGAATGCATGAATTTGTATCCTTTTGACTCAAAATAATGTGTGTACATATGTCATCATATAAATCTTTAGCTTGGCACGTGTGCAAATGCTATGTTATGTTTTGCATGTTGTGCTATGCATTCTAAAAAGGCCTTAATGCATGTTATGGGCGACGTACACATGAAATATTATGCATCCCATACTATATAATATCACATGTTACGAAAAGGTAAAAACTTGCAAATGGGCATCCATGTGATGATTGTTATGCATCCCATACTACATAACAGTCACATGTTGCCACCTATAGTGGATCCATATACAAACACATATTATGCATCCCATACTACATAATATGCCTCGTATACTTCTGATCATGCTTATAAGTGTAGTGTTCATGCTTCAGCCAAGACGTACTAATGACACATCGGTGTGTGTTTGTGTATGAAATGACACTAAATAACTAACAGTAGCTAGAGATGGTTGCCCAACCAACTGTCAAACTACCCATCCCTCTGATAAAAACTGTCACAACCTGTATTTTCTCAACATTTAAGTTATATTAGAGTAAGAGAAATTACGCACCGTGATGCCACGACGTGCAGGGGATAATTGCAGGCACTCAGGCAAAACTCCAAACTCTACATTTTATATGAAATACATAATTTATTAAGTAAAAACCAGTTTAAATTAGATGGTCGTATTTCTCGTCATAGTGGATCAACTAGTCCACGAGTAAAAGTATAGTTATACACTGCGGAAAATACTTTCATTATGTTATTATCACCCATGGAGATGGGTTGGGGTGCATGGTCTGCAGACCTGGTTAGGCTGAACCCTTTCGAGCATGATGTTCGGGGTGCCGGTCGTCGTACTTGCGAGCGTGGTACAGGGGAGGCTGTTATAAAAAGTGCACTTTTATAATGGCCTCCCCAGCCCACAGCTCGAAAGGACGGCTGCTGGCACCCCCAGCACCACGCTCGAAAGGGTTCAGCCTAACTAGGTCTGCAAACCAAGCACCCCAACCCCTCTCCATCCACAGGCGGGTTGTTGAGGTCGGGGATCGAACCCGAGACCTCCTTCATAAGGAGTCTTCAAACCACTCCTCATCACCAACTGAGCTGCAGCTCAATTGGTGATGAGGAGTGGTTTGAAAACTCCTTGTGAAGGAGGTCTTGGGTTCAATCCCCGGCCACAACAACCCGCCTATGGATGGAGAGGGGTAACCCTTTCGAGCGTGATGCTGGGGGTGCCGGCGGCCGTCCTTGTGAGCGTGGGCTACGGAGGCCGTTACAAAAATACTTTTTGTAACGGCCTCCCGAGCACCACTCTCGCAAGGACGGCCGCCGGCACCACCAACATCACACTCGAAAAGGGTTCAGCCTAACCAGGTCTGCAAACCATGTGCCCCAACCCCTCGCCCAAGCATCCTTGCTCAAGCTCAGTACAACTCCCTCCCAAGCGTGCTTGGCGCCTATCGTTACAAAACCACTCCGCATCACGCTCGAAAGGGTTCAACCTAACTATGTCTGCATACAATGCACCCCCAACCCCTCTCCATCCACAGGCGGGTTGTTGAGAGCGGGGATCGAACCCGAGACCTCCTTGATAAGGTGTTTTCAAACCACTCCTCATCACCAACTGAGCTGCAGCTCATTTGGTGATGAGGAGTGGTATGAAAACTCCTTATCAAGGAGGTCTCGGGTTCGATCCCCGGCCTCAACAACCCGCCTGTGGATAGAGAGGGGTTAGGGGTGCATGGTTTGCAGACCTGGTTAGGCTGAACCCTTTCGAGCATGGTGCTTGGGGTCCTGGCGGTCGTCCTTTCGAGTCGTGGGCTGGGGAGGCCGTTATAAAAAGTGCACCACGCTTGCAAGGATGGCCGCCGGCACCCCCAGCATCACGCTCGAAAGGGTTGAGCCTAACCAGGTCTGCATGTACAACCCCGTGTTCGGCGAGCAAGGTCACCAAGGGGCGAGTAGATCAGGCTAGGAGTAGCAGGCGAGCTCGGCAGGAGCAGGGGCGAGGCTGAGCTCGGCATCCGTCGACCAGAGTTCGTCGATCGGCGACCACGAGCTCGGCATTCGCCGAGCAGGCTGCGACTCGCGCCCTCGCAGTGGAGCTCGACAGCGGTAGGCGAGCAGTACATGCCGAGGTGGCCAGAGCTCCCAGCTCGCCTGGGCGTCAGAGGTACTTTTTACTGTTTTACCCCTGCTGGTCTGCCCATAGCCCTTCAAAACAGCGGAGGTTGGCTGTTGGCAGGCCCAGCCAAGGGTTTCCCGGTAATTTCAGGCCAGTTATTTTGGTTATTGGCAGTCCGGGTTTCAAAAACTATAAATAGGACCCAAGGGGTACCCCAGAAAGCAGGTTTTTTCCCGGGGCTCCTCTCCCCAAATTCTCTAAGTGCTTTCTGAGGGTACCTTAGCTCGGCTTCAGGCTAAGGAGGGGAAGCGCTCTGAGATCTTCCGGGTTTGTGGTGGGACCTCCCTGCCGAGCCCTTGGGTCTGTTTCTCCTTGTCTTGTTGTTTCCCTTGCAGGAGCGAAGTAGGCGCGAGACCACCCCTTTCCCCAAGGGCGAGTTCCATAGGAAGCCGGGTTCCGGTTTCAACATTTTGGTGCGGTGAGCGTGGAGCGTGGTCAGCGCAGAAAAGTTTCCGCGAGCTCGATGACGGGACAAGGATCTGACAGGCCGAGCTTGCCGCCCCCCCCCCCCCCCCCCCCCCGCCTCTCGCAACGGTGGGAATGTTCGAAGACTTCAGAAACGAAGTGCTGAATCTGGTCAAGTTCGCACTCGGCACGCGGGCCGAGTGCTCGACGCCGGCCAACCAGATCGCGGCCGCCCCCTCATTGGGCGAGGACGCTCCCGGCAGGCGAGCTGGGAAGGAAGTGGCCGCGGAAGGCCGAGGGTGCGAGCTCCCCGGGCGCGAGCTCTTCCCCGGCTCGGCAGGCCGAGGTCGCTTCGGCGAGCTGGGCTCGCGAGACTCGCCAGCTCGCCCAGTGGGAGGAGGGAGTCCTTTCAGCAAGCTGGTCTCTTCAGCTCCAGTTCCAGATGGGTTCAGGGAGCCCGAGATGTCCTATTACACTGGGAAGGGAGACCCGGTACAGCACGTCCAATGGTTCGAGGACGTGGTCTCCATCCGTCAGATGTCGGACGGATTCAAGTGCCGGCTCTTCACCATCACCCTCCGGGAGAAAGCGAGAGAATGGTTCCACCAGCTACCGGCCAGCTCCATCTATTACTTCGAGGACTTGCGCCGAGGATTCATGCTGAGATTCACCACTTCGAAGAAGAGGAAGAAGGAGTCTGAGTCCCTGTTTCACATCAAGTAGGGGGTAAACGAGACGTTGGGAAGCTATGTGGACCGATTCCAGGAGGAAGTTACTCAAGTTCAGGAGATGCCAGGCCATAGTCTGATGATGGCCTTCACCCTAGGCCTGCAGCAGGGCTTCTTCCGGATGGAGCTGAAGAGAGTTCCCCCCTTCTCCTATGAGGAGTTGATGGAAAGGGCGGCGAGAGAGGTTGACGGGGAGGCGTCAAACCCGGAGTTTGCAAGGAAGTTGGCCAGGTGGGCCACAGAGGAGGAGAGGGAGTCGAAGGGAGGAAGAGGTCAGGAGGAGAGAAGAGGGGAGCCCAGGCAGAGGGAGCAGAGGCAGCTCCAAGGGCAGCAGCAGCCGGGGTGGGGGCGTCAGGAGCCCGACCGTCGGCTAGGCTGGAGGCCAGAGTGGCAGGGGCAGGGGCCACAGAGGGGGAACTTTGGAAGGGGTCATTTTCTGGGGAGGCAAGACCAATTCCACCCCTAGGGCCGGAGGCAGGGTCAGAGGCCCCGGCTCCCTGATCAAGAGGAAGCCATGGCCATAGCCTTGGGGGCCAGGAGAGGAGCGTGGAGGAGAAGAAGGAGGGAGGTTAGGGTGGAGCTACCCTATTGCGACTTCCATCAGGAAGAGGGGCACGCAACAGCCACGTGCCCGGAATTCTTGGAGATGAGAGGGAACAGGGAGCGGCAGCAGCAGCAGCAGGAGGCGGGACAAGAAGTGAGGATCGAGGAGGTCCTACCTCGGGCGGAGGAAGATCGGTGTGAAGACCGGGTGGATGTGGGGACCCGAGGAGGGATCGGGATGATCCACGGGGGAGCAGGGATCGAGGCCTCCCGCAAGGCTAGTCTCCACACCATGTACCTGCGAAGCGTCGCCTCTACATCCCAAACCCCGCCACCAGAGGAGAGGATCACCTTCTCCAGGAGTGATCTACCAGACCACGAGGATCCGTTCTGTGATGCGCTGGTCATCAAGACGGCCATCGAGAACTTCACCGTCTCACGGATCCTCGTGGACAACGGGAGTTCCGTCAACGTCGTCTTCAAAAAGGCGTTTGACGCAATGAAGGTGGAGGAAAGAAGGGTGCTGGCCTCGGATGGCCCCCTGTTCGGGTTTTCAGGAGAAAGGAAGGAGGTAGAAGGAGGAGTCGGACTCCATGTCACCTTGGGGGGGGGGGGCAGTCCCGAAACTGCAAGTTCGTCATTGTGGACGCCCGCAGCAGCTACAACGCCATCTTTGGAAGGCCCCTGATCAGCGCCTTTCGCTGCGTCCCCTCATCTTTTCATCAATGCTTGAAGTTCAACACCGAGGGGTTCCAAGTCAGGGTTAGGGGAGACCCAAAGGTGGCGCAGGAGTGTTATGTCACTGCAGTGAACACCATCTCATTGCAGGAGGGAGCCGAGGAGATGGGGCGAAGGATGGAGGAGGTCGAAGAGGAGGCAGAGAGGGAAGAGCAGGGAGAGAAGGGCTGCGTAGAGGAGGCGGCAGGAGGGAGTCTGGAGGAGGTGACCGAGGTGAGGGTCGAGGAGGAGGCGACGGAGGTAGAGGTCCCCGTTCCGGAGGAAAGGGACGCTGAAGGATGGGCAGAGCAATCCAGGCTGGAGGCAGCTGAGGAGGTGGTGGAGCTGGAGGTATTCACCCGGGGAGGGAGAATGGAGAAGGTTCGCGTCAGCGGGGGGCTGACCCCGGAAGACCAGGGCAGGATGCTGGAGTGCATCCAGAAGAACGTGGACATCTTCGCCTGGAACGCCGCGGAGATGCCGGGGGTTGACGCGGATGTGGCCTGCCACCGCCTCAACTTGGACCCGGGGACACGCCCCGTTCAGCAGAAAAAGAGATCCACGGCGGACAAGCTGGCGGAGCCCATCAGGGAGGAGGTGGCGAAGCTTCTCAAAGCTAGCTTCGTGTCCGAAATTCAGTACCCCGGCTGGGTCTCAAACGTTGTGATGGTCAAAAAAGGAGATGGTCGCTGGCGGTTGTGTATCGACTTTTCCCTTCTTAATAAAGCTTGTCCTAAGGACTGTTACCCTTTGCCTCGGATCGACGCGCTGGTTGATTCCGCCGTCGGCTTTTCTGTAATGAGTTTTTTAGATGCCTTTTCAGGTTACCATCAGATCAGGATGCACCCCCCGGACATCAAGGATGTCTCATTCATCACAGGGGACGGCTGCTACTGCTACAAGATGATGCCGTTCGGGCTGCAGAACACTGGGGCCACCTACCAAAAAATGATGGATAGGGTCTTCAAGGAACAGAGGGGGAGGAACTTGGAGGTATATGTTGATGACCTCATGATCAAGAGCCGGGATGTGGACTCCCACCTCCGGGACCTGGAGGAGACCTTCGCCACCCTGCGCAAGTACAAAATGCGGCTGAATCCCCTTAAGTGTGTTTTTGGGGCTAGCCGGGGGAAGTTCTTAGGGCATCTCCTCACCCCCGCGGGGGTCGAGCCGAATCCGGACAAGGTCAAGGCCATCTTGGAGCTGGGATCCCCGCAGAATGCAAAGGAGGTCCAACGGTTGGCAGGGAAGCTAGTAGGGCTAAGTCGCTTCCTTTCTCGGGCAGGGGAGAAGTGCTCCCCCTTCTTCAAGACGCTAAGGGGGGGTCAGAGGTTTGAATGGAGCAGGGAATGTGAAGAGGCCTTCCAGGCCCTCAAGGTGCAGTTGACACAGGCTCCGCTGCTCCAAGGGCCGAAGGAGGGGGAGGACCTGTTCTTGTATCTGGGGGTCGGGGCGGAGGCCTTGAGCTCGGTCCTGGTTCGAGAAGAGGGGAAGAGACAGCTCCCAGTCTATTATGTGAGCCGGGTCTTGAGGAAGGCCGAGCTCTGGTATCCGATCTTGGAGAAGCTTGCGTTCGCCCTAATCATCTCGGCTCGGAGGCTACGACCCTACTTCCAGGCACACTCAATCCGAGTGGTGACCGACCATCCCCTCCGCAACATCTTTGAGGGGGTGGAGCATTCAGGCAGATTGGATAAGTGGTCAGTGGAGATGAGCGAGTTCGACGTCTCCTTCGTTCCGCGGCTCTCGATCAAAGCCCAGGCGATGGCCGACTTTCTTGCTGACTATGTGGTTGAAGTGGCGGAAGAAGAACTCACTCGCCCGGCTCCTTGGAAGGTGAGAGTGGATGGAGCATCGGGAAGGCATTCCTTAGGAGTAGGGGTGATCCTAGAAAGCCCTCAAGGGACCCGGATCGAGTAGACGGTGGTGGTGCACTTTCCCATTACCAACAACCAGGCCGAGTACGAGGCCGTGATAGCGGGGCTTCGCCTGGCCAGGGAGCTTGGAGTGTCAGATGTGGAGGTCCTCACAAACTCCATGGTAGTAGCCTCCCAAATCAACGGGGAGTTCGAGGCAAGGGAGCCCACCCTGCGTTCATACTTGGCCAAAGTAAAGGGGATCATTGGAACTTTCCAAACTTTCGCCATCCGACATGTGCCCAGGGAAGAGAATGTACAGGCCGATCAGTTGTCTAAGCATGGTCCCCAGGTGGGGGGCACCATCACCGACCTATTTCTCCCCTCCATCGAAGAAGTGGAGCTCATGGAGATCGATCAGCAAGCTTCGTGGATGGATCCAGTGGTGGTTTTTCTCTCCACAGGGGAGTATCCGGAGGGGGTAGACAAGAAGAAGCTGAGGCACAAGTCAGCATACTACCTCCTCCAGGACGGGCAGCTGTACAGAAAGACCCTCTCAGGGATGCTGGCCCGCTGCGTAACCGAGGGTGAAGCGCGAAGGATCTTGGAGGAGGTCCACTCCGGGGAATGTGGGAGTCACTCCGGGAGTCGGACCCTAAAAGGGAGGATAGTCAGGCAAGGTTATTTCTGGCCCACCCTGGGCCGGGACGCTGCAGAATTCGCAAGGAGATGTCACAAGTGCCAACTGTTTGCCCCTCTCCAGCTGCAGCCGGCCCAACGGCTCCGTAGTATCACGGCCCCATGGCCCTTCGCAATCTGGGGAATGGATCTGGTTGGTCCGTTTCCCCAAGCCAGCGGCCAGAGAAGGTTCCTCCTAGTGATGATTGACTACTTCTCAAAGTGGATGGAGGTGAAAGCATTGGCCAAGGTGACCTCCCAGGTGATCAGGAATTTTGTATGGGGGGAGATCATCTGTCGCCATGGGCTGCCCCAGGCCATCGTCACAGACAATGGGCCCCAGTTCGCCAGTGCCGAGTTCACCAGCTTTTGCGAACAGCTTGGGATCGATCTCAGGTTCGCCTCGGTCCATCACCCCAGGAGTAACGGGCAAGTGGAGGCCGCGAACAAGATCATCGTCAACCTCCTCAAGAAAAAGGTGGAGAACCTGAAAGGGAGCTGGGTGGAGCAGATTCCCGCGGTCCTTTGGGCCCTGAGGACCACCCCCAACACAGCTACAGGAGAGACCCCCTTCAAACTCTCCCACGGGTGCGAGGCAGTGCTCCCCGTTGAATTCGAAGTCCAAACGCCGCGAGTCGTGGCAGCGAAGGAAGACCGTGAGGAATGGCAGGCAGAGAATGAGGAGGAACTGAGGCTCTCCCTTGACATGGTAGAAGAAGTAAGAGACCATTCCGCCATCCGACAGGAGGAGGTAAAAAGGAGAATGGCCAAGTACTTTGACAAGCATGTCAGGGTCAAGCAGTTCGTGGAGGGGGACTTGGTGCTGAAGAAAGTAGATGCAGCGGGGAGGTCAGTATCCGTGGGAAAGCTCAATCCCAGCTGGGAGGGACCGTTCATTGTAAAGGTAGCCTTGGGGTCGGGGGGCTATCGACTCCAGAATGTAGAAGGCGAGACCTGAGCCTCACCTGGAGTGGTGACGACCTCAAACGCTTTTTTCCCTGAAACATGTAAGCAACACTTTGATTATAATAAATTCCTTCAAGCTCTCTGATATCGTTGTAATTGGCCTGCATGGTGGAATGTGATGTATTATGGACCCCGAGCAGATCCCGCTGTCAGGCTCTCACCTAGCTGACAGGGCTGGAAGTCACTCGATGGTAGTAGTAATGGACCCCGAGCAGATCCCGCTGTCAGGCTCTCACCTAGCTGGCAGGGCTGGAAGTCACTCGGTGTCATCCTTGGCCTCGAGCAGATCCCGCTGTCATGCTCTCACCTAGCTGACAGGGCTGGAAGTCACTCGATGGTAGTAGTAATGGACCCCGAGCAGATCCCGCTGTCAGGCTCTCACCTAGCTGGCAGGGCTAGAAGTCACTCGGTGTCATCCTTGGCCTCGAGCAGATCCCGCTGTCAGGCTCTCACCTAGCTGACAGGGCTGGAAGTCACTCGATGGTAGTAGTAATGGACCCCGAGCAGATCCCGTTGTCAGGCTCTCACCTAGCTGGCAGGGCTGGAAGTCACTCGGTGTCATCCTTGGCCTCGAGCAGATCCCGCTGTTAGGCTCTCACCTAGCTGACAGGGCTGGAAGTCACTCGATGGTAGTAGTAATGGACCCCGAGCAGATCCCGCTGTCAGGCTCTCACCTAGCTGGCAGGGCTGGAAGCCACTCGGTGTCATCCTTGGCCTCGAGCAGATCCCGCTGTCAGGCTCTCACCTAGCTGGCAGGGCTGGAAGTCACTCGATGGTAGTAGTAATGGACCCCGAGCAGATCCCGCTGTCAGGCTCTCACCTAGCTGGAAGGGCTGGAAGTCACTCGGTGTCATCCTCGGACTCGAGCAGATCCCGCTGTCAGGCTCTCACCTAGCTGGCAGGGCTGGAAGTCACTCGATGGTGGTATTAGTGGACCCCGAGCAGATCCCGCTGTCAGGCTCCCCTAGCTGGCAGAGCCGGAGGTCACTCGATGGTGCCGGCCTTGAAGTCGTTGGGAGCAGGCCAAGGTCTGTGGCAGGGAGCAAGGGGGAAGGGTCCTGTCAGGGAAAGCTCGGGCTCGGCAAACTCAGCTCGGCGTAATCCAGAAGGCAAGCCAGACTGGAGGGCTCGGCATAGGCGAGTTCGGGCTCATCATTTCGGGCTCGGCATGGGAAAGCAGGCCGCGAGCCCGGGCCTCGCCAAAGACAAGCCAGACCGGGGCGCCTCGCACCCCAGGCCCATCACACTTCGAAAAATTTCTTCGATGGGCACAACCTGGGTGGCTCGCGTGCGAGTAAAGGTAGGCGAATAGAAGGCAGAAGGCCGCGCGCGAGTAGTAATGGCGTAATAAGGGCGGAGAGTAACTCGCCGCGAAATCATTTGGGGCTCGGCGAACACTCCAAACACGCTTCGCTCGCGTGCGCTCTCTCATGATCACTCTACTCGCGGAACCGATCTCTGCGAGGTCGCGGGAGGAAGCACTCACATACATTTATAACAACGGGCATAGAAAAGAACACCGTTATGATCAAAACACTTTCATTTATTATTCACAAAAGTACAGGAAGCTCGCCACAGCGAGTAGTCAAAAAAGAAAAAAGAAGAAAAATACAAGGCTGTCAGCTGGCCTCGCCCCCTCCGCCGGACTGGTCCTCGCCGTCGCCCGAGTGATCCTGGAGGCTCTTCCCGAACATTGCGTCCAGACTATCTTCCTTCTCGCTGGGCGGCGTCGCCGGAAACAGACTCGGCATCAGGTCTCGAGCGGAGATCTCCCCGCATCCTTCCACCAGCACCCCGGAGTCCTTCATCATCGCGAGGGTGCACTCGGCGGTCTGGATGGAGTTGATCCGCAGTCTCTCAACGAGGTCCGCCTCGCCGAAGATGCGTGGGCTCTTGTAGGGGAGTGTGGGATCGATGTCGTGCCCCGGGAAGATCTCCGCCTGGCGACGCACCTCGCCGAGAAGGTGCTGGTTCTCCCCCTTCAGCTTCGCGTTCGCGCTGTCCAACTCGCCAAGGCGTGCGCGCAGTCGGACGATCTCCTCCCCTCGCTCGATGTCGCGAGCCTGGAGCTCCCTAGTAGCGTCGGCATCCGCGGCCAGCTGCGCGCGCAGGCGGCCGTTCTCCTCCCCCAGCTCAGTGTTGCGAGCCTGGAGCTCGCCCGCCGCCTTGGCATCCTAGAAAAAAGCTCACTTAGCAGCAGCACAAAGCTTTCTAAGTAAAAGAGAGTGGTGCGTGACGCTTACCAGCCCGCCAGCAGTCTGGGCGAGAAGACTATCCACGATGCCGAGCCGCCTCGCCTGATCGGCAACCTGCTCCTTGGCGAGGTCGCGGGCTTGCTCGGCCTTTTCGAGCTGGTGACTGAGGGCGAAGCTGCGGCGCGCCAGCATGTGGTGCAGCTCCAAAGTCCGCAGGTGGGACTGCAGCCCCTCATGGCCGAGCTGCCGGAGGGTCGCCCTCTTGTAGGCCTCGGCATCCTCCCGACCATAAAGGCCGAAGCCGAGGGCGTAGGCGTGACCGGTGGCGGGCTCGCGGTCGTGCCAGGACGGGTGCAGAGTGGAGACGGAGACTCGATGGGCGAGCTCGTCCCACTGCAGCATGGGCTCGCCGCGGAATCCTTCCAGCGCGCGCCGAAGTTGAAGAGGGGGTGCTGCTTCGGCGGCGCGCGCTCGCGGGCAGCCCTCTTCGCCGAGGGAGGAGGGGAGATCGCAGCCGAGGAAGAGGGGGCGTTGCCACCCTTTCGGCCCTTGCTGGTCGTCTCCTTCAGCGGGCTCCCCGGGGACGCGTTGGGAGGAGTCTCCGACGAGCTGATGTACTTGGGACTGGACTGATGTTGTTGTTGCCCCCGCGAAGCTAGCAGAGCTCTCCGCATCTTTTTCATCTGACGGGGGCCGGATGGCGGGTTCGACCCCGCGTCCTCAGAACGCCTCTTGCCGAAAGAGGGCTGCGAGAGGGCCGCCTCGTCTCGGCAGGCCGCTGCCGCCTCCCTCTCGCGAGCAAGAGGGTCAGTATCAAGCCCCGGGTCCGCAAAAGGCGGGTTCGCGGGGATTATTCGCTCCCCTGCAGGAAAATACTTGAAACGGTTAGAAAATTCAGATATTATGATGTGCCGAGCTCGCGAGTAGGCGAGCTCGGCAAGATAAGGAGAACATACCTTCGCCAGGCAGAACCGGGGGGAGCGCGTCGAGGCCCCTCCGAAGGAAGGCGACCTCGAAATCTTTGTGGAGGAAGAATTTGTGGAGCTCGGCGTCGTTGCCGGACACGGCCGGCGGGCGGTACACCTCCTCGCCTTTCTGTTGCGGCGAGTAGGGGATGTTGCCGAGATCGCCCTTGATGAAGGCGATCTTGGTCATCCAGGTGTGGTGCTTGTTCGCGATCTCGCGAACTTTGATAAAGGAGCCGCCGAAGTACGCGACCCCGTCCGTCGTCGCCTTATAGGAAAAGAGTTTCCTGAACACTGTCAGGTTGAACTCGATCCTCTCCCGCCGGAGGTAGCTCGCGAACGCCACCATCATGGCGATGACGTTTGAGTTAAGCTGCGCGGGGACGGCCCCGTAGTATTTCAGGATCTGCCGGATCTCCGGCCACAAGGGAAGCCGCAGCCCCACCTCGAAGTGCGAGATGGGGAAGGCGAGCTCGTCCTTATAGAACGTGTTGATTGCCTCGCCCGGTCCCGTCCTGCGCGCCTCAAAGCCCGGCGGCACATACAAGGCTATGAATTCTGCGAGCTCCTCCTCGCTGGTGTGGCCATCGAAGAAGCAGTAATCCGCGAAATGTTGCGCGCATTTGGAGCGGCCATCAGCGTCGGGTTAGTCTTGCCCATGATCGCAGGAAAGAAGCAAAGCGCAGCGCGAGCAGAAGGAAAAAGCAGGGAAGGGAAGCAAATCAATAAAGACAGTACGGGGGTAGGTGAGGGGGGGGGGGGCTATTTATAGGAAAAGGGATCTGAGGCAGGCTGTCACATCGGCGCATCTCGCCACCCCATCTCGCCACCCCAGCTCGCCACCCCAGCTCGCCGACTTCCGGCGCATCCCAACTGAGGCTAAGTCAAAACATTACGGCTTTTTATTTAAATAATAATTAAAAATGTTCTAAAAATTATCCGTCCCAGCAGGGGAAAGTTCGAAACAGAAATTGGGGCGCGCGAGCAGGGAGGGCACCAGGATGCGAGCGCCGGTCGGCTCGGCAGAGGAGCCCGCAAATTTATCTACCCCGGCCTCGCGATCCCCGCCCCCCAAGCTGCCGCGCGCGGAGAAGCTCGCGGATCCTTCCAGAGTTCCTTTGCGCGACCAAGAGACCGTCATCTATCTCATCCAAGAGTCGGGAAGGAGACATCAACTCGCCAGGTCGGCCGAGGCGTACCTCCTCAGTAAGGCGCGCATAGTCGCGCTGCAGCGTCTCGTTGGCTCCTTGCACCTCGCGCAGACCGCACACCAGCTTCTTGAGGAGCTTGACCTCCCTCCTCGACAGCTCGCCCTGGTCCACCCCCGGACCTAGGTAAGAGTCCAGCGAGCTCGGAGACGGGAGGGGAGAATGGTGGGCTGCCCGCGAGGACTCCTCGGCAGCCGATTGACTGGGAAGGGCTGTAAAGGCAGATGTCGGCAGAGCAAAAGTTTGTGAAACACAGAGTTGAGCGAGGCAGACCTGAAGAGCTCGGCGGCTCAAAGGAGATGCGAGGAGGGATGGACCTCAGGTCCTTCCCGCGACCTGGGGCGCGAGCCCCCGACGAGATGGGCTCGAAGCCCGGGACAGGAATGGATCCCAGGCCCCGCCCCGGCGGCCGCATCAATTTGCCGAGGAGGGGAGCCAGGTGGTGAAGCTGGCCTCTACGAGCTCACAGGAAGGATCCCGAAGAGGAACGGCGGATCCCGTGGATGGTTGTCCGGGGGCGAGAGTCGCGAAGTGGCGAGCGTGACCTCGCCTCGCGGCGTAGGGACCTGCGGCGCGGTGCCCCGTCATCTGGAAGGCCGCCCTGGTCGTCGCCGACAACAATGACCTCCCTATCATTCTCCAGAATAGTTCGAGTAGAAGAGCCGGTCTCGCGAGCCAAAGTGGCCCTCAGGTCGTGGAAGATGGGCTCGGCCGCCTCGGGGAACGGCTTTGTCCTTTTGGAGCTCGGCTCGACAGGGTCAATTTGAGGAACCTTTGCGGGGACCGCCGTCAGCGCGGCAACACGAGCCGCGGAAGCCTGGCGGGCTCGATCTATGCGCTCTTGAATCTCCTTGGGAAGGGGCATCTTGGCAAGGCAGCAGGGGGAATGGAAAGAGCCAGACAGCAGAGCAGGTGCATATATATAGCCGCAGGTGGCCCCCACCAGAAGATTCCCTTCAACTCGCCAACCAGAGCTCGCCGCACACTTCGGGTTGGATGTTTCTTTCCGAGCTTTTTTGACAAGCTCGAAAAGAGCGGGGATTGTGTACAACCCCGTGTTCGGCGAGCAAGGTCACCAAGGGGCGAGTAGATCAGGCTAGGAGCAGCAGGCGAGCTCGGTAGGAGCAGGGGCGAGGCTGAGCTCGGCATCCGTCGACCAGAGTTCGTCGATCAGCGACCACGAGCTCGGCATTCGCCGAGCAGGCTGCGACTCGCGCCCTCGCAGTGGAGCTCGGCAGCGGTAGGCGAGCAGTACATGCCGAGGTGGCCAGAGCTCCCAGCTCGCCTGGGCGTCAGAGGTACTTTTTACTGTTTTACCCCTGCTGGTCTGCCCATAGCCCTTCAAAACAGCGGAGCTTGGCTGTTGGCAGGCCCAGCCAAGGGTTTCCCGGTAATTTCAGGCCAGTTATTTTGGTTATTGGCAGTCCGGGTTTCAAAAACTATAAACAGGACCCAAGGGGTACCCTAGAAAGCAGGTTTTTTCCCGGGGCTCCTCTCCCCAAATTCTCTAAGTTCTTTCTGAGGGTACCTTAGCTCGGCTTCAGGCTAAGGAGGGGAAGCGCTCTGAGATCTTCCGGGTTTGTGGTGGGACCTCCCCGCCGAGCCCTTGGGTCTGTTTCTCCTTGTCTTGTTGTTTCCCTTGCAGGAGCGAAGTAGGCGCGAGACCACCCCTTTCCCCAAGGGCGAGTTCCACAGGAAGTCGGGTTCCGGTTTCAACACTGCAGACCATACACCCTAACCCCTCTCCATCCATAGGCGGGTTGTTGAGGCCAGGGATCGAACCCGAGACCTCTTTCATAAGGAGTTTTCAAACCACTCCTCATCACCAACTAAGCTGCAGATCAGTTGGTGATGAGGAGTGGATTGAAAACTCCTTATGAAGGAGGTCTCGAGTTCGATCCCTGGCCTCAACAACCCTCTTGTGGATAGAGAGGGGTTGGAGTGCAAGGTCTGCAGACCTGGTTAGGCCAAACCCTTTTGAGCATGGTGCTGGGGGTGCCGGCGGCCGTCCTTTCGAGCCGTGGGCTGGGGAGGCCATTGATGAGTCCACTTTATATACCTATTTTCAGACTCATCTGGGCTAGTTTTCACACGGTTGCACTTCACTTTTAGTTCATTATCATATATATTTCATCCTGTCTTTATTTCCATAGGAAGTGCACATTTATGCCCGTGGTTGTGTTTTGTGTTATTCTTTTAGTTTGTACTCCTTTTTTGTTATTGTCTGGAATGTCTGCACAGATTAGTGATGGTTTTTCCTTTCGATATAGGGGTCGTGTGCGTGTTCCGGGATGGTTGTGAAACAGGAATACTGCGCACGATCATGGGATCTAATGCGCACGACCACTGGTCGTGCGCCCCCAATCGTGCGCACTACTCTACGTTTTCTAGAATCAGCCTGGGGTAAGCGCACGACCACTGGACATATTGCGCACGACCACTGGTCGTGCGCCACTGATCGTGTGCATTGATTCATCATTTCTGGAGTCCTGTCTGGGTAATCGCACGATCATTAGACTTAGTGTGCACGACCACTGGTCGTGCGCCACTACTCGTGCGCAGTATCCCAGTTCTTCTTCCTGATATTCCATGCCAGTGCGCACGAGCATAGGACATAGTGCGCAAGACCATTGGTCGTGTGCCTGTGATCGTGCACATTGTTCATTTCTGCTTTTGTATAAAAAGTGCAGGTCTCGCCCTAATCCAACGATCCGTAGATCTCCCATTTCCTCCGCCGTTTTCCGCCTTCTCCGCCGTTCCCCTTCATCTTCCACCCTAGGGAGGTGCTCCGGGCAAACTTTCACCACCAAATCCAAGCCGGAGCTTCCTCTCGGCCTTCTCCTTCATCCGTGAGCTTTAAGTAGAGTTTTGACGCCATAGCCATCAAGCAAAGGAAAGCTAGCAAACTTCGTCCGCTATCGTGAGACGAAGAAGACGGGCCATTGGAAGGTGGTGACAGCCCTTCTCTATCCCGGAAGTAGTTGAGGACCGAGCTTGGACGCGGAATGACAACCCGACGATTCCAACCGTGAATCCTCAGCAAGACTTCGGATTCGGTCGATCTCTTGACTTGTACTTGCTTTCTTGTTGAATATTGGTGTTTAACTTTATTTATATTGATGAAGTATGTTTAGTTTGTAAACGTTGTGTACAATTATGTCTATGTGATTGTATGTTTTCGTTATATTTACTTGAGTTGCGCCATATTCCATCCACCATCCATCCACCCTTGCCGCACTAGCAGTTGCTAGTGGTGTGCGTAGCGAAGAGGTGCTTACGACCCTCATTCTGCCATTCTCACCACCTCATCCGTGAGCTTACTCTTCCATCCGCCTAGCGATTCGGTGCATAGCAGCCCGACTAGTCTTCCATCCCGCCTGGCGAAGCATCGCATAGCGGCGTTGTATAGGAGTAGTTGTTAGCCTTTTATTTTCTGTTTCCGCAACATCAAAACCTCCCCTTAGTTAGCTCTGACCTGAGGACTTCAATCTCAAGTCCTCCTCGAAATTAACTCCACCTTACTGTATTCCTTGTGAGATCGATACTTGGGAAAACCCCCATTTTATATTACTTGTGCGACCGGTTCACTGCCGTGATCTATAGCATCAAGTTTTTGGCGCCGTTGCCAGGGAACACAGTCGTGTGAGTTTTTGGAGAGGGAGATAATAGATTGAAGCCCTTTTCCATTTGTGCATATCATTTTTTTTATTTGCTTTTGTTATTAGAATTTTTATTTTGCTTATTTCTTTGATTTTTGATTTAGATAGCAGATCCGTGCTATTTTCATTTTAGCTGTTTAGCACTTTTTCAGCAATTATTTTTATTCGTGATGGATCCTGTGCTGAGTGTCGTATCCTTGACACTTTGCGCCAATCCATCGATGTCATTGCTGCTATGAATGCCGAGCATTGCATTCGGTGTTTGTTATCTCAAGGTGTGGGCCACATGTTGAAGGATTGCCCTCGTTTGTGCAAGCCTTCTCCCTCTGAGGGTGTGTTCCCAACAACCTCCCGTTCGAGGAAGACTGTTGTGGACAGGCCTACCAGGGTTTTGCCTGCCCCATACACTGACATAACGCACTTTGCTCATTCTCTACCTGTTGAGATTACCGCAGAATCTCTGGCCGCATACAGCTCTTTCATAGGTCCCTCGATCCCTTTTTACGAGCTTCCCTCGAGTGATGATGATCACTCTGGTGTTAGCCAACAAAAAGAGGAGCAGGAACTCATGGGCGCTCCTGTATGGGACGATGAGATTGTTCCGGTCGTCGACGGGGTGGCGTCTACGAATGATTTTGTGATGGGACCTGCTCATTCAGTGCTTGATTTTGAGAGCAGCCTTGCCCCTCCGCAATTTTTGCCGGATTATGCTATTCCTCTTTTTTGTGAGTCGGTTGATGATGTCGTGATTGTGGATGATTTGGTGCCCGAGGTTGCGCCGAAGTGGGATGATGATTCCTCTATCTCCGACGGAGAATGTGGATCTTCGGAACATTTTTATGCACCCCGATGGGATGAGGAATACACGCTTTCGGATGTGGAGGTTTGCACCTCCTTATTGGATGAGGTCGTTCCACTTACCACCGCGGACCTTGAGTTCTCGGATTCCCCTCGATACGACTCATATGACACCGACAGTGATCTCTGCTTGGATCCTGCTGAGAGTGATACCGGGATCACTCTCCCTATTTCTGATTATTTTAGTTCTTCTTCTCTTTTATTACTTGATCCCCCTTCCTTATCTGAGCCTGTGCAGGATCAGTCTCCACAGGTACGTTGGGATGACGATGAGCTTTGTGCTCATGCCATTGCCATCGCCTCCTGCGGGCCTATGATAGACGATACCTTGCTAGGCAAGGATTTGTTTTGTGGTGAGATGAGTGAGGACCAGGCCTCCTCCTCATCCTACTTCCTATTTCCTCTGCCTGCGAGGAGCAGGTATGATTATTTAGGCAGAGGGGTAACTGTTCTATCACCGTATCGGTACCCGTTACCGAAACGGATATTGGAACAATTACCTGTGCATTTTTTATTTCATAGGCCCATTAGCTAGAACTGTTTAGAATGTAATAAGTCGTGTTGGGATGACAATAACCCCAGTACTTATCTTTCATTTTCGTGCATTTTTATTTTTCATGTCTATTTTAGTTTTAGCATTTCGTTTTGTATATTTTGTTTTGTTTTTGCAGAGCTCACCCCTGCAGGTATTCTTGGAAAATTGCATTGGCAGGGTTGTGATTCTTCGTATGGCAGGCCTACTTCAGGTTTCCACGCGCCTTCTGGTATGCTCACTGGCTGAGCATTGGGTAACCTCTTCCCTTAGCTCCTTATTATTTTAATTTCTATATCATCTGTTGTATTGCTTAGTTTAAGTCTGGGGGAGAGCTAGTTTTGTTACCTTTTGCACGTGCACATCTCATGTGCATACTAGAAGCCTTTATTGTTTTATTTTGATTAGTTCATTGCATCACAAACCACTGCACCCACATGAGCGCGTGCTTATCTTTTTGCGTGCTGCGAGTTAAACTCATTTCTTCGTTAGATTTGGGAAAATTATGGTGCTGACATAGGATTGTGAGACGGAGTAAAATGTTGGCCTTGTTGTGATCCTAGTCAACTGCTCTCGTCTCGTGTAGAAATTCGAGTAGATTAAATTTTTCTGTATGCTTTTAGTTTTATATTTTTCTAAGTGCGTAAATACTTTTTATTCTACTCAAAAGTTGGTGAATCCGGTGTGAATCCGACGGTAGCTTAGGGATGTGTGTAGACGGTCGTTAGGTTAGTATTGCTCGAGTCGGGAGGAGGGATAGTCTTTCTCGTTGGCTAAGAACTTGCCCCAAGCTATTCTTGAAGCATGGGTATAGGTTAGTCATGCATGAGCGTTATGTAGGCCATCATTTTGGCCCGGTTGAGCTTTGTACCGTTCCTAACGTCTTGTCCTTGCTAGCCCCATTGTGCCTACCCATTCTTTTGATTCAGCTCCACCCTCATTCACCAAAGCCTTATAGAAAATCCTAGTCGCACACCCAAGTTGAGCTTTAGTGTTTACATTTTAATGTTGGGATGTGATGTGGTGTTATTACATGTGAAAATGTGGATGTGCTCCAATGTTATATTCGCTGAAATTGCAAAAATAAAAAGATGATTTGAATAAAGAA
Organism: Platanthera guangdongensis; assembly: GCA_039583875.1. Taxonomy (NCBI): domain Eukaryota; kingdom Viridiplantae; phylum Streptophyta; class Magnoliopsida; order Asparagales; family Orchidaceae; genus Platanthera; species Platanthera guangdongensis. The sequence goes on along the minus strand of CM077153.1, from coordinate 96,658,423 downwards.
AAAAAAAGAGAAAATATTTGTAAAGAAAAAAAAAGTGAAAAGTAAAAGTAAAATTGAAAATCCTATTTGAGTTGTGATTATTTTTTGGAGTAGGCGGTGCACACACCCATATGTTAAAAGTTAAGTTTGGGGGTGTGGTGCACCCGCATTTATTTTGGTTAGCTGATGGATTCTTTCTTTGATAGCTCCTTTGGGTTAGGCGCATAGCCTTCTTATATATCTTTGTTTACCTCACCGAAACCCAAGCCCCATCTCTTCACCTAAAGTCCTACTGATCGTGTGTGAACCAAACCAGTGCCGTGGAGAGAATGCAAAAAGGCAAGCATATGGTCACCGACATTGGTGGATTCCTTTGGAGGTTATCCGGAGCCCCGATCTTTGGCAATGCTCTCCTAGTGATTAGTCTACTTTCTCCCTACGCATGACCGGATGATTCACCGTGATTCCATTTTTGAATAATAATAAAATTTTGATACGCATTGTGAAAAGTATAAACTATTTTGTATACTTAGAAATTTCTTCTATTATATTTTTACGCACGCGAGCATGCGACTTCGCATGGTACTTCGTATCGCAATTTCTTTGTTAACTAGTATTTTTCCCTATCTGCTTAGATTTTGTTTGCTCGGGACGTGCAATCAGTTAAGTCTGGGGGTGTGATGAGTCCACTTTATATACCTATTTTCAGACTCATCTTTGCTAGTTTTCACACGGTTCCACTTCACTTTTAGTTCATTATCATATATATTTCATCCTGTCTTTATTTCCATAGGAAGTGCACATTTATGCCCGTGGTTGTGTTTTGTGTTATTATTTTAGTTTGTACTCCTTTTTTGTTATTGTCTGGAATGTCTGCACAGATTAGTGATGGTTTTTCCTTTCGATACAGGGGTCGTGTGCATGTTCCGGGATGGTTGTGAAACAGGAATACTGCGCACGATCATGGGATCTAATCCGCACGACCACTGGTCGTGCGCCCCCGATCGTGCGCACTACTCTACGTTTTCTAGAATCAGCCTGGGGTAAGCGCACGACCACTGGACATATTGCGCACGACCACTGGTCGTGCGCCACTGATCGTGTGCATTGATTCCTCATTTCTGGAGTCCTGTCTGGGTAATCGCACGATCATTGGACTTAGTGCGCACGACCACTGGTCGTGCGCCACTACTCGTGCGCAGTATCCCAGTTCTTCTTCCTGATATTCCATGCCAGTGCGCACGAGCATAAGACATAGTGCGCATGACCACTGGTCATGCGCCTGTGATCGTGCACATTGTTCATTTCTGCTTTTGTATAAATAGTGCAGGTCTCGCCCTAATCCAAGGATCCGCAGATCGTCGATTTCCTCCACCGTTTTCCGCCTTCTCTGCCATTCCCCTTCATCTTCCACCCTAGGGAGGTGCTCCGGGCAAGCTTTCACCGCCAAATCCAAGCCGGAGCTTCCTCTCGGCCTTCTCCTTCATCCGTGAGCTTCAAGTAGAGTTTTGACGCCATAGCCATCAAGCAAAGGAAAGCTAGCAAACTTCGTCTGCTATCGTGAGACGAAGAAGACGGGCCATTGGAAGGTGGTGACAGCCCTTCTCTATCCCGGAAGCAGTTGAGGACCGAGCTTGGACGCGGAATGACAACCCTACGATTCCAACCGTGAATCCTCAGCAAGACTTCAGATTCGGTCGATCTCTTGACTTGTACTTGCTTTCTTGTTGCATATTGGTGTTTAACTTTATTTATATTGATGAAGTATGCTTAGTTTGTAAACGTTGTGTACAATTATGTCTATGTGATTGTATGTTTTCGTTATATTTACTTGAGTTGCGCCATATTCCATCCACCATCCATCCACCCTTGCCGCACTAGCAGTTGTTAGTGGCGTGCATCGCGAAGAGGTGCTTACGACCCTCATTCCGCCATTCTCACCACCTCATTCGCGAGCCTACTCTTCCATCCGCCTAGAGATTCGGTGCATAGCAGCCCGACTAGTCTTCCATCCTGCCTGGCGAAGCATCGCATATCGGCGTTGCATAGGAGTAGTTGTTAGACTTTTATTTTCTGTTTCCGCAACATCAAAACCTCCCCTTAGTTAGCTCCGACCTGAGGACTTCAATCTCAAGTCCTCCTCGAAATTAACTCCACCTTACTGTGTTCCTTGTGAGATCGATACTTGAGAAAACCCCCATTTTATATTACTTGTGTGACCGGTTCACTGCCGTGATCTATAGCATCAGCCATTACATGACCTGCCTGCTCTGCACCTCCAGCATCTGATCCTGTATCAGCCTCACCTGAGCGTCGGTGTCCTCAACAAACTCCGATACTTGAACCTTCGGGTCCTCGTCTGTATCCATGACAGCGGAGTCCTACACCTTCATCTGTATAGAGCCTCATATGGGGTCATCCCTATGCTAGACTGGTAGCTATTGTTATAAGAGATCTCGTCCAGTGGTAATAGCTTCTCCCAAGGCTCTCCGCAGTCCAGAATGCATAGGCGCAGTAGATCCTCCAAAGTCCAATTGGTGCGCTCCATCTGCCCGTCTGTCTAAGGGTGGAAGGCTGTACTGAATGTTAGCCGAGTGCCCAAGTAGGCCTGCACTGATCGCCACTCCCTGGACGTAAACTGTCCATCCCGATTCGACACGATTGTCTTAGGCACGCCATGATAGCGAACGAACTGCTCCACAAACTTCCGCACCAGCACACAAACCGAGTCATCCTTCCTGATCAGGATAAAACTGGCTATCTTCGTCAGCTAGTCGACTATTACCCAGATCGAATCATTCCCCATCCACGATCGGGGAAGCCATGTATGAAGTCCATCGCGATATCATCGAACTTCCACTCCGGCACCAGGAGTGGTTGCAACAATCCTATGGGGTTCCTGCACTCCGCCTTCACCAGCTGGCATGTCTCGCAGTGGGTCATGAAGTTAGTGATATCCTTCTTCATGTCTGGCCAGTACGTGGTCTTCTTCAAATCCGCTGTCATCTTCGTAACTCCCGGGTGTAGTGAAAACCGGCTCCAGTGGCCTTCCATCATGATATCCTCCCGAACTTGGCCTCGGTCTGGTATATAAACCCATCCTCTAAAGCATACCAAGCCATCCCTCATTGTGTAATCTCCAGTAGTGCCTGCCTCCAAGGCCCGGAATATCGGCTCCGGCTTGGCGTCCTACCTCTGCCAATCTCTGACTCGGTCTCAAATGTCATCTGTGGTGCTCATGGCGGCGAAATACTCTTCATATAGCTCGGGGTATTCAGACGACACCAACGTGATGTGCATATCTTATAATCTCTGCACTAGCTCCATAGACATAATTAGGGCTCCGCTCCGGAGGTGGCAGCTCTCCGACTCAGCGCATCGGCTACCACGTTCTCCTTCCCTGGGTGGTAGTGCATCTCGTACTGGTAATCTGCTAGAAACTCCACCCATTGCCTCTGTCAGATATTCAGCTCCTTCTGCGTGTCCACGTACCTCAAATTTGTGTGATCAGAGTATAAGTCGCAGTGGACACCATAGAGGTAGTGCCGCCAGACCTTTAGGGAAAACACGACCGCTCCCATCTCCAAGTCATGAACAGGGTAGTTCTGCTCTTGCTTCTTCAGCTTGCGGGAAGCATAAGCAATCATGTGGCATTTCTGCATCAGCACTGCACCCATGCCCTGTTAGGAAGCATCGGTGCAGACCTAGAATCCTTCTTTCCCCGAAGGAAGGGCAAGGATAGTAGCCGAGGTGATTCGATCCTTCAGCTCCTAGGAAGTTGTCTCGCACTGCGGGGTCTAAACAAAGGGCACATCCTTCCTCATCAGGGATGTGAGTGGGATGGAAATTCGAGAGAATCCCTCCGCGAACTTCCGGTAATAACCGGCAAGTCCTAGAAATCTGCAGGTCTGTGGCAGTCTTCAATGACGGCCAATCTCGAACTGCCTGAATCATGTTGGAGTCACCATGATGATCTGGAAGTGATCAAGCATGTAATCTCACTGCCAACGCGATATGAGCCTGCAGGGTCGCACATAAAAGATGTGGAGAAATTGGATGACTGACTGTGTTGGTAAAGGTTACCCATCACCGACCTGAATAGGGTTATGGGCAAAGAGTTGCCTTATAGGATCATCGGGTTGGGCAAATGTTGCCTTAAAGGGCTGGTTAGGTTTGTCGTCCGAGGGTCAATGACATTAGTCGAGAATCGTCTTCTGATTCCCGCCGATCGGCGAGAATCGTCTCCCTGATTCTCGCCGATCGACGAGAATCGTCGAGAATCAATGATTGATTCACGACGATCGACTACCTTGACAATTGTCGTCGACCGCAGCTCGACGATCGTCGAGTATCATTGTGAATCGTCGAGCGCAGCTCGACGATCGGCGAGAATCGTCGAGTATTGTACTCTGATTCTCGCCGATCCAATGTGATACTCGTCGAGTGATTCTCGCCGAACCTGCTTAGTGATTCTCGCCGATTGTCGCCGATTCTCACCAATTGATACTCGCCGATTCTGAACCCTAGTTCTGGGTGGTCTGCGGATAGCGATTTTCCTGGGTTTATTTATACCTCTAGTATAAATAGAACACTTAGGTTTTATCGGGATATATCTTTTTGGCTACTGTGCGAATCGACCCCGACGGAAACGTTCCGCCCGTTCGCTCCGCCGATCCCGATCCCGCCGCCGGAAGAGTTCCGCCGCCGTGTTCGCTCCGCTGCCACCTTTTCTCCGGCGACTGTCGCTGGTGCTGCTCTTCCTGGCGCGGACCTAGCAGTCCATGGATTAGCCGAGGTGCGGTCTTCTCCATCCCGATCTTCCGTGCGACGGAAAGCTCGGCGTTCTCCCGCTCGTGTGGACTTCTGCAGAAATGTGGATACTATTCCACGTAGAACTCGCCACCAGCAAGCAGATAAAGTTTGGAGCATCTCCGTTGAGTTGTGACTCAACGCCACCGAGGTAATTTTTGCCTAGTTTTGTTAACTTCTTGATTCAACTGTTCATGGCCCGATCCACATCTCTTTGGGTTTTTCTTGATGTTTTACTTTTCCGCTGCGTGCACAAGCGTTGTGCCAACCCTATAGAGAAACCCAACAAATCATAGCCGGGTCCACTGCCAACCCAGCTCCACTGATAATGTGTCTTATTAAGTCCACCTCCTTCAACCAGAACTGGCACTTGCTGAACTTCGTATAAAGGCGATGCTCCCGCCGTCTCTCTAGAGTCTGTGTCAGATGTCGTGCATGCTCCTCCTCTGTCCTCGAATAAATGAGGATGTCATCAATAAACACGATGATAAACACATCAATATAAGCCTCGAACACCCTGTTCATGAGGCTCATGAACGCCGACGGTGCATTCGTGAGCCCGAAGGGCATCACGGTAAACTCGAACAACCCATATCTGCTACTGAAGGCAGTCTTTGGAATATCCTCCTCCTAAATCCGCAGCTGGTAGTAGCCCGACCTCAAATCCAGTTTTGAAAAGAAATGCGCCCCCTCCAGCTGGTCAAATAACTCATCTATCCTCGGCAGTGGGTTGGTATTCCAGACTGTCATTCTGTTCAGTGCTCGGTAGTTGATGCATAATCTGAGTGTCTCGTCCTTCTTCTTAATAAACAGCACCAGGGCTCCCCACGGTGAAGAGCTCGGCCGGACAAATCCGGCTTCCACTGGCTCCTACAGCTGGCTTCGAAACTCCACCTCCTTCGGGGCCATCTGGTAAGGAGCTCAAGATGCCGGCTTAGCCCCCAACACGAGCTGTATCTGGAAGTCCTTATGCCGGTACGGGGGTAGCCATGACATCTTCTCTGGGAATATGTCAACAAAATCCCACACCACCGGGATACTAGAGATGGAATCCTTGGCCTCAACCATCTCGAACAGCACTCTATAGACCTCTTCTCCATGCAGGTGGGCCTTGACGGCCTGCACAGATGATAACAAGAGAGGGGTGGTAGATCTAACACCTTCGATGATGACATAGGAATCCCCATGCCTCAAGGTGATCCTCTTTGACAGGCAGTCGATTTGGGCATGGTTCCAATGCAACCATGTCATGCCCAGGATCAGATCATAGGCTGACATCCTTAGGATCATCGCTGGTGCTTCGAATGCCTTTTCGCAGATCACCGCCTCCATGTTGCAGTGGGCAGAGGTGAATAGCTCTGATCTATCGGGCAGTCGCACACTCATCATCAAGCATGTGCATTACTCCACACCTTCTAGTCCTTCAACGAAGGCTTCCGACATGAATGAGTGTGAAGCACCCATATTGAATAGCATATAAATAGGCTTGCCACCGATGAAGACTATGCCTGGGGTGGTTAGATATTTTAGAAATCCAGTTATGGTTTTCCTTCCTAGTTCTAACATTTCTATATCCCCGAGTCTAGCTTTTTAGGAAAGAAAGAACTTAAAATTGTTGGCGTACCTGTTATCACTTGCTCCGAGTTCCGAGGTTGAGCCAGATCTAGGGAATACACTTGCTTCCTATCCTGCCTGCGGTCTTCGCCCAGGAATCCACGCCCTCGGCCACACCCTCGGCCTCCAAACTGCTAAGCAAGCGGGACAGCCGGTGGTGCTGGTAGTGGTGCCCCCCTCATGCGCAGTTTCTCCGGATCTGCCCTACCTGATGACAGTTGTAGCACTCAGGCGGTGGATATGCCATACACCCGGGTCTCTGTATCTCCCGCATCTGCAGAGGTTGAGGAGCCATTACCACCGGTTCGCTCAGCTCCTGCCTCACCTCTTGATGAGGTTGGTCCTTCGCTCTTCTCCCATCTCTCCCATTAGCAATGCGGCCCCTTTGCTGATCATTTCTGGCTCCCCGGCCCTGATCCTCCTTTGGCCTCTTTTGGCCTCGAGTCGTGTGCCAATCTGCCTCAATCCTCTTTGCCATCTCCCATATCCGAGGTATAGGCCCGTCAGATACAAATAAAAGAGCCTCTCTCAGATCCTCGTGCAGGCCCTTATAGAACCTATTGGTGTATCCTACCTCATCCAGCAGATAGGAGTGCCCACACCATGCTAAATGATTGAACTCCCGGTGGTTCTCCACAACTGTCTTGTTGCCCTGCCTCAACTGCAGGAAACAGTCTTCCAGCTCATCTCTTGTCGACTGTGGAACAAAGTGCTCCAACAATGTGGCACTGAACTCCTCCCAAGTAATGTCATCAACCTTCCTATCTGCAAATGTCATGTCCAACAGTGTCTTCCACCATCTCTTGGCATGGGACTCCAAGCAAGAGACCACCAATGACACCCTCTACTCACATGGGCACCGTATCTCGGTCAGCATCTCGTACATGATGTCGAGCCACTCCTCTATCCGTACAACCGACTCTGTCCCCAAGTAAGATGGGAAAGAAAGTCCTCGAAAGATGCTCAACCAATTGGCCCCCGGGTTTGGCTGCGGAGCCGGAACCTGCTGGGCCCTGAAAGCCTCCAAAATGGCTGTCAGGGTCTGCCTCATCTCCGACTGTAGAGACGGAGTGGGAGCCGGGGGAGGTGGTGCAACATTCGGAGTTTGCTAGACTCCGCCCTGTGGTGTGGGATGTGTTGGAGGTTGCATAACAAAGACCATTGTAAGTAATTAACCCAAACCTAATTAAAAGTGAATGATTTATATGTGATCCCCCCGTATGGGTACACCACTACTTCCGCTGCTTAGTTTGTCCCCAAACTAAACTCGTGTGGGGGTGACCCATGTAACATCCCATGTTACTTCTAGACCACCTTAACTTAGATTGGGTTGGGCATAGGGTGGGTGTTAGGAAAAATTAGCTAGGTTTGACCCTAGGTAGTGGGTTGTAGCCATGTGGGGCCCACTATAGGGCCAAGTCAAACTAGCTCAAACTAGCCTAAATATGAACCCTAGCCACTTCATGACCCCACCACATTGCCCTAACCCTAAAATAATCTAAGTGGACCCTAGGGCATGTCATTAGGTCAACCCTTTGACCCTAGTTGACCAAAGTCAATCATGGCCCTAATTTGGTCAAACCTATACCTATAGGACCAATTAGCCCAAGTAGGGCACCACATTGACCCAACCCAAGTTGGGTGGTGCCATTAGACCCATGACCACCAAGTGGGGTCAGCACACTCATCATGGTTGACCAAGTCAATTCAAAGTCAACCTAGTCAACATAATTGACCTAAAGGAGAACATGAGGGCTAAGCCCACTCCCCTAGGGCCAAGCCCACCAAACTTGGCCCATTATCAGCCCAAGTGGTCAAAGACGGCTCAACCCTACCCCTCTGGTTTTGGAGAGATAGTGCATGCATGGGGGCATTTTGGAGAATTTACTCCAAAGAGGATAGAGAAGATGAGATTAAGAGGAGGAGGCAGGCCTTGGCTCCTTCTGCCCCAAAAGGTGCTGGCTGGCCTCCTCAGTAACTTCCAGCAGAATTTTGAGCATGGTGGCCACCTGGCACCATGGGTGAAGCCTCCAAAGCCCCAAACCGAGCTCACCTTGGAGTTATCTCCACAAACAGCCCTCCCCAACTCAAACCGACCACACCATCAGCTTCAGTGAGTGGAATCAAGTGGAGAACAAGTCCTGGAGCAGAGCTTTTGGTGAAGAATCAAGGGTTTGAGCAGGAGATCGCCGGAGCAGCTCAACCATGGCCAACCGTCGCCGCACTCGCCGCCAAGGCTTGATACAGGTCCGTTTCGCCGCCTCTCTACCCGTGCTAGCTTTCTAGATCCTTTAGGAGAGATATCGGGCTCAATTGAGCCCGATACCATGTGAGGAAATGGAGATTTTTCCGAGCTTTGCTTCTTTCTTGGGTTCGCTAGAGGATCCAATTCCGGCGGCCTCATCGCCGGGAATTGCTAGCCACCACCTCAGTGAAGGTGGTGGCGACATCCGCCGGCGGTGGTGGTGGCTTAGCTGGCCGGAAATAGCCGGGCAAGTTGGACTAGAGGAAATCGATCTGGGTCATTGGCTGATTGGGGACGATGACCAGATCCCATCCATTCTAGTTTAAGATTCGTGCTCAATCAGTTAAATTAAATCAAATTAAAAACTATAGAAGTTATTATATCTGTCACACTTATACAGTGATATTGCAAGCTATTTTTAGGCCTCTTAAAGGCATTTACAGGACATGAAACTTAAATGAAATTTGTAGCTTAATGTCTTACCTTTAATTTGGCACCTTAAACATCAAATTTGGTAGAGTATATTGGGCTGTAGGTCAGGTTTCCTAGGACTAGTCCTAGGCAAGGACAAAAATTCAAATTGATGCCCAAGCCAAACCATTAATCAAAATGATCTCAAATTTTGGGTGCATGCATGATAATTGCATATTTAGCCCCTGTCAAAAATTGAGAATTTTTTGGGAATACATTTTCTGTAGTTTTTGCCTAAATATCAAAAAGTAAATAAATAAAATAAATGGAGTGTTATCGCTCCAAATGGCCCCAACTTTTGGTGGCATGTCCTTGGGAACTATACATGTGCATGGTAAATATTGCAGCACATTTTGACCACTGCATGTTGGGTAAACTCACTTGCATATGTTGGTTATGTATAGGCTTGGGGTGCAAATAGCCAAATTTGAAATGTTGTGTACTAGACCTATTTGGAACATCCAAAAAATCATGGTATTGATTTCAGAGGCTCATTAGGGTGAATTATACCCCACATTGTAATAATGGGATTTTTGGAAGCAAAAATCTCATTATTGGGAATTTTTGAAATAATAGGACTTTTGAAAAATAAATGTAAAAATAGGTTTATCATTGAGATAAAATCCCCAATTTTTGTCAAGGTCAATATAATGTTAGATTTAACTCCTGAAAATTTTTGTCTCTGTTTGAAGAACATTGATAGGAGTTATGTGGAAATTACCTTTATACCCTCATTATACTTAATTAGAAAATTGATGAAAATACTCAGTAGAAAATTTTGGAAACTTTTTGGTGATATATCAGAGTATGAATAACCTTGTATAATTTTTCAGCATTTTTGGATTATTCAGTAATTTTTAAAACCTCATAAAGGCATTTTGGTAATATATTTAGAAATGAAATTTTGTAGTCCTTGTACCATGGAATTTCATGAAATTTTGTATTTAGCATTATTTTACCAATATATGTATGGTGTAATTTTCTTGGAATTTTTTGTAATGAACTCCTTACACTTCATTTGGAAAATGACAATTATGTGAGATTTCTATTAATTAAGGAATAAATGGAAATATTTCAAGGAAAATTAAGAATTTTGATAGACAGCAATAGTTTACCAAGATATATCTCAAGAGAAATTCCTTAGGTCAGTGGATTATAATTTGTGAAACTTCGTGTATTAAATGACCTAGTGGATTAATTAAATGATTTAATTAGAGGCCTTAATGACTTAAGAAAATTATGAAAATCAATAGACTCACTTCATTAGTACACACCATCCTAGGATAAATAGTTAGGGGCAGGTGGCCTAAGTAATTGAAAGCTCTATTTCGGGGTGTTATTAGGTCATGTATTGCGCATAGTGTAAGTAGGTCATGCTATAAGGACCACCGGGAGATAGATCAATGGATGAGATATAGATTACAATTGGAATATGACCTGGTGGGTAGTGTTGTCTTAGTGACGAGAGTAAAAGTGCAAGCCCTTGGATAGCAATTGGAGTGGAGGCCGGCGGAAGACCGTCGCCCTTCTGAGAACACCTTAAGTCATTAGGACCACTCAAGAGTAATAATGAGAGCAAAGTACGGATAAAGGGTAAACATCAATAAAAAGTAAATATCCTTGTGAAAGGGAGCTTTGGGTGTAATCCCATTGTAGTTCCTAGTGCCCCCGAGAGCCCTTCACCGGGTATACCCTGGGCAGTCCTGGGATTAACCTTAAATCACTAAGTATAATAACCCGTAGACAAGAGTAATCTAATAGGTTAAGACATTGTGGTTCATTCTCGCCCGTGACGGGTTTGAGGGATTTTGAATAAAGGCACTATTTTGCGTTCTCACCCGAGATGGGTTGGAGGGATATATGTTGCAGGCTCACCCGTGAAGGGGGTTGAGGGATTCAAGACAGTTGGTCCTACGAGCTGAAGGCTCGGGATGAAATACTTGCATGTGCATAAATTTAGTGGTGGGTCATGCAGTACAGGCCAATCATCACACCGATGGCAGTACGGTGAACCAGGCGGGTGTGCGGGTTTGAGGGTCCAGTGGGTTGTTTTACACTGCGGTCTGGAGGACAATCCCCGATAACGCACACCCGACCCAACAAGACTGACGAGTTGGCAGCAAAGTATGTACGCATGGACTCTAGAGTGCACCTAGGACGTGCACAAAGGCGTATGAGAGGGGTATATGGTTTGGTAGTGTTCATACCGGCCTAGAAGTGGAGATGCCCGCTGAAAGTCCACCTAGTGTCAGCTACGTGCACCTATGGGGGGGGGGAATAGGTGACGAGTAGCGCTTTTGCGTAATTTACGAACGTACCTCCACAATAAAAATAGAAAGCACAGCACACAGAATACACAGGCAAATTATAGTGGTTCCCCGACTTGGGTACATCCACTTTCCCCCTTCGACCTATCTCCCCAACAAGGGACGACTCAGTCACTTCTCCAACGGGATAGAAATCCAATCCCTGCACTAACGGAAGGAACCCTTCCACACGTGAGAGTCAACACTCTCACAAAACGGGTTGCACCCAACCCTTACAACACGGAACAATCGTTCCTTTACAACAAAATTAAATATAGAAAGTACACGAGATACAAACTTCGTTTGGAGACTACGGTGTTCCTCTTCGTTCGACGACGTGTTCGTGAAGTCAACGAAAAGTTTACAACCTTGGTCTCTCTTGGAAAGGATCTTCCCGAAACCGGCGGTGGCAATCCGAGCGGCGGCTTGGTTCGAAATCGACGGCAACGACGATGCGCGGCAGCAGGACTTCTGAGATCCAATCTTCGTTGCAAAGCAAACTAGGTCTACCAACGGTCACTCTAGGATCGGTCGTCTCGATCGATTCGGACGGGGGAGTTTTTCCCGGTCAACAAATCGAGAGACAAGGGATCTCTGGATAGACACGTGAGACTCAAGCTTTGCTAAGCTTCTGTCGCCGGAGATCGGGAAGAAATGCGATCAGCAGCGGCGACGGACTTGCGCGAGCGGCGACGGAGGCGGCGGAGAGATTTCGCGATTTTAGGGTTGCACTCGCTCGACTTCTTTCTGTCTAGGTATTCCGTTCAAAATACCTGTGTATAAATACTGTAGCTAACTCCAAAATGACCGTTTGTGGGACCCACAATAGAAATCCCCAAATCCCGGTCTAGAGATTTAACAGCGGCAGAATCCGGCTCGGAAGTTCCAGAAAAATGCCAAGTCAAAATCGGGGAGAATCGAAAGTGATTCTCGCCGAGTCGCCGAGAATCAAAGGTGATTCTCGACGATTCGGCGAGAATCAAAGATGATTCTCGTCGAATTTGCCTTGGTTGCACGCACTGCTTTAAGCCAGGTCGAGACGGCGAGAATCAACTAGTGATTCTCGTCGATTCGACGAGAATCACTAGTGATTCTCGCCGAATCGGCGATTCTTACTTAGACGCGGAGGTGCTTGCTTAGAAGTTGTTGTATCGAGTTCGGCGAGAATCAACTTCTGATTCTCGACGAATCGGCGAGAATCCCAAGTGATTCTCATCGATTCTAACTTTAGACGAAATTTCGTCGTTCCACCTATGAGATGCTCCTTGACCCATCCTTGCTCCTTGTCTGCTCCTGCATATTTACAGCCCTGTGCTTGAAAATAAGTGCACTCCAATAGAGAGAGTACACGTAGGCCAACACACTGATCTGCTAAACGAGGGATTACGTCGTGCAGACCCGTGTATATTGACCTACTGCACCCTGACATTGGTGTGCACTTAGCGTGGAAAAACTGCAAGCACAACTAGAAGGATTTTATCAAATACATAGTCTATTGACCTTAGCTTGTCCAGGGGCTTCTTCAAATCAGGTACATTGTGGATACAATACCCAACAATCTCCCCCTATTTGAAGAAGCCTAAACCCTACAAGCTAAGGTGAATAGAGCAAATGAGAATGAAAACCATAAACTGAAAAGTGAGTTGAGTGAGTTATCCATTACCAATACCAATTTCTTGGGAGCAGGCTTGGAGCCACCTTAGCCTTAGCCGAGAGGGTAATCTCCCCCTTTTCGGCTTCTACAAATCGGGGTCTGTAGCGTTTTACCCTTTGCTCCCCCTCAGTTCTTGCACGGGCCTGGAGCCTCTGTAGTCTTCATTCCTCATAATTGAGCATCCCCAATTCAGTCTTGAAAAGATTGAACTTGGCCTCGTCTAGGGGCTTTGTGAATATATCAGCAATCTGCTTGTCCGTGGGGACATAACAGAGAGAGATATCTTTGTTCTCCACGTGCTCCCGAATGAAGTGGTAGCGTACTTCAATATGCTTCGTTCTGCTGTGCGACACCGGATTGTTGGCAATGGCAATTGCACTTGAGGAGTCGCAGTACATGGGTACTTCCTTGAACTGAAGGTCGTAGTCGGCTAGCTGGTTTCTGATCCATAGAAGTTGTGCGCAACAGCTTCCTGTCGAGATGTACTCTGACTCTGCTGTGGAGGTTGCAACACAATTCTGTTTCTTGCTGTTCCATGAGATAAGCCTCCTGCCGAGGAATTGACACGTCCCGGAGGTGCTTTTCCTGTCATCCCTGCTCCCTGCAAAATCAGCATCTGAAAAGCCTATTAGCTCGACATCATTGTTTCTCGGGTACCACAAGCCAAGATTAGGAGTACCTTTAAGGTATCTCAGAATTCGCTTTGCAGTGACATAGTGAGATTCCTTAGTGTTCACCTGATATCGGGCACAGACACATGTGGAGAACATAATATCCGGTCGACTGGCAGTAAGGTAGAGCAGGGATCCAATGATGCTTCTGTATTTGGTTTCATCGAAAGGTTTACCTTTCTCATCCTTATCCAGAGACATGGTGGATCCCATTGGAGTCCTCATAGAGGTTGCACTCTCCATACCGAATTTCTTAAGGAGTTCATTTGTGAACTTCATCTGAGAGATGAATATTCCATCCTCAGACTGTTTCACTTGAAGTCCTAAGAAATACTTGAGCTCTCCCATACTGCTCATTTCAAACTTTCCTTGCATAAGTTTAGAGAACTTTTTGCAAAGATTGTTGTCCGTTGAGCCGAATATTATGTCATCGACATAGATTTGCACCAGCAAAATCTTGCCTTTGACTTCCCTGAGAAACAATGTTTTATCTATTTTACCTCTGGAGAACTTGTTCTCAAGAAGAAAACTAGATAATGTCTCATACCAAGCTCGTGGAGCTTGTTTCAACCCATATAAGGCCTTATTAAGAAAATAAACGTGATTGGGATAAGTAGGGTCGACAAAACCTGGGGGTTGAGCGACGTATACTTCCTCTTTCAGGTCTCCGTTCAGGAATGCCGATTTCACATCCATTTGATAGACTGTGAATCCTTTGTGTGAAGCATACGCCAGGAACAACCTGATTGCCTCGAGCCTTGCTACTGGTGCGAAGGTCTGGTCGAAGTCAATCCCTTCCTCCTGTCTGTAACCTTGAGCCACCAGGCTGGCCTTGTTCTTTACGATGACACCATGTTCATCCAGCTTGTTTCTGAAGATCCACTTCGTGCCAATCACATTCTGCTTGTATGGTCTGGGAACCAGCGTCCAAACCTTGCAACGTTCGAATTGATGTAGTTCCTCTTGCATGGCCAGAATCCATGCCGCATCCTTGTTCGCCTCGTCGAACTTCTTTGGCTCAACCTGTGACAGGAAGCTAAGATGCAATACTTCGTTAACTGTACCTCTTCGAGTTCTGACACCAACACGAGGATCCCCGATGATCTGATCTCTAGGATGATCTCTCACGTGCCGGAGCTCTAGAAGTCTGGCGTCTGGAGCTTCAACTACTTCTTGGGCTTCTCTTTCTTCTAAGAGATTTGTCCCATCTCGATCTTCAACATTTTCAGATGACGTGGAGGTGGAAACTTTGACGTACTTGGGAGCATCATCTTTAGCGGTCTCATTCAGACTCAGCTGTTCAAGTCTAGCACCTGCATTTCAAGAATACTACTGGAAGAATTGTTGTTAAGCAAACTTCCTTCATCAAATACAACATTTATTGATTCTTCTACCACTAGGGTTTTCTTATTGAAGACCTTATATGCCCGACTATGGGAACTATAGCCCATGAATATGCCTTCGAAGCATTTTTCACCGAATTTAGTACGCGGGTACTTCCCATTATTCAGTACATAGCATCTGCAACCAAAAATCCTCAAGTAGGACATGGTTGGTTTCCTGCCTTTCAGTAGCTCGTAGGGCATCTTACGATGATGCTTGTTGATCAATGCTCGGTTTTGTACATGACATGCCGTATTGACACCCTCTGCC
Source organism: Platanthera guangdongensis (assembly GCA_039583875.1). Taxonomy (NCBI): domain Eukaryota; kingdom Viridiplantae; phylum Streptophyta; class Magnoliopsida; order Asparagales; family Orchidaceae; genus Platanthera; species Platanthera guangdongensis. The sequence continues at coordinate 96,643,021 of CM077153.1, read as the reverse complement.
CAGAAGTATTCCGGGAGAGAAGCATCTTTCAACATTGTCGTGCAGGCTTCAATGAGAGTTCTATTTCGCCTCTCTGCAACTCCATTTTGCTGAGGAGTGCGCGGGGAGGAAAACTCATGAAAGATACCTTGTTCTTCACAAAATTCTGTCATTGCACCAGATTCGAATTCTGTTCCATGGTCACTTCTGATTTTGACCACGGAGCAGTTAAATTCGTTCTGAACCTGCTTGACAAAATTAGTGAAGATGTCAAACGTATCTGACTTTCGTTTCAAAAAGAACACCCATGTAAACCGAGAATGATCATCAACTATCACTAGCGTATAGGACTTGTCTCCCAAGCTATGAACTTGCATTGGACCAAACAAGTCCATATGCAAAAGGTAAAGACATCGGGAAGAGTCTTTGTCAGCGATGCTCTTAAAGGTAGCCCGAGTCTGTTTGCCCATCTGGCATGCAGGACATGGGCTATCTTTGATGCACTTGATACTGGGAGCATCCCTTACCAAGTCCTTAGAAAACAACATACTAATTGTCTTGAAATTAATATGTGCCAATCTCTTGTGCCATTGTTCACAAAGAGATGCACTGCATGTTGCCACAAGGCATACGGGAGTAGATGAATCTAAACTGAGAAAATCTAAACAAAAGATATTTCTGCTCCTAATGCCTGATAATACCGTTTCAGAAGAGGTACGTGAAATTATCAGACATTTATCCTTGCAGAACTTAACGTCATAACCTTTATCACATAACTGACTTACACTGATCAGGTTATGGTTTAACCCTTCAACATAAGCCACGTCGGTGATAGAGATTATACCGTTGGAAATCATACCATAACCTCTGGTGACTCCTCGATCTGACCCTCCAAAGATGACTTTGGGTCCATTCTCGACTGGAGTGTAATCACGCAGCAGGCTTCTTGTCCCGGTCATATGCCGGGAGCATCCACTGTCCAAATACCAGATCGACATTTTGGTGGCCTTTGGACATTCCTGCAAAACAAAATTAATTTGCCCTAGGAACCCAATCGAACTTGGGTCCTAGATTCCTGGTTAGCACACTCCCCCTCGGTTGGTTAACCCTACGAGTGGTCGGTCTCGCATTGCTAACATGGGGAGTCTCGTAGTTCCTTGGATTAAACCAACAATCCACGACAAAGTGACCGACTTTGCCACAGCACCAACAGTCAAATCTGTTGTACCTCTTCCTAGGCTCCTGCCTTACCCTGGGAACGGTGGGTACTGCTGGGGCCTTGGATCTGGAGGTGGAGGCCTCATGGTGACAACAGTCGCATGACTTTGTCACCTTCTGTATAACAGGCTTGGCTTTTGGTGCCTACTTTCCATTATGGCCGCTAGAGAACGGACCATAATTTCCTATGTGGATTTCCTCATAAGGTGCCTTGAAGGCACTCTCACCGAAGTTCCGGGGAAAGTTCCAACCGTCATACCGGCTCTTTGGCTTTGCAACCAAGGGCCGGAAATGATGCCCAAAAGTTGACTCAAAGTCGTGTTGGTTGCAAGGAAAGCCAGGCTTTCTGAACGCAACAGGACTAAGAGGAGCCTTACCCTTTGCATCAGCAGAGGCCTTCTTGGCGGCCTTATTCTTCCTCTGGTTCTTGTTTCTCCTAGATGAAGAACCAGATACCCCTATATGCCCCAAGCCAGCTCCTTTGGCCTGAGCAGAGAAGGTATCAACGACTGGAAGAACTGTTTTTGGCATGGAGAAGCTCTTGACGATCTTCCTTTCTGCCGCAAGTAGTTCTTCCAACTTGTCGACTTCCTCCTGCTTTAGATCAAGGAGCTTCAAAGACTCTGAGTGCTTGGAGGTCAGGTCAAGGTGTTCCTGTCTGAGAGAAATCAAGCTAGTGACCTCTTCCCTTAGGGATACACACTCACCCTTAAGGAATTTTACTTCCTTCTTCTCTGCCTTCAGTCTCTTTCGGCACTCATCGAAAGTGTTGAGCAGAAGCTCATACTTCTCGAGGAGCTCAGCTTCACGGGCTGAAGGGCCATCCTCAGGTTCATCATCCTGAGACTCAGGATCAGAGTCGGAGTCGAAGAGAGGGGTGTGAGCTTTTACCTTCCCAGTAAATGGGGGACATTCTCCTTCTGAGTCGGAGCGACCCACCAGCCCGAAGTAGGCTTCCTCATCATCACTGGAGTCTGAGGAATCAGACTCACTTAGTGTCTTTGGCCTTCTTGCGATGTAGCTCCGCTCCTTCTTCTTATCTCTGGAGGATTTGAGCTCCTCTCCGTTCCCTTTTTCTCTTTTGCTTTGATGGCAGTCGGCCATGACGTGTCCTGACTTATTGCATCCAAAGCAAATAATATCAAAAGAACGATGTTTGTTAGGTTTAGATGCATACCTGTCAGAAGAATAATTTTTCTTCTGATGCCTGGAGGAGGAGCTGTCTTTCTTTCTTTGATTCCTCATCTTGAGGAACTTCTTGAACTCTCGGGTGATGAGGGAGAAATCCTCCTCCGACAGCTCTGAGCCGGAGGAGCATGGTTCAGAGTCCTCCTCCTCTTCCTTATTCCTCGCACGGTATGACATCGCACCCTTGCCCTTTCTGGAGTAGCTGGCTTTTAGGGCCACAGTCTTTTCTTTTGCAGCAGCCTTCTCTGCTTCTTCCTCTGCCTTCCTGGTGTTCAGCTGAAGTTCATAGGACATCAGCTTCCCAAACAGGATTTGTGGATCAGTTTCTGCTAGTCTGCCAAATTCTCTGATGGCGCAGATCTTTGTGTCCCATTCCTTAGTAAGGGACCTAAGGAATTTGTCATTGAGTTCACCATTGGTGAACACTCTTCCGTAGCCCTTGAGGGCGTTGACAATCTTTAGGAAGTTCTCGTATGTGACTCCGATCTCTTCCTTAGGCCCTTGTCTGAAGGCCTCATATTTTTGGTTCAGGAGGGATCTCCGATCATCCCTCACTTCATCCGTGCCCTCTATTAGGATGATCAGGCACTGCCAGATCTCCTGAGCTGTCCTGCAGTTGCTGAAATTTTGCATCATGGAATCATCAACTGCGCTCACCAGAATGTTTCGTGCCTTCTTGTCCAGTCCCACGAGCACCATCTCGTCTTTGTCCATTTCAGAAAGTGTCTTCGGCACCTTCTTGGTGGGATCGATGGTGGAGGCCTTGGTGGGGACATAAGGTCCCTCCTCCACGATCATGAAGAGTCGAGGATCGACTGCTTCCATGTAAAACCTGATTCTTTCCTTCCAGATCGGAAAGTTTAGCCTGGTGCATACTGGGATCTTGCCGGAGAACTTGAGCCCGTCCATAGTAGATATTTGTCTTCTTCTTGACACTAGGGGCAGGATTCAACTCAAGGTGTTGACCTTTTTGATGAGCAACCTCGCTTTGATACCACTTGAAAGTCCACCTAGTGTCAGCTACGTGCACCTATGGGGGGGGGGGGGAATAGGTGACGAGTAGCGCTTTTGCGGAATTTACGAACGTACCTACACAATAAAAATAGAAAGCACAACACACAGAATACACAGGCAAATTATAGTGGTTCCCCGACTTGGGTACATCCACTTTCCCCCTTCGACCTATCTCCCCAACAAGGGACGACTCGGTCACTTCTCCAACGGGATTGAAATCCAATCCCTATACTAACGGAAGGAACCCTTCCACACGTGAGAGTCAACACTCTCACAAAACGGGTTGCACCCAACCCTTACAACACGGAACAATCGTTCCTTTACAACAAAATTAAATATAGAAAGTACACGAGATACAAACTTTGTTTGGAGACTACGGTGTTCCTCTTCGTTCGACGACGTGTTCGTGAAGTCAACGAAAAGTTTACAACCTTGGTCTCTCTTGGAAAGGCTCTTCCCGAAACCGGCGGTGGCAATCCGAGCGGCGGCTTGGTTCGGAATCGACGGCAACGACGATGCGCGGCAGCAGGACTTCTGAGATCCAATCTTCGTTGCAAAGCAAACTAGGTCTACCAACGGTCACTCTAGGATCGGTCGACTCGATCGATTCGGACGGGGGAGTTTTTCCCGGTCAACAAATCGAGAGACAAGGGATCTCTGGATAGACACGTGAGACTCAAGCTTTGCTAAGCTTCTGTCGCCGGAGATCGGGAAGAAATGCGATCAGCAGCGGCGACGGACTTGCGCGAGCGGCGACGGAGGCGGCGGAGAGATTTCGCGATTTTAGGGTTGCACTCGCTCGGCTTCTTTCTGTATAGGTATTCCGTTCAAAATACCTGTGTATAAATACTGTAGCTAACTCCAAAATGACCGTTTGTGGGACCCACAATAGAAATCCCCAAATCCCGGTCCAGAGATTTAACAGCGGCAGAATCCGGCTCGGAAGTTCCAGAAAAATGCCAAGTCAAAATCGGTGAGAATCGAAAGTGATTCTCGCCGAGTCGCCGAGAATCAAAGGTGATTCTCGACGATTCGGCGAGAATCAAAGATGATTCTCGTCGAATTTGCCTTGGTTGCACGCACTGCTTTAAGCCAGGTCGAGACGGCGAGAATCAACCAGTGATCTGCTCAACGAGGGATTACGTCGTGCAGACCCATGTATATTGACCTACTGCACCCTGACATTGGTGTGCACTTAGCGTGGAAAACCTGCAAGCACAACTAGAAGGATTTTATCAAATACATAGTCTATTGACCTTAGCTTGTCCAGGGGCTTCTTCAAATCAGGTACATTGTGGATACAATACCCAACACCCGCTCCGTTGCTGCCATAGCCACAACGGTGGTACCCGAGAGTGAAGCTAGCTCTTAAAAAGTGGACTAAAGGTCTGTGATCACAGAGTCATTGTGTGTGAGTTGCACTTGCCTGTTGCATAAATTACATCATAAACATTCATTCATATTAGGTCATACGCTTCATAGATCCTTATTATATAAATTAGTACGGGCTCTTTTATATGATAAGTTAAATTTCCTGGAAACCGTAACTTATAAATTTGTATGGGCATTTTTATAAGTTAAGGTACATTTATTATGGTAGTGTAGTGGTAGCATAGCTTTATTTTTTTGCTCTTACATTTAGTTCTTTACTTACTTGTACTGTACATGTTTTTACTTTCATGCTATATACATAGATCTGCTAGTGTAGATTTACTGCTCACACTCTTACTTGGTAGCTTAGTTTTCGTTGTCACCTGCTTCCTTTTGTTACCCCTTGATTGTCCTCCGCTTCGTCCTCCCGCACGGTGCCTAGGAGTTGCGGGGCGAGGTGTTGAGGAAATGACTTAGTCTTTTTGACTAATGGTCGGTGACTAAACTACTTTTAGGAGCTCGAGGAGATGGAGCACCAGCACGACCGGCAGGTTATATGATCGTACTAGCCGGTAGAATCGGCGTGTTGCGGTGTCGACTAACCCGAGCGTTAGTGTCACAACCCGCATTTCCTCAACGAGTACCTCGTATCAGAGCAAGAGGAACTACGGGTTATGATGCCACGTCGTGCAGGGGATAACTGCACACGCTCAGGCAACCCTTGACGCATACGCTATGAGTTGAAATTCAACAGTTAAATGTAAGAAAACCTTTGGATTTAATGACCGTATCCCTCGGCCTTAGGTATCAAAAACTGTCTTTGTACGCGGCGGAAATACTTTGTTTATTTATGACGTTCTCCTATATGCAGTCTATAGTGATACTACTATCAGAAATCATCTTTGTTTACATCCTTTAGAAAATACGTGTTTGGTAACCAAAACATGTTATGCATGGATACAATAATAGTTTTGGTTTAGCTTAAAAATACCTAATGCAACCTACCATAAATCCTTCCCAAGAGCAAGAAGACATCATCCAAATGAGTCATATTAGCACTAGTATTCATATATCACAAGTAAAGTAAGCCACCAATGGGCGCCAACAAGCTGACACGAACCCATTGGGGCACATGTATGTCTGTACACCAAAGAAAAGAATTACCTTGCTCAGTAAGCTCGGCTAGCTCCCAAGAAATGCCACCAACAAACCTAACCGCTCGACCGGCTACAACCTGCACCTGAGGCATTCAAGAAAGAATACCTCAGCAATCCTCGAAGATACAATAAAAAGAAGAGCAACTTGGTTATACAATATCATGAAGGGGCTTACCTACCCCGTAGCAATGTTTCATAAAAGTAAAACGAGTGAATAAAACAAGTGAAAAACACACCAAAACACATGCCAAACGCACCAAGTGCGTACAAGGTTCATCAAGTTCTGCTCAACCCGCAGGAGCAAAAGGCAAAACACATGCCCATTCCATCATCCATAGTACAAGAAACAACTAAACAAGTGAAACATAAGCAGCGGTTACATGCGATTCAGCAAGGGTCTTTTGGTGGCAGCCCTAAAGTGGAACACACCAATAAAAACCAGCCCAAATCGGGGCAAAAATGGTGCTCTTCACCACAAATCCAAACCCGGTGGCCACAAAGGCATAACCCACACCACCCCTTACCAAATCCGCACACACACGCATCTGTCATGGTTCACATTCGCCTCGCAAAACTCACCATAAACGAACCTAACCGTAACCCCACAATCAAATCTCACCATAACCCAAGTACCACTTTCCCTTCCTTCATCCTCACACATGACGACCAATTGCCAACGTAGAGTTTGATGCACTTCATCACATGAAAGAGTTTGATTAATCACATGATAGAGTTTGATTAACTTAAGTATATGAATCACATGTTTGGCACAAGAAAGAATCACATGCTACATGAACATGAATCAAATTAGAAAGGCTATATGAACAAGAATCAAATTAGCTACATGAATCACATGAACAAGAGAAATTTAAGAGCATAGGGAAATTAGCTACATGAATCAAAGTCGTTCAACATAGGGAAATTTAAGAGCATAATAAGGCTAGTGAGGAAGAACCCAAAACAAGAAGAACAAGCTAGGAAACTTGAAAGAGAAACTAGCTATTTTGCACAATCAAAAACAAGAAAGAAGATTGGCAAGGGTGAAGAACACCGCTTGCCTGAACCGAGAAGATGCCGCGACGGCTGCTCCTCTCTTTCCTTGCCTTGCTTGAGCCTTTGCTCTCTTGCTTTCTCTTTGAGAATGAAGAAGAAGATGAAGAGAAGGTGAAATGAGGAGAAGAAACTCTGTTTCGGCCTTATTTCCTCTAGAACAGAGCTGGACCGTTAGATGCAGAACCAAGGAAATGAACGACACAAAAAAACTAGAAAAAGTCGATTTTCGGGCCGGTCACGCCCTGTGTCACGCCCGTGACGCAGGGCGTGTACCTTAAGCGGTGCAAAAAGTCGGCAATTTCAAGTTTATCCACACGGTACACGGCCGGGTACACGCCCGTGACGGGTCGGTCACGCCCGTGACCTAGGGCGTGTAGCCCGTGTCTCGACACCTTGTCGACACAAAGTGTCGACACTCGACACAGCTTGACACGCCCTGTGACACGCCCGTGTCACAGGCCGTGTCCCCTCTCTTGACACCCAACACTCGACACTCGACACTCGACACTCGACACTCGACATTACGGGACACGGCCCGTGACACGCCCGTGTCACGGGGCGTGTACCCCATTCGTCGAGCTCAACTCGACACTCGGAAATCGTCAAGTCAAGGAGGTCACGCCCAGGTCACGCCCTGGGTCACGCCCCGACACGCCCATGTCGGAGGGCTTGTCACGCACATAAATGACTATTTTTCCCTGTTTTGAAAAATGTTTCTGTGTCGTCCTAGATCATTTTTGCCTTAAGAACTTTTTACCCTTTTTTTGTTTCCTGTACCAGCAACTCATTTTGAGCAACCTTCCCCGGGCGCGAAAAAGTGCAAGCATTCCCTAAGAGGCCTCACCGAGTCCCCATCTGGACTCCGGTTTGTTGGGGAATCGTGCAACTCGGCTACCAAAACAGCCACTCGCAAGCCCACGGGAAAAACCATGCTCGAACAACGGTCAAAGCCAACGTAACGCCCATCAAGCGTACGAAATCAAAAAACCGGGGTGTTACAATCACTCCCCCTAACAAAAGGTTTCGCCTCGAAACTTTTCAATCATTTTGATCTCAATCAAAGAAGGTAACAAACCAAAAACAGCAATGCAACAGAAACACCAATCCACATACCAGCTTATCTACGGGAACAAATGAGGGTGAGCCGCCCTCATCGTTGACTCGAGCTCCCACGTCGCGCTTTCCACATTCTGATTTTTCCATAGCACCTTGACCATAGGAATCTTCTTTTTCCGCAACACGCGATCTTCGGAGTCCAATATCCGGATGGGCATCTCCACATAAGAAAGGTTTGGCGCCAATTGCGGCACCACATCCAACACTTGCGTGTCATGTTGCACCCACTTGCGAAGTTAGCTAACATGAAACACGTCGTGAACACCAGGAAAGTTCACGGGTAATTCTACTTTGTAAGCGGATGCACCAACGAGCGCAAGAATCTTGAAGGGACCCACAAACCTTGGGTCTAATTTGCGCTCTTTTCCAAACCTTTTAATCCCAACCATTGGGGAGACTTTCAAGAAAACTGAATCCCCCACCGCAAACTCTAATTCCGACCTTCGTCGGTTGGCGTACTTTTCATATCGCTCTTGGGCGATTCGGAGCTTCTCCCGAATAAGTCGTACGGCAACTTACATGTCCTCGAGCGCCTCTAGGCCCAACAAAGGCCGCTCGCCAACCTCAGTCCAAAAGAGGGGAGTCCGACATCGACGCCCATATAACGCTTCGAACGGAGCCATTTGCAAGCTTTCTTGATAGCTATTATTATATGTGAATTCCATAAGCCGCAAACGTTCATCCCATGCTCCACCATACTCAAGAATGTAGCAGCTAATCATATCTTCCACAATTTGATTTACTCGTTCCGTTTGGCCATTCGTCTGTGGGTGGTAAGCAGTGGAATACCGCAAATCCGTCCCAAAAACCCTCTTGTAGACTCTTCCAAAAACGATAAGTAAATCGGGAATCCCTGTCTGATATGATATTGACTGGCACACCATGCAGTCAGATGATCTTGTTCAAATAGAGCTCTGTTATTGTCTTCATCGGGTAGTTGACCTTAAATGGTATGAAATGAGCACACTTGGTCAATCTATCCACGATCACCCACACAGAGTCATGTTCTCGTGGAGATCTTGGTAGGCCTGTTATAAAATCCATTGAGATGCTTTCCCACTTCCATGTTGGAATCTCCAATGGTGTCAACTTGCCACCAGGCCTCCCATGATCAGCTTTCACCCGCTTGCAGGTATGACATGCAGATACAAATCGCGCGATATCTCTTTTCATTCCATACCACCAGACAATTTGTTTCTGTTGGGTTTCTCTATGAGGATGGCACAACACTTGTGCACGCAGCGGAAGGAAAAACATCAAGAAAAACCCAAAGAGATGTGGATCGGGCCATGAACGTTGAATCAAGAAGTTAGCAAAACAAGTAGGCAAAAATTACCTCGGTGGCGTTGAGTCACAACTCAACGAAGATGCTCCAAACTTTGTCTTCTTGCTAGTGGCGAGTTCTACGTGGAATAATTTTCACGTTTCTTCAGAAGTCCACACGAGCGGGAGAACACCGGGCTTTCCGTCACACGGAAGATCGGGATGGAGGAAAGGACCGCACCTTGCTTTCCACGGACTGCTAGGTCCGCGTCAGGAAGAGCAACGCCAGCGACAGTCGCAGGATAAGAGGAGGTCAGCGGAGCGATCACGGCAGCGGCGGAACCCTTCCGTCGGCGGCGGTATTCGGGATCGGCGGAACGATCGCGGAACGGAACTCTTCCGTCGCGGGTTTTCGATCAGCTACCAGAGAAAAACGAGTGTAAGTACCCGAAAACCCTAAGTGTTGTATTTATACCAAAGGTATAAATAAACCTAGGCTTATCGCTATCCGCAGACCATCCAAGAATAAGGTTCAGAATCGGCGAGTATCAATCGGCGAGAGTCGGCGAGAATCGGCGAGAATCGATCAGCGAGCATCACCATGGATCGACGAGAATCAGAGTACAATACTCGACGATTCTCGCCGATCGTCGAGCCTCACTTGATGATACACGTCGAATCTCGTCGACCGTCGAGCCGCGGTCGACGATACATGTCGAAGTCGTCGATCGTCGAGAATCAGCATATTGATTCTCGACGATTCTCATCGATCGGCGAGAATCAGAGAGACGATTCTCGCCGATCGGTGGGAATCAGAAGACGATTATCGACGAATGTTATCGACCCTCGGACGACAATCCTTACCAACCCTCCAAGGCAACATTTGCCCAACCCGACGATCCTTTAATGCAACACTTTGCCCACAACCCCATTCAGGTCGGTGATTGGCAACCTTTACCAACACAGTCAATTATCCAACTTCTCCACATCTCTTATGTGCGACCCTGCAGGCTCATATCGCGTTGGCAGTGAGATCATATGTTTGATCACTTCCGGATCACAATGGTAACTCCAACAGACTCCCACTTGATCTCGAAAGTATCAAAGCAAAAAACCTCACAAACAATGAGCGGCATCTAGCAATGCATCATTGCTCCCCAAGCAATAAGAGTTCATAACTCATAAGCCTTTATGACCAATGTATCAGCGTTGTCTTTGTCCCTTTGTCCCTTACATCCGGAAAGAACTAGAGGCATGGACCGTGTCACCCTCGTAATAGCTCAATCCAAGTTTCTTGATCCAGGACGGACTTCCAGAGAATGGTGAGTCCAATATCACATATTGACTCAACCAAGCATGGCTATGCATTTCTCAGTCCAGTTCCATCAAGGGGCCCATGGATGCAACTCCTGTCATACAGAAGGACAAATCCCATATCTGCTCACAGACAAACACCCAAATGATTCATAACATGCCCAACAACCACCCTTATCATCAACCTTTCTCAAGGAAGACTTTAGAGGGCATCAAAGCACGCTCTTCCTCACTTGATGAATGCTGTGAATTCAGGTCAAAGGACCACAACACCATTGTCAATTGAGACATACTCGTGACACGATTGGATGACAATCCACAGAGTAGTCTCAGGTTGGGTCTGTCCAGTACAACTTGTTCACTAACAAGTACCCACGTGATGACTTGATATCATAATATCATGACCTGTGAGAACCGGTTATCAGTCAACATATGTGCTAGTCTTCATGTACCATCATCACCCTTAGCTTCTATGATGATACTCGACCAGGGACCTTTAAGAATGAAGCTTCATATAAATCATAGGCTCTCACATTCAAGTCACGTACTTGATGTCCCATGGAAGCGAACATTCTAAGGGTATCTATTATGTTAACATTTAACTATCATATAGAAAAAGACACAATAAAAGAACTTGCCATTAATTATAAGAGAAAAATTAGGTACACAGTTCATCATATGAACAAACAGCCAACAAAATACAAGATTACATGCAACCCACAAGATTCTCGCTAGAGTTGATCATTTAGGTATCGTATACCCATCGATCTAGTATGACCATCATGCTTTCTCTACGCGAGAGGCTTTGTCAGTGGATCCGCAATATTCTCCTCAGTCGGCACTCTGCAAATGTTTACATCTCCTCGTTCGACAATCTCACGAATAAGATGAAACCGCCGAAGTATGTGCTTGGAGCGCTGATGAGATCTAGGTTCCTTAGATTGTGCAATTGCACCATTGTTATCACAGTAGAGAACTACGGGACCAACAATGCTAAGAACTACATCAAGCTCGCCGATGAATTTCCTAATCCATACAGCCTCCTTCGCCGCATTAGCTGCTGCGATATACTCGGCCTCTGTTGTAGAATCAGCAACTGTCTCTTGCTTGGAACTCTTCCAGCTCACAGCTCCTCCATTCAGGCAAAACACAAAACCTGACTGAGACTTGGAGTCATCTCTATCAGTTTGAAAGCTAGCATCTGTGTAACCACTTACAACGAGCTCTTCCTCTCCACCATATACCAAGAACACATCCTTAGTCCTTCTCAAGTACTTCAGGATATTCTTGACTGCAATCCAGTGACACTCACCGGGGTCTGACTGATACCTGCTAGTCATGCTCAAAGCAAAGGAGACATCGGGTCGAGTACATAACATCGCGTACATGATTGATCCAATTGCCGAAGCATATGGAATCAACTTCATGCGGTCCTTATCTTCACAAGACTTTGGACACTGGTCCTTAGAGAGATTTACACCATGAGACATGGGCAAAAATCCTTTCTTGGACTCAAGCATGTTGAACCGCTTCAACACCTTTTCGATGTACGTACTCTGGGTCAAACCCAGCAACTTCTTCGATCTATCTCTATAGATCTTAATACCAAGTATATAAGTCGCTTCACCCAAATCCTTCATTGAAAAGTAGTTCCCTAGGTTGTTCTTAACAACTTTCAGGGTAGGAATGTCATTCCCAATCAACAGTATGTCATCTACATACAATATCAGGAAGACAACAATGCTCCCACTGATTCGCTTGTAAACACAAGGCTCATCTTCATTCTTGATGAAACCAAACTCTTTGATTTTCTCATCAAAACGAAGATTCCAACTTCGAGAGGCCTGTTTCAGTCCATAAATGGACTTATTCAGCTTGCATATTTTAGTGGCTTCATCTAGGGATACAAAACCCTCGGGTTGTGTCATATACACTTCCTCAAGGAGGTTTCCATTAAGGAAAGCCGTTTTGACATCCATCTGCCAGATCTCGTAGTCATAATACGCAGCAATAGCAAGCAATATCCTAATGGACTTCACCATAGCAACAGGGGAAAAGGTCTCATCATAGTCAATACCATGAATTTGCTTGAAACCCTTAGCCACCAGTAGCCCTTTGAATGTTTGTACATTCCCATCCATGTCGGTCTTCTTCTTGAAGACCCATTTGCACCCTATGGGTCGTACCCCTTCAGGTGGTTCCACCAAGTTCCAAACTTGGTTTGCATACATGGAGTCCATTTCGGATTCCATAGCCTCAAGCCATTTGTCGGAGTCCGGTCTATTCATAGCCTCCTGGTAGGTTGCTGGTTCATCATCATGATCCATAAGCAACACATTAACTATTTGAGACATGAGAAATCCATATCTCTCAGGCTCAAACCTCGGTCTACCATATCTATGTAGGACTTGTGTTCCCTGAGCAGGTTCTCTAGCTACAACATCTTGTAGTCCTGTCTCAGAATCCAATTCTGGTTCATTCATTACATGTGGTTCTTGAACTTCTTCAAGCTCTACCTTTTCAGTCTTTCTTGATAAGAACTCTTTCTCCAAGAAGACACCAGTCCTTGCGACAAACACTTTGCCCTCAGACGGTAGGTAAAAGTAATACCCTTTCGTTTCCTTAGGATATCCCACCAGATAACATTTATCCGATTTGGGTTCCAGCTTGTCAGGCATTTGACGTCTCACGTATGCCTCACAACCCCAAATTTTAATAAACGACATACTAGGACGCTTCCCAGTCCATATCTCATATGGTGTCTTCAAAACTGTTTTCGTTGGAGCACGATTCAATGTCATTGCAGCAGTCTCTAAAGCAAAACCCCAAAAGGAAACAGGCAAGTCTGCATGACTCATCATCGAACGTACCATGTCTAACAGAGTACGATTTCTCCTCTCAGACACACCATTATGTTGTGGTGTTCTAGGTGGAGTGAGCTGTGATACAATACCACACTCTTTCAGATGATCACGGAACTCATGACTCAGGTATTCGCCACCTCGATCAGATCGGAGTGCTTTAACCCTTTTACCCAACTGGTTTTCTACTTCATTCTTGAACTCTTTGAACTTTTCAAAGTTTTCGGATTTGCACTTCATAAGATACACATATCCGTATCTACTGAAATCATCAGTAAATGTAACAAAGTAGAAATACCCACCTCTAGCCATGGAACTCATGGGTCCGCATACATCACTATGTACAACACCCAAGAGATCCTCAGCCCTCTCAGTATAATTAGTGAAAGGAGCTTTAGTCATCTTGCCTAACAAACAAGACTCGCATCGCTCAAATGATTCATAATCAAATGAGTCCAAAAGTCCATCTCTATGGAGCTTGGATATGCGCTTCTCGTTGATATGGCCCAAACGACAATGCCAGAGATACGTAGGGTTTGAGTCATTTGTTCTTAGTCTTTTATTATTTTCTACATTACAGATCAGATGGTCCAAGTTCAAAACATAAAGACCATTAAACAATTGGGCAACAGCATAACAAACATCATTCTTAAATATAGAACAATAATTGTTCTTAATTATAAAAGAAAATCCAATCATGTCCAAACATGAAATAGATATAATATTTCTAGTTATGGCCGGAACAAAATAACAATTATCAAGTTCTATTACAAGCCCACTGGGCAAAGAAAGACGATAAACCCCTACAGCTATAGCAGCAACTCTTGCTCCATTGCCGACGCAGAGGTCCACCTCCCCTTTACTCGGCATTCTTCTCCTTCCCAGTTCCTGCACATTTGTACAAATGTGAGAACCACATCCGGTATCCAATACCCAAGATGAAGGAGTAGAAAGGTTTATCTCTATAACGTAAACATTTGAAGCGGAAGTCATACCTCCCCTCAATTTCTGCAGACCCTCAATGTATGAAGGACAGTTCCTCCTCCAATGACCAGCCTTGCCACAGTGGTGGCATTTCCCTTCCTTCACCATGCTTTTATTTTTCATCAGTGCAGAAGACTTGGGCTCAAGAAATGACTTAGGTCCCACCTTCGTCTTCTTGGAACCCTTGGCCTTGCCCTTGCCCTTATGCACCATCAGTATGGGGCTGGCAGGCTTGGCCTTCTTCATATTGATTTCGGCAGTTCTCAACATGCCTAGGAGTTCGGGCAGTGTCTTGTCTATTTCATTCATGTTGTAGTTCAAGAAGAACTGCTCATAACTGTCCGGCAACGATTGCAGGATCAGATCCGTGGCCAACTCTTGACCAAGAGGAAAACCCAGCCTTTCAAGGTTCTCAATATACCCAATCATCTTGAGTACGTGAGCCCCTACTGAGTCTCGAACTCCCATTTTGTGATATCGAACCTCTCTTGACGAGCCTGCCCTTGAAACATTTTCTTGAGATGCTCGTCAATCTCCTTGCACCCCATGTTCTCATGTTGCTTCTGAAGCTCAGAGTTCATAGTGACAAGCATAAGGCATTCGACATCTAAAGCATCGTCAGTATAATTCTTATAAGTATCTTTCTCAGCACGGGAAGAGTTCCCGGTCGGCACCTCGGGGGCTTCTTCTTCCAAGACATAGAGCTTTCGCTCTTGCCTGAGAACAATTCTCAGGTTCCTGTACCAGTCCATGTAATTTGTCCCACTGAGCTTATCCTTCTCAAGGATGGCTCCCAGAGACAACGTGGAGTGTGAAACACTTGCCATGGAATTCTACAAGAATTTATGCAGAATAAAATCAGTACCAAAATTTCAAATACAATTTATTTTAATTTGGACTTCAATTAAAATACTCCCACTATTTTATTCAAAATGATAGCCCTCACTAAAAATTCGGAGAGTTCATGCGAGCTACTCTCTTAGTGGACAAGATCCGTATTTCACCAACACTATGAGTCCGCTTTGGCGTTCCTCTCACGATGCGGTTATTTAGGTAGGCAACGCTTGCCAATTGCATCCTCATGCAATTCTTGTATGGTTGGTGAATAACTCCTTATTCGCATCCATCATATGGTGCATTCCAACCCTATGCCTCTAGGCACTCAACCTTTGAGGTCACCTAGTTAAGTATGACCCGATGTCGACAGTGGGATATCATAATTATCCGCTCGCACCCTTACCAAGATAGATTAATGCACCTTGCTTTGTCAAGCCCACACTTCATCGATCGAGGCAGGAATAGTGTCATCCATCGGAAGGCATCCGAACACTTAATATTAGATGAAGGGATTTTCAATTATAGGTTAACAATTAACCATGATCAACATTTGATCAATGTGCACATCCAAAGAAAAACAATTCTAAACCACATGCATCCCTTATGTGCACATCCTGACACCATCAACATTTGATAGAAGGAAGGGCTAAATCTGAACATCCGGAAACTTCCAAATCCTCAGATTTACATGCATTGGACAAAGGCAAAGACAACTCAACTTAGAGCAGTAGACAAGCTCATCTCTCTATGTTTGATTCAAAATCCAAAACATACTCGAGGGATGGTTACTGCTAAGGAGACAACAATTTCTAACAATTAGAAATTCCACGCAATTTCAGAGGTTCTTGGCGGGGAACCAAGACTAAATCTAGACATTTAGAACACTTCTAAATCCCTAGGTTTACACGCACTGGAATAACAAAACTTCTAAATCAACAATCATGGCCGAAACCTCGCTTTGATACAACTGTTGGGTTTCTCTATGAGGATGGCACAACACTTGTGCACGCAGCGGAAGGAAAAACATCAAGAAAAACCCAAAGAGATGTGGATCGGGCCATGAACGTTGAATCAAGAAGTTAGCAAAACAAGTATGCAAAAATTACCTCGGTGGCGTTGAGTCACAACTCAACGAAGATGCTCCAAACATTGACTTCTTGCTAGTGGCGAGTTCTACGTGGAATAATGTCCACGTTTCTGCAGAAGTCCACACGAGCGGGAGAACACCGGGCTTTCCGTCACACGGAAGATCGGGATGGAGGAAAGGACCGCACCTTGCTTTCCACGGACTGCTAGGTCCGCGTCAGGAAGAGCAACGCCAGCGACAGTCGCCGGAGAAGAGGAGGTCAGCGGAGCGATCACGGCGGCGGCGGAACCCTTCCGTCGGTGGCGGGATTCGGGATCGGCGGAACGATCGCGGAACGGAACTCTTCCGTCGCGGGTTTTCGATCAGCTACCAGAGAAAAACGAGTGTAAGTACCCGAAAACCCTAAGTGTTGTATTTATACCAAAGGTATAAATAAACCTAGGCTTATCGCTATCCGCAGACCACCCAAGAATAAGGTTCAGAATCGGCGAGTATCAATCGGCGAGAGTCGGCGAGAATCGGCAAGAATCGATCAGCGAGCATCACCATGGATCGGCGAGAATCAGAGTACAATACTCGACGATTCTCGCCGATCGTCGAGCCTCACTGGATGGTACACGTCGAATCTCGTCGACCGTCGAGCCGCGGTCGACGATACATGTCGAAGTCGTCGATCGTCGAGAATCAGCATATTGATTCTCGATGATTCTCGTCGATCGGCGAAAATCAGAGAGACGATTCTCGCCGATCAGCGGGAATCAGAAGACGATTCTCGACGAATGTTATTGACCCTCGGACGACAATCCTTACCAACCCTCCAAGGCAACATTTGCCCAACCCGACGATCCTTTAAGGCAACACTTTGCCCACAACCCCATTCAGGTCGGTGATTGGCAACCTTTACCAACACAGTCAATTATCCAACTTCTCCACATCTCTTATGTGCGACCCTGCAGGCTCATATCGCGTTGGCAGTGAGATCATATGTTTGATCACTTCCAGATCACAATGGTAACTCCAACAGTTTCAAATCACGGTACATTTTTGTTGAGCCTGGATGGTAGGCCATACTTGAGCCATGTGCTTCCCGACACACCCTCTCGCGAATGTCTCCAACTGCGGGAATACAAAATCGACCACGATACTTTAACGTGCCCTCCTCATCAATAGAAAAATCCGGTAATTCACCCTTTTCTGTTCGAAGAAACAAATGTAAAAGATCAGGATCATCCTTTTGATGTTGTCTTGCAAGCACTAGCCATGAAGGTTCTTCTACCATCGAATGACTTTGCGGGTCATATTTGCCCACAGAAATATCCATCAATAGAAATTCCTCCACAAGACGGTCAACTGAAAGATGAAATAATTTCCCCGTCTTCCGACTCAAAGCATCGGCCACAACATTCGCTTTCCCCGGATGATACTGAATATCCACATCATAATCAGCTACATATTCAAGCCATCGCCGTTGGCGTAGATTTAGTTCCTTTTGCGTGAAGACGTAATTTAAACTTTTATGATCCGTAAAGATTTTACACTGTGCTCCATACAGTAAGTGTCTCCACAACTTCAATGCAAATATCACCGCTGCGAACTCCAAATCATGCGTTGGGTAGTTCTTTTCATGACTTTTCAATTGCCGCGACCCATACGCAATCACCTTTTTGTCTTGCATTAAAACACATCCAAGTCCAACGTGCGACGCATCAACAAAACGTCATAATCGATCCCTTCTGTCGGCAAGATCAACACAGGAGCGGTACATAACCTGTGCTTGAGTTCCAGGAATGAGGCCTCACACTTGTCATTCCACTCAAACGCCACATTATTCTGGGTTAAGTGAGTCAAAGGTGCAGCCAACGTAGCAAAACCTTCGACAAATCTGTGATAATAGCCTGTCAATCCCAAGAAGCTTCGAATCTCCTTTGGTGTCTCCGGTCTTCTCCACTCCATGACTGCAGCAATCTTTTCGAGATCCACTGAAATTCCATGTTGATTAATGACATGACCCAGAAAAGCAACTTGAGGCAACCAAAACTCGCATTTGCTTAGTTTGGCGAATAACCGTTGGTCTCGCAAAGTGGCCAATACCAATCGCAGATGTTGTTCATGCTCCTCAGCACTGCGGGAGTAGACAAGCACGTCATCAATAAAAACCACCACAAACTTATCCAAGTAGTCCTTGAACACCCGGTTCATCATATCCATGACGGCTGATGGTGCGTTGGTTAAACCAAACGACATCACCAGAAATTCAAAATGACCATGCCTTGATCGAAATGCAGTCCGCGGAATATCAGACTCCCGGACCTTAAGCTGATGATAGCCCGAGCGGAGATCAATCTTCGAAAATACAGAACTGCCACACAGTTGATCAAACAAATCATCAATTCTTGGCAGTGGGTACTTATTTTTAATCGTCACCTTGTTCAACTCCCGGTAATCGATGCAAAGCCGCATCGACCCATCTTTCTTCTTCACAAATAACACCGGTGCACCGCAAGGTGATGAACTCGGCCTGATAAACCCTTTTGTCAATAAGTCATCCAACTGGGTACGCAACTCTGATAGCTCACGCGGGGCCATTCTGTACGGCGCTTTCGCAATAGGCCGCGTACCCGGTTCCAAATCAATAACGAACTCGACATCACGATCAGGGGGAAGACCAGGAAGATCAGTAGGAAAAATATCTGGGAATTCACGCACAATCGGAATCTCCTCCAAATGCGGTAAAACAGCACTAGTCCCCACAACTGAGACTAGACAAGCAAAACAGTCGGAAACAAACAACGTCCGAACACATACCGCCGAGATCCCTGGAGTATCCTGGCATGAATCACCATAAACACTTCCCGGCTGACCATTGTCCTTGATAAAATCCAAGCGCTTCCCTTTGCACTGGATGACGGCGTCATAGCGGGATAACCAGTCCATGCCCAGAATGACGTCAAAATCCTCCAAATCGATCACCTTGAAATCAGCCTTCGCTAAGAAATCGCCCAACAAAATGGGACAATCAAGAAGACCCCAGTCTGCCACCACAGAAGCACCGGAAGGGAACTTCACCAAAAAGGCAGTCCCCACCCGATCTGGTGTCAGATGATACCGATCCAGAAAGGTTCGAGCCACAAATGAATGGGTCGCGCCAGAATCAAAGAGAACACGCGCCCAATGGTTCTTTACCTTAAAGTTTCCTATAAGGGTATATATGTCACTAAGCACTACACATAAGAGGCATAAACAAAACGTGAATCAGAGGAATGAATCGAACCTGAGATAACATGAGGTGATGTCTGAGCTTCCTCTGAGGAAATCACATTTAACTTCCCTTTTCCTTTGTCTAAACGCGGAGGCGGAGGCAAAGCCTGGAGTGGTGCGGGTTGCAAAACAGGTTGGATCTACGGGCACCTTGCGCGAAGATGTCATTGTCTGCCACACTGGAAGCACACCTTGTCTTTGGCCCAGCAGCGGCCCACATCATGACCTCTTCTCCCACAAAATGTACACTCCAAGTATCTGGTTGGCGCACTCTAAATGGCGTGCACCTGCTCCTTCTTTTGCATCCCCAACCGTTTGAAACATTTCTCAAACGGGTGACCTGACCGGCCGCAGAAGCTACATGTTTCCTTGTTCTTCTTCCTTACATATGATTCTTGGGAGCTTTTCCCTCCCATCAACTTCCTCTTATCCTTCCGCATCAGTTGTCCTCTTTGTTTTGCATTTTCGATAGCTTCAACCTTCAACGCAGCCTCAACCACAGTAGTGTAACTCGTCGCTCCATAAGCACTTGCGAACTGCTGCACGTCGCTGCGGAGTCCGCTAAGAAATCTTTTTACGCGGTCAGCTTCCGTAGTCACCAAGCTCGGAGCGAACCGACTTAACTTGCTAAACTCAATTTCATACTCACTAACTGTGAGTTTCCTCTGTTTCAGGTACAAGAAATCATTCATTAGGCGGTCCCTTTCAACTACCGGTAGAAACTTGCGCCGTAACATTTCTTTGAAAGCTTCCCACGAACAGCCCGCCCCTAGGCCTTCCTTTTCTCGCAACCACCAACCTTTCGTCAACCCTTTGAGTTGATAGGCGGCAAGCATCACCTTCTGGTCCTCGGTAACGCCAGAATAAACAAACATCTCTTCCAATGTGATTACCCAATCATCCAAGATCACAAAGTCCGCTTTTCCATCATAAGTCGGTGGTCCAAGTCGCTGAAACTGCGAGATGAAAGTCATCGCAGGAGGAACCACAACTGGGGGTATCACTGCCACGGAAGGAGTAGAAATGGTGGGTCCTCGGACCGTCTCTTGCCCTCTTGGTGCCAGTCCAAACATCGCTGAGGACATAGCTTGGAGCTGGGATTGCACTTCCTGCACCTGCCTCGTCAAAGCTTCATTACTTTGGCGTAAACTATCCATCAGGGCATTATTCTGCGCGCCCGAAGACTCTCCTTCGGATTGGGGAGTTTGCCTTGTCACTGGACGTTTCGACATCCTATACACACGTTCACTCTTATCAAGCTCAAAACCAATAAAACACACAACGGCTATATAGAGACCATACATATAGAACTATGAATATCAACTGCTAACTTGCTCTGGGAGTTTGAAAATGATGGTATGCCTAACCTAAAGATGACTCACCGTCATCCCACTAACTTGTGCCTAACCCATGAATGCATGACTTTATTTAACCCAAAACCATGAGTGTACAGGTGTCATCATGTACATCTTTAGCTTGGCACGTTGTGCTCATGCAATGTTATGTTATGCGTGCTGTGCGATGCAATCTAGAAAAGGCCTTAATGCATGCCATGAGCGGTCGTACGCATCACAATGCTACGCATCCCATACTATATAGCATTGCATACAACGAAGAAAAGAAAACGTGCTAGTCGCATCCATGTGGTAAGGTTATGCATCCCATACTACATAACCCGCACATGTTGCCCCTATGGTGGATCCATATACAACCACATATTATGCATCCCATACTACATAATATGCCCCGTATACTTCTTGTCATGCCATGAGTGTAGTGTGCGTGCGTCGGCCAAGACATACTGATGGCACCTCGATGTGTGTATGATATGATGCTTACAACAAAACAAGAAAGTTTGCCCGACCAATTGTCAAGCAAACCTCCCTCTGATACCAACTGTCACAACCCGCATTTCCTCAATGAGTACCTCGTATCAGAGCAAGAGGAACTACGGGTTATGATGCCACGTCGTGCAGGGGATAACTGCACACGCTCAGGCAACCCTTGACGCATACGCTATGAGTTGAAATTCAACAGTTAAATGTAAGAAAACCTTTGGATTTAATGACCGTATCCCTCGGCCTTAGGTATCAAAAACTGTCTTTGTACGCGGCGGAAATACTTTGTTTATATATGACGTTCTCCTATATGCAGTCTATAGTGATACTACTATAAGAAATCATCTTTGTTTACGTCATTTAGAAAATACGTGTTTGGTAACCAAAACATGTTATGCATGGATACAATAATAGTTTTGGTTTAGCTTAAAAATACCTAATGCAACCTACCATAAATCCTTCCCAAGAGCAAGAAGACATCATCCAAATGAGTCATATTAGCACTAGTATTCATATATCACAAGTAAAGTAAGCCACCAATGGGCGCCAGCAAGCTGACACGAACCCATTGGGGCACATATATGTCTGTACACCAAAGAAAAGAACTACCTTGCTCAGTAAGCTCGGCTAGCTCCCAAGAAATGCCACCAACAAACATAGCCGCTCAACCGGCTACAACCTGCACCTGAGGCATTCAAGAAAGAATACCTCAGCAATCCTCGAAGATACAATAAAAATAAGAGCAACTTGGTTATACAATATCATGAAGGGGCTTACCTACCCCGTAGCAATGTTTCATAAAAGTAAAACGAGTGAATAAAACAAGTGAAAAACACACCAAAACACATGCCAAACGCACCAAGTGCGTACAAGGTTCATTAAGTCCTGCTCAACCCGCAGGAGCAAAAGGCAAAACACATGCCCATTCCATCATCCATAGTACAAGAAACAACTAAACAAGTGAAACATAAGCAGCGGTTACATGCGATTCAGCAAGGGTCTTTTGGTGGCAGCCCTAAAGTGGAACGCACAAATAAAAACCAGCCCAAATCGGGGCAAAAATGGTGCTCTTCACCACAAATCCAAACCCAGTGGCCACAAAGTCATAACCCACACCACCCCTTACCAAATCCGCACACACACGCTTCCACCATGGTTCACATTCGCCTCGCAAAACTCACCATAAATGAACCTAACCGTAACTCCACAATCAAATCTCACCATAACCCAAGTACCACTTTCCCTTCCTTCATCCTCACACATGACGACCAATTGCCAACGTAGAGTTTGATGCACTTCATCACATGAAAGAGTTTGATTAATCTAATTACATCAATCACATGTTTGGAAGAAGAATCACATGCTTTTGATCAAGGAAGAATCACATGATAGAGTTTGATTAACTTAAGTATATGAATCATATGTTTGGCACAAGAAAGAATCACATGCTACATGAACATGAATCAAATTAGAAAGGCTATATGAACAAGAATCAAATTAGCTATATGAATCACATGAGCAAGAGAAATTTAAGAGCATAGGGAAATTAGCTACATGAATCAAAGTCGTTCAGCATAGGGATTTTAAGAGCATAATAAGGCTAGTGAGGAAGAACCCAAAACAAGAAGAACAAGCTAGGAAACTTGAAAGAGAAACTAGCTATTTTGCACAATCAAAAACAAGAAAGAAGATTGGCAAGGATGAAGAACAACGCTTGCCTGAACCGAGACGATGCCGCGACGGCTACTCCTCTCTTTCCTTACCTTGCTTGAGCCCTTGCTCTCTTGCTTTCTCTTTGAGAATGAAGAAGAAGATGAAGAGAAGGTGAAATGAGGAGAAGAAATCCTGTTTCGGCCTTATTTCCTCCAGAACAGAGCTGGACCGTTACATGCAGAACCAAGGAAATGAACGGCACAAAAAAACTGGAAAATGTCGATTTTCGGGCCGGTCACGCCCTGTGTCACGCCCGTGATGCAGGGCGTGTACATTAAGCGGCGCAGAAAGTCGGCAATTTCAGGTTTATCCACACGGTACACGGCCGGGTACACGCCCGTGACGGGTCGGTCACGCCCATGACCTAGGGCGTGTAGGCCGTGTCTCGACACCTTGTCTACATAAAGTGTCGACACTCGACACAGCTTGACACGCCATGTGACACGCCCGTGTCACAGGCCGTGTCCCCTCTCTCGACACCCAACACTCGACACTCGACACTCGACACTCGACACTGCGGGACACGGCCCGTGACACGCCCGTGTCACGGGGCGTGTACCCCATTCGTCGACCTCAACTCGACACTTGGAAATCGTCGAGTCAAGGAGGTCACGCCCAGGTCATGCCCTGGGTCACGCCCCGACACGCCCGTGTCGCGGGGCGTGTCACGCACAAAAATGACTATTTTTCCCTGTTTTGAAAAATGTTTCTGTGTCGTCCTAGACCATTTTTGCCTTAAGAACCTTTTACCCTTTTTTTGTTTCCTGTACCAGCAACTCATTTTGAGCAACCTTCCCCGGGCGCGAAAAAGTGCAAGCATTCCCTAAGAGGCTTCACCGAGTCCCCATCTGGACTCCGGTTTGCTGGGGAATCGTGCAACTCGGCTACCAAAACAGCCACTCGCAAGCCCAGGGGAAAAACCATGCTCGAACAACGGTCAAAGCCAACGTAACGCCCATCAAGCGTACGAAATCAAAAATCCGGGGTATTACAGTTAGTGCCACCGTAAGACGGCGGTTTTAGGCATAAGACCGGGAGCCTCCTTGGTAAGGGGAGGGGTCTTACAAACTGGTATCACTTGACCGAACGATCTTATGAGAAAGAAGTCCACAACACTGGACCACCCCGCGCGAGCATTAGTTTGAGGACAAACTATGCAGCAGAAGCAGTGATGTGCCCATGTGTAAAAGTCACAGAAAACAGTCCATTAAACACAATCAGTTAGGACAGTTCTGTTTTAGACTTACATTTATGCGACCTCCATAGGTCGCTGCGCCGTAAAATATGGTTCCTCCCCCTCCAGCTGCCACTCCATTTCTATAGACAGAGATGGGGCAGACTTTGATGACGATCCTGGAAGCCTTCAAAGCCCAGCAAATCCCGGCTCTGCAGCCAAATCCGGGGTCAAGCTATCTGAGTGCCTTCAAGAGCCTGTCCCCACCGATGTACCATGGGATAGAGGATGATGTGAAGACGGAGGAATGGCTGGAGGCCATACATGAGATATTGGCAGGCATTAGCTGCCCGGTCATCCAGGCAGTTCATCTAGCCACCTCTGCATTAGAAGCTCATGCAAAGAGATGGTGGAAGTCCGTACGAGAGTCCACTTTTGCTGACTGGGAGCTGTCAGACATATCTTGGGAGGAGTTCGACGAAGTATTTTTGGATCACTTCGTATCCAGCACAGACAGAGATGCACTGGAGGAGAGGTTTCTGAACCTCAGGCAGGGGAGCAGATCAGTGATTGAATACCAGAGGGAGATTTCCCACCTTGCCAAGTTCGCAGGGATACAGGATACAGACGACAGGAGGTATGCCAAGAGATTCTACCGGGGCCTCAGAGATGACTTGAGGCAGGCCCAATTGTTCATTTCTCACGGCACATCAGCCCAGATCATCGAGATGGAAAAGAAGCTGGATGCCGACCAGCTGATGGTGCAAGGCAGAGGGAAGAGACCATACGATGGGTCGACACTAGGAGAGAGCAGCAAGGGCTCTCAGAGAGGCAGGACCATTGGATATAAGAGGGGTGGGGGACGTCGTCGTCCCAACTACAGGCAGGAGCCGGGGCCTCCTCCAGCATAAGCTCCCCCACCTCTACAGGTTCATGTTTCGAGGATGCATGATGACCATGGCCATCGACCGGTAGTTTGTTGCGGATGCCGCCATCCCGGGCACATTAGATCGGAGTGTCCGCATTATTTCCGTCCACCTCCTCCTCCTCCACCTCCAGTGGCCCCTCCAGTACAGCAGGGCTGAGGTCGAGGTCGAGGACGAGGTCGAGGCTGAGGCCGGGGATATCACGGCCGAGGACGTAACCAGGAGCAGATGTACACTTTGGACCTCACGGAGCAAAGGAACCCCGAGGAAGTGATTACATGTACTTAAATTGTTTTAATTTAGAAATTTCAACCTTAATAGTGCCTTGAAAACCATAGAGTTAACATCCATTTTAACTCAAATAAATCTCAGGCATAGTTATGATCAACGGCAAGCCCGCTCATACCCTCTTCGACACGGGTGCTTCGCAATCATTCGTGTCGGACACTTTTATTGAAGGACTAGAGGGTGTGGAGAGATTCCCTGGCATAGAGATGAGGGTGCGTCTTCCTGATGGCTCAGAGCTACGGACCATGGATAGCTGCAACATGGAGGCCGAGCTAGGAGGCAAGGCATTCGAAGCTCTGACGGCGGTCTTGAGATTGCCAGACTTTGATTTGATTTTGGGCATGACCTGGCTTCATTGGAACTATGCCCAAATCGACTGCCCCTCTAAGATGATCACACTCAGGCATGGAGACTCCTACGTCACTATCGAAGGTATCCAACCTATCCCCCATCTTTCATTATCTTTTGTATAGGATGTCAAGGCCTGTGAGCAGGGGGAAGAGGTGTACCTTATCTGCTTCGATATGGTGGCAGCAGAGAGTTCTATAGCTGATATCCCGGTGGTTCGGGATTTCTCTTATGTATTCCCAGATAAATTGCCCGGACTACCACCTGCTTGGGACTTGGATTTCAGGATTCAGTTGGTGCCGGGGGCGAGACCAGTGTCTCAGGCACCTTACAGGATGGCTCCCAGAGAGTTGGCAGAATTCAGGACTCAGCTTCAGGAGCTTGTGGAATCGGGATTTGTGTGACCGAGCACATCACCGTGGGGAGCACCAGTTCTTTTTGTGAAGAAGAAAGACGGATCATTGCGGCTGTGCATAGATTACAGGGAGCTGAACTGGTTGACGGTCCGGAATACCTATCCACTGCCTCGGATAGATGAGTTATTTGATCAGCTTCAGGGAGACTTATGGTTCTCTAAGCTGGATTTGAGATCTGGTTACTATCAGCTGCGTATCTAAGAGGAAGACATCCCAAAGACGGCTTTCAGCTCACGATACGGGTTATACGAGTTCACGGTGATGCTTTTTGGGCTCATGAATGCCCTTACCGCGTTCATGAGTCTAATGAACCGTGTATTCGAGCCCTTCTTGGACCGCTTCGTCATTGTATTTGTCGACGATATTCTGATCTATTACCGGACTCAATAGGAGCACACAGAGTATTTCACACAGGTTTTGCAGAGGCTGAGGGATTCCTAGATGTATGCGAAGTTTTCTAAGTGTCAGTTCTGGCTACAGGAGGTGGCCTTCTTGGGGCATATGATTAGTGGAGCTGGATTGGCAGTGGATCCAGCAAAGAGAGAGACAGTGAGAGATTGGCCACAGCAGAAGACAGCATTAGAAATTCGCAGCTTCTTGGGATTAGCAGGTTATTATCGTAAGTTCGTGGAGGGGTTCTCGAGGATAGCACTCCCCCTCACGTCCTTGATGTGGAAGGATGTAGAGTTTGCTTGGATAGAGTAGTGCGAGGAAGAATTCCAAGAGTTGAAGGACCGACTCACCTCATCCCCTATCATTGCACTCCCATATGGGAGTGAGGGATTTCAGATTTACGTGGATGCCTCATACGAAGGGATGGGTGTTGTACTGATGCAGCACGGACTTGTTATCGCTTATGCTTCGAGACAGTTGAATAAGCACGAGCATAACTATCCGGTACACGACTTGGAGCTCGGAGCTGTTGTATTTGCACTAAAGATATGGCGGCACTATCTGTATGGGGTTCATTGTGAAATTTTCTAATATCACAAGAATCTCAAGTACATTGATACGTAAAAGGACCTAAACCTATGACAAAGGAGATGGCTAGAATTTATCTGTGACTATGATTACCAGATTCACTACCACACGGGGACGGCAAACACAGTAGCAGATGCATTGAGCAGGAGGGCCGGCACCTCTGGGTCGGAGCCCCGGGTGATGGCTATGGAGCTGATACATATGATGGAAGACATGCATATTACTATGGTTTTTGAGGCCGAACCAGTAGGATATCGAGAGTACCTAAGCTCATTGATCAGAGATGATGACATTCAGGAGCACATTATGGCACATCTGAGGCTGATAGTTGCATTGGAGCCGATTTTCAGTGCCCTGGAAAGGGGCAAGGTTGAGGATTACATGCTGCAGGATGATCTCCTTCGGTTCCGTGGACGCATTTATATACCAGCAGGGGACGATATCCGAGATGATATACTTAGAGAGGCCCATTGATCCAGATATTCAGTGCATCCTGGCATCACCAAGATGTGGGCAGATTTACGGAAGACTATGTATTGACCTGGGATGAAGAGGGAGATCACCCACTTTGTGACACATTGCGAAACATGCCAGTGCATAAAGGCGGAATGCAAGAGCCCGGGAGGTTTATTACAGCCACTGCCCGTCCCAGAATGGAAGTTCGAGGACATTGCTATGGATTTCGTGCACAGGCTGCCTCGCTCTCACTCTGGACACGATTCCATATGGGTCATAGTCGACAGGCTGACCAAGGTAGCGCGGTTTATACCAGTCAGGAAGGATGCTCCAGTTGGAGTTTTGGTGAGATTGTTCGTGGAGCAGTTCGTCAGATACCATGGCATCCCCAGGACGATTATTTCAGACCATGATGGTCGGTTCACTTCGAGGGAGTGGAGGTGTAACAGCCCAATTTTCAGCAAGCAAAATTTTGGGTGACGCGGCCTGGGACACGGGTGTGTCCCCGGGTGTGTCCCGCTCGGGTTCGGCGCCCGGTCGACGAAATTCTGTGTTCAACGGATTGAGCTCGACGATTTAATAAAGGCTTCGTGGGCTGGCAAAATCGTCGAACCCGGAATCGTCGAACACGGAATAGTCGAACGGAAATTGTCGAACGCTAGGCCGATCATCGAGCGCTAGGCCAACTTGACGATCGTTGCCTGATCATCGAACGGATATCGTCGAACGCGCTGATCTTCAAGCGCAAATCATCGAACGCGCTGTTTGCCGATCACTGGTAAGATCGACGATCGCTGGCGAGCTCGACAATCGCTACCTGATCGTCGAACGCAGATCGTCGAGCACAGACCTGTGTCACGGGCGTGACATGGCTGACACTGGCGTGTCCCGTGGCAGTGACCTTTTTTGGGGATAAGCCGGGTTGAGCAACGCTTAGAGACAGGGCCTGTGACACGGGCGTGTCACGGGGTGTGTTGGACCCGAAAAGCGATTTTTCGGGTTTTTCGTGGCCGTTCATTTCCTTCAGCTGAGATCCAAAGGCTGAGCTTCTTTCCTACTTCCTTAAGGCCGAAAACAGAGAACGTATTCTCATTTTGTTATTGCCTTCATCTTTCTAAAAGTTTAGAGAGATAAAGGCAGAGGAAGGAGGAGGAAGAAGAAGGGCTGCTTGCTGGTGGAGCTTGAGAGTGTCAAGCTAAGATTCGAGGCCATTTTTGCGGAGGAAAAGCTCTTCCTAGCCAGCTAGGAACTTCATGGCACCAAAGCGGTTTTCAAGGGTAACGACCTTTCTTCCTAGTCATGTGAATGCCTCCTTTTTGGCATATGTTTGTGATTCCCCCACCAAAAGGTGGCTGAGTTTTGGAGTCTTTGGGTTGATTCATGGAATCCCATTTGTTGGCATATAGATCCGGAAATGGAGTACGGAATAGGCATGATGTGTGAAGCTCATCTGGACAGGTTGGTCTGGATTGGTTATTTTGCATACGAACCGGAGAAGACTCCGTGCTAAATGCGTAGTTTAGTAGTCGACGGGTTGGACCTGTGAAAGGAAGTAGCAGGAAGTACTAGAGTGGCAGTACAGGAAAATACCCGTAGAATGCTTGTGCTGCTTGTGCTGATGGGTTTGACCTGTGAAAGGAAGTAGCAGGAAGTACTGGATTGGAATTCCAGGAAATACCCTTTGGAATGCTTAATGTTCATGGGTAGTCCACCTGTGAAGCGAGTAAAAGGAAGTACTGGCATGGTAGCCAGGAAAGACCCCTGACATTTGTAATATTTGCACCATCCACCTGCGAAGAGAGTAGCAGGAAGTACTGGTGTGCCCAGGAAAGACCCGCTAATGTTGTGAGAGAATGGGTGTAAGAATTATGCCCAGGCTTCAATGCCAAAACAGGATCGGTGAGACCAAACCGCACCTTTATTTAGCCGCGAGTACGCCATACTCGGTGATGGCAAGGCGATTTGAGCAATTGGGGTGGAGGATCTGACCTGCATTATGTATGTCCGATGTGAGACCAGAAGGTGCGGTCTGTTGGAGCGCATAACAAGAGTCTTAGGCCTACGTGTCGTGATATAATGGGGGGCTACGGGCCATCACGGGTCACTAAGACTATAAAACTCCGGCTGTATGCCATGGAGTAAATGCTCAAGTGAGTTGTCGTTGGGCTATGACCCTGATACGGTGGTGGGCAACTGATTTGCAAGTACACCAAGAATGTGCCCTGAGTGCACGGACCGTTGGGCCGGGTGGCTGATGGTTGTGATGGCATGTGTGCGTGAAAGCACATTATATGAGATATATTGTCATGATTGTGATATGATATGCCTGCAGGGAAGATTACCGCTGCCCCGAGAAAAGGGGTATGGTCGTTATAATTTGGTCAGCTGAATGCTGACCGTTGCCTCTGTTTGCCACCCTTGGGTGGAATGTCCCTGTGCGGGTGCTGGAGAACCGAGCGGGACGCATAAGGGTTGAAGTCCCTACTGTTCGGACGGAGGAGTGGCTGGACATATATTATATATGAGATGCTGACTGGGATCCGGTGCCCGTAGGAGGAGAGAGTGTCCTTTGTCGTCTCTTTATTGGAGTCCCACGCCAAGAGATGGTGGAAGACTTCGCTGGACATGACGTTTGCTGACAGAGAGGTTGCTGAGATAGCTTGGGGGGAATTCAGGGCCTCACTGTTGGAGCATTTTGTTCCGCAGTCGGCCAGAGATGAGCTGGAGGATAGATTTCTACAGTTGAGATAGGGCAGCAAGACAGTGGGGGAGTATCATCGAGAGTTCAACCACCTAGCTCGGTTTGTGGATTCTTACCAATTGGATGAGGCAAGCTACACTAAGAGGTTCTATAAGGGCCTGCGAGAGGATCTGAGGGAGGCCCTGCTGTTCGTATCTGACAGGCCTATTCCTTGGATATTGGAGATGGCGAAAAGGATCGAGGCAGATTTGCATACTACTGGAGGCTGGAAGCGGCCATTTGAGGATCAGGGCCGGGGAATCAGGAATGATCAGCGGCGGGGCCGCGTCACAGAGGGTAGAAGAGAAGAAGACCAACCTCATCAGGAGGTGAGACAGGAGCACAGGGAACCAGTAGTGGTGGCCCCTCAGCCACCCCAGATGCGGGAGGTGCAGAGACCCGGGGGTATGTCATATCCCCCTCGAGAATGCTTCAACTATCATCAGGTGGGGCATATCCGGAGGAACTGACTCATGAGTGGGGCACCACCACCAGCACCACCGGCTGCCCCGCCAGCTCAGTATTTTGGAGGTCGAGGCTATGGCCGAGGTCGTGGATACCAGGGTAGAGACCACAGGCAAGAGAGGGAGCAAGTGTATGCACTGGATCTTACTCAACAACGGAATCCGGAGCAAGTGATCACAGGTACTCCAATTAATTTTAAGTTTTCTCTTTCCTAGATAGTTAGAGTTACGGATATAGAACTGATAAACTAGGAAAGAAAACCACAATTAGAGTTCTAAGACTTTAAACTACCCCAGGCATAGTCTTCATCAGCGGCAAGCCCGCATATACGCTGTTGATACGGGTGCTTCGCACTCGTTCGTGTCGGAAGCCTTCGTGGAAGGGTTGGAAGGCGTGGAGCGGTTCACTGACTTGATGATGAGGATATGTTTACCAGAAGGATCGGAGTTATTCACCACCGATCGTTGTAACATGGAGGCGGAGATCGGCAGAAAGATATTTGAAGCACCAACGACGATCATGAAGATGCCAGTCTTTGATTTGATCCTGGGAATGACATGGTTGCATTGGAACCATGCTCAGATTGACTACATGTCCAAGAGGATTACTGTGAGACATGGGGATTGATACATCATCATCGAAGGTATTAGATCTATTCCCCCTCTCTTCCTGTCATCCGTATAGGCCGTCAAGGCCCACTTGTAGGGGTGGGGGGGGGGGCGAAGTCTATGAAGTGCTGTTTAAAATGGTTGAGGCCAAGGGTTCCATCTCGGATATCCCGGTGGTACGATATTTTGCCGACGTATACCCAGAGAAGCTGCCAGGGCTACCCCCACACCGGGAGCAGGATTTCCGGATACAGCTAGTACCGGGGCCTAAGCCAGCATCTAGAGCCCCTTACCGGATGGCCCCGAAGGAGTTGACAGAGTTTCGAAGCGAGCTCCAGGAACTAGTGGAAGCCGAATTTGTCTGGCCAAGCTCTTCACCATGGGGAGCCCCAGTGTTGTTCGTCGAGAAGAAGGACGAGACACTTAGATTGTGCATCGACTACCGCGCACTGAACCAATTGACAGTCCGGAATACCCATCCACTGCCAAGGATAGATGAGCTGTTTGACTAGCTGGACGGCGCACATTTCTTTTCAAAATTGGATTTGAGGTCGTGCTACAATCAGCTGTGTATTCAGGAGGAGGACATTCCGAAGACTGCCTTCAGTAGTGGATATGGGCTATTCGAGTTTACCGTGATGGATTTCGGGCTCACGAATGCATCGTCGGCGTTCATGAGCCTCATGAATCGGGTGTTCGAGGCATATCTGGATGTGTTCGTCATTGTATTTATTGATGACATCCTCAATTACTCGAGGACAGAGGAGAAGCACACACGACATCTGACACTGACCTTAGGGAAATTGCAGGAGCACCAGCTTTATGCAAAGATCATCAAATGTCAGTTCTGGTTGAGGGAGGTGGCTTTTCTAGGCCATACCATCAGTGGTGCTGGGTTGGAAGTGGACCCGGCGAAGATTCAGGCAGTTCGGGATTGGCCGCAGCTGAAGACGGCCACAGATATGCGAAGTTTTCTAGGACTTGTCGGTTACTACCGGAAGTTCATGGAGGGATTTTCTCGTATTACCATTCCACTCACATCCCTGATGAGGAAGGACGTTCCCTTTGTTTGGACCACGCAGTGCGAGGTGGCTTTCCAGGAGTTGAAGGTTCGACTCAACTCGGCTCCTATACTTGCCCTTCCTTCGGAGAAAGAATGATTCCATGTCTACACCTACGCTTCCTATCATGGCATGGGTGCGGTACTGATGCAGAATGGTCATGTTATAGCATAAGCTTCTCAGGAACTGAAGAAGCATGAGCAGAACTACCCAGTTTATGACTTGGAGATGGGAGCGGTCATATTCGCTCTGAAAATCTGGCGACACTATCTATACGGTGTCCACTGCGACATATACTCCGATCATAAAAACTTCAGGTATATGGACACGCAAAAAGAGCTTATTATCAGGCAGAGACGGTGGGTGGTGTTTCTAGCAGATTATTAGTACGAGATGCACTACCACCCAAGGAAGGCGAATGTGGTGGCAGATGTGTTGAGCCGAATGGCCACAACCTCTGGAGCAGGGCCATAGTTGATGGCCTTGGAGTTAGTCCAGATGTTAGAAAAGATGCAGATATCCTTTGTGTCCAAGTATCACCCTGAGATGTACCGGGAGTACCTAATGTCGTTGATTGCCCCAAATGACATTAGAGACTGAGTCAGAGATGGGCAGAGGCAGGATGCCTAGCTAGAGCTGATATTCCAGGCCTTAGAAGCAGGCACTACTGGGGATTACACGTTGAGGGATGGTCTTGTGTGTTTCAGAGGACAAGTGTACATACCAGAGGGAGGCCAGGTCCGGGAGGATATTTTGATGGAGGCCCACTGTAGTCGGTATTCGGTACACCCGGGGATTACAAAGATGACTGCGGATCTGAAGAAGACCATGTACTGGCCAGGCATAAAGAAGGATATCACCTACTTCATGACCCACTGCGAGGCATGCCAGTTGGTGAAGTCGGAGTGCAGAAACCCCGCAGGATTGTTGCAGCCACTCACAGTGTCAGAGTGGAAATTTGATGACATCGCGATGGACTTTATCCATGGGATTCCCCGATCATGGATGGGGAACAATTCGATCTGCGTGATCATCGACTGGCTGACGAAGGTAGCCAGATTTATCCCGATCAGGAAGGATGACTCGATTGGTGTATTGGTTCGGAAGTTCGTGGAGCAGTTTGTCCGTTATCATTGCGTACCCAGGTAGATTGTATCTGACCGGGATGGACGATTTACGTCTAGGGAGTGGAGATCAGTGTAGACTTACTTGGGCACTCGGCTAACATTAGTACAACGTTTCATCCCCAGACCGATGGGTAGACGGAATGCACCAATCAGACTCTAGAAGATCTGCTGTGACTTTGCATATTGGATCGCGATAAGCCTTGGGAGAAGTTGTTGCCACTGATCGAGTTCTCATATAATAACAACTACTAGTCCAGCATAAGGATGGCTCCTTATGAGGCCCTATACAGAAGAAGGTGTAGGACTCCGCTGTCGTGGATATAGGATGAGGATCAGAAGGCTTTGGGTTCGGAGTTTGTTGAGGACACCGAGGCTCAGGTGAGGCTGATACCGGACAGGATTCTAGAGGCACAGAGCCGACATGCTAAGTATTATGACGCTCGGCATCGTCAGGTGGAGTTCCGGGTGGGGGACTAGGTGTTCTTAAAGATCCGAACAATGCAAGGGGTTTCACGGGTACACGGTCGGAATAAGAAGCTCAGCCCATGATATATGGGGCCTTACAAGATAAAGGAGCGGATCGGTCACTTGGTAAAAAGGCTGGAGCTGCCACCGGAGCTGGCAAGTCTGCACGACGTGTTCCCTGTATCCTCTCTCAGGAGGGATCTACTATGCCCGGAGCAGCATATTACGGCCACGAATGGGCCAGTAGCATCTGATCGGTCAGTTCACCTGGAACCGGTCCGGATTGATGACAAGGTTCTATGGAGGAATCATGTGCGAGAGGAGCACACATGGGAGCCACAGGACGTGATGTGACAGAGGTACCAGGAGCTCTTCAGTTAGGTACTACTCACGACCTCTCGGGATGTTACAATTTACCTTTCATATTTGAGACCACGTAGGCTTAACTAGAATTTTGAGGACGAAATTTTTTGTTTATATATTAGGATTTGCAACATCCCTCAGACACCTAGACCCATGGTAGTAGTTTTGTCATGACTAGGTCATGACAAAACAATAGGAAGCCCTAAAAGACCAAGTGAACTTGGGAATAAGGTGATTGGGTTGTGTGGTCTACATATAGTAAATTTTTGAACCATAGTTTAAGATGATCATGGGGCTTCACCAGGACTTCAAGACACAACCCAAGCCCACCTAACCCTAGAGTGAGGACAATGGGTCACCTAGGACCTATTGGGGTCCGCTAGGTTGACCAAAGTCAACTCTAACCCTAAATGGCTCAAACTGACCTGCATAGGGTCAACTGAAGTTCCCTTAGCCAAGTGGACCCCATATATACCTTCCTAACGCTAGTGAGAAGCCTATGGGTCACCAAGGACCCATTGGGGTCAACAAAAAAGGCTAGGTTGACAAAAGTCAACTCTAGCCCTAAAGTGGCCAAAGTGGACTATCTAATGGTCAAGTGACCTCCAAAGGGCCAAGTCAACCCCACCTAGACCTTAGGGGAGGCTAATGGCTCACCAAGGACCAATTATGGGCAACCTCGAAGACCAAATTGACCAAGGTCAACCCTAGTCAAGGTTTAGGTCAAGCTAGCCCTAATGGGCTAACTCAAGCTCAATCCCAACTCACTTGGGCTAACCTTGTTTTGGTGGATAAAATGGACATGTGGGCTGCCATTGGGTTAGGTAGGAGCCAAATTTCAGCTTGGGGTGTAGGAGAGAGAAAAATCCACCTATGTAAGAGAGAGAAAGGGAAAGAAAGTAATGGAGGAAGACTTTGGGCTCCTCCTTCCCCTTCCCCAACCTCCCATTCATTGCTCTAGGACAAGGAAGGCAACCCCAATTCAACCAGCTAGTTTTTGACTAGTTTGAACCAAGTTTCACCCCCTACCTACCATGGCCGCCAACCTTGACTAAGGCCAATAATGGCAATGAAGCCTACAACCACCTAACACCCCAATTCTCCCCCTTAAAAGATTCACTGGACTCCAGGGATTCATTTCCACTACTTACCTGAAGGAGCCAAGCAGTTCCACTGTACAGTTGCAGAAACTGAGCGACTCCACCTTCAAATTGGCTTCCCGGCGATCTTCCCGACTTCAGGCCGCCAACAAGGTCCTCCTCCACTCCTTCTTTCATGGATAGCTCATAGCAATCACTAGGGCCAAGGTTCGGGCTCAATTGAGCCCGCTCCTTTTCGAAAATTTCATGGTTTCAGGCCGAAAAAATATCTTGTTAGAATAGCCGAAATACGCCCCTCCGGTTGCTGTGCCGCGGCCTAGCGACAGCCACCACCTCAACGGAGGTGTTGGTGGCGGTGGTCGGCCGGGGAGGTGGCCGGATCGCTGGCGATAGCGTCTGGAAGAGGCTCCAGTATGGTGGAATCGGCACCGTCGGCTGGAGTTTGAATATGATGGGATGCTGTCCAAGGCGCGCCAAGATTCGTGCACGGAATGATAATATACTATAGGATATAAATTTCTGATTATTTAATAATGTAACACATTTTGTATTTAATGTGTGTAATTTTTAAAAATACTTACGAGCTATTTCATAAAATGTGGTCAACATCAAACCTGTAGCCTGGAGAATCTATTGCACATCAAACTTGGTTTGAACCAATTTGGGTCATGGTTTGACCAGGGCACCCATTTTGGTGGGGTCTATACATATGGCTAGGCAGAAATTAAAATGAGTGCCCACACTTAATCTTTGTTCCAAATGATTTGAAATTTTGGCAGGGAGTCACCCTAAACCATATCTAGGTCCTGCGCAAAAATGTGAATTTTTGGGGACAATATTTCTATAGTTTTGGAAATTATTTGATTTCTTTAGGGTAAATTAATTTAAAGGCCAAATGACCTCCAAACTCACCCAAATTTTGGTGAGTGGTGCTTGGGGTTATTTGATTTGAACTGAAATCATACAAGCCCTAGCCTTGCCCTAAAAAGGGGGTAAATAGTTCAAAATGTCCTTGTGGGTTTAAGTGGCCAAATCACCTCAACAGAGGCTGAAATTTGGGCCACTTGCTTGTTATGACAGTAAGCACCCCCACATGGATTATGGGGTGGATTGGGGTGGGTTTGCCCTAGGACTCAAGTTCAAACCCTAAGGTTGAACTTTGGTGGTTTGTGAAGGACATAGGGTGATATGATCTTGAACTGACTTGGGGTTTAGTCCATGTAATCCTAGGAGGTTGAAATGCCCTAGGAAGGGATTGGGCAGTAGTTGGACACATACACCCTACTTAAACCACTAAATAAATATTTAGGTCTTTACACCCTAGGAATTAATTAGTAAGTAATATGATCATTATTCATGATGACATTTTGGTAAAGGTATTTTTATAGTGTTAATAATCTCTGGAAATTTTGTTATGAATTTTAGATCAATAAAAACAGTACTTCATTCACAACCCTTCTAATTGCACTATCTACGTAGGAATTTATTTTGAATTAACCACTAATTGGAATCTGGTGAAATTTTGTCAGAGGACCTTTGATGTGATTATAAAGCTCTGTAAATATTTATAGAAGTTTTGGATACATATTTGTAGTACCTACTTCACAAGCTCAATAACTTGGAAAATTGTGAAATAATTTGTTTAGAGCTCATTACTTGCAAATAAATTATGAAACTTGACTTAGAACATTTATATGTCCTTGCAATCATCCTTGAAGTTTCTCAGAATTTTTGGAAATAGGTTTGGTGCACTTGCCTCTTAAAATTGATAAAAAATAGTTTATATTCAAAAATTGATTTAGAGGCTTAACCTTACTAGAAAATTGGGATACTTTGGATTCTCTGTTTAATAACCATCTAAAATTTATCATAAATTTGGTAGAGCATTTACCTATCTGAAATTGGTACTTCATGTTCAAACTTGGGATTTTTGGATGACTAGAATAATTAAATAAAATATCAGATAAATAGGGAAAATTGTAAAATTCTGGTGTTAGGCTAAAAACGTCATGACAACCCTCTAATAATTATTATAGGGGTACTGGATGAATATTTTGAGTACCTCCCATGTTACGGGTCATATAGCTTAAGTGATCTGCATATAATAAAAACTGCAGAAACTATGTTGGAGTATAATTTGAGCACATGATTTGGGATTAGTGTTTGGCTGGTTTGGATGAATAGAAATGAGTCCATCGTTGGAAGTTGGGATGAGTAGAGTGTTGAATTGGGTAGTGTTAATTGTACTCGGGGTCGACGAAACATCGTCTTCCCCGTAGAAGAGGAAGTGTCAAATACACTAGGGTTATATCCAGTATAATGTTTAAGGTACTAAGAGTTGGGTATTAACAAATAATAGTAAGTTCCTTGCGAAAGGGAGCTTCGGGCGTAGTCCCATCAGAGTTCCTAGTGCCCTCGAGAGCCCTTCACGGGGAATACCTTGGGCAATCCTGGGCTAAACCTAAATTGTAGGCAAATTGGAATGCAAGAGTAAATAGTAAATCTAGGGTTTCACCTTCACACACCTCGATGTCTCTGGGAGATAGGTTGGGTCACTCAGGCAGTATGCCCAGTGGTTTTGGTGATGGGCAGGTTAGTATGGCGAGATTTGGCTCGGTAATGGTTTGTGATGGGCAGGTTGGCCCGACGAGCTTTGGCTCGGTTGTTGTTTATGATGGACAGGATGGTCCGGGGAGCTTTGGCTCGGTAGATGATACATAAGGTTGCATGTGCATAAGGTATAAGGTGGTGGGTCTTATGTATTGGTGAGTCGATGCACCGACGCCAATACGTTGACTCGGCGAGTATGGTTAGCACTTGGCCAAATAAAGTCTGGTTCGGCAGTCGGCAAGAGTACGCAGGAGCTCCGCTTTATGGACCATCATTGAGGCGTATGATAGGTCTGACTGGTAGTGCTATTACCGGTTTAGAGGTGGGCGAGGCCCAACCCACCGCTTCTGTTTGCCACTACGGAGGTATCCTGGGAGGTTCGACTCCAGAAAGCGGGAACTAAAGGTCTGTGTATACAGAGTCGAGTGGGTGAGTTGCACTTACATGCTCACATCATGGCATAATTGTGTTTCATAGCATAATCATTGCATATAACCTCGACACCTATTTTATAAGTGGTATGGGACGCTTATACAATAGGCCCTGCAAAACAACCCCTTGGTTTATAAGTTCGCGCGAGCGTGCTTATAAGTTAATGTTTTTATTTAGTAAATATATATATATATGCTTGTTAGAAAACAGACACCATATCGTATAAATTGGTATGGGACTTTTTATACGATAGGAGCCCTGTAAAAGATCCTTTGGCTTATGTATTTTCATATAAGTTAAGGTTGTTTTTCATGTTCAGTTTTTCATTCCTCTATTACTGTCATATATAATATAGAACTGCTAGTTTAGTTCCGCTGTCATCTGCTTATTTGTTATTATCCACTTTCATGTCCTCTCCTTTCCTTCTCCCCGCTCGGTACCTAGGTGCCATGGGGGAAGGGGCGGGGGATGATAGGACTTAGTCTTTTAGACTAACGGTTTTCGAACCACATCATTTTAGGGGACCGTAGAGCCCAGCATAGTGGAGCAGCCCCGGAGGTTGGCATGCTTGGAGATGGGGCAGTCTAGTACCAGAGTCCAGACGGCAGGGACTGTGAGTCCTATTCGCTACTAGTTATTTTAGTTTTGCTTCCGCGATGAGAGATTTGTTGTGAGACATTGATGTACTGGGCATGAGCCCAAGATTTTAGTATTTCATTATATCTGTGGACACTCCCATCGTGGAGTTTATTTACTATTTATGTGATTTCTGTGGACTTGCCTTTAGTATTTTGCTATAGTTGTGATCGATTTGGCCGGCAGGATCAGCGTTTTGTAGTGATGATCTTCCCGGGTGCGAAGGTGTCACCTCAAAGCGGCGGTTATGGGCCTAAGACCCCGGTGTTTTAAAGGAAAAAAGGGGGGGTCTTACGTTTTTCAAGGTGGAAGCTGATTCCATCCCAAATTTCTTAATAATCTCCATAGTGTACTTTGTCTGAGAGATAAAAATG
Source organism: Platanthera guangdongensis (assembly GCA_039583875.1). Lineage (NCBI taxonomy): Eukaryota > Viridiplantae > Streptophyta > Magnoliopsida > Asparagales > Orchidaceae > Platanthera > Platanthera guangdongensis. The sequence goes on along the minus strand of CM077153.1, from coordinate 96,603,200 downwards.
CCTTCATCAGACTATTTCACTTGGAGGCCTAAGAAGTATTTGTGCTCTCACATACTGATCATCTCAAACTACCCCTACATAAGGTTGGCATACCTTTTGCAAAGGTTGTCATCAGTAGACCCAAATATTATGTCATCTACATAAATTTGGACTATGAGACACTTGCCCTTTGCTTCCTTAATAAACATTATGATATCTATCTTTCCCCTCAATAATTTATTCTTGATTAGAAAGATAAACAAGGTTTCATACCTGGCCCTATGGGCTTGCTTTAAACCATTTAAAGCTTTCTTTAATTTGTAGACATGATTTACTAAAGTTGGATGTACAATACTTGAGGGATGCTCACATATACCTCTTCCTTGAGATTACCATTCAAGAATGCTGACTTGACATCAATCTGGTTGATTTTGAATCCCTTGTGTGCAGTATAGGCAAGGAACATCCTTTTGACCTGTAATACCCCCCTCCCGGAACACAAGACATGGTCGAGGGGAGTCTTATGCCTAGAACAGCCGCCTTGCGGTAGCGCCAGCACACGGGTCGACCTGTACCACAAGACTCCTATCCTGCCGATTAAGACCAATATCATAAATTCCAAGCCAACATAAAGATTATAAATAGAAGTCAAAATCTACACAAGCATATGGGTGCAACTAGTACATCAATAAAAAGAAGAAATAACAAGGCTTCTATAATATAAGAGTACAAAATTGGCCAAAGGGCTACAATAAGTGTCTCTCAAAAACTCACATCCGTAACTAATGACAGCGATTGTAACATCGTATCAGGCCCTGTCACCCTGGCCTGGTTGCCCTCATACACAATATGCTGCTGCTCTATCTGTGGTGTTTCCTCCTAAAATGGAAGACGTAGCAACCGTTAGTCATAAAGACTAAGTGGCTATCACATCTGCTCCCTCGGTGACTCTTAGGCACCGAGCGGAGAAAGGAAGAGGCTACTATATATATAAGCAATAGTACAAGCAGGTGGTATAGCCCTAATCTTTATCAGAGTATCAAACATATACAACAAGTGAGTATATCAATCTATGCAAGCAATTCTACTATCAACAACTATTTAAATATGTTCTACAACAAAAAAGTAACTCAACATATAAAAATGCCCATACAGACTTATAAGCTAAAGATCGGTTTAACAAGAAAGTAATTCATTATATAAGAGTGCCCATACAAACTTATGTGATAAGGATATATGCGGCGCAATGCAATGATATGAATGCAATATGATGACTCACCCATGCTCACACGCACACTGTTATGTCAAGACAGACTCGTAGTTCCCACTTTTCGAGCAGGTAGCTGACCTCTCAGGTGTCATCTGTTGTGGCCAGACGGTGGCAGTGAAATGAGCTTTCCACTTTTAGGCGGGCATCCACACTACCTAGCATAGGCCTCTGTAATCCTTAATTCTAAGAACACAACAACGGAGCTCCCTATGTACTACAGCTCAGAAGAAGCCTCGGGTAGATGTGCACCGAGGACTAAGTCTGTCGGGGAATGGAAGGAGCCTATGGGAGCGTATCACCATAGGACCATGCCCAACTGTCCACTTAGCACAGAAGGAGCCTATGGGAGCGTAACACCATAGGACCATGCCCAACCGTCCACTTAGCACAGAAGGAGCCCTGAGAATGAGCACCAAGGACCAAGCCCAACTGTCCAAAGTCTATCTATCAAATCCCGTCAGTATGACGACTAGTAAGCCAATAGACCAGTCATACTATCCTTTCTCAGGATTATGACACCGCCTGTTAACTCACACCGCATGCAATTTTCACATCTAAGGGCTCCACACTGAGTCCTATTTTATTATTCACATCCCGTGCTCAATAGCACGCAAGGGCTCCACACCGAGTCCCTTCTCAACACATCATTATAGTGCGACAAACACACAAGCATTCCAACCCTTCCATATTTTCCAACCACACTAGGGTTCATCATTTATACAGGTGGCAAGACACCTTATATAGCATACCAATCCCACACTACTACCTGTAGGGAGAAACAACTCTAAGCAGTGGACTACTATACACATTCCATTAATCATCATATCACATGACCTTGCATTAACCTCATACAATTCCTTTCCACATGATCAAGAATTCACAACAAGTATCACTCCACATGATAACAATAATAATATAATGATACTTCACATATCCATCAAACATGATAACATAGCTATAGGTTGCACACGTAATTATTCGGCATCATACCCTCTTCCAAAATATATTTCATGCACATCCTTATCAGATTTCACAAGAATATCATTTGTACACCCAAATTGGATCAATTATTTTGTTCACCCAATTTCCCAAACCATTTGTTTATTAAACTCTTTCAAACCGTTTGTACAAACATGTTTCACCAAACCATTTGTTTACTTAAGGATCTAACAACCGAATCCGAACAACCATTTGTTTGTCACGATCACAAATAAACTAAGTTCACCAAAATTTCAACATCTTCCTATTACAACCTTCTACCGAGCCCAAGAGCGTTTATACAAAAGCCTAAAAATAATGTGCACTTAAGTGATACTGTGCAGCAACTTTGACTGGACTTTTTTGAGGCTACATGACTCGTATGAAAATGTGTAACCATCTGTTGGAAAGGTCTTTCAAGGACTATGACCATCCTGTTTAGTCAAAAACTAATATCTGGCTGTATCACATTTGAAAATGTCCTCGAAGTTTGCTGTGCACAAAAAATATATTTCTGCACACATCTTAAATCAAGATGAATGACATTGGTTCATCTTCTTCCTCTAGCTATTTGTTCAGGACTATATTCAGACTTTCCTCCTCCGTTATTCAACCTCAATAGACCATTCCTCTTCACTAAACCAAGTTCATCAACTTCACATTGAAGAGAGGAGAGGTTAAAGACTATCAATCTCTAGGACAAGGTCCTAGCATGGTCTCTTCCTAGGATATCATCATCTCTCACAAGTCAAACTCCTTTGAGTCGACATCTCTCCTAAAAATAATAACTAGATATCTAGCACCAAGGGAGAGGGTATAAATCTCACCTCGTTTTCGGCCATGGATCTTGTAATCCTTCTCGGCGGCATCTTCTCCCTCATTGGCGTCGTTCTTTATAAAAAGAAAGGTTCCTCCTCCAAAAAATCCGACTCTGACAACTTTCTCTCTCCCGACAGTTTCAGCACAGGAAACGAATCGGCAAGAAAATGGATGTGACGGCTAGGGTTTCCCGTAATTCTCCTTTTATAAGAACGGTTTGGGTTAGATTGCTTTGCCACGTGTCACCCTAACATTGGACAGCCATTATTACTTAAAACAAGTCTTGTCGAAGGGACCGGCCCACATGAGTCATTTGGCATATTTTCCAAAAATCCGGTTCATCCCGTAAATATGAACAAGTAAACAAGTCGGGGTTGAAAACGCTCTAAGTCAAAATTGTCGTGTATATTATACACAATCTACGAATTGTCGAATGGTGTCTTGTTTACTCAAGGCAGTCGATTCTTCATCGAATGGCATCGAGTTTACTCAACACATTAAATGCTTCGTCGATTGGCATTGAGTTGACTCAATGCACTCAACGCTTCGTCGAATGGCGTCGAGACCACTCAATGCATATAGAATCTAGAATCATTCTCTAAGTTCATATTCTGCTTGTGTGTTGAGTATCACACAATGCCTCGTATTATGGCATTGAGACCACTCAACGCACTTGACGCCTCCCGAGTCTAGAATTATTCTAAGTTAAATTCCTCTTCTGCGTTGAGTAGCACTCAACGCTTCATCTGCTGGCATTGAGACCACCCAACGCACTCAACGCTTCCAGAATGCAGAATTATTCTAATTGTATTTCTTCTGGTGTGTTGAGTATCACTCAACGCCTCGTCGGGTGGCATTGAGACCACTCAACGCACTCGATACCTACTACAACCAAGATAATTCTAAGTCCATATCTTTTGGTGCGTTGAGTATCAATCAACGTGTAACATCTCCATCCATCCCATAAAATATAAGAGAGGGTCCGGCCGAGGCCACACGCCATATCCCACATACAGTCGGCGGATTTATATGTTAATTTGAAAGACTAAACGTATCCTAAGTCAGAGTATTCTAGAGGAAGATTCAAGGGTTAACTTGAACTCACTACACACGAATGCCCACTGCAAATATATATATATATATATATATATATATATATATATATATATATATATATATATATATATATATATATATATATATATATATATATATCAGGAAAGTTTACAAAATACAGAAAAGTCACGACCATAAGGCCTTATAGTTATGATTCAAATGTGTGATTTACAGACATCGGCACGCAGGTCGTCCACACATGAAAACAATAAAGTTCTTCGTTTGGCCTTTAAGGGCCGGCATAGCATCAAGAGTTTCAGCCCGCTATTCCCCGCTCGGCTCTCCAGCACCTATCCAGGGACAATCCACCACAAGGGCGGCAAACAAAGAAACAGTCTGCTTTCTACTGACCAATTTATAACGACCTTACCCCATACCAGGGGCAGCGGTATTCCTTACCTGCGGACATAACATTAACACGCAGATATATCACAAGAAGGCGTACTCAAGAACCATTCAATATATCACAAACGAGTGGCTCAGTGGTAAAACATTCCGTGCACTCAGGGCATATTTTCGTGAACCGGATTGCTAGGGTCCCACCACCATTCAGAGGTCCGAGACATGACAGTCAACTTTGAGCATTCTAGTCTTTTTGGTACGGGGCCTAAGACTCTCATTATGCTAACGACGAAAGCCAATTACTTTAGGCAATCTCGTCCGAACAACATAATGCGGGTATGGTTTAGTTATTGCCCGTTGCTCAATTCGTTAGTTCAATACTAGACTGACGCGGGTCAGCTTCCCATTGCCCGTTCGGCTCACTGGCCTTTACTAACTCACAGTTCACACTAGCCACACGGTCTCTGACAGTCTGGCTTCATAAATAAAATACTATATGGAAGCTATCACCAGCAATAGTCAGTATCGTCTGGCTTTAGCGACAAAACTCTCTTCTGTCTCCAGACTCTGCCGCAACTAGAACATCAGTCCAGAAAAACCTGCAGCACCCTGCAGTGCCAAAAAATTGGTCTTTCACAACAATCATAGCTCACCAAGAGCTATCTCCAGCGATACTCTCTGTCATCCGACGATATCCAACAGTTATTCAAACTGTGGTATTTTTTGGGTATTTTCCTGGAGCACAGGTCCAGTACTTCCTGCTACTCTCATTTCACGAGTACAAACCACAGACCTTGTAAACTATACATTTATACTCAAAGTCTTATCTGACACCCAAAATAAAATATCACAAATCCAGACCAACCTGTTTTAATGGGTTTCACACATCATACCTATTCTGTACTGTGATTTCTAGATTATATATGCAAAACCACTCGAGGATATCACGTATCAACCCATCAGAATTCCCTCAATTCTCCACCTTTTGGTGCAGGACTCCTTGCATATGCAAAAGAAGAACTTCACTTGTCCAATAAGGAAGTTCATTGCCCTCATAATTCATTTTGAAGCCATGAATTAGCATTTTATCCAGCTGGAAAGGAGCACCACACTTTCCCCCTTCGCGAATCGTGCCTCAGTTCTTGATTATGACTCCTGGATCTCCTTCACCAAGCCTTGCTAAGTTCAGCCTCAACTTTCTTCATCCTTAGCTCTTTTCTCTGAAGAATTTGGATGACAAGTAGGAGCGAGAGTGATAAGAAGAGAAATGACTTCTCTTTTCTCCACTTCTCTGCTTAAGTGGTCTCGGGATTAATCCCAGCCACAGGATCATTTCATCCAGAGAAAGCAATGTCCACGATTTTAGCTGATAAGTCAAACTTAATGCTATCGCCTTGCGATATCCGCTATTGCCTGGGAGATATCATTTGTAGCCACTTTGACCCCAATCAACCATCGCTCTTCGGCCGTCGTCCAGCCATGTCACATGTGTGCAGCCATACGTGGCAGTATCGCCTGGAAATACCCACTATCGCCACACCGATAGCTCAATCAATGCTTCATCAAATGCATTGAGAGCGTCGAGCGCGTCGAGAGCATCGAGTGTGTAGAGTCTTCTCAATGTTTCGTTGAAAGCGTCGAGTGTTATCACTATCTCCAGTAATACCCACTGTCGTCCGGCGATAGCCACTTTTAAGTTCCGTTTTCTAGTTTTTGGGGTGTTACAAACCTCCCCTCCTTACAAAACTTTTGTCCCAAAATTTTATTCATCTGTAGTAATACAGTACAAAACTATTACATCTATACACTTACAAAAACAACTCGGGAAACTCATCTCGCATGGTTTGCTCATGCTCCCATGTCAATTATTCACAAACACAATTGTCCCAACGGACCTTGACCATCCCGATTGTCTTGTTCCATAGCTGCCTGACCTCCGTATCCGCGATCCGAATGGGTCTAACCATCGTTATTAGCCCACCATCGGCTGGTACTTGATCATCAACCACTAGTTGCTTCAGCTCTTTCAAATATTTCGACAACACTGATATATGAAACACACCGTGCAAACCACTTAGCTCCGCCAAAAAAGCTAATTGTTAGGCATGTTCTCCAATCCGGTCAACCACTTCAAACGGACCAAGATACCTCGGACTCGACTTTTTCAAGAGCCGAATGCTAGACACGCCTTTGAATGACTTTATCTTCAGATATAGCCAAATGGCCACCGCAAACTCCACATTTTGGTGCTTGGTGTTGTAGTATTTAGATTGCCTATCATGAGCTACCAACAACCGCTCTCATACAATATGTATTGTAGAGTTTGCATCTTCGACCTCCTTATGCTTATACAACTTCGATTCACCTATTTCTGCACAAGCTAAAGGAGTACGACACTTCCTACCGTATAAAGCTTCGAAGGGCGCCATCTGAATGATAGCTTGATAGCTATTATTATAGGCGAACTCGATCAGATAGAGATGGTCCTCCCACCTCTTCCCGAAATCCAAGACGCACATCTGTTCCTCCATTGTTCTGTTAGTTCTCTCGGTCTGACCATCCGTCGCGGATGAAAGGCCGTACTGATGAGTCCGATTTATATAGGGGGTTTCGGAATCATCTGGGCTGGTTTTCATGCAATTGCACTTCACTTTTAATATGATATTGTTGATATTTCATTTATACAGTTTTCATGTTAAGTGCTTTGTTTTGGACATTGTGGTGTGCAATTGCACATTCTGTTGTTGGGGGTAAGCGCATGGTGCTCCACTGAGGCTCTTTTTATTTGCTTTTGTTGCATTTCTGCTTTGTTGGAGGGTCCTGTTTGCTTTTATTTATTTGTATGCAGGTGGTGCGTTTTTCCCAAGATTGGAATGCTGGTTTGAGGAAAACGCACGGTCGTGCATTTTCTTAGCACACGGTTCTTTGCGATCGTGCGTTTTGTTTGTGCAGGAGAAACGCTGAGTGGAGCTCGACGAATTTGTTCGAACTGAGCTCGACGGTCTTAACGCACGGTTGATGTACGGTTTCTTCGTTACCATGCGAGATGGAAACGCATGGTTATCCTTTAGCTTTCTTGTCCTTCCGTTCTTTGGTTAATCGTGCGATTTGTTCACGCACGGTTCCCATACAGTATCTTGTTTTCTTGTGCTCCGTGTTTACCCGTGCGATTTCCTTGACGTACGGGCGGAAGCACCTGTGCGCGAGTACAACGTACGGGTCAACGCATCTTCTTCCTCAAGCTTGGCCTGTAAATTAATAACACACAGTTAGTGCACGGTCGTGCGCCAACCCGTGCGTGCCTATTTTTCTGACCTGCTTCTATTTAAAGCGCAGATTTTCCTCCATTGGGGTGAGATTTTTTTCCCCAGCCATTTTTTGCCTCCGAGGAAGGGTTCCACCATTTCCCTTCTTCTTCCACCTTAGGGAGGTGCTCCAGGCAAGCTTTCAATGCCATATTCAAGCCGGAGCTTCCTCTCGGCCTCCTCTTTCATCCTTGAGCTTCAAGAAGAGTTTTGACCTAGCTTTCTCCATCAAACTAGGAGATGTTTGTGCCATCCTCCACCAGATTGTGACATGAAGAAGATGGGTCCATTGGGAGTGAGTCACAGCCTCCTCTACCCCTGACGCAGTTGAGGACCGAGCTAGGACGCGAATTGACAACCCAGCGATTCCTTCCGTGAATCCTCATCAAGACTTCGGATCTGGTAGATTTCGCACACTTTTCTTCTCTTGTTGTTGATAGCGTAGTTTAATCACTTGTATTTGATGAAGTGTGTTTAGTTTGTAAAACGTTTGTATACAATCATGTTTATGTGATTTTATATTTTCGTTATTTGCTTGAGGTGCGCCTTAATTTTCCATCCGCCACCACATCCGTTCTGCCGCTCTATTGATTGCTAGAGGTGTGCATAGCGAAGAGGTGATATCGACCCTCACTCCGCCATTCTCACTAGCTCATCCGCAATCCTACTCATCCATCCGCCTAGCGATCAAATCGCACGGTTACCCTGTAGTATCTTGTTTTCCTGCGCTATATGTTTACCCGTGCGATTTCGTTCACGCATGGGCGGAAACGCCCGTGCACGAGTACAACGCACGGGTCAATATATCTTCATCCACAAGCTTGGCCTGGAAGTTAATAACGCACGGTTAGTGTACAGTCGTGCGCCAAACCGTGCGTGCCTATTTTTTTGACCTGCTTCTATTTAAAGCGCAGATTTTCCTCCATTGGGGAGAGATTTTTCTCCACCGCCGTTTTCCGCGTCCGAGGAAGGGTTCCGCCATTTCCCTTCAGTTCCACCTTATGGAGGTGCTCCAAGAAAGCTTTCAATGCCATATTCAAGTCGGAGCTTCGTCTCGGCCTCCTTCTTCATCCTTGAGCTTCAAAAAGAGTTTTGACCTAGCTTTCTACATCAAGCTAGGAGATCTTTGTGCCATCCTCCACCGGATCGTGACACGAAGAAGACTGGTCCATTGGGAGTGAGTGACAGCCTCCTCTACCCCAGACGCAGTTGAGGACCGAGCTAGGATGCGAATTGACATCCCGGTGATTCCTTCTATGAATCCTCAGCAAGACTTCAGATCTGGTCAATTTCGCACACTTTTCTTCTCTTATTGTTGATAGTGTAGTTTAATCTCTTGTATTTGATGAAGTGTGTTTAGTTTGTAAAATGTTTGTATACAATTATGTCTATTTGATTTTATATTTTCGTTATTTGTTTGAGGTGCGCCTTTATTTTCCATCTGCCACCACATCCGTTCTGCCGCTCTAGCCATTGATAGAGGCGTGCATAGCGAAGAGCTGCTCTCGACCCTCATTCCGCCGTTCTCACCACCTCATCCGCAAGCCTACTCGTCCATCCGCCTAGCGATTCGGTGCATAACGGCCCTTGTAATCTTCCATCCCGCCTAGCGAAGCATCGCATACCGGCATTGCATAGGAGTAGTTGTTATTGTTTTATTTTATTTATCCACAGCTATCAAAACCCCCCTTCATTAACTCCGACCTAAGGACTTCAATCTCAAGTCCTCCTCAAAAATTAACTCCACCTTATTGTGTTCCTTGAAGAGATCAATACTTGGGGAAATTCACCCATTTTATATTACTTGTGTGACCGGTACACTAGACGTTCAACACATGAAGTTTTTGGCGCTGTTGCCGGGGAACATAGTCGTGTGAGTTTTTGGAGAGGGCGATAGGAGATAGAAGACCTTTTCCATTTGTTTATTTCATGTTTCTTTTTTTGCTATAATTTTTAGAATTTGTTGCTTATCTTTTTTATTTGTTGCTTTTCTACTTATAAATTTTCTACTGCAGGTATTCCTTCTCTTCTATCTGCTAGTGTATAGTTAATTTTTGCTTAGAATATTTATGTGGGTGAATTTTTTCTTGCTGCACCATGTTTTCTTATATGAATATCTGTTGCAAATGTATGAGGATTATAGGCATGGTAGTGATGAGTTCCCCACTGAAGATAGTGAGCATGATTCTCGGGTTCAGTGTATGCAGCACCGTCCTCTTATGGTACTTCATACACCAAACCCATGTCTTATGGTGACTTCTCTTCTACACCTTCACCTTTTATTATTACTCTTCGGTCCCACCTGGACCAAGGAGTAATGGAAAGCGGTGTTTGTGTTGTCGTAGCACCGACAACATGTTGAAAGATTGCGCAGAATTTCATCGCCAGTTGGAGGAGGATGATGAACTAGCTATCCGATTCATTCCATCCACCTATCAATCGGCTTCCCCTTCCTATTCTGATGATATATTCGCAGCACCACCTTGTCTATGGGGGACTGTTGCGGATATACTCATCAGACTTTCTACTAATCGGTGTGACGACATTGTGGTGCAGTCTCTCCCCATGCATTCTTCCACTCTTTTGTATTCACCCCCGGAGGAACCTGCACATATTTTCTCTGATGTTATTGTTCCTCTGCTTTCTTTGCAAGAATTATCTGTCCCAATTTCTAGTGAGTTGGTTGATGATACCGACGATGATCTATGCTTGGATCTTGCTGGGAGTGAGACCGGGACAACTCCCCCTATTTCTGATTATTTTAGTTCTTCATCCCCTTTATTTCTTGATGCCCTTTCTATATCTGAGCTGGTGCAGGTTGAGTCTTCGCAGGTGCTTCAGGAGGAATTGGTACTTTCAGCTCGAGCCATCGATGATAGCATCCTCTTTTGCGAGGAGGTTGATTCCTCCTCTATTGAGGAAGCTCCATTGATTGCTTTCTCCTCCTGCCGTCTCCCAGTAGTAGACATTAACTTACTGGGCAAGGATATATTTTGTGGTGAGATGAGTGAGGACCAGAGCTCCTCCTCTTATTACTTCCTATTTCCTCTGCCTGCGAGGACCAGATATGATTATTTAGGCAAAGGGGTAACTGTTTTATCACCGTATCGGTACCCGTTACCCCAACGGATAATGGAATAGTTGCATGTGCATTTTTCTTTTCATATGCACATTAGCTAAAAATGTATAGAATTTAATAAGTCATGCTGGGATGACAATAACACCAGTACTTATCTTTCATTTACTGCATTTTTATTTTTTATGTCTATCTTAATTTGTATTTCTTTGTATATTGTATATTTTTCTTTTGTTTTTGAGGAGCTCACCCCTGCAGGTATTCATGGCAAACTAATATTGGCGGGGTTGTGATTCTTTGTTTGGCAGGCCTGTCTCTTTTTTTCAAGCGTCTTCTGGTATGCTCACTAGCTGAGCATTGGATAACCTCTTGCCTTGTCTCTATTTCATTTAAATTTCTATATCATATGCTGTGTAGCTTAGTTTAGGGCTGGGGGAGAGTTATTATTTGTTACCTTTTGCACGCGTATATTTCATTTGCATACTAGAAGGTTTTATTATTTTATTTTTATTAGTACATCTCATCGCACACCACTACATCCACATGAGTGTGTGCTTAGCTGTTAGCGTTCTGCGAGTTAAACTCATTTATTTTGTATGATTTGGGAAAATTATTGTATTGGCATAGGATTGTGAGATGGAGTAAAATGTTGACCTTGCTATGCCCCTAGTCAAGTGCTCTTGTCTCGTGTAGAAATTGGAGTAGATTTAATTTTTTTGTATGCTTAACGTTTTATATTTTTCTATTTGCGTAAAGACTTTTTATTCTACTCAAAAATTGGTGAATCTTATGTGAATCGAACAGTAGTGTAGGGATGTGTGTAGTCGTCACTAGACTCATTTTGCTCGAGTCGGGAGGATGTTACGCCCCGAAACTCAAAAGAGCGACGGGAGGCGTTTTGAGCCACGTTTGGTATTTTGCAGGGGGTACATAGCCTTGGACACGGGCGTGTCCCAGGACGTGTCGTGTTTGGGTCGATGATTTGGCTGAGAGGCCGATGAATTCTGGAGTCGATGATCGTCGAGCAGTGAACACGGCCTGAGACATGGGCATGTCCAAGGGCATGTCGAGCTTGTGTCGACGATCTGCCAGGGAAGTCGACATTTTCGCTAGACGATGTGTCAAGAGAGGGAACACGACCTAGGACATGGGCGTGTCCAAGGCCGTGTCGGGTGGTCGACGAACTGTGCTCAACGAAGTGTCAAGATAGTGAACACAACCTGGAGACCAGGCGTGTTTTAGTATGACACGTACGTGTCAAATTGGACATGGGCGTGTCCAAGACCCGTATGAGTCTCAGGTTGGTGTTGGTCCTGTGTTGATGGAGGAACACGCCCGAGAACACGAGCATGTACTGGATGACACGAGTGTGTCAGGTCTAAGACTGGCATGTCGGTTGCCCGTGTGCTTTTTGGGATGCGTCGGTTTCGATGGCGAATGGGGGACACGGCTCTGGACACGGGCGTGTCACAGGCCGTATTTAGCCCAGATTTTACTTTTCAGCTCCAGATCGTGGCCGTTCGTTTCTTTATTTTGGGATCCGGCGGCTGGGGGTTATTCCTACTGGGATATACTCGGGAATAGGGTTTGAAATCCCTCATTTCTTTCACTTAGTCTCTTTCTAAACTTTAGAGAGAGGGGAGAGCAAGGAAGGAGAAAGGAGGCTAAATCCGGTTACCGGCGGAGCTACGGAGCTCCGAATCACGAGCCGACTTTGAATCTACGGAGGCAAGGAGATTAATGTGCTTTCCATCCGCATACATCTTCATGGTGCTAAGGAAAAGCGCTAGGGTAATGATTCTCTACTTGAGCATGTGAAGCTCTCTTTTCCTTTGCATAGGACGCCCTCTCATGCGAGTTTGCGATGAGTTGAGGCATTCCTTCGGGTAGACAAGAATAATCCCCGTTGTGTACATGTAGAGTCCGTAATCGAGAACGGATATAGGTATGATGTGTGAAGCCTGCTTGGAAAAGTTGGTCTGGATCGATGATGTTGCATTGCATAAATGACCGGAGAAGACTCCGTGCAATTAGTTGTTTTTCGGGTTTTCTACGCGGTAGATTGCAGCAGGGAGCCTTGGAGAGTATCCTCGAGGTGCACACAGAAAACTGGGCAGATGCGTGATTCTGCCATCTTGGTGGCCTGGGAGCCATCTTGCTCATAACTGGGTTATGTAATATTGTTTGTTCGATTCGCGGGCTTCGTGGAAGCTTAACCCGCGCCGATAACTTTAAGTGTTATGGCGAAGTGAGCAACAGGTTGAGTGGAACCATTCCTGCTCTATGCAGTTTCGGTGTTAGTGGCCTAACGAGGGCATAGAGGTCGAGTCTTAGGCTGTCGATGATTTCAAGTGTCATGACTTCTTCCTCAAAGACTCAAATGCTCACGAGATGTGTCGTCCGAGTGACGGTGGTGAGACCGCGGCTTTGACCGGGTTCACCGAAAATGTGCCCTGAGTGCACGGGGTGTGTGGCCGTGCGTGCCTACGCCTATCATGTAGTGTTATTACTATATAATGCTTGGTTATGCTAATAAAGTGCAGGGATGGAGCATCGCCAACCCGAGTTTGGGGGCGGGATTGTTATAATTTGGTCAGCATAGCTGACCGTTGCCTTTGTTTGCCACCGTTGCGGTGGATTGTTGCTTACAGGTACTGCAGGACCAAGCGATAAATAGCGGGCTAAAGCCAAAGATGCTGAGCCGGCCCTCGAAGCCCTAAATATTGACTGTTTATTTTCTTTATTCATGTGTGACCAGCCTGCGAGCCATGTTTTGCAAAACATGTAATATGAGTAAACAAATGTAAGGCCTTAAGGCCATCGTACTTGTGTATTGTACTTCGTTCCTGTTGGTTTGAGTAGTGGACATTCATGCTCATGCTGGGTTCTTTATATTGCAACTTTAAATTGCTTCCGCTAGAATGACTCTGTGTAGGATGTTGGATATTAGTTTGATGGCTTCCATTGAGTAAGCACCCGGTCTGTCTGTGGTATATGGCATCGGGCCCCGGCCGGACCTACTGCTATATGCTATGCAATGGATAGGGGGTGTTACAATTTGGTATCAGACTACTAGTTTCGGTCAGGCTTAAAAAGAATTCGTGGACGAATTCTTTTTACGGGGTGGAGAGCACATGTGTTTGCGTCATCGTTATAACATCAAAAGAACCCATGAATGTCCACTTAGGAATGAAAATACAGGTGTTTGACGAACCTGCGTGTTCCTATAATTGCTTTTTGCAATTTTTTATGGTCGCTTAATGGTGTTTTGTACAACTATAGGTGACTAGAAGAGGTGCTGGGCTGTCTGAACGCCGAGTTTCCGAGGCTAGTAGTGTACTAAATGATGCTCCTGTAACAACTCCATCGGCTGAGACCATACGATTGGTGGCCGAAGTAGTGTTTGCTATGATTAATGCGCAGCCTGCAAGGCAGATGTAGCAGCCCGCTTCTGCGATGGAGCAGGTACCTCTTCAAGAGGCTGAGCAGAGAAGGGTGGAGCAGGTTGTAGTGGAAGCTTTGGTTCCAAGGAGAGCAACCGAAAGGCAGCTGAAGCACGTTATGAGCTTTAATACTCCCGTATTCTCGGGGTTGGGAACAACATCGCAAGCTGAAGACTGGCTCTCCCGAGTGAAGAGAGTCCTGACAGCTACTGAGACGGAGGAGTGGCAGATGACCACTGTAGCTATGTTCTTGTTGGATGGAGACGCTAGGCTATGGTGGGAGTGTTTGGAGCTGTATCTCTTGAGAAGAAGACAACTTATCGAAGTCTCAATGGAAGAGGTCTCAAGACTATTCTGGTCAAGGTACCTCCCTTCGGCGCAGAGGATAGCTTTGGAGAATGAGTTCCTGAAATTGGTGCAAGGAGAGAGTAGCGTGGATGAGTACCTCCACGAGTTTACTCGATTGGGTCGGTATGTTAGATCTAGGTTCGCGGATGAGGAGCGTCAGACCAACTGTTATTATGAAGGTCTGAGAGATGACTTGAGGTTACTACTCTTGGGGCCAATGACGTAGAGCTTCTTGACCCTGGTCAACACAGCTCGATCTTTGGAGAAGGATATGAAGAACATACAAGCGAAGAAAAGCTCTGGTGATAAGAGGTCGGAGTTCAAAGTACCAAACTCCTCAAAGTCTGTGTTCCAGAAGTGGAACAAGAAAACTAGGACTTCGGGTCCAGCCCCCTCTGCTGGTGCTTCTGGGGCGACTACGGGTCGGACCCTGGGCGCAGTTGCAACTGTGGGAAGCCGGGGCATTATGCTCGTGAGTGCTGGGGTGGACGGCCAAAGCCTGAGTTGAGGTCGGGAACAACATATAAAGAAAAGGGCAATGCAGTGGAGTCAAACGCATCCCATTATGCTCTTGCTCAACCAAGAGTTTATAATCTTGGCCAATAGGATGCCATCAAAAAAGCGGATGTGCTGACAGGTACGATTTAATTTATAACAAGTTAAATTTTAAATACTTGTTATGCACATGTTACCTTACCACTGCTTGTTTAGGATTTGTTTTGATTTGCGAGTATCCGGCGAGAGCAGTCTTTGATACGGGAGCTTCACACTCCTTTTTATCCGAAGGGTTCATATCGTGCATCGGAGTACCTTCTTCCATGGCGAAGGACAAACTGGATGTGTTGTTACCGAATGGGTGTTCGATGCGCGTGGAGAGAATCTGTGGCATTTAGATTCATATTGGGAGTCAGGAGTTCCATTTGCTAGGGTTGTTTGTGCCGCTGGTGGAGTTCGACATAATATTTGGCATGGACTTGCTCTCGGAGCAGCAAACTCATATTGATTGCGGTCGCAAGGAAGTCAAGTTAGGAACGGGTTGTGAGACGACATTTATAGGCTTGAAAGGGTCGAGCAAGACTTTAATGTCTTCTCTTTAGGCGGTGAAGGTGGTTCATGCTGGTGCAGAGTTGTTCTTTACACTAATGGAGGTTGCAAAGCCTAAGCCTACATTGGATAGTATTTCAGTTGTATCAGAGTACCCTAATGTGTTACCTGGTGATCTTCCTCGAGCTCCACCTCAACGGGAGATAGATTTCACGATTGAGCTAGTGTCAGGTGCATAACCTGTGTCACGCTCTCCGTATCGGCTAGCGCCTAAGGAAATGGCGGAGCTGAAGGTGCAACTTCAAGAGTTGTTGGAGCAAGGTTATGTGCATCCAAGTTCGTCACCTTGGAGCGCACCGGTCCTCTTTGTTAAGAAGAAGGACATGAGCTTGAGACTTTGTATTGATTACCAAGAACTGAACAAGTTGACGGAGAAGAACAAGTACCAAATCCCAAGGATTGATGATCTATTTGATCAGTTAGTCGGGTCGACAGTGTACTCAAAGTTGGATCTCAAATCCGGTTACTATCAGCTGAGAATAAGGGAGAATGATATCCCTAAGACAACATTCAGTATGAGATACGGGCATTACGATCTTACGGTCATGCCGTTTTGGGTGACGAATGCGTCATCGATGTTCATGGATTTGATGAACAGGACTTTCAGGGAATACTTGGACCATTTTGTGATCGTCTTCATCGACGACATTTTTGTGTACTCGCAGAGTGAGGAAGATCACTTCAAGCATCCTCACTTGGTTTTGGACACGCTGAGCAGGAATTAATTGTACGCCAAGTTCTCGAAATGTTAGTTTTGGTTGTCCTTAGTGGCGTTCCTCTGTCATATAGTGAGTGGAGATGGGATTGCAGTGGATCCGGTGGAGATGGGATTGCAGTGGATCCGGCGAAGATTATTGCAATACGAGAGTGGCCTGTGCTTTCTACGGTAGCGGAAGTCCGGAGTTTTCTAGGGCTTGCAGCTATTACATGCGCTTCGTGGAGAACTTCTCACGGGTAGCATCGCCTTTCATGACTTTGAAAAGGAAGGAGCAGAAGTTCATTTGGACGCCGGAGTGCGGACGAGCTTTTGAGGAATTGAAGTGTCGGTTGACCACGACGCCTATGCTGAGTTCACGGAGTGGGACCAAAGGTTTTGAAATCTATAGCGATGCTTCGGGCAGTGGTTTGGGTTGCGTGCAACTGCAGTATGGAAGCGTTATAGCGTATGGCTCGAGATATCTGAAAGTGCACGAGAGGAATTATCCGGTGCATGACTTGGAGTTAGAGGCCGTAATTTTTGCCTTGAAGCTGTGGAGGCACTACTTGTATGGGTAAGGGTCGATATCTATACCGACCATAAAAGCTTGAAATATTTGTTAGATCAAAAAGATCGGAACATGCGGTAGCGTAGATTGATGGAGTTCCTAGGGGACTATACATTTAAGATCCACTATATGCCTGTTAAAGGCAATGCGGTTGCGGATGCGTTGAGTAGCACGGCCCCAGCTCAAGACAATTGGCTGTCGGTCCATGACGAGCGGTTGGTTCGGGAGTTGGAGGCGTTGGAGATCTCTTGCGTAGACAAGCAGTCGAGTGCTGAAGCGCTATTGAACTGGACTGAAGTTCAGTATGACCTGGCTGATCGGATTCGGCAGGCTTTAGATGTGGATAGCAGCTTGAAGTAGCTCATGGTTGAGGCTCTGGATGGGTCAAATTCCCAATATGCGGTTGTGGATGGATTTATTTGGAAAGACGGTCGTCTGTGCGTCCCAAATGTGGGCAATTTGCGGGTGGAATTATTGTTTGAGGCGCATCATACCAAGTACATGATTCACCCGGGGAGCACGAAGATGTACCGCGACATGAAGAAACTGTTCTGGTGGCCAGGGCTGAAGAAGGATGTGGCACTTTACGTGGCTAAGTTTCAAAGTTGCGCCTTGGTGAAGGAGGAGTGACAAAAGTCGGGAGGATTCTTGAAGTCCTTGCCTATTCCGGAATTAATGTTTGACGACATTACCATGGACTTTGTGCACGGGCTGCCGAGGTTGAAAAAGGGAAACGATGCCATTTGGGTGGTCATAGATCGTCTAACGAAGGTGTCGCACTTCATTCCGCATAGGAAGGATGATCCGGTTGAGAAATTGGCAAAGTTGTATGTAGACAATATTATGCGACTTCATGGTGTGCCCTGCAGTATCGTGAGTGACCGAGATGGGCGGTTCACGTCCAATGATTGGAGGCTGGTGTAGCAGATGTTAGGAACAATGCTGAGTTTTAGCACAGCCTTTCATCCGCAAACGGATGGGCAGACCGAGAGGGTCACTAGGACGATGGAAGACATGCTTCGCATGTGCGTGCTGGATTTCAGAAAACAGTGGGAAGACCACCTATACTTGGTGGAGTTCGCGTACAACAATAGCTACCAGGCAAGCATACAAATGGGGCCCTTCGAGGCCCTTTATGGTAGAAGATATCGCATGTCATTATCTTGGTTGGAAACGGACGAGTCAAAGTTGTACAAGAGACAAGAGGTGGAGGATGATACTTCTTTGGTTCGAACAATTCGGGAGAGGTTGCTAATCGCTCAGGACCGCAAGGCTAAGTACTATAATGCCAAGCATAGGAACGTGGAGTTCGTTATTGGCGATTAGGTGTACTTGAAGATCAAGCCGTTCAAGGGTGTCTCGCGGGTGCGGCGCTTGAAGAAGCTAAGCCCGAGTTACCTTGGACCGTTTGAGGTTCTGGAGTGGATTGGTGAAGCAGATTATCAATTGAAACTATCAGTGGAGCTTAGTGGTCTACATGATGTATTCCATATATCGGTGCTACGGAAGGCGGTTCAAGAGCCATCACATGTGATCATTGTGGATCAAGTGTCGGTAGAAAATGGGTTGACGACGAAGGTCAAGCCCTTTCGAATTGAGGACTCATAAGTCAAACGGCTACGCAATAAAGAGATCAGTATGGTCAAGGTCCGTTGGGACAATTGCGGTCGGGAAGAGCTCTCTTGGGAGCGAGAGCAGACCATGCTTGAGGAGTACATGGAGTTGTTTCACTCAGGTACCGTTTAAGTTTTATGTTTCTTTCCCTTATGTAATTTCGAGGAGGAAATTCTTTTAAGAGGGAGAGAGTTGTAACGCCCCGAAACTCAAAAGAGCGATGGGAGGGGTTTTCAACCAAGTTTGGAATTTGGCAGGGGGCACACGGACTAGGACACGGGCATGTCCTACGGCGTGTCGTGTTTGGGTCGACGATTTGGCCGAGAGGTCGACGAATTCTGGAGTCGACAATCATCGAGCAGCGAACACAGCCTGAGACACGGGCATGTCCAAGGATGTGTCGAGCTCGTGTCGACGATCTGCCAGGGAATTCGACATTTTCGATCGACGATGTGTCGAGACAGGGAACATGACCTAGGACACGGGCATGTATAAGGCCCTGTCGGGTGGTCGACGAACTGTGATCGACGAAGTGTCAAGACAATGAACATGGCCTGGAGCCCAGGCGTGTTCGAGTATGACACAGGCGTGCCAAATTAGACACGTGCGTGTCCAAGAACCGTGTGAGTCTCGGGTTGGTGTTGGTCCTGTGTTAATGGAGGAATACGCCTAGGAACAAGGGCGTGTACTGGATGACAAGGGCGTGTCAGGTCTAACACGAGCGTTATTGGTGCCCATGTGATTTTTGGGACGCATCAGTTTCGACGGAGAATGGGGGATACGGCCATGGACACGAGCATGTCATAGGACGTGTTCAGTCCAGATTTTACTTTTCAGCTCCAGATCGTGGTCATTCGTTTCTTTATTTTGGGATCCGACGTCTGGGGGTTGTTCCTACTGGGATATACTAGGGAATAGGGTTTCAAGTCCCTAATTTCTTTCACTTAGTCTCTTTCTAAAGTTTAGAGAGAGGGGAGAGCAAGGAAGGAGAAATTAGGCTATATTCGATTACCGGTGGAGCTTCGGAGCACCGAATCGCGAGCCGACTTTGGATCTGCGGAGACAAGGAGATTGTGGTGCATTCCATCCGTATACATCTTCATGGCACCAAGGAAAAGCGCTAGGGTAACGATTATCTACTTGAGCATGTGAAGCTCTCTTTTCCTTTGCATAGAAAGCCCTCTCACGCGAGTTTGTGGTGAGTTGAGGCATTCCTTCGGCTAGACATGAATAGTCCCCGTTGTGTACATGTAGAGTCCTATATCGAGAACGGATATAGGCATGATGTTTGAAGCCTACCCCGACATGTTGGTCTGGATCGATGATGTTGCATTGCATAAATGGCCGGAGAAGACTCCATGCTATTGGTTGTTTTATGGGTTTTCTATGCGGTAGATTGCAGCAGGGAGCCTTGGGGACTAACCTCGAGGTGCACCAGGAAAACTGGGCAGATGCGTGATTCTGCCGTCTTGGTGGCCTGAGAGCCAACTTGCACATAACTGTGTTATGTAATATTGTGAGTTTGATTCGCGGGCTTTGTGGAAGCTTAACCCGCGCCGATAACTTTAAGTGTCATGGCGAAGTGAGCAACAGGTTGAGTGGAACCGTTCCTGCTCTATGTAGTTTTGGTGTTAGTGGCCTACTGAGGGCATAGAGGTCGGGTCTTAGGCTGTCGATGATTTCAAGTGTCATGACTTCTGCCTCAAAGACTCAAATGCTCACGAGATGTGCTGTTTGAGTAGCGGTGGTGAGACCGCGGCTTTGACCAGGTTCACCGAGAATGTGCCCTGAGAGCACGGGGTGTGTGGCCGTGCGTTACTATGCCTGTGATGTAGTGTTATTACTATATAATGCTTGGTTATGCTAATAAAGTGCAGGGAAGGAGCATCGCCGCCACAAGTTTGGGGGCGGGATCGTTATAATTTCGTCAGCATATCTGACTGTTGCCTTTGTTTGCCACCATTGTGGTAGATTCTTGCAGGTGCTGTAGGACCAAGTGGTAAATAGCGGGCTAAAGCCCAAGATGCTGAGCCGACCCTCGAAGGCCTAAATATTGAGTGTTTATTTGCTTTATTCATGTGTGACCGGCCTGTAAGCCGAGGTTTGCAAAACATGTAATATGAGTAAACAAATGTAAGGCCTTAAGGCCATCGTACTTGTGTATTGTACTTCATTCTTGTTGGTTTGAGTAGTGGACATTCATTCTCGTGCTGGGTTCTTTATTTTGCAACTTGAAATTGCTTCCGCTAGAATGAATCTGTGTAGGACATTGGATATTAGTTGGATGGTTTCCATTGAGTAACCACCCGGTCTGTCTGTGGAATATGGCGTCGGGCCTCGGCCGGACCTACTACTATATGATTTTTTCACCACTGAGTTTTAGCGAACCAGTCAACCAACAATGCCCTTACGCCCCTATTTATATTTTTTTATCTTTTCACTCATGTTTAAGGTTAAGAATGATGACTCCCAAATAATTGTTTTTGTCTTCATATATCATTTGGATCTCCCAAAGATCATCTCTCGAGAATTATTTGGGTCTCATTTTGAGCTTAAAATCTAAAGAGATCCAAAAACTGTGGGACAAGTGATAATCTCTAGGTCTCACTGCCTAATTTATAGGATCATTGTCCAAACATTCATTCATTTTGATGTTTTAAATGAAAAAAATATCATTTTTAGTTAACTTTTAATTAGTGTCAGGGTTATAGAAAAATCCAAGTTCTGCCACTGGTCATGATCATCTTTATATATAATATAGACATTCATATTATTCATGAACTATTCACTTAATAATAGAGAAAAAATTATTCGAATTAGGCTTCCAGTACATCTTAAATTCGACCTTTGATTTGAATCCGGATTAAAATTTAAGAAATACGAATCTTAATCAAATTTTCGCAAATCCATTACTCACGTAGGCTCTGTTTGGCAGCATGTTTTAGGAGTGGTGTGCCACGATTTTTTCCATCGCCCTGACAAACATAAAAATAGATGCAATGGTGGGAGAAGCCCCTCTGGCGGAATACAAAAATCACGTGTTTCTGAGTCGTGAATATATTTCACTTCTCAAAACGCGAAGGAATCCCGATTGCATCACCTTCCCAAAACCATCGCATTGATCCTCACCTTTAGTTTCCCCATCATCAGTGTCACCTACGAAGGCGAAGTCATCCTCGGTGGCAATTCTAGGACCAACTTTGGCGTCACTAACAAAGGCGGAATCATCCCCGCCTCCTTCCTACCGATCCAAACCTCGGAACTCTTCTTCTTCCACTTGTTTGCTCTTCCTCTATTTTGCTATTCCTCTGATTTGCTCTTCCCAACAATGCTAAAAAAAATCAGATCAGTCACACTGAAATGTCATTTTATATGTGTTCGTTCTTGTTTTTCTCTATCTTGGAGCATCATCTAGGATTTTGATGTCAAAATAATGGACGATGGGTTATGATGCCTAGGTTAGTAAATTCCATTTATCCTATATTTCTTTCTAATTTTCCCGTTTGGTAGTGTTTATAGATGAAAAACTATTCAAACTGTTATTTTTTGAAAAAAAAGGAAAAAGGAAAAAGGATTTCTAAATGCATATGTTTTTGATAAGTTTTTTCTCGGTGGCTAAGAACTTGTCCCAAACTACTCTCAAAGCATTGGTGCATGGTTAGTCGAGCGTGAGCGTGATGTAGGCCATCATTTTGGACTGGTTGAGCTTTGTACTGTTCCTAACGTCTTATCCCCGCTAAGCCCCATTGTGCCTACCCTTCTTTTAATTCAGCTCCACAATTATTTCACCAAAGCCTTATAGCCGATCCTAGTCGCACACCCAAGTCGAGCTATAGAGTTTTACATTTTCATTTTGGGGTGTGATGTGGTGAAATTCATTGTGAATATGTGGATGTGGTTCATAGTTTATATTTGCTGAAGTTGCTAAAAAAAGATGATTTGGAAAAAATGTATACAAAAGAATTGTAAAAAAAGTGAAAAGAAAAAGTATAATTGAAAATTCTATTTAAGATGAGATTGTATTTGGAGTAGGCGGTGCACACACCCATATTTTAAAAATTAAGTCTGGGGGTGTGGTGTACCCGCATGTATTGTGGGTAGCGTTGGATTCTTTTTTTAATGCTATCTCATTTGGGTTAGGTGTGCAGCCCTCTTATTTATCTTTGTTTACCTCACCAAAACCCAAGCCCCATGATTCTGCTAAACACCTACCGATTCATGCTTAAGTTGAACTAGTATCGTGGAGAGAGTGTGAATGGGAAAGCATATGGTCCCCGACATTGGTGGATTCCTTTGGAGGTGATCCTGAGCACGGTCTTTAGCAAATCTCACCTCAATGTCCTGCCTACTTTCTTCCTACGCGTGACCGGAAGATTCACTGTGATTCTATTTTTGAGTAATAATAAAATGTTGATACGCATTGTGAAAAGTGTAAACTTTTTTGCATACTTAGAAATTTCCTCTATTTATATTTTTACGCGTACGATCATGCGACTTCGCATGGTGCTCCATATCACAATTTTTATGTTAGCTAGTTTATTTTACCTATTTGCATATATTTTGTTTGCTCGGGATGCGCAAATAGGTAAGTCTGGGGGTGTGATGAGTCTGATTTATTTACGGTTTTTTGGACTCATTTGGGCTAGATTTCACGCACTTGCACTTCACTTTTAGTATGTTATCGTTGATATTTCATTTATACAGTTTTCACGCAAAGTGCTTTGTTTTGGCCCTTGTGGTGTGCAATTGCACATTCTATTGTTGGGGGTAAGCACATGGTGCTCCCCAGGGCTCTACCCAGTCGCTTTTGTTGCATTTCTGCTTTGCTGGAGGGTCCTGTTTGCTTTTATTTGTTTGTATACAGGTGGTGCGTTCTCCCCAAGGATGGAATGTAGGTTTGAGGAAAACGCATGGTCATGTGTTTTCTTAGCACACGGTTCTTTGCGATCGTGTGTTTTGTTTATGCAGGAGAAACGCTGAGTGGAGCTCGACGAATTTCGTCGAGCTGAGCTCGACGGTCTTAACGTACGGTTGACGTATGGTTTCTTCGTAACCATGCGAGAAGGAAACACATGTTTTTCCTATAGCTTTCTTGTCCTTCCATTCTATGGTTAATCATGTGATTTGTTCATGCACGGGCGCCAGCCCCCATGCGCGAGTAAAACACAAGGTTCCCCTGTAGTATCTTGTTTTCATGTGCTCTATGTTTACCAGTGCAATTTCCTTCACGCATGGGCAGAAGCGTTTGTAAGCGAGTACAATGCACGGGTCAACGCATCTTCATCCGCAAGCTTGGCCCGGAAGTTAATAATGCACGGTCATGTGCCAAACCGTGTGTTCCTATTTTTCTAACCTGCTTCTATTTAAAGCGCAGATTTCCCTCCATTGGGGAGAGATTTTTCTCCCCCGCCGTTTTCCGCCTCCGAGGAAGGGTTCCGCCATTTCCCTTCATCTTCCACCTTAGGGAGGTGCTCCAGGCAAGCTTTCAACGCCATATTCAAGCTAGAGCTTCCTCTCGGCCTCCTCTTTCATCCTTGAGCTTCAAGAAGAGTTTTAACCTAGCTTTCTCCATCAAGCTAGGAGATGTTTGTGCCATCCTCCTGTTTAAAATTGTGAAGTGAAAGTGGGTGAATGGAAGACTTGGGCAACCTATCCACGCGGACTATGCAGATAGGGTTGGCGGACAGTTAGGTCGGCGGGGCTGATGCAGATGGATTTTTTTATGGCGGCCTAGGCGATCTGTTTGCGTGGACTACGCGGACAGCAGTGGCGGTTAGCCAGACCAGTTTATGCTCTGCAAATAGCTGGATCCCAGAATTTAACTGGGCAGATAACAACTCTATCTGCGGAGTCCAGCACAAAGTGGACTGAAGAACTGGAGCTCGGCAGAAGCCTTGGTCTTTCTCTGGTGAAGTGATGAGTCCGATTTATATAGGGTTTTTCGGACTCATCTGGGCTAGTTTTCATGCGTTTGCACTTCAATTTTAGTTATATATCATTCATATTACATCTTGCCTATATTTCTATAGGAAGTGCACACTTAGGCCCGTGGTTGTGTATTTTTGTACTTTTATGTTTGTACTCCTTTTTGTGATTACCTGGAATGTCTTCACAAATCAGTGCTGTGTTTAGGGGTCGTGTGCGTGTTCCGGGGATGTTTTGAAGCAGGAATACTGCGCACGATCATCAGATATAGAGCGCACGACCACTGGTCGTGCGCCGATGATCGTGCGCAATGTACCTTGATTTCAAAATCTGCCTGGGGTAATCGCACGACCACTGGACATATTGCGCATGACCATCGATCATGCGCCACTGATCGTGTGCATTGATTCCTCTTTTCCTGGAGTCCTGTCTGGGGTAATCGCACGACCATTGAACTTAGTGCGCACGACCACTGGTCCTGCGCCACTGCTCGCGCGCGTTATCCCAGTTTTTATTCCTAATCTGCCATGCCAGTGCGCATGATCACTGGAATTAGTGCGCACGACCACTGGTCGTACGCCCGTGTTCGTTGCGCATTGTTCATTTCTGCTTTGTATAAATATCACAGGTCTCGCCCTAATTCAGATAGCTGGGATTGCTCGACATTTCTCCACCGTTTTTCGTCTTCTCCGCCGCTTTTCATCATCTTCCACCCTAGGGAGGTGCTCCGGGCAAGCTTCCACCGCCAAATCCAAGTCGGAGCTTCCTCTCGGCCTCCTCCATGATCTCTTGGGTTCATTTCAAGCTTCAACTCCATAGCCATCAAGCAAAGGGAAGCTTGCAACTTTCGTCCGCTATCGTGACACGAAGAAGATGTGCCATTGGAAGGTGGTGACAGCCCTTCTCTACCCCGGACACAGTTGAGGACCGAGCTTGGATGCGGATTGACAACCTGATGATTCCAACCGTGAATCCTCAGCAAGACTTCAGATTCGGTCGATCTCTTGACTTGTTCTCCCTTTATTGTTTTATATGTGTGTTAAAACTTCATTTATATTGATGATGTGCACTTTGATTGTATATGTTATGTGTTTCATGTCTATGTGATTCCTATTTCATTTTTCTGCTTAAGTTGCTTGAGGTGCGCCATATTTTTTCCACCATCCATCCGCCCTTGCCGCACTAGCAATTGCTGGTGGCGTGCGTAGTGAAGAGGTGCTCATGACCCTCATTCCGCCATTCTCATCACCTCATCCGCAATCCTACTCGCCCATCCGCCTAGTGATTCGGTGCATAGCGGCCCGACTAGTCTTCCATCCCGCCTGACGAAGCATCGCATAGCGGCGTTGCATAGGAGTGGTTGATAGTGTTTTATTTTCTTTATCTGGAATATCAAAACCACCCATCATTACCGCCGACCTAAGGACTTCAATCTCAAGTCCTCGAAATTAACTCCACCTTACTGTGTTCCTTGAGAGATCGATACTTGGGAAAACTCACCCATTTTATATTACTTGTGCGACCGTTTCACTGCCGTGATCTTTATGATGAATTGTAAATATACGCATTTTGTGTACAATAAATAAGTCGTTTTTGTTAATTTTTGTCATTTTTACTTATTTTTCCTTAATAAATTACTCCTATTTTTGTAACTATTTTGCTAACATAATTAATTTTATTTTCCAGGAAAAAAATAAAAATCTTCCAAAAATTGACAAGTCACGCCCGTGACTTGCTGGTCACGCCCGTGACATGACCCGTGTCCAGTGCTCGACGTTTTCCGATCGACGATTTTCGCGCTCACCGATTTCTGCTCGATAATCCTTGACACGCCCGGCCACATGCCCATGTCAATCCGACACGGGGCGTGACCCAAGCCCGTGACCACTTCAGCAAGCTCGACGAAAATTCTGCTCGACGTTTTCAGCTCGACGATCGTCGACCAACCTGACATGCCCGACGTCACGCCCGTGACCAAGGGCGTGACTCCTCCATCTGGCTGAGACCCGCACTCGATGATCTTCCCGCTCGACGATCGTCGAACCCATTCTTGCCTCTCGACGATCGTCGAACCCATTCTTCCCGCTCGACGATCGTCGAACCCATTCTTCCCATTCGACGATCGTCGAACTCCTCGACATTCGCGCTCGATGATTTTTCAACTCGACAAGACCCGGTGACAGCTCAGACCCGCGCCCAGATCTACCTCCCGGACATGCCCAGAATCACGCCCGTGACCTGGGACGTGACCAACGCGAGACCGACACGTGTCCAGCCCGAAGTCCACTTTCCCGTCAAATCACCAGCCGCATTTTGTACATTGCTGACACGCCCCCCCCCCTACACGCCCGTTTCAGGGGGCGTGTCACCTGAAAGTTTTGCCTATTTATACCAGTGTTCTGGATGTAATCCTGTTCCCCTTTTGGATCCATTTTGTATAGGGGAAGTGCTGTTTGGATGCTTCCAAAGTCTATATAAGGGATATTTCCCCCACTCTCTTTAGCTTTTATTTTTGGTGTCTTTGTAACTCGTCCTCTTATTTAATAAAATCTGTTTTCATCTCTTATTATGGCTTTGGAAAGGATCTACGCAACTCCTCTCTTATGCAATCTTATGCTTATTTTTGTTTTAACTTATTTTTTGTTCTTTTAGAATGGGTGTGTGAGTGTATGAGTATAGTTTTCATGTTTTTATGTTTAGTTATTTTTACTTTGTTTCGGTTAAACTTAGGTTTTGATAGCTTTTATTTCATTCCTATAGATCCGAAAAAACGATTTCAAATTGTTTTCATTTTTTTTAACTTAGATTTTTATTTTTATGTGGTAAAAACTTTTTCGTTCTTTTCGCTTTATTTTCACTTTTTAACAACTTTTACAGAGTTATAGGAATGATAATATAGTCGTTTTAATTTTTCATGCACTTCGATTTGTCGTTTAAACTTTTGCTCCTTTTATTTTTTCGACTTCTTTTTATGCATTTCTACCGCATTCTAGCTGTAGAAATGTATTCGTTTTAATTTTTCAAGCACTTTCATTTTTGCATTTATTTGCAAACTTTTTCGCTCGTTTAATTTTTATTTTAGCTTTTTATGCATTTCTACCGCATTATAGCGGTAGAAATGTAGTTGTTTTAATTTTTAGATAACTTAGTTTTTCTCATTTTTTATGTATGCACATTTATTTTCCCCTACTCGTTACGAGTTAAATGGCGCATTGTTTTACTTTATTCAAGTAGAGTGCGTGTGTTTTACTTTCCTGCAGTGTGCGTGTGTTTTCATTTATGTGAGAGAGTGTGTGCGTGAGTTTTACTTTATGTAGAGTGCGTGCGTGTGTTGCATTTATTTAGTCCTACTCGTTTGAGTAGGATCCGCTTTCTTTCTCCTGCCCACGCACTTGCGCCGGGACTCGCAATTTACAGCTTTCTTCAGTCGTAATCGTTTTAGTAGGACTTGCAATTTTCTACTTTATTTTTCTACTTTCATTTACTGTTTTTTTTACCACTTTCTTTACTGCTTTATTTTCTGCTTTTCCCGTAAGCCTTCCCCATTCCGATGAGTGGCTAACTGTTCTTAACCCTCAGTATCGAAGAGCATTGAGACAAATAAAATAGCTTAAAATAATAAAAGGTCTCATTTTTCTAATTAATTAAAGTACTTAAGGTTTGCCCGGGGTTAACGATGCGTAGGACCACATATCGATGTGTGGGCCCTATTTTCGTTTTCCATACGCGCGCCGAGAGGCCGTGCGTATGGACAGATCACCGCTTGGCAAAGAGAGTTCCGCACTAACCCTCGAGGGAGGAGGCACGCCAACTCTATCGGATTGGGTTCCCCACCCAATAGCGTGGTTCTTAGCGTAAAGCGGGCATTAAGAGAAATCCTTTGTCGGACTAACGTACGGTCGAATAGTCTTAGCGTTCATGTGAGCAATAGCCCTATAGCTAGGTGAGCTCATTCTAGTGGAACCTCCACGGCCAAGTCTCCGCCTTAATTAATTAGAAATTTAGGATCTCTTTTTATTTAAAGTTTATTTTGGTTGAAATTTTATTCGATGCCGTTGTGTTAAGATTTTCATCGGCTCCACCTTCAAGCTTTCTTTTTATGCTTTCATTTTATGTTTTCTGTCTTTTTATTATAAAAAAAAAAAATTACCCGACAAATAATTATCGCTAAAATAATAGTCCCCTCCAGAGAAGAGTAGAAATAATCGAACCGACCCCGAGAACAATACGACCTCGATATTCCACCCGGAATATCCTGTACTACTCACGATAGGTGCACTTGCCTCATTTCGTTAAAACTCGATCACAACTTTTTTATATCCAAAATAATTAAATACGTGCGCCCCGTTTTCTAAATAAAAAACCACTTCCGCTTTAATTAAATAAAATCGCCGGGTCGCCGCGTGACCGTAAATATTTTTGTAGTTTTAATCAATCAAGTTTTTGGCGCCGTTGCCGGGGAATCCGTGTCGTAATTTTTAACCCTGGAAATCTATTAATTTTACCTATATATATATATATATATAATTTGCCAATATAATATAATAATAATACTAATAATAATAATAATAAAAACTATAAAAAACATAAAAAAACTTACAAAATTAAAAAACTAAAGATTTTTTTTAAAAAAAAACCTATAAAACAAAAACATTAAAAAACACATAAAACTAAAAAATTGAAAAACCTATAAAACCAAAACAAATCTAAAAAAATGCAAAAACTTAAATTTTTTTTTATTTTCATGAAAAAAAAACTAAAACACTAAAAAAAACCTAAAAATTAAAAACATAAAAATAAAATAAAAAAAACTATTAAAACCTTAAAACTTAAAACTTAACAAAAAAAACTTAAAAACCCTCAAAACCAAAAAAACTAAAACACCTACCTAAAAACAACTAAAAAATAAAAAACGTACATAAAAACACAAAAAATACAAGTGTATATATTTTGTCTAATTTATTTTCTTTTAATTTGTTTTATTTTGTTTTGTTTCGCTTCGGCGCACTTCCATCCTTGTGCGCGCTAGGGGTGCGCATTTCCATCACACTCACGTAGCTATGGCCTTAACTACCTTCGACTCCCCCACGCACATGCCCCCCTACCGCCCGCAATCTTTTCGCCGAGTTTATATTTTCGTTTTATTTTTTCTGTTATATTTTTTCTTCTTTCTTCTTCTTCTAACAATAATGCAGGGTTTCAACCCGGTCCTCCCCGAACTCATCTAAGGGAAGCTTCTACCCTCATTTTATTTATTTATTTTATTTTTGTACATATTATGATTTGTATATTATCGTTCCGCATACTTACAATGCAACATTGGGGACAATGTTGGGTTTAAGTATGTGGGTGTTTTTCTATTCTGCATTTTTTTTTATTATTCCGTACTCATAAAAAATACAAAAAAAATTGCAAAACTTAAAACATAAAAAACAAATTCTCCTTGTTTTTTATATAATAAAAAAAACTCAAAAAAATCATAAAACTCAAAAAAAATCACAAAAAAACTTATAAAATAAAAATTGAAAAAAAAACAATCATCAAACACAAAAAATTCAAAACAGTTTTGTTTGCTTTGTAAATAATTTTTGTCAAAAATCTTTCTCTTCCACCCCCCATCTTCTTATTTATAAAAGCTCGCATTTTGCCTCCCCGCGGCGTTCGACTCATCGAACCAACAACCCAAATAAGAGTCTGTTCGCGGGGCGCCTTCGAGTTTTTACTTTCGCCAATTTTGTGGCATATGGTGTGGGGCCCCGGCCGGACCTTCAAGTATATTTTATATGAACAGATGGAGTCGTTGCATATACCTTTAATATCAGTTATTTATCATGCTATAGCACCCTTATACTACCCTAACACAGTTATTAACTTTTATTTTTCAGTTTCAGAAAGATTAGAAAACATAATAACTAGGTAAGTAGAATTAGATCCTAAGAATGCATACTCAAGATTATTCGGTAATTTTTTAAGTTCTACTATCGGTGGATCCTTAGTATTACTCTTAAGATCTTCAAGATCTCCTAACGTAATCAAACAATATTCAATCTTCTTATTCTTCGAAACAGAGTTATCTAGATAATATAGATGTTCAACAATGTGTTGATTTTTATCTTCTTCTAGATAACTATTAGTGATGCAAATCTCTAAAGAATCTCTTTAATAATATTCAGAATTCATAGAAGTCATAATATTATAAACACCATAGCAAAAGTAGCAATGATCATAATTATCCAACGTTTGCTTTATTGTATTGCCAACTTGAAAAGTGATTTCATCTTCCCCTACTCGCAAAACTAATTTACCATCAAAAACATCAATAAGAGCTCTAGATGTGGCTAAGAATGGACGACCTAGTATGAGTGGCACTTCTACATTTTCGTCCATATCTAGAATAACAAAATCGGTGGGAAACCTAAACTTATCTACCTTAACTAATACATCCTCTACTATTCCTCAAAGATACTTAATCGAACGATCTAATAATTGAATACTCATTCTAGTAGTGCTAAGTTCTCCTAGACCTAGTTTGGAAAATAGTTTATAAGGCATTAAGTTTATACTAGCTCCTAAGTCCGCTAAAGCTTTATTCATTTGTAAATCACCGATTAAACATGGAATTGAAAATGAATCGGGATCCTTAAGTTTTTGTGGTAATTAATTTTGTAAAAAGCGAAACAATCTTCACTAAGTGTTACTAAAGATAATTCTTCTATTTTCTTTTTATTTGAGATTAAATCCTTTCGAAATTTAGCATACTTTGACATTTGAATAATTTCAGAAAAAGGTAGATTAACATATAATTGTCTAAACATAGTTAAGAACTTACCATATTGCGCATCCATGCGCTCCATGTTCAGCTTTGCTGGATACGGTATTGCTGGATGAAACTCCATTCGCTTTGAATTCATCTCGTTCTATCCTTCGCCGCTAGACTCCTCTTAGGATCCTTCCTTTGTAAGCCTTTGGTCTTGTAATTCCTTTCCAGTCCTTAATTGAATTGCTTTTGCATGGTCCTTTGTGTTTTTTTCAGTATTGCCCGAAAGTGTTCCCTGTTGCCTTTCAGACACCATCATTTCGAGCTGACCAATCTGGTTCTCCAAATTCTGAATAGAGCCCTCTTGATTTCGGAAATCTACATCAGGTGTTTGCATGAACTTGGTGAGAACATCTTCTAATGATGGCTTCCTTTGCTCTGGTTGTTGCAGTTGTCCAAATACAGGTTGCTTGCCCTGATTTCCTTGCCCTCCCCAAGAGAAATTGGGGTGTTTCCTCCATCCAAATTGTGTAAGACCCCTTTTTTTTATTTTTGAACACCGGGGTCTTAGGCCCAGAACTGCCGCTTTACGGTGTCACCTTCACGCCCTGAAGGGTCATCACCGTAAATCGTTGATTCTACCGGGCGATTCGATCACAGAAAAGCAACAAATGTAGAGTAAGCGCAAGAGTGGTAAAACTTTAACCAGAAAGTCCACAATAATATCACATCATAGTAAATATATCTCCACGAAGGGAGAGTCCACAATATAATGTACTAAAAATAAGGGCTTAAGCACGATACATCAAATCCTCACTACATAGTCACTCAAGCGGAAGCAAAATAAAATACATCTAAGGTCAGGGGCTCACAGTCCCCGTCGTTTGAACTCCAGTGCTAGACTGCTCCATCTCCAAGCGCGCCGACCTGCGGGGCTGCTCCTCCATGCTGGGCTCCACGATCCCCTAAATGATGTGGTTCGAAAATCATTAGTTTATAAGACTAAGTCCTATCATCGCACACCCCTTCCACCATGGCCCCTAAGCACCGAGCGGAGAGGAAGAAGGGGAGGCCTCGAAGGTGGAGAGTAAACAAGAATCAGATGGCAGCTGACCTATACTAGCAATTTTATAGTACATGTGGCAGTAAAATAAAGTATGAAGAGTAACCTTAACTTATACAGAAACATATAAGCAATATATCTTTTACAGGGCTCCCATCGTATAAAAAGTCTCATACTAATTTATACGTTGTGGTGTCGGTTATTAACATCAATATATATATATAAAGAATTTAACCTTAATTTATAAACTTGCCCACACAAGCTTATAAACCAAAGGGTCGTTTTGTAGGGCCTATTGTATAAGCGTCTCATACCACTTATATAATAAGTGACAAGGGTTTTATGCTATGATTATGCTATGACATGCAAGTGGGTTATGATGCTATCATGCAAGTGCAACTCACTCACCCGACTCTGTGCACACAGACCTTTATTTCCCCCTTTTTGGAGCCGAACCACCCAGGATACCTCCGTAGTGGCAGACGGAAGCGGTGGGTTGGGCCTCGCCAACCTCTAAACCAGTAAAGCACTACCAGTCAGACCTATCATACCTCTCAACGCTGGTGCACTAAGCGTACCCCTGCGTACTCTTGCCTACTAGCGCACCGGACTTCTATTGGCGAAGTGCTAGCCACACTTCCTGAGTCAACGTACTATCGTCGGTGCATCGACACTCCAATACCGAAGACCCACCACCTTTATTTTATGCACATGGAACCTTATGTATCAGTACCGAGCCAAAGCTCCCCGGAAAATCCCGTACATCACAAACATCAACCGAGCCAAAGCTCTCCGAGCCATCTGACCCCTCACAA
The DNA here is from genome assembly GCA_039583875.1 of Platanthera guangdongensis. Lineage (NCBI taxonomy): Eukaryota > Viridiplantae > Streptophyta > Magnoliopsida > Asparagales > Orchidaceae > Platanthera > Platanthera guangdongensis. The sequence goes on along the minus strand of CM077153.1, from coordinate 96,569,981 downwards.
ATATCAACCGAGCCAAAGCTTGTCGGGCCATTCTGCCCCTTTCCACAACCACCGAGCGTACCGCTCGGACATCTTCGTCAAACTAACTTCCCGAGACACCGGGGTGTGTGAAAGTGAACCCCTAATTATTCTAGTTGCTCTTTAAGATTTATCACTCCTACATTTTACGTTAGTCTAGGACTACCCAAGGTATACCCTGTGAAGGTCTCTCGAAGGCACTAGAAACTACAATGGGATTACGCCTAAAGCTCCCTTTCGCAAGGCACTTAATATTATTAGTTTCTACCCACTTCCCATTCCTTAATTAATTTTACTGAATCTTGCCCTAGTGCATTAAACACTTCCTATCTATGGAAAAGACGATCTTTCGCCGATCCCGAGCACCACCTAACACTAGTCAAATTCTCACTCTACAAATCCTATCTTCCAATGATGAACTCCTTTATTTAACCAAACTAGCAACTTACTGAGGATTCAACTCTCCAAAATTCATTACCCACTCTAGTTCAGTTTCCGCAGTTACTATATGTAGAACACCCTATACTATATGGGGTGTATAAAGGAGGTACTCCGAATTGTCTTCCAAATCTCCTATAAAATTTACCAGTGGTCTATCATAATAAATTTAGTCTAAAATCAGAGATCCATAATATTTCTAATTAATTTGATATTTATTGAATTTTCCCAAATGTTTGGACATGGACAATTTTGAACATGGACTATATGATCTACTCAAGTAATGGCCACCCAAAAATTTTCATCACTAAATAACAGAGATATATGACTAGATATTAATTTCCATAATTTTGCAGAGATGATTTGACCTCTAATTAATTTATCCAAAATAATTCCCTTAATCATATGTAAAGAAGGAAATACCAAAATTACTCATCGGAAAATTATGTAAAAATTACAGAATCTTAATATGGTTCATAAAAGATCATTGTACAAAAATCAGAATATTACAGGCTTGCTAGACTCCAAAATAAATTAAATTAAATTTTCATGGGAAACCATACTTAATGAAGCAACCTTTAAAAAGAGTCATCCAAAAATTCTATCAAAATTCACAGAGCTTTAAAAGGTAATAAAAGTCCTCTGGCTAAATTTCATCAATTTCCAGCAAGTAGTTTCTTCCTAATAAATTTCTAAGTAAATAATATAATTACCAATTTGTTAATGAAGTATCCAACATAATATTCCTAAATTGATAATAAAATCTCCAGAGCTTGTACTAACCTCAAAAACTCCAAAACCCAAATCTCGTCACTTTTCAAAGAGTTTTTCTGACATTTTCTATCCCTGCAATGTTTGTGCCCTAAGCTAGGGTTAGGGTTTTGAGGGGGTTTAGAGCTTCCAAATTCCCTAACATTTTGGCCAGAGGACCATAATAACCCTATGGTCCTCTCCACAAAGTTTCAAGTCAATCCATGGTCATTTGTCCCTACGATCTTCAAACCCTAAGAAATCCCCATTAAGGGACTTACCCTAGGGTTCTAGGGCTACCCTACACTTAACCACCCCAAATTCCATTGGAGGGTGAGTTATACTATAAAAAGTCAGTGGCCAAAATACCAACCTCTGTTGAGGTGATTTGACCCCTCAAAACCCAAAGCGGATGCTTGACCTATTTAACTCTAAAATTGGTCAACCAATGGTTGGATCAATACCTAACCAAAACATCTCCAAATGAGATGAACATTTTACCAGAGCCTAACATGCCCTCTAAGACCTCCCACCCAAATTTGGGGGGATTTTGAGGAGCTTAGGACACCTAATTAATTTATTCATGGATTATTAAATTTTCCTAAAAACTATAGAAACATATTCTCTAAAAATTCTGAATTTTGGACCGGCCCTAGGTATAGCTAGGGTAGGCTCCCTGCCAAAATCTCAGGTCATTTGGACAAGGGATGAAGGGTGGGCATCCATTTGAATCTCAGGTTAGCCCTAGGTATAGGGCCCACCAAAATGGGTGCCCTGCTCAAACCAATGACCCAAATGGGTCCAAATAAATTTTATCATAAAATAGACACCTAGGGCTACAAGGTTCATGTTGGTGACTTATTCAGTAGAGGAGCATAGGTATTTTTAAATATTAAAACCATTAATTATAAATATGTGTGACATAATTAAAATATCTTGAAATATATCCTATAGTTTAATATTTAGATGAAGCGCGAATCTTGGCGCGTGACGGACGGCATCCCATCATCTTCTACCTTGTACCGATGGCCAGGATTCGTTTTTCCTCGGCCTACTTCAAACGCTTGCCGCCGACCATCCAACCGCTGCCCCGGCCGACCACCGCCACCATCACCTCTGTTGAGGTGGTGGCTGTCGCCAGGCGGCAGCTTGGCCGCCGGAGGGCCACTTTCCGGTGAACCCGAGAGGTGAAATTTGTGGAAAAACCAGGGGAAATTTCGAATTGGAACAAGCTAAATTGAGCCCGAACCTTGGCCATAACGATTCCTAAGATCTACCCATGAAAGGAGTAGAGGAGGACGTTTAACCGAGCTTGTCGGCGAGTGTGGTGGTGGTGCGCCATGGCCGGTGGTGGAGCTTTCCGATGCTTTGCAACTTGACTAACAAATAGCCTGATTTCTTTAGGTGAAGGGTGGGAACGATTTATCTTGGCCCAGTGAAGCTTTTAAAAGCATCAAATGGGGGAGAGGGAGGGTCATGGCTTCAAAGCCATTTATGTCCATGAAGGATAATTTCGGCCATGCCTTGGGTTCATTTTTTCCATCCTTGACCAGCCTTGAAAGCCCCTTGAACATCTCCTATTTCAGCATGGGAGATGAATCCATTCTTTGGAAATGAAGGGAGAAGTCCCTTGGCCATGAATGGCTCTCTTTCTCTCTTTCTCTCTCCTCCATTAAAGGGCAAATGGGGCTTTCTCTCTCCTAGTCATAATGAACGAATTTGTTCATCTCCCTAGCCTATTGGCAGCCCATAAGATCATTATTATTAATTAAAATAAAGTTAGCCCAGGAGGGGGGAAATGGGCTTGGGCTTGGGTTAGCCCATTTGGGCTAATTTGACTTAATCTTAAGGTAGAGTTGACCTTGGTCAACATGACCATTTGGGTTGACCCCAATGGGTACTTGGTGACTCATTGGCCTCCCCTAAGGTCTATGTAGGGTTGGGTAGGGTTAACTTGGCACCTTGCAGGTTACTTGACCCTTGTTAAGGGCACTTTGACCACTTTGGGGCTAGAGTTGACATGGGTCAACTTGGCCTCTAGGACTGAACCCAATGTGTCCTTGGTGACCCATTCACACACTTTAGGTCTAGGAAATGTTATGTAGGGTTAACTTGCACTTTGGAGGTCACCTACCCTTAATAAATGTACTCTGACCAGATTAGGGGCTAGAGTTGAAGTCAACTTGGCCTCTAGGACTGAACCCAATGTGTCCTTAGTGACCCATTGACCTCACGTTAGGTCTAGGAAGACCTGGGCAAGGTTGGTTGGGCATATTAGAGGCCAACTGCCCTTTGTTAGGCACCTTTCCCAATTTAGGCCTATGGTGGTCCTAGGTCAAATTGGCCACTTTGGGTTGACTCTAATGGACCCTTAAGGCTCTAGTGGACCCTCTGATAGGTTAGTGATGTTGTGGTGGGGTCATGGAGTCATGGTGAAGCCCTAAGGCCAAACCCTAGGTTTTGTGATGAGGTTGTTCCATAGGCAGACCATGGTGATTCTCACCTTGGCCTTCTATCACTTGGCCCTTTTTAGCTTCCTTGGGTTTTGTCATGACCTAGTCATGGCCAAAACCACTCTTAGGGGTCTAGTTGGAAATGAGATGTTACAAATCCCAATAAACAAAACAAAGATTTCGTCACTGAAATCAATGTTAAGCCTACGGGAATTTCTATCAAAGAAAAGGAAACTTGTAACATCGCATAAGAAGTGAAAGATTACATCTCGACGCCATGTTTGCTAAGTGGGGTTTAAAGGGAAACCTAAACCTATGACCAATTCGCCCAATTGGCAAAGCCAAGATCCCAATAAACAAAAGGTTATCCTCTACTCTTCCTAGAGCAGCCATACTAGTTTAAAACAGGAAAGTAAATTGAACATCTTGAGAGGTTGTGAGGTATACCTGTCTAAACAGCTCTGGATACTTTTGTCGCATCAGGTCCCGCGGTTCCCAGGTATGCTCCTCCTGGCCGTGGTTTCTCCACAGAACTTTGACTAACGGAACCTTCTTGCGACGCAAGATTCGTACTCCTCTGTCATCGATCCGAACCGGCTCTAAGTGAACTGACCGGTCTGAAGCTACCAGTCCATCTGTGGTCGAAATCTACTGCTCCGGGCATAGTAGAGCCCTCCTAAGCGAAGATATTTGGAACACGTCATGTAAACCTACCAGTTCTGGTGGCAACTACAGCCTGGAAGTGATGCTTAAGATCACGGCAGTAAACCGGTCGCACAAGTAATATAAAATGGGGGCTTTCCCAAGTATCGATCTCTCAAGGAACACAGTAAGGTGGAGTTAATTTCGAGGACTTGAGATTGAAGTTCTTAGGGTCGGCGGTAACGATGGGGGTTTTGATGTTTGCGGAAAAGAAAATAAAAGGCTAACAACTACTCCTATGCAACGCAGCTATGCGGTGCTTCGCCAGGCGGGATGGAAGACTAGTCGGGTCGCTATGCACCGAATCACTAGGCGGATGGACGAGAAGGCTAGCGGATGAGGTGGTTAGAATGGCGGAATGAGGGTCGTGAGCACCTCTTTGCTATGCACGCCACTAGCAATTGCTAGTGCGGCAAGGGTGGATGATGGTGGATGGAATATGGCGCAACTCAAGCAACTTAGGCAGTAAAATGAAATAGGAATCACATAGACATGAAACACATAACATATACAACCACGGTGCACTTCATCAATATAAATAGGTTTAAAACACCAATATTCAACAATAAAGCAAGAACAAGTCAAGAGATCGACCGAATACGAAGTCTTGCTGAGGATTCACGGTTGGAATCGTCGGGTTATCATTCTGCGTCCAAGCTCGGTCCTTAACTGCTTCCGGGGTAGAGAAGGGCTGTCACCCCCTTCCAATGGCCCGTCTTCTTCGTCTCACGATAGCGGACGAAGTTTGCTAGCTTTCCTTTGCTTGATGGCTATGGCGTCAAACCCTACTCGAAGCTCACGAATGAAGGAGAAGGCCGAGAGGAAGTTCCGGCTTGGATTTGACGGTGAAAGCTTGCCCGGAGCACCTCCCTAGGGTGGAAGATGAAGGGGAACGACGAAGAAGGTGGAAAACGGCGGAGAAATGTCGAGCTCCGGATCCTCTCCCGAATTAGGGCGCGACCTGCACTATTTATACAAAGCAGAAATGAACAATGCGCACGATCACATGCGCACGACCAGTGGTCGTGCGCACTATGTCCGGTGATCGTGCGCACAGGCATGGAAGATCAGGAAGAAGAACTGGGATAACACGCACGAGTAGTGTCGCACGACTAGTGGTCGTGCGCACTAAGTTCAATGGTCGTGCGATTACCCCAGACAGGACTCCAGAAAAGAGGAATCAATGCACACGATCAGTGGCGCACGACCGGTGGTCATGCGCATTATGTCCAGTGGTTGTGCGCTTACCCCAGGCTGATTCAAGGAAAACGAAGAGTAGTGTGCACGATCAGGGGCGCACGACCAGTGGTCGTGCGCATTAGATCCCATGATCGTGCGCAGTATTCCTGTTTCACAACCATCCCGGGACACGCACACGACCCCTGTACCGAAAGGTAAAACCAATCACTGATATGTGCAGACATTCCAGGCAATCACAAAAAGGAGTACAAACAATAAAAGTAACAAAATAAACAACCATGGGCATAAATGTGCACTTCCTATAGAAATAAAGATTAGATGAAGTAGGAACGATAAAGAACTAAAAGTGAAGTGCAAACGCGTTAAAACTAACCCAGATGAGTCCGAAAATAGGAATATAAAGTGGACTCATCACACCCCCAGACTTAACTATTTGCGCGTCCCGTGCAAACAAAATTTAAGCAGATAGGGAAAAATACTAGTTAACAAAGAAATTGCGATACGAAGTACCATGCGAAGTCGCATGCTCGCGCCCGTAAAAATATAATATAAGAAATTTCTAGGTATATAAAATAGTTTATTCCTTTCACAATGTGTAACAAAATTTTTTATTACTCAAAAAATGGAATCACGGTGAATCATCCGCTCACGCGTAGGGAGAAAGTAGACTAATCACTAGGCGAGCATTGCCAAAGATCAGGGCTCGGGATAACCTCCAAAGGAATCCACCAATGTCGGTGACCATATGCTTGCCCTTTCGCATTCTCTCCACGGCACTGGTTTGGTTCACACACGAATCAGTAGGACTTTAGGTGAAGAGATGGGGCTTGGGTTTCGGTGAGGTAAACAAAGATAAACAGGAAGGCTATGCACCTAACCCAAATGAGCTAGTATAAAATGAATCCATCAGCTAACCAAAATATATGCGGGTACATCACACCCCCAGACTTAACTTTTAACATATGGGTGTGTGCACCGCCTACTCCAAAAATACTCACATCTTAAATAGGATTTTCAATTTTACTTTTACTTTTCACTTTTTCACAATTAACATCATTTTTTTAAACTTTTCTTTTTTCTTTTTCAAATTACTTCTCTTTTAACAATTTCAGCAAATATAAGCTTTGGAGCACATCCACATATTCACATGTAACAGCACCACATCAACACCCCAGCATGAAAAATGTAAAACTCTAAAGCTCAACTTGGGAATGCGACTAGGATTGGCTTTGAGGCTTTGGTAAATCTTGGTGGAGCTGAATCAAATGGAGGGGTAGGCACAACGGGGCTAGCAAGGACAAGACGTTATGAATGGTACAAAGCTCAACCGGGCCAAAATGATGGCCTACATCACGCTCATGCGAGTGAACTATCCTATACCCATGCTTCAAGAATAGCTTGGGGCAAGTTCTTAGCCAACAAGAAAGACTATCCATCCTCCCGACTCGAGCAATACGAACCTAATGGTCGTCTACACACATCCCTAAGCTACCGTCGGATTCACACCAGATTCACCAACTTTTGAGTAGAATAAAAAGTATTTACGCAATTAGAAAAATATAAAACTAAAAGCATACAGAAAAATTAAATCTACTCAAATTTCTACACGAGACGAGAGCAGTTGACTAGGAGCACAGTAAGGTCAACATTTTACTCCATCTCACAATCCTAAGCCAGCACCATAATTTTCCCAAATCTAACGAAGAAATGAGTTTAACTCGCGGCACACTAACATATAAGCACGCGCTCAAGTGGGTGCAGTGGTGTGCAGTGCAATTAACTAATCAAAATAAAACTTTAAAAGCTTCTAGTATGCACAAGAAATGTGTGCGTGCAAAAGGTAACAAATCTTTCCCCCAGACTTAAACTAAACTACACAGCAGATGATATATAAATTAAACTCAAAAAGAGCTAAGGGAAGAGGTTACCCAATGCTCAGCTAGTGAGCATACCAGAAGACGCATGTAAACCTGAAGCAGGCCCGCCGTACGAAGAATCAGAACCCCGCAAACATGAAGTTTTCAAGAATACCTGCAGGGGTGAGCTCCGCATAAACAAAAGAAAAATATAGAAAAAGAAATGCTAAAATAAAAATAGACATGAAAATAAAAATGCAGGAAATGAAAGATAAGTACTGTGGTTATTGTCATCCCAGCACGACTTATTAGGCTACACAAAGGTTCTAGCTAATGGGCTTATGAAAAGAGAAATGCACAGGTAACTGTCCCAATATCCGTTTCGGTAATGGGTACCGATACGGTGATAGAACAGTTACCCCTCTACCTAAATAGTAATACCTGCCCAACACAGGTAGAGGAAATAAGAAATAAGAAGAGGAGGAGCACTGGTCCTCGCTCATCTTATCATAAAATAAATCCTTGCCTAGCAAGGTATCGTCTACAGGGAGTCTGCAAGAGGAGAAAGCGATGAATGGAGCTTCCTCAATAGAGGAGGAATCAACCTCCTCGCAAAAGAGGATGCTATCATCCATGACTCGAGCTGAAAGCTCCAAGTCCTCCTGAAGCACCTGCGAAGACTCAACCCGCACAGGTTCAGATACAGAAATGGGATCAAGAAATAAAGGAGATGAATAACTAAAAGAATCAGAAATAGGGGGAGTGGTCCAGGTCTCACTCCCAGCAGGATCCAAGCAGAGATCACTATCGGTGTCATATGAGTCGTACCGAGGGGAATCCGAGAACTCGAGGTCCGCGGTGGTAAGAGGAATGGCCTCATCCAATAAGGAGGTGCAAACCTCCGCATCGGAAAGAGGATATTCCTCATCCCACCGGGGTGCGTAAAAGTGTTCCGAAGATCCACCTTCTTCGTCGGAGATAGAGGAATCATCATCCCACTTTGGCGCAACATCGGGCACCAAATCATCAATAAGTACGGCATCATCAGCCGACTCACACAAAAATGGAGTAGCACAATCCGACAAAAATTGTGGAGGGGCAAGGCTGCTCTCAAAATCAAGCACTGAATGAGCAGGCCCCATCGCAAAATCATTCGCTGACGCCACCCCGTCGACGACCGGAACAATCTCATCGTCCCATACAGGAGCGTCCATGAGTTCCTACTCCTCTTTTTGTTGGCTAACACTAGAGTGATCATCATCACTCAAGGAAAGCTCGTAAAAAGGGATCGAGGGATCCATGAAACAGCTGTATGCGGCTAGAGATTCTTCGGTAATCTCAACGGGTAGAGAATGAGAAAAGTGCGTCATGTCAGTGTATGGGCCAGGCAACACCCGGGTAGGCCTGTCCGCAACAGTCTTCCGCGAACGGGAGGTTGTTGTTAACACGCCCTCAGAGGGAGAAGGCTTGCACAAACGAGGGCAATCCTTCAACATATGGCCCACACATTGACATAATAAACACCGAATGCAATGCTCGGCATTCATAACAGCAATGACATCGATGGATCGGTGCAAAGTGTCACGTAGACGGCACTCAGCATCAGGATCCATCACGAATAAAAATAATTGCTGAAAAAGTGCTACACAACTAAAATAAAAAATAGCACGGATCTGCTATCTAAATCAAAAATCAGAAAAGGGCAAAAAGAAATAAGCAAAATAAAAATTCTAATAACCAAAGCAAATAAGAAAACAGAAAAAAAATGATATGCACAAATGGAAAAGGGCTTCAATCTATTATCTCCCTCTCCAAAAACTCACACGACTATGTTCCCTGGCAACGGCGCCAAAAACTTGATGCTTAAGATCACGGCAGTGAACCAGTCGCACAAGTAATATAAAATGGGGGCTTTCCCAAGTATCAATCTCTCAAGGAACACAGTAAGGTGGAGTTAATTTCAAGGACTTGAGATTGAAGTCCTTAGGGTTAGCTGTAACGATGGGGGTTTTGATGTTTGCGGAAAAAGAAAATAAAAGGCTAACAACAACTCCTATGCAACGCCGCTATGCAATGCTTCGCCATGCGGGATGGAAGATTAGTCGGGCTGCTATGCACAGAATCACTAGGCGGATGGACGAGAAGGCTAGCGGATGAGGTGGTTAGAACGGCGGAATGAGGGTCGTGAGCACCTCTTTGCTACGCACGCCACTAGCAATTGCTAGTGCGGCAAGGGTGGATGGTGGTGGATAGAATATGGCGCAACTCAAGCAACTTACGCAGTAAAATGAAATAGGAATCACATAGACATGAAACACATAACATATACAACCACAGTGCACTTCATCAATATAAATAGGTTTAAAACACCAATATTCAACAATAAAGCAAGAACAAGTCAAGAGATCGACCGAATCTGAAGTCTTGCTGAGGATTCATGGTTGGAATCGTCGGGTTGTCATTCCGCATCCAAGCTCGGTCCTCAACTGCTTCCGTGGTAGAGAAGGGCTGTCACCACCTTCTAATGGCCCGTCTTCTTCGTCTCATGATAGCGGACGAAGTTTGCTAGCTTTCCTTTGCTTGATGGCTCTTGCGTCAAACCCTACTTGAAGCTCACGGATGAAGGAGAAGGCCGAGAGGAAGCTCCGGCTTGGATTTGACGGTGAAAGCTTGCCCGAAGCACCTCCCTAGGGTGGAAGATGAAGGGGAACGGTGGAGAAGGCGGAAAACGGCGGAGAAATGTCGAGCTCCGGATCCTCTCCCGAATTAGGGCGCGACTTGCACTATTTATACAAAGCAGAAATGAACAATAGGCACGATCACAGGCGCACGACTAGTGGTCTTGCGCACTATTTCCGGTGATCGTGCGCACTGGCATGGAAGATCAGGAAGAAGAACTGGGATAACGCGCACGAGTAGTGGCGCACGACCAGTGGTCGTGCTCACTAAGTTCAATGGTCGTGCGATTACCCCAGACAGGACACCAGAAAAGAGGAATCAATGCACACGATCAGTGGCGCACGACCGGTGGTCGTGCGCATTATGTCCAGTGGTCGTGCACTTACCCCAGGCTGATTCAAGGAAAACGAAGAGTAGTGCGCCCGATCAGGGGCACACGACCAGTGGTCGTGCGCATTAGATCCCATGATCGTGCGTAGTATTCCTGTTTCACAACCATCCCGGAACACGCACACGACCCCTGTACCGAAATGAAAAACCAATCACTGATATGTGTAGACATTCCAGGCAGTCACAAAAAGGAGTACAAACAATAAAAGTAACAAAATAAACAACCACGGGCATAAATGTGCACTTCCTATGGAAATAAAGATTAGATGAAATAGGAACGATAAAGAACTACAAGTGAAGTGCAAACGCATTAAAACTAACCCAGATGAGTCCGAAAATAGGAATATAAAGTGGACTCATCAGTAAGCTAGGTGTCCGATCCGCTCCAAGATCCTGTAAGGGCCCATATACCTAGGGCTGAGCTTTTTCTTCCGACCACACACACATGAAAATCCATGCATGGGCCGGATCTTCAAGAAAACCCGGTCTCCCACCTGAAACTCTACCTGACGGTGCCGGGCGTCGTAATACTTAGCCTGTCGGCTCTGCGCTTCCAGCATTCTGTCCCGTATCAGTCTCACCCGAGCCTCGGTGTCTTCGACAAAATCCGATCCCAACGCCTTCGGATCCTCGTCCTGAATCCATGAAAGCGGAGTCCTACATCTCCTTCCGTACAAGGGTGGAGAGTTGTGTTGAATGTCGAACGAGAGCCCAGATAAGCCTGGACTGTTCTTATCTCCTTGGACGTACACTATCCATCCTAATTCAACACGATCATCTTGAGCACACAGTGATAATGAACAACTACTCACAAAACTTGTGAAACACCTACGAGAGTTTTCTTTCGGGTTAGGGTGACCCTAGATATCTCGGCCAGTCTATCGTTGATGTTCCAATTATAATTATGCCCGGAGTGCGGATGAGGAATCATGTGTATGAAAATCCCTAATTATATCCTCGAACTTCCCCTCTAACCGGGCAGTGGCTGTAATAGTTTCCCAAAAGTTCTTGCACATAACCTTCATCGGGCGACAGACCTCACCGTGCATCACAAAATCCATGACGCCCTTCTTCACTCTATGGAGATACACGTTCCGAGATACACCAAACTTCTGATGATTAAATTTCTCATTTCTATGGGTATAAAATCTCCACTTCACAATCAGATTCTTATCCTTACGAATACGCCCGAGTAGCACCGAATATGGTTTAAGTCCATTTCACTATATTTACGACGTAAACTTTTCTAGATGAGATCTAAGGGAAACCCAAGTCTATAACTCATTTGCCCAATAAACAAAAGACATGCCCCCAATAAACAAAAGATAAGCCTCTAACTGCCTTGGGCTGAGTATCTTTGATATTACCATGTTATATTCATCCTAGCTGGGAGCACAATCCCTAGGGCATCAATCTTTGACTTGGTGTTCCAGACTAAATATGTTGATATACTCCATACTTTAAACCCTCCGAGTCATATTTACGACAACCTTATCCGGGTCAAAATGTTCCCAATCCCCACTGGGTCTCTTCCGAACTTGAATTCCTATCCGACCTTCGGTGTTTGTCGTGGTGGTGGTCTCCAGGTAATCTTGTTACTGGCATGAGGGTTGAGACTATGTGTCTTCTACCATTCTGGTAATGGATTATTGGTCTCAATTCTCCTTAAATCAGTCCTTCCGGTTTGAGTAAACCTTGATACGGACCGTAGGGCTACCTGAGTTTATGGTTTAGGTAGTCATTCTCGTGTTATACTCCTCCTTTATTCTATTTAGGTATCTCCTTAGCTTAACCAAGTTCATACCCAAAGTCTATTTTAGACTAGGGCATACTATAAGTTATCGTGGTTAGTCATGTCTCGTAGTGGGTTGAGTCTAACTCGTTGACTAGAGAATTATAAGATGGGATTTTCGCAGCCGGAGGTGCTCCCTGCTGGGGGCAGGGTTTGCCGCAGGCTACAAAAAAGAATTCCAATTGCAAGCTGATGAGTAGGTGGAATTAATGAAAAGGTGGACTTTACATGTGATTCCCCTTATGGGCACACCACTGCTTCCGCTGCTTAGTTTGTCCGAAAACTAAACTCGCGCGGGGGTGACCTAGGGGTTGTGTACTATTACTTTTCGATCGAGGTTTCCTCTGATACCACTTGTAAGACCCCCCCCCCCCTTTTTTTCTTTTTGAACACTGGTGTCTTAGGCCCAGGACCGCCGCTTTGCGGTGTCACCTACACGCCCTGAAGGGTCATCATCGCAAATCGCTGATTTTGCCGGCCGATTCAATCACCGAAAAGCAACAAATGTAGAGTAAGCGCAACAGTGGTAAAACTCTAACCAGAAAGTCCACAATAATATCACATCAGAGTAAATATATCTCCACGAAGGGAGAGTCCACAATATAATGTACTAAAAATAAGGCCTTAAGCCCGATACATCAAATCCTCACTACATAGTCACTCAAGCGGAAGAAAAATAAAACACATCTAAGGTCAGGGGATCAAAGTCCCCGTCGTCTGAACGCCGGTGCTAGACTGCCCCATCTCCAAGCGCGCCGACCTGCGGGGCTGCTCCTCCATGCTGGGCGCCACGATCCCCTAAATGATGTGATTCAAAAATCGTTAGTCTATAAGACTATGTCCTATCATCCCGCACCCCTTCCCCCATGGCCCCTAGGCACCGAGCGGAGAGGAAGAAAGGGGACGACTAGAAGGTGGAGAGTAAACAAGAATCAGATGGCAGCAGACCTATACTAGCAATTTTATAGTACATGTGGCAGTAAAGTAAAGTATGAAAAGTAACCTTAACTTATACGGAAACATATAAACAAGGGATCTTTTACAAGGCTCCCATAATATAAAAAGTCACATACCAATTTATACGTTGGGGTGTCTGTTATTAACAATAATATATATATAAATAATTTAACCTTAAATTATAAACTTGCCCACACAAGCTTATAGACCAAGGGGTCGTTTTGCAGGGCCTATTGTATAAGAGTCCCATACCACTTATACAATAGGTGACAAGGGTTTTATGCTATGATTATACTATGACATACAAGTGGGTTATGATGCTATCATGCAAGTGCAACACACCCACCCGACTCTGTGCACACAGACCTTTAGTTCCCCCCTTTCTAGAGCCGAACCTCCCAGGATACCTCTGTAGTGGAAGACGGAAGCGGTGGGTTGGGCCTCGCCCACCTCTAATCCAGTAAAGCAGTACCGGTCAAACCTATCGTACGCCTCAACGCTGGTGCACTAAGCGGACTCCTGCATACTCTTGCCGGCTGGCGCACCGGACTTCTATTGGCGAAGTGCTAGCCACACTTGCCGAGTCAACGTACTGGCGTCGGTGCATCGACACTCCAATACCGAAGACCCACCACCTTTATTTTATGCACATGCAACCTTATGTATCAGTACCGAACCAAAGCTCCCCGGACCATCCCGTCCATCACAAACATCAACCGAGCCAAAGCTCATCGGGCCATCTGGCCCCTCACAAATATCAAACGAGCCAAAGCTCGACGGGCCATTCTGCCCCTTTCCACAACCACCGAGCCTTCCGATCAGACATCCTAGTCAAACTAACTTCTCGAGACACCGGTGTGTGTGAAAGTGAACCCCTAATTAATCTAGTTGCTCTTTAAGATTTATCACTCCTACAGTTTACGTTAGCCCATGACTGCCCAAGGTATACCCCGTGAAGGGCTCTCTAAGGCACTAGGAGCTGCGATGGGATTACGCCCAAAGCTTCCTTTCGCAAGGTACTTACTATTATTGGTTGCTACCCGACTTCCCATTCCATAATTAATTTTACTGAATCTAGCCCTAGTGCATTAAACACTTCCTCTCTATGGAAAGGACGATCTTTCACCGATCCCGAGCACCACCTAACACTACTCAATTTCTCACTCTACAAATTCTATCTTCCAATGATGAACTCCTTTATTTAACCAAACCAACAACCTACTGAGGATTCAACTCTCCAAAATTCATTACCCACTCTAGTTCAGTTTCCGCAGTTACTATATGCAGACCACCTTATACTATATGAGGTGTATAAAGGAGGTACTCCGGATTGTCTTCCAAATCTCCTATAAAATTTACCAGTGGTCTATCATAACAAATTTAGTCAAAAATCAGAGATCCATAATCTTTCTAATTAATTTGATATTTATTGAATTTTCCAAAATGTTTGGCCATGGGCAATTTTGAACATGGACTATATGATCTATTCAAGTAATGGCCACCCAAAACTTTTGATCACTAAATAACAGAGATATATGACTAGATATTGATTTCCATAATTTTGCAGAGATTATTTGACCTCTAATTAATTTATCCAAAATAATTCCCTTAATCATATGTAAAGATGGAAGTACCAAAATTACTCAACAATAAATTATGTAAAAATTAAAGAATCGTAATATGGTTCAGAAAAGATCATTATACAAAAATCAGAATTTTACAGGCTTGCAGACTCCAAAATAAATTAAATTAAATTTTCATGTGAAACCATACTTAATGAAGCAACCCTTAAAAAGAATCATCCAAAAATTCTTTAAATATTCACAGATCTTTAAAACATAATAAAAAGTCCTCTGGATAAATTTCATCAATTTCCAGCTACTAGTTTCTTCTTAATAAATTTTTAAGTAAATAATACCAATTACCAATTTGTTAATAAAGTATCCAAAATAATATTCCTAAATTCATAATAAACACTCCAGATCTTGTAATAACCTCAAAAACTCCTCAACCCAAATCTCATCACTTTTTAAAGAGTTTTTGTGACATTTTCTATCCCTATAATGTTTGTGCCCAAAGCTAGGGTTAGGTTTTTGAGGGGGTTTAAGGCTTCCAAATTCTCTAAAATTTTGACCAGAGGACCATACTAACCCTATGGTCCCGTCAACAAAGTTTCAAGTCAATCCATGGTCATTTGACCATATGATCTTCAAACCCTAAGAAATCCCCATTAAGGGACTACCCTAGGGTTCTATGGCTACCCTACACTTAACCACCTCAAATTCCATTGGAGGGTGAGTTATACTATAAAAAGTTAGTGGCCAAAATATCAACCTCTGTTGAGGTGATTTGACCCCTCAAAACCCAAAGGGGATGCTTGACCTATTTAACCCTAAAAGGGGTCAACCTAGGGTTGGATCAATACCTAACCAAAACATCTCCAAATGAGATGAAAATTTTACCAGAGACCAAATATGACATCTAAGACCTTCCACCAAAATTTGGGGTGATTGTGAGGCGTTTAGGACACCTAATTAATTTATTCATGGATTATTAAATTTTCCTAAAACCTATAGGAACATTTTCTCTAAAAATTCTTTATTTTGGACAAGACCTAGGTATAACAAGTGTAGGCCCCCTGCCAAAATCTTAGGTTATTTGGACAAGGGATGAAGGGTGGGCATCCATTTGAATCTCAGGTTATCCCTAGGTATAGGGCCCACCACAATGGGCGCCCTGGTAAACCGAGCATCCAAATGAGTCCAAATCAATTTTAACATAACATAGACACCTAGGGCTACAATGTTCATGTTGGTGACGTTTTCAGTAGAGGTACATAATTATTTTTAAATATTAAAACAATTAATTATAAATATGTGTGACATAATTAAAATATCTTGAAATATATCCTATAGTCTAATATTTAGATGAAGCCCGAATCTTGGCGCGCGACGGACGGCATCCCGTCATCATCTACCTTGAGCCGATAGCCAGGATTCGTTTTTCCTGGGCCTACTTCAAACGCTTGCCGCCGGCCATCCAGCCGCTGCCCCGGCCAGCCACCTCCACCATCACCTCCGTTGAGGTGGTGGCTATCGCCAGGCGGCGACTTGGCCGCCAGAGGGCCACTTTCCGGAGAACCCGAGGGGTGAAATTTGCGGAAACACTAGGGGAAATTTCGAATTGGAATACGCTCAATTGAGCCCGAACCTTGGGCCTAACGATTCCTAAGATCTACCAATGAAAGAAGGAGTAGAGGAGGACCTTTAACCAAGCTTGTCAGCGAGTGTGGTGGTGGTGCGCCATGGCCGGTGGTGGAGCTTTCCGATGCTTTGCAACTTCACAACCAAATAGCTCGGTTTATTTAGGTGAAGGGTGGGAATGATTTCTCTTGGCCCAGGGAAGCTTTTAAAAGCATCAAATGGGGAAGAGGGAGGGTCATGGCTTCAAAGCCATTTATGGCCATGAAGGATAATTTTGGCCATGCCTTGGGTTCATTGTTTCCAGCCTTGACAAGCCTTGAAAACCCCTTGAAATTCTCCTATTTCAGCATGGGAGATGAATCCATTCTTTGGAAATGAAGGGAGAAGTCCCTTGGCCTCCCTTGGCCATGAATGGCTCTCTTTCTCACTTTCTCTCTCCTCCATTAAAGGGCAAATGGAGCTTTATCTCTCCTAGTCATCATGAACGAATTTGTTCATCTCCCTAGCCTATTGTTAGGCCATAAAATCATTATTATTAATTAAAATAAAGTTCGCCAAAGAGGCGGGAAATGGGCTTGAGCTTGGGTTATCCCATTTGGGCTAATTTGACTTAACCTTAAGGTAGAGTTGACCTTGGTCAACAAGACCATTTGGGTTGGCCAAATGGGTCCTTGGTGACTCATTGGCCTCCCCTAAGGTCTATGTAGGGTTGGGTATGGTTAACTTGGCACCTTGGAGGTCACTTGACCATTGGTAAGCGCACTTTGACCACTTTTGGGCTAGAGTTGACTTGGGTCAACTTGGCATCTAGGAATGAACCCAATGTGTCCTTGGTGACCCATTGACACCACTTTAGGTCTAAGAAGGGTTATGTAGGGTTAACTTGAACTTTGTAGGTCACCTACCCTTAATAAGGGTACTTTGACCAGATTAGGGGCTAGAGTTGACTTGGGTCAAGTTAACCTCTAGGACTGAACCCAATGTGTCATTAATGACCCATTGACCTCACGTTAGGTCTAGGAAGACCTGGGCAAGGTCGGTTGGGCACATTAGAGTCCAACTGCCCTTTGTTAGGGCACCTTGCTGTCACAACCCGCATTTCCTCAACGAGTACCTTGTATCAGAGCAAGAGGAACTACGAGTTATGATGCCACGTCGTGCAGGGGATAACTGCACACGCTCAGGCAACCCTTGACGCATACTTTATGAGTTGAAATCCAACAGGTAAATGCAAGAAAACCTTTGAATTTAATGGATGTATCCCTCGGCCTTAGGTATCAAAAACTGTATTTGTACGCGGCGGAAATACTTTGTTTATTTATGACGATCTCCTATATGCAGTCTATATTGATACTACTATAAGAAATCATCTCTGTTTACGTCATTTGGAAAATAAGTGTGTGGTAAACAAAACATGTTATGCATGGATACAATATTAGGTTTTGTTTAACTTAAAAATACCTAATGCAACCTACCATAAATCCGGCCCAAGAGTAAGAAAGCATCATCCAAATGAGTCACATTAGCAGTCTATTATTCATATATCACAAGTAAAGCAAGCCAACAATGGGCGCCAACAAGCTGACACGAACCCATTTGGGCACATGTATGTCTGTACAACAAAGAAAAGAACTACCTCGCTCAGTAAGCTCGGCTAGCTCCCAAGAAATGCCACCAACAAACCTAGCCGCTCAACCGGCTACAACCTGCACCTGAGGCATTCAAGAAAGAATACCTCAGCAATCCTCGAAGATACAATAAAAAGAAGAGCAGCATGCTTATACAATATCATGAAGGGGCTTACCGACCCCGTAGCAATGTTTCATATAAGTAAAACGAGTGAATAAAACAAGTGGAAAATGCACCAGAACACATGCCAAACGCACCAAGTGTGTACAAGTTTCATCAAGTCCTGCTCAACCCGCAGGAGCAAAAGGCAAAACACATGCCCATTCCATCATCCTTAGTACAAGAAACAACGAAACGAGTGAAACATAAGCAGCAGTTACACGCGATTCAGCAAGGGTCTTTTGGTGGCAGCCCTAAAGTGGAACGCACCAAAACAAGCCAGCCCAAATCGGGGCCAAAATGGTGCTCTTCACCACAAATCCAAACCCGGTGGCCACAAAGGCATAAACCACACCACCTCTTACCGAATCCTCACACAAACGCTTCTGCCATGGTTCACATTCGCCTCGCAAAACTCACCATAAACGAACCTCACCGTAACCCCACAATCAAATCTCACCATAACCCAAGTACCACTTTCCCTTCCTTCATCCTCACACATGACGACCAATTGCCAACGTAGAGTTTGATGCACTTCATCACATGAAAGAGTTTGATTAACCTAATTACATAAATCACATGTTTGGAACAAGAATCACATGCTTTTGATCAAGGAGGAATCACATAAATTTGAAAGGCTACATGAACATGAATCAAATAAGCTACATGACTCACATGAACAAGAGAACTACATGAATTAACCTAGCATAGACTTGATAACTAAACAAAACTAAGCATGTAAGATCAAAGTCGTTCAGCATAGGGAAATTTAAGAGCATAATAAGGCTAGTGAGGAAGAACCCAAAACATGAAGAACAAGCTAGGAAACTTGAAAGAGAAAAACTAGCTATTTTGCACAATCAAAACAAGAAAGAAGATTGGCAAGGGTGAAGAACACCGCTTGCCTGAACCGAGACGATGCCGCGATGGCTGCTCCTCTCTTTCCTTGCCTTGCTTGAGCCTTTCTCCCTTGCTTTCTCTTTGAGAATGAAGAAGAAGATGAAGAGAAGGTGAAATGAGGAGGAGAAACTCTGTTTCGGCCTTATTTTCTCCAGAACAGAGCTGGACCGTTAGATGCAGAATCAAGGAAATGAACGACACAAAAAAACTGGAAAAAGTCGATTTTCGGGCCGGTCACGCCGTGTGTCATGCCCGTGACGCAGGGCGTGTACCTACAGCGGCGCAGAAAGTCGGCAATTTCAAGTTGATCCACACGGTAGACGGCCGGGTACACGCCCGTGATGGGTCGGTCACGCCCGTGACCTAGGGCGTGTAGCCAGTGTCTCGACACCTTGTCGACACAAAGTGTCGACACTCGACACAGCTTGACACGCCCTGTGACACGCCCGTGTCACGGGCCGTGTCCCCTCTCTCGACACCCGACACTCGACACTCAACACTCGACACTCGACACTCGACACTCGACACTCGACACTTCGGGACACGGCCCGTGACACGCCCGTGTCACGGGGCGTGTACCCCATTCGTCGAGCTCAACTCGACACCAGAAAATCGTCGAGTCAAGGAGGTCACGCCCAGGTCACGCCCTTGGTCACGCCCCGACACGCCCGTGTCGGGGGGCGTGTCACGCACAAAAATGACTATTTTTCCCTGTTTTGAAAAATGTTTCTGTGTCGTCCTAGACCATTTTTGCCTTAAGAACTTTTTACCCTTTTTTTCCTGTACCAGCAACTCAGTTTGAGCGACATTACCCGGTCGCTAAAAAGTGCAAGCATTCCCTAAGAGGCCTCACCGAGTCCCCATCTGGACTCCGGTTTGCTGGGGAATCGTGTAACTCGGCTACCAAAACAGCCACTCGCAAGCCCGCGGGAAAAACCATGCTCGAACAACGGTCAAAGCCAACGAACGCCCATCAAGCGTACGCAATCAAAAATCCGGGGTGTTACAGTCACTCCCCCTAACAAAAAGTTTCGCCTCGAAACTTTTCAATCATTTTGATCTCAATCAAAATAAGGTAACAAACCAAAAATAGCAATGCAACAAAACACCAATTCACATACCAGCTTATCTACGGGAACAAATGAGGGTGAGCCGCCCTCATCGTTGACTCGAGCTCCCACGTCGCGCTTTCCACATTCTGATTTTTCCATAGCACCTTGACCATAGGAATCTTCTTTTTCCGTAACACGCGATCTTGGGAGTCCAATATCCGGATGGGCATCTCCACATAAGAAAGGTTTGGCGCCAATTACGGCACCACGTCCAACACTTGCGTGTCATGTCGCACACACTTGCGAAGTTGGCTAACATGAAACACGTCGTGAACACCAGGAAAGTTAACGGGTAATTCTACTTTGTACGCGGATGCACCAACTCGCGCAAGAATCTTGAAGGGACCCACAAATCTTGGGTCTAATTTGCGCTCTTTTCCAAACCTTTTAATCCCAACCATTGGGGAGACGTTCAAGAAAACGGAATCCCCCACCGCAAACTCTAATTTCGACCTTCGTCGGTTGGCGTACTTTTCATATCGCTCTTGGGCGATTCGGAGCTTCTCCCGAATAAGTCGTACGTCAACTTCCATGTCCTCGAGCGCATCTGGGCCCAACAAAGGCTGCTCGCCAACCTCAGTCCAAAAGAGGGGACTCCGACATCGACGCCCATATAAAGCTTCGAACAGAGCCATTTGCAAGTTTTCTTGATAGCTATTATTATATGTGAATTTCATAAGCCTCAAACGTTCATCCCATGCTCCGCCATACTCAAGAATATAACATCAAATCATATCTTCCACAATTTGATTTACCCGTTCTGTTTGGCCATTCGTCTGAGGGTGGTAAGCAGTGGAATACCGCAAATCCGTCCCCAAACCCTCTTGTAGACTCTTCCAGAAACGAGAAGTAAATCGGGAATCCCTGTCTGATATGATATTGACTGGCACACCATGCAGTCGGATGATCTCGTTCACATATAGCTCCGCTTTGTCTTCATCGGGTAGTTGACCTTAAATGGTATGAAATGAGCACCCTTGGTCAATCTATCCACGATCACCCACACAGAGTCATGTCCTCGTGGAGATCTTGGTCGGCCTGTAATAAAATCCATTGAGATGCTTTCCCACTTCCATGTTGGAATCTCCAATGGTGTCAACTTGCCACCAGGCCTCACATGATCAGCTTTCACCCGCTTGCAGGTATGACATTCAGATACAAATCACGCTATATCACTTTTCATTCCATACCACCAGACAATTTGTTTCAAATCACGGTACATTTTGGTTGAGCCTGGATGGTAGGCCATACTTGAGCCATGTGCTTCCCGACACACCCTCTCGCGAATGTTTCCAACCGCGGGAATACAAAATCGACCACGATACTTTAACGTGCCCTCCTCATCAATAGAAAAATCCGGTAATTAACGCTTTTCAGTTCGCAGAAATAAATGTAAAAGATCAGGATCATCCTTTTGGTGTTGTCTTGCAAGCACCAGCCATGAAGGTTCTTCTACCATCGAACGACTTTGCGGGTCATATTTGCCCACGGAAATATCCATCAATAGAAAGTCCTCCACAAGACGGTCGACTGAAAGATGAAATAATTTCCCCATCTTCCGACTCAATGTATTGGCCACCACATTCGCTTTCCCCAGATGATACTGAATGTCCACATCATAATCAGCTACATATTCAAGCCATCGCCATTGGCGCAGATTCAGTTCCTTTTGCGTGAAGACGTACTTTAAACTTTTATGATCCGTAAAGAGTTTATACTGTGCTCCATACAGTAAGTGTCTCCACAACTTCAACGCAAATATCACTGCTGCGAACTCCAAATCATGCGTTGGGTAGTTCTTTTCATGACTTTTCAACTGCCGAGACCCATACGCAATTACCTTTTTGTCTTGCATTAATACACATCCAAGTCCAACGTGCGACGCATCTACAAAAACATCATAATCTATCCCTTCTGTCGGCAAGATCAACACAGGAGCGGTACATAACCTGTTCTTGAGTTCAAGGAATGAGGCCTCACACTTGTCATTCCACTCAAACGCCACATTATTCTGGGTTAAGCGAGTCAAAGGTGCAGCCAACGTAGCAAAACCTTCGACAAATCTGCGATAATAGCCGGCCAATCCCAAGAAGCTTCGAATCTCCTTAGGTGTCTCCGGTCTTCTCCATTCCATGACTGCAGCAATCGTTTCGGGATCCACTGAAATGCCATGGTGATCAATGACATGACCCAAAAAAGCAACTTGAGGCAACCAAAACTCGCATTTGCTTAGTTTGGCGAATAACCGTTGGTCTCGCAAAGTGGCCAATACCAATCGCATATGTTGTTCATGCTCCTCAGCACTGCGGGAGTAGACAAGCACGTCATCAATAAAAACCACCACAAACTTATCCAAGTAGTCCTTGAACACCCTGTTCATCATATCCATGAAGGCTGATGGTGCGTTGGTCAAACCAAACGACATCACCAGAAATTCAAAATGACCATGTCTTGATCGAAATGCAGTCCGCGGAATATCAGACTCCCGGACCTTGAGCTGATGATAGCCCGAGCGGAGATCAATCTTCGAAAATATGGAACTGCCACGCAGTTGTTCAAACAAATCATCAATTCTTGGCAGTGGGTACTTGTTTTTAATCGTCACCTTGTTCAACTCCCGGTAATCGATGCAAAGCCGCTTCGACCCATCTTTCTTCTTCACAAATAACACCGGTGCACCCCAAGGTGATGAACTCGGCCTGATAAACCCTTTTGCCAATAAGTCATCCAGCTGGGTACGCAACTCTGATAGCTCACGCGGGGCCATTCTGTACGGCGCTTTCGCAATAGGCCGCGTACCCGGTTCCAAATCAATAACGAACTCGACATCACGATCAGGTGGAAGACCAGGAAGATCAGTAGGAAAAACATCTGGGAATTCACGCACAACCGGAATCTCATCCAAACGCGGCAAACCAGCACTCGTCCCCACAACTGCGACTAGACAAGAAAAACAATCGGAAACAAACAACGTCCGAACACATACCGCCGAAATCCCTGGCGTATCCTGGCATGAATCACCATAAACACTTCCCGGCTGACCATTGTCCTTGATAAAATCCAAGCGCTTCCCTTTGCACTGGATGACGACGTCATAGCGGGATAACCAGTCCATGCCCAAAATGACGTCAAAATCCTCCAAATCGATCACCTTCAAATCCGCCTTTGCTAAGAAATCGCCCAACAAAAGGGGACAATCAAGAAGACTCCTGTCTGCCACCACAGAAGCACCGGAAGGGAACTTCACCAAAAAGGCAGTCCCCACTCGATCTGGTGTCAACTGATACCGATCCAGAAAGGTTCGAGCCACAAATGAATGAGTCGCGCCAGAATCAAAGAGAACACGCGCCCAACGGTTCTTTACCTTAAAGTTTCCTATAAGGGTACATATGTAGCTAAAAACTACGCATAAGAGGCATAAACAAAACGTGAACCAGAGGAATGAACCGAACCTAAGATGACCTGGGGTGACATCTGAGCTTCCTCTGAGGAGATCACATTTAACTTCCCTTTTCCTTTGTCCAAACGCGGAGGCGGAGGCAAAGCCTGGAGTGGCATTGGCTGCAGCACGGGCTGGTTTTGTGGGCACCTTGCCTTCAGATGTCCATGTTTGCCACACTGGAAGCACACCTTGTCCTTGACCCAGCAGCGGCTCATATCATGACCTCTTCCCCCACAAGCTGTACACTCCAAGTCTCTGCTTGGCGCACTCTGAATGGCGTGCACCTGCTCCTTCTTTTGCATCCCCAACCGCTTGAAACATTTCTCAAATGGGTGGCCTGACCGGCCACAGAAGCTACATGTTTCCTTGTTCTTCTTCCTTACATCTGATTCTTGGGAGCTTTTCCATCCCATCAGCTTCCTCTTATCCTTCCTCATCAGTTGTCCTCTTTGTTTTGCAGTTTCGATAGCTTCAACCTTCAACGCTGCCTCAACCACAGTAGTGTAACTCGTCGCTCCATAAGCACTTGCGAACTGCTGCACGTCGCTGCGGAGTCCGCTAAGAAATCTCTTTACTCGGTCAGCTTCCATAGTCACCAAGCTCGGAGCGAACCGACTTAACTTGCTACACTCAATTTCATACTCACTAACTGTGAGTTTCCTCTGCTTCAGGTACAAGAAATCATTCATCAGGCGGTCCCGTTCAACTGACGGTAGAAACTTGCGCCGTAATAGTTCTTTAAAGACTTCCCACGAACATCCCGCCCCTAAGCTCTCCTTTTCGCGCAACCACAAACCTTTATCCAACCCTTTGAGTTGATAGGCTGCAAGCATCACCTTCTGGTCCTCAGTAATGCCAGAATAACCAAACATTTCTTCCAACGTGATCACCCAATCATCCAAGATTACAAAGTCCGCTTTTCCATCATAAGTCGGTGGTCCAAGTCGCTGAAACTGCGAGATGAAAGTCATCGCAGGAGGAACCATAACTGGGGGTATCACTGCCACGGAAGGAGTAGAAATGGTGGGACATCGGACAGTCTCTTGCCCTCTTGGTGCCAGTCCATACATCGCTGAGGACATAGCTTGGAGCTGGGACTGCACTTCCTGCACCTGCCTCGTCAAAGCCTCATTACTTTGGCGTAGGCTATCCATCAGGGCATTATTCTGCGTGCCCGAAGACTCTCCCTCGGATTGGGGAGTTTGCCTTGTCACTGGACGCTTCGACATCCTATAAACACGTTCACTCTTATCAAGCTCAAACCCAACAAAACACACAACGGCTATGTACAGACCATACATATCTACATATGAATATCAACTGCTAACTTGCTCTGGGAGTTTGAGAATGATGGTATGCCTAACCTAAAGATGACTCACCGTCATCCCACTAACTTGTGCCTAACCGATGAATGCATGACTTTATTTGACCCAAAACCATGAGTGTACAGGTGTCATCATGTACATCTTAGCTTGGCACGTTGTGCTCATGCAATGTTATGTTATGCGTGCTGTGCTATGCATTCTAGAAAAGGCCTTAATGTATGCCATGAGCGGTCGTACGCATCACAATGCTATGCATCCCATACTACATAGCATTGCATGCAACAAAGAAAAGAAAACATGCTAGTCGCATCCATGTGGTAAGGTTATGCATCCCATACTACATAACCCGCACATGTTGCCCCTATGGTCGATCCATATAAAACCACATATTATGCATCCCATACTACATAATATGCCCCGTATACTTCTTGTCATGCCATGAGTGTAGTGTGCGTGCATCGGCCAAGACGTACTGATGGCACCTCGGTGTGTGTATGATATGATGCTTACAACCAAAAAGGAAAGTTTGCCCGACCAATTGTCAAGCAAACCTCCCTCTGATACCAACTGTCACAACCCGCATTTCCTCAACGAGTACCTCGTATCAGAGCAAGAGGAACTACGGGTTATGATGCCACGTCGTGCAGGGGATAACTGCACACGCTCAGGAAACCCTTGACGCTTATTTTATGAGTCGAAATCCAACAGGTAAATGCAAGAAAACCTTTGAATTTAATGGCCGTATCCCTCGGCCTTAGGTATCAAAAACTGTATTTGTACGCGGCAGAAATACTTTGTTTATTTATGACGATCTCCTATATGCAGTTTATATTGATACTACTATATGAAATCATCTTTGTTTACGTCATTTGGAAAATAAGTGTGTGGTAACCAAAACATGTTATGCATGGATACAATATTAGGTTTTGTTTAACTTAAAAATACCTAATGCAACCTACCATAAATCCGGCCCAAGAGCAAGAAGACATCATCCAAATGAGTCACATTAGCAGTCTATTATTCATACATCACAAGTAAAACAAGCCACCAATGGGCTCCAACAAGCTGACACAAACCCATTGGGGCACATGTATGTCTGTACAACAAAGAAAAGAACTACCTCGCTCAGTAAGCTCGGCTAGCTCCCAAGAAATGCCACCAACAAACCTAGCCGCTCAACCGGCTACAACCTGCACCTGAGGCATTCAAGAAAGACTACCTCAGCAATCCTCGAAGATACAATAAAAAGAAGAGCAGCATGCTTATACAATATCATGAAGGGGCTTACCGACCCCGTAACAATGTTTCATATAAGTAAAACGAGTGAATAAAACAAGTGGAAAACGCACCAGAACACATGCCAAACGCACCAAGTGCGTACAAGTTTCATCAAGTACTGCTCAACCCGCAGGAGAAAAAGGCAAAACACATGCCCATTCCATCATCCTTAGTACAAGAAACACCTAAACGAGTGAAACATAAGCAGCGGTTACACGCGATTCAGCAAGGGTCTTTTGGTGGCAGCCCTAAAGTGGAACGCACCAAAACAAGCCAGCCCAAATCGTGGCCAAAATGGTGCTCTTCACCACAAATCCAAACCCGGTGGCCACAAAGGCTTAAACCACACCACCCCTTACCGAATCCTAACACAAACGCTTCTGCCATGGCTCACATTCGCCTCACAAAACTCACCATAAACGAACCTCACCGTAACCCCGCAATCAAATCTCACCATAACCCATGTACCACTTTCCCTTCCTTCATCCTCACACATGACGACCAATTGCCAACGTAGAGTTTGATGCACTTCATCACATGAAAGAGTTTGATTAACCTAATTACATAAATCACATGTTTGGAACAAGAATCACATGCTTTTGATCAAGGAGGAATCACATAAATTTGAAAGGCTACATGAACATGAATCAAATTAGCTACATGACTCACATGAACAAGAGAACTACATGAATTATCCTAGCATAGACTTGATAACTAAACAAAACAAAGCATGGAAGATCAAAGTCGTTCAGCATAGGGAAATTTAAGAGCATAATAAGGCTAGTGAGGAAGAACCCAAAACAAGAAGAACAAGCTAGGAAACTTGAAAGAGAAAAACTAGCTATTTTGCACAATCAAAAACAAGAAAGAAGATTGGCAAGGGTGAAGAACACCGCTTGCCTGAACCGAGACGATGTCGCGACGGCTGCTCCTCTCTTTCCTTGCCTTGCTTGAGCCTTTCTCCCTTGCTTTCTCTTTGAGAATGAAGAAGAAGATGAAGAGAAGGTGAAATGAGGAGGAGAAACTCTGTTTCGGCCTTATTTTCTCCAGAACAGAGCTGGACCGTTAGATGCAGAATCAAGGAAATGAACGGCACAAAAAAACTGGAAAAAGTCGATTTTCGGGCCGGTCACGCCCTGTGTCACGCCCGTGACGCAGGGCGTGTACCTACATCGGCGCAGAAAGTCGGCAATTTCAAGTTGATCCACACGGTACACTGCCGGGTACACACCCGTGACGGGTCGGTCATGCCCGTGACCTAGGGCGTGTAGCCCGTGTCTCGACACCTTGTCGACACAAAGTGTCGACACTCGACACGGCTTGACACGCCCTGTGACACGCCGTGTCACAGGCCGTGTCCCCTCTCTCAACACCCAACACTCGACACTCAATACTCGACACTTGACACTCGACACTCGACACTCTACACTGCGGGACACGGCCCGTGACACGCCCGTGTCACGGGGCGTGTACCCCATTCGTCGAGCTCAACTCGACACCAGAAAATCGTCGAGTCAAGGAGGTCGCGCCCAGGTCACGCCCTGGGTCACGCCCCGACACGCCCGTGTCGGGGGGCGTGTCACGCACAAAAATGACTATTTTTCCCTGTTTTGAAAAATGTTTCTGTGTCGTCCTAGACCATTTTTACCTTAAGAACTTTTTACCCTTTTTTTTCCTGTACCAGCAACTCAGTTTGAGCGACATTAACCGGGCGCGAAAAAGTGCAAGCATTCCCTAAGAGGCCTCACCGAGTCCCCATCTGGACTCTGGTTTGCTGTGAATCGTGCAACTCGGCTACCAAAACAGCCACTCGCAAGCCCGCGGGAAAAACCATGCTCGAATAACGGTCAAAGCCAACGTAACGCCCATCAAGTGTACGCAATCAAAAATCCGGGGTGTTACACTTGCCCAATTTAGGCCTATGGTGGTCCTAGGTCAAATTGGCCACTTTGGGTTTACTCTAATGGACCCTAAGGCTCTAGTGGATCATATGATAGGTTAGTTATGTTGTGGTGGGGTCATGGAGTCATGGTGAAGCCCTAAGGCCAAACCCTAGGTTTTGTGATGAGGCTGTGCCATAGGCAGACCAAGGTGATTCTCAGCTTGGTCTTCTATCACTTGGCCCTTTTTAGCTTCCTTAGGTTTTGTCATGACCTAGTCATGGCCAAAAACACTCTTAGGGGTCTAGTTGGAAATGAGATGTTACAAATTGTATGTAGAACTATATGGGTTGTTTGCTTGGTTGAAGGGAGGTCTGGTATTATTGCACAAATAGTCAACATGTTCTTGCACTTGAGGTTCACAACCCGACATTCGACTAAATGAGGGCTCCCATTGTTGAGGTACCATGGAGGGTGATGCTAAATATAGGTTATCAATTTTCTGGTGAAGTTTCTCCACTTGAATAGATAAGGAAAAGACGACATCCACTTCATAAATTCCTGAAGGCTTGTTAAGCTTTTGTCTCACGGTAGTCAATTGATAGTTATTCATTGTCATGTCTTATATCAACTGCTGAGCCACTTCAGGTGTCTTATTATTCAAGGTACCTCCACTAGCCGCATCGATCATCTGTTTAGTGGCTGGATTGAGACCATTGTAGAAGGTCTGAATCTGAAGATAGGAAGGTAATGCATGATGGGGACACCCCCTTAAGAGTTCCTTGAATCGTTCCTATGTGTCATACAATGATTTAGATTCTATTTGAACATACGTAGAAATGTCGTTCCTTAGCTTGGCAGTTTTCTCCGATGGAAAATACTTCATCAAGAACATCTCAACCATCATATCCCATGTAGTAATCGACTCTCTAGGTAGTGAGTTTAACCACTGGTTTGCCTTGTGCGTTGGTGAGAACGGAAACAACCTCAATCGAATGGCATCATTCCTAATGCCATTGATCTTGAATGTATCACATATCTCCAAGAATCCGACTAAGTGTGTGTTGGGATCTTCATTTTATAGGCCATCATTTTGGACATACTGTTGAACCATCTGAATAATACTCGTTTTCAACTCGAAATTATTGGTGGCAATTGGTGATCTAACAATGCTTTACCCAATACCCTGGAGACTAGGTCTAGCAAAGTCAGACATGGTTTGCTCGTTCTGGTTTGCCATGTTTTCTGAATTATCTGGATGATGATCCCCTAAGTTTACTGTTTCCTCTTCTAAAAGTCCGTTTGAATTGTTTGTATTATCAGTTCTCAAGTCCCTTTGGCTAGAGTTGTGAATAATACGTTCAGGGTCAGGATGAAATGGTGTTAACCCAGAATTTCTTTCCCTGGTCATAGACTAATAAACTACAAAATAGATATTAAGTGATATAATTATACATTAATTTAATTTATAATTATTGGTTAATAATTTGCAATTATACAAACTAATTTACAATTATATGTTATTAAGAAAAAATTGGTAGATTAATAGAGTTTAAACATTCAAAATATTAAAAATGAGTTCCCCGACAACGACACTAAAAACTTGATGCGATTGTTTTTGCTCTATGTAAAAACTATGTGGATAGGCATAAACTAGATTGATTTTAATCTCAGGCAAGTGCACCTATCGATCATAATATAGGAGAAATCTACATCTCGTGTCGTATTCCATAAAGTCTTTTCAAGTACTCGTACTCACTCTCACTCTATTTTCGTACATATAATTAAAATTGATTGCTACCCTAAATTAACCTAACTATGACTACTAAGATAAAGATACATTGGGGAATTAAGGATAGTAAAAAGCAGAAAATCTAAGAATAATCACATGAGAATAATTACTCATTAATTTAATTCTATGTAATCACGTAATAACAATATTATCAAAATCGTTGTATTGTAGGGGTTAAACATTTTTCGAAATCTCTCTCTAGCAGTTCAATACCTAAACTTAAGTTGAGTAAATTTTCTCTCGAACAATTCACAATACTCAAATTTGCATTAATAATAAGAAACCATATCCAATACATAAATTCATGAAATCCTATCTCTAAGATACCATGAGTCCAATTATCTGTATTACCATTATCCAAACAACATATCTCTCGATCATGCAATTTGATATATAAAGAGAAAGAACATTAGAACATGAATATATAAACATCATCACAAACATCCAATTTCTCAATCTAGAAGTTTGGGATTCAAATTAAACAAGTTCTAATTTCATGTCTAATATCAATCTCATTATTAGAACGCACACATACGAATTAAATACCACAAATTTGACATAAAAACTAACATACATGATTACCGAATTGTTTAAAGATAAATAAGTCTCATGCAAAATGTAAAAAAAATAAAGTTAGATCCACAAAGAGAAGGCGAAGATTAAAAGAGATACATGAAGATTAAAACCATATGAATTATCTCCTTCGATCTCCCCTCCGCCGAATGCTCCACTTTTGTACTCCAGGAATTCTCGAAGTTCTTCAATCCAAAAGTCCCTATTCTAATTTTCCTACATGTTTTTATAGTCTCCTTGCAAACAGGGTCGAACAGGGGTTCCAACACGGTCGTGTCAAAGGCCGTGTGGACCGTTCTAAGGTAGTTTTACACGAAAAGTTATGTCTGGTCGTGGGCCATGTCATTTGACACAGCCTCGAACACAACTGTATTGTTCTTCGTGGCTCCACACATGGCCTAGTTCAGTAGCAGGCCCGGTAAGGACAAGGGTAGGGACACGGCCGTGTGCCTACCCGTGTAGTGCTCTGACTTCTCTTCCAATCCTCGTGATCTTTCCCGATAAGGACTCGGGTAGTGACATGGGCGTGTTCCTAGCCGTGTGCGCCTAATTCCAGTCATGTCCTCAACCATGTTGGATCCGTGAACTCCTCTGTTTGCTCCTAGACTTTTAGTTCCAAGGAATTGTAATACCTGCATT
Source organism: Platanthera guangdongensis (assembly GCA_039583875.1). Classification (NCBI taxonomy): domain Eukaryota; kingdom Viridiplantae; phylum Streptophyta; class Magnoliopsida; order Asparagales; family Orchidaceae; genus Platanthera; species Platanthera guangdongensis. The sequence goes on along the minus strand of CM077153.1, from coordinate 96,538,814 downwards.
AAGAAGATGAATGGATAAATAAATATCTTAATACAAGAAGTAAAGGAAAGTCCATAATGTGCTCTTCTATTCATGATAACTCGTATTCTTAACTATTTTCGTACAATTATAACGACTGTAGGTATAAAATAGTGGACATGATTACAAATATGATAGTAAAAAGGCATATATAATTGTACTCATCAAGAGTACACCAAGATATCATCAATGAAGACAATCACAAACAGGTCCAAGTACTCTCGGAACGTTCGGTGCATTAGATCCAAAAACATCAATGGTGCATTACATAATCCAAACAACATTACAGTGAACTCGTAATGACCGTAGCGTGTTCCAAACGCTGGCTTGGGAATGTCACCTCCCCAAATTTGCAACTGGTAGTAGCCCGACTTCAAATCCAGCTTTGAGTATGAAAGTGCAGCAAGATCTGATATATACTCTAAAGGGGGGTGAATAGAGTATATGGTGCTTGAAAACTTTTTACAACAATTGTTGTAATATGAGTGAGCAGGGAAGCAGTAATAAATCTAATCACAGAACTAAACTAATCAAAATCTAATCACAGAATAATCACAGCCAGAAACAAAAATAAAGACAAGCAAAACCAGATGACACAAGGAAATATAGTGGTTCCCCTAAACTTGGGTACATCCACTCTTCTACCACCCTAGGTAGGAATCCACTGCAGGATGAGTTGATCAGGTGTCCTGGGCACCAATGAGCTTTTGATAAGGTGCTCAAAAACCAAATCAGATTTTTTGATCAGGTGTCTTGCCACCAATGAGCTTTTGACAAGGTGCTCAAAAACCAAGTTCAAACTTTTGAAGGGAGTTTGAGAAACCCTTTACAGAGATGGGGGGTAAGAGAGTGATGGAAGTCTTCTCTTTCTCAGATCAGCTGAGAAGACTATGTGGATTGATGGTGTCAAAGCTCCCCCTGAGTCCTTGAGATCTTCAGGAAAAGAAGCTTTGCTGTAGGGTGATAGGCCTTCAAAAGTTGAGCTCCAGCAAAAGATGATTTCAGCAACAGCTAAAATGTTGGATGTCTGGAGTCTTGAAAGATGTTGGCCTTGAACACTTGAAGACTAGAGAGATCTGAAATTTCAGAAAAATTTGATCTCCTTGGATTTGTGTTCTTGAGAATTCTTTGAGACAGAATGTTTTGTTCTTGTTCTGAAGATTACTGATGTCTGTATGTTTGTGTCTGTGTATGTATGTGATCTGCCTTAGAGATTCAAAAATTCTTCTTCTCTTTTATTTTCTGATACTGAATGGAAAAACATTCTCTGTCAAGAATAGCCGTTGGTCTGCATTAATTGCATCCTTAATTGCAAAGATGTCTTCTGGAGGAAAGTCCATAGAATTATTCCTTGAAAATCCCTTGAAACTTGGTCCAGAAATAAATGAAAACGGCTAGGAAATCTTCTGAATTAATTGCAGAATAACTCCTTAACTGATTTGAATTTGAATCTAGAAACATCCTTGAAGTTATCTGAAAACGTCGAACTGAGCTCCGCTATCGTTGAACTGAGCTCAGCGATATGGATTTATACAGCAGCAGAACATCGTCGATCTGAGCTCAAAGATCGTCGAACTGAGCTCAGAGATAGAGATCCAAAGCTGAGTCAAGATCGTTGAACTGAGCTCACCGATCGTCGAATGGAGTTCGACGATATGAAGAAGTTGAGCTTAGCGATCATCGAATGGAGTTCGACGATATGTCGAAGTTGAGCTAGACGATCGTCGATCGGAGTTCGACGAATCGTCATGCTGAGCTCGACGATATGACTTAGTCTCAAACTACAAAAGTCTTGGTCTTGAGGGAAGCTTCCAAACTTAGACTTCTAACTCTTAGACTCAATTCTAATTGACCTTTTGAGCTATACAGGAGGTCAAACATTGATTTCCTAGAGACATAGTGATCTTGACCCAAATTAGTAATAGGGTGTTCGAACAATCTCCCCCTATTTGGGTTAGGATTACTATTTACAAAGTTTGGAAAAATTTAAATGACATACAAGAAGCAATACAGAAAATCAAAAAGAAAAGCTGGACAGCAGAACCACAGAGATATATATATATATCATCCCAGATAATAATTAGAGAGATTGTCACCTTAAATTGTCATTTCTTTTCCTTGCCCTAAACAACTTTGATTTCTCTGTTGGGATTGAGGGCTTCCTTCTTTGATCTAGTATCATCTGCTGCACCTAAAGTGGTTTGCTGTTTAGGCTTGGGAACTACAGCTTCAGGATGCAGTTCCATGTACCTGTCAGAATCCAAATATTTGCTTGATGCATATCTTTCTAGCTCTTTCTTTCTCTATTCAAACATTGTAGAGATGTTAGAGGAATCTCATCCTTGCTCTTTAGCCTTTTTGATCTGATCCAGTGTAGCAAGTTCCTTCATCCTTGCAGTCCAAGTTGCTGGATTGTTCTCAGGGTCTTCAAAAGGTACTTGTGGCTCATATCTGTTAGAGGGATTGTCCTGAGGAGGCCTGGATGACACAGTTTCCTTTAACTTATAGGGAAAAGGACCAGAGGTGGTGTCAGAAGAAATTTGTCCTTCCCTGGAGTATGGGTGTTGCCTTGAGTACCCTTTGGATTAGACCTGGAGATCTCTTTGATTGCCTCTATATCCTCCTCTCCTGGATTGAGAACCCCTGGATTGGCTTCCCCTATTATAGGATCTAGCATGTGGCTGATAGGGAGCTTGACTTCTAGCAGGGGGTTGAGTAGCAGAACTTCCACCTGCACCTGCATCAGGAGGAGGTGGTGGATGAGGATGAGAGTGTTGGAATTGTGAAGAACCATTTTCATATTTCCTTTTCTTTTTCATTGCTTTCAGTTGATTCTTAGAGTACTGCATCCAGTGCTCAGTGATAGGGCAATCATGAAGAATGTAGTATGGTATAACATTGTTATCTTTGACCTTGGCATGAGGTACTCTCTTCATGGCTTTGCTCCTTGCCTTTCTTTTCCTGGCAATGGTAGCAAAAGAATCATCAGAGTTTGTTCTGAACTCATCACTTTCAGAACTCTGATCATCATAAAGGGCATCAATTTTCTTCATCAAATCTTTCTTGAGCTGTATGGAAACAGATGAGGCAGCAGAGGGTGTAGCAGCAGAGGTTGAAGCAGTAACAGTAGAAATAGAAACAGTAACAACAACAGCAGCAACAGGTTCTGGAGAAGTGACAACAGCAGCAACAGTTTCTGGAGAAGTAACAACAGCAGCAACATCAACAGTAGAAATATCATCAGAAAATGTAGAAGGCTCAAACTCAGGTACCTCTGTCATAAGGATTTCCTTAGAAGTTGGTTCATCAGCAGTAATAGAAATATCAGCAGCAGTATCAAAATTTTCAGCAGCAGGAGTGGCAGCAACATCAGAGGCAACAGCAATGCTTTCAGCAGAAGAAGCAGCAGCATATACTGAGTGGACAAATGAAGTGATGATGCTGGGGTCACAGCAAGAGAATGACACAAGGGCCTTGTATAGATCCTCTGGGGGCTGGACAGCAATTACCTCTGGCAGACAGCTGAAATATGCAGAATCAAATTCTGAGAGCAAAGACTTGAGGTCTAATGCAAAGACTGCAGCAGGAGGAACTGAGTCTTGAGATACAGCAGCAGCAGCAACAAGAACAGGAGCTGAAGAGGCAGCAATAGCAGCAGTAGTAGAAACTGAGGAAACAGCAGTAGGCAGGCTCACTGAGACAGCAACAACAACAGCAGCAGGCAGACTCACTTCATAGGGCATCTCCCCCTGCCTAGATTCAGACAAGGCTGGATCAAGGCACACTGCTGTAGGGGTTGCCTGAGGGAATAAAGATGAGAGCCTGGCAGAGAGGGTTGCCACTAACAGGAGTACTGGAGCCAAGGAGGTCTCCAAAAGAAGAGATAGCCTGGGGGCTAGCAAGTCATACAGCCTGTCAGCAAGGGCTGGAATGTCTACTTGCCCAGTAGGGACTGGAGAAGAGGTAGAGGAAGGAGGAGCAGCTGTTGGTGAGGGTAGTGGAGAGCTGGTGAATGGGGGAAGAGATGGCTGAGGTGTGGGTAAGGTGGATAAGGAGGACAGTGGGATGGAGATAGATGGGGTGAAGGTGGGTTGGTCAATAATTTGTTGCAGAAGATCATGATAGGAAGTTGAGGATGAGGGTAGCTCAGGAGGAGAGGATGGTGAATCATCCATAATGGAATCATCAATGAGGGTGAAGGAAGGGATGGAGGGTGATGAAGTGGCATCTGGTTGAGGGTAGGAGAATAATGGATGGAATTGGTCTTCTGTGAGGGGAAGAGTAGGGACTGGAGATGGTGTAGATGTTGGAGAGTGGCTGGAGATGATGATGGTGGATGGAGTTTGAATAGTAGATGGTATGGGAAGGGATGGAATTGGAGGAGGAGGAGGAGCAACATCAGCAGGCAGGTCATCTGCAGGGGCAAAGACCTGTGGGGAAGTGACTCTGAGAGTCCTGGTGCCTGAAGGAGTGCTGGAGGAGGGCCTGCTGGGCTTGATGATTTGTCTGTCCCATTTACCAAATAGGGCACAAGACAGTCTCTTGGATGCATTGATGTGGATTCCAGAAGAGACCAGCAAAGCAGGGCACCTATGCTGCAGAAACACCCCTATAATTCTTCCAAAGTTTACAAAACTTTTGTTTATCTTCTTCTTAATGAGGTCAAAGAATACTTCTCCCCAATTCAAATTCTTCCTATCTACTAGGGCTCCCATTAGGCAGAGCTGATACCTTGAGATTGTATCATGAGCAGAGTGCTTAGCCAGTAGCACTTTCCCAACTACATCAGCCAGGAATCTGTATTCCACAGAAAGGTTCTTTTTCAAGAGCTAGGGTTGGCCTCGGAATGACCCATTCTGGCAAGCAATTTAGTATACTCATCTCCAGACAAGTCAGCAGTATCTCCACCAGTTCTTAACTCAAAAACCTCTGTTAAAATTTCTAGGGTCAAGGGTACCTGAGTGCCAGAAATTGACCCAACAATGGTGTTGTTGTCTTGATTGTGGGCAGTGTAGACTCATTCCTTAATCTCATCAGATGCAAGCTTAATACTTGTGGTCATGATTGCTGTCAGGTTCTGCTCTTTGAATAACCCCAAGATATCCTGAAAAACCTGGTCGGTTGTGCTGAAGGAGTCCATGTCTATGTCGAAGCCAACATCAAACTTCATGGCGGCGAGAACAGCAACAAACACAGCCATAGGTACCTGCAAAAATTTAACAAACACAACGACCAAGTGCAGAAATGTTTGGAGGGAAAGAAAGTTCTTGCAGAGAAATCGAAGGCGCAAAGGAGAACGACGGCGAAAAATGAATTTTATATTAGGGTTCGACGCATAATTGGAAAGATCGTTGAACTCAGTTCGACGATCGAGGCTTCTAAAGGAATCTGAAGAGTCTTCAACATCATCGATCTCCGTTCGACGATATTGCAGAGCGTCGATCTCTGTTGGACGATCGTTCAAAGAACAAAATCGTCGAGCACCGTTCGACGATCGTTGACCGGAAGAGATATTTCATACTATCTGAGAAACGCTGAACTCAGGTCGACGATTTCGGAAATCGTCGATCTCCGTTCGACGATCTGGGGGAAAATCGTCGAGCTCAGTTCAGAGATCAGAAAAACTCTAGACACTAAGAAAAATCAAGATGTTTGTCTAGTCTTGGTCAATTTTTAAGCTTTTAAGATCTTGGATATTATTTAAGACTTCCTCCATCTAACATTCCTAACTGATTCAGGAAGAAGGTGTGTTTCTTTTCATCCAAGGGCTTGGTGAAATTATCTCCCCTTTGTAAATCAGTTGGGATATATTATAGTTCAATTTTGTTCTTTTCAACATTATCCCTTAAGAAATGATGCCTAATCTCTATGTGTTTTGTCCTACTATGGAGGACTGGATTTTGAGCTATAGAAATAGCACTTGTGTTATCACAAAAGATTTTAGAGTTCTCTAAGTTGTAGCCATAGTCTAGGAGTTGGTTTTGAATCCACAAGATTTTTGAACAACAACTGCCTGCAGCCATATATTCAGCTTTAGCTGTTGAAGTTGACACAGAAGTTTGTTTCTTACAAAACCAGGAGACAAGTCTATCACCAAGGAACTGACAAGTTCCACTGGTGCTTTTCCTGTCAATTCTGCATCCAACATAATCAGCATCAAAAAATCCAGTTAAATCAAATACTGAATCTTTTGGATACCAGAGACCTAGATTTGGACAACTTTTAACATACCTGAGAATCCTCTTTACTAGTGTTAGGTGTGACTCTATAGGGCTTACTTGGAACCTAGCACATATACATGTAGCAAACATTATATCTGGTCTAGTAGCTGTAAGGTACAGTAAAGAGCCAATCATTGCTCTATATGTTGTCTGATCAACAGGTTTCCCATGTTCATCAGCATCCAATACAACATTAGTAGGCATGGGTGTTTTCATACAAGATGCTTCAGACATGCCAAATTTCTTAACCAATTCATTTGCATATTTGGTTTGAGAAATAAAGATGCCTTCAGCATGTTGCTTGACTTGCAATCCTAGGAAGAAGGATAGCTCACCAATGCTACTCATTTCAAATTTAGAATGCATTAGGTTGGAAAACCATCTGCACAATTTGGAGTCAGTAGAACCAAAAATAATATCGTCTACATAAATCTGCACTAGTAGGGTATGGGACTTATGGGTTCTAATAAAAAGAGTTTGGTCTACTCTACCCCTTATAAATCCATTTTCCAAGAGAAAGCATGCTAGGGTCTCATACCATGCTCTAGGAGCTTGCTTGAGACCATATAATGCTTTGTTCAATCTAAAAACATAATCAGGATAAGTTGGAGAGATAAAACCTGGAGGTTGTCTGACATATACTTCCTCTTTGATGTCTCCATTTAGAAATGCACTTTTGACATCCATCTGATATACCTTGAAGCCTTTATGTGTTGCATAAGCTAAAAATATTCTGATGGCTTCTAATCTTGCAACTGGTGCAAAGGTCTGGTCGTAGTCTATCCCTTCTTCTTGAGAATATCCCTGAGCAACTAGCCTTGCCTTGTTTCTTACAATTACTCCTTGATCATCCAGTTTGTTTCTGAATACCCACTTTGTTCCAACAATGGAGTGATCCTTAGGCTTTGGCACTAGTTCCCATACTTTGCTCCTCTCAAATTGATGCAACTCTTCTTGCATTGCAATGATCCAGTGTGGATCTTGCTCTGCATCTTGAATGGACTGAGGTTCAATTTGAGATAGGAAGCAGGTGTGCAACAAGTTTTGGTTGACCTGATTTTTGGTTTGCACACCAGCTGAGATGTCTCCAATTATTTGGGAAATTGGATGGTCTCTTGATGTTACTAAATCAACAGGGGGTGTTGATTGTTCACCAACTTGTGTTGTTGTTTCCTCTTGTGGTACAACAACTGGCTCTTCAAGTTGTTCTTCAATATGTTGAGCACTTTCTTCATCTTCACTGCTTTCATCCCTTTGGGTAACCTGTAACTTGTTCAAGTCTTCAGCAAGAGAGTGTTCCTGCAAGGGTTCTATGGTAGAAGGGATCTTCTCCTTGAAAGACATGTTAGATTCATCAAATGATATATGGACAGATTCCTCAATTTTTATAGATGATTTATTATAAACCATATAAGCCTTGTTGATCATGGAGTATCCCAGAAACACTCCTTCATCAGCTTTAGCTTGAAATTTTGCTAAGTATTTCTTGTCATTATTATGTATGTAGCAAATACAACCAAAAACTCTAAAATAATTAACTTTAGGTTTCTTCCCTTTGAGTAGTTCATATGGAGTCTTTCCCTTTAGTTTATGTATCAAACTTCTATTCAGCACATAGTTGGAGGTGTTCACTGCCTCTGCCCAAAAGGATAGAGGTAGATGAGCATCTGACAACAATGTAGTGGCAGATTTAATAAGGGTTCTATTTTTCCTTTCAGCTACCCCATTTTGTTGAGGAGTTCTAGGAGCTGAGAAAGTATGCCTGATCCCTTCACTCTGACAGAACTCTTGCATAAGAAGAGAATCAAACTCTGTCACATGATAACTTCTGATCAGGGCAATGTGAGTATTGAACTCAATCTGTATACATTTGAGAAACTCTGTCAGACACTTAAAGTTATCAGACTTCTTCCTTAGAAAGAACACCCAAGTGAATCTAGAGAAGTCATCTACAACTACTAAAGTGTAGGATTTCCCTCCTAGGCTTTGTACTGTGATGGGTCCAAAAATATCCATGTGTAATAGATACAATATCCTAGGTGAATCACTCTTATTAAGTGACTTAAAGCTGTTTTTAGTTTGCTTGCCTAATTGACAAGCCCTGTAGAGTCCTTCCTTCTTGTAGTGGCCAGAAGATAGTCCTCTAACAAGGTTATCCTTGGATAGCCTAGCAATAGTTTTAAGGTTTAGGTGTCCTAGTCTCTAATGTCATAAGATATTTGGTCTACAGACAGAATTAAACAGGCAAATATCTACATTAGTTGAAAGAAAATCTACTAGATAGATGTTACCTTTCCTTTTACCTGTCAACACAGTTGTGTTGTCCTCTAACTTGATTTTGCATAATGCTTTGCTGAAGGTCACCTGGTAGCCTTCATCACATAGCTGACTGATGCTTATTAAGTTGTGCTTCAGTCCTTCCACATAAGCTACCTTCTTGAATGTTACTGATCCAATCTGGACTTCACCATATCCTTTAGTCTGTCCAAAGTTTGAGTCACCAAAGATAACTTTGGGTCCAAGCTTGGCTCTAAAGGAAGTGAGGTTGTCCTTGTTCCCTGTCATGTGCTTAGAGCACCCACTATCCAAGTACCATTGCTGATTAGATGTTGGATAGGTCTTCACCTGCACATAAGACAATTCATTTTTTTTGACCCAGTTTACCTTGGGCCTAGGTTGATAACCTTTAAATTCTGAAATAAAAAACATCACAGGTTGACTCTTATATCCTTCAGGATGATATCTCCTTGGAGGTATAATCCATTCAGTATAAGGCTTGAAGATTTGGGATGAAGGACCCTTAGGATTGAATTTTGATTTGCCCTTGAAAAACTTTCCAGTGCTCTGACCTCTGTTCGACGATCTTGGAGCTGCGTTCGACGATCTTGGGTCAGATCGTCGAGCTCCGTTCGACGGTCGACTATAGCAGAGTTCAGGGAATTGAGATCGTCGACCTGAGTTTGACGATTTTGGCTGCGATCGTCGATCTGCGTTCGGCGATCGTCGATCTTCATTCGGCGATCGTCAATCTCCGTTCGACGATTTCTGCTGGGACTTAGTTTTCTGGGGCAGATCAGAATTTTTCCTAGCTACCTCTACAACTCCCTTTCCTTTGTCAGAAATGAACTTATTGGAGTGGTTAGAACTATGTGTTGGTTGGATGAAGCACCCAAGCCTAGTGTACTATTAAATCTGGAGTTCACTGTACTTGTGATGTCCATCAGCTTGATGCTTCTCCCATTAAGGGATTCTTCAAGCTTCTTGGCCTCATACAGCTCACTTTTCAGTGAAGCTATCTGCTCCCTACAGCACTCCAACTCCTGAGAGAGTTTGAGGTTTTCTGACTTTAAAGTATTATGTTCAGATAGATGATTTCTGAGAGAGATGATTTCTTTCTCAGATTTTAGCAGATCTAAACACAATGCTTTAAATTCAGATTTAAAGTCCTCTGAGTTAAAATCAAAAGAACTGATTACCTGATCTTCTTCAGGTTGAGTCTCTGAGTTTGACTCTGACTCCTCTTCTTCTGAATTATGTTGTGAGGCATTGATTGCCATCATGCAGAACTCTTTCTCTTCTGCATCATCCTCATCATCACTGGAGCTGGATGACGCTTCTGACTCCTCTTCAGTCTCACTCCAGGATTCAGCAACAAACCCCTTTCTTGTATGTTTATTTTTGCTTGATGAGGGTTTGCCATTGCCATTCCTCTTGGATTCTCTCTCCTTTCTTCTTTCTTTCTTGTCCCTTCTGTCCTTGTTTTTGTTTTCTGGACAGTCAGGAACTATGTGCCCTGTTTTCCTGCAACCAAAGCAAATAATGTCTTTATTATTATTAATGTACTTGTCATACCTTGGCTTATCATGCTCCTTGTATGATCTCCTTCTGAAGTCCTTTCTGGTCATCTTGTAAAATCTTTTGGCCAACAGACTGAGCAGTTCATCATTGCCTGTGACTTTATCTTCAGGCAGATCTTCAGTTGTCTTGAAGGCTATGGTCTTCTCTTTTCTTGTGGCTGGTGAGGCAGCCTTCTGTTCTTCTTCTCTATTCTTGATGAGTAGCTCATAAGATTTGAGCTTACCCAATAGAGCTTCAGTGGTGATCTCATTCAAACTTCTGGCATCCTTAATTGGGCAGATTCTTGAATCCCAAATACTAGGGAAGCACATTAGAATTTTGTCATTTAGTTCAGTTAGTGAGATCTCTTTATCCAATGTCCTGAGTTCACTGACAATTAGACTGAGCCTGTTTTACATATCTCCCACTGACTCAGTTTCTCCCTTCTTGAAATTCTCATATTGAGATATGAGGTGGGATCTCCTATCTTTTCTCTCATAAGCTGAGCCTGAGACTATTTCAGAGAGTTTGTTCCAAATTTCCTTTGCTGAATTGCATTCAACCACCTTTTGAAATATGTCATCAGACATTGTCTGGGCTAAGATGTTCATAGCCTTGGCATCAGCTACCTTCCATCTCTTGATGTCAGCATCTGTTCCTGATGGAGGTGTAACAACATTTGTACTGGAGTTCTCTGGAGGTCTTGGATATACTGTCAAAACAGAGTTAAAAATATCTTCGTCAATAGAATTCATGTACAGTCTGATCCTTGCTTTCCAAAGTGCAAACTTGGATAGATTGCACACTAGAGGTCTGGTGCTAGCATAATCTTTGTTTTGAGCCATGATTTGTGAAAACAAAATCTAATAATAAACTTCAAAAGAAAAACAGATCTAACTATGGATCTTTTGGGTTCAGGTGTTAGCCTGTGCAACCACCAAGGTGTGGTATGTTTAACGAACCTGGCTCTGATACCAATTGAAAGTGCAGCTAGATCTGATATATACTCTAAAGAGGGGGTGAATATAGTATATGGTGCTTGAAAACTTTTTACAACAATTGTTGTAATATGAGTGAGCAGGGAAGCAGTAATAAATCTAATCACAGAACTAAACTAATCAAAAGCTAATCACAGAATAATCACAGACAGAAACAAAAATAAAGACAAGCAAAATCAGATGACACAAGGAAATATAGTGGTTCCCCTAAACTTGGGTACATCCACTCTTCTACCACCCTAGGTAGGAATCCACTGCAGGATGAGTTGATCAGGTGTCCTGGGCACCAATGAGCTTTTGATAAGGTGCTCAAAAACCAAATCAGATTTTTTTATCAGGTGTCTTGCCACCAATGAGCTTTTGACAAGGTGCTCAAAAACCAAGTTCAAACTTTTGAAGGGAGTTTGAGAAACCCTTTAAAGAGATGGGGCTGAGAGAGTGATGGAAGTTTTCTATTTCTCAGATCAGCTGAGAAGACTATGTGGATTGATGGTGTCAAAGCTCCCCCTGAGTCCTTGAGATCTTCAGGAAAAGAAGCTTTGCTGTAGGGTGATAGGCCTTCAAAAGTTGAGCTCCAGCAAAAGATGATTTCAGCAACAGCTGAAATGTTGGATGTCTGGAGTCTTGAAAGATGTTGGCCTTGAACACTTGAAGACTAGAGAGATCTGAAGATTTCAAAAAAGTTTTATCTCCTTGGATTTGTGTTCTTGAGAATTCTTTGAGACAAAATATTTTGTTCTTGTTCTGAAGATTACTGATGTCTGTCTGTGTGTGTCTGTGTATGTATGTGATCTGCCTTAGAGATTCAAAAATTCTTCTTCTCTTTTATTTTCTGATACTGAATGGAAAAACATTCTCTGTCAAGAATAGCCGTTGGTCTGCATTAATTGCATCCTTAATTGCAAAGATGTCTTCTGGAGGAAAGTCCATAAAATTATTCCTTGAAAATCTCTTGAAACTTGGTACAGAAATAAATGAAAACGGCTAGAAAATCTTCTAAATTAATTGCAGAATAACTCCTTAACTGATTTGAATTTGAATCTAGAAACATCTTTGAAGTTATCTGAAAACGTCGAACTGAGCTCTGCTATCGTTGAACTGAGCTCAGCGATATGGATTTATACAGCAGCAGAACATCATCGATCTGAGCTCAAAGATCGTCGAACTGAGCTCAGAGATAGAGATCCAAAGCTGAGTCAAGATCGTCGAACTGAGCTCACCAATCGTCGAATGGAGTTCGACGATATGAAGAAGTTGAGCTCAGCGATCGTCGAATGGAGTTCAACAATCTGTCGAAGTTGAGCTAGACGATCGTCGATCGGAGTTCGACGAATCGTCGTGCTGAGCTCGACGATATGACTTACTCTCAAACTACAAAAGTCTTGGTCTTGAGGGCAGCTTCCAAACTTAGACTTCTAACCCTTAGACTCAATTCTAATTGACCTTTTGAGCTATACAGGAGGTCAAACATTGGTTTCCTAGAGACATAGTGATCCTGACCCAAATTAGTAATAGGGTGTTCCAACAGAGTATACTGTCGATCCTGCCAATTGATCAAACAAGTCATCTATCTGTGGAATCGAATATTTATTTTTCTCCGTCAACTTGTTCAATTAACGATAATCGATGCACAATCACAGGCTAGCATCCTTTTTTTTCACAAAAAGAATAGGTGCGCTCCAAGGTGACGTATTTGAGCGTATGCATCCCTGTTCAAACAATTCTTACAGTTGAACTTTTAGTTCGGCCATTTCCTTTAGCAGTACTCGATATGGCGAGCGGGCCACAGGTTTTACACATAGCACCAGTTCAATCGCGAAATCAATCTGCCGCTGTGGTGGTAATCCCGGAAGCTCATTTGGAAACTCATCAGCAAACTCCAAAACAATCAGAACATCACTCATACTGGCCTTTGGCTCAACAACCTCAATAAACATGAAGAATAACTCCGCGGCTTTCCGAACTGCCATAACCACCTGAAGAGCAGACATCAATGTCATGCTCGACCCTCGAATTCCAGCGAACTTCGTTTCTCGTTCGGTATTCTGCCCCAGTCTGACTTCCTTTGATTTTCAATCTATATAAGCACGCTGCTCTGAGAGCCAGTCCATACCAAAGATCACATCAAACTCTGATATTGGCAGTACCGATGCTTCCAACCCGAAATCTTGACATCCTACTTGTACCTCCACAAAACAAGACCTATCCACAGGAATTACACATCCATTTGGTAATAACACCTTCACACTATCTGCCACCATACGAATCGGTACACTGATCCGTGACACGAAGTCTAAAGATAAAAATGAATGAGAAGCAGCAGTATCAAACAGTTCTCTCGTCGGACAGTCTCGAATCATGTCAAAGCCTATTACAAACACAGCATACACAAACTACAAACAAGGTATGAAATAACAAAAGAAATAATCAAATATATTACTACGTACCTGTGATGACGTCACTTTGCTTTATGTCCTCCTGCTGGCCAAGATTATATACTCAGGGTTGCGTCTGGGATGTAGTGGACTCCACCACTGCCTTTTCCTTTTCAGCAGAAGACGCTCCTATCTTCTATTCAACCTTTGGTGGACCAACCCGATAGTTATGGGCTATATGCCCCACTCTTCCACATATATAGCAGGTCCAAGACTCCTGCTTCGAAGTTTCTCCTGATGCAACACTCGAGGGAGCATGTGTAGAAGACTTGAATCACTTACCCCATTTCCTTTGGTAATTGATTTCCTCGGGTATGACAATTTGAACTCGGATTTTGCCACCACCAAGTCCCTTTTTCCTTGAACCTGCTTCATATCCTTCTCCAAAGCATAAGCTGTATCCACCAATGCCTAAAAACCTTGTTTCACCGAACTTGATTTCAGGAATCTCAACTCATCCCACAACCCTTCGTAGAACCGATTGGTTTTTCGCTGTTCATCAGCGAAGGTAGACCCCGCAGATCATCCCAATCGTGTAAACTCATGCAAGTTGTTATTGACACTACTCTCTCTGACGTAGAGGGTGTCCGACATTTGGAGAGTGTAACGGACACAAGGTTCACTACCATGCCCAACACGCCTTAATCCTACCGCACCTACACAAGCATCTATCATCTTGTTATGGATCGGCTCAAACGCAGCACTTAAGACCACAATAAGGAGATTTCGACTCTAAAATAACGATCAAAAAATAGAGTCGGATGATTCCCCAAATCAACATAAAGGTTGCGACTCCTTTTTGAGAGTAAAATCTGGGCTATAGGCCAAGATCCACTCAAGCAAATAAGATCTATCCGATTCGTATTCTAGAAGCTTAACAACGATGAAATCAATTTCAGAAATGGCAAGTGATGGTATTTAAAATCACGGAAAAGCAACGGTTGTTTATCCTCCACACAATACTAAGCAAGAAATCACAAAGATGAGGGAAGAGAAGTAACCCAACCCGCCTTCATGAACACACTAGATAAGGTGGGAGAATCACTCTCTCCACGGATCCACCGAATTCGGACCGAATGGGCTGCAACCTTCTTCCTTGGAATCGAACCGATGGAAGCCATGCCGACGTCACACCAAAGTATGGAGAAGGAAGCAAGGGGGGGCTGCGGCTTCACACCTTGGGTGGCGGCTAGGGGAACTCCTTCGGCAAACTCTGTTAAATGAGGGTTAGGTTTTATTTTTAAATTCTCTGATCTTCATTCTCATAAAAGGAGCTCCTTATAGGAGTTACACAAACACATCTAACCATCCAAGATGGAGATGAAAATCTCATCCATCCGGGAGACTAAATACACACCAAAAGTATTTAAAAAATGTAGGAAATAAATGATACAAAGTCCCTAAATGAATATAAAATTATTAACCAAGCTTGGAATAATTTAATATTCTCACATATAAAAAAAATAATTAGAGCATGATATATTAATTAAAAATAGTCTTTAAGCGGGCTTGGCACGCCGCGGGCGGAGGTTGTAGCATTGTCTTCCGTTAGCGTCGTCATGGCTCCAAAGGTCTTTATGTTGTAGCACCTTGACAACTGGATCGTCATCAAGTGGAGGTAGCGGGGCAGCGGAATCAATCCTCCCCCGCTCAAAATCACGTATCTCGGATGCGTGGTCCAAGAGATAGCGATGGAGAAGAGTGGCATCCAAGCGTCGAAGCTCCATCTCGAGAACCCAAGAGTCATCCGAAGGGGGGCGATTACGCCAACGGATGAGGAAGCGGTAGGTAGCACCATCAGGAGTAACAAGTGGCTCAGCCGCCAGAATACTATCTGGAGTAAGGAATGTCTTGGGAAACCTGGGAAACATGTTAGCAGTAGGAATAAAGGAATGCAACTCACCATATGAGGAGATACCTGTGGGGACCGTAAGAGAGAGATCATCTGAACTACCACTCCCCATCCCATTATAAAGTTCAGTGGAATGAGAAGATGACAATGAAGTCAACTCAGGTGGAGGCGAAACAAACAACGTCAAATCCGAGACATTAAAAATGGGGGAGATACCCCAATCAGCAGGAAAATGCAAAACGAAAGCATTATCTCCTAGCTTCTTTATAATCCGAAAAGGGCCGGCGTGCTTTGGTGCTAACTGTTTAACGGTGCAAGTTTGTAGTCATAAGGGAACTAACTGTACTAAGACTAGATAGCCAACCATAAAGTGTGACACTCTCATATGTAGATTAGCTTGCGCTTGATAGGACTCGTATTGAGAAGCCAAGGTAGCCCGTATATGTGCATGTAGGTCCAGAATGTGTTGGGTGAAAGATTGTGCAAACTGACTAGCTTTGTACATTGGGGGCAACGGAACCAAGTCAAGTGGCACCGGGGCCTTGTACCAGTGAACAATCTCGTCTGGATACATACCTGTGGACCTATTTTTTGAATTATTGTAGGCTAATTGGGCATGGGAAGAAGTAAATCCCAAGTTCCTTTGTGGTCGCTTACAAGACATCTTAAAAGATTTCCCAAGCTCTGATTAACCACTTCTGTCTGCCCATTGGTTTGGGGATGATAGGAGGCGGAAAACAATAATTTGGTTCCCATTAAAATCCATAGTGTTTTCCAGAAATAACTCGTAAACTTGACATCTCTATCCGAGACTATTGTCTTTGGTACTCCACGGTGGCTAGCAACGTGAGTAAAATATAATTTTGCATTGTGAGATGCATCGTTAGTCCTACAAAACGAAAGGAAATACGCTGTCACAACCCGCATTTTTCTCATTAATAAATAAATCAGAGCACGAGATAACTACGAGCTGTGATGCCACGTCAAGCAGGGGATAACTGCTGACGCTCAGGCAACACCCTAATCCTTCAAATCATAAGTTAAAATGAATAGAAAACTGATTTTTTTAAATTAAGTGGCCGTATCCCTCGGCTCAGTGGATCAGACAGTCCACGGTTTGAAAACTATTTTTATACGTAGCAGAAAAATACTTCATTTGTGTTTAACATCCTAAAAGAGCGCATAAGTGTCCTAAGAGGACAACTTACACTATTCAAGACCCTAGATTTCAATTTATAATATTTATAAAGAAAACAATATTTTTACGCATTTGGAAAATAATGATTGAGCTTTTATAAAACATGCTGATCATGCAATACATATAGTAGTTTTTTTTATTGGTTTTAAAGTAACTAGCAACCTAGCATAAAACATTCCCAGAGAGCAAGTGAAACTACCATAAAACAGGTAAACTAGCAGCTAAGCAAAGACTTAGTATCACCAAGGAAAATCACCAACGAGCGCCAACAACCTGACACGAACTCGCTGGCGAGCATGCATATCTGTACTACTACAAAGCTAAAGAACTACCTCAACAGGTGAGGAAAACACTGCCACAACGCAGTCCACAAGGGAACTCCTGAAATTAGCCGTTCAGCCGGCTACAGACCTGAACCTGAGGCATTCAAAAGAAGAACACCTCAGCAAGAAATAATAAAACAAGAGACAAAGAAACATAAGATAATAATTGAATGAAAAGAGCAGAAAGAAAAAGGGTTACCAACCCTGTAAGAGAAATGCTGAAGATCTCAGCTAAAGAATCCAAAAAGGGACAAAATGTAAGTATAACAATCAGTAAAGCGAGAGAAATGCATCAAGTACTAAAACGTACCAAACTCCGCTCAAGCCTGCAGAGACAAAAAGGAAACCAATATGCATCAAATGAACAGTATGAAAGGAACTAACAATCCTAAACTTGTAAATCGTTAGCACTGGCACAAATCCCAAACCTGTGTCGGAGACTAAGAACAGTCACAACCGAACAACCAGGTCCAGGTGTCTCAAGAGTACTAAAGGGGCCGCCACAGGGTCCACACACATAGAGTTCCAACCTCTTACAGGAACCCAAAATGTCCAAAGGAGGGAATGGTGGTGGCCACGGCTCGAACTCCCCCGGTACCATACTCCCTCAGAAACCCAGCGACCACATGCTAAGGATCCACGATTCGGCGCCAAAACTAGCCGACAACACCACTTAGAAACTACCAAGTTCTACAACCAAAACCCGCCGAAATAGACTTAACCTAAATTCGGCGATACCCGCCGAATTATTTCCCACTACCCGCCGAATTATTTCCCCCTACCCGCCGAATTATTTCCCCCTACCCGCCGAACTCAACTTAAAAATAAATTCCGATATCTTCCTAGTTTAGGCCGACCACAAGCCCTAACCTAGGAATATTTCTAATCTCACCTATACTACTCCGGTATTCTATGACAAGGAGAGTTAATAAGGCGAAATACAACCCATGGAGGCACGCAAGAGGGGAGAAATCCACTTGCCTCAAATCGTTCTTGAAAACGACCACCCAAAATACTCCACCACGTAGATCCGTCCAAAAGGGGGCACGCGGAGACGAGATCTACGAAAAAACGGACAAACGGGGTTAGGGCCGAAAAAAATCTATGGCGAAACGGTCACCGAAACGGGAAAAGCTTACCGCGATCTCGAAGCTCTCGCCGAGAGCTTTCCAACGCCGCAATCGGATCGAGATTCCGTCCACTGGATCGGCGGTGGCGGCCGCCGGAAGGTTCGCGAACGAGAGGATCCGCACTCGCCTCTTTTTTTTTATATAAATATACTTAATATTATTATATTTATTACATAAACAAAAGGGGGGCTGCTGGTTCGGCGGGAAAGGCAGGGGGGGCTGCTGGCTCGGCGGGAAAGGCACGGGGGGGGGGGGGGGGGGGGCTGATTTGGTGAGAATGGTAAACCATTCTCACCGATTCCCTCTCCCCCTTTTTTTATATTCTTTATATATATATAATAATAATATTTATAATTATTAAAAAAAATGATATAACATTATATCGTTATGGAGGGCCAAACGCGCGCCGAATCGAACGAAATTCGCATCGTAGGCGAATGACGACGCTACGAATCCAACGGCGAAGTCGAAATCGAATTTTGACGCACCGTTTTCGAGATAATAATTTCTAAAGTTAACGGCGTACGCGAAAACATACAAACTTCAATCGCGCGCTGAGGCTCCAAAAATGCTCGGAACGCGACGAAACTTGACGAGCAAGTCTAAAATTAGCCGATATAATTTCCTAATGTAAAATTTTCTACTCCCGACGCAAATCCCAA
This sequence comes from Platanthera guangdongensis, assembly GCA_039583875.1. Lineage (NCBI taxonomy): Eukaryota > Viridiplantae > Streptophyta > Magnoliopsida > Asparagales > Orchidaceae > Platanthera > Platanthera guangdongensis. The sequence continues at coordinate 96,520,140 of CM077153.1, read as the reverse complement.
AATTTGGCCGGTCAAACCTAACGAACGCAAAATGCGCTAACGACAAAGTCGGTAACAAAATCCGACGAACAAAACTCGGGCAAATTTCTCCCGAAGCCAAAACACAAGCATTCCCCAAGAAGCTCCACCGAGTCACCAAACAGACTCCGGCTCGCTAGAGAACCTTGCTACCAGGCATCACCAAGCCACGCAGGGAACCTAAAGAGCTAAGAGCACGCTATAATAACGTCACATGACCAACACGCGCTAACATAACGCTATGATGTCATAATACGTCAAATAAAAAATTAAATAAATCACTGGAAAATCGGGGGCGTTACATACGCCATGTTGGAAAACCCATCCACAATTACAAAAATAGAATGGTGACGTCGGAAGGTGATGGGAAGGCCTAAAATTAAATCCATGTTAACGTCTTTCCATGGTTTGGAAGGGATGTGTAGTGGGGTGTATAACCCAACATTAGATTTAGTGCCCTTAGAGACTTGACATGTACGACAACTACTCACTACTCCTCCAACCATTGCCTTATGTTTATGCCAATAAAATTTCTCCGCAACGAGTGCAATGGTTTTATCCCGCCCAAAGTGCACACTCAAACCGCCGCTATGTAGTTCCCAAATAATGTTGTGTCATAACGAGGAACGCGGAATACACAACTTTCCGTGCCTAAAGAGATGACCGTCCCGAAGAGTAAAGGTCGAAATAGTCGTTGGAGAGCTGTCCTGGGCGGATAGATAGATCTCTTGAAAATCCGGGCAAGTGGCGTATTCGTCTTTAATGCGCTTGAACCCTATAACGTTTACTTGCATGGTGGATACCAATAGGGTAAGGCGGCTAAGAGCATCAGAAATGCGATTATCGGACCCCTTAAGGTGCTTGAGAGTAAACGTGTATCCTTGCAAGAAGGCTACCCACTTAGCGTGACGCGGACTGATTCTGTGCTGACCGTTTATGAAGCTCAAAGCTTCATGGTCGGAGAGGATCACAAATTCTTTGTAGAAACGATAGTGCCTCCAATGATGCAAACAACGAACAACAACATAAAACTCCATATCGTAGTTTGAATAATTCAACTTGGCGCCCACTAACTTCTCACTAAACTAACTGACCGGGTGACCTTCCTGACTTAAGACACCTCCTATTCCCACCCTAGATGCATTGCATGTAAGCTCAAAGACCTTGGTGAAGTCAGGTAGACGTAACACCAGTGCCTCGGTCATAAGCTTCTTAATATGTTGGACGCAGAGGTGGCGGACTTCATCCATGTAAACTCACCCTTCTTCATGCAATCACTAATAGGGGCCATACTGCTACTAAAGTCCTTCAAAACTACGTACCTCTCGTAGGCTAGTGGGTTCGGGCCAGTCTCTTATCACCTGAAACTTTTTAGGGTCAAATTGTATACCCTCAGTCCCGACTATATAACCTAAGAACTCTACCTCAAGAACATTGAACGTGCACTTCTTAAAGTTCAGAAATAATGTCTCCTTCCACAAGTTGGAAAGAATCACCCGTATGTGGGTGATGTGCTCAGCAACGGTGGTGCTATAGACTAAGATATCATCAAAATAAACTACCACAAACTTCCCCATGTATGGCTAAAATATGTGTCTCATCATCCGAGAGAAGGTGTTGGGGGCATTGGATAACCCGAAGGGCATCACAAGCCACTCATATAATCCATCCTTATATTTAAACGCTGTCTTCCACTCATCTCCCTCGCGGATCCTAATCTGGTGATACCCACTCCGTAAATCTAACTTTGAAAAGATGGTGGCGCCAGATAAGACATCTAAGAGGTCATCTAATCGCGGGATAGGAAACCTATACTTGATGGTAATCTTGTTGATAGCACGACTATCAACGCACATCCGCCATGTTCCGTCCTTCTTGGGGGCAAGCAGGGCTGGGATGGCACATGGACTCAGACTAGGCCGAATGAACCCCTTCTTTACCAAGTCCTCAATCTGGGTCTGTAGTTCCTTATGGGCAGCGGGATGGAGTCTATAATGGGGATGGTTGGGTAGGGACGAACCGAGGATAAGATCTATCACATGCTGGATATCCTGAAGCGGTGGTAACGACGAGGGTAGCTCATCCGGGTAAACGTCCTTATATTCTTCTAACAATACCCGTAGCCCCCTAGGTAAATCACTCATCACACTCGTATAAGTCCTCGTACTCATAAGTACGAGTGCATACATTACTCCATCAAGAAACAGATCCTTCACAAAATCTTTCCTACCCACAAGTCCCAGCGCCTTCCTCTCAACCAGAACAGTGGTGTACTTAATCGACTCTACAGGCTCCTTTGGAACAGTTGGCCTCAACGTAATGACCTTGCCATTAAATTTAAATTCGTATGTGTTGGCTCTCCAAAAGTGTGTCACATCGCGGTCGTAAAGCCAAGGGCGGCCTAACAACATGTGACAAGCGTCCATAGGGAGGACATCGCACCACACCTCATCTGTATAGGACTTTGATGAGAGGGGCACTAGGCAATGCTTGGTGACCGGAATGGTAACCTTGTTGATCTAATCTACCTGATATGGAGTTGGGTGGGGTTGTGTGGTCAGGGCCATACATGTAACGACATTTTAGGAAATGATGTTCACACAACTACCACTATCGATGATCAACTTGCACAACTTCTCACCGCTATTAAAAATCAAGGAAAATATATTCGTTCTTTTCCAGTCATCTTGTGGGAGAGGAGTGGTCAAGATACAACGCATCACCATAAGGGGGGAGTCGCCCTCCAAATCACTAGGGACTCCATCCGGATCACTCTCCTCAGCGGCCTCGTAAAGTAGATCAGTGGGGTCGGTAGCCGAATCTAATAGGGCTATGGCCTTAGTCTTAGTTGGGCATTCAAAGGTATAGTGGCCCTGGACACAGCAAGCATAACAAACTGTATTGGAATTACTAACCATTCCTATGGGGATACGCTCACTGGCGGGATTCTTAGCATTCTTAGCTGTGATAACTACCGATTTAGACTTGTTTGACCGAAACTTTCCTTTGTCCCAATATGTGGATGAGGATGCCCCAGGTGTGGACTTTCCTTTTGCGTTGGAATAACGGGAGTGAGCCTTAGAGGCTAAATGTTTTTCAATGTCGAGGGCGTCATTGAAAGTGTGTTCAAATCTGTATGTCCGTAGCGTAGGAGTTTCTGTTGGATATCGGAAGATAGACCCTTACGAAATCTAGATAAGGTGACCTCGGGGTCCTCTTTAAGATCGCAATGCATCATACTGTCCTTCAACTCTCCCATATATTCAGCTACCAAATTTGAGCCCTGCCGCAGGGTGGCAAGATTATCGAACATCTTTGTGCGATGGTATGCGGGGACGTACTGATCGGTCAATAGGTTCTTCATTACGGCCCATCCAATAAGTGGTACCCCATGCCAGGTTCCTAACCTACGCTCCTCGTTCAGCCAATAAGTTTTTGCACGACCAGTTAACTTCATCCTGGCAACCTGGACTTTTTGCTGGTCCGGAAGAGTGTGCCACTCGAAGTAGCACTCAATATCCATTACCCAAGTAAGGAAGATCTGGGGATCTCCCAAACCATCATAAGTGGGGGCGTCGATCTTAATGGCTCTGGTAAGATTGAAGCCACGCATGGGGCGGTATTCTCGAGGAGGCACTCGGGGGGAGTCTCCATCAGAATCCGAATCTTGGGTCAGTTGGTGCCGGTTGGGCTGCCCAACAATAACGGGTTGCGGTGGCGGACCTTGGTTTGGTAGGTAAGGACCTCCTTGATTTCGAAGGATTTGTGCTAACATTGTCCTAAGCTCAGTCATCTCGTTACACAATCCCTCTATGGCTTCAGCATTGGGATCCCCGTGTTCATTCGTAGCCATCCTAGACGGCGATGGTGTAGTGTACTCCGTTCCTAGTCTAGTGTGCATACAGGTTTATAAATATTTTGGAAAGAGGAGTTTTCCTAGGGTTGTACCTATACTGAAGACAAATTATTTTTATAGTTTCCCGAGGTGATTAAAAATTAGAGCGTGCAGAATTTTTTAAAAATTTTTTTGCTGAAAAATAAAGGTTTTAGACGACCATAAAAACATTTTGTTTACTGCGCGTGCGATGAAAACTCTACTGAGCACACATCAACTAAGAAGTTGCGACAACCTGGCTCTGATACCAAATTGACATAGCTGGTGTCCGACATTCGGAGAGCGTAACGGACACAAGGTTGACTACCATGCCCATCACGCCTTAATCCTATCGCACCTACACAGGCATCTATCGTCTCATTACGAATCGGCTCAAATGCAGCACATAAGACCACAAGGAGGAGAGATCGACTCTAAAATAACGATCAAAAAATAGAGTCGAATGATTCCCCAAATCAACATAAAGGTTGTCACTCCTTTTTGAGTTTAAAATCTTGTCTATAGGCCATGATCCACTCAAGTAAATAGGATCTACCCGATCCAGATTATAGAAGCTTAACAATGATGAAATCAATTTCGGAAATGGCAAGCGATGGTATTTAAAATCACCGAAAAGCAACGGTGGTTATCCTCCACACAATACTAAGCAAGAAATCACAAAGATGAGGGAAGAGAAGTTACCCAACACACTAGATAAGGTGGGAGAATCACTCTCTCCACGGATCCACCGGTGTCACACCGAATGGCCTGCAACCCTCTTCCTTGGAATCTCGCCGAAGGAAGCCATGCCGGCGTCGCACCGAAGTGGGCAGGAGGAAGAAGGGGGGGCTTCACACCTTGGGCGGTGGCTAGGGCAGCTCCTTGGCCGAACTCTCTCAAATGAGGGTTAGGTTTTCTTTTTTAATTATCTAATCTTCATTCTCATAAAAGGAGCTCCTTATGTAGGAGTTACACAAACACATCTTACCATCCAAGATGGAGATGAAAATCTCATCCATCTGGGCGGCTAAATACACAACAAAAGTATTTAAAAAATGCATGAAATAAATGCTACAAAGTCCCTAAATGAATATAAAATTATTAACCAAACTTGGAATCATTTTATATTCTCACATACAAAAATAAAAGTAATTAGAGCATGATATATTAATTAAAAATAGTCTTCAAGCGGGCTTGGCACGCCGCGGGTGGAGGTTGTAGAGTTGTCTTCCGTTAGCGTCATCGTGGCTCCGAAGGTCATTATACTGTAGCACCTCGGCAACTGGATCGTCATCAAGTGGAGGTAGAGGTGCAGCGACATCACTCTCCCTGAGTTAGACGGTGAAACTCATTTTCCATAGTGATGTGTTGTGCCGCTGGCAGGTGTTTTGCCAAGAACAGTTGCGAAAACTCCTCATCGAGACTTCTTTTAGTTGCATGCCTGCTAAGTTATGTAACTCTATCTCGTCCCACCATAGCCAAGCCTCTCCTTCCAACAATAAGGTGGCCAAGGTGACCTTCTGATTTTCCTCCGTCCTTATCACCATCAATATGCGCTTGACGAGCGACAACCAATCTTCCACCTGCTTTGGGGATCCCACACATGTAAACGTAGGAGGATTAAATCTCATAAACTACTTCAACTGCCGTTCAGCTGCCCGATGATCAACAGCCTTAACAGGTTTTGGACTTACACCAACCCGTTCTGGCACCAATGCCGACTACACTTGCCTAGTAGGATGTGTATGAATAATTGCAAACAGCGCATCAGCAACTAAGCGTACTGTTTCCGCTGAATAAGGAGGTGTAGGAACCTCAGATGGTGCCGCACTCTCATCAGAACGTTGTGGCTCAGACTGCCCAGCACCACTACGAGTCACCTATAGGTGGACAAGACATATATTAGCGACCTTGCACAAGCAATAACAACAATATAGGAACACACAGGTTCGTCAAATAGTTGTATTTGCATTCGTTAGTGGACATTCTTGAGTTCATTACTGTTATAAGGGTCGTACTAACACGTGCTCGCCACCCCACAAAAGAATTCGACCATGAATTCGAAAGAGGAAGACCAAGACACTATGATACCAAAATGTAACACCCCCATCCGTTGCATGACATATAATAGAAGTTCCGGTTGGGGCCCCACACCATATTCCATGAACATGCGGCGAAATTACAGGTTAATATCAAAAATCAACTGCACCCTAACTCAAAGCATTCTAGTGGAAGCATTTAAGTTGTTTAAACTCCTCATTTGAATGTCCACAATATATAAACCAGCATTTATATATATAACAACACGAAGGAATGTTCTCCAAATACATAGCAAGTATGGCCTTATGGCCTTACAGTTAAGCTTTATAACTATGAATTTCATACATCGGCTTGCAAGCCGGCCACACATGAAAGTAATATCATATGAACTTCTTTGGCCTTCGAGGGCTAGCATAGCAGCAGCAGCAACAATAACTAGGGCTTCAGCACCATATTTTACGCTCGGCTCTCCTGCACCTGCACGGGACAATCCACCGTAATGGTTGCAAACAAGGCAACGATCAGCGTTCAGCTGACCAATTTATAATGACCCAACCCCTTGCCCGGGGGAGTGGCATTCCTTCCCAGCAGGCATAACATTTTACAAGCCGATATATATCACACAATGTGCACTCACGCATAATCTATACATCACAAACGTCGACCACGCGGCCCGACGCTCAGTGCACGCATGGCACATTCTTGGTGTATCGAAAATACCAAGGTCCTACCGTCGTTCAGGGCACATTCTTAGTGTACCGGAAATACCAGGGTCCCACCACCATTCGAGGGCCCATTTTTGGTGTACCAGAAATACCAGAGTCCCACCGCCATTCGAAGGTCCGAAGCCCAACGACAAACTTGAGCATTTCGCTCCACGACCTTCAGCTGGAGACTTTAGTCTTAATGGCGAGCGGGCCTAAGACTCTCATTATGTGTTTCAACCGAATGCCAAAAGCCCAGGCACTCATGGCGGACAACCATAATGCGGAGACAGTTCAGCCTTTTCCCCTTGCTCAAATCATCTGTTCTATGACTAGACTAATGCGGGTCGGCCTCCCATTATCCGTTCGGCACAAAGCCTTTTCAAGAGCTCACCAAGCTCACAAATAGCCACACTGTCCCCTAAGGACTGGCTTCACAATCGCAGGTTAGCTAGGAGCCATCGCCAGCGAAACTCACTATCGCCCAGCATTGACAGAACTCACTTTCCATTCCCATCACTAACCTTATGTAGATCAACCATCCAGCAATCCTTGCAGCCACCTATAGTGCCAAAAACACTTGTCTTTCACAGCATACAAGCACTTTGCGGTTATTTTCCTGGAAGTTCACTCCAGTACTTCCTGCTACTAGCCTCACAGGCACAACTCGCCTAATAAACACACATACTCATTTATACGCGGAGTCTTCTCCGGTGCGCAAAATAAAACATTACCAATCCAAACCAACCTGTCCAGATGGGCTTCACACAGTATGCCTATTCCGTACTACACATTTTCGGATCTACATGCAATACATCTTGGGGATATCCAGAATCAACCAAAGGGGCTTCCCTCAATAATCCACATTTTGGTGGGGGAACCCATGCATATACCAAATTAACGACTTCACATATTCAAGGGAGAAAGATCGTTACCCTTGACGATCTCTTTGGAGCCATGGAAAACTAGCCAAATGAAACACACTACAACAGACTTGCCTCCACAAATCTGGATTCGGCACGCGATACGGGGCTCTAAAGATCCACCGGCAGCTAGATTCCTCCTCCTCCCTTACTCTCCCAACTCTCTACCTCTTTATAAAGAGAGAGAAGGGCCTTAAGTAATAGGAGAGTTATCCTCAACTCATGGCCTTATAATAGCAGGGAGATCTCAGGACTATTGTATCCTAGTTGAAAGGAATGAACGGCCACGAAAATCCCTGAAAAACACTTTCCTAGGCTGAACAGGGCTTGTGACATGCCCGTGTCATAGGACGTGTGCCTTAAGCGGCAAAGACACTGACTTGACCCGACCAGGACACGGCCCTATGACACGCTCGTGTCACAGGTCGTATGCTAGACACGGCTTCAGACACGACCGTGTCCAGCCCGTGTTTATTAGTACTCATAGCCTGACCAAGCACAGAGAAGGACACAACCCTTGACATGCCCGTATCACAGGACGTGTCCCCAACTAGACGATCATCGAGTGCAATTCGTCAAGCTCATAGGAACACGTAGATCACATAGCAGGACACGACCCTGGACACGCCCGTGTCACAGGCCATCTACCCAACTCGAGGATCGTCGATTACATTTATTCGAGCTACCTCGAGACCGCCCTGTCATCACTTGAGTCTAGCAGACGGCCATGGACACGCCCGTGTCCCCGACCGTGTAAATCACACAGAGCAAGGCATAGCTTTGGACACGCATGTGTCCCAGGCCGTGTTGCCGACCCTACTCAGCCCATTCAGCATCGAGATTTGGGGTGGAATTACAACATAACCTCTAGTCACCTATTTTTCTGACCCACCAAAGATAAAATTTGGTTCATTCCTTACAGGAGCATAATCCTTCATCATGCTCCTTATTCCAGTCATGTGCCTGGAACAACCACTGTCCAAGTACCATATAGGGGTATGTGTACTTGGACTAACCTGCAAGATATAAATTAGTTAACCAAAGACCCCAACTTTTACTGGCTCCTTGGTACATGTTAGACTGAAAATGACTATGCCCGCCTGCAGCTTTTCTGAAAGGCAAGCTAACATTGGCTCTCTGCAAACTATGATTGTGCTAGAAATCAATAGCAAAGTGGCCTACCTTGCCACATCACCAACATTCATGGATGTTATACCTTCTTTTCAGAGTAGGTCTAGTGGTTGTGTTAACAACAACTCTTGGTCTAGAAGGCATTGCAGCAGTCCTTTTCTTTAGTTTCCCAGCGCCAGTATGACAAGTGGTGTGTCGGGCAGTAGAAGTGCTTGGGATATCTTGAGACCTTCTAGCAGTTGCTTCCTTTTTAGAAAGCATACTCTTGAATACCTCAGAGTTGCCCAGGTCTGGTCTATTGACAGTCTTGCCCTTTGTCTTAGAGTGGCCTGGAAGATCTGGAGAACATTCAGCAGATTTACCCTTGACTGAAGGCGCTGTTGCACAAAACACAAATGGTCCAAGATTGTCCATTTGTATTTACTCAAAGGCTACCTTAAAGGTACTTGCACCCTTGTTGTATTTACCACCATATTGTGGAACATCTTTGTTCACACAAGAGGATCTAGCATTATTCCAGTGACCATAAATAATCTCATGGTCATGACTGTTAGAAGGTAGTTGCACTTTATTAAATTTAATGGGAGGCTTAGAGGCTAGTCGCTGCACATGAGCTTTGCCCTTTCCCATGGGATTGGAAGCTCTTATCCTCCCTTGAAACCCAACCCTTTCTTTCCCTTTTGGGAGGAGAAGGAGTCTATCAAGGGCATCACTATGCTAGGATTGAAGTAGCTAGCCACTTGTTCCCTCTCTTTTTGTAGCTTTCCTTCAAGATTCCTGATATGGTTATTCTTGAAGGTTATGGTGCTCATCTAAATGATTGTTACATTCTTCAGTTTGATGACTTCTTGTATCTTCGGATCCAACGGTTTTGCTGATTCTGAAGCAACAAGCTGTAGATAAGCAATTTCCTGAGCCTGCTGTTTGGCCAGGAGCTTGCTTTTCTTTAGAGAATGTAGAAGTGCACCATAGTTGTTAATCAATTGATTGATGTCTCCTTCAGATTCTGAGCCATCATCATTTGATGCCGAGGAATAAGAATCTGTAATTGATTCATAATCTGATCTAGAAGAGATGGTAATAGAGATTACCTTGCTTGGCCCATGCTGATCCTGGATGATTTCTTCATCAGACCTAGCCATGAGCCCAAGACAACAGTTGTCTTCTTCATAATCCACCTTTGAATAACCATAATACTATAATAGAGGGGCCCTGAATTCAGCCCTGGCAGCAGGAAGAACCTTCTCAGCTTCTTCTTCTATATCTGCCAGCCTTTTAATGCATTCTGCTTCTACAGCTCCATCTTCAGTAGAGTACAACCCTATATAGGCTTCTTCTTCTGACTCTGATGAGGAGGTGTAAGTCCACCTTCTTTGCTTTTAGCAATGAGATATTTATCCTTCTTTCCTTTTTGCTGGTGATCCTTTTTCTCACCATGTTCCCTTCTTTTGACTTTGCAGTCAGCTATTACATTCCCAGGCTTTCTGCAATAATAACAAGTCATGTTAAATGAAACTTGTTTACTAGTTTTGGAACCATACTTGTCCTCCTTAGAGGATTTCATCCTACCCTTATAGTAGTCATCCTTGGGATGAGAGGAGGAGGAAGTCCGGCATGTCCAGTACTTCTTCTTCACGAACTTCTGGAATTGCCTGTAGAAGGCAAAAAATCTTCATCAGACCATTGACAGTCTGATGTACTTTTCTCTAATCTTCTAGAATCAGAATTAACATCTCTCATTGGTGGAGAGGCAGACTTTCTTCTCCTTTTGTTGGAGGCTTCAGCATTGAATGTTACAGCCTTGTCTCTTGCCTGAGACTTGCTGTGGTTCTCCTCTTCTTTCCTAGCAGCCATCTGCATCTCATATGACAATAGCAATTCCAGAAACCAAATATTCTCCTCTTCTATTCTTATTGCAAATGCTATGTACTGAATAATGGGAATTACCCGCGTACTAAATTTGGTGAAAAATTCTTCAAAGGCATATTCATGGGCTATAGTTCCCATAGTCGGGCATATAGGGTCTTCAATAAGAAAACCCTAGTGGTAGAAGAATCAATTAATGTTGTATTTGACGAAGGAAGTTTGCTTAACAGCAATTCTTCCAGTGGTATTCTTGAAGATGCAGGTGCACAACTTGAACAGATGAGTCTCGATGAGACCGCTAAAGATGAAACTCCTATGTACGTCAAAGTTTCCACCTCAACGTCAACTGGGAATGTTGAAGATCAAAATGGAACAAATCTCTTAGAAGAAGGAGAAGCCCAAGAAGTAGTCGAAGCTCCAGACGCCAGACTTCTTGAGCTCCGGCACGTGAGGGATCATCCTAGAGATCAGATCATCGGAGATCCTCGTGACGGTGTCAGAACTCGAAGAGGTACCATTAACGAGATTTTGCATCTTAGCTTCCTGTCACAGGTTGAGCCAAAGAAGTTCGACGAGGCGAACAAAGATGCGGCATGGATTTTGTCCATGCAAGATGAACTACATCAATTCGAACGATGCAATGTTTGGACGCTGGTTCCCAGACCACACAAGCAGAATGTGATTGGCACCAAGTGGATCTTCAGAAACAAACTGGATGAACATGGTGTCATCATAAAGAACAAGGCAAGGCTGGTGGCTCAAGGTTACAGACAGGAGGAGGGGATTGACTTCGACCAGACCTTTGCACCAGTGGTAAGGTTCGAGGCAATCAGTTTGTTCCTGGCGTATGCTTCGCACAAAGGATTCACAGTCTATCAAATGGATGTGAAATCAGCATTCTTGAACGGAGACCTGAATGAGGAAGTATACGTCGCTCAACCCCCAGGTTTTGTCAATCCTACTTATCCCAATCATGTATATTTTCTTAATAAAGCTCTATATGGTTTAAAACAAGCTCCACGAGCTTGGTATGAGACTATATCTAGTTTTCTTCTTGAGAACAAGTTCTCTAGAGGTAAAATAGATAAGACATTGTTTCTCAAGGAAGTCAAAGGCAAGATTTTGCTGGTGCAAATCTATGTCGATGACATAATATTCGGCTCAACGGACAACAATCTTTGCAAAAAGTTTTCCAAACTTATGCAAGGAAAGTTTGAAATGAGCAGTATGGGAGAGCTAAAGTATTTCTTGGGACTTCAAGTGAAACAGTTTGAGGATGGAATCTTCATCTCTTAGACGAAGTTCACAAATGAACTCCTCAAGAAATTCGGTATGGAAAATGCAACCTCTATGAGGACTCCAATGGGATCCACTATGTCTCTGGATAAGGATGAGAAAGGTAAACCTTTCGATGAAACCAAATACAGAAGCATCATTGGATCCCTGCTCTACCTTACTGCCAGTAGACCGGATATCATGTTCTCCACATGTGTCTGTGCCAGATATCAGGTAAACACTAAGGAATCTCACTATGTCGCTGCAAAGCGAATTCTAAGATACCTTAAAGGTACTCCCAATCTTGGCTTGTGGTACCTGAGAAACAATGATATCGACCTAATAGGTTTTTCAGATGCTGATTTTGCAGGGAGTAGGGATGACAGGAAAAACACTTCCGAGACGTGTCAATTCCTCGGAAGAAGGCTTATCTCATGGAACAGCAAGAAGCAGAATTGTGTAGCTACCTCCACAGCAGAGTCTGAGTACATCTCGGCAGGCAGCTGTTGCGCACAACTCCTATGGATCAGAAACCAGTTAGCCGACTACGACCTTCAGTTCAAGGAAGTACCAATGTACTGCGACTCCTCCAGTGCAATTGCAATTACCAACAATCCGGTATCACACAGCAGAACGAAGCATATTAAAGTGCGCTACCACTTCATTCGGGAGCACATGGAGAACAAAGACAACTCTCTCTGTTATGTCCCCACGGACAAGCAGATTGCAGATATTTTCACAAAGCCCTTAGATGAAGCCAAGTTCAGTCTTTTCAAAACTGAATTGGGGATGCTAAACTCTGAGGAATGAAGACTACCGAAGCTCCAGGCTCGTGCATCTAGGGGGAGCCTCTGCCAGGAACTCAAGTGTGAGCACAGGTGCACGTACTAAGGGGGAGCAAGGGGTCAAATGCAACAGACCCAGATTTGCAGAAGCCGAAAAGGGGGAGATTACCCTCTCGGCTAAGGCTAAGGTGGCTCCAAGTTTGCCCTCAAGAAATTGGTATTGGTAATGAATATCTCTCTCAACTCAATTTCAAGTTTATGATTTTCATTCATATACGCTCTATTCACCTTAGCTTGTAGGTTTTATGCTTCTCCAAATAGGGGGAGATTGTTGGGTATTGTATCCACAACGTACCTGATTTGAAGAAGCCCCTGAACAAGCTAAGGTCAATAGACAATGTATTTGATAAAATATTTCAAGTTGTGCTTGCAGTTATTCCACGCTAAGTGCACACCAATGTCAGGGTGCAGTAGGTCAATATACACGGGTCTGCGCGACGTAATCCCTCGTTGAGCAGATCAGTGTGTTGGCCTACGTGTACTCTCTCTATTGGAGTGTACTTATTTTCAAGTTCTGGGCTGTGATATTGCAAGAGCAGACAAGGAGCAAGGATGGGTCAAAGAGCAGCCCATGGGCGGATAGACAAAAAATCGTCTAAGTGTTAATCGACGAGAATCACCAAGTGATTCTCGCCGATTCGGGGAGAATCACCAAGTGATTCTCGCCGATTTGGGGAGAATCACGAATCGTCGAGAATCACTAGTGATTCTCGCCGAATCGTCGAGAATCACTAGCTGATTCTCGCCGAATCGTCGAGAATCACTAGCTGATTCTCGCCGAATCGTCGAGAATCACTGGCTGATTCTCGCCGTCTCCTTCCGGCTAAAACAGTGCATGAAAACAAGTCAACTTCGACGAGAATCACCTTTGATTCTCGCCGAATCGTCGAGAATCACCTTTGATTCTCGACGATTCGACAAGAATCACCTTCGATTCTCGCCGATTTTGCCTTGGGCGAATTCTGGATCCCGCTGGACCGGACTCAGCCGCTGGCGCTATTTTGAACCGGGCTTAGGGTTTCTTCCGGTGGCACCCATAACGGTTATAATGGAATATTTCTACCGTATAAATACACGCGTATTTTGAACAGAAGATAGACACTGAAAAAGGACGAAGCTGAGCCGCCGACCTTGACCAAAATCGCGATACCTGCTCTGCCGCCATCGCCGCTCATGCTAATCGATCGCCGGCCGTTTGATCGTGATCCTTCTAGATCTTCCTGCGACAGAAGCTTGGACAAGCATATCGTCTCACGCGTCTAACCAGAGATCCTTTGTCTCTTGATTCGTTGATCGGGAAAACCTTCCCCTTCCGAATCGATCGAGACGATCGATCCTAGTGTGACTGTTGGTAGACCTAGCTAGCTTTGCTACGAATATTGAGTCTCCAAAGTACAGCAGCCACACACCGTTGTCGCCACCGATCCCGAGAATCAAGCCGCTGCCCTTCTTGCCGCCGCCGGTTTCGGGGAGACTCTCTCCAAGAGAGATCTAGGGTTGTGGACTCTTCGTTGACTTCAAGAACACGTCATCGAACGAAGAGGGACACCTTAGTCTCCAAAGGTTGTTTTTATTTCTTGTACATTCTATTTCCATTCTTGTTGTAAAGGAACGTTGGTTCCTAGTTGTAAGGGTTGGGTGCAACCCGTGTTGTGGGAGTGTTGTCTCCTACGTGTGGAAGGGTTCCTTCCGATAGTGCAAGGATTGGATTTCAATCCTGTTGGTGAAGTGACCGAGTCGTCCCTTGTTGGGAGATAGGTCGAAGAGGGAAAGTGGATGTACCCAAATCGGGGAACCACTATAAATAGCTTGTGTACCTTCTTTGCTGTGCTGTTTTGTTATCTTGTGCAGGTACAATTTTAAATTCCGCAAAAACGCTGCACGTCACCTATTCCCCCCCCCCCCCATAGGTGAAGATAGTTGACAGTAGGTGGACTTTCAACTACATAGAGTACATTCTAGCGGAAGCAATTTAAAGGTTGCAAAATAAAGAACCCAGCATAAGCATAAATGTCCACTACTCAAACCAGCAGGAATGAAGGTACAATACACAATTATAATGGCCTTAAGGCCTTACAATTGTTTACTCAAATTACAGTGTCTTCCAAACCTCGGCACGCAGGCCGTTCACACATGAATAAAGCAAGTAAACACTCATAATTAGGCCTTCGAGGTCCGGATCAAGAACATTGGCTTTTGCTCGCTATTACCACTCAGCTCCGCATCACATACAAACAACAATCCAATGCACGGTGGCAAACAAAAGCAACGGTCAGCTATGCAGACCAAATTATAACAATCCTGCCCCCAAACTCGGGGCGGCGATGCTCCTTTCCCGGCACTTTGTTAGCATAACCAAGTAGTATAGATAAACACTTCATCACAGGTGTGGGCACGCACGGTCAAACACCTCATGCTCTCAGGGCACATTCTCGGTGAACCGGTCAACGTCAAGTAAATTTAAGCCATAGACGTCTCGGTCTCACCACCGCCACTAGGACGACCAATCTTGCAAGCATTTTTGTCTTCCCTGGATGGGTCACGTCAATTTAAGCCATAGACCGCCGAAGACCCTCATCTATGACAACATCTCCCAATGAACGACATACAGCAGGTACGGTTCCGCCTGACTCGTTGCTCACACCGCAACGTCAATTTAAGCCATATGCACGAGTCGAACCTCCGCAAGTCCCATTTCCATCACACACTTCACATAAACTGGTTATGTTCATGTTGGCTCGCAGGCCACCATGTTGGCAGAATGACGCATCTGCCCAGGTTTCCAGGTGCACCTTGGAGTTAGTCCCCAAGGATCCCTGTTGCAATCTACCGTGTAGAAAACCCGAAAAACAACCATTCACGGAGAGTCTTCTCCAGCCATTCATGTAATGCAACATCACCGATCCGGACCAACTTATCTGGGTAGGCTTCACACATCATGCCTATGTCTGTTTATCGCATTCAGACTCTACATGCACACAACATGGACTATTCATGTCTACCCGAAGGAACACCTCAAACTCACTGCAAACTCGCGAGAGCGGGCATCCTATGCAAAGGAAAAGAGAACTTCACATGTCCTAGGATGAGAATCGTTACCCTAGCATTTTTCCTTGGCACCATGGAAATGTATGTAGATGAAAAGCACCGCAATCTCCTCGCCTCCGTAAATCCGAAGTTGGCTTGCGATTTGGAGCTCCGTAGCTCCGTCGGTGACCGGATCTAGCCACCTTCTTCTTCCTTGCTCTCCCCTCTCTCTAGAACTTTAGAAAGAGATTGAGTAAGAGAAATGAGGGCTTTGAAACCCTATTCCAGGGTATAATCCACCAGGAACAACCCCCAGCCGTCGGATCCCAAAATAAGGAAACGATCGGCCACGATTCGAACTAGAAATCCAAAATTTGGGACGAACACGGCCTGTGACAAGCCTTTGTCTAGGGTCGTGTTCCCCATTAACCGTCGAAACCGACACGTACTAAAAAGAACAAGGGTACCTGATAGGCTCGTGTCAAACTTGACAAGCCCGTGTCATACAATACACGACCATGTAGTGTGCCGTGTTACTCCATCGACACAGGACCGAAAAATGCCCGAAAGGGACACAGGTACTCGACACGCCCGTGTCATATTTTGACAAGCCCGTGTTTACGTGACACGGCCGTGTGCTGAATCTGTGTATCACCCCCTCCACGGCCCAGCTTCTTCCCGTGAAGTACAAGGCACGGGACACGCTCGTATCTCCGGCCGTGTTCGCTGCTCGATGATCGTCGACTCAAAATTCATCGACCTCTCGGCCAAATAGTCGACCCGAGCACGACATGCCCTGGGACACGCCGTGTCTCAGGCCTTGTTCGCTGCTCGACGATCGTCGACTCCAAAATTCGTCGACTTCTCGGCCAGATCGTCGACCCAAGCACGACACGCCCTGGGACATACTCGTGTCCTATGCCGTGTAACCCCTACGAAGTTCCAAACATGGCTCGAAACGCCTCTATTCGCTCTTTTGAGTTTCAGGGCGTTACAACACTCTTCCTCTTAAAAGAATTTCGTCCCGAAATTACATAAAGGAAAGATAAACACAAAACTTAAACTTTACCTGGGTGGAATAACTCCGGGTACTCCTCAAGCATGGTCTGGTCTTACTCCCACTAGAGCTCCTCCCAACCACAGTTGTCCCAATGGACCTTGAACATCCTGATCTCTTTGTTGCGTAGCCGCTTGACTTCCGCATCCTCAAAGCATATAGGCTTGACCTTCATCGTCAACCCATTATCGACTGTCATCTGATCGACCGCAACCACTTCTGAAGGCTCTTGCTCCACCTTTCGCAGCACCGATATATCGAATACATCGTTTAGACCACTTAGCTCCATTGAAAGCCTCAATAGATAAGCTGCTTCGCCAATCCGCTCCATCACCTCAAACGGTCTAAGGTAGCTCGGGCTTAGCTTCTTCAAGCGCCGCACCCTCGAGACACCCTTAAACGGCTTGATCTTTAAGTACACCCAGTCGCCGACAACGAACTCCATGTACCTATGCTTGGTGTTATAGTACTTATCTTGGCGGTCCTGGACGATTAGCAATCTCTCTCGAATCGTTCGAACCAATGACATAGCATCTTCCACCTATTGCTGCTTATACAACTTCGACTCACCCGTTTCCAACCAAGATAACAGCGTGCGACATCTTCTACCATATAGGGCCTTTAAGGGCGCCATTTGAATGCTCGCATGGTAGCTATTATTATAAGAGAATTCTACCAAATATAGGTGATCTTCCCACTGCTTCCCGAAGTCTAGAACGCACATGCAAAACATGTCTTCCATTGTACTATTGACTCTCTCGGATTGCCCATCCATCTGCGGATGAAAGGCTGTGCTGAAACTCTGCTTTGTTCCCAACATCTGCTGCACCAGCCTCCAATCATTGGACATGAACCATCCATCACGGTCACTTACGATGCTGTGGGGCACACCATGAAGCCGCACAATATTATCCACATATAACTTTGCCAATTTCTCCATAGGATCATCCTTCCTATGCGGAATGAAGTTCGACACCTTCGTCAAATGATCCACGACCACCCAGATGGAGTCGTATCCCTTCATCGACCTTGGCAAACCATGCACAAAGTCCATAGTAATGTCGTCGAACTTCCACTCTGGAATAGGCAAGGACTTCAAGAATCCTCCCGGCTTTTGGCATTGCGCCTTCACCAAGGCGCAAGTTTGATACTTAGCCACGTAGAGTGCCACATCCTTTTTAAGTCCTGGCCACCAGAAAAATTTCTTCACATCGCAGTACATCTTTGTGCTCCCCGGGTTAATCGATTACCTGGTGTGATGTGCCTTGTACAACAAATCCACCAGCAAATTGCACACATTTGGGACGCATAGACGACTGTCTTTCCACAACAATCCATCCTCAACAACGAATTGGGAATTTAACCAATCCAAAGCCTCAACCATGAGTTGATTCATGCGGCCATCCAAATCCAAAGCCTGTCGAATCCGATCAGCCAGGTCACACTGAACTTCTGTCCATTTCAATAGAGCTTCTGCACTTGATTACTTGTCTATGCACGATATCTCCAACGCCTCCAACTCCCGAACCAATCGCTCGTCATGGACCAACAACCAATTATCTTGAGCTGGGGTCCTGCGGCTCAATGCGTCCGCAACCGCATTGCCTTTCCCGGGCACATAGTGAATTTTGAATGTGTAGTCCCCCAGGAACTCCATCCAACTCCTCTATCGCATATTTAGATCTTGTTGATCCAACAAGTATTACGGGATCTTGTGGTCGGTATAGATATCGACCTTCACCCCATATAAGTAGTGCCTCTACAGCTTCAAGGCAAACATCACGGCCGCTAACTCCAAGTTATGGACCGGATAATTCTTCTCGTGCACTTTCAGCTGTCTCGAGCAATACGCTATAACACTTCCATGTTGCAGTAGGACACAACCCAAGCCACTACCAGAAGCATCACTATAGATTTCAAAGCCTTTGATCCCACTCGGCGAACTCAGTACGGGAGTGTGGTCAACCGACTCTTCAACTCCTCAAAAGCTCGTGCGTACTCCGGCGTCCAGACAAACTTCTGCGCTTTCCTCGTCAAAGTCATGAGGGGTAACGCTATCCTCGAGAAGTTCTCCATGAAGCGCTTGTAATAGCCGGCAAGCCCAAGAAAACTCCGGACTTCCGCTACCGTAAACAACACAGTCCACTCTCTTATAGCAACAATCTTCGCCGGATCAACCGTAATTCCCTCTCCACTGACTATGTGACCAAGGAACGCTATTAAGGACAACCAAAACTCGCATTTGGAGAACTTGGCGTACAATTGACTCCTCATCACCGTCTCCAACACCAAATGCAGATGCTTGAAGTGATCCACCTCACTCTGCGAGTACACCAAAATGTCGTCGATGAAGACGATCATAAAGTGGTCCAAGTACTCATGAAAGTCATGTTCATCAAATACATGAACACCGAC
This sequence comes from Platanthera guangdongensis, assembly GCA_039583875.1. Classification (NCBI taxonomy): domain Eukaryota; kingdom Viridiplantae; phylum Streptophyta; class Magnoliopsida; order Asparagales; family Orchidaceae; genus Platanthera; species Platanthera guangdongensis. The sequence goes on along the minus strand of CM077153.1, from coordinate 96,500,965 downwards.
GATGCATTCGTCAACCCAAACGGCATGACCGTAAACTCGTAATGCCTGTATCTCGTACTAAAAGCTGTTTTAGGGATGTCACTCTCCCTTATCCTCGGCTGATAATAACCGGACTTAAGATCCATTTTTGAGTACACAGTTGACCCGACTAACTGATCAAATAGATCATCAATCCTTGGGATCGGGTACTTATTCTTCTTCGTTAGCTTATTCAGTTCTCGGTAATCAATAAAAAGTCTCAAACTTCCGTCCTTCTTCTTAACAAAAAGGACTGGTGTGCTCCAAGGAGATGAACTTGGATGTACATACCCCTGCTCCAACAACTCTTGAAGTTGTATCTTCAGCTCCGCCATGTTCTTAGGCGCTAGCTGATACGGAGAGCGTGACACAGGTTTCGCACCTAGTACTAGCTCAAGAGTGAAATCTATCTCCCGTTGAGGTGGGGCTCCAAGAAGATCACCAGGGAACACGTCAGGGTACTCGGATATCACTGAAATACTATCCAACGTAGGCTTAGGTTTTGCAACCTCCACTAGCATAAAAAACAGCTCTGCACCAGCATGAACCACCATCACCACCTGAAGAGCAGACATCAAAGTGTTGCTCGAGCCTTTCAAGCCCGTAAAAGTCATCTCACGACCTGTTCCCAACTTGACTTCCTTGCCACAGCAGTCAATATAAGATTGCTGCTCCGAGATCCAGTCCATGCCAAATATCACGTCGAACTCCACTAGTGGTAGTAACGACGCTTGTAAATCGAACTCTTGACTCCCAATACGAATCTTTACGCCACAGATTCTATCCGCACGCATCGAACACCCATTCAGCAACAACACATCCAGTTTGTCCTTCACCATCGAAGAAGGTACTCCGATGCGCGATATGAATCCTTCGGACAAAAAGGAGTGCAAAGCTCCCGTATCGAAGAGTTCTCTCGCCGGATTCTCACAAATCAAAATAAATTCTTAACAAGCAGTGGTAATGTAATATGCGCATAACAAGTATTTAAAACTTAACTTGCTATAAGTGTAAATCGTGCCTGTCACCACATCCACTTGCTTAATGGCCTCATGCTGGCCAAGATTATAAACTCTAGGTTGAGCCGGAGCATAATGGTACTCGGTTGACTCCAACGCCTTGACCTTCTCTTCATATGTTACTCTCGGCTTCCTCTCGGACTTGGGACGTCCGCTCCAGCACTGACGGGCAAAGTAACCCAACCTTCCACAAGTAAAACATGCGCCCGAGGTTCAACCCGTAGTCGCCCTAGAAGCACCAGAAGAAGGAGCTGGACCCGAAGTCCTAGCCTTCATAAAGAACTTACGGTACCCAGACTTTGAGGTAGTCGTCACCTTGAACTCAGTCTTCTTATCACCAGAGATTTTCTTTGCTTGCACATTCTTCAAGTCTTTCTCCAAAGACCGGTCCGTATTGACCAGGGTCAAGAAGCCCTGCGTCATAGGCCCCGAGAGAAGTAGCCTCAAGTCATCTCTCAAACCTTCATAGAATCTGTTCATCTTGCGCTCCTCATCCGTGATTGTCGAGCTAGTTGTAACGCCCCCGGTTTTTCTGTGTTTTGTTTGATTGTGGATTGGCGTTACGATGACGCATTTCCGGCCCTTCGCCATTGTAGAGCGCGGTCCTAGCTCTGTAGGTTCCTTGTGTAGCCTGGTTGTAGCCAGTTGGCAAGTTTCCCCAGCTAGCCGGAGTCTGTTTTGGTGACTCGGTTGGGCCTCTTAGGGAAATGCTTGCGTTTTGGCTTCGGGAGGTGTTAGCCCGAGTGTTCGATCGTCGGATGTTGTTTTTGACCTCGCCGTTGTTTTCGTGGCTTGGTTGTTTAGCTACGGTGCGAGTTTTGGTCGAAATCCGAGATCGTTTGCCTTCGCGTCGTTTCGGCGTTGTTTTGTTAGCTGCATGTTTGTAATGTTTGCTGTGCAGTGTGTGGCCGCTGTGGCTGAGCTTGTAGGCAGGTGCCTTGTTTCTTGTTGGCTAGGTATTAGCAGGTTTCTTTTTCTGTGTAAGTTTGGGTGTGTCGAGCTCGGGTAGAGCTCCCGTTTCTCCGGTTGACGAATTTTTTTGGTCGACAGGGTTTTTGTTGGAACACGGCCGTGACACGGGCGTGTCACGGGCGTGTCCTCCTTCGATTCGTCGAGCTGCGCTCGATGGTCGTCAGGCGGTGTTTAGTGAGAACACGGCCCTGTCACGGGCGTGTCGTGTCGAACACGGGCGTGACATTGGGGCGTGTCTCTCTGTTCGACGATCGACGCTCCACGATCGTCGGGCGGTGTTCGAGTTGGTACACGGCCTCTGACACGGGCGTGTCACAGGGCATGTCCCCTGCTTCGTCGAGCGGAGATCGACTTTCGTCGAGTGGGTAGGTGCGTGAGTACACGCCCCGTGACACGGGCGTGTCGGGCCGTGTCACGGGCGTGTCTGGGGGGCGTGTCCCGTGTTTTCGTCGAGTAGAGATCGACGTTCGTCGAGTGTGTGAGTACACGCCCCGTGACACGGGCGTGTCGGGCCGTGTCACGGGCGTGTCTTGGGCGTGTTCCGTACTTTTTTCCTGAAATCGTCTTTTGTTGCCATGAACTGTTTTTCCTCCTCATTTTTCATCGTTCCCGAGTCTGGAGAGATTCCAGCGGAAGGGTTTTGAGAGGAGGCGGTGGTTGTTTTGACCGGCGATTTCGAGAAGGTTAGAGCCCATTTTTCTCGTGTGATAGCAGATTCGGTTTGCTCTCGGCTAGATCTTCCCTTCCATGTAAGTTTTTCTTGATTTAAGGTTCGATTGCAGGAATTTCTAAATATCTGATTTCTTTCTTCCCTCAAGTTTTAGCTTTGGTCTTCTAGGTGGCCGATCTTGCCGCCGGAGCCAAGCCGTGGTGCGGCTGTTGTTTGTTTTTCCGAAGAGGTAGAGGCAAGTGGCCCCTTGCCCTTGCCAAATTTATTTCTAACCTATGATCTGTTTTTATTTCTTGTGCATAAGCTCTGTTCACCTTGTTTTTTTTCCTCCCTAGGGCAGCAGGTTGAATCATTTCATCAAGCTAATAATCCAGTGCTGATCCTTTATTTTCTTTTCTGGAATTTTAATCAATATTCTCTTTTCGTCGGATGTTTGGTGTTCAGTGGGTAGCTAGAGTTAGGGTGAGGCTGCGGTAGAGGTGGTTCAGGTTCGGTTGCGATAGTCCCGAGTAGTTAGGACGGAACGGAGGGTTGGGATTAAATTTCCAACTCTCCGCTTGCTCGTCATGAGAGAGCTTAGACTGCAATTTTTAACGAGACTTACGTTTACCCTAAGTGGAAAGCGCTGACAGCGTCGAGTGAGCCGAGCTCACTCAACGCCGTCACCTAGCTTAGGACTTGCGGCTAAGTATTCTAGGCGTCAAGTGGGTGGAGTTTACTCAACGCTGCGTCGAGTGGGCTCGACATTTCTGTCTTGAGTTCTTGTGTACCTTAGGATTGTTAGTGTGACTTTTCCCTTCCTTTAGGGGGTGGTATTGGGTGTTCGGCAAATTATTGCTTGCCGACTCTTGGGTTGTGGCAGGTGGTGCATGTTTAGTGGCCTCTAAGAGGGGTGGATTTTGATGTGGAGAGCTGTGGCCACGACCTGTTTGCCCTGGTTTGGGTTGGTGTGGGACCCTAAAGCTGCCACTGGCGACCCCTTAGCCCTTTTTGGATCTGATTCTGGTTATGTATTCAGATCCATGTTTTTTTTGGACCATGATTGGCCCGCGAACAGACTCTTACTGTGGTTGGTTCGGTGAGTCGATCGCCGCGGGCTTGCTAGGGTAGGCAAGTGCACCTATCGCAAGTAGTACTCGATATTCGGGAGAATACCGAGGTCGTATTATTCCCGGGAACGGGTTGATTACCCCTACTCCTCCGAAAACACTATTATTTTACCGAAATAGAAGTTGAGGGTTTTAAGTAAAATAAGAACGAAAATAGATTTTAAGAAAGTAGTCGATGAAGAGATAACTCCCGGTATCGAATTGCGTTAGGATTAAAAATAGATTTGAATAACTAGATATCTAAAGTTTCAATTTAATTAATGCGGAAACTTGGCCGTGGAGGTTCAAAATAATGAGCTCACCTATCTCTAGGAATATCGCTCACCTAGACATTAAGGCTATTCGACCGGGCTCTCGTCCGACGAAGGATTCCCCTTAATGCCCGCAGTACGCTAAGAACCCCGCTATTGGGTGGGGAACCCGATCCGATAGAGTTAGCGCGCCTCCTCTCTCGAGGGTTAGTGCGGAACTCTATCTACCCAGGGGTGATCTGTCCATATGCACGGCCTCTCGGCTAGCTAGCGTATGGATAACGGAAATAGAGCCCACACATCGATATGTGGGTCTACGCGTCGTTAACCTGGGGTAAACCTTAAGTTTTTAATTAAATTGAAAAATTAGACATTTGGTTATTTAAAACATTTTAGATCCCAAAGCTCTTCGATACCGAGGGCTAAAAGAAATTAGCCACTCATCGGAATGGGGAAAGCTTGTATGTTTGGTTATGCGAGCGTCCTAAACTATTCGCTGAAAGGTTATAAAGAAAATAAGAAAAAAAAGCAAAATAACCTAATTTTAGAAAAGTTATTACAAATAAACACACCCGCACTCATTCAAACATATAACAAAAGGAAGAAATAAAACTAATTTACACATAAGAGAAAATTGCATAATTGACATTTGCAGGTCCCACTCAAACGAGTGGGGGCGGGAAATAAAAGCTGAAAAGTGCATAATTGAAATTTGCAAGTCCCACTCAAACGAGTGGGGGCGGAAAATTAAAGCTGAAAATTGCAAGTCCTACTCAAACGAGTAGGACTGAAATGAAAGCGAGTCCTACTCAAACGAGTAGGAGAAAATAAATGCGATTACAGGGCTTTCTTAAATATTTACATCAAAATACAGTCCGACCATTTAACTCCTAGCGAGTAGGCGGAAAATCAAATCCAGCCATTTAACTCAAGTGAGTAGGCGGAAAAATAAAGAATGAAAATTACAAGTCCTACTCAAACGAGTAGGACTAAAAATACAGACCGGCCATTTAACTCCTAGCGAGTAGGCGGAAAATCAAATCCAGCCATTTAACTCAAGTGAGTAGGCGGAAAAATAAAGAATGAAAATTACAAGTCCTACTCAAACGAGTAGGACTAAAAATACAGACCGGCCATTTAACTCAAGTGAGTAGGCGGAAAAATAAAAAATGAAAACACTTGCTTGAATGAAATCCAGCCAATTAACTCAAGTGAGTAGGCGGAAAAATAAAACAACACACGCACTCTACTTGAATAAAATCCAGCCAATAAACTCAAGTGAGTAGGCGGAAAAATAAAAACAACACACGCACTCTACATAAATAAACACACACACACACACTTGCATAATTTAACTTAGGAGCTGAAAAATATCTCATACACGCACACACTCGTGCTAAAATAATTGCAAAAATCAAAGTTATCGAAAAATTAAAATGACTGCATTTCTACCGCTGGAATGCAGTAGAAATGCATAAAAAGGCAAAATAAAAATTGTTTGAGCAAAAAGTTTTCAAGTTAAAGTGAGAAGGGCAAGTGCCCGAAAAATTAAAACGGTTACATTTTTACCGTTAGATTTTGATAGAAATGCAAAAAAAGTGAAAATAAAAATTGTTCGAGCGAAAATATTTTTTGTAACTACTTAAAATGCAAGTTTATGAAAAATAAAAATGACAATTTATATATTATTATAGCCTTGTAAAATGGTTTAAAAAGTGAGAGTAAGCTAAAAATAAGCAATAGTTTTATAATTAAAACAAATTAAAAGCTAAGTTAAGAGAGGTGAAAATCACCTTTTTTAAGTTTAACATGTTCAAAAGAATGCTTTTTTAAAGTATGAAAATCCTAAATCTAACCAAATTTAAAGAGTGAGAATGAAAATCGGCATAGTAACGGCTATAAGTTTTGTTATATTTGGAAAGAAAACGAGAACATTTGCGTTTTAAAACATGAAAGTGTATAAGATTGAAGTAAAGGAGGCCTTTAGAGAAAATTCAGAGCATATGAGGATGAGAAAAATATCTATTTTATTAATAAAAGAAGTTGATTACAGGAGCTTAAACAAACTAAATTCAAAAAGGGGGAAAGAGAATCCTTACATAGCACTAAAGCAGCTCTAACGGCAGCCCTTATACATCAAAATGGTTCGGATTTTTGGAACCCTTAACTCATACAGCAGCTGCCTTTTTATAGGCAAAAATTTCCAAGTACACGCCCTCCGACACGGGCGTGTCGGGGGGCGTGTCAGCACTATTTACCGCGGGATTCGGCGACCTGACGGATTTGACGGCGATTTGACTTTCCGGCCGAAAACGCGGCGGTCACGCCCCAGGGTCACGGGCGTGACGGTGGGCGTGTCATTCGGCGCTTTAAGGCGATGTTGACTTCGGGATTCGCCGGCGGCAGTTTGTCGGGGCGGACACGGGCGTGGCGCACATCGGACACGGGCGTGTCCCTCTTGGGTTCGACGAACGCTGAGCGCGGAACATTGACCAGGTTGTCACGGGGCGTGTCGGGATGCCACGGGCGTGTCGCACATCAGACACGGGCGTGGCCCTCTTGGGTCGACGAAAGTTGAGTTGAAATTATCAAGCGGGATGGACACGGCTGGGTCACGCCCCGTGTCAGATTGACACGGGCGTGTCGAATTATGGAACACGGGCGTGTCAGGCTTTTATCTTCAACATTGGCTTCTTTTCGGGATTTTGAGCTGTCACGCCCTGGTCACGGGCGTGACCAATATGTCACGAGCGTGACATGTCATTTTTTGCAGATTTTGACTTTTTTCACTGAAAAATAAAATAAAGCAAGTTAGTATAATATTTACAAAAATAGGAGCATTTTATTGAATAAAAACAAGTAGAAATGACAAAAATTAAATAAAACGACTTAAGTAATGTACATAAAATTAGGTATATTTACAACTCATCAAATACCCCCATACTTAAGCTTTTGCTATTCCAGAGCAAAAGTTTGAGATGAACTTATAAGGAATAAAAAAACTCTAAGTTTAGCTATCGCTTAATCAATTATAAGAGAGATCTAAATAAATAAACGGGGCGTAAGAGTTAAGTCCTAAATTTATGAAGATGATTTAAATAGCGCAAAAGTTTCGGCCAAAAGACTTCTTGATATAATCAAATAGAAAGCAATAATTGTAAAGGTTAGATTAACAAGAATAGTTTGGAATTATATGAACTTTTAGCCTATAGGAGTTTTACTGGAAATAATGCAATTTACAAATTATGCTCTCAAAACGATTTTTGAATTAAATCTAGAATCATGAAATTGGCTATGATGTTGGTTAATGAAGAGGTTTTTGATGTTTGAGGCGAGGTAATTTTTTCTCGAACCTCCATGTTTTTTTTTTTTTTGGATTATTAGGAAAACGAAATCTTATTTTCCTAATATCGATTTTTTTTCAACTTCAAAATAAATGTTAACCCAATGTATATGTGTAGGAGTAATGAATTTTATCCTCTTACTCCATAGCATATAATCTTTTAATCTATTGGGTGTCTATGTTTACGGAACGAAATCTTATTCCCATTGACATAGGATCTTTTAAGGATAACAAATTTATCATGCCAAGTCAGTCATGATAAGGACGGTGAGAAAAGAAAACTAGATTTTTTATTAAAAAACAATTTTGAGAGCAACCTTAATAAATTGTAAGTTCCAAGTTTTCAGAAAGCTAAAAGTAAACATAATTGAATCCTATAATCGTTATTTTCTAACATAATACACGTGCTCCTATTAATGAAAAATTAGAAGTAGTGCCTAAAACGAGTTCGCTATTTTTAACAAAGCATAATGAATTCTTTAAAACTTAACCCCGAATATTTAAATTTTTCAATCAATAATTAACAAACGAATAACAAACAAAGAATTAATAAAATTCACATATAAATAAATTCAAAGCAAAATTTTTGGATAGCAAGAAAATTAAGGATGGTATATTTGATTTATTTGTTTCAAAATATTTTTTTGGTTGTTTTAGAGTTTTTTTTTTGTTTTTATAATTTTTTTTTTTGATGATTAGTGAACTTATTATCTTTTTTAGATTTTTAAGGTTTTGCGGAAAGTGGGAGAAAAAGAGATGATATGAGAGAGAAAAGGAATGGGGAGAGAGAAGATTATTTACAAAAATATTTACACAGATTTTTACAAAATGAAACTAAACATGTTTTTGGAATTTTGGTTTTATGAATTTTTTTTTATGAAGTTTTTGTTTTATAATTTGTTTGTGTTTTTTGGGATTTTTGCTTTAAAAAGACATAAAACAAAAACATTTTAAAGACAGAAAATAAATAATTTAGGTTTTTTTTTTTTTTTTTTTTTTGAAGTTTTTGTTTTATAATTTTTATGTGTTTTTTGGGATTTTTGATTTAAAAAGACATAAAACAAAAACATTTTAAAGACAGAAAATAAATAATTTAGGTTTTTTTTTTTGAAGTTTTTGTTATTTTTATAGTTTTTTTTTTATATATATATTTTTTATGTTTAAAGTGCAGAAAATAGAAAGACAGTGCAGAAAATAGAAATATGAAAAAGAAAGCGAGAAAACACCCCCATACTTAAGTCCAACATTGTCCCCAATGTTGTAACGTAAGTATGCGGAACAAAACAGGGAAGATAATATATACAAAGAAAAGAAAGAAATGGGGGGGGGGTAGAAGCTTCCCTGAGAGGAGGTGGGGGAGGCGCAGTTTAGGAACCCTGCAGTAGGAAGAAAAATAGCAAAGAAAAAGGTAAAGAGATAGCGAAAAAGATAAACATGGGGTGCCTCCCAGGAGCGCTTTGTTTATAGTCACGTAGCTTGACTATGTTGGCGGTTTATATATCTAGGAGGGTTATGGATTCGAAGTTACCGCCCACAGGATCGCCTGCTATGTATAATTTTAAGCGATGACCGTTCACTTTAAACGAGCCTTTATCCGGGTGGGATACGAGTACGGTCCCATAAGGCCAAACTTCTTCAACTTTGAAGGGGCCGGACCAACGTGATCTAAGTTTCCCGGGGAAAAGTCTAAGTCGTGAGTTATAAAGAAGGACAAGATCGCCCGGAGAAAAAGTTTTTGGGGGCTTGAGTTTTCGGTCGTGATAAAACTTAGAACGCTCCTTATAGAACTTATTGCTCTCGTATGCGTTGGCACGCCATTCATCGAGCTCGTTTAGTTGCAGTTTTCTATTTTGGGCGGCTAAGTTAGCGTCGAGATTTAAAAGTTTTAAAGCCCAAAGTGCGCGATGTTCTAATTCGACGGGTAGATGACACGCTTTGCCGTACACTAATCGATACGGCGTACAACCAATTGCGGTTTTGTATGCGGTACGATAAGCCCACAACGCATCGTCGAGCTTGATGGACCAATCTTTCCTATTAAGTGAAACGGTTTTCTCTAATATGCGCTTTATCTCCCGATTTACTACCTCTACTTGGCCACTAGTTTGCGGGTGGTAGGGGGTGGCAAGTTTGTGCGTGACGCCGTATCGAGCTAATGTCTTAGCCATCTGGGTGTTGCAGAAATGCGTCCCCCGATCACTTACAATAGCACGCGGAGTGCCGAAGCGAGAAAATAGCTTTTTAAGAAATGTAACGACGACTCGCGCATCGTTGGTGGGGAGAGCTTGCGCTTCCGCCCATCTTGATACGTAGTCGACCGCTACTAAAATATACATATTTTTGAAAGACGGAGGTAGGGGGCCAACAAAATCTATGCCCCATAAATCGAAGACTTCGCATTCTAAAAACATGTTTTGGGGCATCTCGTCGCGACGAGAGATGTTACCCGACCGCTGACAGCTATCGCATGCGCGCACAAAATTGTGAGCGTCTTTGAATAGAGTGGGCCAAAAGAAGCCCGCCTCTAGCGCCTTCCGCGCGGTCCGGTTAGCTTGATAATGCCCACCAGCCGGACCCTCGTGGCAGTGCCTAAGGATTTGCGTGCACTCCACACCCGCGACACATCTTCGGACTGCTTGGTCCGCGCAGAGACGAAAAAGGAAAGGGTCCTCCCAAAAGAAATATTTCAAGTCAGAAAAGAATTTCTTCTTTTGCTGGCTTGAAAAGTCTTTTGGAAGTACCCTCGCAACTAAATAGTTTGCAAAATCTGCAAACCAAGGCGGGGAAGAAGAACTAGTAGTTATGGCTAGGAGGCGTTCCTCGGGGAATCTATCATTTATGTCAGATTCGACGAGCGCTTCCGCAGTGGGATTTTCTAAGCGGGAGAGGTGATCGGCGGCTAAATTTTCCGCGCCCCTCTTATCCCGGATCTCTAAATCGAACTCCTGCAAGAGGAGGATCCATCGAAGAAGGCGGGGTTTGGCATCCGTTTTTGCTAACAAATATTTTAAGGCGGAATGGTCGGTAAATACGATAACTTTGGATAACGTTATATACGAGCGAAACTTATCGAAAGCAAATACGACGGCTAAAAGTTCCTTTTCCGTTGTCGTATAATTTCCTTGTGCGGAAGTGAGGGTCTTGCTAGCGTAGTAAATAGGATGAAAATATTTGTTTATACGTTGGCCAAGAACGGCTCCTACAGCAATATCACTAGCGTCGCACATAATCTCGAACGGAAGGGTCCAATCGGGCGCCACTAAAATAGGTGAATTGATAAGTTTTTGTTTTATGAAATTAAATGCAGACTCGCATTCGTTATCAAAGACAAAATTTGATTCCTTTTCCAAGAGGCGAGTAAGCGGCTTTGTTATTTTTGAAAAATCTTGAATAAAACGCCTATAAAAGCCCGCGTGCCCTAAGAAACTCCTAATAGATTTAACGTTGGAAGGCGGGGGAAGTTTTTCTATAATTTCAACTTTGGCCTTATCGACCTCCATCCCCTTAGACGAAATCATATGGCCGAGAACCAAACCTTCTCGAACCATAAAGTTACATTTTTCCCAATTTAAAACAAGATGCGTGTCCTCGCATCGCTGAAGGACACGGTCTAAATTATGAAGACAGGACGGGAAAGAGCTTCCGAAAACAGAGAAGTCATCCATAAAGACTTCCATAATGTCTCCTACCAGCTCGCCAAAGATCGCTAGCATACATCTTTGAAATGTAGCAGGCGCGTTGCAAAGGCCAAATGGCATTCTTCGATATGCGAAGGTACCAAACGGGCAGGTAAAAGTTGTTTTCTCTTGGTCATCGGGGGAAATGGGGATTTGGAAAAACCCCGATAATCCATCGAGAAAACAAAAATACGGATGACCGGACAAACGCTCTAAAATTTGGTCTAAAAATGGTAGTGGGAAATGATCCTTACGGGTGGCGTCATTTAGTTTTCTATAATCGATGCACACCCGCCAACCCGTAACAGTACGAGTTGGGACGAGTTCATTGTGCTCATTCTCCACTACGGTAAGACCGCCCTTTTTGGGCACCACGTGAATGGGACTAACCCACGTACTATCCGATATGGGATAAATAATCCCCGCATCTAATAATTTAATAATTTCGGCCTTAACGACGTCTTTCATGTTTGGGTTAAGACGTCGCTGCGGCTGAATAGTTTTGCGGCAATTATCTAGAAGAAAAATCTTATGGGTGCAGAAAGACGGGTTAATCCCTTTGAGATCAGAAATTTGCCAAGCAATTGCGTGGCGATGTTTAAGCAAAACTCCCAATAAATCGGAAGTCTCCGATTCGCTCAAATGCGAAGAAATGATAACAGGGAGTGTATCATCTTTCCCCAAAAAGGCGTATTTGAGTGAATCGGGTAGGGGTTTGAGTTCAAGGCAGGGCGGTTCTTCTAACGAGGTTTTAATTCCTATGTCTTTCTTACCAATTGGTTCGAAAGGCAAGTCTATAGACGTATCCTCATCGCAGTTAAAATTTTCGAGCGCAAAAAGATCGTCGTTTAAAAACGTAGACTCAAAAATAGGGGAAGAACAATCTCCGAGATATGTGTCTAAATTATAACAAAAGTCATCGCTCGATGACGAGTCTCCTATGGAGGGATTAATAGAGAAAGTAACTTCGTCATCTCCTACCCGAAGGAGGAGACGACCGTTACTGACATCAATTAATGCGCGGGAGGTGGCGAGAAAAGGGCGACCGAGTATAATTGGTACATCAGTGTCCTCCTCGATGTCCAAGATGACGAAGTCTACCGGAAAGATAAACTTATCAACTCGGACAAGTACGTCCTCCACTACCCCGACGGGAAACTTAACCGAGCGATCCGCTAGTTGGATTCGCATTTTAGTAGGGGCCGGAGTGCCCAAACCTAATTTTTGAAAGAGCGAGAACGGCATCAAATTAATGCTCGCGCCTAAATCTGCAAGAGCGTATTTTACTAATATATTGCCAAAAAGGCACGGGATGGAGAACCGTCCCGGGTCATTTCTTTTTAGGGGCAATTTATTAGTAAGAGCCGCTGAGCAGTCGGCATTAAGAGAAATATGCGAAATATTTTCTAATTTTTGTTTATTGGAAAGAAGTTGTTTTAGGTATTTCGCATATTTAGGCATCTGAGAGAGTGCCTCGCAGAATGGAACATTAATATGAATTTGTTTTAATAATAAAATAAATTTTTCAAATTGCGCGTCCTTACGCTCACTATTAAGTTTATGCGGATACGGCAAGGGCGTTTTAATAATTTTTTCATTTAAAATTTGTAAAGGCGGCGAAATCAAAGAAGGGGGAAGAGGGGTCGGAGGTGAAATATGTACCTGAGGATCGGTCCGTTTTGGATCGATCACCTCCTTTCCGCTACGGAGGGTTATAGCGTTGATATTTTCCCGCGGATTGGGCTCCGTGTTTCCCGGCAGTGCCCCGAGCGCGCGCTCGGACATCATTCGCGCTAGCTGTCCAACCTGGAGTTCTAAGTTTTTTAGCGATCCGGTGATGTTCCGGATATTTGACTCGTTGGATGCTATATATTTAGAAAAATTATCCTCCATCGGGGATGGTCTTGGAAGAGGGGGAGGCTGCAGAAATCCAGGCGCGAAAGAATTGGGGGGGCGCTGCGCATTATTCGGATTGCTCCATGAGAAGTTGGTGTGGTTCCTCCAACCCGGATTATAGTTATTGCTATAAGGGTTGTTATTGGGGTTGAAGGAAGGTCGCCCAACATTTCCCACGTAGTCTACGAATTCATTTGCTACGCCGGCATTAGGGGGAATCGCCCAAGGAGGAGTGGTGGAGGCAGCAGACATCTCCGCCACCTGCTTTGTCAGCCTTTCAACTTGAAGGGCTAAGTGGGCAGTGGCATCCACTTCGAAGAGGCCGGCCGCCTGCTTGGGACGTCCCCGAGGGACGTTCCATTGGTAGGCGTTCATAGCCATCTCTTCAATAAGAGCTTGGGCAGCCTCGGGGGTCTTATTATTCAAGGTACCCCCGGCAGCCGCGTCAATCATTTGACGCGTCTGATAATTAAGCCCATTGTAGAAGATTTGGACCTGCAACCACGCAGGCAGCGCGTGGTGCGGACACTTGCGGAGGAATTCCTTAAAGCGCTCCCAAGTCTCAAAAAGAGACTCAGAATCGTTCTGCACGAACGAAGAAATGTCCGCCCGTAACTTTGCAGTTTTGGCGGGCGGAAAATACTTCGTTAAGAACCGCTCCGCAAGCTCGGCCCAGGTGGTGATACATCCTCGTGGGAGGGAATTCAACCACGCCTTAGCTTTGGATCTGAGGGAGAATGGAAAAAGGCGCAAACGAATGGCGTCATCAGTGACGCCATTAATCTTAAAAGTGTCGCAAATCTCCAAAAAACTAGACAAATGAACGTTCGGGTCCTCATCCGGCTGTCCATCGAACTGCACGGCATTTTGGATCATTTGGATAACGCTCGATTTGATCTCAAAATTATTGTTCGCCACCGTCGGGCGGACAATACTGGACCCAGTATCGTCCAAATTTGGCCGGGCGTAATATGACATTGTACGCTCAAGGGCCGCGTTCGGATTGGGGTCGGCCATAGGAACGGCAGAGGGTTCTCCGATGGATTCTGCGGGATCCAAAGAGGGATTTCGGCGTTGAGACCGAATACGCGCAAGAGAGCGTTCGATCTCAGGATCGAAATCCAAATTTTCGGACTCCGAAGGCTGTCCACGGGTCATACACCCGAATGAAAAGTAGAAAAATTAACTCTCTTTTTTTTTCGGATTTTGAAGAAAAGTTTTTTAAGTTTTTTTTTAGTTTTTAGAAATAAAAGTAAAAGTAATAGAGTTCGGATTCGGAATAACAACTCAAAGAGAAGTCCCCGGCAACGGCGCCAAAAACTTGATTGGCCCGCGAACAGACTCTTACTGTGGTTGGTTCGGTGAGTCGATCGCCGCGGGCTTGCTAGGGTAGGCAAGTGCACCTATCGCAAGTAGTACTCGATATTCGGGAGAATACCGAGGTCGTATTATTCCCGGGAACGGGTTGATTACCCCTACTCCTCCGAAAACACTATTATTTTACCGAAATAGAAGTTGAGGGTTTTAAGTAAAATAAGAACGAAAATAGATTTTAAGAAAGTAGTCGATGAAGAGATAACTCCCGGTATCGAATTGCGTTAGGATTAAAAATAGATTTGAATAACTAGATATCTAAAGTTTCAATTTAATTAATGCGGAAACTTGGCCGTGGAGGTTCAAAATAATGAGCTCACCAATCTCTAGGAATATATCGCTCACCTAGACATTAAGGCTATTCGACCGGGCTCTCGTCCGACGAAGGATTCCCGTTAATGCCCGCAGTACGCTAAGAACCCCGCTATTGGGTGGGGAACCCGATCCGATAGAGTTAGCGCGCCTCCTCTCTCGAGGGTTAGTGCAGAACTCTATCTACCCAGGGGTGATCTGTCCATATGCACGGCCTCTCGGCTAGCTAGCGTATGGATAACGGAAATAGAGCCCACACATCGATATGTGGGTCTACGCGTCGTTAACCCGGGGTAAACCTTAAGTTTTTAATTAAATTGAAAAATTAGACATTTGGTTATTTAAAACATTTTAGATCCCAAAGCTCTTCGATACCGAGGGCTAAAAGAAATTAGCCACTCATCGGAATGGGGAAAGCTTGTATGTTTGGTTATGCGAGCGTCCTAAACTATTCGCTGAAAGGTTATAAAGAAAATAAGAAAAAAAAGCAAAATAACCTAATTTTAGAAAAGTTATTACAAATAAACACACCCGCACTCATTCAAACATATAACAAAAGGAAGAAATAAAACTAATTTACACATAAGAGAAAATTGCATAATTGACATTTGCAGGTCCCACTCAAACGAGTGGGGGCGGGAAATAAAAGCTGAAAAGTGCATAATTGAAATTTGCAAGTCCCACTCAAACGAGTGGGGGCGGAAAATTAAAGCTGAAAATTGCAAGTCCTACTCAAACGAGTAGGACTGAAATGAAAGCGAGTCCTACTCAAACGAGTAGGAGAAAATAAATGCGATTACAGGGCTTTCTTAAATATTTACATCAAAATACAGTCCGACCATTTAACTCCTAGCGAGTAGGCGGAAAATCAAATCCAGCCATTTAACTCAAGTGAGTAGGCGGAAAAATAAAGAATGAAAATTACAAGTCCTACTCAAACGAGTAGGACTAAAAATACAGACCGGCCATTTAACTCCTAGCGAGTAGGCGGAAAATCAAATCCAGCCATTTAACTCAAGTGAGTAGGCGGAAAAATAAAGAATGAAAATTACAAGTCCTACTCAAACGAGTAGGACTAAAAATACAGACCGGCCATTTAACTCAAGTGAGTAGGCGGAAAAATAAAAAATGAAAACACTTGCTTGAATGAAATCCAGCCAATTAACTCAAGTGAGTAGGCGGAAAAATAAAACAACACACGCACTCTACTTGAATAAAATCCAGCCAATAAACTCAAGTGAGTAGGCGGAAAAATAAAAACAACACACGCACTCTACATAAATAAACACACACACACACACTTGCATAATTTAACTTAGGAGCTGAAAAATATCTCATACACGCACACACTCGTGCTAAAATAATTGCAAAAATCAAAGTTATCGAAAAATTAAAATGACTGCATTTCTACCGCTGGAATGCAGTAGAAATGCATAAAAAGGCAAAATAAAAATTGTTTGAGCAAAAAGTTTTCAAGTTAAAGTGAGAAGGGCAAGTGCCCGAAAAATTAAAACGGTTACATTTTTACCGTTAGATTTTGATAGAAATGCAAAAAAAGTGAAAATAAAAATTGTTCGAGCGAAAATATTTTTTGTAACTACTTAAAATGCAAGTTTATGAAAAATAAAAATGACAATTTATATATTATTATAGCCTTGTAAAATGGTTTAAAAAGTGAGAGTAAGCTAAAAATAAGCAATAGTTTTATAATTAAAACAAATTAAAAGCTAAGTTAAGAGAGGTGAAAATCACCTTTTTTAAGTTTAACATGTTCAAAAGAATGCTTTTTTAAAGTATGAAAATCCTAAATCTAACCAAATTTAAAGAGTGAGAATGAAAATCGGCATAGTAACGGCTATAAGTTTTGTTATATTTGGAAAGAAAACGAGAACATTTGCGTTTTAAAACATGAAAGTGTATAAGATTGAAGTAAAGGAGGCCTTTAGAGAAAATTCAGAGCATATGAGGATGAGAAAAATATCTATTTTATTAATAAAAGAAGTTGATTACAGGAGCTTAAACAAACTAAATTCAAAAAGGGGGAAAGAGAATCCTTACATAGCACTAAAGCAGCTCTAACGGCAGCCCTTATACATCAAAATGGTTCGGATTTTTGGAACCCTTAACTCATACAGCAGCTGCCTTTTTATAGGCAAAAATTTCCAAGTACACGCCCTCCGACACGGGCGTGTCGGGGGGCGTGTCAGCACTATTTACCGCGGGATTCGGCGACCTGACGGATTTGACGGCGATTTGACTTTCCGGCCGAAAACGCGGCGGTCACGCCCCAGGGTCACGGGCGTGACGGTGGGCGTGTCATTCGGCGCTTTAAGGCGATGTTGACTTCGGGATTCGCCGGCGGCAGTTTGTCGGGGCGGACACGGGCGTGGCGCACATCGGACACGGGCGTGTCCCTCTTGGGTTCGACGAACGCTGAGCGCGGAACATTGACCAGGTTGTCACGGGGCGTGTCGGGATGCCACGGGCGTGTCGCACATCAGACACGGGCGTGGCCCTCTTGGGTCGACGAAAGTTGAGTTGAAATTATCAAGCGGGATGGACACGACTGGGTCACGCCCCGTGTCAGATTGACACGGGCGTGTCGAATTATGGAACACGGGCGTGTCAGGCTTTTATCTTCAACATTGGCTTCTTTTCGGGATTTTGAGCTGTCACGCCCTGGTCACGGGCGTGACCAATATGTCACGGGCGTGACATGTCATTTTTTGCAGATTTTGACTTTTTTCACTGAAAAATAAAATAAAGCAAGTTAGTATAATATTTACAAAAATAGGAGCATTTTATTGAATAAAAACAAGTAGAAATGACAAAAATTAAATAAAACGACTTAAGTAATGTACATAAAATTAGGTATATTTACAACTCATCAGACCACTGCCACTTACCCATGTATTAGGAATGTTAGACTCTTTTGTGGAGCATGTTGCTTTTGTTGCTCTCACTTGGTGTGTTTTGCTGTGCTTTAGACAGTGCTCTTTTCTTACTGTCATGCTCTTTCTTTTGCTTATAGCAGCTTGTTGTCGGGGTGGTAAACCCTTCTTTTTGCTCTTAACTCTAATGTTTTATTTACACTTTTGATTATTTCCTTGCTGAGGTGTTCTTTTCTTGAATGCCTCAGGTCCAGGTTGCAGCCGGTTCAGCGGCTAGATCTTTTGGAGGGGCTGGTTTGTGGCCTCTTGGGTAGCTGAGACAGCTGATCTCGATTTTGTGAGGTAGTTCTTTACTTTTCTGTATAGACATACATACTCACCAGTGGGTTCGTGTCAGGTTGTTGGCGCCCACTGGTGGCTTCTTGCGATGCTGGGTATGAACTTAAACTGCTGTTTTTGCCTTTTAGTGGTTGTTTACTTGCTTTTGGGAAGGATTTTTGCTAGGTTGCATGTTAGATATTTTAAACCCTAAAAGCATTATTATATGTATATCATGCATAGCATAATTATAAAACAAAGTCACTATATTTCCTTAGCGTAAAAAGATTACCTTTTTATATCTATTATATTCACTTTAGAGTTGTGCATACCATGAGTTGTCCCTCGGGGACACTTATGCTCACTAGGGTGTCAATTTAATTGAACCAAACTATTTTCTGCTGCGTATACTTATACTTTTAACTGTGGACTAGATGATCCACCATGCCGAGGGATACGACCAATCAACATAACTGCTTTTCTTTCATAATTAATCAACGTTTTTCCCTAAATCTAAGGTCTGGAGTTTTTCCTGAGCGCGTGCAGTTATCCCCTGCACGGCGTGGCATCACGACACGTGTTTTCTCTTGCTCTGATACGATTTTATCGTTGAGAAAATGCGGGTTGTGACAGTTGGTATCAGAGGGAGGTTGCTTGACAAATGGTCGGGCAACCTTTCCTTCGTTTGCATTAGTGGTTAGCGTCATACCATACACACACCGATATGTCATCAGCACGTCTTGGCTAAAGCACGAACACTACACTCATGAGCATAAAGAAGTATACGGGGCATATTATGTAGTATGGGATGCATAATATGTGTTTGTATATGGATCCACCATAGGAGGCAACATGTGAGGGTTATGTAGTATGGGATGCATAACCTCACCACATGAATGCGGCTAGCACGTTTTCTTTTTTCGTTGCATGGGAATGTTATGTAGTATGGGATGCATAACATTTTCATGTGTACGCCGCCCATGGCATGCATTAAGGCCTTTTTTTTAGAATGCATAGCACATCATGCATAACATAACATTTCATAAGCACAACGTGTTAAGCTAAAGATTTGCAGGATGACATATGTACACACATGGTTTTGAGTCAAAGAGAATACAAATACATGCATTCATGGTTTAGGCACCTGAGTTAGTGTGATGGTGGTGAACCATCTTAGGTTAAGCATAACATCATCATGATAAAACAACTCCCAGAGCAAGTTTTGCAGTTGAAGTTCATATTTAAGTGCGTTTGTCTGTACCGGGTAGTTTCGTTCTAGCTGTTGGGCTAAGTTTCGTCTAAAGCTTGTGCGATTATAGGATGGCGAGACGTCCTGTAATGAGGTCGACCCCCCAATCCGAGGGTGAGACGTCAGGAGCGCAGAGCGAGGCATTGGTAGAAAACCTGCGGCAGAGTAATGAGACCCTATCGAGGCAGGTGGTGGCTATGCAGGCTCAGATTCAGTCCCTGGTGGCCGTGGTGGCGGGACAGGCCCCGAGAGTTCCGGACCCCGCTGAGGGGGTAGCTGTTCCTGCCCCTCCTGCTCCTCCCGTTCCTTTGGTTGTGGTGCCCCCGGAGATGGCGTTTATATCCCAGTTTCAGCGACTGAGACCCCCTACTTATGATGGGCAAGCAGACTTCATGATTTTGGATGACTGGCTGATTACTATTGAGGAGATGTTCTCTTATTCGGGGATTTCAGATGATCAGAGAGTGATGCTCGCTGCCTACCAGCTCAAGGGCTTGGCAAAGAATTGGTGGTTGAGGGAGAAGGAGAGCTTGGTGGCAGGATGCTCTTGGGAGTCATTTAAAGGGATGCTGTTGAGTAAGTTTTTGACTTCAGTCGAAAGGGACCGGCTGATGAATGACTTTCTCCATTTGAAGCAGAGGAGACTCACGGTCAGTGAGTATGAGATTGAGTTTAGTAAGTTAAGCCGGTTTGCTCCTGGTCTGGTGAGCGTTGAAGTAGACCGAGTTAAGCGATTTCTGGGTGGACTAAGAAGCGACATTCAGCAGTTAGCGAATGCCTACGGTGCAGTCAGTTATGCCAGCGTGGTCGAAGCCTCCTTGAGGGTTGAGGCCATTGAGAATGCCAAGAATAGAGGTCAGCAGTTGTGGAAGGATAAGCGAAAGTCCGGTGGAGGGAAGAGCCCTCAGGAACCTGACGCGGTCTCGAGAAAGAAGAGCAAAGAGGTTTGTAGTTTCTGTGGCCGACCAGGCCACCCCTTTGAGAAGTGTTTCAAAAGGTTTGGAGCGCAGAAGAAGGATCAGGTGCACGCAATTCAGGGTGCTCCCAGAGGAGACTTGGTGTGTGCCTTGTGTGGAAGGAAGGGGCATGAGGCTGCCCGTTGCTGGTTGAGAGATAAAGTCTGTTTTCAGTGTGGGCAGAAGGGTCATCTCAAGACAAAGTGCCCACGGTCCCAGCCTATTCTGCAGCCAGTACCCCTCCAGGCTTTGCCACCGCCTCAGCAATTGGATAGAGGAAAGGGGAAGCTGAATGTGCTTTCGGCAGACGAAGCGCAGACTTCGACCCAGGTTATCTCAGGTTTGATTTCTCCTCAGTCGTTTCGTTATGCTCCCTTTGTGGTTGTGGTTTTCGTTTTAGCATTTGTTTCCTTAGATGCGTGCGCTATTTGTAGGACGATTTAAGGTAAAGAATCGCTGGGCGCGCGTTCTCTTCGATTCAGGCGCTACCCACTCGTTTGTGGCTAGATCCTTCGTGGAGCGGTTCAGTTTGGGCCTAGATCGTGTTGGTGGTGCCTTTTGCGTTAAGTTCCCCTCCGGTGACTCTGTGGTTACGGACCTGGGTGTCCTTGATTGTCCGATTCTGTTGGGGGATTTTCTAGCCAAGGCAGATCTGAAGGTGATTGACCTGGAGGACTTCGATGTTATCTTGGGCATGGACTGGTTGTCAAGGTACGATGCTGTGATCCAGTGCAAGGGTAAGCGCTTGGACTTCGTCAAGGACAACGGTCAGCCAGGGAGCGTTTATGGGTATTCTCTCCAGGAGTCTCCAGTCATTTCTGCGGTGCGTGCTCGGAAGTTGCTTGATTCTGGTTGTTCTGCCTGTGTGGTCTCTCTGGTAGGGGCTGTTGTTAGAGTGCCGTGTTTGCAAGAGATCCCTGTGGTGTGTGACTTCTCCGATGTGTTTCCTGATGATCTTCCCGGTCTTCCACCCGATCGAGATGTCGAGTTTGCTATAGATTTGGAGCCAGGCACGCGTCCTATTGCCAAGGCGCCGTACCGGATGGCCCCGCAAGAGCTGGAAGAGCTGCAAATTCAGCTGGATGAGATGTTGGCAAAAGGGTTCATTAGGCCGAGTTCTTCACCCTGGGGTGCACCAGTGCTGTTCGTTAAAAAGAAGGATGGGTCGATGAGGCTATGCATCGACTATAGAGAACTGAACAAAGTTACTATTAAGAACAGGTACCCTTTGCCTCGGATTGACGATCTGTTTGACCAACTGCGTGGTAGTGCCGTGTTTTCCAAGATAGATCTTCGATCGGGCTATCACCAGTTGAGGATTCGGGAGTCAGATGTTCCGCGGACGGCGTTCCGCTCTCGTCATGGGCATTTTGAGTTTTTAGTTATGTCATTTGGTTTGACTAATGCGCCCTCAGCTTTTATGGATCTGATGAATAGAGTTTTCAAGGATTTTCTGGATAAGTTTGTGATTGTCTTTATAGATGACGTTTTGGTATACTCTAAGAATGCGGAGGAGCATGATCGGCATTTGCGTCTGGTCTTGGCGACTCTGAGAGACCATAAGCTATACGCCAAGCTGAACAAGTGCGAATTTTGGTTGCCTCAAGTTTCTTTTCTCGGCCACGTGGTGAATAAGGAGGGAATATCAGTGGACCCAGAAAAGATCGCTGCTGTTATGGAATGGGCGAGGCCCGTTACTCCCAAAGAGATCAGAAGTTTCTTTGGCTTGGCTGGATATTATAGGAGATTTGTAGAGGGATTCTCTACTTTGTCTGCGCCGTTGACCAGGTTGACGCAGAAGAATGCAGCCTTCATATGGGATGGCAAGTGTGAGGAGGCTTTTGAGGAATTAAAGAGAAGGTTATGTTCAGCTCCAGTTTTGTCTTTGCCTACTGAAGATAGTGAGTATGATATATATGTGGACGCGTCACACGTCGGACTGGGCTGCGTTTTGATGCAGGGCGGGAAGGTGATTGCGTACGGGTCGAGGCAGCTAAAGACTCATGAGAGGAATTACCCTACACATGACCTGGAGTTTGCAGCTGTGATCTATGCGTTGAAATTGTGGAGGCATTTGCTGTATGGTGCGCAGTGCAAGATTTTCACGGATCATAAGAGTTTGAAGTATGTCTTCACTCAGAAAGAGTTGAATCTGCGCCAGCGGCGGTGGTTGGAGTACGTGGCCGACTATGATGTTGAAATCCAGTATCATCCGGGTAAGGCGAATGTGGTGGCCGATGCCCTAAGTCGGAAGTCAGGAAAGATTTTCAACCTCTCCGCCGAGCGTCTTGTGGAAGAGTTTCTTTTGATGGACATTTCTGTGGGAAGCTGCGATTCGCAGAGTAGCTTGGCAGTGGCAGAACCTTCGTGGATTGCGCTTACGCGACTGCATCAGAAAGATGATCCCGATCTTTTGCATTTGTACCTTCGAGCTGAGAAAGGTGAATTACCAGATTTCTCTATAGATGATGCGGGTACCTTGAAGTATCGTGGCAGGTTTTGCATTCCCGCAGTTGGAGATATCCGGAATATGGTGTGCAGAGAAGCCCACGGATCTAGTGTTACCTACCATCCAGGGTCTACCAAAATGTATCATGATTTAAAGCAGATTGCTTGGTGGTATGGGATGAAGAAGGACGTAGCCAGATTTGTTTCTGAATGCTTCACTTGCAGGCGTGTGAAGGCCGACCATGGGAGGCCTGGTGGCAAGC
The DNA here is from genome assembly GCA_039583875.1 of Platanthera guangdongensis. Lineage (NCBI taxonomy): Eukaryota > Viridiplantae > Streptophyta > Magnoliopsida > Asparagales > Orchidaceae > Platanthera > Platanthera guangdongensis. The sequence continues at coordinate 96,478,199 of CM077153.1, read as the reverse complement.
TAACCCCCTTAGAGATTCCGATGTGGAAGTGGGAGAGTATCTCGATGGATTTCATCACAGGCTTACCGAGATCTCCTAAAGGTCATGATTCAGTTTGGGTGATCGTAGACAGATTGACGAAGAGTGCTCACTTCGTACCATTTAAGATCGATTATCCGATGAGGAAGATAGCCGAGCTGTATTTGGATGAGGTTATTAGATTGCATGGTGTACCCGTGAGTATCATATCAGATCGAGACTCCAGGTTTACGTCTCGTTTTTGGAAGAGCCTTCAAGAAGGGTTGGGTACAGATTTGAGATATTCCACAGCCTATCATCCCCAGACCAATGGTCAAACGGAGCGAGTAAATCAGATTGTGGAAGATATGATCCGATGCTATATTCTGGAACACGGAGGAGCGTGGGATGAGCGCTTGCGGCTTATGGAATTTGCGTATAACAACAGTTATCAAGAAAGCTTGCAAATGGCTCCTTTTGAAGCTTTGTATGGGAGGCGCTGCAGGACTCCCTTGTTTTGGGCTGAGGTTGGCGAGAGACCTTTGTTGGGTCCAGAAGCTCTCGAGGAGATGGAAACTGCTGTGAAGCTTATTCGGGAAAAGCTTCGGATAGCCCAGGAGAGATATGAGAAAAATGCCAATCGGCGTAGATCGGATTTGGAATTTTTGGTGGGGGACTCAGTGTTCTTAAAGGTCTCCCCGTTGATCGGAGTCAAGCGTTTTGGCAAGAACAGGAAGTTGGACCCGAGGTTCGTGGGGCCGTTTTCGATTGTTGAGCGGATTGGGATATCAGCTTATAGGCTGGCGTTGCCCGCAAATTTCCCTGCCGTGCATAATGTCTTCCACGTCAGTCAGCTGCGGAAATGTGTATCGAATGGCAGGCAGGTTTTGGATTCTGTGCCTCAGTTGGAGCCGAATCTTTCTTATGTGGAGGTGCCTGTCCGCATTCTGGATTCTCAGGTTCGTGCGCTGCGGAAGAAGTCTATTCCGATGGTTAAAGTTTTATGGTGGAATCAGGATGTAGAAAGCGCGACTTGGGAGTTGGAGTCGGCTATGAGGGAGGCTCACCCTCATCTTTTTCCCTGATCTTGTGCCTGGTATGTTTTGTTTTATTTATGATTATATAGCCCTTTCCTGGCTCTTTCTCTCTCCTTCTTCTTAGGAGTGTTGTGAGTAAAGTTTCGAGGCGAAACTTTCTTTTAGGGGGAGTGGCTGTAACGCCCCCGGTTTTTCTGTGTTTTGTTTGATTGTGGATTGGCGTTACGATGACGCATTTCCGGCCCTTCGCTGTTGTAGAGCGCGGTCCTAGCTCTGTAGGTTCCTTGTGTAGCCTGGTTGTAGCCAGTTGGCAAGTTTCCCCAGCTAGCCGGAGTCTGTTTTGGTGACTCGGTTGGGCCTCTTAGGGAAATGCTTGCGTTTTGGCTTCAGGAGGTGTTAGCCCGAGTGTTCGATCGTCGGATGTTGTTTTCGACCTCGCCGTTGTTTTCGTGGCTTGGTTGTTTAGCTACGGTGCGAGTTTTGGTCGAAATCCGAGATCGTTTGCCTTCGCGTTGTTTCGGCGTTGTTTTGTTAGCTGCATGTTTGTAATGTTTGCTGTGCAGTGTGTGGCCGCTGTGGCTGAGCTTGTAGGCAGGTGCCTTGTTTCTTGTTGGCTAGGTATTAGCAGGTTTCTTTTTCTGTGTAAGTTTGGGTGTGTAGAGCTCGGGTAGAGCTCCCGTTTCTCCAGTCGACGAATTTTTTTGGTCGACAGGGTTTTTGTTGGAACACGGCCGTGACACGGGCGTGTCACGGGCGTGTCCTCCTTCGATTCGTCGAGCTGCGCTCGATGGTCGTCAGGCGGTGTTTAGTGAGAACACGGCCCTGTCACGGGCGTGTCGTGTCGAACACGGGCATGACATTGGGGCGTGTCTCTCTGTTCGACGATCGACGCTCCACGATCGTCGGGCGGTGTTCGAGTTGGTACACGGCCTATGACACGGGCATGTCACAGGGCGTGTCCCCTGCTTCATCGAGCGGAGATCGAGTTTCGTCGAGTGGGTAGGTGCGTGAGTACACGCCCCGTGACACGGGCGTGTCGGGCCATGTCACGGGCGTGTCTGGGGGGCGTGTCCCGTGTTTTCGTCGAGTAGAGATCGACGTTCGTCGAGTGTGTGAGTACACGCCCCGTGACATGGGCGTGTCGGGCCGTGTCACGGGCGTGTCTTGGGCGTGTTCCGTACTTTTTTCCTGAAATCGTCTTTTGTTGCCGTGAACTGTTTTTCCTCCTCATTTTTCATCGTTCCCGAGTCTGGAGAGCTTCCAGCGGAAGGGTTTTGAGAGGAGGCGGTGGTTGTTTTGACCGGCGATTTCGAGAAGGTTAGAGCCCGTTTTTCTCGTGTGATAGCAGATTCGGTTTGCTCTCGGCTAGATCTTCCCTTCCATGTAAGTTTTTCTTGATTTAAGGTTCGATTCCAGGAATTTCTAAATATCTGATTTCTTTCTTCCCTCAAGTTTCAGCTTTGGTCTTCTAGGTGGCCGATCTTGCCGCCGGAGCCAAGCCGTGGTGCGGCTGTTGTTTGTATTTCCGAAGAGGTAGAGGCAAGTGGCCCCGTGCCCTTGCCAAATTTATTTCTAACCTATGATCTGTTTTTATTTCTTGTGCATAAGCTCTGTTCACCTTGTTTTTTTTCCTCCCTAGGGCAGCAGGTTGAATCATTTCATCAAGCTCTTAATCCAGTGCTGATCCTTTATTTTCTTTTCTGGAATTTTAATCAATATTCTCTTTTCGTCGGATGTTTGGTGTTCAGTGGGTAGCTAGAGTTAGGGTGAGGCTGCGGTAGAGGTGGTTCAGGTTCGGTTGCGATAGTCCCGAGTAGTTAGGACGGAACGGAGGGTTGGGATTAAATTTCCAACTCTCCGCTTGCTCGCAATGAGAGAGCTTAGACTGCAATTTTTAACGAGACTTACGTTTACCCTAAGTGGAAAGCGCTGACAGCGTCGAGTGAGCCGAGCTCACTCAACGCCGTCACCTAGCTTAGGACTTGCGGCTAAGTATTCTAGGCGTCAAGTGGGTGGAGTTTACTCAACGCTGCGTCGAGTGGGCTCGACATTTCTGTCTTGAGTTCTTGTGTACCTTAGGATTGTTAGTGTGACTTTTCCCTTCCTTTAGGGGGTGGTATTGGGTGTTCGACAAATTATTGCTTGCCGACTCTTGGGTTGTGGCAGGTGGTGCATGTTTAGTGGCCTCTAAGAGGGGTGGATTTTGATGTGGAGAGCTGTGGCCACGACCTGTTTGCCCTGGTTTGGGTTGGTGTGGGACCCTAAAGCTGCCACTGGCGATGCCTTAGCCCTTTTTGGATCTGATTCTGGTTATGTATTCAGATCCATGTTTTTTTTTGACCACTGCCACTTACCCACGTATTAGGAATGTTAGACTCTTTTGTGGAGCATGTTGCTTTTGTTGCTCTCACTTGGTGTGCTTTGCTGTGCTTTAGACAGTGCTCTTTTCTTACTGTCATGCTCTTTCTTTTGCTTATAGCAGCTTGTTGTCGGGGTGGTAAACCCTTCTTTTTGCTCTTAACTCTAATGCTTTATTTACACTTTTGATTATTTCCTTGCTGAGGTGTTCTTTTCTTGAATGCCTCAGGTCCAGGTTGCAGCCGGTTCAGCGGCTAGATCTTTTGGAGGGGCTGGTTTGTGGCCTCTTGGGTAGCTGAGACAGCTGATCTCGATTTTGTGAGGTAGTTCTTTACTTTTCTGTATAGACATACATACTCACCAGTGGGTTCGTGTCAGGTTGTTGGCGCCCACTGGTGGCTTCTTGCGATGCTGGGTATGAACTTAAACTGCTGTTTTTGCCTTTTAGTGGTTGTTTACTTGCTTCTGGGAAGGATTTTTTCTAGGTTGCATGTTAGATATTTTAAACCCTAAAAGCATTATTATATGTATATCATGCATAGCATAATTATAAAACATAGTCACTATATTTCCTTAGCGTAAAAAGATTACCTTTTTATATCTATTATATTCACTTTAGAGTTGTGCATACCATGAGTTGTCCCTCGTGGACACTTATGCTCACTAGGGTGTCAATTTAATTGAACCAAACTATTTTCTGCTGCGTATACTTATACTTTTAACTGTGGACTAGCTGATCCACCATGCTGAGGGATACGGCCAATCAACATAACTGCTTTTCTTTCATAATTAATCAACGTTTTTCCCTAAATCTAAGGTCTGGAGTTTTGCCTGAGCACGTGCAGTTATCCCCTACACGGCGTGGCATCACGGCACGTGTTTTCTCTTGCTCTGATACGATTTTATCGTTGAGAAAATGCGGGTTGTGACACTAGTGTACCGACCCAATTGAGTAAACTCGTGGAGATACTCATCCACGCTGCTCTCTCCTTGCACCAGCCTCTGGAACTCATTCTCCAATGCTATCCTCTGAGCCGAAGGGAGGTACCTTGCCAAGAACAATCTCGAAAACTCTTCCATCGAGAGGTCTATGAGTTGCCTTCCTCTCAAGTGATGCAGCTCTAGACCTTCCCACCATAGCCTCGCATCCCCGTCCAACAGGAATGTAGCTAAAGTGGTCATCTGCCACTCCTCTGTTTCCATCACTGTCAAGACTCTCTTCTCTCAGGAGAGCCAGTCTTCAGCTTTAGATGGGGTTCCCAACCCCGAGAACACAGGAGGATTAAAGTTCATAACATGTTTGAGCTGCATTTTTGTTGCTCTCCTCGGCACCAAAGACTCCACCACTACCTGCTCCACCCTTCTTGGTTCATCCCTTTGATGCGGTACTTGCTCCATCATAGGAGCGAGCTACTGTATTTGCCTTGCAGGCTGCGTATTGATCATGACATACACTGCTTCGACAACCAATCGTATGATTTTAGCCGAGGGAGGTGTTGCAGGAGCATCATTCGGTGCACTGCTAGCCTCAGAAACTGGGCGTTCTGACGGCTCTGCAACGCTTTTTGTCACCTATAGTTGTACAAACCACCGTTAAGTGACCATACAAAATTACCAAAAACAATTATCGGAACACGCAGGATCCCCAAACACGTGTATTTTTATTCCTAAATGGACATTCATGGGTTCTTTTATGTTATAACGATGATGCACACACATGTGCTCACCACCCCTTAAAAGCATTCATTCACGAATTCATTTAAGTTGACCAAAACCAGTAGTCTAATACCATATTGTAACACCCCTTATCCGTCACATAGCATATAGCAGTAGGTCCGGACGGGGCCCGACGCCATATACCACAGACAGACCGGAAGGTTACTCAATGGAAACCATCCAACTAAGAATCAACGTCTTACACAGAGTACATTATAACAGATGCAATTTAAAGGTTACAAAAAAAACAACCCAGCATAAGCATAAATGTCCACTACTCAAACCAACAGGAATGAAGGTATAATACACAAGTACAATGGCCTTAAGGCCTTACAATTGTTTACTCAAATTACAGTGTCTTCCAAACCTCGGCACGCAGGCAGGTCACACATGAATTAAGCAAGTAAACACTGATAATTAGGCATTCGAGGGCCGGCTCAGCAACATGGGCTTTTGCCCGCTATTACCACTCGGCTCTGCGGCACCTGCAAACAACAATCCACAGCACGGTGGCAAACAAAAGCAACGGTTATCTATGCTAACCAAATTATAATGATCCCGACCCAAAACGTGTGGTGGCGATGCTCCTTTCCCTGCAATTTGTTAGCATATCGAAGTAGTATAGATAAACACTTCATCACAGGCGTGGGCATGCATGGCCACACACCCCGTGCTCTCAGGGCACATTTTCGGTGAACCGGTCAACGTCATGTCAATTTAAGCCATAGACATCTCGGTCTCACCACCGCCACTAGGACGGCAAATCTTGTGAGAATTTTTGTCTTCCCGGCATGGGTCATGTCAATTCAATGTTGGGTACATTGGTCAAATGTACCTGATTTGAAGAAGCCTCACCCAACTCAATGATATACATCATAATGTATTTGATGTATGTTTGAGTTACTTGTGCAGGTTAAGAAAGTATTGGACTGAAGCAAAAAGTTTCTAAGTCCATGTGTCGACACCCAGAGGGAAAGTGTCGACACTTAAGAAGACTTGTGTCGACATCCAGACAAGCAGTGTCGACACTTGGAGTCAGTGTGTCGACACCTGGGATGCAGAGTCGACACCAGACAGAAAGTGTCGACACTTGGAGCTGTGTCGACACTCAGTGAAGAAAAGTGCAGACAGAAAGTGTCGACACAAGGAGCTGTGTCGACACCCAGTGAAGCTGTGTCTACACCAGAAAGTGTCGACACTTGGAGCTGTGTCGACACTCAGCAAAAGTCTGCAGAGACTAAGTTAAAGTGTCGACACTCAGAACAAAGTGTCGACACTCAACAGAAAGAGTCAGCACTTGAAGTATGTGTCGACACCCAGCACAATGTGTCGACACACAACCAGTAGAGTCAACACTTGAAGTAAGTGTCGACACCCAGCACAATGTGTCGACACTTAGCTAAAGACTCAACACTTGAAGAAAGTGTCGACACAAGGAGCTGTGTCGACACTTAGCAAAGAATACAAAGAACAACAAATTATTCTAAGTACAAGTGTCGACACTATGGGAATGTGTCGACACTCAGCTGAAGTCTCAACAAGAAGAAGGTGTGTCGACACAAGGAGCTGTGTCGACACTCAGCAAGATTCAACATAGAAGACTATGTGTCGACACCAAGAAGCAGTGTCGACACTTGACAGATTCAACACAAGAAGATGTGTCGACACAAAGGAGATGTGTCGACACATAGAAGAATTCAGCAAAAGCTAGAAGAACAAGTACTTGTGTCGACACTCAATTTCAGTGTCGACACATGCAGAAGAATCTATGTCAAGACATACAAGAAGTTGTGTCGACACCTTGTAGACTTGTGTCGACACTTACACAACATGTGTCGACACTTGGACTATAAGTGTCGACACTTAAAGACAGAAAGTCTCGACACTTACAGACAGTTAGAGATTTTCAAGAAGTTACTGGATGATTTGATAGCTGCCGTTCCAGCCGGTCTACAGCACTTGTCAGAGATATCAGAAGTCAGTTATGAACCGGTCCAGCCGGTTACCATGAAGAAAGCCTATAAATAGGCACCTACAGTTTACAGAAACTGTTGTTCAGAGTTGTTGAAGTTGTTGATCAGATTATTGTTAAGGTTGATCACCTTATTGAAGTAATTATTAAAGTGGTACAAAGAGTATCAACACAAGAAGATCTAGCAGTTCAAGTGCAGATCTAAGAAGTTGGAGAGAGAGGGCTCCATCCAAGAAATCAGCCTTTGGAACTAGGCTGAGAAGAAGGATTCAGATTCAATTCTAGATCTTAAGTGGCAGAGGTCAAGGAACAACTGCAGAGTATTCAGTCTTATTCAGTTCTACTCAAGAAGCTTTGAAGAAAGCTAAGTCAGGGTGAATCCAGCTGAGTTCTTTCAAGAACTCATCAAGAATCTCTCAACTCCCCTCATTTAATTCTGAGTTGTAGAGTTATTATTTGTAATACATTTTAACTTGTAGGATCCTTTGGATCTGAGTGAATTGTAAGCCTATATTTATAAAGGCTGAGGGTAGGGCTTGTGAGCCTGAGTGTAGGAGATTGAGATCTCTGAGTGTAGGCCTTGTTGGCTGAGTGTAGGCCTTAGTTGGCTGAGTGTAGGCCTTGTGGCTGAGTGTAGGCTTTGGGATAAAGCTAAGTTGTAAGGCTTTGGGCCTGAGGTGTAGGAACCAATTTGGGTTCTGAGACAGTGGAGAAGTTTGGCCGAATCTAGTACACTGCTAGATAGGCGAAGGGGGAAAGTGGATGTACCCATATCTTGGGGAACCACTATAAAACACTGTGTGCTGTGCTGTGATTATGATGTGGATTAGCTGTGTATGTTTTGTTATTGCTGTTTGCTGTGCAAAAGTAGTTAGAAATCTGTGATATAACTGTTTGGCTGCCAACAAAGTTAGAAAAGGATTAGGTCACCTATTCACCCCCCCTCTAGGTGTTTAGGTACCATATCTTTCAAGTGGTATCAGAGCGAGGTTCCTCAAAACAAGGACTAACAGTCTGAGGAGATCCTGTTTGGTAGATTCAGTGTAAGGGAAAACACAGATTCAAGAAATTCAAGAAAATCAAGAAACATGGGTTCCTATGAGAATCACAAGGAATTGGGTTCCATGAAATTACCCATATGCAGAAAGTAGATCTTTGGGATCTGGAAAGAAAGGGTAAGGCTGTTTATGGAGGCCTAAGACCCTAGAATCTACATCACAGTAAAGGAAGGGCCTTATGTGCCCATGAAGATTTCAGTTCTAGATGCAAACCAGAGAACTCCAAAGGATTTCTCTGAGATGACTAAGGATGAAATTGTCCTGGCCACCATGGACAAGAGGGCACAGAACATAATAGTGAGTGCCATTGATGATGCAACTTTTCAGAACTTAATTCACTGTAAAACAGCAAAAGAGATGTGGGATACTCTCATTGTTTATATGGAAGGTTCTGAAGAAGTTAGGCAAGATAGGAAGTCCTTGCTAAATCAGGAGTATGAAAGCTTTAGGCAAGGAAAGGGTGATAACATCACTGAGTGCTATAAGAAATTTTACAGAATAGTTAATGAACTCATGTCTTATGGAAGAGAGTTCAGTAACTATGAACTAAATGACAAGTTCCTAAGGTCCCTAACCAAAGATTGGGACACCAAGATCTGTGCCATAAGAGAAATGGCTAAGTTGGGGGAAATTCCTCCTCCCACACTGTTTGGCAAGCTATTGTCTTATGAAATGCAGTTAACAGTGAGAAAAGAGGAGGAGAAATCAACAAGGACTGAGCACAAAGAAAGAACTGTTGCTTTCAAAACAGAAGTTCCCAGAAAGTGCAGGAACGAGTCTTCAACTCCACCTCCAGAGGTAGTTGAATCAGAGTCTGATGAGTCTATCAACACAAAGTCTAAGAGCAGTGAAAGTGATGAAGACTTTGCTGCTTTCACTAGACACTTTCAGAAGTTTTTGAAAAAGAAACAGTGGAGGTCAAGGCCTTCTACATCACAAGGAAAGGAAGACTCTTATCAGAAAAAGAGGTCTTCAAAGAATGACAAGAAAAGGACAAAATCAAGCAAGGCAACTGGTTCAAAGATTGTTTGCTATTGCTGCAATAGACCAGGCCATGTTATTGCAGATTGTCCAAAGAAGAGAAAAGAATCTGGTGACAGGAAAAAGACTCACTTCAAAGGGAAGAAAGAAAAGTCTTTTGTTGCTAAGAAGGAGAAGACTCTATCAGATATCTCTTCTTCAGAAACTGAGTCTGAGGCTGAAGCCTACATAGGGCTATTTGCTAAAGAAGAAGAGGAAGAATTCATGCAGATCTTGGAGTCAATTTATGAACAAGAAGACAGTCATTTCCAAGGGCTAATGGCTTTGACAGAAAGCGCCAAAATCCTGGAGCAGCCAGGACCCAGTCAGGTACAAAGTTCAAGTTTAAATTAAGTTTCTTGTTCTAGTTCAGATTCAGATTCTTCTTCATCAATTGATGAGAATGTATCTGAGTCTGAGGAAGATATTCATCAGCTTATAGATGAATATAGAGTGCTGTTGCAAGCTTACAAGAAAAGCAAGTCCCTTGCCAAAAGTCAGGCAAAGGAAATTGCTGATCTTAAAGCTGCTGCAACAGATTTTGAGAAGCAATTTGATCAAAAACTGAATGAGATAGCCAGGCTGAAACACATAACAGTGATTCAGATGGGAACTATCACTTTTAAGAATGATCAAATTAAGTGTCTGGAGAACAATCTTCAGAAGGAGAAGGACTTGGTTGCTAGGTTTTCTAAACCTAAGTCAGTGTTACCCATAATTGATGAATTTGTTCATCACAAGGGTAAAGCTGGACTGGGCTTTATTAGACTTGCAGGGACTGAGCAGTCCAAGTCTAAGTCCAAGGGCAAAGCCCCAAAATTCAACAAGCCTGCTGTAGTCAAGACAGCCAAGGCATTACCTAAGCAAAGGTACAATAAGTTTGAATGCTGGTGCTGTGGCAAATTTGGCCATTTTGCAGTGGACTGTTGGCACAATGTGAGTGCCAAAGTGAGTTCCAAACTACCTGTTGGAAAGCCAGTAGGTAGGTTTGTCAAATTGCAAACTAACAATCACCAAGGACCCAAGAATACTTTGGGTTCTAAGGTTCATTAATTTGTTTTGCAGGTGAGTCCAAGTGGCCATACCCCTACATGGTACTTGGACAGTGGATGTTCCAGACATATGACTGGAACTAGGGGACTACTGAAGGACTACATTCCAATCAAAAATGGTCCTAAAGTGACCTTTGGTGGTTCTGAAAAAGGAATCATCAAAGGGTTTGGTAACATTTCTTCAAACTTAGTTACCATTACTCAAGTGGCTTATGTTAAAGGGTTGAAACACAACCTAATAAGTATAAGTCAATTAAGTGATGTAGGGTATGCCATCTCATTTGTTAAAAATGGTTGTCATATCAAGAGGTCAAGTGATCAAGAGATCATTTTGACAGGTTATAGGAAGAGGAATGTCTACTGCCTAGACATTATGATTGAGAACAATGGTTCTCCAGTTTGTCTTGTAGCTGATGAGACAGTCTCTCATTGTGTCAAATGGCACAAGAGGCTAGCCCATCTTAACTACAAGACAATTAGCAAACTCTTTAGTAAAGAGTTAGTGAGGAATGGTCCTCAAGTTAAGTGTGTTAAAGATGGTATTTGCTCAGCTTGTCAAAAGGGGAAGCAGACTAAATCCACCTTTAGAAGCATAGATAACAAAGATGCTGTGAGGTGTCTATACCTCTTGCATTTGGATCTCTTTGGTCCAATGCCAGTTCACAGCTTAGGTAGGAAGGTCTATACCCTTGTAGTTGTAGATGACTACTCAAGGTTTTCCTGGGTGTTCTTCTTAAGACAGAAATCTGAAATACCTAGTGTCTTCTATAGCTTTGTCAAGCAAATTCAGAATGAACTAAATAGTACAGTGGTCAAAATTAGAAGTGACCATGGTACTGAATTTCAGTCTGATAGCATGACAAAACTGTGTGAAGACTTTGGGATATTTCAAGAATTCTCTTCACCTAGAACACCTCAGCAAAATGGCATTGCTGAGAGGAAGAATAGAACCTTAATAGAGGCTGGTAGGACCCTATTGAGTGATACATCACTGCCAGAGTATTTCTGGGCTGAAGCAGTTAACACTGCATGCCATGTTATAAATAGGGCTACCATCACTAAAGGGCTAAACAAGACCCCCTATGAAGTTGTGAAAGGTAGGAAACCAAACCTATCCTACTTCAGGATCTTTGGTTGCAAATGCTTCATACTTAACAATGGGAAGTCTTACTTAACTAAGTTTGCTGCCAAGTCCCAAGAGGGAATTTTTGTTGGGTACAACAATAATAGTAAGGCTTATAGAGTCTACAACTTGACTACACAAGTTGTAGAAGAATCAGTGCATGTAGTTTTTGATGAGACTAAACTTATTAATAATGAGTTGTCTAGCAGTGTATGCAGCCCCACAGGTTTGACAAAGAAAATGGACAAGCTTACTATAGAAGAAGTGCCTGCTGCAAGACAGCAAGGAGAGGAGAGTATCTGCTGTCTAGGGGGAGAACTACATGTGCCAATTGCTGAAGAAATCCAAGGTGTACAGTATGAAGCAGATGCTGAAGTGGTTCAACTAGAGGTTAGGATGCCTCCAGCTCACAGGCATCTTAGAGATCATCCAGTAGAGCTGATTATTGGAGATCCAAGACAAGGAGTACAAACCAGGAGTAGAAACATGAATGCTGCAATCTATTCCAGCTTTTTGTCTCAAGTTGAACCTAAAAGATTTGAAGAAGCAATACAAGATGCACAATGGACTGAAGCAATGCAAGAAGAGCTTAATCAGTTCAAGAGGTGCAAGGTTTGGGAACTTGTTCCTAAACCTAAAGACCACAATGTAATAGCAGTTAAGTGGATCTACAGGAATAAGATGGATGAACAAGGGGTCATCATTAAGAATAAAGCTAGACTGGTTGCTAAAGGATATAGGAAAGAAGAAGGTATTGACTTTGATCAAACCTTTGCACTAGTAGCCAGACTGGAAGCCATAAGGATGTTCTTGGCCTATGCAACCTATCAAGGATTCAAGGTATACCAAATGGATGTCAAGTCAGCATTCCTAAATGGTAATTTGAAAGAAGAAGTCTATGTGGAGCAGCCTTCAGATTTTGTTGATCCAACTCTACCTCATTATGTCTATAGACTTAGGAAAGCTTTATATGGGTTAAAGCAAGCCCCTAGGGCTTGGTATGAAACCCTATCTAGTTTCCTCATTGAGAACAAGTTCTCAAGGGGGAAAATAGATAAGACTCTATTCCTTAGGGAATCTAGAGGCAAAATCATACTAGTCCAAATATATGTAGATGACATTATATTTGGGTCTACTGAAAGCAGCCTTTGCAAAAAGTTTGCAAAACTTATGCAAGGTCAGTTTGAGATGAGTAGTATGGAAGAGCTGAAGTTTTTCTTGGGTCTCCAAGTTAAACAGACTGAGAGTGGTTTGTCCATTTGTCAGTCAAAGTTCACCCTAGAACTCATAAGGAAGTATGGTATGGATTCATCCAGTACCATGAAGACTCCTATGGGGTCAAGTATGTCTCTTAGCAAGGATGATGCTGGGAAACCTGTAGATGAAACCTTGTATAGAGGGATAGTTGGATCCCTATTATACTTGACTGCTAGTAGACCAGACATCATGTATGCTACATGTGTTTGTGCAAGGTATCAAGCCTGCCCTAAAGAGTCTCATTTGACTGCAGTCAAAAGAATATTGAGATATATAAAGGGCACTCCCTATCTAGGCCTCTGGTACCCTAGGAATGGAGATTTTGATCTAACAGGTTATTCAGATGCAGACTTTGCAGGATGCAAAGAGGATAGAAAGAGCACTACTGGAACCTGTCAATTCCTAGGTGGGAGACTAATTTCATGGAGTAGCAAGAAGCAAACCAGTGTGGCTATCTCCACAGCTGAGTCAGAGTTTGTGGCTGCAGGAAGTTGCTGTGCTCAACTTCTGTGGATTCAACATCAGCTAGAGGACTATGGATTTCAGGTAAGTAGAACTCCACTTTTCTGTGATTCTACAAGTGCTATTTCAATAGCTAATAACCCTATATCCCATAGTAGGACAAAACATATTGAGATTAAATATCATTTTCTTAGGGAGCATGTAGAAAGAGAAGATATTTTATTAGATTATGTTAAAACAGATGAACAAGTAGCTGATATGTTTACTAAGCCATTAGAAGAAGCTAAGTTCAATAGATTCAAAATTGAACTAGGAATGATAAACTTAGAGTAAGTTTACAGATTTGAAAATGACTAAGTAAAAAGGTGTCGACACATAGACAAGTCTATGTCGACACAGAATAGTGGTGTCGACACTTCAGGAAAAAGGTGTCGACACATCTAGGAATGTGGTGTCGACACTTCAGAATGTTAGTGTCGACACATGTCAAGTAGGTGTCGACACATCCAATATGGTGTCGACACTTAAGTTTTACTCAGAATTTTTCTAAGTAAAGACTCGACAATGTGTCGAGTTATGTTGTGTCGACACATAAACAAGTGTCGACACATAATATCTGTTGACTAAACTTGTGTCGACACATATGTGTCGAGACATTATAAGTCAGTGTCGACACTTATTGCCAGTGTCGACACATTTTAAGCTAGCTGTCCCGCCTGTTCATCTTCAAAATCAGAAAGGTATAAATAGGGTTCTGTCTTTGTTTGTCGACACGCTTTCAAAGTTTCGAGACCAAAACTCCTGTGTCGACACCTCTCTTTTCTAAAAACAAATTCTACAAACCCTAATGGCACCTAAGCTTGAGGAGAACGTTAACGAGGGCTATGAGCTAGTGCGTGGCACATTCGACGATACAGATGCAGAAATTCAGGCGGTAGTAACCCTCGTCGCCGATTCTGGTCTAGAATTTCTCTTGTCTGAACCTACAAAGATTTGGAAGAAGGAAGTTCTCGAATTCCTTAATGGAGCTGCAGTCGATGAATCTGGAGTCAGAATCAAATCCAGAGTTCATGGAACTAAGATCATGATTTCACCTAAGAGTCTGAGGAAGGTACTCCAGCTACCCAAAATTCAAGATGAAGAAGAAGTTACTGCTTCAAATACCAGGGAAGCTTTAACCTGGTGTGGTCTTGATCCTAAGATGAAGATAGGATCTGTATTCAACAGAAAAGGCATGAATAACCAAGGAAAGTTCATGTCTGAAATTGTAGGAAAAGTCTTACTCAGCAAGACTGGAGGGCATGACAGAGTGTCTGCCTACATGTTTGAAATCATGACAAGAATTATCTTCACTATTAAAACTGATTGGTCAATGATAGTGTTTGACAAGATCAAGGAGAGTCTGAAGAAGCCCAATCTGGGCAGGATCATTAGTCTTTACCTATCTGGTACCATACCAGAGGTAATGAATACTGCTGCAGGCAGCAAGATAAACCATATGAGGAAAATGGATCAAAGGATCTTTTCCAGATGGGACAGGGTGTTGTCCAAGGAAATGCCTACCCCAGAGAAGACAGTTACTAAGAAAGATTCTCCTCCAAGGAAGAAAAGGAAGACAGCTCCTGTGGCACAGGAGTCCTCCAGCAGTTCAGGGAGTGAAGAACAAGTTGTTTTCCCTCCTGATGACCAAGAGGAAGTGGCTGCAAAGAAGACCCCAGCTGCTCAAGATATTGCTGAGATCCAGGGGGAGCTGCCTCAAGCTAGCCCCATCCATAGGGATCACAGCCAAGGGGAGCTTCCAGGTGTAGAAGAACCCTCTACACTGGAGAGTGAACAAGCCACTAACATCATACAGGAGGTACTCATTGACCTAAATACATTGAATTTTTCTATAGTAGATTCTGATTTGTCTGATGTACATCAGCAAACTCAGCTAGACATTCAAGTTCCAGATGTTGTTTTAGAAGACACATCTGCTGTAGTTCAAGATGATACTTCTCAAGTGGTTGAAGAACCAAGAACATCTCCTGCACAGTCTCCACCTGAATATACAATGGAAGATTTGTTTCTAAATCTAGATCAAGAAGATTTTAACATGGACAAGGATGCTGCTGCTGAAGATAAGAGTGCTGCTGCTGAGGGGGAGCAACTGACAGTTCTGGAAGAGCCTTTAAGGCCAGAAAGTGAGAAAGCACCTGATGTGCAAGCTGACAAACCTCCAAGACCTAAGGAAAGGGTTGAAATAGCAAGCACTTCAGAATCTGAAGAAGATGAGGCTGCAAAGGCTAAGAAGAAGAAACTTTATGTCTTCAAGAGGAGAAGTCAGAGTTATAAGAAAGCCTTGCAATCCATTGCCCCACAGCCTATAGTTCAGCAAGCTCCACCTGCTGATTATAGTGCTTTAATGGTTGCACTACAGATAAAATTGGATGAGCAAAGAAAGGCAATTGAGACATATGTGGATGAAGGGCACAAGACCCTACAGTTTGATCCTGCACAGGAAATAAAGTCTATAAGGTTTGAGATGAATCTCAACAAGAAGGAGATGACAGACTGCTTCCACAAGGGTAGGAATGCAGTGGTGTATTTGGCAACACACCAAGAGAAGATCAAGGCACAGGTAGATGATATAGCATTGAAACAAGGATATGTTCTTGAAAATCAATTAAGAATGAATGACAATTTGACTGAATCCCACAATGCTATAGTCACTGCATTGAAGAACAAGGCTGATGAACCTTCTACATCTACTGATGCTGCTAAAGCTCAATTTGATAAAGTCTTTCAAAAGGAAATTACTGCTGTAAAGACTGCTATCCAAGCCTCCCAGAAGGTCATATCTGAACAACTTCAAAAGCTAAAACCTTACTTTAAAGATGGGATCAGGTACTTGGACAGTCAGATCAGATTCCAGAAGGATGATGTAAGAGATCATGTTGCCCAAGAAGTCATAAAGGGGGAGAGAGTTTTAGTCAAAGCTAGCTCTGACCATGCAAAATGGATATCTAATTCCATCAGAGCTACACTGGGCTATCCTCCACTCTGTGATGATGACAATGTTACTGAATCTGGGATTCAAAGTACATATCTTGGAGGTGAGCAACCAGAGGTAGCTCAGGTCATATATCCTCCACCAGATTTTGACATGGTGCAAGCTGATATTCACCAGATGTATAGCCCAACTGCAGGGAAGTCAAATGTTGTTCTGGAAAAGGTTGTTCAACCTATTTCTGCAGCTATGCAAGAGGCAATAGAGAAAGAAGAAGAGGCAAGGTTGTCAAAGAAGAGGTTTAGGGAACAAGCAGAACAAAGGCCAGACTTTGAATAGTGGAGCCCTACCTCTAGAAATATAATTTTAACTGCCTGGAAAGCTGCCAAAGACAACATGAATGACAGGAACAAATGGTTTTCTGAAGCTGAATGGAGGAAACATGAGATCAGACAAGAAGCCATAGTTCAGTATAGAAGGAAGGCAAAGATGGGAAAGCTACCTCCTACTGCAGTGGAGCCTAGCAAGTACTTTCCTAAGCCATATTATTATTTTGAGAGGCAGAAAATCAAAGCAGAAGAGCTGAAGAAGAAGGACTTAAAAGGCAAGAAGCCTGCTGATGCTGAAACTGCTGAAGCCACTGTCAAAGCTCAAGTCCAATCTGGCAAAGGCATTGTTATCAATGAACCAGACCAGAAATAGATTAGGAATTGACTTGAAGATTGTTGTAATCTTTTGAATGAAAAACATTTTTGTAAACCATTGAAGATGTATTAGAAAAATGTTAGAACAATATATGATAAATATATTTCATGATTGTTCTGAGAATGTGTCTATTTCTTGTTTGTTCTGCAATGTTGAATGTGTATACATGTGTGATTTATTACATGTTTATGTTTACCCTGCTGAATATAATCTGCTGTACATCATTTTGTAATTTTAATTATGGATGGTGTATATCATTGACTAAGGGTTATGACTTCTCCAAATAGGGGGAGATTGTTGGGTACATTGGTCAAATGTACCTGATTTGAAGAAGCCTCACCCAACTCAATGATATACATCATAATGTATTTGATGTATGTTTGAGTTACTTGTGCAGGTTAAGAAAGTACTGGACTGAAGCAAAAAATTTCTAAGTCCATGTGTCGACACCCAGAGGGAAAGTGTCGACACTTAAGAAGACTTGTGTCGACATCCAGACAAGCAGTGTCGACACTTGGAGTCAATGTGTCGACACCTGGGATGCAGAGTCGACACCAGACAGAAAGTGTCGACACTTGGAGCTGTGTCGACACTTAGTGAAGAAAAGTGCAGACAGAAAGTGTCGACACAAGGAGATGTGTCGACATCGAGTGAAGCTGTGTCTACACCAGAAAGTGTCGACACTTGGAGCTGTGTCGACACTCAGCAAAAGTCTGCAGAGACTAAGTTAAAGTGTCGACACTCAGAACAATGTGTCGACACTCAACAGAAAGAGTCAGCACTTGAAGTATGTGTCGACACCCAGCACAATGTGTCGACACACAACCAGTAGAATCAACACTTGAAGTAAGTGTCGACACCCAGCACAATGTGTCGACACTTAGCTAAAGACTCAACACTTGAAGAAAGTGTCGACACAAGGAGCTGTGTCGACACTTAGCAAAGAACACAAAGAACAACAAATTATTCTAAGTACAAGTGTCGACACTATGAGAATGTGTCGACAGTCAGCTGAAGTCTCAACAAGAAGAAGGTGTGTCGACACAAGGAGCTGTGTCGACACTCAGCAAGATTCAACATAGAAGACTATGTGTCGACACCAAGAAGCAGTGTCGACACTTGACAGATTCAACACAAGAAGATGTGTCGACACAAAGGAGATGTGTCGACACATAGAAGAATTCAGCAAAAGCTAGAAGAACAAGTACTTGTGTCGACACTCAATTTCAGTGTCGACACATGCAGAAGAATCTGTGTCAAGACATACAAGAAGTTGTGTCGACACCTTGTAGACTTGTGTCGACACTTACACAACATGTGTCGACACTTGGACTATAAGTGTCGACACTTAAAGACAGAAAGTCTCGACACTTACAGACAGTTAGAGATTTTCAAGAAGTGACTGGATGATTTGACAGCTACCGTTCCAGCCGGTCTACATCACCTGTCAGAGATATCAGAAGTCAGTTATGAACCGGTCCAGCCGGTTACCATGAAGAAAGCCTATAAATAGGCACCTACAGTTTACAGAAACTGTTATTCAGAGTTGTTGAAGTTGTTGATCAGATTATTGTTAAGGTTGATCACCTTGTTGAAGTAATTATTAAAGTGGTACAAAGAGTATCAACACAAGAAGATCTAGCAGTTCAAGTGCAGATCTAAGAAGTTGGAGAGAGAGGGCTCCATCCAAGAAATCAGCCATTGGAACTAGGCTGAGAAGAAGGATTCAGATTCAATTCTGGATCTTAAGTGGCAGAGGTCAAGGAACAACTGCAGAGGATTCAGTCTTATTCAGTTCTACTCAAGAAGCTTTGAAGAAAGCTAAGTCAGGGTGAATCCAGCTGAGTTCTTCCAAGAACTCATCAAGAATCTCTCAACTCCCCTCCTTTAATTCTGAGTTGTAGAGTTATTATTTGTAATACATTTTAACTTGTAGGATCCTTTGTATCCGAGTGAATTGTAAGCCTATATTTATAAAGGCTGAGGGTAGGGCTTGTGAGCCTGAGTGTAGGAGATTGAGATCTCTGAGTGTAGGCCTTGTTGGCTGAGTGTAGGCCTTGGTTGGCTGAGTGTAGGCCTTGTGGCTGAGTGTAGGCTTTGGGATAAAGCTGAGTTGTAAGGCTTTGGGCCTGAGGTGTAGGAACCAATTTGGGTTCTGAGACAGTGGAGAAGTTTGGCCGAATCTAGTACACTGCTAGATAGGCAAAGGGGGAAAGTGGATGTACCCATATCTTGGGGAACCACTATAAAACACTGTGTGCTGTGTTGTGATTGTGCTGTGGATTAGCTGTGTATGTTTTGTTATTGCTGTTTGCTGTACAAAAGTAGTTAGAAATCTGTGATATAACTGTTTGGCTGCCAACAAAGTTAGAAAAGGATTAGGTCACCTATTCACCCCCCCCTCTAGGTGTTTAGGTACCATATCTTTCATTCAATCCATAGACCGTCGAAGACCCTCATCTATGCCAACGACTCCCATCGAATGACATAGAGAGGGTACGGTTCCGCCTGACCCATTGCTCACACTGCAACGTCAATTTAAGCCATATGCGCGGGTCAAACCTCCTAGAGTCCTGTTTCCATCACACACTTCACATAACCTGATTATGTTCAAGTTGGCTCTTAGGCCACCATGTTGGCAGAATCACGCATCTGCCCAGTTTTCTGGGTGCACCTTGGAGTTAGTCCCCAAGCCTCCCTGTTGCAATCTACCGTGTAGAAAACCAGAAAAACAAACATTCGCGCGGAGTCTTCTCCGGGCATTCATCAATGCAACATCAACAATCTAGACCAACTTATCCGGGTAGGCTTCACACATCATGCCTATGTCCGTTTCTCGCTTTCGAACTCTACATGTACACAATGAGGACTATTCATGTCTACCTGAAGGAACGCCTCAAACTCACCGCAAACTCGCGAGAGCGGGCTTCCTATGCAAAGGAAAATAGGACTTCACATGTCCTAGGATGAGAATCATTACCCTAGCATTTTTTCCTTGGCGTCATGGAAATGTATGCGGATGAAAAGTACCACAATCTCCTCGCCTCCATAAATCCGAAGTCGTCTTGCGATTTGGAGCTCCGAAGCTCCGTCGGTGACCAGATCTAGCCTCCTTCTTCTTCCTTGCTCTCCCCTCTCTCTAGAACTTTAGAAAGAGATTGAGTAAGAGAAATGATGGTTTTGAAACCCTATTCCCTGGTATAACCCAGCAGGAACAACCCCCAGCCGTCGGATCCCAAAATAAGGAAATGAACGGCCACGATTCGCATTAGAAATCCAAAATCTGGGATGAACACGACCTGTGACACACCTGTGTCTAGGGACGTGTTCCCCATTTGCCATCAAAACCGACGCGTCCTGAAAAGAACACGGGCACTCGACATGCCCAAGTCAAACTTGACACGCCCGTGTCATACAGTACACGGTCGTGTAGTGTGTCATGTTACTCCATCAAAAAAGGATCGAAAAATGCCCGAAAGGGACATGGGTACTCAACACGCCCGCGTCTTATTTTGACACGCCCGTGTCTACCCGACACGGCCCGTGTGCTGACCCCGTGTATCACCCCTGCCATGGCCCGGTTACATCCCGTGAAGGACACGGCCTGGGACACGACCGTGTCTCAGGCCGTGTTCACTGCTCGACGATCATCGACTCCAAATTCGTCGACCTCTCGGCCAAATCGTCGACCCGAGCACGACACGCCCTAGGAGACGCCCGTGTCTCAGGCTGTGTTCGCTACTCGAAGATCGCGACTCCAAAACTCATCGACCTCTCGGCCAAATCGTCAACCCGAGCACGACATGCCCTGGGACACGCCCGTGTCCCAGGCCGTGTAACCCCTACCAAGTTTCAAACTTGGCTCGAAATGCCTCCCGTCGCTCTTTTGAGTTTCAGGGCATTACACAACGCACTCAATGCCAACATTCGCAGAGTTAACACTTAACCTGTGAAAGCATTGACTGGACTCAATGCTCTCAATGCTTTCAGCCAGATGGAGTTGACTGAGCTAAACACACTCAACGGCTTATGCCTTAGAATCTTACAACCTCCGTGGAGTTGAGTGAACTAAGCACACTCAATGCCTTCAACCCCATGGATTTGAGGGAGCTAAACACACTCAATGCCAAATGCTTTAAAATATTTTCAGCCCCTTTTCAATATCCTTCAACTCATCATATGAGCTAAATAGTACAGATCTAATTTCCCAATTTCTTCACAATCTTATGTGCGACCCTGATAAGCTCATAATAAGTTGGCAGTGAGGCTACATGCTTGATAACTAATAGATCACTATAGTTGCACCAACAAACTCTCACTTGATCTAGAAAGTATCAAACAGAAGCTTCACAAACAATGTGCCGCATCTAACAATACATCATTGCTCCCCAAACAGTAAGAGTTTATAAAACTCAAAACCCATTGTGACCAATGTTATAGTGTTGTCATGTCGCTTCGTCATTAACATCCGGATAGAACTAGAGGTATAGAACATGACACCCTTATAAATGTTCAATCCCAGTTTCTTGATCTAGAATGGACTTGTAGAAAATTTGTGAGTACAATATCATATATTGACTCAACCAAGCATGACCATGCACTTCTCAGTCCCATTACATCAAGTGGCCCCATGGATGCAACTCCTGTCATATAGGAGGACAAATCGCATCTCTGCTCACACACAAACACCCAAATGATTCGTAACGTACCCAATAACCACCTTTATCAACCAACTTTCTCAAGATTGGACTTTTGATGGCATCAAAGCACACTCTTCCTCACTCAATGAATGTTATGACTTCAAGTCAAAGGACCACAAACACCATTTCCACTTGAGCCATACTTGTGACACGTTCATATAACAATCAACAAAGTATTCTCACGGTTGGTCTTTCCTGTACATCTTGTTTATAACAAGTACCCATGTGATGATTGATATCACAATATCTTGACCTGTGAGGATGGGTCATCAGTCAACGCACATGCTAGTCTTGAAGGTATCATCATCACCCTTAGCTTCTAAGATGATACAACGACCAGGGACCTTTAAGAATGAAGCTTCTGAAATCATAGGTTCTCACATGAAGTCACTACTTGACCTATGAAAGCAAACACTCTAAGGGAATTTATTAAATTGAACTACTCTATGACAATAGAAATAAATTCATAATAAAAGAACTTGCCAAAATATAAAAATTGAAATGCATATAGTACTTTTATTCATCAAATGAAATATTATACAGCCAACAAACATACAATCCACAAGACTCAAACTAGAGTTGATCATTTAGGTATCGTATACACATAAATCTAAGATGACCATCATTTTTTCTCTATGCAAGAGGCTTTGTTAGTGGATCCGCAATGTTTTCCTTAGTCGACACTCTGCATATTCTCACATCTCCTCGATCGACAATCTCTCGAATTAGATGGAACTGTCGGAGTATGTGTTTGGAGAGCTGATGAGATCTAGGTTCCGAAGCAAGTGCAATTGCACCGTCGTTGTCATAGTAGAGATCTACAGGATGAACAATACTAGGAACTACATCTAACTCGCCGATGAATTTCCTAATCCATACAGCCTCCTTCGCTACATTTGCAGCAACAATATACTCGGCCTCAGTAGTAGAATTGGTAACCGTGTCCTACTTGGAATTCTTCCAACTAATAACACCTCCATTCAGGCAAAACACAAACCCTGACTAAGACTTTGAATCAACCCTATCAGTTTGGAAGCTAGCATCCGTGTAACCACTTACAACGAGCTCTTCCTTTTCGCCGAATACCAAGAACATATCCTTAGTTCTTCGCAAGTACTTGAGGATATTCTTGATGGCTATCTAGTGACCTTCACCAGGATCAGACTAATACCTGCTAGTCATGCTCAAAGAATAAGAGACAGAGGGTCTAGTACATAACATTGCATACATGATTGATCCAATTGCCGAAGCATATAGAACCAACTTCATGTGATCTTTATCTTCACAATACATAGGACACTAGTCCTTAGAGAGACTCACACCATGAGACATGGTCAAAAATCCTTTCTTTGAGTCAAGCATGCTGAACCATTTCAACACCAAGTCAATGTACGTACTTTTGGTGAAACCCAGCAACTTCTTCGGTCTATCTCTATAGATCTTAATAACGAGTATATAAGTCGCTTCTACTAAGTGCTTCATCGAAAAGTAGTCCCCTAGGTTATTCTTAACAACTTGCAGGGTCGGTATGCCATTCCCAATCAACACTATATCATCTACATACAATATCAGAAAGACTACAATGGTCCTACTAATCCGTTTGTAAACACAAGGTTCAACCTCATTCTTGATAAAACTAAACTCTTTGATCTTTTCATCAAAACAATGACTCCAACTTCGAGAAGCCTGTTTCAATCAATAAATGGATCTGCACCTTGTATATTTTAATGGCTTTACATGTAGATACAAAACCCTTAGGTTGTGTCATGTACACTTCCTCGAGAATGTTACCATTAAGGAAAGCCATTTTGACATCCATCTGCCAGATCTCGTAGTCATAATATGCAGCAATAGCAAGCTGAATTCTGATGGACTTAACCATGGCAACAGGGGAAAAATTCTCATCATAGTCAACACCATGAATTTGCTTAAAACCCTTTGCCACCAGTCGGCCTTTGAATGTCTGTACATTTCCATCCATGTCAGCCTTCTTCTTGAAGACCCACTTGAACCCTATGGGTCTTACCCCTTCAGGTGGTTCAACCAAAGTACATACTTAGCTTTCATACATGGAGTCGATTTCAGATTTCATGGCCTCAAGCCACTTCTCGGAGTCCTGTCCACACATAGCCTCATGGTAGGTTGCAGGCTCATCACTATGATTTATAAGCAACATATTACCTATTTGAGACACGAGAAATCCATATCTCCCAGGCTCAAATCCTAGTCTACCAGATCTACATGGAACTTTTATTTCCTGTGCAGGTTCTCCAGCTACAACTACTTGTAGTCCTGACTCAGGTTCCAATTTTGGTTCATTCACTGTTTGTGGTTCCTGAACTTCTTTAAGTTCTACCCTGGCTGTCTTTCTGCTTAAGAACTATTTCTAAAGAAATACACCAGTCCTTGCGACAAACACTTTGCCCTCGGACGATAGGTAGAAATAGTACCCTTTGGTTTCCCTATGATACCCCACAAGATAACACTTATCTAATTTGGGTTCGAGCTTATCGGGCATTTGACGTCTCACATATGCCTTGTAACCCCAAACATTAATGAACGACACACTGGGATGCTTCCTAGTCCATATCTCATATGGTGTCTTTAGAACCGGTTTCATTGGAGCACGATTTAATGTTAAAGCAGTAGTTTCAAGTGCAAAGCCCCAAAAGGAAATAGACAGATCTGCATGACTCATCATCGACCGTACCATATCTAACATAGTATGATTCCTCCTCTTAGACACACCATTATGCTGTGGTGTTCTAGGTGGAATGAGCTGTGATACAATACCACACTCTATCAGATTATCATGAAACTTACGACTTAGGTATTCGCCACCTCGATCAGATCGGAGTGCTTTAACCTTTTTACCCAGCTTGTTTTCTACTTCGCTTTTAAACACTTTGAACTTTTCAAAGGTTTCATATTTGTATTACATAAGATATATGTATCCGTATGTACTGAAATCATTAGTAAATGTAACAAAGTAGAAGAACCCACCTCTAGCCATAGAACTAATGTGTCCACATACATCACTATGTACTATACCCAAGAGATCATCATCCCTCTCATTCAAGCTAGTGAAAGGAACTTTAGTCATCTTGCCTAACAAACAAGATTCTTATCTCTCAAATGATTCATAATCAAATGAGTCCAACAGTCCACCTCTATGGAGTTTGGATATATGTTTCTCATTTATATGGCCCAAATGACAATGCCAAAGATACGTAGGTTCGATTCATTTGTTCTTAGTCTTTTTGTATTTTCAATATTATAGATCGGATGGTCTAAGTTCAAAACATACAGGCCATTAAACATTTGGGCTACACCATAACAAACATCATTCTTAAATATTGAACAAAAATTATTCTTAATAATAAAAGAAAAACCCACCATGTCCAAACATGAAATGGATATAATGTTTCATGTTATGGAAGGAACAAAATAACAATTATCTAGTTCTATTACAAGCCCACTGGGCAAAGCAAGACAATAAACCCCCACGGCAACGACAACAACTCTTGCTCCATTGCCAACGCACAGGTCCACCTCTCCTTTTCTCAGCATTCTTCTCCTTCCCAGTTCCTGTACATTTATACAAATGTGAGAACCACATCTGGCATCTAATACCCCGGATGAAGTAACAGAACGATTTATCTCTATAACATATATACCTGAAGTGGAGGTCATACCTCCTCTTATCTTTTGTAGACCCTCAATGTATGAAGGACAATTCCTCCTCCAATGACCAGCCTTGCCACAATGGTGGCACTTTCCTTCTTTCCCTGAGCCTTTCTTTTTAAGTGTACAAGACTTGGGCTCCAGTCTAGACTTAGGTCCCACCTTCTTCTTCTTGAAATCCTTGGCCTTGCCCTTGCCTTTCTGCACCATCAATATGGGGCTAGCAGACTTGGCCTTCTTCATATTAATCTCGGCAGTTTGCAACATGCCTAGGAGCTCGGGTAGTGTCTTGTCTATTTCATTCATGCTATTGTTCAAGACAAACTGCTCATTACTGTTTGACAACGATTACAGGATCAGGTCTGTAGCCAACTCTTGGCCTAGAGGGAAACCTAGTCTTTCAAGGTTCTCGATATACCCATCATCTTGAGTACATGAGTCCCTACTAGGTCCTGAGCTCCCATCTTACACGGGAACAATGCCTTGGTTACGTCAAATCTCTCTTGACAAGATTACCCTTGAAACATTTTCTTGAGATGCTCATCAATGTCCTTAGAACCCATGTTCCATGTTGTTTCTGAAGCTCATGGTTCATGTTCGCTAACATGGGACATTCCACATCTAAGGAGTCATCAAGATACTTCTTACAAGCATCTTTTTCAGCACGGGGTGCATTCCCGACAGACTCATCAGGGGATACATCTTCCAAAATATTGAGCTTGTGCTCTTGCCTAAGAATAATTCTCAGGTTTCTGTACAAGTCCAAATAATTTGTACCACTCAGCTTCTCCTTCTCAAGGATTGCTCTTGAGGTATAGGGTGGAGTGTGAATAACTTGCCATGTAAATTCTACAAGAATACAAGCAAAGCAAATTAGTAATAAATTTCAAAATACAATTTATCTTTCAATTAGGACTTTAATCAAAAGCTCCCACTATTTTATCAAACTGAGAACCCTCGATATCAATTCGAAGAGTTTGGCAAGTAACTCTCTTAGTGGACAAGATCCATATTTCATAAACAATATGAGTCAGCTTTAGTTTTTCTCTCACAATGCAGCTATTTACGTAGGCAACGCTTGCCAATTGCATCACAATGCAATTCTTGTATGGCTGGTGAATAACTCTTTATTCCCATCCATCATATGGGGCATGCCAACCCCATACCTTTGGGTACTCAACCTTTGAAGTCACCCAGTTAAGCTAGACCCGATGTCGATAATGGGATATCAAAATTATCCGCTCGCACCATCACCAAGATAGATTAATGCACCTTGCTTTGGCAAGCCCACACTTCATTGATCTATGTAGGAAGTGTGTCATCCATCGGAAGGCATCCGAATGCTTAATATTGCTTAAGATATTTTAAATAGTTGATTAACTCTTTAATCATAGTTAACACTTAACAAGCATGCACATC
Source organism: Platanthera guangdongensis (assembly GCA_039583875.1). Classification (NCBI taxonomy): domain Eukaryota; kingdom Viridiplantae; phylum Streptophyta; class Magnoliopsida; order Asparagales; family Orchidaceae; genus Platanthera; species Platanthera guangdongensis. Next base: position 96,451,650 of record CM077153.1, on the reverse strand, counting down.
ATGCATTATAAAATACAACAAGCATAATCCAAATGCATCCCAGATGTGGACAAGAATCATCAACACTTGATGAACTGGGCGAAGTCTGAACATCTGGAACATGTCCAAATCTTCAGACCTACATGTAGGGGACATGAGCAACACCAAATCCACTTACACAGTAGACAAGCACGTCACTTTATGTGAGATTCAAAATCTAACACATACTTAGTTTCACAAACCAACACAGTGACGGTTACTGTTAATAAGTAAACTCAGAGAAATCAGATGTGTTCTTGGAAAGATCTAAGACTAGATTTGGGCATTTGGAACACTTTAAAATCACCAAATCTACACGTCATAGATTCAACAACTTCTGAAACAATGAATATTGCCGGCAACCTGGCTCTGATACAACTATTGGGTTTTTGTGGATGACACACACTTGTGCACGCAGCAGAAAAGAACAAGAAAAACCCAAATGAGTTCAGATCTAGCAATATTCATGAATCAAGAAGTAAAGTATACTGTAATAAAAATTACCTTTGAGGGATTGAGTCAGAACTCAACCTAAATGCTCCAGAAAAATCAGGCTGACCATAAAGCAGCTAGATCCTTGACCGCAGAAAGTATATCCCCTCCTCTACAGTAATCCACACGATCGGGAGAACCCACAACAACTTGTCACACATGAGCTAGGTCAGGAGAGGACTCTCAGCATCTCCACAGACTGCTAGATCTATTATAGGAGAGGCGACAGCGACACTCACTAGGATCAGGATCAGAATCGGCGATAGGATTGGCGGAACACTTCCGTCGGGTTTCTAGGTTTTCTTCTTATCACACAATAATGGCTATTATGCAGAAAGATAAGAACCGTCCAAGGAAAACCATGAAACATCATATTTATATCCCAGGAGATATATCCACAAAGTCAGCATTTGACTCAACACGGGCATTCGTCAAACTCAACTCGACGAACAATTCATCGAACTCAGCTCGACAAAAATCAGTGCCAAAGGCCAGAATCTCGAACGCATTCGTCTAACACAGCTCGACAAATTCTGCGCCAAAGTCCAGAACGTCGAACTGGATTCGTCAAACTCAGCTCGACGAAATCTACGCCAAAGGCCAGAACGTCGAACAGGATTCATCGAACTCAGCTCGATGAAATCTGCGCCGTATGCCAGAACGTCGAACTTCTTTCGTCGAATGGTGTTGAGTGAATATAATACACTCAATGCCTAAGAGCCAGATTTGGCAGGTAAACCCTTTACTCGACAAAGGCATTGAGTGGACTCAACACACTCAATGCTTAAGTATGACTATCAATGCACTCAATGCATTTAACGCCAATATTCGTAGAGTTAACAATTAACCCGCGAAAGCATTGACTGGACTCAACACTCTCAATGCATTCAACCTGTTGGAGTTGAGTGAGATATAGACACTCAACGCCTTATGCCTTACAATCTTACAACCTCCATGGCATTGAGTGAACTAAGCATACTCAACACCTTCAGCCCCATGGCGTTGAGTGAGCTAAACACACTCAATACCAAATGACTTAGAATATTTTCAACCCCTTTTAAATACCCTTCAGCTCATCATATGTGGTAAATAGTATAGTTCCAATCTCCCAATTTCTCCACAATCTTATGTGCGACCCAGATAGACTCATACTGAGTTGGTAGTGACGCTACATGCTTGATCACTTTTGAATCACTATGGTTGCACCAACATCACTCATAATTATATTCTTTGCTCTCTTGTCTATTGAGGCCATGACCAACTCATTCTTAGTCATCTCATCATATGTCTTGGGTGTCTGGACATTTACATCCAGTACAGAGACCTTCATTGGGATGATGGTCAATCTTTGACTGTAGTATACATCCTAGGGACAGCAGCTTCCAAGAAATGGCTCACCCTTCCTTTCCAGATGCCGAAGTCTTCCTTCCTATAGATTGGAAGCCTCACAACACTCAACTCCTTATTGCACATTCTTAAACCCATAGAGACAAACGTCTAGCTAACCTTGGAGATCTACTTAGACTGTTACGCCTTTAAAGAGTAACCTCCCTCTGATACCACTTGAAAGTCTTGTTTTCAAGGCAAGCTAAACACCTAGGGGGTTTGAATCGTTTTTTTTTCTTTATTTCAATTTTCTTACTTATTAACCGATTTTTGTGCTTAGTGATTAGGTTAGTTTTAACTGTCAAGAACAATCACAGACGACACAACATTTTTATAGTGGTTACACATTCTTGGGTACATTCAGTATCCCTCTATGCCTTTCTAACAGTGTGTTAGCCTAGGCTCTCCCCCAATACTCAGCTCCTTAAGAACTTACAACATAGATCCCACAGGACCTCACAGGTCACACAGACCTACCTCTTAAGTACTAAGCCAAACCACAGGTCACAAAGACCTTTCACTCAACACTAAGCCAAACCATACGTCACAGAGACCTTAGTCTTTATAACACAGGCTTACAACTTCAGACTCACAAAGAATCTATACAGAAGAAATGAAAGGTGATTTGATTAGACACCAGGGCAAGAACTCTATGTCTACTTCTTCCTAGACTGAGCAGATATCACCCCAAGCTTTTGCTATAGAATACAATGAAGTCGGCAGTTGAATATTTCTTCAAACAGCTATCGTTTCTTTGCAGAGCTTGTTGATCTGCTTCCTCAGAATTTCTTCTGAACCTACTATTGCAGATGGTGATTGCTTTAGCTATCTCTTTCCTCAGCTAAGTTTTCTATGCAAAACAGCTTCTTCAGGCTCGACAAGAAAGGCGAGGAAGAAGATTGAAGTTCGACCACACTTTCCTTTTTAGAAAACCTAGACAAGGATTCAATCGTTTACTCTGGCCGATTTGCTTCTTTTTATTCTCTGATGGCCAATAGAGCCGTGGGCCCACCACTAGGATTGATGGCTGAGATTTAGCCATTTAGCACATTGTTTCCATTTACTCTTGATTCAACGGCTCTTTGTTGTATGTGGGCCCCAACACTTAAAGATGAAAATATTTCTTTCCATTTACTCTTGATTCAACAACCCTTTGCTGTATGTTGGCCCAGCACTTAAAGATGAAAAAATTTCTTGGAAAGTGCAGAGGATGATGACAGCAGGCCTCCAGTGCCTCTGGGACCATTCCCACGATATTTGAATTTTGGTGGACTTTTTGACTTTAGTGACGTCAGCATGACTCAGCATCTCTGGACTTAGACAAAATTCAAACATTAGAAGCAAAGGAGTTGAGTCAATGACCATCACTCAATGCAAAAAGACTTTGACAAATGCAAAACTCAGTTCGACGAACTTAGAGTTCAGCACGATGAGAAATGAAAGCTTAGTTTGACGAAATTAGAGCTCAGTTCGGCAAACTCAGAGCTCAGCTCGACGAAAAGTGAAAGCTCAGTTCGATGAACGCAGAGTTCAGCTCGACGAAAGTAAGCTATCAACGTATTTGGACTTAACCAAATTTTTTGAGCCTTAGCGTTGAGAGTGTAAGCTCCACTCAATGCCAAACTACTTAACATAACTTCTCTGTTATCAGGCATTGAGTGAGTATGCTACACTCAATGATTTAGCTCCATGGCGTTGAGTGAGTATGCTACATTCAACGCTTTTCTACCTAGATAGATTTTTCTGTCATGGTGTTGAGTGAGTAAGCTGTACTCAATGCCAGTGGACTTAGTTAAAATTTTTCCTAGCTTTTTTGTGGAGTTGACAGGCACAACAACAGTCAATGCTAAAAGCTATATGGAGTTGAGTGAGTAGACCACACTCAACGCCTATAGACTTAGCCACATTTTTAGCCTATTTCTCTAGTCTTTGACTGACTCAGCCTGACTCACAACATTTTTGTTGTTTGTAGTTGAGTGAGTAGACTACACTAAATGGTTGTGTACTTAGACATAATTTTGGCTATCTATCAGTTAGGCATAGATAGACTCCATGCTATTTGTTATATCGCGTTGAGTGAGCTGTCCTCACTCAATGCCTATGGACTCAGGAAAATTTCAAGCCAGACAATATTGAATCCATACCTCTGGCGTGAGAGAGCTTGCTCCACTCAATGCTAGTGGACTTAGTAGATTTTTTGCTATGTCTATCAATCAATTGTTGTGTCCACTTGTACAATCAATGTGATATGGACTAACCTGCACTCAATACCTCAAATACACATCAAATACAGTTGATATGTGTGACATTGACCTATTTGACTTCTCACAAATTAGGGAAATTGGGAACAATGGACACAACAATAATGATTGATGATATAATGAATATTTCTGAGCAGGCGTATTCCCCTACTTTATGGGATGAATCTCCCATGCCTAATTTTGATAATCTGCTTAATAAAGATATGGAAGAGGTAGATAAATAGTTAAAAAATTGATGAATTATATGAACAGCCAGAGATGCAGTCTGATGATCATACAAATTCTGTTATATCAAAAAACTCAATTTCTAAGAAAAGGAAAACCAGGGAAAGTCTCAATCCAAGGTTGCTCCTCAACATTCTTCTACTGCTGATATCCCTTACTATATTTTGTATGGGATAACTCTTACTCAAGACCATCCAGATTAGATGAGGTATTCTATGAATGAGCTAAAAAGAAGGAAGAAAATTAAAAGGTTTCATTCACATCAAAAGTCTTGGAGAAGTCCTCCTCCTCCTATAGCAGTAGGATCTGCAGGTATTTTATCTTCTTCTCAGAGGCCTATATCTCATTATTCTAGAACAACTCAGTTCAGGCAAGACAGAACTACAAGGTCTGAGACTTATGGTAGTCAGAGCAGTCAGCTATATTCTAGCCAAGACAGACCAGCCTCTCCTCTGATTGAACCAAAGATAGATCCTGTATACATAATGGCTATGAACAAATTGCATTTTCTCAGATAAAGAAGGCAAGAACTTAAGGTAATGATACCTCTCGGTTTAGTACTATGTCTTATTACAGTCAACATGAATTGGACAAATATGATAAGAGAAGCTTGTTTAATGTTGATGAATATATGAGCTTGCATCTAGAAGCTATTTGTTCCTACAATCTATTCCCAAATGATTATTAGTTCTCAAGATCTAAAGTTGAGCAAAAGGGAGTCTGATGATCCAACAAGAAAACTAATTTTTACCAAGTCTTCTTCAAATCCTTCATCTGATGCACCTCAGAAGGATTCCCAATTTTTATTATGTCTTTGAACCATGTTGTTATATTTATAACTTTCCGAAAGCTTTTTATATATATGCTAAAAATTTATGTTTCTGCTAGATAATTATGCTTTGTGTTTTTCTTATTCAATAATATCCTCACCCAAATAAGGTGAGATTTTTAGAATACCTTATTACTGATTTGGGATAGGATTACTATTCTTTGATTAGGATTTTTATTTTTGACCCAACATGTATAGACTAGGGTCATATTTTATTTCCAGAGTTGTTATTTGAGAAGGTATTCTAGAGATTCTCAGTTCGACTAACTCAGAACTCATTTCGATGAACTCAGATCACAACTCAGAGCTCTGTTCGACGAACTCAGAGCTCAGCTCGATGAAAGTAAAAGCTCAGTTCGACGAAATCCAAGCTCAGTTCGACGAAATCCATATTGAGTTCGACGATCAGGAAGTTTCTATATTACAGAAGGCAGAATGTTTTCAAATGCATGATAACTGTCAGTTAAAACTCTGATATTTAATGATAAATATTCTAACGAATATAGCCGTTTAATACAATATTAAATATGGATTTATCACAGAGGTTTTAAATCTAATTAATTCCAAAGCAGTTATAATTCTCAAGGGATTCTTCAGACATTTTAAGAATCGTTTATTTCAAATAGACACAATGATTGAATTCTTCCCTGACAGTCTATATATATAGAAGATTACTTCTTCACCAGATACATATACATACATTCTGCTTCGGACTCTTCTTTAGACATATCTTCAATCTGAGAGACATCCTAATACATATCTGTCAGATACATCTACTAGAGAGTAAAAGCATACAAGAAGGCCTACATCTTGAAGAGAAGTCTCCTCTCTTGATCACAATTGAAAGGGGCCTCTGATACTAATTGTAAGAGAGGGATAGATCTTCTTTACACGAGAGGCGTGGTGAATAGGGTATTTTAAAATCTTGATTTAGTTTTATAGCAGATTTAAAAACTAGTGATATATATATATATATATATAGATATATATATATATATAATAAAAATCAAAACACACAAATAAAGAGAATAACAATCACAGATGACATAAGGAAATTTATAGTGGTTCTCCAATAAAACTTTGTACATCCACTCTTCTACCACCCTGTTAGGAATCCACAACAGGTTTTTGATAAGGTGCCCTGCCACCACAGGTTTTTGCTCAGGTGCCCTGCCACCACAAGATCTATTTTTCTATGGGAGACCTCGCAACCCTTTAAGCTTTTGATCAGGTGCCCAAAAACAAAATCAAGTCATTTGATCAGGAGACATAGAAACAAGGGGTTTAACTTTTGAAGGGAGTTATGACCCTATACACAGTTTATTAAAATAAATAAAAGTTGATGATTTCTTCTCTTTCAAGATTCTCTGAGAAGACTAGTGGATTAATTTTGAAACAAAAAGGCTCCCCCTGATTTGAGTAGAGATTATGATCATGAGAGGGAGTCTTTTCTTCAGGGTGTAGGCCTTCTTAGATCTGAGAGATGGAGACTTTTCACAAGTCGAGACTGAAGATCTAATTCTGTAAGAGTATGTGTTGATCTGCAAGTCTCTAAGTCAGTATGTCTAGGTCTGTATGTCTATGTCTGTAACCTTGAGTGTGTAACATTCATATAGCAATTTTCTGTACATATATAGAGAGGGCTGACAGGAATTCAAACATTTGAATTAATTAATTCTGAGACGGCTAAGGAATTCCCAAGAATGGTAACTGCCTTTAAAATTGGTTAGCCTTAAACTTTGTGATAATCCATATTTAATGTTGCCTCTAAATGGCTATATTCGTTAGAATATTTGAATTAAATATCAAAGTCATAGATGTCTGTGATTAAGTCCTTTAAATCATACTGCCTTTATAATATATTCAGCCTAAAATTAAGCCTGAAACTGCTCTACCTTCTGTAAACAAAACTGCCTCAAACACTGAGAGAATTAGTCGAACTCAGCAAGCATTTCATCGACCTGAGCATGGAGTTCGTCGAACTGAATCTACTAATTTGTATACCTGAGCTCAGAGTTCGTCGAGCTGAGCTTGACTTTCATTGAGCTGAGTTTCTGAGTAGAGATCGAAGTTCGTCAAACGGAGCTCAAAGTTCGTCGAGCTAAACTTCAGAGTTAAGACTCTGATCCATCGAACTGAGCACGCCGTTCGTCGAACGAAGCTCTGCTTTCGTCGAACGCAGTATTGCCTTTGTTGAACTGATTTTTTGCATTCGTCTAACTGATTTTTTTTGGAGTTCTTCTAAGGCAATCACCCTGGAAATACCCTATGACACAAGACTATACAAGGTGGGCCAAACTAATCATCCTAATAGTAATCCTAGCACAAATCAGTAATAGGTTACCAACAATCTCCCCGTATTTCTGTGAGGATACTATTTACAAATGAAAAACACAGCATAAAATATCTAACAGAAATGAAACTTTCTGAAGATATATAAGATAAGTGCCTTGAGAGTTATAAACATAAACACAGTTATAAGAATATAAAATCAGAAATCACTTGTCTTTCTTAGGAGCATTAGGGGAAGATTCTGAAGAAGGTTTGGTGAACATTAACTTCCTCTTGGTGTCTTCAGGTCCCTTTTGAGTCATCTTCAAATCTTGAGCGCCAATAATCTTCAATGATGTAGCTCTGGGAACAACTGGCTCTGGATGTAGACTCATGTATTTATCAACATTGAATAAATTCTTTACGTGATATTTATCTAGCTCCATTTTCCTGTAAGACGACATAGTTGAGAATTGTGAGGTGTCCTTTCCTTCAACTTTAGCTTTTTTAATTTAAGATAAAGCAACTAGCTCATTGAATCTGGTCATCCTGAAGTTTGGGTCCATTTCTGGATCATAAGATAGGGAAGGAGGCCTCTCTGGGCTTGAATGTTGCTGCTACTGTCTTCGTTAACCTGAATGCTACTGGCTGCTGCTCTGAGTATTAGAACTTGAAGGTCTGTCTTTGCTACTCTGAGAGGGTTTGGATTGATAGTGGGAAGAAATAGGCCTTTACGAGTGATAAATACTACATGCTGCTCCTGCTGCTGGAGGTGGTGGAGGTCCTCTCCTAGACCTTGGAGGTGACAGATATCTCTTCATCTACTTCCACCTTTTCGGTTCATTTTTGAATATCTCATCTAGTGGCGAAGGTCTGGAGTGAGAGTTAATCCATGCAAGATGTAATATGGAATGTCATCAGTAGAAGAAGGTTAAGGAGCAACCTTTGCAGGGGTTTTCTTTTTCTTAAATTTTCTTTTCTTGGAACTGGAGTCATCCGACTGATCCGATTCTTCATCATCATCATAATCTTCTGGCAGATCAAATAAAACATTAATCTATTTAATTAACTCAGACTGATCAAAAATATTAACTTTTGGCTGTACAGTTTCAATCTCTGTATTTGCTGTTCGCATCTGTACATAGTCATCTTTTTTCCATATCTTGAAACATAATATCATCTAAATTAGACATTGGGGATTCGTCCTGTTAACCCCAAAATCGTCGATCCTTCCCAAGACGGCCAGCTCGCTCGTTACGGCCTGCCCCAGGTTCCTCCTGGAGGACGTGATTCCCTAGGGAGGGCAGACAGAATTATCTTTCCGCTCAGGCCGCGCGGCATGCGCGTTCTCAGCGGTCTGACCAATTAGGCTGCGCACCTTCCCTTGGTCGGCAGGGTCTGCGGACTGCTCCCGCAGTCCGCCTCTACAGGTCGCCCCCTTTTTTAGCTTAACCGCAAGGTTATCTCCGTAGGTCTCTCTCTCTCTGTTGGACTCAACTACCTATATGCCCTAGGACACCAACTCTAGCTACCCGCCAAGACCAGCAGCAACATCCAAGTTCCTTGCAAGCTGGGCAGACTCGAAGTGCGATCAAGACATCCAGTCCTCCTTCAGTGGTGAACCCCAACAACCTCAACAGTCAGGCTGTCCATGTCCAACATAAGCGGACTCAACTTTGCAGCAGCCGCGGACTCGGCGGACTTGGCGGACTCTCTATGTAGTCTGCCCTTTCCTTAGTCAGCACCAGCTTCTCGGCAGTAGTGCCAGTTTCCTCCTCAGTCTGCAGGTCTTTCACAAGATCCACCAGTAGTACCAGACTTCTCCCTCAGTCTGTAGCCTCCGTGCGGATTCAGTCAGCGGTTGCGTACTCCTTCCAGTCCGCCAGGAAGCATACCCTCCAGAAGACAGTCCCAGTCCTCATAACCTCGTGCGGATTCGGCGGATTCTGCGGGCACTCTCCTGCTCGCACCCCTTATAGCTCGCTCAGTTCAGCAGCGACGGACTCAGCGGATTCTCCTTGCAGTCCGCCGCTTGTCCTCCATCATCCGCCACCCCAGCAATAGGCATACAGTCCCAGCTCAGCAGTGACAGACTCCTCGAACCCGCATCACAGTCCGGCACTAAGTCTCCCATTTTGCCGACAGCACCACCGGCTTCAGTACCAAGTCCCAGTCAGCGTGACCTATTACAGACTCGGCGGACTCTATCTCCTTCTCGCTCAAGTTACCGTCTCATCGGGGGTAACGTCACCGCAAGCTGTTACCTCCTCGAGCCTATAAATAGCCCCACGTGCCTCTCGTATGGGGGGCCAGGTCGGATCATTGCCAAAGTGCTCACGCTCGAAGTCAGCCAGCAAGCCCTTCTCCTACGGACTCCTCTTTTTAGTCCGCACCCGTCTCTGCGCCTTTAGTCGCGCGGCCTGCCGGCCTTTGGTTCTCCAGTCTGCACGGTCTCCTGATTCCCTTAATCGCGCGGCCTGCCAGCTTCACTCTTTAGTCTGCGCGGCCTCCTCTGCATTCTTCTTCCTTAGCCACGAGCTTCCTTCTTGTACCCTTTATTGCTTTGTTGTAAGGGTGTATTAGCAAGTTGTAACCCTCGCTATTGATAAAAGGAAAGCCCGTTGCAAGAGTGGAATTTAAGCCGCGGCGGGCAAAGTCTGTTGTTGTCGCTGCTAGCGGCCCCCTCTCTCCCTAGCTCAGCTCAGCTCCCTCGGCAACCAACCTGCAAGCACAACCGTCATAGTAACCATCTGCTCGACAGCTCCTGATCAACCTCCTTCTCTCATCAGCCTTCCCGGCTGCTCTCAGCACCCTCTCCTCTATCCCAGCACCTCCTTGACAAGCGTTTGCTCCACTCTCGAGCACTCAGAAGCTTCCTTCATCCCTCTTCCCCCGCAGCCTTTATCCCTTTCTCCACTCAGCTTGTGAGACCGAACACACCCCCTCCGTGTTAGCTGCACGGTGCTGTTTTCGCGCATCAATAGTTAACACGCGACCTTCAGATTCGAACAGATGGTGAACAGCGATAGTTACCCATGTCAGATCGTCAATCAGCCGAGAACTTTGCTCCAAGGCCTAAAGATGGTCCTCTCTGGGAGGCCTTTGAATAATCGAGCCGTAAGAATGCTCATCAGTTCCAAGCAATCAACCAAATGCTCGCTTCAATCACGCAGCGACTAGACTCTCAAACAGCAACATCTCTAGTTGCTTCAGCTGCTCCGATCAATCTAGCCCCAACATTGGATCATCAGCAAGCTTGACCTACAGCTTGCCCGCCGGTCTATCATCCTTACACAGCAACCTTCCCGCAAGGTCCAGCGGCTCCTCTGCGACATCAAGATGAAGAATTTGCTTCTCGCCAAAACTTCTTTCGGGAAGCAGCCCGGGGAAGCCCTGCTACATTTCTCAACTTTTAGGGAAGTCACCCTTACCCCGCAGCTCCTGCATTTGCTCCTCCTACAACAACTTTTCCCTTTTACCCTCCTGCTCCTTTTCTAGCTACATCTTATGCTCCTTTTTATCCTTATGCTGTAGGAGAGCAGGAAGAGCCTTCGCCATTTGCAGAGAATGTTCGCCATGAACCAACTTTAGCAAATTTCAGAGAACCCGGTTACCAATCTACACCGGAGAGACTGATCCAGTAAAGCACCTTCAAGCCTTTGAATCGGCTGTTGCTCTCAAGACTCTGTCAGATGCAACCAAGTTCCAGCTCCTTGTAACAACTTTTGATGTGCAAGTGAGGGACTGGTTCTATGGTCTTCGCCCTCACTCCATCACTTCCTTCGTTGATCTGTGAAGGGAGTTCTTGCTCAGATTCTCTACCTCCACCAAGAGAAAGGGCGGTCCTGAAGCCCTCTTTGAGATCAAGCAGTGAGAGAATGAAACTTGGACTCAGTTCGTTGATCGTTTCCAAAGAGAAATCTTGGACATCGAGATCGTCAGCCAAGAAATGTACCGAGTGGCTCTTATCCACGGTCTCCGTGAAGGGCCTCTCAAGTTTGAAGCCAATGTCCGTGCTCCAAGAACATACCAAGAGTTGATTTCCTTAGCCAACACATACATCCGAGGCAAAAAGAGCAACCTAGGCTTCATCTCCAAGCTCAAATGAGATAAAGATCCTTTTCACAAATACCCTCTGAGGTCTCCTCACAATGATTTCCCAACTCATTCGAGGAAAGGAAAAAGGTTTCAGCGCCATCGATACTCTTTCCTGAGCCGTGATCGTGCTCAAGATTCGTTGCTACCGCTAGCTTCTTCTCAAATAGCTGCAGTCTGCCATCAGGGAGATGATGACTTGCATGAGTCTGAACTAGATGAAGTCGTGCAAGAAGTAAGCCAGATCATGAAAGATAGGGCTAGCTACAAAAAGCCTTACCGACCAGCTGATCAAAGGTCTAGAGACTCAGAACCATACTGCGAGTTCCACAAAGAGTCATGAACTTAACCGAGAACTGCCAAGCACTCCACCAGCTTGTGCAAAGGATGCTCCGGCAGGTTAAGATGCTTGACATGCTTTCCAAAGAAGATCGCCCTGATCCACCAACCTCAAAGGGCAAAGAAGTTGCAGATGTTCCTTACTCCTCAAAAGGAGTGAACCTAGTCGAAGAACCCCCTCTCCTCATTGTTAACAAAACTGTCGAATGCTTTGATGCCGATGACGAGGGTGTGCTTGGAAGGCTATTCTAAGCCAGCAAAGGACTTCATAGTCCTCCAAATTCTCTCACAACCATGATGGGTTATCTCTACTCCTGCCTTTTCAAACATTCTCTTTACAAAACACTTCTCAGTGTTCGTTCTTGCTTTTCAACAAAGCTTTTATCAAGTATCTCATACTGACACAGTTCCCTTCTTGTATTGTTTTCTCCTCTATTCTCTCTTCTCCGAGAGCTCCCTGAGCCACAGAGATGTCGCCGAGTCTTGCTATAGGCCCCCTTGGGATTGGATTCCGGCCTAATACCACAGTGACCACATATCGCGGGGAGATTTTGCATATGTGTGTAGTGGGGGCTATCCAACTCTCATGCAGAGGAATACTGGACTTTGGCTCCTAGCCGACATCTAACATAGAGTGCGTGTTAGGGAGGCCCCATGTGTTAGCTCTGCTGTGCTCTGTTAGGATACATCACAGTTATGATGATCTTTGCTTGACAAGAAATTGCGACCAAGCGTAGCCTTGTCTCTTCGATCATCTCATGACTATGATGACCGAGCATTCTCTAGTGCTCCCCATCCATGCTTTCACGGTGTCCTCTACTCCACTGATCAATCCACAAACAAGCTATAGGACTCTTGGTGCAACCAGTCTCATTGATCAGTGATGTAGTAACCCGAAGCCTGTGATCAGTGCCTCTAGCGATCCTTCTCAGGATTTCCCTTGCTTTTCTCCTTTGTGCCCTCCTAGAGGTTGTGCGGCCAGCCCGCTTCGAGTAGGACTATACTCGGGATGATTTTCTCAGGCAAGTGATTCATAAGGCCCACGGGTGATCTCCTGTGGCAGCATCCAGTCTTTCTTAGTCATCTCTGAGTATAGACCTCTTTTTGTCAATTACCTTCTTTCATAAGTGAACAGGTTAATCCGACCTATCAAGAGGATTTCCAGCATTCACTTTACTTATGCTCATCTTATATGCATCGCTTGCTCAAGCTCTATCAGATGATGGTTCATAGAGCTATTCGTTACTCTTATCAAAATCTAATGGTATCAAACATTGGTCAAAGAATCTTACTCTCCTTGATCATCAAGCCATGCTATTGCAATCTAGTTAAGATTGGCAGAATTCGTCAAGTTCCTTCTCTGCTAATCTGATCATGTCCATCCAGCCATATCAATAGTTAACGCTCGATTTATTGATCTGGGCTTCATGATAAAGAGTTCATCAGGCATTTTCCTTGACATTTGGTCATATCGGCCTTATCTCATCAACAGTTAACACTTGCAATCCATCTCTCAGGTACTTGAAAGCTCCTTTCATATATGTATGTCTGCTCCTAACTCTTTTCTTGCAGAGACTAGCAGACACTTGCAAGCCTACTTCACAGGTACTTGGAAGCTATTTTCATGTTTTGTCTGCTCCTAACTCTTTTCTTGCAGAGACTAGCAGACACTTGCAAGCCTTCTCTCAGGTACTTGCAAACTTCTTTCGTATATTGTCTGCTTCTAACTCTTCTCTTTGTAGAGATCAACAGACACCTGCAAGACTCATCCAGGTACTTGAGGTTTAATTCATTATTTTATGTCTACTGCTCAATCTTTTCTTAGCAGTGGTTAGCAGACACCTGCAAGCCATATCCAGGTACTTACAGCTTATGTTTTGTATGCAATACTTACTCCTAACCATCTTCTTGTAGAGATCAACAGACCCTTGCAAGTTTCTTCACAGGTAGTTGCAAGTTACTTTCATATACTGTGCATACCTTTAACTCTTCTTTTGCAGGAACTATCAAAGAATTGCAAGTTTCTTCCAGGTACTAGCAGCTCATTTTTCCTTCTTGTATACTCTTCATCCTTCCTTTTTTGCAGAGGATAACAGGTGCTTGCAAGCCTCCATCAGGTAATTGAAAGTTATTATGCTTTTATATTTTCCTCTCACTTTCATTTTGCAGAACTTACTGGAAGACATATCTTCATTTTGCAAAAGCAAACTCAGGTACACACACGATGTACCACCCATACATGCCTACCCTAACTTTCCTCTTACAGGAAAGTAGACAGACAACACCGAACTCCTAAGGAGAGACTTCAGGTTCTATCACTCCTTGCCCCCTTCTCTTTCCGTTGAGTTGGATCACGATTTTCGTGGGTCTCCAACTTTTTCGAAGTTCTATTCGGAACTTTAAAAAGTGCGGGGATTATGTTAACCCCGAAATCGGCGATCCTTACCAAGCCCGCCACCTTGCTCGTAATGGCCTGCCCCAGGTTCCTCCTGGAGGCCGTGATTCCCTTGGGAGGGCGGATAGAATTCTCTGTCCGCTCAGGCCGCGCGGCTTGCGCGGTCTCAGCGGTCTGACCGACTAGGCCGCGCGCCTTCCCTTGGTCGGTAGGGTTCGCGGACTGCTCGCGCAGTCCGCCTCTGCAGGCCACCCACTTTTTCAGCTTAACCGCAAGGTTGTCTCCACAGGTCTCTCTCTCTGCTGGACTCAACTACCTACCTGCCCTAGGCCGCCAAATCCGGCTACCCGCCAAGACCAGCGACAACGTCCAAGTTCCTCGCAAGATGGGCGGACTTGAAGTGCGATCAAGACTTCCATTCCACCTTCAGTGGTGAACCCCAACAGCATCAACATCCAGGCTCTCCATCTCCATCGTAAGCAGACTCAACTTTGCAGCAGCCGCGGACTCGGCGGACTTGGCGGTCTCTCTATGTAGTCTGCCCTTTCCTTAGTAAGCACCAGCTTCTCGGCAGCAGTGCCAATTTCCTCCTCAGTCCGAAGGCCTTTCACAGGCTCCGCCAGTAGTATCAGACTTCTCCATCTGTCCGCAGCCTCTGTGTGGGCTCAGTCAGCAGTTGCAGACTCCTTCTAGTCCACCCGGCAGCAGACCCTCCAGAGGATAGTCCCAGTCCGCATAACCTCATGCGGATTCGGCGGACTCTGCGGGCACTCTCCTGCTCGCACCCCATACAGCTCGCTCAGTTTAGCAGCGGCGGACTCAACGGATTCTCCTTGCAGTCCGCTGCTTGTCCTCCATCATCCGCCACCCCAGCAGTAGGCAAAAAGTCCCAGCTCAGCAGTGACGGACTTCTCGAACCCGCATCACAGTCCGCAACTGAGTCTCCCATTTTGCCGACAGCAGCACCGGCTTCAGTACAAAGTCCCAGTCTGCGCGGCCTATTGATGAATTGTAAATGTACGCATATTTTAGTACTTTATTTATATCATTTTAGTTCTTATTCATAATTTTTATTTATTTTTTTTGTTTATAAATATGTCTCTTTTTGTAAATATTTGAGTAACCTAACTGAATTTTTATTTATGAATTTTTTCATTAAATTGTCAAAAATTGACATGTCACGCCCGTGTCCAATAAGTCACGCCCGTGACCAGGCCGTGATTCGTCAAACCAGTGGAATCAGCGATTTTTAAAGTGAAATTTCCGATCGACGATTTCAGCAGCTCGACGATTCTCCAGCAGCTCGACGATTTTCGATCAACGATTTCAGCTCGACTTTCCATTCGACGATTCTCAAACAGCTCGAAGATTTCCGATCGACGATTTTCGCTCAACTTTCCGTTCGACGATTCTCCAGCAGCTCGACGATTTCCGCTCGACAAACTCGCGCTCGACGATTCTCCAGCAGCTCGATGATTTCCGCACGACAAACCCGCGCCAAGATCCACCTCCTCGACACGCCCACCGTCACGCCGTGACTGGGGGCGTGACCACTGCATGACCGACACGTGTCCAGCCCGAAGTCAACTTTGTCGTCAAATTGCCGGCCGCCATCGCAAACTGTAGTGACACGCCCGCCGACATGCCCGTGTCAGAGGGCGTGTACTTAGATTTTTTTTCCTATAAATACCCCACTTCTGTAATGACCAAGGGTTCACAATTTTGAGCCACTTTAGTGTGTTTTGTGGGCTGCATCCGTGGATTCCTTTGCTATGTAAGGACATTTCTCCCCCCTTCCTTTCATGTTTATTTTTGCTTTAGCTTTAGCTTTGTAATATCTTTGTAATAGTCTATTTAAATCAATAAAAATGTTAGTTTTTCTCTTCTTAAATGGCTTTTGAATGAACTTAAGTGCCCACTTTTCTTCTCATTTTATCTTTAGTTTCTCCTTTGTTCTTCCTTTTATGAAAAGTGTGTGTGTGTATGTGTATGAGTGTAACTTGTTCATTTTCTATGTTTTTTTTACCTGTCTCAATGTTAGTGTTGAAACTGATTCCTCGATCTCCTGTGGAGTTCGCCCTTGGGGAAGGGGTGGTCTCGCGCCTACTTCACTCCTGCAAGCAAAACAACAAATAAGACAAGGTGACACAGACCCAAGGTCTCGGCAGGGAGGTCCCACCACAAACCCGGAAGATCTCAGAGCGCTTCCCCTCCTTAGCCAGAAGTCGAGCTAAGGTATCCTCAGGAAGCTCTTGAAAGCTGGAGCAGGGAGATCCAGACGTGTCCCCTCTGAGGTACCCCTTAGGTCTTATTTATAGCTTTTCAGAAACTGAACAGCCAATAACCAAAGGAACTGACCTGAAAATACCAAAAAGCCCTGGGTGGGGTCTGCCAACAGCCGAACTCTGCTGTTCTGAACAGCTATGCGCAGTCCAACCTGGTCTGCCAACAGCGTGGCTAGGCTGTTCTGAACAGCTACTCGCACCCATGGGGGGTCAGCTCGCTGTCAATCCCCCTCCGCGAGAGGCGGGCGCGACCTTGTTCTAGCGGCTCGCCTGTTCTTCTCGGGCGAACGCGAGCCGGACCGCCGCGACTCGCCAGTCCTCTACCGAGGCAGATTGGTTGCCAGGTCGCATATAGGAGATGGACTGGCGGCCATTATGACCCTCCGGATAGCTCGCAGGTCGCGGGTCGTCGAGCCCATCCGTGAGTACCGGTTCGACGATTGGCGCCCCCCGCTCCGGTCGACGATTCTCTGAGCGAGCGGGAGGGACAGGGGAGCCGTCTCGCCTGGCTCGCTCGCCTGGATTGAGTGGGGGCGAACCAGCCTCTTGCCGCATGTCTGCTGGTTGCTTGGGTGTGGATCGCGGGACTGGGTCCGCTCGATCTTCCTAGTGGGGCCTGTTCGACGAACACGGGGTTGTACACAATCCCCGCTCTTTTTGAGCTTGACACAAGCTCGGAAAGAATCGTCCAACCCGCGTGTTCGGCGAGTACTGTGCTGAGCTGGCAGGGAATCTTCTGGTGGGGCCCCACTATTCGGCTATAAATATACCACTGAGCCCAGGGGGGTCTCCCCAGACCATCTCGTTTTTCAAGCGGACTGCAGCCTCCTGATGCCGGTTAGCGAAGAGGTGCGAGCCCGCCTGGCGGCCGTGGGCCAGAAAACTCGGGAGGAGGCCCTCGAGGCCGCCACTTGGTTAGCGCACGGGTCTCCCGGCCCTCTCTTTAGGGAGGTGAAGGGAAAGATCGTGAGGCGGTCCGCGGCGAATAACTTCCCGGGTTCCAGCTCGGCGGCTGGCGTCGAGGTCGCTTCTGAGGTACGCGACCCTCCTTCTTAGCTTGTTGCTATGTCTCTGACCCTTTGTCTTGCAGGCACTGCCTCGCGAAGATGAGGAGGACGGGGGGGGGGAGGATGGCCCCCCTCCTTTGTCGTCTGAGAGGGCTGCTAGTCCCTCAGGTCTGGACCGCCCTCCCCCGAATACCCCTCGCCCGCCAGTTCCCCCGGACTAGGGAAATCTATTGCGGCCATCGAGGGAGAACCCTTTCTGGGTCGGCCGGGCTCCTCTCGTCCTTCCATCGGTATGGACGACGTGCCAACCCATGGTAAGCTCGTGCTCAGCGCTTGCCTTGTTCTCGCTCGTTCCTTCTGAATTTCCCCTATTGCAGGATACAACATGATCTCCTCCGAAACGGAGATGAGTGAAGGGTACTCGCCTCCGCCTGAAGTGGAGGGTGTTTCCGATTACCTGGGCGACCCGACTGACGCGATGGGGATGAAGAGGCAGGTGACGCGGCTATTCCAGAAACATACTCTGCTGCTTCAGGAGCTCGTGAAGAGGGTTGACCAAGACAAGGCCGACACCGAGGCTCAGCTCGCGGCCCTGGAGGGGGACCCACGCACTGCAGAAGGTGGCGAGGTCACTTCGCCTGGCGTGCACATCACGCGGGCCGAGGAGCGCCTAAAGAGTACCTCGGAGCAAGTTGGCCTGGCACAGCAGGAGCTGGTGGTGATGCGCGATTATCACTATCCTCGCGTGCCGCCGCGAGCCGGAACGCAACGGCGGGGCAGGTGGAAGTGGATCCAGTACTGATCCACCCTTCCTTCTCCCCGTTCGCGGGATATCGCCGGGTTGCCACTATTTCAAAGTTATCCTGTATCTATAACGATTTGCAACTCTCTTTGCCCGCCTATGGGCCTAATTTTTTATTTCTGGTGTATGTTGAAATTACCATGTTGTTGCTTTTATCCTCCGTGGGGCGGGCTCGAGGGTACCCGCGTTCTTTGCTCGCCCTCCCTCTGGGGGTGAGGGCAGGTCAGGGGATGGATTCGCTCAACCCGCCCTGCCGATCATGGCGGGAGCGAGCTGAGGGGCTCTCCAGCCAGGAGTCTCCCCGACTCGCTTGGAATACCGGGCTGGTGCGGGCCGAGACTTGCTCGCTCAATTCTTGCGCGGATGTGACCTGGAGAGAACTGCGCCTGATCGGCCTTAGTGGTGCGGTTGCGCGCCAGGAAGTCGAACCGTCGGGCTGATTTTTGCTACACGCACCCCTTCATTCGGCGGGAAGTTTCCCGCCCTTTCTTTCTCCCTATAAATAGGCCTTGCCGGTTCTTATTCTCTCACTAGTTCAAAACACTCTCCCGCTTCTTGCTCTCCGCGAAGCACGGCTCGTGCTCGCCTTCTGGATCTGTCTCGCCTGATTGGCGTCAATTCGGCGGAAATGGGCGGTGGTGGCGGAGATGTGGACGGGCGAAGCAAGTGCGCCTGGACTTTCTCAGAGCACGACTTTCCTCATGCAGTCATCTCGGAGCGCGAATACCTGGATGCCCTCGGCGACCACGTCCCGCCGGGCTTTTCGGCGAGACGGCCCGGGGAAGGAGAGAAGATCAACGATCTATCCAGGGACGAGCTCGCCATACCCCTGGCTCACTTTGAGGTGGGTCTGCGGCTTCCCCTGTGGCATGAGGTACGCCAAGTGCTGAAGTACTTCGGGGTTGTTCTAGGCCAGATGACCCCGAACTCCGTAGCTGTTATGGTAGGGTTCGCCTGCTTTCTGCAGGAAGAGCGAGTCGAGTTCAGTCTCGCAGTTTTCCGTAAGCTATTCTCCTTCCGTGCGAACCGGGACAGGACTGCCTATTTCTCCAGCGCCCACCTCAAGATGCGGGAGACCGTGAATAAGAGTCACAACTGGCTCAAAAAGTTCCTGATCGTCAAGGGGGATTTCGGCAACATCCCCTTCTCGCCGGTGTAGCTCAGCGAGGCGAGCTACCGCCCGCCCAGCCTGGGGGGCCATGAAGCCGACCTGTGCGAGTTCTTCACCGGGAAGAACTTCGAGGTCGCGTACTTGCCCAGCAACCTTGATGATCTTGCAGCCGTCCCGCCTGGGGGAGGTTTGCCACTCGCCACTGCTCTGTCTTGTTCTTTTCTTCTTTGGTTTCACCCTCTCTTCTTGGTAGGCGAGCGAGATGTTCCCCTTCATCCCCCCTACGTGAGTACTCGGATCGCCTCCGGGGTTCTCAGCCGGGCCCAGGTCGCAGACGCCGCCCAGCGCGACCCCCTGTCAGTCCCTGCTAAGAAGCGGCCGGGCGGCGGACAGCTCGCTCCCCCGCCTAAGATTGCAAAGACTGCGGGGCAGCAACCCGACGGTGGCCAAAGAAAAGGCAAGGCCCGAGCGGTTCTTTCGGCTGAGGGTCCCCCCCCCCCTTGAATTCTTCGACCAGCGACACCCCAGGCGGGGTGGTAGGAACTTCCGGGCCGCCGGATGGGTCGCAAACTACCGCGAAGCCGGTGCCGAGAGGGCATCGCAATTTCGGCTATGGCGAGAAATGCCTGGATGAGCTCGGTGCCCCGCTACTGTCATGGGACAAGGAGTCAAATCGCGCAGTGGTCTCGACCCTGTTGCCTTGTTGGCTGGAGCAGGATGCCATCGGTGGGGAGGCCTACAACTTCTCGCTCGACCTCTATTCGTGAGAGGACACCGCTATCTACGACAAAGAGGCGACATGAGTACTGGTTCACGAGAGCGCGTGGGCCCAGCGGCGCGGCCTGGAGCTAGCCCATATGGTTTGGAGGCGCTACACCCAGCTGAAGCGGAACTCCACCTCCCTCAAGAAGTTGGCAAACGAGAGGGAGGAGGCCCGAAAGCTTGCTCAGGAGGACACGGATCTCCAGAGGAGACGGGCCGATGCGGCCGAGGAGACCCTCGCGCAGTACTTGGGTGGGGTGGTATGTGTTTACTCTCAATAACCGCTCTTTCTCGCGAATCCACATTACGATTCTCTTTCATTTCCTCAGGATGCGACGACGGCGAGCCGGATGGGTGCCGAGATCGCCGCCCTTGGTCAGGACAAATCGGCGCAGGAGGCGCGGGTACGCGAGTTGGAGGCCGCCGCCGTTGTCCCTCCGCTAGATAACAGGGGCTGCCCGCTCGAACACCACTCTGACTACGAGTTGGAGGTGCTGATGTTGAAGAACGCCTCCAGCACCGCGAAGTACACGATGCAGATGCTGCGACGCGCGAATCTTCTCAAGAGCGAGGCAGCGGAACTCTCGGCGGGCGACGTGGTGCCGACGCTATTCCTTCCCGTGCCGGACCCCGGGGATAAGTCCTTCCAGCCCATCTAGGACTCCCCGCCCCGGATCTCGCATCGCCCTCGCTTCTTTGACATTTGCTTGTTAGGTGTATACACCATGTACTTTTAGCTGTTTGAGATGTAAGCGCGGGCCGCGCCTATACTTTATGATTTCGTCAATTAATGCTCTTATAAATGCTTCTCCACCCGCCTCTTACGCATATCTGCTATTGTTGCGCGATGTAATTTTTCCTTTTTCACGCTCGCTGTCGTTCACCTCGCGTTGCGTCGATGAGGTCGCATGCCTACGGATTCGGCTTAGGAGTCATAGGAGGCTTGATAGGTCGTCCTGCTAGGGGCGACCTGTATCTGCGGCCCGGCCTCCACTGTGATGGCTACTCGCTTACCAGACGAGGTGAGGCGGCTCGTCGCTCGCCCACGACATCGGATTTCTGGCGGGTTGACCCCTTTGTGATGCGGCCTAGGTTCTTGCCTCCTTTCGGTCGCCAATATGGGGGCTGGGTGGTTACATTAGACCCCCCCCCCTTTTTCAGTTTAATCTTCGCGACTTCAATCCATTATCAATACCATTCGAGTAGTTTCCGGCCCTTCCAGCTAGGTAAGAGCCTGGCAGCGGGATCTTCTCGGGGTCGAAAACTACTGCCATCGAGTGACTTCCGGTCCTGCCATCTAGTTGAGAGCCTGGCAGCGGGATATTCTCGAGGCCAAGGATGACACCGAGTGACTTCCGGCCCTGCCAGCTAGGTGAGTGCCTGGCAGCGGGATCTTCTCGGGGTCCAGGATGACACCGAGTGACTTCCGGCCCTGCCAGCTAGGTGAGAGCCTGGCAGCGGGATCTTCTCGGGGTCCAAACATACTCCATCGAGTGACTTTCGGCCCTACCAGCTAGGTGAGATCCTGGCAGCGGGATCTTCTCGAGGCCACGGATGACACCGAGTGACTTCCGGCCCTGCCAGCTAGGTGAGAGCCTGGCAGGGGGATCTTCTCGGGGTCCAAACATATTCCATCGAGTGACTTCCGGCCCTGCCAGCTAGGTGAGAGCCTGGCAGCGGGATCTTCTCGAGGCCAAGGATGACACCGAGTGACTTCTGGCCCTGCCAGCTAGGTGAGAGCCTGGCAGCGGGATCTTCTCGGGGACCAAAAATATTCCACTTCTCTATGCAGGCTAGCTATTACAGCACTGGAGCGTTGAAGAAATTTATTATAATAACAGTATCGCTTACATGCTTCAGGGGAAAAACGTTTCATGTCATCGCTATTCCAGGTGTGACTCAGGGTCTCGCCCTCTACATTTTGGAGTCGATAGCCTCCTGACTTCAAAGCTTCCTTTACAATAAACGGTCCCTCCCAGCTGGGATTGAGCTTCCCTATGGATGCAGACCTCCCTGCCGCATCCACATTCTTCAGCACCAAGTTTCCTTCCACGAACAGCTTGACCCTGACATGCTTGTCGAAGTATTTGGCCATCCTTCTTTTTACCTCCTCCCGTCGGACAGCAGAAAGGTCCCTCAATTCTTCCACATGTCAAGGGAGAGTCTCAGCTCCTCCTCATTCTCGGCTTGCCATTCCTCTCGGCCCTCTTTGGCCGCAACGACTCGCGGCGTTTGGTCTTCAAATTCCATGGGGAGCACCGCCTCGCACCCATGGGAGTGCTTGAAGGGGGGTCTCTCCAGTAGCCGTGTTGGGGGTGGTTCTTAGGGCCCAAAGAACCGCGAGAAGCTGCTCCACCCAGCTCCCCTTCAAATTCTCCACCTTCTTCTTGAGGAGGTTGACGATGATCTTATTTGCAGCCTCCACTTGCCCGTTGCTCCTGGGGTGATGGACCGAGGTCAATCTGAGGTCAATCCTAAGCTGCCCGCAGAAGTTGGTGAATTCGGCGCTGGTGAACTGGGGCCCGTTGTCCGTGACGATGGCTTGAGGTAATCCGCAGCGGCAGATGATTTCTCCTCAAACAAAGTTCCTGATTACCTGGGAGGTTACCTTGGCCAGCGCCTTCACCTCCATCCACTTGGAGAAGTAGTCAATCATTACTAGGAGGAACCTTCTCTGGCCACTGTCCTGGGGGAACGGCCAAACCAAATCCATTCCCCAAATTGCGAAGGTCCAGGGGGCTGTGATACTTTTGAGTCACTGGGCCGGCTGTAGCTGGAGGGGGGCAAACATTTGGCACTTATGACACCTCCTCGCAAACTCTGCGGCGTCTCGGCCCAGGGTGGGCCAGAAATACCCTTGCCTGACTATCCTCCATTCCAGGGTCCGACTCCCGGAGTGACTCCCATATTCCCCAGAGTATACTTCCTCCAAGATCCTCTGCACTTCGTCCTCGGCCACGCAGCGAGCCAGCATCCCTGAGAGCGTTTTCCTGTATAGCTGTTCGTCCCGGAGGAGGTAATACGCTGACTTGTGCCTCAGCTTCTTCTTATCCGCCCCCTCTGGATACTTTCCCGTGGAGAGGAAAGCCACCACTGGGTCCATCCACGAAGTTCGTTGATCAATTTCCATGAGCTCTCCCTCTTCGATGGAGGGTCGGAACAGGTCGGTGATGGTACCCCACACCTGGGGACCATTCTTCGCAAGCTGATCGGCTTGTTCATTTTCTTCCCGGGGCACGTGTCGGATGGTGAAAGTTTAAAAAGTGCCAATGACCCCGTTCACCTTGGCCAAGTACGATCGCAGGGTGGGCTCCCTTGCCTCGAACTCCCCGTTGATCTGGGAAGCTACTACCATGGAGTCAGTAACGACCTCCACATCCGACACCCCCAGCTCCCTGGACAGGCGTAGCCCTGCTATCACGGCCTTGTACTCGGCCTGGTTGTTGGTAATGGGAAAGTGCACCACCACCGTCTGCTCAATTCGAGTCCCCCGAGGGCTTTCCAGGATCACCCCTACTCCTAGGGAATGCCTCCCCGAGGCACCATCCACCCTCACCTTCTAAGGAGTCGGGCGGGTGAGTTCTTCCTCTGCCACTTCAACCACATAGTCGGCCAAGAAGTTGGCCATCTCCTGAGCTTTGATCGAGAGCCGCGGAACAAAGAAGACGTCGAACTCGCTCAGCTCCACTGACCACTTATCCAGCCTGCCTGAATGCTCCACCCCCTCGAAAATATTGCGGAGAGGATGGTCGGTCACCACTCGGATTGAGTGTGCTTGGAAGTAAGGTCGCAGCCTCCGAGCCGAGATGATTAGGGCGAAGGCTAGCTTCTCCAAAATCGGATATCGGAGCTCGGCCTTCCTCAGGACCCGGCTCACGTAATAAATAGGGAGCTGCCTCTTCCCTTCTTCACGAACCAAGACGGAGCTCAAGGCCTCTGCCCCGACCCCGAGATATAAGAACATGTCCTCCCCCTCCTTCGACCCTTGGAGCAGTGGATCCTGTGTCAACTGCACCTTGAGGGCCTGGAACGCCTCCTCGCACTCCTTGGTCCATTTAAACCTCTGACCACCCCTCAGCATTTTGAAGAAGGGGGAGCACTTCTTCCCTGCCCGAGAAAGGAAACGGCTCTGCTAGCTTCCCCGTCAGCCGTTGGACCTCCTTAGCCTTCCGCGGGGACCCAGCTCCAAGATAGCCCTGACCTTATCCGAATTCGGCTCGACTCCCGAGGGGGTGAGGAGGTGCCCCAAGAACTTTCCCCTGTAGGACCCAAAGACACATTTTAGGGGATTCAATCACATTTTGTATTTCCGCAGGGTGGCAAAGGTCTCCTTCAGGTCCCGGAGGTGGGAGTCCACATCCCGACTTTTGATCATGAGGTCATCTACATACACCTCCAAATTCCTCCCCCACTGCTCCTTGAAAACCCTATCCATCATTTTTTGGTAGGTTGCCCCAGCATTCTTCAGCCCGAAGGGCATCATCCTGTAGCAGTAGCACCCATCCCCCGTGATGAACGAGACATCCTTGATGTCCGGGGGGTGCATCCTGATCTGATGATAACCTGAAAAAGCATCTAAAAAACTCATTACAGAAAAACCGACGGATGAGTCAACCAGCGTGTCGATCCGAGGCAAAGGATAACAGTCCTTAGGACAAGCTTTATTGAGTAAGGAAAAATCGATACACATTCTCCATCGGCCGTCTCCTTTTTTAACCATAACCACGTTGGAGACCCAGCCAGAGTACTGAATCTCAGACACGAAGCCGGCCTTGAGGAGTTTGGCCACCTCCTCCCTGATGGGCTCCGCCAGCTTGTCTGCAGTGGACCTCTTCTTTTGCTGAACGGGGCGTGTTCCCGGGTCTAGTTGAGGCGGTGGCAGGCCACATCCGCGTCAACCCCCAGTATCTCCGCGACAATCCAAGCGAAGATGTCCACGTTCTTATGGATGCACTCCAGCATCCTGCCTTGATCCTCCGGGGTCAGCCCCCCGCTGACGCGGATCTTCTCCATCCTGCCTCCCCGGGTGAGTACCTCCAGCTCCACCACTTCCTCTGCTGCATCCAGCCTGGATTGCTCCACCCATCCATCGGCATCCCCTTCCTCCGGAACGGGGACCTCTACCTCCATCTCTTCTCCCACGGCCCTCACCCCGGCCACCTCCTCCAGATCTCCTTCTGCCGCCTCCTCCTCTACGCAGTTCTTTATTTCCAGCTCCCTCTCTCCTACTCCCTGCCCTGCCTCCTCCATCCTTCGCCCCATCTCTTCGGCTCCCTCCATCCAAGAGATGGTGTTCACCGCAGTGACATAACACTCCCGCACCACCTTTGGGTCCCCCCTGACCCTGACCTGGACCCCCTCAGCGTTGAACTTCAAGCACTGGTGGAAAGATGAGGGGACGCAGTGGAAGGCTCTGATAAGGGGCCTCCCAAAGATGGCGTTGTAGCTGCTGGGGGCGTCCACAATGACGAACTTGCAGTTTTGGGACTGCCCCCCCCCCCCCCCAAGGTGACATGGAGGCCTACTCCTCCCTCGACTTCCTTCCTTTCTCCTGAAAACCGGAACAAGGGCCCATCCGAGGCCAGCACTCTCTTTGCCTCCACCTTCATCGCGTCAAACTCCTTTTTGAAGATGACATTGACGGAACTCCCGTTATCCACGAGGATCCGAGAGACAGTGAAATTCTCGATGGCGGCCTTGATGACCAGCGCATCGCAGAATGGGTCCTCGTGGTCTGGCATATCGCTCCTGGAGAAAGTGATCCTTTCCTCCGGGGGTGGGGTTTGGGATGTGGAGGCAACGCTTCGCCGGTACATGGTGTGGAGGCTTGCCTTGCGGGAAGCCTCGACCACGACCCCTCCGTGGATCACTCCAATTCCCCCTCGGGTTCCGACATCCACCCGGTCTTCGCAGCGATCCTCCTCCAGCCGAGGAAGGACCTCCTCGATCCTCACTTCTTGGCGATCTCCCTGCTGCTGCCACTGCTGTTCCCGATTCTCCCTCAGCTCGAGGAACTCTGGGCAGGTGGTTGTGGCATGCCCCTCTTCCTGATGGAAGTCGCAATAGGGTAGCTCCACCCTGACCTCTCTCCTCCTCCTCCGCATAATCCCTCTCCTTTCCCCCAAGTCTATGGCCATGACCTCCTCCTGATCGGGGAGCCGGGGCCTTTGGCCCTGCCTCCAGCCCGGAGGGCGGAACTGATCTTGCCTTCCCTAGTAATGACCCCTTCCGTAATACCCTCTCTGTGGCCCTTGCCCCTACCACTCGGGTGTCCAGCCTAGCCGACGGTCGGGCTCCTGATGCCCCCACCCCGGCTACTGCTGCCACTGGAGCTGCCTCTGCTCCCTCTGCCTAGGCTCTCCTCTTTTCTCCTCCTGTCCTCTCCCTCCTCTTGACTCCTTCTCTTCCTCCGTGGCCCACCTGGCCAGCTTCCTTGCCAACTACGGGTTCGATCCCTCCACTTTGACCTCTCTAGCCGCCCTCTCCATCAACTCCTCGTACTAGAGGGGGGGAACTCTCTTCAGCTCCATACGGAAGAAACCCTGCTGCAGGCCCAGGGTAAAGGCCATCATCAGACTATGGCCCGACATATCCTGGACCTGAGTATCTTCCTCCTGGAATCGGTCCACGTACCTCCCCAACGTCTCGTTCACCCCCTGCTTAATGTGGAACAAAGACTCAGACTCCTTCTTCCTCTTCTTCGAGGTGGTGAATCTCAACATGAACCCTCGGTGCAGGTTCTCGAAGCAGTAGATGGAGCTGGCTGGGAGCTGGTGGAACCACTCCCTTGCCTTCTACCGGAGGGTGATGGCGAAGAGTCGGCATTTGAATCCATCCGACATCTGACGGATGGAGACCACATCCTCAAACCATTGGACATGCTGGACCGGCTCTCCCTTCCCGGTGTAGTAAGACATCTCGGGTTCCCTGAACCTATCTGGGACTGGAGCTGAGGAGACCAGCTCGCTGAAAGGACTGCCTCCCCCACTGGGCGAGTGATGAATTGTAAATATACCTATTTTGTGTACATTAATTTAGTTGTTTTCATTTATTTTTGTCGTTTTTACTTATTTTTATTCAATAAAATGCTCCTATTTTTGTAAATATTATACTAACTTGTTTTATTTTATTTTTCAGAAAATATGAAAAATCTGCCAAAAATTGACATGTCACGCCCGTGACATATTGGTCACGCCCATAACCAGGGCGTGACACGTCAAACTCCAGTGAAATCTGCAAATTTTGAAGAGCAAAGCTTGACACGCCCCCAGTCACGCCCGTGTCACCCGACACGGGGCGTGACCCAAGCCCGTGTCACTCCACTCGACGAATTCATCTCGACGATCGTCGAGTGTCGACACTAGCCGACACGCCTAGAGTCACGCCCGTGACCTAGGGCGTGACACCTCTTTCCGCTCGACGATTTTCAACTCGACACTTTCAGCTCGACATTCGTCGAGTGTCGACACCAGCCAACACGCCCAGAGTCACGCCCGTGACCTGGGGCGTGACCACTGCGCCTGGCCGACAAGACCTGCCCGAAGACTTTCGACGCGCACCGCGCCCAGATCCACCTGCTTGACACGCCCAGAGTCACGCCCGTGACCTGGGGCGTGACCACTGCGAGAACGACACATGTCCAGCCCGAAGTCCACTTTCCCGTCAAATCGCCGGCCGCCTTCTCAAATAGTACTGTCACGCCCCCTGTCACGCCCGTGACCAAGGGCGTGACCCATGTAAATTTTTTCTATAAATTCAAAGGTTCTGCTTTGGATTTCTGTTCCCCTTTTGGGTTCCATTTTGTAAGGGGAGGTGCTGCGTAGATGGATTTCCAACCTATGGAATGGGGTTTTCTCTTTCTCTCTCTCTTTTATTTTTGTACTAGCCTTGTAATAGTTTTTTTTGACATAATAAAAATGTTGTTTTCTTTCTCATTTCTATGTTTTGGACTTCATCTATGCGCCCCCCTTTGCAATCTTATTTATTCCTTGTTTTAACTTCTATTTCCTTCTTTTGTAATGGGTGTGTGTGTGTATGAGTATAACTTCATAATTTTATGTTCTTAGTTTTGTTAACTTAGAATTTTTATAGCTTTTTATTTCATTGTTATAAACCCGTAAAAATGATTTCAAAGTGATTTTCATTTCTTTTAACTTAGCTTTTTATTTTTAGGTTGTAAAACTTTTTCGTTCTTTTCGCATTATTTTCACTTTTTAATCGTTTTTACGGAGTTATAGGAATGATAATTTAGTAGTTTTAATTTTTCGTGCACTTCGTTTTTTCGTTTAAACTTTTGCTCCTTTTATTTTTCTGTCTTCATTTTAATCATTTCTACCGCATTCTAGCGGTAGAAATGTATTCGTTTTTATTTTTCGAGCACTTGCATTTTCATTTTTTTTTGCAAAACTTTCTTCCCGTTTAATTTTTATTTCAGCTTTTTATGCATTTCTACCGCATTCCAGCGGTAGAAATGCAGTTGTTTTCAATTTTAGATAACTTATTTTTTTTTCTTTTTTTGTACTTGTGCATCTATTTCCGCCTACTCTTTAAGAGTTAAATGGCGCTCGCTTATTTTACTTTCTGTAGAGTGCGTGAGTTTGTAATTTTCCTTTTTTCTGCCTACTCACTTGAGTTTAATGGCTGGATTTTATTTCGGTAGAGTGTGTGTGTTTTCATTTATGTCGAGAGAGAGTGTGTGTGCGTTGCATTTATTTTGTCCTACTCGGTTGAGTAGGAGCCGTATTTATTTTCTCCTACTCATTTGAGTAGGACTTGCGTGTGTGCGTTTTACTGCTTTCATTTCTCCCGCCCACGCGTTTGCGCCGGGACTCGCACTTTACAGCTTTCTTCAGTCCTACTCGTTTGGGTAGGACTTGCAATTTACTGCTTTATTTTACTGCTTTCATTTTATCGCTTTCGTTTACTGCTTTCTTTTTCTGCTTTCTTTTTTGCTTTTCCCGCAAGCCGTCCCCATTCCGATGAGTGGCTAACAGTTCTTAGCCCTCGGCATCGAAGAGCATTGGGACAGATAAAATAGCTTAAAATAACTAAAGGTCTAATTTTTCTAATTAATTAAAAGTACTTAAGGTTTGCCCGGGGTTAACGACGCGTAGGACCACATATCGATGTGTGGGCCCTATTTCCGTTTTCCATACGCTCGCCAAGAGGCCGTGCGTATGGACAGATCACCCCTTGGCAAAGAGAGTTCCGCACTAACCCTCGAGAGAGGAGGCGCGCCAACTCTACCGGATTGGGTTCCCCACCCAATAGCGGGGTTCTTAGCGTAATACGGGCATTAAGAGGAATCCTTTGTCAGACTAACGTTCGGTCGAATAGTCTTAGCGTTCAGGTGAGCGATAGCCCTATAGCTAGGTGAGCTCATTTTAGTGGAACCTCCACGGCCAAGTCTCCGCCTTAATTAATTAGAAATTTAGGAGCTCTTTTTATTTAAAGTCTATTTTAGTTCAATTGTTTTCTCGGTGCCATCGAGCTAAGCTCTTCATCGGCACCACCTTCATGCTTTCATTTTTCTTTCTGCCTTTTTCTGCCTTTTTATTATATATAAAATATACCCGACAAGTTAATTATCGGTAAAATAATAGTCCCCTCCAGGGAAGAGTAGAAAAAATCGAACCGGACCCGAGAACAATACGACCTCGATATTCCACCCGGAATATCCTGTACTACTCACGATAGGTGCACTTGCCTCCTTTCGTTAAAACTCGATCTAAACCATTTTATATCCAAATAAATAAATACGCGCGCCCCGTTTTCTTAAATAAAATCACTTCCGCCTTTTTCTCAAATAAAACCACCGGGTCGCCGCGCGACCGTAAATAATTTTGGAGTTTTAACCATCAAGTTTTTGGCGCCGTTGCCGGGGAATTTTCGGTTCGTTATTTTAAACCTTGGAAATCTATTAATTTTCCCTATATATTTATATTTATATATATATATATGGCCAATATAATGATAATAATAATAATAAAAAAATATATTACAAAATTATAAAAAAAAAACAAAAAAATTGAAAAACTTATAAAACTAAAAAAATTTTTGCAAAACCTTAAAAACTTAAAAAAAAACTATAAAACTAAAAACAAAACAAAACAAAAACAAAAAAAAAACAAAAAAATGAAAAATGACAAACTTAAAAATATATTTTCCTTATGAAAAAAAAAACAAATAAAAAAATTAATAAATTGATTAAAAAAAAAACAAACCCAAAAAAAAACAAGTAAGTATATATTTTGTTTAATTTAATTTAACTTATTTTATTTTGATTCGACGCGGTTCTCACTCTTGTGCGCGCTTGGGGATCACATATTTATCACGCAATGGTCGCTAAGGCCTTAGCTACCTTCCGAGTCACCCACGCACATGCCCCCTACCGCCCGCACTCTTTAGGCCGAGTTTATCCTTTTTTTGTTTTTTCTGTTATCTTTTGGCTTTTTCTTCTAAATAATGCAGGGTTTCAACCTGCGCCTTCCCGGACTCGTCTAAGGGAAGCTCCTACCCTCCCTTTTCCTTTTTTTACTTATTATATTTTGTATATTATATGTTCTGCATACTTAGATTGCAACATTGGGGACAATGTTGGGTTTAAGTATGGGGGTGTTTTCGTATTTCTTTATTTCTGCACTTTACAAAAACGCATAAAATTACAAAAACATCAAAAAATTAAAACCTAAAAAAAAAAATTTTTCCTTGTTTTTATTTTCATAAAACTTCAAAACAAAAAAAAAACTTTCCCCCCCCCCTTTTTTTTTATTTGTAAAAGCTTGCATTCTGCCTGCCCGCGACGTTCGACTCATCGAACCAACCACCTAAATAAGAGTCTGTTCGCGGGGCCGCAATCGAGTTTTTACTTTGTCCCTTTTTATAAAAATCTCTCTTTCCCCCCTATCTTCTTTGTAAATAACTCTTCTTTCTCTCCTCATTCTTGTAAATTACTTATCGAAATACACTAAAAATCAAAAAAAACATTAGAAAAACAAAAAATACCAAAAAAGATAATAACTCTAGAAATCTTAAAAAGATAATAATTAAAACACAAAAAAATGATAAAATCCCTAAAAAAATCAAAAAAATGTTTTGTTAATTATGTAACAAAATAATTCGAATATACCATATCTTAACCCTTTTTGCTTTCCAAAAATCTTGTTTCGAGTTAATTTATATGCGAATTTTAGTTATTCTTTGCTTACTATTCGTTTATTAATTAAAGTTTGACAGATTTAAGTGTCTGGGGTTAAGATTTAAAGAATTTTTTTATGTCTTTTCCTTATAATAGGGAACTTGTTTTTCACCACCACTTCTAATTTTATAAATAGAAGCTCGTTTTTTATGTTAGAAAATAACATCCATGGATTTCAATTATTTCTACTTTATGCTTTTAGAAACATTGGAACGTTCATTTTAAAAAGGTTGCTCTCAAAAATTTTTTATTAAAATCTAGTTTTCTTTTTGAAAAAAATAAACCCACTTCTTTTTTTTCATGTCTTACTTGACATGTTTACCCATATCCCTTTAAAAGATCTTATGTCAATGGGAATAAGATTTCATTCCGTAAACATAGGCACCCAATATTTTAAAAAAAAGATTATATGTTAGGGAGTAAGGGGATAAAATTCATTACTCCTACACATATACATTGGGTTATTTATTTATTATTTATGAAGAAAAAAAAATTATTATTATGTGTTAGGAAAATAAGATTTCATTTTCCTAACTATTCAAAAAAAAAAAATTGGAGGTTCGAGAAAAAATTACCTCGCCTCAATATTCAAGCCTTCTTCATAAACCACCAAACCACTTAGCATATTTCAATAATTCTAGAATTAATTTAAAATTTTTTGAGAGCATAATTTTTAAATTACATTATTTCCTTTAACTTCTTTTAAGCTAAAGTTTTTTATATAAATCCAATCCATCTTTGTTAAACTAACAAAAATGAATTTTTGCTTTCTATTTTATTTTATGTAGAAGTCTTTTTGAAACTCTTCCTCTATTCATAACATTTCATAAATTAGGATTTAATTCTTTAACCCCGGATTTTTATTTTGATCTTCCTTTTAATTAAGTCAAGCGGTAGCTAAACTTAGGATTTCTTTTATTCCTTATAAGTTCATCTCCAACTTTTGCTCTGGAATAACAAAAGCTTAAGTATGGGGGTATTTGATGAATTGTAAATATACCTATTTTGTGTACATTAATTTAGTTGTTTTCATTTATTTTTGTCATTTTTACTTATTTTTATTCAATAAAATGCTCCTATTTTTGTAAATATTATACTAACTTGTTTTATTTTATTTTTCAGAAAATATGAAAAATCTGCCAAAAATTGACATGTCACGCCCGTGACATATTGGTCACGCCCGTGACCAGGGCGTGACACGTCAAACTCCAGTGAAATCTGCAAATTTTGAAGAGCAAAGCTTGACACGCCCCCAGTCACGCCCGTGTCACCCGACACGGGGCGTGACCCAAGCCTGTGTCACTCCACTCGATGAATTCATCTCGACGATCGTCGAGTATCGACACTAGCCGACACGCCTAGAGTCACGCCCGTGACCTAGGGCATGACACCTCTTTCCGCTCGACGATTTTCAACTCGACACTTTCAGGTCGACATTCGTCGAGTGTCGACACCAGCCAACACGCCCAGAGTCACGCCCGTGACCTGGGGCATGACCACTGCGCCTGGCCGACAAGACCTGCCCGAAGACTTTCGGCGCTCACCGCGCCCAGATCCACCTGCTTGACACGCCCAGAGTCACGCCCGTGACCTGGGGCGTGACCACTGCGAGACCGACACGTGTCCAGCCCGAAGTCCACTTTCCCGTCAAATCGCCGGCCGCCTTCTCAAATAGTACTGTCACGCCCCCTGTCACGCCCGTGACCAAGGGCGTGACCCATGTAAATTTTTTCTATAAATTCAAAGGTTCTGCTTTGGATTTCTGTTCCCCTTTTGGGTTCCATTTTGTAAGGGGAGGTGCTGCGTAGATGGATTTCCAACCTATGGAATGGGGTTTTCTCTTTCTCTCTCTCTTTTATTTTTGTACTAGCCTTGTAATAGTTTTTTTTGACATAATAAAAATGTTGTTTTCTTTCTCATTTCTATGTTTTGGACTTCATCTATGCGCCCCCCCTTTGCAATCTTATTTATTCCTTGTTTTAACTTCTATTTCCTTCTTTTGTAATGGGTGTGTGTGTGTATGAGTATAACTTCATAATTTTATGTTCTTAGTTTTGTTAACTTAGAATTTTTATAGCTTTTTATTTCATTGTTATAAACCCGTAAAAATGATTTCAAGGTGATTTTCATTTCTTTTAACTTAGCTTTTTATTTTTAGGTTGTAAAACTTTTTCGTTCTTTTCGCTTTATTTTCACTTTTTAATCATTTTTACGGAGTTATAGAATGATAATTTAGTAGTTTTAATTTTTCGTGCACTTCGTTTTTTCGTTTAAACTTTTGCTCCTTTTATTTTTCTGTCTTCATTTTAATCATTTCTACCGCATTCTAGCGGTAGAAATGTATTCGTTTTTATTTTTCGAGCACTTGCATTTTCATTTTTTTTTTGCAAAACTTTCTTCCCGTTTAATTTTTATTTCAGCTTTTTATGCATTTCTACCGAATTCCAGCGGTAGAAATGCAGTTGTTTTCAATTTTAGATAACTTAGTTTTTTTTTCTTTTTTTGTACTTGTGCATCTATTTCCGCCTACTCTTTAAGAGTTAAATGGCGCTAGCTTATTTTACTTTCTGTAGAGTGCGTGAGTTTGTAATTTTCCTTTTTTTCGCCTACTCACTTGAGTTTAATGGCTGGATTTTATTTCGGTAGAGTGTGTGTGTTTTCATTTATGTCGAGAGAGAGTGTGTGTGCGTTGCATTTATTTTGTCCTACTCGGTTGAGTAGGACCCGTATTTATTTTCTCCTACTCATTTGAGTAGGACTTGCGTGTGTGCGTTTTACTGCTTTCATTTCTCCCGCCCACGCGTTTGCGCCGGGACTCGCACTTTACAGCTTTCTTCAGTCCTACTCGTTTGGGTAGGACTTGCAATTTACTGCTTTATTTTACTGATTTCATTTTATCGCTTTCGTTTACTGCTTTCTTTTTCTGCTTTCTTTTCTGCTTTTCCCGCAAGCCGTCCCCATTCCGATGAGTGGCTAACAGTTCTTAGCCCTCGACATCGAAGAGCATTGGGACAGATAAAATAGCTTAAAATAACTAAAGGTCTAATTTTTCTAATTAATTAAAAGTACTTAAGGTTTGCCCGGGGTTAACGACGCGTAGGACCACATATCGATGTGTGGGCCCTATTTCCGTTTTCCATACGCTCGCCAAGAGGCCGTGCGTATGGACAGATCACCCCTTGGCAAAGAGAGTTCCGCACTAACCCTCGAGAGAGGAGGCGCGCCAACTCTACCGGATTGGGTTCCCCACCCAATAGCGGGGTTCTTAGCGTAATGCGGGCGTTAAGAGGAATCCTTTGTCGGACTAACGTTCGGTCGAATAGTCTTAGCGTTCAGGTGAGCGATAGCCCTATAGCTAGGTGAGCTCATTTTAGTGGAACCTCCACGGCCAAGTCTCCGTCTTAATTAATTAGAAATTTAGGAGCTCTTTTTATTTAAAGACTATTTTAGTTCAATTGTTTTCTCGGTGCCATCGAGCTAAGCTCTTCATCGGCACCACCTTCATGCTTTCATTTTTCTTTCTGCCTTTTTCTGCCTTTTAATTATATATAAAATATACCCGACAAGTTAATTATCGGTAAAATAATAGTCCCCTCCAGGGAAGAGTAGAAATAATCGAACCAGACCCGAGAACAATACGACCTCGATATTCCACCCGGAATATCCTGTACTACTCACGATAGGTGCACTTGCCTCCTTTCGTTAAAACTCGATCTAAACCGTTTTATATCCAAATAAATAAATACGCGCGCCCCGTTTTCTTAAATAAAATCACTTCCGCCTTTTTCTCAAATAAAACCGCCGGGTCGCCGCGCGACCGTAAATAATTTTGGAGTTTTAACCATCAGCGAGCTGGCGAGTCTCGCGAGCCCAGCTCGCCGAACCGACCTCGGCCTGTCGAGCCTGGGAAGAGCTCGCTCCCGGGGAGCTCGCACCCCCGGCCTTCCTCGGCTACCTCCTTCCCAGCTTGCCTACCGGGAGCGTCCTCGCCCAAAGAGGTGGCGGCCGCGATCTGGGCTGCCGGAGTCGAGCACTTGGCGATCTGGGCTGCCGGGCGAGTTCTGCCTGTCCGATCCCTGTCCTCCTGTCATTGAACTCGCTGAAGCTTTTCTTCACTAATAACTATCCACGCTCATCGCACTAAAATGTTGAAACCGATTCCTCGATCTCCTGTGGAGTTCACCCTTGGCGAAGGGGTGGTCTCACGCCTACTTCACTCCTGCAAGCAAAACAACAAAGAAGATAAGGTGACACAGACCCAAGGGCTCGGTAGGGAGGTCCCACCACAAACCCGGAAGATCTCAGAGCGCTTCCCCTCCTTAGCCAGAAGCCGAGCTAAGGTATCCTCAGGAAGCTCTTGAAAGATGGAGCAGGGAGATCTAGACGTGTCCCCTCTGAGGTACCGCTTAGGTCTTATTTATAGATTTTTAGAAACTGAACTGCCAATAACCAAAGGAATTGACCTGAAAATACCAAAAAGCCCTTGGTGGGGTCTGCCAACAGCCGAACTCCGCTATTCTGAATAGCTATGCGCAGTCCAACCTGGTCTGCCAACAGCGTGGCTCCGCTGTTCTAAACAGCTACTCGCACCCATGGGGGGGTGGGGGGGTCAGCTCGCTGTCAATCCCCCTCTGCGAGAGGCGGGCGCGACCAGGTTCTAGCAGCTCGCCTGTTCTTCTCGGGTGAACGCGAGCCGGACCGCCGCGACTCGCCAGTCCTCTGCCGAGGCGGATTGGTGGCCAGGTCGCGTATAGGGGATGGACTGGCGGCCATTATGACCCTCCGAACGGCTCGCAGGTCGTGGGTCGTCGAGCCCATCCGCGAGTACCGGTTCGACGATTGGCGCCCCCCCGCTCCGGTCGATGATTCTCTGAGCGAGCGGGAGGGACATGGGAGCCGTCTCGCCTGGCTCGCTTGCCTGGATTGAGTGGGGGCGGACTAGCCTCTTGCTGCATGTCTGCTTGTTGCTTGGGTGCGGATCGCGGGACTGGGTCCGCTCGATCTTCCTGGTGGGGCCTGTTCGACGAACACTGGGTTGTACAGTTAGAGTTTGTTATAGATTTCATTTCCAAGCATGGTATGATATGCTTATCTCTTCTTCACATGTTCTTCCTTAATGTTTTTTTTTAATTTTCATTCTTATGTATTTATAAAAGAGTTTTGAAAGTGATTTTACTTTTTTTTACTTAGTTTTTTTTGTAGGATTGTAAAACCTTTTTTGTTCTTTTTATTTTATTTTCACTTTTTTATCACTTTTATGAAATCCTAAGAATGAAAATGTTGAAATTTTATTTTTTAAATAACTTTGGTTTTTTGATTTGTTTTGAAAAACTTTTGTTCACTTAAAATTTTATTTTGTTCTTTTTATTTGTTTTTGGTAAAACCTAAGTATAGAAAAGTAGTAGTTTTAAATTTTTGGTAACTTTCATTTTTGCTTTTAATTTGTATGTGTTAGTGTAAGAGTTAGTTTTCATTTTGTCATTTCAACTTCCATGTAGAGTGTGTGTGTGTAGGAGATAAATTTTAATGCTTTATTTTATTGCTTTCTTTGATTTATGTAGAGTGTGTGAGTGTAGGAGTTAGTTTTTCATGCTTTATTTTCATGCTTTATTTTATCGTTTTCTTCAATTACGTTGAGTGCATGTGTGTCAGAGATAGTTTTATTGCTTTCTTTCAATTATGTAAAGTGTGTGTGTTAGCGTTTATTTCCGTCTACTCGCTAGGAGTTAAATGGCCGGATTTTGTTTACCACCTACTCATTTGAGTTAAATGGCAGGTCTTTTATTTTTATGTAATTATTTTAGTAGGACTTGTACTTGCATTTATTTCCGCCTACTCGTTAAGAGTTAAATGGCGTGCCCTTTATTTCTCGGCTACTCGTTTGAGTAGGACTTGTAATTTTTCTTTTTTGTAACTTAGTTTCTATTTATTTATAATTTGAAGTGTGCGTGAGTTCTTTTTAGTTAACTTTTCAGCTTTCTAAATGTTTGTTATTTTTTATGTCCTCTTCTTATAATCCTTTAGCGTTTAGTCTCGAACTCGCGCCTCATCAAATTATAAAGCTGTCCCCATACCGATATGTGGTTAATCGCTATTAGCCTCGGCATCGAAGAACATTGGGACATTTAAAATAATTCATAATAAATAAAGCTCTTTATTTTCACTTTAATTTAAGCACTTAAGGTTTGCCCCGGGTTAGCGACGCGTAGGATCACAAATCGATGTGTGGGCCCTATTTCCGTTATCCATACGCTAGCTAGCCGAGAGGTCGTGCGTATGGACAGATCACCTCTGGGTAAATAGAGTTGCGTGCATACCCTCGATAGAGGACAAGTGTAATTCTACCGGATTGGGTTCCCCACCCAATAGCGGGGTGCTTAGCATAAAGCGAGCGTTAAGAGGAATCCTTTGTCGGACTAACGTTCGGTCGAATAGTCTTAGCGTTCAGGTGAGCGATATCCCTATGGCTAGGTGAGCTCACATTTGTGGAACCTCCACAGCCAAGTTGCCTTTTATTAATTTTAAAACAAAGTACTTTAATTATTAAAAGTTATTTTTGTCTTAATCTGATTCGATGCCGAGCGTTAACCCTTCATCGAATTTTTGTAAATCATTTTTTTCGCTCTTTTACTTTTTCCGTCTTTACTTAATTAAAATCTCCACCTTACTTTTAGTAAAATAATAGTCCTCCTGGAGGAGTAAGAATAGTCAACCCGACCCCAAGAACAATACGACATCAGTATTACCCCGAATATCGAGTACTACTTGCGATAGGTACACTTGCCTACCCGAGAACGCCCGCGACGATCGACTCACCGAACCAACCACATTAAGAGTCTGTTCGCGGGCGCATCAAGTTTTCGCGCCATTGCCGGGGAATCTTCGAGTTGCTATTTCGAATTCCGGAGTCTATTACTTTTACTTATTTTCTATAAACTAAAAAACAAAACTAAAAACTTTATTTTAAATAAAATAAAAAAAACGAGTTTATTTTGTTTTATTTTTTCTTTGGGTGTATAACCCGTGGACAACCCTCTGAGTCTGAAGATTTTGACTTCGACCCTGAGATTGAACGCTCCTTTGCGCGTATTCGATCTCAAAGCCGAATTCCTTCTTTAGACCCCGAAGAATCTATCGGCGAACCCTCTTTCGAAGTTATGTCCGCCCCTAACCCTGCCCCGGCGGCCGAGCGTACTATGTCTTATTACGCCCGGCCTAACCTGGATGATAATGGGTCTAGTATTGTTCGCCCTGCAGTGACGAATAATAATTTTGAAATAAAATTGAGTGTCATTCAAACGGTCCAAAACGTCGTGCAGTTCGATGGACTGTCGGATGAGGACCCGAATGTCCACTTGTCCAACTTTTTGGAAATATGTGACACCTTCAAGATTAATGGCGTCACTGATGACGCCATTCGCTTGCGTCAATTTCCTTTTTCCCTTAAGTACAAAGCCAAGGCGTGGTTGAATGCCCTCCCGCGAGGATGTATTACCACGTGGGCTGAGTTGACGGAGTGGTTCCTAACGAAGTACTTTCCGCCCGCAAAAACTGCAAAGTTGCGGGCGGACATTTCTTCGTTTGTGCAAAACGATCATGAGTCTCTATACGAGACTTGGGAATGGTTTAAGTAGTTCCTCCGCCGGTGCCCTCACCACGCGCTGCCAACGTGGTTGCAGGTACAAATTTTTTATAATGGGCTTAATTTTCATACGCGTCAACTGATTGACGCGGCTGCCTGGGGCACACTAAACAACGAAACCCCCGAGGCCGCCCAGGCTTTATTCGAAGAGATGGCTATGAACGCCTATCAATGGAACGTCCCGTAGGGACGCCCAAAGCCGTCGGCTGGTCTTTTTGAAGTGGATGTCACTTCTCTCTTAACCCTTCAAGTTGAAAGGTTAACAAAGCCGGTGGCGAAGATGTCTGATGCCTCCTCCTCTCCGTCTTATTTTATTCCCCCCAACGTCTGCGTGGCCGATGAGTTCGTGGACTTCATCAGAAATTCGGGTCTTCCTTCCTTCAACCCCAACAACAACCCTTATAGTAATAACTATAATCCGGGTTGGAGGACTCACCCAAATTTCTCTTGGAGCAACCCGAACAATGCGCAGTGTCCTCCTCTTTCTTATGCGCCCAGATTTCTGCCGCCTCCTCCTCTTCCAAAACCCTCCCTGATGGAGGAAAATTTTTCAAAGTATATTGCGTCCAATGAGTCAAATATCCAGAACATCACCGGATCGCTAAAAACTCTCGAACAATAGGTTGGACAACTGGCGAGAATGATGTCCGAGCGTGCGCTCGGGGCACTGCCGGGAAACACGGAGCTCAATCTGCGGGAGAACAAC
Organism: Platanthera guangdongensis; assembly: GCA_039583875.1. Taxonomy (NCBI): domain Eukaryota; kingdom Viridiplantae; phylum Streptophyta; class Magnoliopsida; order Asparagales; family Orchidaceae; genus Platanthera; species Platanthera guangdongensis. Next base: position 96,411,827 of record CM077153.1, on the reverse strand, counting down.
AACGCTATAACCCTCCGTAGCGAAAATAAGGTGGTCGATCCAAAACGGACCGACCCTCAGGTACATATTTCACCTCCGACCCCTCTTCCCCTTTCTTCGATTACGCCGCCTTTACCGATTTTAAAAGAAAAAATTATTTTAAACAAGGCCTTACCTTATCCGCATAAATTTGATAACGAGCGTAAGGACTCGCAATATGAAAAATTTATTTTATTATTAAAACAAAGTCATATTAATGTTCCTTTTTGCGAGGCTATCTCGCAAATGCCCAAATATGCGAAATTTTTAAATGACTTACTTTCTAACAAACGTAAATTAGAATATATTTTGCATGTATCTCTCAATGCTGTCTGCTCGGCGGCCCTTACTAATAAATTTCCCACAAAACAAAATGACCCGGGACGGTTTTCCATCCTGTGCCTTTTTGGCGATATATTAGTAAAATACGCCTTAGCTGATTTAGGGGCTAGCATTAATCTGATGCCGTTCGCGCTCTTTCAACGTTTAGGCTTGGGTACTCCTAGTCCTACGAATATGCACATCCAATTAGCGGATCGCTCGGTTAAGTTCCCTATCGGGGTAGTGGAGGACGTCCTTGTCCGTGTAGACAAGTTTACCTTCCTGGTAGACTTCGTCATCTTAGACATCGAGGAGGACGCTGAGGTAACAATAATACTCGGTCGCCATTTTCTCGCCACCTCCCGCGCACTAATAGATGTTAGTAATGGTCGTCTTCTCCTCCGGGTAGGAGATGACCCAGTTACTTTCTTTATTAATCCCTCAATGGACAATTTGTCATCGAGCGACGATTTCTGCTATTCTTTAGATACCTTTTTTGGAGATCGTTCTTCTCCCATTTTCGAGTCCATATTTTTAAATGACAATATTTATGCGCTCGAAACTTTTAAATGCGATGAGGATACCTCTTTAGACTTGCCTTTCGAACCAATTGGTAAGAAAGACATAGGCATTAAAACCTCCCTAGAAGAACCGCCCATCCTAGACATCAAACCCTTACCCGCATCACTCAAATACGCATTTTTGGGAAAAGGTGATACACTTCCCGTAATCATTTCTTCAGACTTGAGTGATTCAAAGACTTCCGATTTATTGGAAGTTTTATTTAAACATCGCCACGCAATTGCATGGCAAATCTCTGACTTAAAGGGGATTAGCCCCTCCTTTTGCACCCATAAGATATTTCTTAACGATAGTTGCCGCAAAACGATTCAGCCGCAGCGTCGTCTAAACCCATTAAAGAATTAGTGCCTAACCACCTAGAGGGTGGGTGAATAGGTGTAATTCCTATTTTTCTTTTAAGGCAGAAAAGCTGATCAGTTAACTAATAATAAACTGCAAATTCTACAGCTAACATAGCACAAATTCATAGAATTATCACAACACAGATTTCACACAGATTTTTATAGTGGTTCCCCAAGGTCTGGGTACATCCACTTTCCCCCTTCGCCTATCTAGTAGTGTGCTAAATTCAGCCTAACTTCTTCTCTTCACCTCAGATCCTCAGATCTTACAACTCAGAACCCCAAACAAGGCTCCTACACCTCTGGCAATCTGCACTACCTCTGCCTACATAAGGCCTATAATTCAGAGATATCAATCTCCTACAAATTAGGCTCATAGCCCTACCTCAGCCTTCAACAAGGCCTACCACTCAGAGAAATTACTCTCCTACACTCAGCCTTTATAAAATAGGCTTACAGCTCAGATCTACAATAGATACTATAGAAAATAGTGTTTACAAAGTGTTTTACCACCACCTAGGTAGAGAGAGAAGGGATAGATGGTTTCTTGATCAGTTCTTGAAAGAAATTGATGGCAGAGCACAACCTCTCTTAGATTTCTTCAAAGTTTCTTGAATCTGAACTCAGTAGGGTCGAACTCTTCAGAAGTTGATCTTCAATCAGCTTCTAACTTGTGATACAGATCTCAATCTGAATCTTTCTTGGCAGCCTGGTTCAGAAACAGCACTTCTTAGATGGATTTCTCTCTCTCCAACTTCTTAGATCATATGTCGAAGGTCTTCTTCTTTTTGTGTTGTTAGTTATCTGTGTATGTTCTTCAATCTTAATTGTGTTCATCTCTACTTCTGTTGAAGGAGAATGCCTTTATATAGTCTTCCTCCATGGTAACCGACTGATCCGGTTTCTAACAAACTTCTGACAGCTTTGACAGTTGCAGTAGACCAGTTAGAAATGGCAGCTGTCAAGTCATCCAGTCACTTCTTGAAATACTTTCTCTGCCTGAAAGTGTCGAGACTGATCTTCATCATGTGTCGACACAAGTAGACTAAGTGTCGACACAAGTGGACTAAGTGTCGACACAATCCTTGGTGGTGTCGACACATCTCTTCTGTTATTGTTAATACTTCTCGACACAGCCTTCTATTGAATGTGTCGACACTGATTCTGTGTGTCGACACGAATACTTCTTCTTTAACATAGTTGAAACTTTGCTGTATGTCGACACAAGTCCTGTGTGTCGACACAGTTGATGTCGACAGGGTCTTCTGTGTGTCGACACTGCCTCTTGGTGTCGACACAGTTAATGTCGACAATTCTTCACTATGTGTCGACACTGCCTCTACATGTCGACATAGCTGATGTCGACTAAACTTCTCTGTGAGTCGACACTGCCTCTGTATGTCGACTTAGTTTCTTCAGGTGTCGACACAGCCTTTCCAATTGTCGACATAATTAGCTACAAGTGTCGACACAGCTTTTCTCCAGTGTCGACACAAGCCTTCATAAGTGTCGACACAGCTTCTCCTAGTGTCGACACATGGACTTAGAAATTTTTCTGCATTCTGCATTTACTTAACCTGCACATATAAACTCAAAACAACATCAAATACATCTTGATGCATATCATTGAGTAGGGTGAGGCTTCTTCAAATCTGATACACATTTTCCAATGTACCCAACAATCTCCCCCTATTTGGAGAAGTCATAACCATTAGTCAATGATATACACCATTCATAACAAATACACATTATGATGTATAGAAATATTATATGACAGGGTAATTTCTAAACAAAACATATATAACAAATTATCACAGAATAACAATGCAACCTGAATGAGCATTAATCATGTTTTGTTCAACTTTCAAAAGAATCTTTCATAATAGTTTTACATAGATTTTAAACACTAAAGTTTATAATGTGATAAAATCTAGTAAATCTAATCTAAGGCTGCTCCGGCTCCTTGATGACAATTCCTTTGCCTGATTGGACCTTGGCTTGAACTGGAGCAACAGTATCATCAGCAGGCTTCTTGCCCTTTAGATCTTTCTTCTTAAGTTCTTCAGCCCTTATTTTTTGTCTTTCAAAGTAGTGAAAGGGCTTAGAGAAATATTTGCTAGGCTCCTGAGCATTAGGAGGTAGCTTCCCTAGTTTTGCCTTTCTTCTGTATTAAACAGTGGCTTCTTGCCTGGCTTCATGCTTTTGTCATTCTTGTGTAGAGTACCATTTACCCCTATCATGGGTTTTATCCTTTACAGCTTTCCAAGCAGTCAGTATAATGTTCCTGGATGTTGGACTCCACTGCTCAAAATCAGGATTTAATTCAGCCTGTTCTCTGAATCTGTTCTTAAATAATAGAGTTTCTTGCTCTTTGTTCAAAACTTCCTCTGACACTGTCTTGTCTACTTTATCAAGGATAATATTTTTATTACCCTCTAGAGGACTGTACATAGACCGTACTTATTGATGTATCATCTCAAAATCTACTGGAGGATAGATAACTTGAGCATCTTCAGCTTGAACCACTTCTAAGTAAGCAGGTTGTATGCCAGACTCAGCCACATTATCATCATCACAAAGGGGTGGATATCTAAGTGTGGCTCTGATGCTATTGGATATCCATTTAGCATGATCAGATCTAGCTTTGACTAATACTCTCTCCCCCTTTATGAATTCTCTAGCAATATGATCCCTAAGATCATCTTTCTGAAATCTGATTTGGGCATTCAGAAAATTGACTCCATCTTTATAAAAAGACTTCAACTTCAGTAGCTGTGCAGAGATAGTCTTTTGAGAATCTGTAATAGCAGTTTGGACAGTAGTTATTCCTTCTTGTAATTGCTTGGCAAATTCTGCCTGGTCTGTAGCCCTTGCTGCAGTCTGTGCAGTAGCAATATTCTTCATCTCGGTTACAATCACATTATGTGATTCTGTTAGATTATCATTCATTCTTAGTTGATTCTCTAGGACATAGCCTTGCTTAAGAGCTATATCAGCAACTTGTGTCTTTATCTTTTCTTGATGGGTAGCTAGGAAAACCACTGCATTGCCTCCTTTGTGGAAACAATCAGTCATTTCCTTCTTATTTTGATTCACTTCAAATCTTATTGATTTTATATCTGTTGCCAAGGAGAGTTGTAGATCTTTATGTGTCTCATCCATATATTTCTCCATGACAATCCTTTGCTCATCTAACTTGACTTGCAAGGCCACCAACAATGAGCTGTAATTAGCTGTTGGGGCTGGTAGTGGAGCAACAGTTTGTAATGCCTTCTTGTAGCTATGACTTCTCCTTTTGAAGACCATTAACTTTCTTTTCTTAGCTCTTGAAGCTTCTTCATCCTCAGATGCTGAGGTATTAGCAATATCAACTCTATCTTTAGGACTAGGAGGCAAGTCCTATGCAGTTCTAGGTTGCTCCCCCTGAGTCCTTTGCTCCTCAGTTTCAGTTCTAATTTGCTCCTCCTCATTTCTTGCAGTCTCCCCATGAGACATCACATGCTCCCCCTCAAGGTTATCCTCCACCTCCTCAAGATTAACTTGCTCCCCCTCAAAATCTACTTTTTCCCCCTGAGTCTCTTGCTACATAGCAGTGAACAACTCATCTAGGGTAAATTCTTGTTAAGAAGGGACTGGAGATTCTCTTATATCAAGAGCATCAGCAGCAACAGATGTATCTTCCAAGATAACATCATGTGCTTGATTATTTAGTTATGTTTACTGATCAACATCAATCAAAGATTTAGTGAGCATTTCATCCTCAATATTGAAAATTGATTGATTTACATCTCTGATTACCTCAAGAATTATTTGTGTTGCCATTTCACTGTCCAAGTGAGTAGGCTATTCCTCAATGTAGGGCTCCCCCTGCACTTGTGCTTCATCTGCAGGGTCTTGTGCAGGAATTTCTTGTGCTGTAGATTTCTCAGGAACCTCTTGCCTTTCCTCATCAGGCATGTCCTTAGTTAGGACCCTATCCCATCTTGAGATAATCCTAATGTCCATCGTCCTCATATGATTAATCTTGGATCCAGCGGTCTGTGTCATCACTTCAGGAATTATTCCAGACAAGTAGAGACTCATAATCCTTCCCAAATTTTGTTTCATAATGCTTTCCTTAATCTTCTCAAAAATGACTGCTGACCAATCTGTGTTTAGTCTATAGATGATTCTGGTCATTAAACTGAACATGTAGGTAGAAATCCTATCATGTCCCTCATGCTTGCAGAGGATGACTTTGCCAACTATTTTTGAAAGAACTTTGCCTTGCTGATTCATTCCTTTTCTGTTTATTGCAGCTCCAATCTTCAAGGTGGGATCCAATCCACACCATTGAAGTGCTTCCCTAGTCTTTAATGAGGGTACTTCTTCCTCTTCTTGAGTTCTTTGTAGTTGAAGAGTTCTTCTCAAGCTCTTCAAAGTAAGTTTGACTTTAGCTCCTTGAACTATTTATTTGATCTTTAATCCAGTTGAATCTAAAGTTGCAGTGCCATAGAATTCTATAATTTCCTTCTTCCAAATCTTTGTTGGTTCAGAAACTAGAAACTCCAACCCATTTTCAGCAATTAGGGTTACTACACCTTTAATTTCAGATTACGCTCCATCAAATGCGTTGCGTACCAGCTCATATCTTTCATTGACATTGTCTTCAAGCTTGGGAGCCATTAGGGTTGAGTGAAATCTTGAATTTAGATGAGAGAATTTGTCGACACAAAGTTTTGGTCTCGAAATTATGGAGAGCTTGTCGACAGACAATGTTGTGGACCTATTTATACCTTTCTAAAAATGAAGGTGAAAAGGCACGTTATAATCCTCTAAATGTGTCGACACTGTTGAAAAGTGTCAACACAGACTTCTAATGTCTCGACATAAGTGTTGACTTCTATGTGTCGACACTTATACTTCTGCGCTCGACGATTAGTCGATACTCTACTCGACGAAATTTGTATTGAACCTAAGTGTCGACACCAACTCTGGATGTGTCGACACCACTCCTGGATGTGTCGACACTATTTCTCTGAAGTGTCGACACCAATGTTCTAGATGTGTCGACATCATTTCTCTGGAATGTCGACACCACTTCTATGTGTCGACACAGACAACTCCTTGTGTCGACACTATTTTACTTAGCCAATTTTGTTAAACTAATATATGTTCAACATTCCTAATTCAATTTTAAACTTATTGAATTTAGTTTCCTCTGGAGGCTTAGTAAACATATCTGCAATTTGATAATCTGTTTTAACAAATTCTAGTGAGATGTCCTCTTTCTCTACATGTTCTCTAAGAAAATGATATCTAGTTTTTATATGCTTAGTCCTACTATGTGAGACAGGATTATTTGCAATAGAAATAGCACTTGTAGAATTACAAAGCAAAGTTGTTCTACTTACCTGAATACCATAGTCTTCAAGCTGGTGCTGAATACACAACAGTTGTGCACAACAGCTTCCTGCAACAACATATTCTGACTCAGCTGTGGAGATTGCCACACTGGTCAATTTCTTACTGCTCTAAGACACTAGTCTTCCACCTAGAAATTGACAGGTGCCTGTAGTACTTTTTCTATCTTCCTTGTAACCTGCAAAATCTACATCTGAATAGCCTGTCAGTAGAAAATCTCCATTCCTAGGGTACCAAAGGCCTAGATAAGGTGTGCGCTTAAGATATCTCAAAATCCTTTTCACTGCAGTAAGATGAGATTCTTTAGGGCATGATTGGTACCTAGCACAGACACATGTAGCATACATGATATCTGGTCTACTTGAAGTCAGATATATGAGGGAGCCAACTATCCCTCTATACAAAGTTTCATCTACAGGTTTCCCTGCATCATCTTTGCTAAGTTCACCGTATAGGAGTTCTCATGGTAGTGGATGATTCCATAGCATACTTTTTAATTAACTCTAGGGTGAACTTAGACTGAGTTATGGACAAGCCATTTTCAGTCTGTCTTACTTGGAGACCCAAGAAAAACTTAAGTTCTCCCATACTGCTCATTTCGAATTCCCTTGCATAAGTTTTGCAAATTTTCTATAAAGGTTACTTTCAGTAGACCCAAATATTATGTCATGAAAATATATTTGGATTAGGATTATCTTTCCTTTGGATTCCCTTAGGAATAGAGTCTTGACTATTTTCCCCCTTGAGAATTTGTTCTTAATGAGGAAACTAGACAGGGTATCATACCAAGCCCTTGGGGCTTGTTTCAACCCATACAAAGCTTTCCTAAGTTTATAAAGATAATCAGGTTTGAGAGGATCAACAAAACCTGAGGGCTGCTCTACATAGACTTCTTCTCTTAGATTTCCATTCAGGAATGCTGATTTTACATCCATTTGGAATAGCTTGAAATCTTGATATGTTGCATAAGCAAGGAACATCCTAAGTGCTTCCAGTCTTGCTACTGGGGCAAAGGTTTGATCAAAATCAATACCCTCTTCCTGCCTGTATCCTTTTGCAACAAGTCTTGCTTTGTTCTTCACAATGATCCCATTCTCATCCAGTTTGTTCCTAAAGATCCACTTTGTTCCAATGATGTTGTGGTCTTTTTGTTTAGGAACTAATTTTCAGACCTTGCACCTTCTGAACTGATTCAGCTACTCTTGCATGGCATCAATCCAATGTGGGTCTAAAACAACTTCTTCAAATTTCTTGGGTTCTACTTGTGATAAGAAGCTAGAGCATAGAACTGTGCTCAGATTCCTGCTTCTTGTTTGCACTCCTTGTCTTGGATAACCAATTATCTGATTTGCTGGATGATCCTTTAAGTGTCTAATAGCTGGTGGTAGTCTATCTTCAGGTTGAACTCCTCCAGTCTCTTCATTATGCTGCACCTCTTGGTTTTCTTCAGCATCTGGAGAGTCTTGTACTCTCCCTGGACAACAGCAACCATTTTCCACTTCCTGATTTGCAGTTGAATCTTCTGTAATGGTAAGCTTGTCCATTCTCTCATTTATACCTGTAGAACTGCAAGCACTACTTGACAACTCACTGTTAATCAGTCTTGTTTCATCAAAGACTACATGTACAGACTCTTCTACAACTTGAGTAATCAAGTTGTAGACCTTATAAGCCTTACTATTGTTGCTATACCCAACAAATATCCCCTCTTGGGATTTGGCAGCAAACTTGGTTAGATAAGACTTGCCATTGTTAAGGATATAACACTTGCAACCAAAGATCCTAAAATAGGATTAGTTTGGTTTTCTGCCCTTCATAATCTCATAGGGCATCTTTTTGTGGTTTTTGGTGATAGAAGCCCTATTGATCACATGACATGCAGTGTTTACTGCCTTAGCCCAGAAATATTCTGGGAGAGAAGTGTCACTAAATAGAGTTCTACCAGCCTCAATCAGTGTTCTATTCTTCCTTTCAGCAATACCATTTTGCTGTGGTGTTCTAGGTGAGGAAAATTCTTAAAAAATCCCAAATTCTTCACACAGCCTTGTCATACTTTCAGACTGAAATTCAGTGCCATGGTCACTTCTGATTTTGACCACTGTACTGTCCAACTCATTCTGAATTTGTTTAACAAAACTATATAAGGCACTTGCGGTTTCAGATTTTTGTCTTAGAAAGAACCCCCAAGAATATGTAGAATAGTCATCTACCACCACAAAAGTGTAGACCTTCCTACCTAGACTATGAACTGGCATAGGACCAAATAGATCCATATGCAAGAGGTAAAGATACCTCACTGAATACTTGTTTTTATGGCTATGAATGGAAGATTTGGTCGGCTTGCCTTTTTGACAAGCTGAGCATATCCCATCCTTTATGCACTTAACTTGAGGACCATTCCTCATTAACTCTTTGTTAAAGAGTTGGCCAATAGTCTTGTAGTTAAGATGGGCGAGCCTCTTGTGCCATTTAACATAATGAGAGGCTCTCTCATCAACTACAAGACAAATAGGAGAAACATTGTTCTCACACTCAAAGTTAAGACAGTACACATTTCTCCTTCTATATCCTGTCAATATGACCTTTTGGTCACTTGACCTTTTGATATGACATCCATTCCTGCAAATGAAATGTCATATCCTAAATCACTCAACTGACTTATGCCTATAAGGTTGTGTTTCAAACCCTTCACATAGGCCACTTGAGAGATAGTAATCTGGTTATTAGAAATGTTACCAAATCCGTTAATGATTCCTTTTTCTGAACCACCAAAGGTTACTTTAGGTCCATCCAAGATAGGTGTGTAGTCTTTCAGCAACCCCCTTGTTCCAGTCATGTGCCTGAAACATCCACTGTCCAAGTACCATATAGGGACATGCCCAGTTGAACTCACCTGCAATAAAGACTACTTAACCTCAGAACCCAAATAAGTTTTGGGTCCTTGGTTCATGTTAGTCTGAAATTTGACAAATCTGCATGCAGCTCTTCTAATAGGCAGATTGTTATTCTCCTTGACACTGGAATTGTGCCAACAATCTAAGGCAAAGTGGCCTACCTTGCCACAGCACCGACACTCAAACTTATTATACCTTTGTTTAGGTACAACCTTTGCTGAATTATTTACAGCAGGTCTCTTGTTTTGTGCTGGAGCTTTGCCTTTCTTATTAGACTTAGCAGCCCATGGTGTTCTCTTAAACCCTAATCCAGCGTTACCCTTTTGTGACACAAAGTCATCTATTAAGGGTAATACAGATTTTGGCTTAGAAAAACTAGACACAATCTCTCTCTTTCTGAAGTCTAACCTCCAGATTTCTAATCTGATCATTCTTGAATGTGATTGTGCCCATTTGAATAACATTTATGTTTTTCAATTTGGCAATCTCATTCAGTTTTTGATCCAGCAACTTCTCTGAATCTAATGCAGCCATCTTAAGATCTGCAATTTCCTTAGCCAGATTTTTGGCCAGGTTTTTGCTTTTCTTTAGTGTCTGCAACAAGTCTCCATATTCATCTATCAGCTAATGAATATCACCTTCAGACTCAGACCCATCCACATCAATTGATGCAGAAGTTGCTGACTCTGACTCAGTACTACAATCTGAATTTCTAGAAAGATATTGTACCTTACTAGGACCAGGCTGATCCTGGCACTTGTCATCTTCTGACACAGCCATTAGTCCCTTGCACTGATGGTCTTCTTGTTGATATATAGAGTTCAACACCTAGAGAAACTCTTCTTCTTCATATGCTACATATATACCAATGTAGGCCCCAGCTTCAGATTCTGACTCTCAAGATGATTGGTCAGTCAAGGTCTTCTCCTTCTTAGTAATAAAGGATTTCTCCTTCTTTCTCTGCTGTTGACTCTTATTTTTATCAGCAGTCTCTTTTCTTTTATCTGGACACTCAGCCACAATATGTCTAGGCCTATTACAGGAGTAGCAAACTATCTTTGATGTTGTAGATTTGCTTGGCTTAGACCTGCTCCTGTCCTTCCTGGATGACTTCCTCTTTTGATAATACTCATACTTAGGCTGAGATGTGGAAGGCTTAGACTTCGACTGCTTCTTCTTCAGGAATCTCTGAAACTTTCTTTTAAATGCTGCAAAATCTTCATCTGAGTCACTACTGTCTGAATTCTGGTTGTCTGAATTATCTGAAGCAGTTTCAGCAACTATCTTAGGAGGTGATGGAGTCATCCTCCTATTTTTCTTAGTGGCTTCAACCTTGAAGGCCACAGACTTTTCTCTCTGCTCCCATTTTGCACTTTTCTCTTCCTCTTTCCTAGCCATCAGTTGTATCTCATATGACAGCAACTTTCCAAATAAGGTTGGAGGAGAGATATCTGCAAGTTTGGCCAGTTCCCTAATGGCACAAATCTTAGTGTCCCAATCCTTTGTCAAGGATCTTAGGAATTTATCATTCATTTCATAGGTACTGATGATTCTTCCATAGGACATCAGCTCATTAACTATTCTATAGAACTTTTTATAACATTCAGTTATACTGTCAGACTTTCCTTGTCTGAAACTCTCATATTCCTGGTTCAGCATAGATTTTCTATCTTATCTTACTTCTTCAGAACCCTCCATGTAGACTATTAAAGTATCCCACAATTCCTTGGAGGTCTTGCAGTGAATCAAAATTTGAAAAGTTGCATCATCTATGACACTAACTATGATATTCTAGGCTCTCTTATCCATAGTTGCCAGGATGATCTCATCCTTAGTCATCTCTGAGAAATCCTTAGGAATTCTTTGGTTTGCATCCAGAACAGAAATCTTCATAGGAATATAAGGACCTTCCTTGACTGTAATATAGATCCTTGGATCAGAAGCCTCCATAAACAGCCTGACCTTTTCTTTCCATATTCCAAATATCTCCTTTCTGCATATGAGTAATTTCATAGAACCTAGTTCCTTATGATTTTCACCAGAACCCATTTTCTTGATCTTGTCTCTGCCTTATGGATCTACCTTAGACTATTACGTCCTTCTTTGAGGAACCTCCCTCTGATACTACTTGAAAGAATTAGTGTCTACCACCTAGAGGTGGGTGAATAGGTGTAATTCTTGTTTTTATTTTAATGCAGAAAAGCTGATCCGTTAACTAATAATAAACTGCAAATTCTATAGCTAACATAACATACATTCACAGAATTATCACAACACAGATTGCACACAGATTTTTATAGTGGTTCCCCAAGGTCTGGGTACATCCACTTTCCCCCTTCGCCTATCTAGTAGTGTGCTAGATTCGGCCTAACTTCTTCTCTTCACCTCAGATCCTCAGATCTTACAACTCAGAATCCCAAACAAGGCTCCTACAACTCAGGCAATCTGCCCTACCTCAGCCTACACAAGGCCTACAACTCAGAGATATCAATCTTCTACAACTCAGGCTCACAGCCCTACCTCAGCCTTCAACAAGGCCTACCACTCAGAGAAATTTCTCTCCTACACTCAGCCTTTATAAAATAGGCTTACAGCTCAGATCTAGAATAGATCCTACAGAAAATAGTGTTTATAAAGTGTTTTACCACCACCCAGATAAAGAGAGAAGGAATAGATGGTTTCTTGATCAGTTCTTGGATGAAACTGATGGCAGAGCACAACCTCTCTTAGCTTTCTTCAAAGTTTCTTGAATCTGAACTCAGTAGGGTTGAACTCTTGATAAGTTGATCTTCAATCAGCTTCTAACTTGTGATTAAGATTTCAATCTGAATCTTTCTTGGCAGCCTGGTTCATCAACTGCACTTCTTAGATGGAGCTCTCTCTCTCCAACTTCTTAGATCTTCTGTCGAAGGTCTTCTTCTTTTTGTGTTGTTAGTTATCTGTGTATGCTCTTCAATCTTAATTGTGTTCATCTCTACTTCTGTTGAAGGAGAAAGCCTTTATATATTCTTCCTCCATGGTAATCGGCTGATCCGGTTTCTAACAAACTTCTGACATCTTTGACAGTTGCAGTAGACCGGTTAGAAATGGCAGCTGTCAAGTCATCCAGTCACTTCTTGAAATACTGTCTCTGTTTGAAAGTGTCGAGACTGATCTTCATCATGTGTCGACACAATTAGACTAAGTGTCGACACAAGTGGACTAAGTGTCGACACAAGCCTTGGTGGTGTCGAGACATCGCTTCTGTTGTTGTTAATACTTCTCCACACATCCTTCTGTTGAATGTGTCGACACTGATTCTGTGTGTCGACACAAATACTTATTCTTTAACATAGTAGAAACTTTGCTGTGTGTCGACACAAGTCCTGTGTGTCGACACAGTTGATGTCGACACGGTCTTCTGTGTGTCGACACTGCCTCTTGGTGTCGACACAGTTGATGTCGACAATGCTTCACTGTGTGTCGACACTGCATCTGCATGTCGACACAGCTGATGTCGACTAAACTTCTCTGTGAGTCGACACTACCTCTGTATGTCGACTTAGTTTCTTCAGGTGTCGACACATCCTTTCCAAGTGTCGACACAATTAGCTCCAAGTGTCGACACAGCTTTTCTGTAGTGTCGATACAAGCCTTCATAAGTGTCGACACAGCTTCTCCTGGTGTCGACACATGGACTTAGAAATTTTTCTGCATTCCTGCATTTAATTAACCTGCACATATAAACTCAAAACAACATCAAATACATCTTGATGCATATCATTGAGTAAGGTGAGCCTTCTTCAAATCTGGTACACATTTTCCAATGTACCCAACAACCCAAACATGAAAGACGTCGTTAAAGCCGAGATTACTAAGTTATTAGATGCGGGGATTATCTACCCTATTTAGGACAATGCATGGGTTAGTCCCGTGCATGTCGTGCCCAAGAAGGGCGGTCTAAACGTAGTGGCAAATGAGCATAACGAGCTTGTCCCAACTCGTACTGTTTGCTGCTCGTCTCCCACCCGGAAAAAGGTTCGTTTAAAGTAAACGGTCATCAGTTAAAGTCTTATATAGCAGGCGACCTAGTGATCGGGCATAACGAAACCATAACTTTCCTCAACATTATCTACCCTCCAAAATAGTCATGCTACACGACTATAAACAAAGCGCTCCTGGGAGGCACCACGCGCTTATCTTTTCGCACTTTCCTTATTATCTTTGCTGCTTTTTCTAATAAATGCAGGGTTTCTAATGGACTTCCCCGAACGCGCATAAGGGACGTTTCTACCCCCCCCCCCCCCTCTCTCTTTACTTTTGTACATATAGTATTTTATTTCAATTTTGTTCTGCATACTTACGTTGCAACATTGGGGACAATGTTGGACTTAAGTATGGGGGTATTTTCGTGCTTTACTTTCTACACTTCTACTTTTCTGCATTTCAAAAATACAAAAAAATATATATAACAACAAAAAAAAAATCTTAAAATGAGAAAAAAACACAAAAAAAATTAAAATGAAAAATCCAAAAAAAAATTTTCATTTCCTTTTTCTTTCTTTTTTCCAAAACTCCAAACAAATTATAAAACAATAAAACAAAAAATAATTAGTTTCACTTTGTAAATATTTTTTTTCTTTGTAAATATTTTTATGTAAATAATCTTCTCCCTCCCTCTTATTTTTCCCACTTATTCTTGTAAATAACTTTTCTTTTTCTCCCATTCTTTGTAAATAGAATGAAAATTTATTTTTAAAAAAAACAAAAAAAATACAAAAAAACTTTTTATGTATATAATAAAGACATAAACTTAAAACACAAAAAAGGATAATAGTTCAAAAAATTCAAAAACATTGAGTAAAACAAAACAAAAATACAAAAAAAAAGATAGTAAATGAAAAACACAAAAAAGTGATGATAAAAACTATAAAAATCAAAAAAATGTTTTAAAACAAATAAATCAAATATTCCATCCTTAACTTTCCTGCTATCAAAAAATTTTGTTTTGAGTTTATTTATATGTGGATTTTATTAATTCTCTGTTTGTTATTCGTTTGTTAATTATTGAGTGAAAAATTTAAAAAGTCGAGGTTAAGTTTTAAAGAATTAATTATGCTTTGTTAAAAATAGCAAACTCGTTTTAGGCACTACTTGTAATTTTTCATTGATAGGAGTACGTGTACTATGTTAGAAAATAACGACAATAGGATTCAATTATATTTACTTTTAGCTTTCTGAAAAATTGGAATGTACAATTTATTAAGGTTGCTCTCAAAATTGTTTTTAATTAAAAATCTAGTTTTCCTTTCTCCCCTTATCTTTTATGACCTACTTGGCATGAAACAATTTTATCCATAAAAGATCCTATGTCAATGAGAATAAGATTTTGTTCCGTAAACATCGGCACCCAATATTTTAAAAAGACTATATGTTATGGAGTAAGAGGATAAAATTCATTACTCATATACATATACATTGGGTTAGTTTTATTCTTATGAAGTTGAAAAGAAAAAAATTATATTAGGAAAATAAGATTTCATTTTCCTAATAATCCAAAAACAAAAAAAATGGAGGTTCGAGAAAAAATTACCTCACCACAAAATCAAAACCCTCTTCATAAACCAACATCAATCCCCCTAGCCAATTTTACGATTCTAGAATTAATTCAAAAATCTTTTTGAGAGCATAATTTGTAAATTGCATTATTTTTGGTAAAACTCCTATAAGCTAAAAGTTCATATAATTCCAAACTATATTTGTTAATCTAACCAATACAATTACTGCTTTCTATTTGATTACATCAAGAAGTCTTTTGGCCAAAACTTTTGCATTATTTAAATCATCTACATAATTTTAGGACTTAACTCTTACACCCCGTATATTTATTTAGATCTCTCTTATAATTGATTAAACGGTAGCTAAACTTAGAGTTTTTTCTATTCCTTATAAGTTCACCTCAAACTTTTGCTCTTGTTGAAACCAAAAATTTGGTCTCTGTGGAGTTCGGAGTCCCTAGAAAGGGGTGACCTCACACCTACTGCACCCGGAGGAACGTCACGGACCAAAGATCAAGAACCTAGAAACAGACCCTCTGCTCTAGCGTGGAGGTCCCACCTCACACCCGGAAGGCTGCCTCAGCACTTCCCCTCCCTAGCCAATGCTCGAGCCAGGGTGCCTTGCAGGAGCTCTCTCTACTCTACCAAGAAGAAGCTAAGGGAGGAGGAAGCAAGGAAAAGTCCCCCCCCCCCAAGGGCACCCAAGGGGGTCTATTTATAGTTTTCTGGGAATGGCCTGCAAATAACCAACCTCCACTGCTCTGAAAATTACTGGAATGCCCCCGGATTGGCCTGCCAACAGCCAAACCCGCTGTTCTAAACAGCTAAATGCAGTCCTCTAGGGGCAGCCCCTCGAGCCGGGCGAGCAGGCGGCAAGGGGAGAGCTCGGCGGCCTGGGCTGGGTGAGCTCGGCAGCCTGGGGCTGGGTGAGCTCGGTGGACTGGGTGAGATCGGCGGACTGGGTGAGCTCGGCGGCCTGGGGAGCTCGGCGGACTGGGTGAGCTCGGCAGACTGGGTGAGCTCGGTGGCCTAGGGCTGGGTGAGCTCGGTGGCCTGGGGCTGGGTGAGCTCGGCGGCCTGGGGCTGGGTGAGCTCGGCGGCGTAGGGCTGGGTGAGCTCGGCAGCCTGGGGCTGGGTGAGCTCGAAGGACTGGGGCTGGGTGAGCTCGGCGGCCTGGGTGAGCTCGGCGGACTGGGTGAGCTCGGCGGACTGGGTGAGCTATGCGGCCTGGGGAGCTCGGCGGACTGGGTGAGCTCGGCAAACATGGTGAGCTCGACGGCCTGGGGCTGGGTGAGCTCGGCGGCCTAGGGAGCTCTGCGGACTGGGTGAGCTCGGCAGACTGGGTGAGCTCGGCGGCCTGGGGCTGGGTGAGCTCGGCGGCCTGGGGTGAGCTCGGCGGCCTGGGGGAGCTTGGCGGCCTGGGGTGAGCTCGGCGGCCTGGGGGAGCTCGGCGGCCTGGGGGAGCTCAGTGGCCTGGCAAAGCTCGGCAGCCTAGGGTGAACTCGGCG